>BSBN01000933.1:0-1391250 GCA_027924645.1 Cunninghamia lanceolata
GAGATTTGTATCGCACTTTGGTTGTCACAAAAGAAGACTGTGGGCTTCCGAAAGGCAATACCAAACTTAGTGAGAATGTTCTGAAGCCAAATGGCCTTAGTAGCATCATTAATTACTCATTGATACTCAACCTTTGTGGATGAAAGAGCAATTGCATACTACTTCTCTTTCTCGACCAAGAAACTAGACTGGAACTAAGGGAGAAGTAATACCTTGAAGTAGACTTGGGATCCTGAGGATCACCGACCCAATATGACTCTACGTGTCCCACCAAGTCAATATCTATGCTTGCTACATACTGAATCCATAACTATGAGTTCCCTATACATAGTGAAGAATCCACTTAGCTGCTTTCCAATGCATCTCATGTGCTCTGATATGGACATGGAGACTAGGATCGCAACATATGAAAGATTAGGCCTCATGTGAGTTAAGTATATGATACTCCCAACTAATTGGTAATACAAGGTAGCATCCACCAATGGTGAAGAATAGTGAGCCTCAAGTTTGACCCCAAATAGAAATAGAGTCGGTGTAGGATTACAGTTAGCCATGCAAAATCTAGAGAGCATATCAAGTGCATATTTGGGCTATGCAATGAAGATACTAGACAAAGACTGAGTGATCTCAATCCTAAAAAGGAGTGCAGAAGGTCCAAGTTTGACATTAGTAAATGATCCTAAAGGGAAATTTTCACTACCTTGACAGTGGATGAGGAACTCCCTATGAGAAACAAGTCATCAACATAGAGAACAAGGAAGGTGAGAGTATCATCCTGCTATAGAATATACACATTTGGATTAGAATGACATTGAGTGAACCCTATTGATAGAAGGATAGAGTCCATCTTAGAATACTAGGCTCAAGGGGCTTGTTTGAGGCCATAGAGAGACTTTTGAAGATGGTAAACAAGTGAAGGATCCTAGATGAAGCCCTATGGATGATCTATGTATATCTCCTCGTAAAGGTCACCATGAAGAAAAACACTCTTCACATCCATTCGATGAACTTCCCAATGATGGGCTACAACAATAGCAAGGACAAATCAGATGGAGTTCATTTTAGAAACTATCATAAGTCTCAGAGTAGTGAATCCCAACATCTTGGGAGAATCCTTTAGCGACTAGGTGAGCCTTATGATTATCAATCGACCCATCTATAGCAATTTTTTTTATAGATCCACTTGTATCAAACAAGTTTCCTTTCCTTAGGAAGGGGGACTAAATCCCAAGTATGGTTCATCTCCAAGGAATTGAACTCTTCTTGCATAGCAGCATCCAACTCAGGGACACCAGAAACTTCCCAAAAATACTATGGATTAGAAGCTAAAGCAATAAAGAGATGTGGAGCGTGCTCGAATTGTGATCTTGTTCTTCTAGCATCTGAAGGATCATCAAAGTAGTCAGTTGTTAACTCCAATGTTTGATGAGCCCAAAGAGACCTAGTAGGAGAATATGGAGGAGAATCATAACCCTCTAAATAATGACTAGGAGAGGTGGAATATGAATCCTCATCATCATCATCACCATCTGAAGTGGATGAAGAAGACTCCTCATCAAGAGTAGGAGGATTAAGATTCTCGAAAGAACTATCATCATGTCGTAATGTCTCCAAAGTGATTGTAGATGGAGAAGTGGTAGGAGAATAACTAGAAACATCCTCCTTGAAACAAATACTCCTCTTGATGAACAACTCATGAGTGGTGGGATGAAGAAGCTTGTAGCCTTTGACACCATCCAGGTACCCAACAAATATGTAAGGGTTTCTCTATGGATCCATAGCCTTGCATTTCTCTATAGGAATGTGGGCCCATGCAGGGGAACCAAACACTCAAAAGTGCTTTACTATGAGTTTTCGACCAGTCCAAGATTGAAAAGGAGTGACCCCCTTCATAGCTTGGTGAGGAACTCAATTCTAGATGTAACACACATAGTTGATGGGCTCCACCCAATACTAACGTACCATTGACCTGGAGTAAATCATACAGTTCACCATCTCTTTCAGGGACATGTTCTTGTGTTCTACAACACCATTCTACTATGGACTATAGGGAATTATGTCCTAAAGATAAATGTCTTTTGAGGCACAAAACTTCTCAAACCTCTAGTTGACATACTCCTCCCATTGTCTGTACACAAAATTTTGATAGCCTTCCTAGATTGTTTCTTTGCAAAATATTTGAAGTCCTACCAAGACTAAAAGACCTCAGACTTTTGTTTGAGAAAATATACCCATGTATATCTAGAAAGATCATCAATGAATGTCAAAACATATCGAACCTTACTAAAAGAAGGATGTGGAAATGGTCTTTCCAAGTCACTATGTAGCAACTCCAAAAGTTGTGTGGCCCTCCATTCTTTTCTTTTATCATATTTCTCTTCAGGATGCTTACTAGGAATGTACCCTTGAAAAACTCCATCAGAAAACCCAATAGAAGGCAACCCTGAAACCATGTCCTATTGATTGAGCTATTGCAAGTAATAGTAGTTCAAGTGGCCAAACCACTAATGCTATAAGTAGCTCACCTCATTTGAGTGAGTGAGCAAAGAAAGTGAAGGAGAGTTAGGGAAAACGTGAGAGAAGTGATATAGTTTGGACTAATGATTTCCCTTCCCCATGACAACTGTAGACCTACTATGCATCTCACTAATTACCACTATGTCTAAAGTGAACTCAACCCACTTTCTAGAGCCAGTGTGAGTTATCTGATAGATAGATAAGAGATTTGTTGACAAAGATGGAACATAGAGTACATCTTGAAATGTTCCTTCGCCCATGTCATAGAACCTGTACCATGCACCTCTGCAAGAGTGTCATCACCCAATGGAATAGATGGCATAAAACATGGCTTGGAGGAGAAAAAACTACCTTGTGATGAAGCCATGTGGTGTGAATCACCTGAGTCAATGATTTGGGAATTTGGCTATAAAGTAACAACAACTAAGGCCTTGTTCTTTCATTTCTCCTTAGTTTTATCTATGTCCTTAGAAGATTCCTAAGATGAACTCTGTTTGATTGAATTAGGTACCTTGATATTGTTCTTTTCAAGAAGATGTGTCAAGTGATCAATCTATTTCTTAAGACACTTATGTTCATCATGACCAGGATTCCTACAATAGGCACACTTTTCCTTCTCATTCTTAGGCTTGTCACCTTTGGATGAAGAGGCCTCATTAGCTGCTTTTGGGGCAACTTGTTTCTAATATTTCTTCTTTTATCCTTGGTTCTATTGTTTCTTAATTTTATTATTAGACCCTTTTCCATATTTAGTTCCTTGATTTGTAGCCAAGGCATGAATTTTAGAGGGATTAATTGTGCCCATTTGAACCAATTTATCTTGTTCCTTTGTGAGTTCATTAAAAAATTCATCAAGAGAAGGCAATTTATATGTGGTCCTAAGGCACTTTTAGTGGCATAAAATATAGAAACAAGAACTGAATAGTTAGGACCAAGTTTGGAAAGAATACTTAAGATCAATTGATTGTCCTTCTTGTCAATCCCACACTGCTTCAACTGCAATCTAATGGATTTTAACTTTGTGAAGAAATTTTGAATTATATCAAAATTGCATGGATTTAACCCTATGAGCTCATTCTCCAATTGGTGTCCCCTTAATTCATCTTGTTTACCAAATAGCCCTTCCAAGATTGTTCAAACTTTGTTTGAAGTTGTTGTCGATTCAACATGAAAAGAAGATCAAGACATATAGACATACACAGAGTACCATCTACTTCATCACATTTGTTAAACCATTTTGGTTTTTCTGCAATTAATGTTGGTTCAGTTTCGAGCCCCATAGTTACTTGATGCAACCCTTCCTTCTTGATATAGACAATCATTTTGGAATTCCACTTATAGTAGTTATAGGGTGTGAGTATTGGTACCGTTACTTGATCCATTTTAATGTTGAAAAATAGATTGTTGTTTTTTGTTGTTATGCAAAAATGAGAATGCACAACTGAAAGAGAGCACACAAGACACCCTTCTTTTCACTCAATCAAAGAAACCTCCAAGAAAATATGATTTTTTACTTTATATTTAGTGCGATCACAAATTCCTCTAGTAAGAAATATTGAGTGGACTTGATCTCAATGCTTTACAAATTATCAACAAATGAGTATATGTTCAAATTACAATCCTAGAATAAAACTAAGTGAAATAAATAGCATCACTATGAAGTACTAAAAAATTCATGCACTTTAAAAAATAATCACCTTGATCTGAGGTCGTATGTGAAAGTTATTGTTGGAAAAAGGGAGAGAGAACAAGGTAAAGTTGCAGCTATGTAGTTTTAAAATGTTTTCAAATCTAAAATTAATAGCATGTGTAAATATGAAAATTACTTTCAATTTAGATGTTATAGTATTTCTCCAATTTAATTAATGTAGTAGAAGAAAATAACTAGCAAGAAGAAGACAAGTATTTACATGGAGAAATTCCTAAGGGAAAAAACTCCACACGAAAGGTGTCTATGCTTGTATTAAAATCTCTTGTGAAAGATTACGTTCAATACTGAAATCCTTTGATTCCTTGATGCACTTCAAAAGCTTCTTCAATCTTCAAACCTATAAAAAACTTCAAAAAACTTCTTGCTTTTTTATTCAAAAGCTTCTCTCTTTTTTCTTCAAATGCTTCTTGTTTTTTTCTTTTAAGTCAAAAAAAAGCTTCTTGCTTTTTTCTTCTAAGTCTTTTACAAAAAATTTCTTGCTTTTTTCTTCTAAGTCTTTTTCACAATTCAACTCTCTGGAAAATGTATGGGGTTTTTAATTAATTACAAAAGCTTTTTTTAATTCAAAAGCTTCTTAATTCAAAATCTTAAAACTCAAACTACAATAAATTGTAGTTGATAACATAGCTTCCAAAGCTCATGCAAAAACCAAGCACACTTAAATTGAGAAGACTAAACTCAAACAAAGTCCAAGCTTTTAGTTAAATGCCCCTTCATGATGTGTGCACCCAAGTATGCTAAAATTAGCTCTGTCAACATCAAACATATTTCCAAATAAAAACAACAACAAAAAGTTTTCCAATTGGGTGTGCATATTTTCCCAATTACTTTCTGTTGACTGAAGTGATCAATACACATCAATTTCATGCAAATAACATGCAAGATTGATGTCCCCAAGGTTATTCTGAATTACTTTGTTCTGTACATGCAAGTGACATGCAAACACTGGATCCAACATGCAACTGATACCCATTACTTGAAACACTGAGATGTACCATCATGCAACTTTTTGGAGTTGGAGTGTTCTACAAGTAATATTTTAAAACTGACATGCAAACATTTACAACAACATGCAACTGATACCCATTATCTGAAACACTGAGATGTACCATCCTGCAAGTTTCTAGAGTTGGAGTGTTCTATAAGCAATCTCACAAAACTGACATGCAACAACATGCAATGTTATATAACTGACATGCAACAACATGCAAGGTCATACAAGTCCATAGGAGTGACATGCAACAACATGCAAGTGACATGCAACAACATGAAATTACATGCAAGTAACATGCAACAACATGCAAGTGACATGCAACAACATGAAATTACATGCAAGTAACATGCAACAACATGCAAGTACATGCAAGTAACATGCAAAAACATGCAAGTCCATGAAAGCTTTTCTGACCTCATGCAAGTAGTATCAAATTCATGCATCTCTAATACTTTAGTTAACTCCAACATTATATGCATGCAAGGTGTCTCAATATTATCCACTCATGTACATAAAAAAAGCACAACTCCAAGTCTAAATATAAGTCCCAAGTTTAACTCCCACTCACTACAAGTTATCAAACTCTCAAAATAGACTTAGGAGAAGTCAACAAAGTCTTCATGGCCCCCACTCTAAAAATGGATGCCCAAGTTTGAACTTATCAATTAGGAATTGATTGCAAAAGTTAAAGTGATATAATTAATAAATAATTAATCTCCCAAAGTCTTTATGTGTTGGGGAACACATTCTAAGAACTTTGGAGACACATGAATTGGTTAAGATTGAAAGTTAATGGCAACTTATCCCAACATTCTCCCACTTGACATTATACATTGCAATAACTCTAAATGATATAATCAACCTTTAAATCACAGGGAAAAAACATCCCTAGCCGTCAATGTAACACTGATTCTTCATCATACTTTTTTGCTCCAACAAGATACCTGCAAAAGCAACCATGATAATCATCATCTCAAATAAGAACTCCTTACATCATGTCACCCATGATAAATAAGAAACATGCCAAGATGAAACATATCAACTGTCACTGAAACCTACACCAATCTCAACATGAACACAAGCATCAAATCATATGATAACATAAGACTCTGAGTGTCTACCACACTCATACCAAATGGAAAATCAACCACAACAAGTTGCTAGCTCATCCAAAATATCCATTCCTCAAAACCAGGGTCAACAAACCATCATAGGTAGAACTCCATTCCATCAACATACCAAGCCAAAACTACAATCAAGTCCCTGTAAAACAATCCTTCTAATCATCCATCCTCCCATCTCAATGCAACATACCAATGTACAAATGACCAAAGACAAGGTCAACAAACAAAATCTACAATAACATTGAATGGATCTATGGATATTGACAGTCCACATCTAAGTCTTCAATGCAACCAATGGGTAAAGACAACCCACTAAATTGCACAACTCGTAGATCCCAATAGTGACACATGCAAAATCATCTTCACATCAATAACCTGCAAACTGAGACAACCAAGAAGATATCATGAAAATAAAGAACATATAGGTCTAGGAACTCCCACTGCATGGGTGATGTCAAATCTAAAAATAAGATCAAGGCATTAACAAATCCTCCTATAGCACTTCTCTTAGAGTATATGGCTAAATCCTCTACCATATAGTGTCAAAACATATAATGATATGCATAAAACATCTCTATTTACCAAACTATGAATAACTCTCCCAAGTCTTCTTAACCAATGAAGAAAAAGTTCAAGGAGCTACCAAATTATTGTTAACAACAATAACACTTAACTCCAATTCAAACCTCAACTCTGGATAAATATGAGAACCTTCAAGAACAAGACAATATACCAGTAAAGAGAGAAATTGTAAAATCATACCATGTCTTTATACCACACTAATCTGTGCCAAACTGTGTAAAGTAAGATCTCTGTCAACACTCCCAAACCGAAAGGGTATCAACATCTAACATCCAAAATATAATGAAAACATGGCAGCAATAGATGTTAACCTCTCACTGAAAGGAGATCAAACTAGCCAAACATTCCCACAACAAAGGGAATAAGCCCAAAAACCACAAACCATTTCTATACCTCTCCAAGACAAATCCTTAGAACTAGTTCCATAGCTCAAGATCAAATAATAATGAGAACAACAAAAATCCATAAACCCATGCATCTATTTCTCAATAATCATTTTCAAGACTAGTGTAAAAGAGAAGGCAAGATACATATAAAGAATGCATCTAATAATTAGGTGGGCAACACCTATTAGATCATTTACCTGCCTAGTAGACCAAGAGTGGGATACAAGATTGTCCTTGCATATAACACCAATAAATAAAAGCTTATAATAAAGACAACCTTCTCATAAGGACTATGATGGACTCACATCCATTTCTAAGTGTAGGCTTTCGGTCTTTTTGTTGACATCTCATAATGAGAAATCTTTCCAACACATATCTCTAAGTTCAAGAGATATCAAGCCTCACCCAAGTCTCTCTAGTATCCATGAGTTTTCAACAATCAATCCATGCCAACTTCAAATACAATCTGTACAATCATGAATCTCCAAGCAAATGATTAATACTTAAGAACCAAAGAGAACTAACCGAACCATTGTCAAAGTTCCAACTATAGAATTAGAAACATATCAAGACATCATAATCTAACATCTTCTCAAAAAAAGATCATATGCTTTGATGATCATATATTTCTCCCAAGAGCACCTATATTATGCCAAAAAGTCTAACTCATGATCAAGAGTGCATCATGACATAATACTATACATCCTCTAATAAGTTATAAACTCAACACCTCACCAAAAACTCCAAGAGTCCTCCATGGAAAACCATGATGTCAACACCTCTTCAAAAAACATGAATATCTAGCATCCTCTGTCAATAGAACCAAAAAATGTCAATGAACCCTTATTGCAAACTAAAGGCATAATCCAAGAGTTCCTTATGACACCAAGAACCATTGCAAAAGATCATCCATCTTTTAATAAAAGATTTTGCGTGGCTCACAACACTACAACAACAACAGTTTAGAACCAATATCTTTAAACAAAGAAGATAGAACACATTGTATAGCTATACAAAACTCCCTCTGAAAGTGATACCAAGATATGCATGGTATCATGATCAACATCATTACCAAAACTCCACTGAAAATGAAAAAAGCTTCTTATGCAACATAACTTTACTGCTATAGATTCCAATGAATAACTAAATCACGTACTCCAAACTACCCTTTTGTCTCAATACAAAAAATACCAATGTAATTAAGGTGACCAAGAAGAGGCCTACCAAATAGAACCCTCATCAACTTATTAAAAATATTTGCACACATGCAATATCTCATAGGAGAAAAGAACAAGATCAGTGCTTCAACCTTTAATAATTGAAAAATAGATTCAACCCCACATCAGTAACATGTAAAACAAATGTAACCAGGCATAACATGTATATTTCCAAGATTCAAACACCAGAATCAACTCTAGCTATGATTTGCCAAATAAATCCACATAGGAGAAACCATAGATCATAAGAAGCCAACAAGCAGCCTTGCAAATCTGAAATTGTTTCCATCCAGAAAGTGTTTGAACATAATTTTCCACAGATCTACAAACCACAGATTTTGGTTAACATGTAAAACCTGCAAAACCCTATCTCTATAAATCTAAAACCACTTAAACATCCAAACATTCACACCAATGAACACCGTCAAATATGTCATCTAAAATAACATAATATCATAGATCTACAAACCCACAATCTTTTGAAACAGGAAAACTGTAAAAACCTACATATTCAAAAAAGCATGAATATGAGAAAGGAGAAACTAGGTTGTTTAGGAGTGTCCATATCATAAAAAATACCAACTCCACAACCTCCATACAACCAATGATAAATCATCCAGTGCTTTCATGTAACCATGGACTGAAACCATGAACCCAACATAAGCACTCCAAATTGTAGTCCAAGAAATGAGTGTTTTTCCATGTGATTAAGGTACTAGAATTAACCATCCAACATAAACACCCTTTCATTGCACATGACCACATGGTAAAGGAATAAAACCACCAAACAAGAGAATATACACATATTGTCAAAATGGAGCTCCAAATCACTACCACAAGATCAACTCCATAAAGATCCATAACCTTGAGCCTCAAGAGCCCAACAAAGATTCTTTTGACAATATCCATCTGAGAGGTAAATACCATGGCTTCCAAACTCACAGATCTATAAAACAATGTTAACACATAGAACTTCCCCTGCAACCTAAATTCCTTCAATACTTTAGAAAAAAGCATCCCTCTCTCACTGCAAACAATGGCTCTGATACCACATGTTGGAAAAAGGGAGAGAGAACAAGGTAAAGTTGCATCTATGTAGTTTTAAAATGTTTTCAAATCTAAAATTAATAGCATGTGTAAATCTAAAAATTACTTTCAATTTAGATGTTATAGTATTTCTCCAATTTAATTAATATAGTAGAAGAAAATAACTTGCAAGAAGAAGACAAGTATTTATGTGGAGAAATCCTTAATGAAAAAACTCCACACCAAAGGTGTTTATGCTTGTATTAAACCTCTTGTGAAAGATTACATTCAATACTGAAATCCTTTGATTCCTTGATGCACTTCAAAAGCTTCTTCAATCTTCAAACTTGTAAAAAACTTCAAAAAACTTCTCACTTTTTTATTCAAAAGCTTCTCACTTTTTTCTTCAAAAGCTTCTTGCTTTTTTCTTCTAAGTCAAAAAAAGTTTCTTTCTTTTTTATTCTAAGTCAAAAAAGCTTCTTTCTTTTTTCTAATAAGTCTTTTAAAAAAAATTCTTGCTTTTTTCTTCTAAGTCTTTTTCACAATTCAACTCTCTGGAAAATGTATGGGGTTTTTAATTAATTACAAAAGATTCTTTTAATTCAAAAGCTTGAAACTCAAACTACAATAATTGTAGTTGATAACATAGCTTCCAAAGCTCATGCAAAAACCAAGCACACTTAAATTGAGAAGACTAAACTCAAAGAAAGTCCAAGCTTTAAATTAACTACCCCTTCATGATGTGTGCACCCTAGTATGCTAAAATTAGCTTTGCCAACATCAAACATATTTCCAAATAAAAGAAACACTAAAAATTCTTCCAATTGGGTGTGCATATTTTCCCAATTACTTTCTGTTGATTGAAGTGATCAATACACATCAATTTCATGCAAACAACATGCAAGATTGATGTCCCAAGGTTATTCTAAATTATTTTGTTCTATACATGCAAACACTGGATCCAACATGCAACTGATACCCATTACCTAAAAAACTGAGATGTACCATCATGCAACTTTTTGGAGTTGGAGTGTTCTACAACTAATATCTTAAAATTGACATGCAAGCATTTGCAACAACATGCAACTGATACCCATTACTTGAAACACTGAGATGTACCATCCTGCAAGTTTCTAGAGTTGGAGTGTTATGTAAGCAATCTCACAAAACTGACATGCAACAACATGCAAGGTCATACAAGTCCATAGGAGTGACATGCAACAACATGCAAGCACAAGCAAGTGACATACAAGTAACATGCAACAACATGCAACAACATGAAAGTACATGCAAGTAACATGCAACAACGTGCAACAACATGCAAGTAACATGTAAAAACATGTAAGTCCATGCAAGCTTTTCTGACCTCATGCAAGTAGTATCCACTTCATGCATCTCTAATACTTTAGTTAACTCCAATATTATATCCATGCAAGGTGTCTCAACATTATCCACTCATGTACATAAAAAAACACAACTCCAAGTCTAAATATAAGTCCCAAGTTTAACTCCCAGTCACTAGGAGTTATCAAACTCTCAAAATAGAGTTAGGAGAAGTCAACAAAGTCTTCATGGCCCCCACTCTAAAAATGGATGCCCAAGTTTGAACTTATCAATTAGGAATTGATTGCAAAATTCAAAGTGATATAATTAATAAATAATTAATCTCTCAAAGTCTTTATGTGTTGGGGAACACATTCCAAGAAATTTAGAGACACATGAATTAATTAGGATTGCAAGCTAATGGCAACTTATCCCAACAATTATGAGTCTTCAAAGTTCCCAAAATGAGAACTGTGCAATGTCACATGTGAGAATCTACAAATTTGGGAAATTTTGTGCACCAAAATCAAGAATCATTTGCACCAGTGCATAGAGCATGAAAATTAGCCCAAATAAAAAAAATTGCACTAAAAAATGAGGTCTTGAGCCCAAGTTATCAGATTCCAAAGTTTGCTGTCCAAAATGAAACTGCCAATGAAGAGGGGGTGTAAATGCAAGAGTCAACCTCAGCCAAATTTGGTGGGACTCTTTCCAAAATAGAGTTCCAGCCAAGTTTAGAAACTTCATAGCTCAGTTTAGAACTATCGCTAGTTTTGGAAGACCACCTAAATTTAGAGTGTCACTAAAATCTTGCTAAAAATAGAGGTGCCGCTAGATTCTTTGCTAAATTTGACAGAGGCACTAAAAATAGAGCATCTCTAGTTAAGTTTATGGTGCAGTCATGGATGGAGGGTCCAGAAATAGAACTGTCCTACCGTACAACCTTAGAGTAAACATAATAGAAAACACAAAGAATGTAGCAACAAATGAATATATATTGATTCATTATCATGAACAAGTACAATCTTCACATGCCAGTGCAACATGTAGACTGTTATGGGATCACAAGCCTATCCTCTAACAGAATTACATGAAAGATATAGCTTTGAGGTGCCTTCCACAAATCCACAACTAAAGACTAAAAAATTTCTATCATATTCACTATCCTCCTAATACATCTAATGAATGATTATATATCATCTCCCAACTCAAGGAATGCTTCCCATTCACATTAAGAGGTTCTAAAACTTGATGCTTGATGAAATGTGTAGGTCAGCCTTGATCATGTGGTAATGCTCTGTGTTTTGAAGGAACACATTGTGGTTCTAAATGAAGATGTCCTTAGTCCCAAGTTGCCTTGTGATATGTTTCATTTGGCTATGCAAGTCACGAGAAGGTGCCACAAGCTCTATATGCTCATACTGAGTGTTGAATGCTTTGTTCTATGAGTTCTACTAGTGTTCTGATAGTGATAACTCTCCACAGAAAATTGCAATCCTCATGAAATTTGGATATAGTGTAGATGACATAGTGTAGAGTATTTATTGCAAGCTATGAAATGATGATGCAGTAGAATGCAGTGCAATCTATTGAGACTATACTGAATGAAATGTAACTAAAATGCAAGAAAAGAAAAGAAATCAAAATATTTTTGGTTGATGCAAAAGATTTCTTTTCAATCTAGGATGCTCCTACATCAGACACCCGAGGTTGTTTAGAAAAGTGAGTCCCTCACTTTCCTGGGGATAGAGGAAAACCAAGGCGGTCTACCTCAGCCTAAGAAATCCATGATGAATCTTCCTTTGGTCTTCCTTTCCACTTAACTAGGTACTCTTCATACTACTTGCCTCTAGTCCTGTGTCTAATTCTGCTATCCAAAATCTACTTTATCTACTTCGGTTGTTGTTGTGGTAACTGATCCTTCAATCCAACTTCAGTACTATCACTTGATTCTCCCTCATGATACTGATATAAATCTGTAATATTGAATATGGGTGATATACCAAATGTTTTTGGTAATTCTACATCATATGCATTTCCTGAATCAAACTTCCTAAGAATCCTACATGGTCCAAACTTTCTCATCTTTAGCTTGTTGTATGTCCCCATTGGAAATCTTTCCTTTTTGAGATATACCATGACTTCATCTCTAATAGAAAATTCCTTATGTCTCCTCTTCTCATCTGCTTGTCCCTTATACTTGATGTTCATCTCTTCTAAATTCTTCCAGACTTGAGTGTGTACTGTTTCCATGTATACTACAAATTCTTTTGCCTTTGCACTTCTCTTGTTATCCATATTGATGTCTCTCAGCTCCTCAACTCCTCTAGGTTGTACTCCAGTCATAAATTCAAATGGTGTCTTCCCTGTACTTCTACTCACTAAGTTATTGTATGCAAGCTCTACTTGTGGTAGAATTATATCCCAATTTCCTACCTGATCTCCTACTAAGCATCTCAACAAGTTACCCAAACTCCTATTTACCACTTTTGTTTGTCCATCTATTTGTGGGTGAAATGTTGAACTGAACTTTAGGTCTGTCTTCATCTTCTTCCATAATGTCCTCCAAAAATATCCTATGAATCTTGTATCCCTATCTAAAACTATACTTTTTGGTAATCCATGCAATGTCACAATCTCCTTGAAAAATAGGTCAACAACATGTACAACATCATTTGTCTTGTTACAAGGAATGAAATGTGCCATCTTTGAAAATCTATCCACTACTACAAATATAGAATCATGTCCCCTCTGTGTTTTTGGTATTCCTAATATGAAATCCATGCTTATATATCCCCAAGGTTTCTCTGGTTCTGTCAATGGTTTGTATAATCTAGTATTTTAACTACTTCCTTTTACAACTTGACAAACTTTGCAACTTTGAACAAATTTCCTTACATCCTTATATATCTGAGGCTAAAAATAATGTTCATTCACCAAAGCTACTATCTTATCAATACCAAAATGTCCTGCTAATCCACCACTATGCTTCTCTTTGATCAAATTGTCTCTCATTGAGCTCCTAGGAATACACAATTGATTCCCTTTGAATAACATATCTTCCTAAATGAAATAATCCAACCACTTGATTCTATCTGTCACAGTAATCTCTCTACATGCTTTCCAAGCTCCCGCAAAATCAATATCATCCTCATACATGTGCTTAAGTTCTTCAAAACCTAGTACTTCTACCCTCATCTCTGTCAACAATTTCCTTCTTCTGCTCAATGCATCTACAACTTTGTTTGACTTTCCACTCTGGTGCTTCAATACAAATGTGTAACTTTGCATGAACTCTACCCATCTCATGTGTCTCTGATTCAACTTACCTTGACTATTCAAATACTACAAAGCTTTATGGTAAGTGTACAACACAAATTCTATTGGAAACAAGTAATGTCTCAACTTTTTCAAGGCTTAAATTATGGCATAGAACTCCTGATCATAAACTAAATATCTCCTCCTTACATCATTCAACTTATCATTGAACTATACTACTAGTCTCCCTTCATAACTTAACACTTCTCCTATTGCATTCCCACTGGCATCACAATCAACTTGAAATACTTTGTCAAAATCTGGTAATGCTAACACTGGTAGTTCTGTCACCTTTTGCTTCAATAATTCAAAACTCTTATGTGCTCCTGATGTCCACTTAAAATCCTTCTGGTCTCCCCTCATTGTCTCTATCATTGGTGTGCATATAGTATTGAAATTTCTGACAAACTTCTGGTAAAAACTTGCTATTCCATGAAAAGATCTTAACTCTCCAACATTCACTCACAGGGGTTGACCACTCAACAATTGCTTTAACTTTCTTTGGGTCCATCTTCAATCCTTCCATAGAAATCACAAATCCCAAATATACTAGTTCTGTCTTCCTGAAACTACATTTCTTGATGTTAATCAACAATTTCTCTTCTCTCAACCTCTGAAATACTTGTCTAACATTATTCCTCTGTTCTATTGAAAATCATAATATCATCCAAGTAGATAATAACAAACTTCCCCAAGAACTTCTCCAAAATCTCATTCATCAACCCATGAAAGTACTTGGTGCATTAGTTAATCCAAAAGGCATGACTAACCACTCATATAATCCTTCATTTGTCTTGATTGTAGTCTTCCACTGTAATGTCCCAAATCTGAAATTTAATATTAAATCCAAATCTGAAAATGCCTTTAACAAATTTAACACTAATATGTATTAAAACAACCAAACTAGCTAACTAGTTTGCACAAGTATTACACAAAAATGAACATAAACAACTTAAATGTTTTCTATTATGATTTTCTGATACATATTACATGGAATCAAGCATACAACACTGATTTACAACAGCTAAAACACTACAACAGTCCACAATGAATCTGCTAGACACACACCAAAAACATGCTGAAATACACATGTGATTCACCCGAAATTGCTAGAAACACATAGAAAATTCACAACACTTGAACCAAATGATATATGGCACCCATGGATGATGCTATAGTAGAAAGGAATGAGCTATCCATGTGATACATAGCAGAAAACTCAAACAACATCAATGGAAACACCACAAACACTCTGAAATGCTCGAAACACACCCTGCATACATACAAATACTTCACATACAATGCTCCTGAGACCAAACTAGCAATACCCAACTGGTTAAAGATGATCAAAACCTCTAAAATTAATGAAATACACCTTCTATACTAACATGCAATAACATGTAAAACCTGCAACAACACAAATGCTCTGAAACCCCTAAAATCTACACTTGCACACAAAACACTAAAACTGCCAAAATCTCCAAATTCCTTCAGCTCTTATGCAACCTCTGGATGAGATTGCTATCTGCAATCCAAGAACACCACCATCAAATCATCTCAAACTCATGTCCACTGGCCACAAGCTCCAACTTCAATGGTTTCCTTGTCCACTGAAGAAAACACAAGCTAAACAGCTTTGTGAAAAAATTGTCAAATCTGTAATAGTCCCAAATGTGTTTTTGGCCTCTAAATAAATAGAGGAGCAAACCCAAATGACTCCCTCTTGGAAAATAAAATAAAATAATATTATTACATCAATTTCCATCCAAAATAGGACCACCATAATGACTGCTGCAAGATTCCCCACCAAAATTAAATACTAGTAAAAGCACCAAAGGTGCTATCAAATGGCCAATAGGCACAAATATTTATAGGCCTATCCTTAAATAGTATATATTTATATTTTTTCTAAAAAATCATTAAAAGTAATAGTTGGTGGAGAAGGCTATAAATATTATAAGAAAATCATTTTTGCAAATAAAAATAATGAAATGGTATTAAATGAATAACCACATGAACTAAATCATGAATGTGCCGTTATAAAACTAAATCATAAAAAAACTATATATTTAGTAATTGCAAGATCTTTTCATCTTGTTGAAATTTCTTGTCTCTCTTTATGATTGCCTCATTATGCTATATCTACAACTTATATAATATATTTAATACCACAAGAATTTTAAAGAGAAATGAAGACAATAGAAAAATGTATAATAAGAGCATAAACATAAATCAATGTTTTGAATGTAACTTTTAATAAATCACATTGAATATGATATTAAATGGTAAGCTATATGAAATAAGATCGCATGAAATATTTTATTTTATACAATTATTATTACATGGGCATAATTGAAAGAAAAATTATTATTGCAAGTATAAAGACCATAACATTATTGTTAACAACGCAATATTCATTTATGTAAATGAACAACAAATATTTATAGGCTTATCACTAAATAGTTTATATTTAGATTTTTTATTGGAAATTTATTAAATGTAGTAGTTTGTGGACAAGGCTATAAATACTATAAGAAATTCAATTATTTTTTGGCTTAAATGAATAACAACATTAACTAAATTGTGAATGAACCATTAAAAGAAATAAATCATAAAGAAACCATTAGAGAACTATGACCTCCCATTCAACCACAATGAAATATATTATCATTGTCATAATTAGTGTTATACTATTAGGAAGTTATATTTTAAACACATTATTTAGGGTGTTTCACTTTGGAATATATTTATTGTTTGTGTGGAGTGCAATTTTGGCATTCACTTTAGTTTGATATACTTATTGTTTGTGGAATTACGGGTTTGAACTTTAGAATTGAATTATATTTCTTTCACTTTGTATTTTTAAAATTAAATTCACTTTGTCGCTCTAATTTGATATATTTATTGTTTGTGTGAAGCATGGGTTTGAAATTTAGCATTGAATTATATGAGTTTCATGTCCTATGTTTAAAATTGAATTCACTTTGTTTGCATTTATTGTTTGTGTGAAGTGTGTGTTTATGCTTTGATATTTACTTTGTGTGTGTGTGTGTTTAAATTTTGATAACCATTGATTGTTTATTTGAAGTCTCTTTGAACTTTATTTGTTTGAAGTGTGTTTGAACTTTAGACATTACTTATTTGTGGAAATTGTATTATTGTTTATATTGTCATTCATGTGGCTTTTATCTAGAAAATTTAATAAAAATTAATCCAATTTTTATAGCAGTAGTTGGAAGAAAATGAGTTATAGACAGATGCAACTAAACTTGTTATTATCTTCATTTGTTAGTGGTATATGAAGCATGAATGGAGTAGGTCTTAAACTTATTTGCAATTATGCATGTTGTAATGATGAAATATATAGTTATATGTAGGTTTCTATAAAGTAGTGGTATGTAACCTTGTATTGTTTGAAATTGTTTAATGATGAAATATATAGTTATATGTAGGCTTCTATAATTATGTTCCTCAAGATTCATGCAATTAGTTTTATTTCCTTATGCTTACAATATCAATCTAAGCACAAGATGAATTGCCATTATGTTCAAGTTGAAAATAATGCATATCTCATGAGCAAGTATAACATTAGATAGTTTTCTTTAATCACCCACTTAATTTAAAAGCAACTATTAACCTCAAACTTCAAGACACAAACTTATTTTGAAATAGCAATGTAGCTCATCAAAGGTAAAATTGAGTTCAAACTGTTGAGATCAAAAAGAGATCGAAATTGACTCTTATCTATCTACACCTAAGGTTTGGAGGTGTGACTCATCACACAACTCACCACATCATCATGTCTAATAGAAGCATCCTTAAAATAATTTTTTAAATATTTGACCAAAAATTTATCATGGAATTCTTAGTAGTTAAAAAAAAATTATCATTTGTTGTTTGAACAACATCATATTATTAATTAAAATATAACTTATATGCAACCTAAATGATCTCAATACTTTTTGGTAACCATGAATTTTATTTTTTAAAACAACACATTTTTATTTAAAATACAACTTATATTCAACTTTAAATGATCATAATTTTTTTTAACAACCTTTTACATTTCATGAAAAATAAATAGTAAATTGTTGGTTTTATATATCTAAATAGAATGCAACAATGAATGATGCTTGTTAGCAAAATATAGATTTTTATAAGTTCAAAATAAATATTGGTGTATCAATTTCTTTTAAAAATAGCCTAGTAAAAATTTCAATTCTAATTTCTAAGTTACATTAAAAAAAAACCCTAAAAATGAAAAAAATATTAATATGCATTGTAAAAAACTTATAACTATTGTTTAGTTTTAGATATTTTTTAATATTTTAAGATTAATATTAAAATATAAAGTATATTAATATATCTAAATTTATCAAAGATGTTTCTTGAAGCTCTTGTTCTCATTAATACCAAGTAATTATCTCTACTTGCCCTTTAAAATAAATATTATAACTATAATATTAGTTTATATTGACGAATTTTTAGTATAATCTATACTTGCCCTTTAAAGGACTTTCTCATATTAGTTTATATGAGCATTTATCAAAAAATCTTAATCTAACCCTTTACACAAACTAATATACATTAGTATTTAAAAATAAAACAATCATGTGTTAAGCCTACATATAATTTAATTTCGAAATAGAAATATATAAAATTTTAGTTTTATTTTAAAAAAGTAAGACATAATTTGAAAGATTAATATGAAATTTTAATATCAAGATTGAATAATCTAAAAGAAAAAATTCCTTCATAAATTATTTATGTAAAGTACGCTGAATACAAAAGTTAAGGATAATAACCCTTCACACAAACTAAAACCTAATTCAAAATAGAGACAAAAACATCAAGCCTTCATGAACTCAGCAACAATCTTGGAACAACGAGCAACTACACAATTTGCAAGCTCTTGAGGAAGACAAACCCTGACAACTGTCTAAATCTCTCATATGTTGATGATTTTGTTTTCGAGCAAATCTAGCTGCCTCGATTGCAATTTTCTCAAACATCTCGTTGATAAACTTGTCCATAATTACCATAGCTTTGCTTGAAATATTGATATCTGAGTGCATTTGGTTGAGAGTTTTAAACAAGTAGATCTTAAAGATCCGCTTATTCTTTTTCTTTATTTTTTCTACAGATTTTTGAGTCATGACCTCCTTTTCCTCCACAATGGGCCTCTTCTCTGTCCTTTTTGCCATCGATAAGCACTACAAAAATCATATCGTAAAATTAGAAATTAAATCTAAGTTAAGATAAAAATAAAATTATAAACTCTAACTCTAATTATAAAAAAGAAAACATTTAAATCAAATCTAAAAACTAAACAAATTATCAACACATCATATAAAATATTTACAATTGTGTTTAATCAATAATTCATTTTCCATGCATGCAAAGAACATAAATTTGTAGTATAAAGAACGTGGAATCCATTAAAGTATGTTTGCATTCAAATCTTCAGAATATACCCCAAGTTTACTCTAAAATGCCTACTAACAAGCAAGACTGATACTCCCTAGGGTATGAGCTCATCATAAGGAAGAAGCCAAAAATAAATTCAGCATATTATAAATACAAATGTTGTGAGATTGATTTGACATTCTGGATTGAACTGTAGCAGTATTCTATTCCACCATTTGGAGCCTCACAAATGATGATCTCACGGAAAGAAGAAACAAAAATTAATTTATATTTTAAAGTACAGATCTTGTGAGATTTATTTAATTTCTGAATTGAAATGTTTTGTAGTAATCTATTCCAACATTTGAAGCCTCAAAGATAACTCACTAATGTTTCTTCTTCCATAAAAAGTTACTTTGGATCAATTTAATGCAAGAGGCATATATGCTTTTTGTATGTATGAGGGATCCTTTGGAGGCACTAAAATTATTCATTCCATTATATGAAAGGACACATGTTTTGTTGGTTGCAAGAGGAAGCATGCCTACTAGAAAGTATTAGAGAATAGAGGCTTGTGATGGTCATTTGCACTAAATTTTTGGTATGGGATTATAAGTTACGGATCAGATAATACATTAGGAGGGTTTTCATTATGTGATTGCTAGTTAATGCTAGTTAATGATCAGTTAATAGATTAGGACAGAGAGCAGTTTATCATGTGCTGAAGATGTTAGGAGGAATTGTTGATGTTTCGACTCCTCCAATTCCCAGAACTCTACAAGTTCTCATGGATGAAAATTGTGTCTCAAACAATGATCGTGCATTCTGAAATGGATTCACTGATTTCTTCGCCTTCTTCAGTTGTTGCTGTCAATGCTTCCAAAGATTTGGAAAATAGTTCAATTGCTTCAAAGGATTAAACTATTTGCAGAGGAGTTTGATGTTTTGTTCAAGGAGAACTCCATGGAGAAAACCTCATACTCCTGTTGCATACCCCTGCAATGTAATTTTCTACCTGTTGTAATATAATGTATTTCAAAATTTGAACTGTTAAGAATGAATGAATGACAACTATTTCATTGCAGGAACAAATTGCAGTAAATTCAGATGAGAAAATGGTATGAGGTTTGATATGTTCATGTAGGAAATGTTTTCCTCACATTTTGTCAAAAACATGATCATTTACTATTCTGTTGGCAAATCTATTCACAAAGTTTTAGTGCACATAAAAAAGGTATGGATAACCCTGTTGATCTTTGAAAGGCAACTCAAATTGGCAATCATTGGCTATGTAAAATTGTTTTTAGACAATCACTGCAATATACATTGTGAATAACAAATCTTCAGGTCAGTCTGCAAGCATATTGTTGATGATGGTTGATTTTTTTGGAATCGTAACACTAAATAAGCTCTTTTGGGAAGAAAACCCCCATTTAATGGATGGCATGTTCTCTAGAATTGTGGAAGCATTGGGATAAAATTTTCACACACTTAAATCCTGAAACTTTCTGATATAATATCATGGACCATGGAAATCTGATGTCTATTGGAAAAACATTTCACACAGTTAAATCCACTCTAGATTGCCATTCAAAACAAATGATCTACATTCTACGTTGATCTCTACTGATTATTTTTAGTCTACAAAGTAGCATAATGACATTTATCACATAGATCAGACTCACAAACATTGGAACAAAATGAGAAAGGGAATAAAACTCTGCGAAAATAATTTCAACGCAGCCACAATGAAAGAGAGATAACCATCCTGGGGAAAACAAGGTGTTTGATGCAAGAATGCCTCAATAACATTTAATCAAAATGATCAAGATACCCGAGGAGAACACTCCACTTTCCTCGACCTCAAGGATTTTTCTATAGTGATTTGAATACCTAAACAATCTCTTATTGAATTTTACAATTCCTAGATTTTCACCCCTTACACTGCCCCTGTGAGAATCCTACTGAATTCAATGTCGACATTGTTTGGCTGATGTCAATCTTGGATGGAAAAAGAGGAACTAAATCCTCTTAGAATATATCCTCCACTATAAAGTTATTTTGAAATATAAGAGATGCATCATCTAGAATGACACTCAACTCTTTGTTTGAGAGGTCTTCTCTACCGCATTTGAAACTCTAGCAACATCCTAATTTTCTGAAGTCTCTGCATCCATAGTGCTGAGAAGGTTTTGAATCTTTTCCATGAGATCCAGTGAGGCATCATTTGTTTTAAAGGGAGTGGCCTTGTTAGAAGAAGCCGACAAAAAGCCACCAACAATTGCAGCTGATGAAGAGTGATGAAACTATGGGATATCCTATAAAATAAGGTTTGATTGTTCTTCATTATCAATTTCTTCAAAAATATCATTTCCCACTTTTTGGATGATTTCATCGACTGTGGATCTAATCACAGTGTCTCATTCCTCTACACTCTCTGAACCCAATTACCTCAAAAATTCACTTTCCTTGACCAATGACCGATCCTTTAGGGTGTTCTGAAGGTGACATTAAATCACTATTGAGGCATTTGAGGATATCAAGAAGGCAAAGTGGCAGATAATATAGTTGGAGATGCAGCTGACTGTTGAGTAGCGGAATGGAAATGCGGGCCCACATACGCCACCTAAGCGGTCAAAGCTTAGAGTGTGTTGTTTAAGCCCAGCCAAAAATGTAAGATCTAGATGCATAGACAAGGCGTTGGACTGTTTAATAGGCTGCAACCAAAAGAGAAATGTCATCTCATGAACTATAATGTTTGCAGAATATGCATCAAAATGCATTCGTTAAAAAGGCTTTAAGAACTTTTAAGAAAATGCAATCGGCAGATATGAAACCTGAGGTCGTAACTCATTTCAACATCTTCTCCACTTGCGCCTAAATGAAATGCCAAGATTGTAAGGTATTGATATTCATTGAAATGGCTTTAGAAACTTTTAAGCAGGTGCAGTGTGTAGGTGTAAAGAAAAATCCACAACCTCTATCAACATCTTCCCCCGCCATGCCCAAATGGAAGCCATAAGAGGGATATGGACTTCCACCAAACATAATGAAGAGAGATTATTGTTAGTTGCAGCTGCCTTGGTAGCCATGTTCACAAAATGTTGATAGAGGTTGTGGATTTTTCTTTACACCTACACACTACACCTACTTAAAAGTTTCTAAAGCCATTTCAATGAATATCAATACCTTACAATCTTGGATAAGAGGGATATGGACTTCCACCAAACATAATGAAGAGAGATTATTGTTAGTTGTAGCCGCCTTGGTAGCCATGTTCACAAAATGTGGAAAGCACATATAAAAACGTGAATGGCTGAATAAAATGCCTCATGCAATGATTACATGATATGTACAAAATAGATATGCTGAAAAGGCACTAGAAACTTTTAAACAAATGTGATTGGCAGGTGCACAAGATATGGAAGCATAGTTAATGTCGCAAGCCAATGTGGAGTCCTGAAGTAACGCCTTTAATATTAACAACTCTAGATTTTATTTTTATTTCATTCTAAAGTGGGAAGCACTAAAACTTAGTTTTGTCAAACATTATAGCTGGAAGTACTTCTGCATGCAAACTATGAAAGCATGAACGGGTCACAATCTTAAAGGTGGCGCATTCTCAGTTAGTGCTAAAAACAACAATAACCTTTGATCTCTCATGGAATGCAATTGGCATTTATTATTTTTTGCTAGCATAGTTCCAATCTAGAAATACGAACCACATGATAAAGACAGATTTGTGTCCAATATTATCATGAGGATCTTCAAACGGATAAGCAGACATGAAAATGTGGGAGTGTAGACGAGGCTGCAGCCTTTCACAAGTAATGAAATGTATTGATGGCGAATATTTTCAAGAGAAGTTTTTAGAAACTTTCAAGTTAATGCAATTGACAGTTGTAATTGCCATTTCCACTTCCCCTGCCAGCACATAATAGTAATGAATGTTCTACCATATATTATAGTCAAAAGATTACTGGGTGTATAGATACACAATTGGAATGCCATGATTGTGGGATATAGCTTTAGAAACTTTAAAGCAAATGCAATTATCAGTGGTAACGCAATCTTCCTGAAGATTCACCACCAACTTCCCTGCCCATGCCAAATTTAGAATGGATAATCATCTCTGCTACACATGTCATAATGGGAGCATATAATGTGATATTCTTGTCAGATATTATAGTGGAGATGCTACAAGCATGCATGCAAAATGGGAAAACATGCACAGAGGCAGCATTTTGGGAATTTAATATGGATTTGTTGATGAGGCACTAGAAGTTTTTAATGTAAATTCAGCTGGCAGCGTAACGCCAAGCACCACGACTCCTTCTGCCAGTGCACCCAGGCCATTCCAAATGGAAACAATGATGTAATTGTTATATTCGAAAGCTATAAATACTTCACCAGAGTGGAAGTATGGAGAAAATAAAAGGTAGTTTTATGAGACAAATGGCCTCGTCCGGATGCAAAGATGGCGGCAAAAAATACAAGCAAAAGGCTCAAATAATCACCATATACCTTCGAAGATATGTTACTGGTGACATGAAAACCAGATGTTGAAACACGTTTCTGGCAGATGTTGTATCAAATGCTCTTGAAGGCGTGCATGCAAATCTGTCAAGGCACCACAGGCCGCGGCCCAATTGATGAAAATAGAAATGTTTTTAGCAAAATGCGATGGTCACAAAAATAGGTTGGTTGAAAAAGCCTTTGAAACTTTCAAGCAAATACAATTGAAGTTGTGATGGGTTGCGCTGACCGTTTCAACCTCTGGATGGCATCTAGTAATACACAATAGGAAAAGGCCGAAGTTGTTCTAGAAGAGTTTTGTTGCAAGAGAAATGATGGGAAGCAATGGAGGTGATTCTCGATAGCAAAAGGATGAAGTTGAAAATCAACCGATTTTTGATACAACTGGAGATGTTACTCCTGAAATTGAAGTGTTAAGGCATCTTGGTGTCTGGGCCAAAACACTGCAGAGTTACTGCATGCGTGCTTTGCTGAGGCACTTGAGGTTATTCCTTATACTTTGGCAGAGAATGTAGGGTTAAACCCTATTGCTATTGTTACAAAGTTTAGAAGTCATCATACAAATGGGAAGGTCAACACAGGCATCAATGTTAAGGAAGAGTTAGATAGCAAACATTTTAGAAAAGAATGTGATTCATCCTTCTTCGTGACCTCTGCATAGGGTATTGTTTATATAATCTATGGACACACTAAAAAGTGTAGGAATACATTACAGAAAGCTTCAATAGACTTTAACCCCTGTTGAGATATAATCAACTGTTGACATTAGGGTCAGAATTATGTAATTGCTAAATACTACAAGAAAGTAATGGGTATATATTGTTTATGTTAATCTTGTAGGCCAATATGGCCAGAGCAGTCATGGTGAATGCAAGTGGGAAGCTTTGGACCAAAGTGTGGGCAAAAGGCAAGAAAGCATGCATTCAAACGAGAGTGTTAACAATGAAACATCTCTTGGATCTTCTTAGTCTCTTCAGTATTTCGTTTATGTACATCAGAATAGAATTGATTTTATTTTATTTGATGCCATGTTTTAATTCTTGCAGGGAAGACTTTGTGGCTTATGCAGACATATGCTTCAGAGAATTTGGGGATAGAGTTAAGTACTGGTCAACTTTCAACGAACTTATTATATTTTCATTTGCAGGCTATGACGATGGCCACTTCGCTCCTCAACATTGTTCATACCCTTTTGGAAATTTGTAGGCTAACGAACTGGATCTCCCTGTAAATGCAGAGGACAAGTACAATATAGCTAGTTAAGTATGGAGTTTGCGTATGAAGAATTCGAGCATACAAAATCCATTGCAAAGCAAATGTTTTCAGCATAATGAAAAATTTAAGAGAAGGAAGCGGTTGAAACAAACCTTGGTGTGTGATTCTTGTGGAATTGATATCAAAGCTTGGCCTCTACTTGTTGTCTCTCTAGCCCCTTTACAGTATTGTAAAAGGAAAATTCCTAAATCTTGCAATTTGATATGCTCGCTTGAGTTTTAATAGCTTCAAATTTAGTTAGTGGTGGGTTGTACCATTTCTTAATTGTCCAATGCATGGAGGATAAAATTTAATGAGTTTTCTTTAGTTAGTGGTGGGTTATACCATTTCTTAATTATCCAATGTATGGAGGATAAAATTTAATGAGTTTTCTTTATTTGGCGCCGGCAGCCTCAAACCTTTATTTGCCTATGTGGTATGGCAACTCCACCATCATAGACTTTCCATGCCAGTTACAAAATTTAAATTTGTGGAGTGGGACTCCCTTTTTTAATTTTTAAAAAAAAAAAAAAAATTGTGGATGATGAATGTAGTGGGACTACCAATTTTTTTTAAACAAATTTGTGGACGACGAAAGTAGTGGGACTACCAAATTTTTGGCAGTTACAAGATGTGTGCACATATAGAATGGCTTATCGGCCAAAATAACTCCATGCATGCAAGCTGTCATAAAAACTGCCAAGGAATCTACTAATAATAGCCCGCCACCTAAACTTGGAGGTTAAAAATCTTCTCACATGAAATTCCATGCCCTTCCTTGGGTAAATAATCCAAAATAATAATATTAAATCAATTATTTGACCCCTTTTATCATAAATAAGAATCAATAAATGATTTGGGCCCAAATAACCAATTTTAGATATAATTATTTTTCAATTTCCATACCTTAGCCTAAGGGAAATATTATGAATTGGAAAATATCTCCTCCAACATGAATTAAATAAAAAGGGACATGACATCCACTCATCTCCTTCTCTGATTCTAATATGATGGTATCCACTCTTTAGGTCAATCTTTGTGAAATATTTTTCTCTGCTCAAATAATCCATGATATCATCCATCCTTGGCAATGGAAATCCATACTTGACTATGATCTTATTGATTTCTCTTGAGTCTGTACACATCCTCCATTATCCATCCTTCTTCGGTGCTAGTACTGTCAGTACTGCACATGGGCTTAAACTTTCTCTAATTAACCCTTTCCTCAACATCTCCTATATTTTTTTGTTTAGCTCCACATTTTTTGTTGGTGTCATCCTATGTGCCACTTTATTTGGAAAATTGGCTCCAGGTATGAGGTCCATATGATGACTGATACTCCATATTGGTGGCAATCCTTCTGGCACATTCTCTAATATAATATCTTGGTATTCTATCAAAATTTTATTATCTCCTTCTGCGGTGGTTCTTCTTCCTTTGTGGTAGCGGTTTCTACACTTTGGGTACTACACTTCTTCAGAATTAATGCAAAACACATGTTCTCATGTCTCAATCCATCCAAAAATTTTCTTCCATCCACTAAACAGATTCTAGCATTGCCACATACTTCACTTTTGCTCTCCTCTTCTAAAGGTATCAAGATATGTCTTTTCCCATTTGATGTTATAGAATAGGTATTCTTCCTTCCATCATGTATTGCCTTTCTATCATACTACCATGGTATTCCCAACAATATATGGCATAAAGCCATGACCATAATTGCACACAATACCTCATCATTATAAGATCCTATATGAAATTTCACCAAACATTTTTCACTCACTAGTATCTTGTGTTCATCTTGAATACATTCTATCTTGTAGGGATTTGGATGTTTCAACCTCTCTAGGTTCAACTTCCTCATCATCTCTTCTAAAACCAAATTATCTGTACTACCACTATCAATGATAACTTTACAACATTTACCTCCTGATTTGCATCTTGTTCAAAACAAACTTTTCCTTTGTGATGACTCCTCAGTTGTTTCTGCTTGGAATAAAGCTCTCCTCATGACTAATGACTCACCCTTCTCTAGCTTTCCTACTAAAATAGGTGATCCAACTAGTTCTTCCTCTGCATATGCTGCTCTTGCACTATTCTCTATGCTTTTGTTAGTATTCCCTTGATGACATTCAAATGCTCAGTGTCCTTTGCCTCCACACTTGAAACAGGTTCCTTTGAATGATCTCTTGTCAAATCCCCTTTCATCTCTTCGGTATCCCTCATTGTAGTAAGAATTATGACTTCCTCTGTTGTTGTGGTAGAAATTCCTATCATCTATCCCTCGGTGATATGAATTGTTGTCTCTTTCTTCTTTGTGGTATGGGCTACTTTCCTTGTTTTTCTCTACATATGGTCTTCCTTCTCTGCATTGTGTTCTACCTCTCTAAAATTTTCCTCCTCTACCTCTCTGTCTTTGATCATGTCTCTTAATCAACTTTTCTTTAACTTTCAATGCAAATTGATATGCCTCTACTATTATTGTCATCATTACCAAACTTTGTTCTTCTTGAATGTTTATCCTCAGTCCATTTATGTACCACTCCACTTTCTCCTTTCTTTTTCACTATGTCTAGTCATAATAATCATCTTGTGGAACTCTTCAATGTATTCTTTCATTGTCTTCTCCTTTTTCCTTAGGTTTTGCAATCTCTTCAACAATTCCAACTCATAGTGAATAGGTATGAATTGATTCTTCAGTTTTGTCACCATCCTATCCCATTTTATGATTTTCTCCTTTCCTCTCCTATTTCTATACAATTGAACATCTTTCCACCAAATAGCATAATGTCCTTTCAACTTAGTTTTTACAAATCTTACTCTTTCCAGATCTTCTATTTCTCCATATTCAAAGTATTCCTCCATGTCACTTATCCAATCAATATATTCCTCAGGGTTTAAAATTCTGACACAGTTTGAAATTTCTATCCTAGGTCTCTTACCAATCTTAGAAATAGCTTTCAACATCTTTACCTAATTTGATTCTTCTTCTTCTAGGCTTTCTTCATTTTGGTCAACAACTTGAACTCTTAATTCATCATCATAACTTTCATCCTCATGTCTAGGGTTTAGAGCTCTCCTTCTATCCTCTTCTACAACATCCAATCTAACCTTCATTGTTCTCATCATCTCTATCATTTCTTCCATTATTTCGGCAACATTGGCCATAGCAGGCATCCTCCTTGGTGGTATCTCTTCCTTAGATCCAGTGTAACTGCCTCAATTTGGTGATTTGACTACAAGGTTGCGATTGCCTCACAATCAGTGCTTTGTTGACAAACACATGTAGGCTACCTTAGGTTGACGATCTATCCACTTCAAGATCTGTCGGGATGCCTTCTCTCCCAAAGGATTCACAAACTTCACTTTGATACCACTTGGTATAGTCATGGATGGAGGGTCCAGAAATAGGACTGTCCTACCATGCAGCCTTAGAGTAAACACAATGGAAAACACAAAGAATGTAGCAACAAATTAAATTATATTGATTCAATATTATGAACAAGTACAATCTTCACATGTTGGCAACATGCATACTGTTATGGGCTCACAGGCCTATCCTCCAGTATAATTACATGAAAGGTATAGCTTTGAAGTGCCTTCCACAAATCCACAACTAAAGACTAAAAACTTTCTATCATATTCACTATCCTCCTAATACATCTAATGAATGTTTATATATCATCTCCCATCTCAAGGAATGCTCCGTGTCAACATTAAGAGGTTCCAAAACCTGATCCTTGATGAAACATGTAGGTCGGCCTTGATCATGTGGTAATGCTCCATGTTTTGAAGGAACACCTTGTGGTTCTAAATGAAGATGTCCTCAATCCCAAACTGCCTCATGATATGCTCCATTTGGCTCCGCAAGTCATGGGAAGGTGCCACAAACTCTATATGCTCATATTGAGTGTTGAATGCTTTGTTCTATGAGTTTTGACAGTGTTATGATAGTGATAACTCTTCACAAACAATTGCAAACCTCATGAAATATGGATATAATGTAGATGACATACTGTAGAGTCTTTATCTACTCTATGAGCTATGAAATGATGATGTGGTAGAATGTGGTACAATCTACTGAGATTGTACTGACTAAAATGTAAATGAAATGTAAGAAAAGAAAAGAAATCAAAATATTTTTGGTTGATGCAAGATTTCTTTTCAACATGGGATGCTCCTGCATTAGTTTAGCTATCACCAAATTTAGAATTTTTTTCCAAATGTAGATATAAGTCAAATTTAGCACTAAGGCCAAAATGCTAGGCATAGAGGCCAAGACACACAATGTTGTATTTGAGGCAGGGGAGAGAATTGTTTAAACAAGGCAAGGGTCAAACAATTTTTTTTAAATGGCCTTAAATACTGAGTTACCAAAGGCTTGGGGGGCCAAAGGTCACACCCCCAAATATTGCATAGCCTTAAAGGGTCTGCGGGTTGTGATAAATGGATCGGTTCCTAAAGGGGAGGCTGACACCCTTATATAGGGCTGAAACCTCCCTTAAACAATGAAGCACTTTAAAAGTGCCTAGAACAACACTTTAATAGTGCTTAGTACAATGCTTTAATTTTTTTTATTTTAAAAATAAAATTTTACATAAAATTTATCTCAATTTGTGTGTCGAGAAGCCAAAATGGCCTCATGGCAAATTTTTTTGTCTCAAAAGATCCTGACACCAAAATTGGGAAAATTTTATGTCAAAATTCATCTATTTGGCCTTTTGGACACAAAGGTAGGATCCTTTTGGCTTGGAAATTATTTGAACAAAAGATACCCTCTAGATATGAGCATGAAACCCCCATCTACAACTATGCCAAATGATCTCCAAAATAGATGAAACGAAAGCCAATCTTGACTTTCTTGAGCCTATTGAATATGTTCGAACAATAAAAATGCTGCTAGTATAACCAAAATAGCTGTAATCACCTATATCTCACAAACACATATGCAAAATGAAGAGGTTATCAGATCTTCATAAATTCTTTTTGATTCTCCAGATCGTTAAAAAATGCAAGAGAAGAGCATGCGAGATTTACAAGATCTCACAAAAATAAGCTAAAATTCTCAATTAGGAATCCATGAACTCAAAATTATCAAAACAATAGCTCTGATACTATGTTAGAAATCTAAAATAGATTGATAACCCAAGAAATTTATAAGATAAATTCTAAGCTACATAAATTGGAAATGCATAAACACATGCAAACTAGTAATTCTAAGAGATATGCAAATGTCAATGTGATAGAATTACATTAAAAGCTCAAAGAAGATACATAAAACTAACAGAATTGTCATACAAGATGCAACAAGGATGCAAAATACAAGCTAGGTAGTGAGTTTATATAGACCAGGGAGGGGTGGAGGTGGAAAAACTGACCAATAGGGAGAGACCACCAAACGGTCTAAACATAGTAAATGTAACTCCCTCATATGATGGTGACACCTCAAATGACCCACTCACCTAATTAAACTCACTCTATTTAACCTAAGCAAGCTTAATAAAAGTGTAGAAAAAACCTAGGAAATAGGGAAAAGTAACTAACACACTAGGAAAATAAAAAACTACACTAATAGATAATAGATAAATGGAATGATAATGGATGGACTAATGGTTGTTTGACTTTGAATGCAAGTATTATGCTAAAATGTAGTGAGCACTTATTTTGATATAGCATGAGATATTATGCACCAAGGTATAGATACCAAGGTGACGATGTATCTCATGTATAGGATTGACTTGCAAACAACATACAAAGGAGGCCTCAACACATCACAAGGAATTTGATGACCTTGGTGGGTATTGTGATGAGGCAATCAACATCTAAAAGAATGTTCTAGCACGTCACAAGGTGTTTGAAGACCTTGGTGGGTACTACATGATGGGACAACCAAGAAAACATGACACATGAAATAATAAGACCCATGCCTGGGTATACATTATTCAAGGTGCATCATGATATAAAGGATCATGGTGACCTTGAGGAGATATAGTGCAAGACAAAAGGGAAGATAAATGAAGATAAAAAAGTAACAGACAACTGACATACAAGATTTACCTTTTTTCCAAAGTGTTAATGATGAGAATGATGAGATTGATGATGCCTAATTTGGGGAATGATATATCTTGTGAAGGCAAAGAATAGGACAATGGTTTTATGATGGAAAATGATTCAACTGATGGATGTTATCAAGGTTGCAACTGGAATTTTTTCTAGTGTTTTAGTTTGATGTTTCAAGGGTAGAGTTTGAAAATATAAGACCATAGGGCTTGCAAGTGCATGAAGCTCAGAATTGGGAAGAAGACTCATCTAGGACATTGAAAAAGAAACATGGATAATGCCAAGAACCTTTTCCAAATAAAGGTATAATGCATTGCCCCCAGCACATGACAAGGCTAAAGTTTGGACTAGTGGATTAAGAGAATGTAGTTCAGGGATCTATGGTGGTGTGTTACAAAAGTCTCTTTTGGAATAGGGATGGGGAATTGTCTTAGCTTAGATCGTACACATGGATAAGGGAAGAATTTTGAAATCACCTCTGATGGAAACAAGGAGTGGTAGGTAGATAATTCAAGACATGAATGGTAGATTTAGGTAGTGGTATGGTAGAGGACTTGACGGATAGTGATATTCATCTATACACATGGCACTTTCTAGTAGGTTTTGACTATGGTACTTGTCCAAGGTGCCACAAAAAGTGATTTTCACCATAGGATGGGTAATTTCTCTTTACTTTTTCTTTTTTTTAATGATTTTTTTGTTATTTTGACAACTTTTTTTATTTTTTGAATTGAGATATTTTGTAGGCTAAGCATGTAATTGTTTGAGATGGATGATTTTGAGAGGTTAATCAATCTCCTAACCATTTGGAGAAGCTATCTAATAAGAATCTAAATTGTACTTGGTGATGATGACATAAGGATCCAACCTATTAGGCTCAAATTTTCCTTTCTTTTCTTAGTCCTAAAGATTCTTCTAATTTTCTTTTAGTACAAGGTTTCCAATTTAAAAAATTCACAAGCCTTATTTTAATTATTGTAGCTTCTTTAGATATGGTTTTGATAATCTTGTAGGTGATTTAGGGTGTTGAAGTGCCACTCATATGTTAGAAAAATGATGTGTTGTACACCTTGCATAAAATGAAATATTTTAATTATGTAAAATAAATATTTATTTGTGGTGCATCTAGGGGATGTTTTTAGCCACATTAAATATTTATTTGGGTCCACTTGTAAAGTTGTAACATTGGGTTAGTTATTTTATGTGTGGGAGACATAGAACAATTAATTAATATTTGAAAAACTTAGTACTATTAAGTGAAAATTTAGCATCAAGAATTAAATGAGAGGGTCAATAGTTTTGTGTACTCATGGTTTTGAGACACATGGTTTTCCCCTACCACAAGTTATATTTGTGTGAACTTGAGTCTATAAAAAAAACACATGGTTAGTGGTTTGGGTTGGTTGGTTGAGTGGGTTTTCATTGTATTGATTTTCTCTTGTGAGTGCATATGTGAAGCATGGCATGGGATGTGTGGTTACATGCTTTGACACATGGAGGATGCATTGGAGGAGCTTGATATTTCAAAAGTATTCATGAGACTATATAAGTGCATTGTAATGTTCTATTGTTGAATAATACTTATAAAATGGATGCTTTTGGAGGCTAGGTTTTTCCCTCTTGAGGGTTTTCAATAGATATATCTTATCTCATAGGGTTATGTAGGAAATGGTTTGATCAACCTAGTCATTTCCTAACAAGTGGTATCCGAGCTTTATCTATGGTTGGAGGAGGTGTGAGCTCCCTAGTTTTGTTTAACCCTAGTTTGAGTAGATCTAGTGTAAAGCTAAGTCCATTTAAATGCAAAAGATTTGAGACATTTCAAGGTATGAGGGTTTTTTGTAGGTTTTTATTTTGCAAATTTGGGGTTTTTGGGTTTGCATATTTGTTATGTTTATTGCAGATCTGGGGTTTGATAAATATTTGGCAAAAAGAGTTTCTTGGATGTGCTTCATATGAGGGTTTTATAGAGGAGGTTACATAAATGAACTCATGGGAAAAATTGACATCACCATTGGATCTAGGAGGCTCGAGAGATGAAGATTGACATAAAATTTGATATAGTTTGGTCACCATGACCTAGAGAGGAAAAATGTCTCCTACCTTGGTATGCGGCCATATGGCCATACGGTCATCGTACCCTACAAAAAAAGTTATTAAAAAAATTAAACCCCCTTATGTAGAGGATTCTATAGTTAGAAGAAAATATTTATTGAAAATTTTTAGTTAAATAAATACTATAGAAATGCTTTTAACTCAAAAAAAGAAAAAGAATATGTTTGGGGGTTGGTACGGGATCTGCAGACCCTTGTATTTTCTTATATTGTGGGAAGCAAGTTGCATAGGACACAATAGTCCTGTTCGGGCCACAACTGGTGGTGCAGATCAGTAGAGCCTTAGGCCCTTGGTCCTAGATCCCAGTCAGGCTGACTGGCTTGGCAGTCCCTCTGTAGGTGCAGGAAATAGTGGACACCAAACAAAATTAAACCCTTTCTAAATGTACAATTAGGTCTAAAGTTAAAAATTTGAAATTTGGAGATTTTAAAACCAATTTAAATGAAATTCCAAATATGCTACCCAAAGCCAGCCCAACAAGTTCCACCACCACCTAGTCACCACCATTGTATGGGATGATGTTAGCATACAATCCTACGACTGCTAATGTAAGTAGTGTCACACCCCATTTTTGGACAACTTTAATCATGTTATTTTTGACTAATTATCAGTTAAATGATTTGTTATGCATTTTTGAACTACGTTTATCTAGCTATGATTAAAGGATAAATATGATGAGATAAATTTGTTTTTATTCATGTTATGCAGAAACGGTTATGATTTTTAATGAGGATAATGGTTTATCCTAATGATAATTAGAAATAATTATTTCATGTTATACTATTGTGGTTAATTGACCAACTACTGTGATTGTAAATGAGGTGGATGTAGGAAAATAGTTTTCCCCTCCTAGGTAAAGAGGGAGAGCATCACCAGAGAGAAGTGGATTTTGGTGAGTGGACAAGACAATATGCCTATAGGAACTCACACACACACAAGTATTGTGTCAATTTGCATGTGTTTGAATATTTTTATTATGTCATAATGGTAGTGTACTTTGTGTCGTATCATAGTTATTGGTATGACAATGTGTTTGTTCTTGCTCTATTGAGTTGGCATAAAGAATATGATGTCAACTCCTAGCCTAGATTGACTCTTTGTCGATTTGGTTGATCTTGTCTTTTGTTGCATTACTTATCCTTTATTTGTTTGTTGGATCACTTGAGGTTTAGTTTGAATAGTTGATATAGCTCTCAATGCAAGTGATTTAACAAGTTTATTCAAAGAAGTTTAATTTAATATCTATATGAATAATCTATATTTATATTAGTGTATATATATACATAAATGTAAATACATATAATTATGATTACATATGTATGTAATTATTTGTATTGCTACATTGAAAAGATTTAAATTTCAAATCTTCATGAGCTCAGATTAAACTCCACATTGTGGAGATAGAGATGCATTAAATGCATTTAATGTGCATGTATTGTGATGTGGAGTGGAATTAAACTCCATTGAATTTTCTTGAATGTGGAATCACTTCGGTTATGTGGACGAAGAAGGGAAATTAATGTGGAGAGTATCTAGAGATTTTGTAGAGAAAACTCAGGGATTCTTTCGAATCCCTCAATGGTAAAGCAAGTAACAATGTGTTGAAAAAAGAATATTGAGTACAATGGGTAAGAGAGGAGTTCAAGCTCTACAAGATAGAAGAGTTTTTTGTTTGAAGTTTTTGGTATGTAATAGACCATTGTTTTACTGGTTTATAGAGTTTCATTCTATAATGAATCTTCTTCCATACTTTGATTTATTTATGCATAAACATGCAAGTTTTTCAAAAGGAATTATTTGAAGAATCATAAGGAATAGTTATTCTCTGTTTTCATGTTAAATGCTTTCTTATGGGTGATATCAAAACTAGTTTTTGTTTGAATAAAGGTGCTCGACTATAGTTGATTTGTTTCAAATATTAAGAAGAGGCCATAATAGGTCTATGTGTTGGGATAAGGTGCCATTAACCTTGTAAATCTCAATATTGTATTTATTCCATTTATTATATGTAATTTGTAATTATCCATGAGGAGATGTACTAGTTTCACTGGCAGGGGTAATTTCAGAGCAACCAGAGGTAATTACGAAGTGACTTTTACTGTTGGCAAATGTAAAAACTCAAAGTAAATGTGGTAAGCATGCTCCCTTGAGGAATATACTATTTTTGGCATGTATGACAACTGTCATAATGTTTGGTAAGTGAATCTATGACAACTGCAAGTTGTCATAAGATTCTGAGATTCTATGACGCATATGACGGATATGTTAGTTGTATATTTACTATATTTAGCCCAAGGTTCCTATCTTGGAAAGATACTCTTTTGTGGAATCTATGATGATTATGACACATCATAAGATGCTATAAGAGGCTAGATTTAGTCTTGGGAACCCAACCTTTCTCATGGCTATTTTTGGACAAGTGTAAGATGCTTTTAAGATGGTAATTAATGTTTACAGGTTGGAGAATCTTAGGAGAGAGAAGGTGAATGCCTAGGAGGAGTTGAAAAATGTTTCTATAAGTATTTTCCATGTATTTGTTGCTGCAATACAGATTTTAGGTACTCAGGTGATGCCAGAATGCCGTTGGATTGAAGACTTGTGGAGAGAGTTGTGTAGTTGATGTATTGTACAATCTTGTTGAGATTAATACAAACTTGTACCTCTTTCCTGGTGGAGTTTTTTTACCCACAAGGGTTTTCTCCACATAAATACTGTGTCATTGTGTTGATTTCTTCATGTTTGACATCTTTTCTGTAGTGGGTTTTATGTTTTGTTACAATCTCCATTGTTAATGCACACTTAAAGATTGCTGAAATTTATCTTGAATCAAATTTCCATTGAAGTAGTGTTGCTTTCATTTCTAACATTTGGTATCAGAGCCTAGCCAACTTTGACTCTTGGGTGGTAGTGTGGAAGCTGTAGTTGCAGTGGGAGATTTGGTTGTGTTTGTTTTGTAGATCTTGTGTTGTTATTATGGTTGGATCCACAGTTGCATCAACTTCTCGATTGGACATTGAGAAGTTCAACGAAACAGGGCATGAGTTGTGGAAGCTAAAAATGGAAGATTTTTTGGAAGAAAGAAACCAATGGTTGGCTATTCAAAAAGAGAAGAAACCTGATGATATCTCTCAAGATGAGTGGGATAGACTGGATAAGAAGGCATGGGGAACCATCCAGTTGTGTCTTTAAGAGTCTATCCTGTTGAATGTCACAAAGGAGGAGACCGCACACAAGTTGTTGAATCATTTGGGTGAGATCTATCAAGCCAAGAGTATGGTAAATAAAATTTATTTAAAAAGAAAATTATTTTCCATGAAAATGTTAGAAGGTGAATCAGTTGCAGAGCATTTAAATTCTTTTAATTTGTTATTGAGTCAGCTTGATTCAGTAGATGTTGAGGTTAGTGAGGAAAATAAATGTATCTTACTTCTTTGTTCTTTACCTAAGTCTTGGGAGAATGTTATCCTTGCTATCTGGTGCAGGGGCACCATTTGTTCAAGATTGTCAACTATGGTCTAGGCTTTAGTTTTAGTATATTTTTCATTAAATTATGGTCTTAAAAGCACATTTAATGATGTCATAATCACACTAGGGACATGGTATTATAGTGGAGGCCAAGATTAGGCAAGAATTTTGTGAATGAGTAGTCCTCTTAAAATATGACAGTTTATTTTTAGACAAAAAATAGTCTTTTTAGTAAAAGCAGTCAGTTTTTGCCTTAATAATGGCTTTTCCCACGATGGGAGTGGGAGTAAAGGTTGATTTTAAATTGAAAACACTAGATTGTATTCCTCATTCAGGTGAGGAGATGGAGAAAATAATTTGGAGCAGTTTTTATAAAAGGAAACTATAGAAAACAGTCTTATCTCTGCATTTTCCACTGTCTTTTCTTATTTTTCTGTCCAAAACTACATTTTGCCGTACTGTCATGGATCCATATATGAAAAATGAATTGAATCTCTGCCTTGTCTAGATTTTGGATGCATTGCTAGATGATTTTTTGAGGAGTTTGAAGAAAAAAAAATGAAGAACATGATTGTTTGTTGTCACATTGCACACATTTTTGAATATTGTTGGTCCTGTGCATTTTTCTGGCCGTACAAGTACTGTCATGTACTCTCATGCATGGAATGTTGTGAGGGATGCTGTTACCTTTGATTTGAATTAGGTTTGAATAGTTTTCATGGTCTGTGAAGCATTTTATCAACCTTTTTCTATGACTGTCCTATTTTTCTATTTTTCTTCCAATTTTCTGACTGTTCCTTCATCCTGTACCTACCTGTATAGTGTAGTCAAGGGCAAAAGTGTATGGAATGGTGAAATGTATGGAATAACCTTTATTTTGAATCAATTTGGGGTTCTTGACACTGATTTTGAAGGAGTTTACAAAATGGTTTTCCTGGAATAGCTTCTAAACCCTAGTTTTCAAGGGTTTTGGTGGAAACGATGGTCTCCTAGCTATTTGCACCTGCCCTATAATCCAATAATGGATGGAGTAGTTTCATTTTGTTTGTGATTAGTTGTTTTCTCACATTGCAGGAGCAGGGATTGTGTAAGGAAGTTTGTAACAGCAATTGGAGCTTGATGTTACCTTGTTTTGAGTCTTTTGATCAATGGTGGAAGAGTGGTTTTGAAGGGGTAGTGGAGTAGTTTGACACAAAACCTCTAAAAACTAAGTATTCAAACCTTTTTTTGACCTGTTTGATATCTTGGTGTGGGTCTTGGTAATTAGAAACAAGGTTTATAGCCATTTGTCATAGATAGGAGGCTTAATTAGCCTTGGAAACAGTAGGGGACAGTCAAGATTGGGGTGGTGTGTCCCAAAACAACTTATGATGCATGTTGAGTATGTTAAAGTAAAGAATATTGGGTATCCAAAAAGCCTATGACAGTCCAACTAGGAGCTCTAAAACTCAAATGGTTGTCTGACAATCCTTTATGAAGGGCTATAAGGAAAATATGACAGTGACAGCTAGACAACATAATACTGTTGAATGGAGAGTGTAGGTCTGAGGGACATTTTGGAATGGGTATGTTGAGTTGTTAAGAGGGTAGAAAACCCTGAGAAACCTTGTGTGGGTTATGGAGAGTTATCAAATCCTTGTTTGAGTTGGGAAGAAGAGAGTTCCTTGTGAGATTGATTTGGTTGGCACTTAGCTCTGCATCACTATCACTGCTAACCTTGCGGATCTGAAGTTGGATGCTCTTGTTTCAGTGCTATTGTCATAGGAATTGAGGAAGAAGAGTTCGGATAGTTCAGGGGATGTTCTCAGTGTCAGGGGAAGGTCTAAGGAAAGGGGACCTAAAGGAGATCAGAAAGGGGCTAAGGACAAGTCCAAAGGCTGGTCTAAGACTCCTAGTAAAAAGAACAGAGTTAAGTGTTGGAACTGCGGTAAAAGGGGACATGCAAAGGAGTGTAGAAACCTAAAGAAATAATGGGAGAGTGCTTCAGATAAGTCCTCGAATGTAGGCGAAGATATTTTACTTTTTGTGTGTAATGTTGTTTCTGATGAAAACTAGTTGGTTGACTCAGGATGCTCATTTCATATAACCCCACATAAGGAATGGTTCTCCTCATATGAAGAATATGGAGGTAATATCTACCTTGGTGACAACTCTTCATATCCGATTGTCAGGAAAGGAAATGTATTGTTGTGTTTCAGTGATGGGAAGATTAAAACCCTCCCTAGTGTTTTGCATGTTCCTAGATTAGCTAGAAATCTGATTTTAGTTTCGAAGTTGAATGATTTGGGAATGCATGTGACATTTGACAAGCATGGTTGTAGATTAGTGAGAGGGAACTTGGTGGTAGCGAAGATGAAGAGATTCAGAAGCCTGTTCAAGCTTGAAGTCACTACAGTTTATAATGCCTCTTATGTTTCTAAGGCTTCTGAAAACACTTGTACGTTGTGGCACTGCAGATTGGGCCACACAAGCAATAATGTATTAAAAACTATTAAGAATAAAGTATTGTTGGATGGTTTCTCATATTCTAATGAGCACTTTGATTTCTGTAAGCATTGTGTGTTTGGTAAATAAAATAGAAAATCATTTCCTTCAGGAAGAAATAGAGCAAAAGAGAAGTTAGAAATTATTCATACGGATGTGTTTGGGCCTGTGGATATTGAATCTATCAGAAAATCTCATTATTTTGTCACCTTCATTGATGATGTATCTAGATTTACATGGATTTATTTTATGAAACATAAATTTGAAGTTTTCACTAAGTTTAAGGAATTCAAACTCTTAGTAGTGAACCAATCAGGTTTAAAGATAAAAATATTAAGATCTGACAATGGAGGGGAATATTATTCTAAGGAATTTGATGAGTTTTACAAGCATGCAGGTATTCTCAGACAAAAGACAACTACGTATAGACCACAACAGAATGATGTTGTAGAAAAGATGAACCAAACAATTATGGAAAGAGCCAGAAGTATGCTTAGTGATGTACAATTGGACAAATGCTTTTGAGTAGAGGCTGTGTGTACTGTTTTCTACTTGATAAATAGATCTCCTTATAAGGCTCTTGATTTGATACCTTATGAAGTGTGGATAGGTAAGAAACCTTTTGTTTCATATTTAAGGGTTTTTAGCTGTGAGGCTTTTGTTCATGTGCCTAAGGAAAATCAATCTAAGTTGGATCCAAAGGATGAAAAGTGTACATTCATTGGATATGGTGATAATGTCAAAGGTTATAAGCTTTGGAATCCACTAACCTGCAAGATTATCTTTTCTAGAGATGTTATTTTCAGGGAACTTAGAGCTATTTTTGAACCTGAGAAGCCAAAAGAAAAAGATGAAAAGGTAAAGAATGTGCACTTTGATTTAGAGCAGCAAGATGCACCTTAGGAAGAACAAAATGATGGATTGGGGGGTGAAGAAGAAGAAGAAGATTCGAGTAGTTTTGATGATGAGTCTGTTGTTATAGAAGAAGTTGTTGTAGATGATCATGTAGAAGAACGAGTAGAGTCTCTTACTCCACCCTTGAGGAGATCCACAAGACAACAATCCAGTTGACAGGCATAGCCCACCAGATTTTTGTTGTGTATATACTTTATTGAGTACTAACGATGAACCTAGATCCTACAGGGAAGCTATTTCTGCAGATGATAGTGAGTCTTGGCAGTTAGCCATGCAGGAGGAGATGATGGCTTTAGACTCTTGTAACACTTGGGATCTTGTTCATTTTCCCAAAGGAAGAAAGGCCATAGGTTATAAGTGGGTCTTCAAGAAGAAGTTTGGAGCAGACGGGTCATTGGAGAAGTACAAGGTTAGACTGGTAGCCAAGGGCTACTCCCAGAGAGAGGGAGTTGATTTTGGTGAGATATTCTCTCCTATTGCTAAATTAACTTCTATTAGATTTCTCTTATCCATTGCTGAAGCTTATGATTGGGAGATTGTGCAAATGGATGTGAAGACTACATTCTTGCATGAAGATCTTGAAGAAGAAGTTTATATGCAACAACCTACAGGTTTGAGATAAAAGGAAAAGAACATTGGGTTTGTAGGTTAAAGAGGTCTCTTTATGGTCTGAAACAGTCCCCCAAAATGTGGTATCAAAAGTTTGATTCATTTGTTATGAAATTGGGTTTTGTTAGAAGTGAGGAGGATCATTGTGTTTACATTTATTGTGTTGATGATTCTATACTAGTTATTGCTTTGTATGTTGATGACATGTTTTTTAGCAATACTAAGGGTATGATCAGTGAGCTTAAAGCCAACTTTCAGGTGCATTTGAGATGAAGGATCTTGGTGCTGCAAGGTATATTTCAGGAATGGAGATCAGGAGGGACAGAGTTAACATAAAGCTTTAGTTGTCACAAAGTATGTGGATACTATTTTGCAGAGGTTTAGTTTGCAGGACTATAACCTAGTTAGAGTTCCTTTACCCATTGGTACTAAGCTTTCATTAGATATGTGTCCAAAGAATGAAGATGATTTTGAGGATGTGTCTAATGTGCCATATGCTAGTACTATAGGGAGTTTGATGTATGCAATGGTTTGCACTAGACCAGATATTGTCCAAGTAGTGGGAGTTTTAAGTAGATTTATGTCTAACCCTGGTAGACAACATTGGAATTATGCGAAGGGGGTGTTTAAATATATTGTAGGTACTCCTGATTATTGTTTGGTTTATTCTGGTACTGATAGTGCTAATAAATATTTGGACATATAGGGTTTTATTGATTAGATTGGGCAGGTGACTTGGATAGTCGAAGGTCCACTAGTGGCTATGTGTTTACTTTGTTTGGAGGAGCAGTGAGTTGGAGGAGTAAGAGGCAGACCATAGTTGCTTTGTCCACCACAAAAGCAAAGTATATGGCTGCTACTCATGTCTCTAAGGAGGTAATTTGGTTGAGGAGACTTTGTACATGTATTGGTTTTAATTGTAGGATCATTCAGATTGGTTGTGATAGCCAGAGTGCTATCTATTTGGCTAAGAATCCCATGTATCATGCTCGAACTAAGCATGTTGATGTTCAGTATCACTTTGTTCGAGAGTTGGTTGCAAATGGAGAGATTGAGATGAAGAAGATAGACATTCAGGAGAATGTTGCAGATTCATTGACCAAGCCTGTGAGCACAGAGAAGTTCATATGGTGCAGAGAGGCCATGGGCCTTGTTTCTAGTGCCTGATTATTTTTATTTAATTTCCTATGGGTTGATTTACAATGTATAATGTAAAGTGGGAGAATGTTGGGATAAGGTGGCATTAACCTTGTAAATCCTAATATTGTATTTATTCCATTTATTATATGTAATTTGTAATTATCCATGAGGAGATGTACTAGTTTCACTGGCAGGGATAATTTCAGAGTAACCGGAGGTAATTACGGAGTGACTTTTACTGTTGGCAAATGTAAAAACTCAAAGTAAATGAGGGTAGGCATGCTCCCTTGAGGAATATACTATTTTTGGCATGTATGACAACTATCATAATGTTTGGTAAGTGAATCTATGACAGCTACAAGTTGTCATAGGATTCTGAGATTCTATGACGCATATGACAGATATGTTAGTTGTATATTTGCTATATTTAGCCCAAGGTTCCTATCTTGGAAAGATACTCTTTTGTGGAATCTATGATGGTTATGACACATCATAAGATGTTGTAAGAGGCAAGATTTAGTCTTGGGCACCCAACCTTTCTCATGGCTATTTTTGGATAAGTGTAAGATGCTTGTAAGATGGTAATTAATGTTTACAGGTTGGAGACTCTTAGGAGAGAGAAGGTGAATGCCTAGGAGGAGTTGGAAAATGTTTCTATAAGTATTTTCCATGTATTTTTTTACTGCAATACAGATTTTAGGTAATCAGGTGATGTCAGAATGATGTCGGATTGAAGACTTGTGGAGAGAGTTGTGTAGTTGTTGTATTGTACAATCTTGTTGAGATTAATACAAACTTGTGCCTCTTTCTTGGTAGAGTTTTTTACCTGCAAGGGTTTTGTCCACGTAAACACTGTGTCATTGTGTTGATTTATTCATGTTTGACATCTTTTCTATAGTGGGTTTTATGTTTTGTTACAATCTCCATTGTTAATGTACACTTAAAGATTGCTGAAATTTATCTTGAATCAGATTTCCATTAAAGTAGTGTTGCTTTCATTTCTAACACTATGACAGTATAAATTGTTTATTATGATGCAAATTTCTTAGAATAATGTTCTATTAAGCATGTTTTCCATTGTTAAACCCATTTAGGTACATCCTTAGAAGAAATGGTCTATGGATTATTGTGCCTTTGGGATTATTACACCCTAGGATTACTGTACCCTATGCATTACCATGTTTTGAGTATGCTATGTTTAGTTATGAACATTTACCTTATTTGAAGACCACAATGGGTCTAGTTAATCTTATCCATTGTTTAATAAAAAAATGACGACTCTGTGAAAGCATGTCTTCTCCACAAATATGAATAAAATTATTTTAAGAGGATTCTTAGTTTGTTAATGATGAGTTTTCAAACCTCTGATTGACCTTATACTAGTTGACTTGATAATCATTTTTATTTCTCAAAGATGTATTATTACTTGATTATTGTTATCCTCTATTTATCTCAAACTATGTACATGAAGTATGCATGAAGAAATATTGTTAAACCTATATGAGGTCCACAACCATTTGTTTAAGGGTTTCTTGAGCTCTTGAAAGTTTTTGAGCTTGAAGATAAGGAACCAAGTTATATGGTAGTCTCAACCATCTTGGGTTTGACAGAGATATAGGATTATAATACTCTTTTGTTTTAATTATTTTTGAAGATTAAATTATGAGGGAGTAGATATTGTTATTTGGAGATATTATACAATACTCCATACTTGTTATAACAAGCATGTTCTTGTTCGAAATAATTTGATTCATTATTCTTTATAGGAAATAGAGAGGAAGGGTTTGAGCTCTTTAATTTTGAGTAGTTTATTATCTGGGTATCACTTCATTAGAATACTATGATAATATGAGATCATGATATATTAGTAAAATAGTTGTGAAACATTTGTGATATTTGTGATCAAGAAAAATGCTATTGCAAAAAGAATACTATGTTAATCTACAGACCTAGATCAATTTTTTATCTATTGAAGAATATTATACTTAAAGCTACTATTGTTATCCTATTTTTATATTTAAGAATATGCATGCATATATGTAATCAATTCTGTAAACATCCATACATATATAAATATACATATGTGATTAGTATTATTGTATCTTGATAAATCTTGCAAACTATAAGATACTTGGTGATGAGTAGATATAGTGGGAAGTATAGTAAGAGAATATTATCTATGTTATTATCATTATGAATGAAGAAATTTAATGAGTTATTAGGGGATTGTAAAATATTTATTGAAGGATAAATTTTGATCAATATTTGTACTAGTTCTATACTCAACTTATTGTCAGTTTGATTTATGCAAATTTACCAAATAGTAGAAGTGACTATCATAGTGAATTGGAACAACAAAGGAAACAAACTAAATTGACTATTTTTTCATTTTGGTTAGAATCAAAATCTTCCAGATTATGTGAAACCTATTTGTTTATCTATGGTTGATGTTTGATATATAAAAGTATTGTGAACAGTTTGTTCAGAGATTGTGTATAGCTGAGAATGCAAGGATGTACAACAATACTATAGTGTAAATTTAGAATTATTCAGTTTTCTACCCTATACTTGAGTAGTTGAGAATTATGGATGGGATAAATTCTCTATGTCATCTAGCCAAGCCTAGGATAGATTAAATTTTGTTTAAATTATGATGCTAGTAATAAAGTATTATACTTTTAAGTATATTTGAGTGTGAAATAATGATTTCTATTAACAAGTTTGAGAAAGAGGTGTGTGATACACATCTCCATTTTGGAATGTGTAATTTATTATAAAATCAAGTTGGCCAAAGTAATGCAAAATCACTGCTTGCATTTGTCGGTTCATAGTGTCTTCTAATTTGCAAATTAGTCAGATTATGTCATACCTAGCTAGAGGGATTCTAGAGTCGTATGAGTGATTGTTTGTAAATTAGACACAATATTAGTTGTCAGATGGCATAATGGATCTTGTTGATTCCCTCAATCCACTAGTCTCATGAAGGGTAGGGCCACTTCTAGGTGGAAGGTGTGTGGAGGACCACCAATTTGTGGTTGGAGGAAAAGCACTTGGTTGATGCTCTCCCTCTTGCAGGTGAAGATTGCCGAAGGCTTGGATAATCAAAGACATCACTTGTATTTCATATGATTTATGTATCATTACAAACTTGTAAAATTATAAAAATAACATCAGGATGAAGATGCAATCTTGTAATATGTACTTTATGTATGTCAATTTATTCATTTTTTTTTGTAAATGATGAACGAATTGGGAAATTTCATTATGAATCTTATTTCTGGTATTTAAGATTTACTTATGCTTATTTAAAAATAAATATGTGTGGTTTCATCTTAGAAATTTTTTAGTAAGTTTAGATAACAAATAGTGGTTCGTTACAAGCAAGGTGTACGAACAGGGCCCCAAGGGGCCCCTTTCTAGCCTAGGGAAGGCATTTTCTTCTAGGGGCATAATTTTCATCTATGGTATCAGATTTTTGACTTCTTATAAGCATAAAAAATGTCTCTTTGAGAACTACACATTGGTATAGGTTTGGTTATTAGATTATGTTATTTGTGTCAGAGTTTGGTGCCTAAAGCCAGGAATTGCTCTAGGATAGTTTATTGGTCATAACTTTCACATACAAAATTAGATTTTAAATTTCAGATAGGTGTTGGAGAATGTTTGAAGTGTAATAGACAATAGATCATATAAATTTTTAGTTTGGTGTGCAAAGAGAGTTTTGTACTTATTTGAGCACTTGTGGGAGCTTGAGGTTCAGGATGTGATTGTGAGAGATTTAAGATGAATTTTTAGGCATAAACTTGTGGTAGGGTATGTTTTTATGAGACAAACATCATTCTATAGTAGGTTTTTAGATCTGGTACTTGTAGATACAAGTTTATAGGTGTTTTCATAGTTTGGAATTTGATGGAGATAGGTACATAGGTAGTCTTCTAGTTTGAGGACTGTTGGTCATGATGCTAGTCATTCACAAACATAGAATAAAAGTTACACAACAACCTTTACTCATCTTGAAAGATACGATGAATTCAAAGAATTCATGATCCCAAGTCTCCGTTGATTAGGTCTTAATCTACTGACGTTACTCAGTGGTTGATGTGTGTTGCTGTTTTCCATTCAGGGGCCTTACGTGTCTCTGCACTGTTCATCATCATCATCTTCAAATATCATGCTCTGGATGTTCGCTCTGCATAAGCCTCCAACAATTCTACCTCTGCACTGTAAATTTAGTCAAATAATGTGCATACAGGCCGATATTTGCATGATTTCTACCATTATTTATGATTCTTTGCATGATATTTTTAATACTACATGCATTTAACTCAAATATGCTAGGGATCTTCAATTACCTACGAGATTTCAGCATATTTCACTGTTTCTGCTTGTTATTTATCATGATTTGCAGTTATGGTGACGAATTAATGAAATTGAAAAAAGGAAAAGGGTTAGAGAGTGAGATTCCTAAAATTACTGGACTTAGATCACTGATTCACATACAAGCTCCCATACTTGGAATGAAAAGAAGGAAAACTAGAAATCATACTTCACCAGGACATTCCACAAATTCGCATGATCTAGTGCAAAGCTTCAAAGGAAAGTTGACAACAATATGTAATGAAATGAAAGCGCTTCCAGTTGAACACAGCATTCACCAGTACATATCCAGAAATCAACAGAAGATTACGTAAAATTTACAATAAGATTGTAATCTGGAACTTCATGTTCATTCAGTATGCTCAAGAACAGGTACATTTACAGTGATCTGAAGAAAGAACCTTGACATTTCAACAATTCTATCCTCATTAGTCTCAGTAATCCGATCTCCTAACTTATTCTACAGTAATTGACTCTTTGCGCCAGATGCGTCTGTGTATTCTAATGTATTCCTCCCTCTTTAAAATGACAAGCTCTGGATGTTATATAGAACAACTGCCAGAAAACGGTTACAATGATCCAAGGATCATGATCCTCTCATAACAAACAACGGTCCAGATGAAAAGCACATGCTTCGTCAGTTAGCAAATGTACAGCTGGCACAGAATATTCCAGCATCTTCAACTTGATTCGGCCTCCAGCTGGCGAACAGCATATTTGACAATATCCTCCTCATTTCTGGCTCATGTTGCCTCCATGCGCAACTTTGTAATGCTCAGCTTCAGCAGCATCATCATGATTTCAACGCTCAGCTTCAGCAGCATCATGACTTCAATGTTCAGCTTCAGCAGCATCATGACTTCAATGTTCAGCTTCAGCAGCATCATGATGATTTCCTGCAAGTAAACAGACAAACATTAGGTTCATCATCATCATGATAAACAACAGGAAGTAAACACTTTATTAAACATACCTCCCCATGTGCAGCTACAGGCAATCAAGCTCTACCTGTGAAAAATATGCACTAAATGCATAAACAGCATGAAAACAACCAGGTCAACCCTCGTTGACCAAAATTCATGCAGTCGGGCTTTCAAATTTCCATCGCTTCATGTTTTTGCCCATTTTCTTGTATATCGGGTTCAAAATATGATGATGATAATCTCAAATTATACAAGGAAATAATCGCCCTTCAACCATCCTTAGAAACCGGCCTTGCATCATCATCATATTTGCATCGGCGTGACTACATACGATCAGGGTGACAATTTTACCTTATGCCGACGGCAACAGTTATACCGACGCCAAAAAAATCATGATGATGACCAACTACATGCCTTTTGTCTGTCCGCAGGATATTTGAAATATGATGATCCTCCTTTCCTAATGCCCTGATGAAAAGCACATCAGGATGTTCACTTCTGCATACTGGGAAAGAAAGACAACGTCATCATCATCACGATGAAGACAAACAGGAGGACTTGGAAAATGATCCTGCCGTTGAGGAAAATCATGATGACGTCATCGTCATCATCAGGCTTGGTTAAAATGCAAAGGGATGACGTCACCGTCATGTTTCGTTTAAGATCAGGAGGTAAATGGAATATCGGGTTCCCTCTAAGGAAGATGATCAGGTCATGAAAGCAGTATGACCCCTTTTTCGGCTAAGGCGATTCGCTCAAAAGATCAGGATGATGAACATCATCATCATCATATCCGCATTGGGTGACCAAAAATATGATCCTGCCGAAAGTCCTGATGACGTCATCAGGATATCCGGGGCTTGTGTTAATCTTCGAAGATGACGTCATCGTCATCATCATATTGGCGAAATGGATCACGCCTTGGAAAATATCCTGCCGGAGGACAAAGGTGATGGTGACGTCATCGTCATCATCATATTTGCAAAAGGTTATACTCGTCGGCAGGATGATACTACGAACTGTTGGGAGAGACGAACAAGATCATGATGATCTTGTTCAACATGACTTAAGAAACGAAAATCACCCTCCGCTTCGAAAGATAAGGTGATCATCATGATCACGCAAAAGGAGGTCAGGAGGATATTAGGAAATGTCGGGTCTCGAAATATCATGATGATGTTGATCACCAAGACTTGGTCGTGCGCGCGCAAATTATGCAGATGGCAGATTTCTCTAAGTAAGGTGATATTATAATATCAGCATGATATTATAATATCGGGTGGTGTTGGAATATCATGATGATGCAATGCAAGAATATCATGATGCTGATGATGTTAGAATATCATGATGCTCGCTTGACGGGCAAAACACACTAGCATTTAAGATTGACGTCCGGATGTTTCGGGACTGCATGATTTTCATCAGGTGATAGAGTAAGATCATGATGATGACCTTTGGCGATACAAAAGACCGCCCGACGGGGAGAACCTACTACGACTTAAACTTGACGTCCGGATGTTTCGACCTCAGGATATTATCGGGGGGGGGCTTTTCAAATATCATGATGATGATGTTCATATAGCAATTATCAGGTTTGACCAAAACTTTGACCGCTCACAACTCCCTCATATGGACGAATTTTCAAGTGATGCAAAAGGCAAACCTGCATGAAATTTCAAGTTCTTTCTAACCATGAAGTCATAGAAACAAAATATGAACTTTGACAAACTAACCTCATGATGATGACCTACCTCATCCTGACCCTCATGATGATGATGCACCTGACTTATTTTTTACCAAAACCGCCAGAAACAGACAACACAAGCCAAAACAAAAGCTGGGTCCCTGTTTTGCCAAGTCAAAATGGGGCGTGTTGTGTAACCACACAACAACTTGCCACCAAAGAAAACAACAAAATTCAAATGATTCAAGTGATGTGATCACATTCATCTATAGTGTTCTAATTCTATCTAAGTAAATCATCATGATCTTTGAATGATAAAATTTCATTATGGTGATAAAGCTAACAAAGGATCAGGTGTGTGCAGATGATTAATTATCCTCATCTTGAAAGCAAGTTGAAAACATAAGTAACTGGTGTTAAACTACATAGTTGGAGATCATCCCTCATAGCCAACCTGGATAGAGCCTTGCTGCCAGCAGGTGTCTATAACCCCGGCAAGGTTATCTATACAATCTCCCTAAGTAGAGCCCCACTGCCAGCAGGCGTCCATAGCCCCGGTAGAGTTACTTAGATGGCCTAATTTTATTTTGTTTCTGATTTTCCTTTAAAAATTTAAATTTGATATCATCATGTCTGCTCATTTGTACAAGGTGTAGTCACTTGCAGCTTTAGGTTGGAGATTGTATTGGTAGCAAGGGAGTCCCTTTAGATTTTTCACTTAACACCTATACTCATATCTTCAACAAACCCAAGGCTGTTAGGTGTTTCATTGTGTTTGATTCACTTTGGACAAGAAAAAGTACCCTGATGAAAAGACATCATAAACCTGATCATGATTATTTATCAGAATGAATTACAATCTATATCTAAATCTGATCTCATCACTTGAATCCTAACAATTTAGTTATTTTCTTAGGTGATGAAGTGCATCATCCTGACTTACCAGAACAAGGTCCCAACCAACAAAACAACAACAACAACAAGCAAACACTGTACAAACAACTATACAAATATACAATATGATACACAAGACTGCCATGAAGTCACTCAGGCCTGGAAATAATGTTTGAGGAATTGTCCATTGACTGGCAACGGGACATCCTCACCTGTCAGGTTCTTAAGCCTATAAGTGCTGTCTCCTAAAATTTCAGAAATCTGAAAGGGACCTATCCATAGTCTATCGAACTTACCATGATCACCTTTCCTTTCATGGGCTTTATCCCACATCAGGACTAAATCTGATATCCTGAAAGCTTTAATTCGGCTCTCTTGTCAAACCAGCGTTTGACAACAGCCTGATGTTTTGCAAATTGGTCAATTGCTTGGCTTCTTTTTTCTTCCAGATGCATCAACTGAAGCAACCTGACTTCTTGTTTATTATCTATGCCTAGATAGTCTTGGGCAAACTGCAGAGTAGGAATTTTCAAGTTTACAGGGAGGATAGGATCTACCCCATATACTAGCTGGAAAGGTGAGTTTCCTAATGCAATTTTCATTCTAGTTCTGTCTACCCATAAGGCATATTTCAGAAATGAGTTCCATTCCCTGGGATTTTTCTCTATCAATTTTCTTATGATACTCAGTAAATTCTTATTGGTGGATTCTGCTAATCCATTTCCCTGGGGATAGTAATTGGATGAGAACTTAAGTATGATCCCATGATCAAAAGCCCAACTTGACAATTTAGTGGAAATGAAGGCAGAACCATTATCACTTACCAATGCATAAGGAGTTCCATACCTGGTGACAATGTTGCTTTCCAGAAATTTAATGACATCATCAGCAGTACAAGTTTTGCTGCTGATAGCCTCAGTCCATCTGGTACAATAATCAGTGATTGTTAGGACATACCTCTGGCCTGAAGAAGACGGAGGATTGATTGGTCCTATGAAATCCATGCCCCATTGTGCAAATGGGCGCTCCTCCATCACTGGCTGCAATGGTTGTGCAGCATATTTTTCTCTGTTGGCAGCAACCTGGCAAACATGACAACATTTAACATGATCAGCTGTGTCCTTAAAAATGGTAGGCCAGTAATATCCTGCTTTGAGGATTGCATGTGTTGTGGCCAACGCTGATCCGTGGGCAGTTCCAAACTTGTCATGTAGCTCTGTCAGAACTTTATTGGCTTCTGATTTCTCTAAGCATCTCAGGTATATCCCTTCATAATTCTTTTTAAACAGGGCTCCTCCCTTCATCATATATTTCTGGGATCTCATCTTTAAGGCTCTTCTCTGTGAAGCCTGCATCCTCAAAGGACATCTTCCAGTGATCAGGATGTGCCTGATGTCTGAATACCATTCTTTATTGTCTTTCTCATCTATCACATACTGCTGACTGATGATGTTTGGATCAGTTTCAGATATCATCTGGCTCAGAGCCTGTCCTCTTACTAGCTTCATGGGTGTGATCTCCATGTCATATTCTTGTAGTACCGTAATCCATTTGGCCCTTTTTTCACCAGGTTCACTCTGCATCAGCAGCATCTTTACTGCTGCATCTGGTACTACAGCAATCACTTTGCTCCTCAGTATATAATGTCTGAACTTTTTTACTGCTCTGACTAATGCAAGTGCCTGTCTTTCAACATCTACATATCTCAACTCAGCATCCCTGAAAGGATAGCTCATGAAGGCAATTGGTTTCTCTTCTTTATCTTCATTTCTTTGAGTTAACACTGCTGCAGAAGTATGTTCTGAAGCAAATGAGTAGATGTAGAAATCTTTTGTATAATCTGGACTAATGAGGACAGGAGCATCTGAAATGGCCTTCTTAATATCTTCAAAAGCAGCTCTGGCTTCTGGTGTCCAGTCAATTTGTGCATCTTTTTTCAACATGGCATTCAGTGGTCTGACAATCTCAGCAAAGCCAGTGATGAACTTCCTCACAAAATTTATCTTACCAAAATAAGATTTAAGCTCCTTTTTGCTTCCTGGAAGTGGTAATTTCATAATAGACTCCACCCTGTCAGGATCAATGATAATCCCATCTTCTGTGATCAGGTGGCCTAGTAACTTTCCTGTTGTGACCCCGAATATGCACTTCTTGGGATTCAAAGATATTCCATATTCTTCACACTTCTTTAGCACACTTCTGAGATCAGCAACATGATTTCCCCTTTCTTTGGAGAACACTGTCAGGTCATCCATGTAGATGACTATACATTTTCCTATTAAGCCTCTGAAGGCTATGTCCATTGCTCGCTGGAATGTAGCTCCAGCATTTATCAATCCAAACGGCATACGTCTATATGCAAATATCCCCCATTTTGTGGTGAAGGCAGTCTTTAATCTGTCAATTTTATCAACCATCACTTGGTTGTATCCTGAAAAACCGTCCAAGAAGGACATCATCTTGGCTCCATTTACCATCTGCAGAACTTCATCCAAAGAGGGCAAAGGATAGTTATCCTTTTCTGATGCTCTGTTCAGGTTCCTGAAATCCACACACAATCTGATGTCTCCATTCTTCTTCCTGACTGGTACCAGATTTGCCACCCAAGTGGAGTGCCTTACAGGAAATATTATCCGGGCATTTAACAATTTCTTGACCTCTTCAAGGATGATGGGCTCAAGCAGAGCATTGACTGGCCTCTGCTTCTGTCTGAAAGGTTTTGCATCTGGCTTGAGGGGTATAGTATGAGTTATGACAGAAGTGTCATACGTCTTCAGCTCGTCATAAGTCCATGCAATTACATGTATATAATCCTTAAGGGCTTGAGTTATTCCATCTAACTCTTCAGGTGTACAAACCTTACCCAACAAGACATTCTTCTTGCAATCAGCTTGTCCAATATTCACCTGTGAATATTGACCTCCATCTGCCTTAGGCAGATCCTTATGTTTGAGCATATTATCCAGATCAAAGGCTCTTTCTAATTCAATCATACCTTTGGGAATTGTGTTGCCAGGCAACTCTAAAATCTCATCTTCTTCCCAGACATGATCTTCCATACCATTTTCATCTATGATCTGAGCTTCAAATACATCTCTGTTTGATATGAAATCCAGGATATGCTGATCATCATCAAACACTTGGAGATTAGTCACATTGTCAGGTACCGAAGGTACTGACACCAATTCTACTGCAAATCTCTTCAGACCAGATATAGACAGCGGTTCCAGCGTACTGGCGGCCTGAGCAAGTGCATCTGCCCTTTGGTTCTGTTCTCTTGGCACGTGAACGATGTTGAAGGCATCAAAGTCTTCAATCAGGTCCCACACACGATGTCTGTAATTTGATAGCTTTCTGTAGTTACAAGAGTAAATTCCCCTTACTTGTCTTACAACTAGTTCTGAATCTCCAAAGACATGCAGGATCTTCACCTTCTTCTTATGGGCAAACAACAGTCCATGAATCAGAGCTTCATACTCTGTGACATTATTAGTGCAGGGGAACTGTAATCTGTAAGCTGCTAAATGGGATTTCCCTGATGGATCAGTAAGATCAATCCCTACTCCAGAACCTTGCTTGGATTTGGATCCATCAAACCTCAGGATCCAAGGCTTATCTTCAGCAGGACATTTATTTGAACTTTCCTTTTTCTTTGCAGCTCTGGCTGCTGCTCCGCCTGATATCCACCTTAACTTAGGTGTGTCATCTTCAAGCTTCTTCTTTCCTTTATCTGATGAGCCTGATGGCTTTTCTATTTTCTCTTCAATCTTAGCAGGAGGATGATGCTCAGCACATACAACTGCATGCTTCTTCAAAATGTGCAAGCATAGTGAGCAAGTGGTTTCTGAGTGAGGCACCTCATGCAGCCTACACCAACTTTTGATTAAAACCTCCTGGGGAGATCTACACTGTTGTGTCATTTTTTTTATTTCTTTGACCAGAAATTCTTCGAACTTCGTCAGGTCACTGCCTTTATCCTCATCAGACAACTCGTAATCGGGTTCCATGAAGCAATCACTACCAGGAGTGATCTTTTCCTTTCTCGCATCATTTGTCTGATTGGACACCAGGATCTCTTCTATTTTTCGGATATGATCCTCATCAGGATCCGTCGACTCTTCTGTTCCTACAGAAGACAAATAAAAATTAGTATCATCATCATCATCAGATGTAGCACTCACCTCGGAATATGATGATGATGCTTCACTATACGTCTGCTCCAGCATGATCATGTCTAAGCATGGTTCGCAAGTCTTTTCCGAGTGTGCTTCTCCATGCAATCTGCACCATCCGTCGATCAAAATATCATTAGCAGGTATATTTAATAATTGACAACGTTTTATCCGAGTAGATAAATGCATCTGAAAATCCCTGAAGCGATCTATTTCGTTGTCATTATCAGGATCATTATTAAGTTCTACAACTGGCATATCCTCATGATAATCATCATCATGATGATGATGAACATCAAGCATCAGGACCTCTTCTATTTGGACAGTTTGCGGCCTGATGTGATAAACTCCAGGTTCTACGTTTACATACATGATCTCATTTGTTCTGTTATATTCGGTGATCATATGTTTCATCCTAGGCTCAGCATCAATCCTGATCTGATTAGGTATACCTTTCCATGGCAACCACATGTGACTGAAGTCTGTGGACATGTATCCGTTAAGCGTTTTAGACCAGTCCCGGCTAAGCAACATCCCATATGTATCAGGTATGTCAACTACCTGAATGTCAATGTAATACTGGATCCTAGGATCAGACGCTAGCTGCATGTGAATATGAGTGAGTTCTCCTACGACACTTACTTCTGTCTTGTCCAGTTGAGTGACCTTCTTTAATGATTTAGCAGGATGCAGTCCTAATGCGTTGCATATTGACAAAGGCATAACATTAGTTGAGGCTCCTGAATCAACTAAGCAGTTGTGCAAATTCTTACTGAACATTCTTATGGTGAGGAGAAACGGTGGTGATTCAGTTTTATCTCTGTACAAGGTCATGTGAGAGGTTTCAGCAGCTTGGACTGTGGCTGACACTTTGGGCTTGACAGTGCTATCTTTAGCAGTATAGTCTCTGCTATTGGATTGACTCGAAAGGTGATTATCCTCTTTAGAAGCAGGATCATCCAGCGACTTCATGAATGCCCTTTTGATGGCCGGAGTTTTCAGTAACTCAGATAGGGACAGGCTGATCTTGATTTTCTTCATTTCATCAGCCAAATAGCTAACTAACTTGTCAGATTCATGAGGTGTACCTGCGACTTTTGTTACTGTGTTTTGAGGAGACAAGTACTGAGCATTCACCTTAGGGAACCCAGGGTTATTGCTAGCCTTAGGATCAGGAGGTGTGTTGAAGTTGTTTGGAGGTAGAGATGATGTCAATGGACCGGCAGGTCTGTTGGCATTACTCCTCAGGTTATAATTATGCTTACCAGGGTATTGCTGCTGGTATGCATGTACTTCCTCATGCTCTCTTGTAGGTTCATTTTCATCCTCAAAAGGGAAGACATAATTTGCTTCAAAGGTTAAGGCAGATTCTTCACAGGTCTGATTATAATCCTGATGAGGCTGATTAGTGTAGGTTTCCAGCACAAAAGCTGAGTCATATCCACAAGGAACTATTTCATTTCCTTCTGCCTGAGGTGGATTTCCAGAAGTATTAGACACTTCAGTCTGAAAGATGCTGGCAGCAATCCTAAATTGTGGACAATCTAATTCTGCATGTGCATTGGTGTTGTGAATCCTGCACCAATTGGTAAGGGCTGCCTCAGCAAGATTGACTCTAGTAGTCTGTTTGGCTTCACCAGGAGGCTGATTGTCTAGGGGTGATGGTAATGAACCATTATTTGGCCTGGAGTTCCACACTCTGGGCTGCCTAGGAGGATTATTGTTATTTGCAGCATTACTGTTGAAGTTATTGTTGTATCCTCTGTCAGGGTAATTTGGTCTGTCATTGGAATAACTCCTATTCTGACCTGACTGTGAATAAAACCCTTGATTCCTCAAGTGTGTTACTTCTGTGGTGAGCTTTCTCAACTGAGCAGACATTTCTTTGATTTCCTCTTTCTCCTCTTGAGCTTTGGCCACTACATTTTCAGTCTGAGGCTAGAAAAAGGAAGATCCATGGTTATTATGGGATAGGTCTGTACCCTGAGGTGTCTGAGTATGTGCAGGATATTGTGGCAATTGGCCATTTCCATTAGGAGGAGGCATGATACTCAATGGAGGTACTTGCAAAGGTGCAGGCATGATTGCTTGGGGCATCACTGCTCCGTTTGGATATTGTGCAGGATATTGCGAAGGATAAGCTGCAGGATACTGTGCTGGATATTGTGACTGCATGCCGGGCAAAGCAGGGAATGCTATATTTGGAGTAGGAGCAGGTATCAGCTGTTGATTTACCTTGATAGCTTCTTGAAAAGCTCCTGTCAATGTGGTGATCGCAGGATGTGTTCTCCTGATGAACATGGCGGTTAACGGATCCAGGGCTGAATAATAAATACTTCTGGCAGCATCATTAGCCACCACATATGGGGTAACTAGCTTGGACAACATTTTCTGGAACCTAGCATTGAAATTTGCAATAGGTTCATGCTCCAATCTCTTAATTGTGGCAAACAGGTGGTAATTCATGGATGGATCAATAGGGACCTTGAATCTGTCAAGAAAGGCCTTCTCTAAGACAGCCCACGAACCTACAGAAGATTGACCAAGACTGATGAACCAATTATAAGCCTCTTCCCCTAAGGAAAAAGGGAATAATCTGCACACCACATCCTGATGTTCTATTCTGGCTCTGCAGCAAGCTTCTTTAAACGTCCTGATATGATCATCCGCATCCTGGTAAGGATGGTATTTTGGACAAAGCTTGTCCGGATACTTTGGTAACTCATGATACGCAGTAAAGGTCAATGGTGATTCTGCTGCAAAGAACAACATTGCAACCTGAGGGGGCTGAACAGGTGGTGCAGTTGGCTGAGGTTGGACTAAAGGTATACCCTGAGGTTGAACAGGAGGTGTCACTGGTATACCTGAAGGTATTTGCAAACCAACAGGAGTTACAGGAGGAGGTCCTGGTGAAGCTCTGGACGTACTAGACTCTGGAGTATGGTGAACGTCTACAGTCCTAGGTCTAAAACCTCTGACAGGCAATTCTTCAAAAATTTCACTATGTCTAGACCTGGTATTTATCCTGTGAGCCAGGATTTCTCGATTTGGAGGCCAATTAGCTGAAACTTTGCAAATATTGGCTGGATTCCACCGGACGAGGTGATATTTGCGGTCAACTTGCAAATCAGACTGAATATTTACGCGATATTTGCGAAGATACTGCAAATATGACAGGATATTGGGATATTTCGACCAGTAGCACCAGATCTCACGTGTCTAAGGCTCAAATCCTCAAATCTTGAACAAATTTATGCATCTTTGGCCAATATTTAGTGAATCTAAAGAAATCTACTGTAAAGCTTGCAATATTTATGTGAAATTTGGAAATCTTTACACAGAATGTGTAAATACAAACTTGTCGCAGCAAATATTTATGCAATTTGGTGAAATTCACAAACGATCTGAAGTTACCTTACTCTGAGCGTCATCAAACCTGAAAGTACTGATGATGAACGTGATCTTCCGGACTCAAGCCCTCCTTCTAGCGCCAATTTATGTTGGTCATGATGCTAGTCATTCACAAACATAGAATAAAAGTTACACAACAACCTTTACTCATCTTGAAAGATACGATGAATTCAAAGAATTCATGATCCCAAGTCTCCGTTGATTAGGTCTTAATCTACTGACGTTACTCAGTGGTTGATGTGTGTTGCTGTTTTCCATTCAGGGGCCTTACGTGTCTCTGCACTGTTCATCATCATCATCTTCAAATATCATGCTCTGGATGTTCGCTCTGCATAAGCCTCCAACAATTCTACCTCTGCACTGTAAATTTAGTCAAATAATGTGCATACAGGCCGATATTTGCATGATTTCTACCATTATTTATGATTCTTTGCATGATATTTTCAATACTACATGCATTTAACTCAAATATGCTAGGGATCTTCAATTACCTACGAGATTTCAGCATATTTCACTGTTTCTGCTTGTTATTTATCATGATTTGCAGTTATGGTGACGAATTAATGAAATTGAAAAAAGGAAAAGGGTTAGAGAGTGAGATTCCTAAAATTACTGGACTTAGATCACTGATTCACATACAAGCTCCCATACTTGCAATGAAAAGAAGGAAAACTAGAAATCATACTTCACCAGGACATTCCACAAATCCGCATGATCTAGTGCAAAGCTTCAAAGGAAAGTTGACAACAATATGTAATGAAATGAAAGCGCTTCCAGTTGAACACAGCATTCACCAGTACATATCCAGAAATCAACAGAAGATTACGTAAAATTTACAATAAGATTGTAATCTGGAACTTCATGTTCATTCAGTATGCTCAAGAACAGGTACATTTACAGTGATCTGAAGAAAGAACCTTGACATTTCAACAATTCTATCCTCATTAGTCTCAGTAATCCGATCTCCTAACTTATTCTACAGTAATTGACTCTTTGCGCCAGATGCGTCTGTGTATTCTAATGTATTCCTCCCTCTTTAAAATGACAAGCTCTGGATGTTATATAGAACAACTGCCAGAAAACGGTTACAATGATCCAAGGATCATGATCCTCTCATAACAAACAACGGTCCAGATGAAAAGCACATGCTTCGTCAGTTAGCAAATGTACAGCTGGCACAGAATATTCCAGCATCTTCAACTTGATTCGGCCTCCAGCTGGCGAACAGCATATTTGACAATATCCTCCTCATTTCTGGCTCATGTTGCCTCCATGCGCAACTTTGTAATGCTCAGCTTCAGCAGCATCATCATGATTTCAACGCTCAGCTTCAGCAGCATCATGACTTCAATGTTCAGCTTCAGCAGCATCATGACTTCAATGTTCAGCTTCAGCAGCATCATGATGATTTCCTGCAAGTAAACAGACAAACATTAGGTTCATCATCATCATGATAAACAACAGGAAGTAAACACTTTATTAAACATACCTCCCCATGTGCAGCTACAGGCAATCAAGCTCTACCTGTGAAAAATATGCACTAAATGCATAAACAACATGAAAACAACCAGGTCAACCCTCGTTGACCAAAATTCATGCAGTCGGGCTTTCAAATTTCCATCGCTTCATGTTTTTGCCCATTTTCTTGTATATCGGGTTCAAAATATGATGATGATAATCTCAAATTATACAAGGAAATAATCGCCCTTCAACCATCCTTAGAAACCGGCCTTGCATCATCATCATATTTGCATCGGCGTGACTACATACGATCAGGGTGACAATTTTACCTTATGCCGACGGCAACAGTTATACCGACGCCAAAAAAATCATGATGATGACCAACTACATGCCTTTTGTCTGTCCGCAGGATATTTGAAATATGATGATCCTCCTTTCCTAATGCCCTGATGAAAAGCACATCAGGATGTTCACTTCTGCATACTGGGAAAGAAAGACAACGTCATCATCATCACGATGAAGACAAACAGGAGGACTTGGAAAATGATCCTGCCGTTGAGGAAAATCATGATGACGTCATCGTCATCATCAGGCTTGGTTAAAATGCAAAGGGATGACGTCACCGTCATGTTTCGTTTAAGATCAGGAGGTAAATGGAATATCGGGTTCCCTCTAAGGAAGATGATCAGGTCATGAAAGCAGTATGACCCCTTTTTCGGCTAAGGCGATTCGCTCAAAAGATCAGGATGATGAACATCATCATCATCATATCCGCATTGGGTGACCAAAAATATGATCCTGCCGAAAGTCCTGATGACGTCATCAGGATATCCGGGGCTTGTGTTAATCTTCGAAGATGACGTCATCGTCATCATCATATTGGCGAAATGGATCACGCCTTGGAAAATATCCTGCCGGAGGACAAAGGTGATGGTGACGTCATCGTCATCATCATATTTGCAAAAGGTTATACTCGTCGGCAGGATGATACTACGAACTGTTGGGAGAGACGAACAAGATCATGATGATCTTGTTCAACATGACTTAAGAAACGAAAATCACCCTCCGCTTCGAAAGATAAGGTGATCATCATGATCACGCAAAAGGAGGTCAGGAGGATATTAGGAAATGTCGGGTCTCGAAATATCATGATGATGTTGATCACCAAGACTTGGTCGTGCGCGCGCAAATTATGCAGATGGCAGATTTCTCTAAGTAAGGTGATATTATAATATCAGCATGATATTATAATATCGGGTGGTGTTGGAATATCATGATGATGCAATGCGAGAATATCATGATGCTGATGATGTTAGAATATCATGATGCTCGCTTGACGGGCAAAACACACTAGCATTTAAGATTGACGTCCGGATGTTTCGGGACTGCATGATTTTCATCAGGTGATAGAGTAAGATCATGATGATGACCTTTGGCGATACAAAAGACCGCCCGACGGGGAGAACCTACTATGACTTAAACTTGACGTCCGGATGTTTCGACCTCAGGATATTATCGGGGGGGGCTTTTCAAATATCATGATGATGATGTTCATATAGCAATTATCAGGTTTGACCAAAACTTTGACCGCTCACAACTCCCTCATATGGACGAATTTTCAAGTGATGCAAAAGGCAAACCTGCATGAAATTTCAAGTTCTTTCTAACCATGAAGTCATAGAAACAAAATATGAACTTTGACAAACTAACCTCATGATGATGACCTACCTCATCCTGACCCTCATGATGATGATGCACCTGACTTATTTTTTACCAAAACCGCCAGAAACAGACAACACAAGCCAAAACAAAAGCTGGGTCCCTGTTTTGCCAAGTCAAAATGGGGCGTGTTGTGTAACCACACAACAAGGACATGATTGATACACATATGAGAATAGGAGTCGGTGGGAGTTGAGTATAGGTACAATGATGATGATGATTATTATGTTATGGATATGCAAGTACATTTTGAGTATTGGCACAACATGATCATGTATGTGGTTGGCAGGTTTGGGTTATGATGTTTGATTCATGATTATAGGTGGTGGTGTGGTTTAATTTTAGGAGGTTGTTCTTATATCATGGATGCTTGTTTGGTTCCTTAACTATGGTTACTGACTCGAGGACTTGTTTGGAAAATCAGATTTGGGATTGATTTGGTGTTTGAGTCTTGAGGTCTACAGGTTGTCTACTTTGATATCTCTTTGTGTAGGTTAATGTTTAATTTATTTGGAATGTTTGATTTATGTAGTTTTGTGGGTTGGCAACCCATTGGTTGTATTGGGATGACTCAAATGTGGATTATCTATAACTGTGCGATCAATTCAGTGTTGATGCAGACTTTGTTAGTTGGCCTTGTCTGTGGTAATTTATGTTTTGGTATGTTGCATTGAGATGAGAGTATGAATAATTAGAGTGCTTGGATAGTCAGTTATTGGGACTTGTAGCATGTTTTTCATGATTTCATAGATAGCTTGGTAACATATTTTAGTGTGAGATTTGACAATGATGGTTTTATCTTCTTGGCTTAGAGATCTTGGTTCTACTTTGGATTTATTGGTGTTACAATTGAGTGTGTGTAGGCTATAGGTGATATTCAAATTATGAGATGATTATCATGATTCTGTGTGTTGCTCGGTATCATAGTTCAATGGGAGCTTTGGTAGTGATGTGTATTCATCACCTAGTGATGGATGATCTTCTATAGTGGTTGGTGTCACAGACAAACTTTTGGATTATGATTCTTTTATGCAATATGAGTGATTTGACATCTTGAGTTCTATTATTAGGAGATGGTTATCTTCATGTTATTGGAGATGTTGATCCTTAGTTTAGAGTATGGTTGGTATTATGTCTTGGTTTACTCTGGATATCAGTTTAAGTTTTGGTATGATACAAATTCTCTTAAGACTAGGATATGTTCATTGGAGCATGTGATATCCTAGGAGGAGATGTTATATCATGATATCATGATTGGGTTCCTGATTCTATAGTTGGAGCTTTGACAATGGTCTTGTTGGTTCTCTTGGTATTGAGTACATTGGTCATGTGCTTGGGAGCATCATGATAGTGCAGTGTTGCATTTGGATCTTAGCATAGATTGATCAGTTGGAGGTGTTCACAGATACTTGGAGACTTGTGTGAGGTTGGTGTTCTATTGGGTTTAGAGACATTTGTTGAGATGGTTACTCATTGGAGGTTTTGGTAGGAAGATTGAGGATCCTTTTACCTAGATATGGACGTGAGTTCATTATGGACCTTAAAGGAGATTGTTCTTAGAGAGACTGATTGTGGCTTGGTGTATCCTGGAGGAGCACTATCACTCCCCACTCTTGGTCTACTCACTGGATTATCATGCCAGAGGTATTGGCCATATTTTATATGCATTTTGTTTTATGCCTTGTCTTCTCATGGATATGGATCTTGAGCTATGAGTGTTATTTATGGAGAGTTCATTTGATGGATGTTTGGCATGGTTATCTCCTTGTGCATATGAGTTGATTTATGATGTCATTTGTGAGGAGTTTAGAAGATGTTTATTGGGCTTATTCCTAGTTATGGGAATGGATATTTGATTTTGATCTTCCTTGGTTAGAGAGGCTTACATCCATTTTGGTTTTACATGATACATATTTTTTGTTTGATCTATGAGATTGAATGGTTGGTGTTGTTAAGGCTTTTCATTTGGGGTTGTAAAGGAGATCATACTTAACACAACTTAACACTTTGAGGTGTTGGTAGAAGCACGTGATATGATTTACATGTTTTCTCTTTTTGTTCTATGGCTACTTCCTAGAGGTTCATGTTCATATCGTTTGACTTGGGAGAGTTATGGTGATATATTTTGAGAGACTATGCATCAATTTGTGTTAAATATGTGGATTATTGTGATTGTTCTTGGTACTAAATGGTTTTAACAATTAGTCACACCTTGGTTTAAGTGTTGATTGGTAGAATTTCTATGCCTTGATCTATTTTCAGATTTGACTTTATCCATGCAGTGGGAGTTGTTGGATATGTATGTTCTTCATTGACAGGTTAAATATACAGGGAGATTGTGATTGTTGTTTATGGGATGGATATATTGTTGGCATGAGTTTACTAATGTTGTTGATACCTAGGAGGTATGGATGGTTGGATGCATTAGAATTTATTGTGGGTGCTATTTCTAGTGATGTGGGTTTTTACATTTGACAACAGTTTGGAGCCTTTGTTATCACTTGGATTTTATGCTTGTGTTCTTTGGATTGGTGCATCTTCACCGTTGCATGTTTCTTTTCTTACATAGGTGGCATGTTGGACGATGAGAGGAGTAATTGCTTTAGATAGTGTTCAACTTGGTGTTATTGTAGGTATCCTAATGGAGAACAAGAGCATGCTAGAGATTCATGATGTAGGAGCATCTAGGTCCATGAGCAATTCTCATCAACCAAAAAGATTTCTTTTCTTTCTTGCTTGTTTGTTTTCCTTCTTGTTTTGCTGCAGGAGTTGATGATCAAACTTATAGAGAATTTCATAAGGATTCATGGCCAAGTATTGACTTCATCTTGAAGAAGATCTAAATGGGTGCTCATATTTCAAATTTGGCGAAGATTTGAGCTAAATTGGACAAGTTATGCAAATGTTAAACTTTCAGTGTCAATAGGGTATGTGAGACTTTCCTTGCCATCAGTGTATATGAAGATGACCCTTGAAATTTTACATATCCAAGTGATGACTTCATCTTGTTAAGGAGCCAAATGCGTGTCCAAAATCTTAAGTTTTCTAAGAAAAATTGAGCAAGTTATACTTAGGTGGAACTTTGAGTGTCAACACGATATGTGAAACTTTGGTCTACAACATGATATATGCAGTAGACCCTTGAAATCCTACAATATGCAGTAGACCTCCAAAATACCACAATATGCAGTAGACCCTAAATTTCCCACAATATGTAGGTGACCCTAAATTTCCTACAATATGTAGATGACCCAATTTTTCTTGCAATATGCAAATGACCTAGTTTTTCTTGCAATATGCAGATGACCCAATTTTTCCTAAAATATGAAGATGGTCCAGTTTCTTTCATAATATCCTGATGGGTCACTTTTTTTCGTTGTACCACCTAAAAGTGCCAAGAAAGTGACAAAATTGGTATTTGACAACCTGTACGGATGATCCAAGAGCCAATTGGTGACTAACATGTGTCCCATTCACATGATGAGTGTGGTGGCCGCATCAAATGCCTGTAAGTAGAATATTTTCACACTAAAAGAGGGGGACTTATCCATAGTGAGTTTTTAGCTTTTGTTGTAATTTCTTCTGTAGATTTTAGTTTTGAAGACAAATTATTTTGGGTTTTGACAAGAAGGCTAGGATAGTTTGACTTGACCATTGGAATTATTGTAAGGCTTAGGATAGGGAATGCATGAAGTCCATTGCACTCCTTCTATAATGTTTTGATTACAAATGAATAACATATATTTCTATTTATTGTTGTGTGTTGTTTTGTTTTAGATGCCTAGTTCAATAGCTTGTCAAAGCCCCTGAACCTTGATCTACATCAAGTGGTATCAGAGCCTAGGTTTTGAATTCTTTGAGGCTATGCAATTTGTGCAAGGGACCTTGAGGAGATTACTGTAGGTAGAGTGAAGACAAAAACTTGCAATTGCAAAGGGTTTGTCGACATGGCACACCAAGCAAGAGGTAGAAGAGCGGTTCCAAAAATTGGAGATGCAACATTGGTAGAGATGTCGAGAGGCATCACAACTAGGCTGGATGCAATAGAAAGAAAAAAATGTAGAGGAGTCTTGTAGAGGATGTGAGTGATAATGAGGAAGAAGTCAGTGAAGAAGAAGCAAAAGAAGGAGAAGATGGATATGAGAGGAGGTTTCTGAGTGCAATGAGAAAGACTATCAGTAAACCCCGTGTAGAGTTACCTAGTTACAGTGGTAGTCTGAAACCAGATGAGTTGATAGACTGGATTTCAGAGATGGAAAAGTATTTTGAGTTGGAATCTATTGAAGACCTTAAGAGGGTAAAACTTGCCACTGCAAAGCTGAAGAGACATGCATCTTTTTGGTGGGATCATGTGCAAGTTGAGAGACAAAGAAAAGGAAAGGAAAAGATTAAGACCTGGGAGAGGATGTTAACTAAGTTGATGGAAAAATCTCTTCCTGCAGACCATAAAATCACTATATTTAAGATGCTAAAAGTGTACAAGACTACACTGAAGAGTTTTATAGATTGAACATCAGGGATGGTCACATTGAAGATGATGCTGAGAAGGTCTCCAGGTATTTAAATGGTTTACTTTATTCTATCCAAGATGAAATTAGCACGGTCAGAATTACCAAGATAGAATAAGCCTATCAATTTGCATTGAAGGTAGAAGAAAAGATCTCTAGCAGGAAAAATAGTTCTAGGGGAAGATGTAAATCCTCCAAAGGAAGAGGGTAGTCAGATCTTGGATGGGGTTCTTAGGATAAGTAAGGAGAAACAAGTTCTTCTTAGACCAGTACCCAAGGAGGTAGAGGAAGGGGTGATTACTCTGAAGGTAAAGGAAATTATGGAAGAGGAAGAGGATTTAGGGGAACATGTTTCCAGTGTGGATAGGCTGGACATAGGGAATTTGAATGTACCCAAGTACCACAGAGTAGAGGCAAGGGAAAAGAGACTAGAGTCCATATAGCACAAGCTAAGGTGGAGAGTGTGACAAGTGTAGCCTCACCAACATTTGGAGAAGAACCCAAGGATGGATAATCCTGGATGTTGAGGAAAGTTCTTCTAACACTAGAGAAGGTACAAGAGAAATCAGAACAACAAAGAAATCTATTTAGAACCAGATGTAAGTCTGGAGGAAAATGCTACAAAGTCATTGTGGATAGTGGAAGCATTGACAATTTAGTGTCAAAAGAGATGGTGGAGAAGCTGAAACTGAAGAGGCTGAAACACCCAACTCCCTAGAAGGTTTCTTAGCTACAAAAGGGACATTTGTTATTGGTAAGTGAACAATACCTTGTTAAATTTCACATTGGGAATTACAGAGATGAGATAAAGTGTGATTTTATGCCAATGGATGTATACTACATTCTGTTAGGCAGACCTTGGCAATATGATAGGTAGGCCATTCATGATTGCAAGAGCAATTGCATTAAAATAAAGAAGGATGGGGTAGAGTATGTGTTGAATCCTTTGAAGGATAAGGATGAGGAGGTTGAGAAAACCAATAGAGTTTGTCTAGTGACTGGAAAATAGTTTCTAAAGGAAATCAAAAGAGAAAAGGTATGTTGTGCCTTCCTACCTTAGGTTGCAAAAATTATCATAGTAGAGAAAGGGGAAAAAGTTCCCATAGAAGTCCAAGAAATTTTGAATGAATTCAGTGACATTCTAATGAAGGACATACTTGATGGATTACCTCTAACTAGAAGGAAAAGTGATTGCATAGACTTGATACTAGGTGCAAGCCTACCAAATAACGAACCATATAGAATGACACCCATGGAAAATGAATAGGTGAATAGACAAGTACAAGAGTTATTGGATAAGGGGCTGATTAGAAAGAGTCTCGGTCTGTGTGCTATACCTATTGTACTAGCACCTAAGAAAGATGGGAAATGGTGAATGTGCATTCATTCAAAGAGATATAATTAAGATAATATTTAAGTACATGTTTCCATTGCCTTATATGGATGACTTGATGGATTGTTTGAGTGGGGAAAAGTACTTCAACAAGATTGATTTCAAGAGTGAATACCACCAAATTAGAATTAAAGAAGGGGATGAATGGAAGACAACATTCAAGACCAAGGATGGATTGTATGAGTGGATAGTGATGCCATTTGGGTTGACAAATGTATCCAAAACCTTTATGAGACTAATGACTGAGGTAATGAAGCCTTTCCTTGGCAAATTTGTTATCATTTATTTGGATGACATATTGATTTTTAGTAAAAAGAGGAGCACGTGCTGCACCTTAAGGCAGTTTTGCAGATGTTAAAAGAAGAAAAGTTTCTTGTAAACTTGGATAAATGTAATTTTATGCAAAGGGAACTAGTATATCTGGGTTTTGTACTATTTGAAGAAGGGTTGAAGATGGATCTCGAGAAGGTTAAGGCAATAATGGATTGACCTTCACCCAAAAACATGTTAGAGGCCAGAAGCTTTCATGGCTTGGCAATCTTCTATAGGAAGTTCATCAGGAATTTCAGTGGAATATATGCACCAATCACTAAGACAATGAAGGGTGTTAGGAAAGAGTTTTAGTGGACAACTATAGTAGAAAAGAGTTTTCAGTTGTTGAAGAAGAAGGTGACAGAACAACCAGTGTTGGCATTGCTAGACTTTGGGAAAGTGTTTCAAGTGGATTGTGATGCTAGTGGTAGTGTAATTAGGGGAGTGTTAATTCAAGAAGGTAGACCCATTTCCTACTTCAGTGAGAAACTAAATGAAGCAAAGAGGAAATAGTTAGTTTATGACAAACAATTCTATGCTATACTGTAGGCCTTGAAGAAGTGGAGGCATTACTTGCTGTCAAATGAGTTTGTATTGTACATAGACCACCATGCCTTGCAGTACATCAACAGTCAAGGTAAGTTTAACCAAAGGCAAATGAAATGGGTGGAGTTTCTACAAAGTTATTCTTTTGTCTTGAAACATAGGAGTGGTAAGTCAAAAAGGGTAGTAGATGCACTTAGGAAAAGGTGTTTATTGATGAATGAGTTAATGATCAATGTTGTTGGATTTGATGCAATAAAGGAGTTGTATCCTAATGATCCTGATTTTAAGGAAGCATGGACAACTAGTAGAAGTCCAGTGGAGGGAAATAGGATGCCATGGTTGGAGTATGGTGCAGGAGCACCCCTTCAAAAGACAGATTAGGTCTAATTATAGTATGTTTTACCTTGTGATGTAATAAGGTCCTTGGGACCAATTTCTAATGTTTTGGGTCAATCTAGGGTTATGTGCAGTCTGTTATAGTTTGTTATGACAACTGTCTTAGCTGTCTCCTCCCAGCCGCTTGGAAGCTCCTAGCCGCTCAGAATCAAGTTTGTAGTACTCACGAAGAGTTACTATTTATTCCCTAGATCAGTTTGTTTTAGACAGGTAGACTAGATAGGAGATACAATTGATAGTTCATAGAGGTATTGTGTTTTTGGAGATTTAACAGAGCACTGTGATACAGTGAGATTGGATGTTTGTATGCATTTTCTGATATTTGAATAAGAGAAGATCCCATTAGTGTAAACCCTCTAATTTGAACTCCATCTGTGTAATCATTTTTCCCATTTGCAGGTGAGATGGATTTATTTATCCATTCCACCGGATGATTCGCAGAATCAGTGGAATGGATCTGTATATTAGATTAGGTTTCCTTTTTGTTTGTTCTATTTCTGTATTTCATGTTTCGGGATCGAAGTGTTGCATGCAATGATCATTCCTAGCATCCTCATGTGTTAGGGTTCGAAGGATAAGTTCTGTGTTGAAAATTGCTAAGGAAGCAGATTGGTCGATATCAGGGTTTTCATGCAAGTTTGTGAAGACTTCGGCGAGAGAATGCCCGTCGGATAAGGTTCAGGAAGTCATAGTGATGCTATATGTCACCCCGATGAAGGAGTCATCAGTGTGAAGATAGTGATCGGCTGAAGGAGAAACTTTCATACCGAAGGTGAAAGTCTTGGCAACAAAGATTTGATATCGACGTAGGATATCGGCGTGAACATTGATATCAGCAAAAGGGAATTGTGTTCACCCGACGGTGAAGGTCTCACTGAGGAGGTATATTGGAGTGACTGCTGGCGAGTATCACTGAAGTAAGTTCATTGGCCATCGGAGTAAGATTCGTAGTGTCTTCTGATGGGTTAAGTCCCATCGATGATAGCAAATACTAAAGGCATTGGTGTGAGGAAGAGGATTGGTGGAAGGATTTCAAGTTAGGCCGACAATGGATGTCTGGCCAACAATAGAATTAGGGTTGAGTGCTTCGGTGTAACACTCAACATCAGGGAACGATTAAGGAGTCAAGATGATAGCATATGTTTGGCAGACGGTGAAGCTGGTGCTAAGGCTTCGGCGTGACAACTGACATCGGCGAACAGGTGGAAAGCTAGGCCGATGGTTCATATGTTGCCGATAGGCAACCGTGGTCTAAAGAAGTCTAAGTTTCATCAGTAGGAGAGATACCATTAAGTGGAGAGGTTTAGGCTATACCGATAGGTGAAGCCTTGCCGATAGGCACAAAAATGAAACACCCATCGGCGTGAGGGGAATTTTGGCATGACAATTTCCTTGGGTGCCGATAGTTATTTTCAGATCGATAAGTGTATATCGGGGAAACATGATGTTGGGTCTTGCTGATGGAATGAGGACAGTTAAATCCTACCAAGTTTGAATGTTTTTGCTAGATGCTCTGCATCATAGTGGTATCAGAGCAAAGGAAAAATCTTTTAGGAAGGAAAAGAAATACAGGATGTCAGAGGAAGAAGGAACATCAGAGTTCTCGACAAGAATGACCAACACTGAGTTGGCAGTTCTGGTGAAGAAACAAATTGTAGAGAGCAAAGCTGTGAAGGCTCAGAATCAGGCATTGAAAGATGAATTGGAGAAGTTGAGGGACAGAGTAGGTTCTGGTAACGAAGAAGATAGGGAAGAAGAGATCCCTAGGTGGAACGAGGAAGTCGTTCCTGCAGACCAAAGGCCCTTGATTAATGCCCTCAAAGCCATGGAGAGGAGGACCATGGATGTGAAATTGTATTTTCCAGTGTTTACAGGAAAGATGGAACTTGATTTAGTGATGGAGTGGATAGACTCCCTAAACAATTTCTTTGAGACAGAGGAGATACTAGAACAATAGAGTGTGAAGATAGCCCAATCAAAGATGAAAGAAGCTGCATTGACATGGTGGAATTTTGTCCAAGATGACAGAGTACAAGAAGGAAAGTGTAGAGTTGCTACATGGAAGAAGATGATGGCTTTAGTGAAGGAAGCCTATGTTCCATTGGATTACAGTATCCAATTACACAAGAGGAAGCAAAACTTGAAGCAGAAGAAGCTAGATGTCAGCTCATATACAGAAGAGTTCATGAAGCTTTGTGTAAAGACAAAGGTAAAAGAGAGTGAGGAAGAAAAAGTAGCTAGATACCTTAATGGATTGAGGTTCAACATTTAGGAAGATTTGAATCTGCATAATCCAGATACAGTTCAGAAATGTTTTTAGTTTGCATTGAAAGTGGAAGAGAAGTTAAAGAGAAGACAAGAATAGAACAATAGAGGAAAACAACAAAGAGGTGGAAGAGGTCCTTTCAGAGGCAGAGGACATGGACATGGATATAAGGGAGAATCTAGTCATGACAATAGCAAGGGAGACAACAGTCAAAACCAGAGAGAAAGTTACAATCAGCAAAGAAACTTCAGAGGTAGAAGACCTTTCAAAGGAAGATCCTAGGGTAGAGGATCTATCAGATGTTATAACTGTAACAAAGAAGGCCATATAGCCAACAGATGTCTAGAAAAGGCAACAAGTTCATTAGGAGAAAGGAGAACGAATCTGATCCAAGAACCTGATAGTCAAAGTGCTACAAGCTCAAACACTTTTCAAAGTGTGAATGCTCTTGACAATTATGGATATCCAGAGAGTGGAGAATCTTTGATGATGAGAAGAACAATGACTACCATGAAGGTACCTGACAAAGAACCCCCACAAAGAAAGTCTCTTTTCAGAACCATTTGCAAAGCAGGAGGTAAGGCATGTAAAGTTTTAATTGATTCTGGTTCTACTAAAAATTTTGTATCTGATGAAATGGTAACAAAGCTTAAGCTTAGAAGATTACCTCACCCATCCCCATATAAGGTCTCATGGCTTACCCAAGGTCAGCAGATGATTGTAGAAGAACAGGCTTGGGTAGAACTTCAGATTGGAGCATATAAAGACAGGTTGTTGTTTGACATTACCAAGATGGATGCTTGCAATCTTTTATTTGGTAGACCATGGCAGCATGACTTGAAGGCACGCCATGATGGTGTAAGAAACACCTATACAATCACCAAGGATGGTAAGGTGACAGAGTTACTACCATTGACAGAGAAGGAGGAGAAATCAAAAGGAAAAGAGGTGAAGGTAATGCTGATGGAAGGAAAATAGTTCATGCAAGAAGTAGTAGTAGAAGGTGCAGTTGCATATGCCCTAATTCCATGTTTGACAGTGACCAAAGAATAGCAGCAAGAAGTCAAGAAAGAGAAGAAGCAGAGGTTCATAGACCTAGCTGTCCAAGAGTTATTAGATAAGTATAAAGGCATCATCTTTGATGGAATGCCAAGATCCCTACCACCTGTAAGGGATATCAGCCATTGCATAGATCTAATCCTAGGATCTACACTTCCAAACAAAGCAGCATATAAACTAACTCTAGAATAGAATGCAGAAGTAGCAAGACAAATTGAGGAATTGTTAGACACAGGTCTGATTGGTAAAAGGTTAAGCCCATGTGCAGTGCCAGCTATACTAGCACCAAAGAAAGAAGGCACTTGGAGGCTTTGCATGGATTCCAGGGCTATAAATAAGATCACAATCAGGTATAGGTTTCCAATACCTAAGATAGAGGATTTACTTGACTGTTTGGGAGGTGCTAATTATTTTACAAAAATAGATTTGAAGAGTGGTTATCATCATATCAGAATTATGCTAGGAGATGAATGAAAAACAACATTCAAAACCAATGAAGGGTTGTATGAGTGGAAAGTTATGCCTTTTGGTTTGTCTAATGCACCTAGTACTTTTATGAGATTGATGAATGAGGTTTTGAGAGAATTCATGGGAAAGTTTGTCATAGTCCATCTAGATGACATTCTGATTTTCAGCAATACAAAGGAAGAATATCTCAGACATATAGATTTGGTTCTCAAGAGATTACATGAAGAACAACTGATGATAAATTTGGACAAGTGTTTGTTCATACAGGAGGAGATCACATATTTGGTTTTGTCATTTCACAAGGAAAGCTGCAAATGGATAAGGAGAAGGTAAATGACATTTTGTCTTGGCCAACTCCAAGGACTATGAATGATGTCAGAAGTTTCCATGGGTTAGCAACCTTCTACAGAAAGTTTATAAGAGGGTTTAGTAATATTTGTGCACCCATGCTTGATACTATAAAAGGAGGACAAAAGTGCAGATTTGCTTGGACTAAGGGAGCAGATGATTCTTTTGAAACATTGAAGAAACAGGTGGCACAGCAGCCAGTCCTTGCACTTCCAGATTTTAATAAAATCTTTCAGGTCGAATGTGATGCCAGTCACATGGCCATTGGAGTAGTACTCAGCCAAGAAGGAAGGCCAATTGCATTTTTCAGTGAGAAGCTCAATGATGCTAAAAAGAGGTATTCCTCATGTGATTTGGAAATGTATGCTTTAGTCCAGTCACTCAAGAAATGGAGGCATTACTTGATGCCAAATGAATTCATAGTATTCACAAATAATCAAGCTTTAAGCTTTATCAACAGCTAGGAAAAGCTGAACCACAGACACATGAAATGGGTAGAAACTTTACAAGCTTTCACTTTCACATTGAAGCATAAGAAAGAAGTCAAGAGTAAGGTAGCAGATGCCTTGAGCAGGAGAGCTCTGACAGTCAACCAGATTTAGTTGGAAAGTGTTGGAATTGATTCATTGAAGACCATGTACGCTGATGATGAAGATTTTGGAGAGATATATCAGGTATGTACTTCATTTGGAGATAAATATCATGCTGAGTTCTCTGAATTTCTGATCCAGGATGGATTGCTGTTCAAAGGTGGACAGTTGTGTATTCCAAGGTGTTCTATGAGGTTGAACATCATAAAAGAGAAACATTGTGGAGATATGGTAGGACATTTTGGTTTGGATAAGACTCTTGATCTTGTCAGGAGACATTATTATTGGCCTAAGTTACAATCAGACGTCAGAAAATTTGTAGAGACATGTGTGATATGTTAGAAAGCAAAAGGAAGATCAACTAATGCAGGTTTATATCAGCCTTTACCCATTCCTTGTAGACCATGGGAAAGCATAAGTATGGATTTTGTCCTGGGTTTACCAAGGACAAGGAAAGGATTTGACAGTGTTTTTGTTGTAGTGGACAGATTCAGCAAAATGGCACATTTCTTGCCATGCAAAACCACTGCTGATGCTTCATATATTGTAGATTTGTTTTTCAAGGAAATAATCAGAATACATGGATTACCTTTGAGCATAGTGTCAGATAGAGATGTGAAGTTTATTGGTTATTTCTGGAGAACTCTGTGGAAGAAACTTGGAACAAATTTGTCTTTCTCATCCGCATATCATCCTCAAACAGATGGACAGACTGAAGTAGTAAATCATTCCTTAGGGAGTTTGCTTAGATGTTTGACAAAACAACATGGAGAAAAGTGAGATAATATCCTATCTCAAGCCAAATTTTCCTATAATGATACTGTCAATAGGAGTTCAGGGAAATCACCTTTTCAAATAGTGTATGGTATGCATCCAAGAGGAATTTTGGAATTGAGAGATCTACCTGCAGCAGACCCTATTAGTGCAGATGGAGAAGCTTTTGTAGAAGCTATAAAAGAGGTTCATGATCAAGTAAAGACCCAGCTACAGCAAACTACCTTGAAGTATAAAGAATATGCTGATAGAAAGAAGAAGGATGTACAGTTTGATGTTGGAGATTCGGTATGGGTTCATTTGAAGAAGGAAAGACTTCCTAAAGGTAAACATACAAAACTCATGCAGAGGAAGATTGGACCATGTTAGATTTTGAGAAAGCATGGACAGAATGCTTATGAGATACAACTCCCTTCCGATCTTGGATTATCACCTATATTCAATGTATGTGATTTAACTCCATACAAACATAATCCAGATGACGAACAGGAACTCCTACAGGATACAACAGTTGATGACATTCCAAAGCATGATTCACCATAGTTGCAGAAGGTTTTGGACACAAGAATGGTCAATCTAGGGTTATGTGCAGTCTGTTATAGTTTGTTATGACAACTGTCTTAGCTGTCTCCTCCCAGCCACTTGGAAGCTCCCAGCCACTGGGAATCAAGTTTGTAGTACTCACGAAGAGTTGCTATTTATGCCCTAGATCAGTTTGTTTTAGACAGGTAGACTAGACAGGAGATACAATTGATAGTTCATAGAGGTATTGTGTTTTTAGAGATTTAACAGAGCACTGTGATACAGTGAGACTGGATGTTTGTATGCATTTTTTGATATTTGAATAAGAGAAGATCCCATTAGTGTAAACCCTCTGATTTGAACTCCATCTGTGTAATCATTTTTCCCATTTGTAGGTGAGATGGATTTATTTATCCATTCCACCAGATGATTCACAGAATTGGTGGAATGGATCTGTATATTAGATTAGGTTTCCTTTTTTTTCGTTCTATTTCTGTATTTCATGTTTCGGGATCAAACTGTTGCATGCAATGATCATTCCTAGCATTGAATAAGGTTCGGGAAGTCATAGCGATGCTATATGTCACCCCAACGAAGGAGTCATTAGTGTGAAGATGGTGATTAGCTGAAGGAGAAACTTTCATACCGAAGGTGAAAGTCTTGGTGACAAAGATTTGATATCGATGTAGGATATCGGCGTGAACATTGATATCGGTGAAAGGGAATTGTGTTCGCCCGATGGTGAAGGTCTCACCGAGGAGGTATATCAGAGTGACCGCTGGTGAGTGTCACCGAAGTAAGTTCATCGGCCATCGAAGTAAGATTCGTAGTGTCTTTCGATGGGTTAAGTCCCACCGATGATAGCAAATACCGAAGGCATTGGTGTGAGGAAGAGGATTGGCGGAAGAATTTCAAGTTAGGCTGACAGTGGATGTCTGGCTGACACTAGAATTAGGGTTGAGTGCTTCGGTGTGACACTCAACATCGGGGAATGGTTAAGGAGTCAAGCCGATAGCATATGTTTGGTAGACGGTGAAGCTGGCGCTAAGGCTTTGGCAGGACAACCGACATCGGCAAATGGGTGGAAAGCTAGGCCGATGGTTCATATGTTGCCGTAGGCAACCGTGGTCTAAAGAAGTCTGAGTTTCATCGGTAGGAGAGATACCATCAGGTGGAGAGGTTTAGGCTATACTGATAGGTGAAGCCTTGCCGATAGGCACAAAAATGAAACACCCATCAACGTGAGGGCAATTTCAGCATGACAATTTCCTTAGGTGCCCATAGTTATTTTCAGACTGATAAGTGTATATTGGGGAAACATGATGTTGGGTCTTGCCGATGGAATGAGGATAGTTAAATCCCACCAGGTTTGAACATTTTTGCTGGATGCTCTGCATCAGAGTATTTCATCCAAGATGGCTTGATATTCAAAGGACAAAAACTATGTATACTTTGAGGTTCAATAAGGGAGAATATAATAAGAGAAAAGCATAGTCGAGGCTTGAGTGGACATTTTGGAATAGATAAGACATTGGCACAATTGAGTGAAGGTTATTTTTTGGTGTGGAATGAGTGCAAATGTGAAGATACTAGTACAAGGCTGCAAAATTTGCTAGCATGATAAAGAAGTAACAAAAAAACATAGGACTATCTCAATCATTGCCTATACCAGAGAGATTGTGGGAGCACCCAAGTATGGATTTTGTTTTGGGTTTGCCTAAAACACAACAAGGTAATGACTCAATTTTTGTTGTAGTGGATAGATTTTCAAACATGGTTCATTTCATACCATGTCAGAAAACTAGTGATGCATCCCACATAGTTGCATCATTTTTCAAAGAGGTAGTCAGGTTGCATGGATTGCCTAAGAGTGTAGTTTCTAATAGGGACACAAAGTTTTTTGGTCATTTTTGGCATACATTATGGAAGAAGATGGGTATTGGATTAGGATTCAATTTATCCTATCATCCCTAGACTGATGGATAGACAGAGGTTGTGAACAATAGTTTGGGAAACTTATTAAGATTTTTGGTGGGAGACAAACCACATCAATGGGATCCTATCTTGGCACAAGAAGAATTTGCTTACAATAATTTAGTGAATAGAAGTGCAAGAAAGAGCCCATTCCAAATAGTTTATGGGTATAACCCAAGAGGTGTTGATGAGCTGAGAGATATGTAGATTTGAATAGGAAGAGTGATATAGTAGAAGATTTTGCAGAATACATTCATGAGGTTCACAATGAGGTGAAGGAAAAGTTGGAGAAAAGTGCCGGCAAATACAAAGAATATGTTGATGTGCATAGGAGGTAACGAGAGTTCTAGGTAGGTGACTTAGTTTTGACACATTTGAGGAAAGAAAGGTTTCCATAGGGAACATACAATAAGTTGAAATTTAAGAAGATAGGCCCTTGCAAGGTGTTGAGGAAGTTCTCATCTAATTCCCATGAGATTGAGCTACCAGCAGGGATAGACATATCTCATATTTTTAATGTTTTTGATCTATACAAGTTCCATGAAGGAGAGACAAGTTTACAAGGGGGTACAAACTCACGTTTTCCTGATGCACAAGGATGGTTAGATCAATTACTTGAAAAGAAGATGGAAGAAGTAGATAGAGTGATTAGCTTCTGAGTGGCTAAGTGTTGAATACAATGAGGTGCTAAGAGGGGGGTGAATCAACACACACTAAAACTTAAACATATATTTGCACATAAAATTGAAAAACTTGGAGAACATAAAGGAAATCATGTAACACAAGAAAAAACACATAAAACCAATATTTTTACTTGGAAAACCCTAAAATAGGGGAAAACCATGATGAGGATTAGCTCACAATTATTATGTTCACTCCAAAAGTATTAGAACATTGTTTTAGGGCTACACCCCAAGGAAGCTACTACTCCCTGATTCAGTGCTTACATCAATTACAACTTTGATCTAGGGCTATAACCCAAAGAAGCTACTACTCCCTAAGTGTTATGCTCACTACAATAGGATTTACAAAGGTAGTAAATATATGGACTATTGTAAAGTAAACATTTGACTTATGCTGATAATGCAATCTTCTTTTTCTACTTAATACATGTCTTCAAATTGATTCTGTACACTTCATATCTTGCACTCTGCTTTGCTATCTTCACATTCTCATCTTCAATACCTCACAAAATGAATTTGATCTTCTATAAATATCCTCCGTAATACTCCAAAACATTGATTAGATCGGCCATAAAGGATGAAACGTGTAGCTTGTGGTGAGTCAGCCTATACACACTTCAAAACATCACCATATGCACTTGTGGAGATGAAACATAACATGAAATTCACCAAAATAGGTTGGCACACCCTTCAATCACCCTTATAATTTTGCTATCCATATGAACAGTCACCGCTCAATCACCAAGTCACTTAAGTTAGGTTTGCACATGGATGCTAGTGAAGATAAAGCAATAAACAACCAACTGTTCATAAGAAATGGTATGTGTGGAACACCAAACACTCTGAAATTTGGATAGAGTTAACTTCAACTACTACTTATCATCTCCTGAAGACTGCATGCCAAAAGGATCAAATGTTGTGGAATGCGGAGCATTCTAATTTGATCTCTGCAACTCCAAGCTCTGTCTACATAGTCTGGTACTCTGTTGCTTCTAACTTTCACTATGGAAGGAGTTAAGAGCTGAAATTTTGGAATTAGACTCCTTGAAGACTCACAATGCTTATTCTAGACCCGCAAGCCAAGATGTTGCAATATGGAGAAATGCAGAGCAAATTACCGATCCCTTGTCTTGGAAAAATACTTTATTCATGCCTTAGACAATTTTCTCAAAAACACTTGGATGAAAAGATAAGAACACCACTACTCCACAACCTCCTAAAAGACACTTATGAGTGCACACCAAGTATGAGGAAGTTTAATATGAACTTTAGAAGATACAGTGCTTACAAGCCATTCTTCTGGACTTCAGTAATGTTGACTCTGCATTTGCAACACATTCTGTCATCTTGTCTGCTTTTGTAACATACCTTGCCAAACTCTAAACATCATGTTGACTCTACATCATTATGGGTTGACATCAATGATAGCACTATAAATATATTTCCAACAATCTCCCCCTTTGACATCAAGGAAAAAGGAATTGATATCCTTTGCTTGTATCAGTTCAAAAACTATATAGACTCCCCCTTACAAAATGATTTTCTAAAACTGTACTCCCCCTAAGATGAAGATTCCTCAAAAATAGAAGCTATGTACATGGTGTGACTCTACTATCCTCCGCAAGATTATATACATAAAAAATTGTCTTATTTACATTACTCTTACAACTCATTTAGATGGTATAATGGCTTAATAGATTACCTTGAGTTGTTGAAGAGTTGTTGTCCAGTTGGCACTTTTTGAGGTAAGCATGTGATTCTGGCATTCACACTACATGCATAGCTCCTTAGTTTCCTTTATGCTACTTGGGGTTTTCATCTTTTGATCTACCTTTTCTACTTCCCTTAGTAGACCAGACAATTAGGCAAGTTTTAGATTCACCGCCTCTCTCAACTGACCAAAATCTTTCTTCAGGTTTTCTCTTTGGTCCTATAGTTGAGATAACATAGATGCATGCAAATTTTCCAATTGCTCTTGTTACCCCATTTTTGTCCTTAGACAGATCATTCACCTCGACAATCTGATTGATTTGTGCCTCAATGGTATCCATTTGAGCTTTGATATTCTTTGTTGAGTTTGGCCAATTTAGGTAGAATAAATATAATGTGGTGGCCTCATCAATGCAATCTTCAAACTTCTTCATATTTTCTTTAAGTTTATTATGTGCATTAGCACATTTATCAATCATCTCATCCATTCTCTTATCATTTATTCTCTTTGTTGCCTCTTGTTTTGCTTTTTGCTCAACATGAGAAGAGTGATCTTTAAAAGAATCCATTAATAAATTCAACCTTTTTTTTGAAGGTAGAGAGGAGTCAATGATTACCTTTGGTAATCCTTCCTGATTCAACTTCACAACATCTTTAACTAGGCTGGTCTTTTTCAAGTTTTCTTTCAAGAACTCCTTTCTTGTAGAGGTGAAATGCTTGATAGGTCTACTTTCCCCTCATGGGTAGGAATTTACAAAAGTTAAGGTGTGATCACTAGTTAAACCACAATTGCATATCTAATAGGTCATTGAATGATTTTGTCTCAGATGCACTTTGACCTAAATCTTTTATTCCTTTTGATTGTTGTCCCTCCTCTATTTCTTCCTTATCCTTTTTATCTTTTTGTTCCTCATCATTCTTTTCCTTTTCTTCTTGATTCTCCTTAGGATTATCTTCTTTCTCTTCCTCCTCATTCCCTGTATTCTCTGCAGGAGAATCATTATGCTCTACATTGGAGTCAATGTTCCTTAGAGGAGAAGAATTACCTTTATCCTGACCCTCTATGCCTTGTGCCTTAGTATTTTCCAAAGGGGTTGGATTTGCTTTATCTTGACCCTCTGTGGCTAGTGCTTCAGTGTCCTCAGGAAGAACAATCTCCTCATTCTTCTTAGGCTTGTCATTACTTTCCTCATTGCCTTCAGAGACGGACTAATCAGATATATCTTCAATGATTCTTGCCTCAACTTTCATTTCTTTAATAATTTCTATAGTCTTCCTTAGAGTCTCCTTCTCCAATCTCTTAATTTCATCCTCTTCTTTTAACATCAAAGAGTTTAATTTTCTTTTTGTCCTAAATTCTTTGGCTTGTAGTTTAGATACTTTAGTCTTTTCAATCTCAGAAATGGAAGGACAAACCTTTTCAATTGCTCTTCTTCTCATCTCAACATCTCTACTCATAGCTTCATTTCTCCTTTGAGTAAGGACTTCAACAAGACTCTCAAGCAACTGATAGCTAATTTCAATCAAAGCTATATTTAAGGTTCCCATATATCTGACTATTGCCTCCTCAATAGTAGATTTGTCATTTGATGGCCTTTCATCATAGAGTTCAACAACTTCTTCCAGAGCTCCATGTTTTATCATTGCATTAACTGTGGCTTCAAGTTGTAAGGCCACACAATTAGATTTATTACCCTTCTTTGCTTTTCCTTTTCCTTTCTCCTTTGAGGTCTCTCCCTTTTTAGCTTCTTCTCTAATTCTTTTTTTCTTTCTTTCCAAAGCCTTAATATCCTTTTCTTTTTCTTCTTCTTCTTCAATTGCTTTTATACCTTGTTTCTTATTCCTTTTTCTTCTTTTCCTTTTCCTGTTTCTTTGAAATTACCTCTTCTTCTTTATCACTCTCAATCTCCTCTACAATGGTTTCCTACTTCTTTGGTTGTTTTCCCTTGCATTTCGTCGGTGTTTGGCCTTCAGAGACTTGGGTTTGTCTAGTAGAGGAGGTAGGTTGTGGAATACTGACAGTATATTGAGAAGTAGATCTACATAATCTTCTTAGAGTTGAATACATAGTGGTAGATGGTGCATCATATTCTACATTGAATGCACTAGTAAGGCTAGGTGAATACTTAGTTAAGCCTATTCTGTGATATAGTAGTAACTCTTTGATTACTCTGCAATTTGCCACATTGAGAGATTTTTCTCTGGAGTTTTGGGGAAATGAAACTTCATTGCCTTGCCTATGTCCTTCCTAGAAGATTCCATGTCAGTCATTCTATATAACCCACTTCTGTTGAGAGCAGCCACAACAGATCAGGGGATTAAGCTGATAAACTAAGTTTCTCCCCCTGACTTATGCAATTTTCTTCAAATCAACAATGAAGTCTTTTGCCCCAAAAAGAAGCAATGTGTTTTTCAAACTTTTCATAAGTCTTCCCTGGTTTCTCTTTTGAATATTAGTTTTAGCCTTTTCTTTTCCTTATGTAGAATTCTATGATCAATTGGCAATCCTCTGCAGATAGTTTAGTTACTCCAAAAATTTGATCAAACTTCTTCATATCATTATGTTAACATACTCACACCATTTTAGCCAGAATGCTGAGGAATTCAGCATCTTATTTATTTAGGGGTTTGAAGAACTTTGCAGTTGTGACTCCCCTTGAATCAATACTTTCTTCTTTTAGTTACCAGAGGATCCATCTACACTAGGTAGAGGTCTGGAAGCATCACATTCCTCCTTCTTCCATACCTTTCTCATTTCTTTCTTTTGCTGAGCAATATCAACTTTATTTTGAGGAGCAGGTCTTAAATTCTTTCTAGAGTGCCTTGTTTGATTGCACTTGTGACAGGTGAACTTTGATTGCTGACCATTTCTATTTCTCCTCATCTTAGATATGTAATTAGCTGCCTTGTGGCCAAACTTGTTACAAGTGTAATAGTATCCATGAAAGGATGAACATTATCCCTATTATTCCTTGACATATTACTTCTGCATTCATTAGCTTATGTCCCATATTATTGCAATCATAACACCTTATAGGATTCTGACTTGACTTATTCCTACATTCAATAGCTTTATGACCAACCTTATTGCAAGTATAACACCTTGTAACATTTTGATTCATCTTACTTCTACAATCAACAACTTTGTGACCAAATTTATTACAAGCATAACAATTACCATTGAGACTTTGAGGATACCTAATAGGAGCAGTTTGTTTAGGTGCAAGCTTCTTGAAATTCTTCTTCATATTCTTCCTTTGTGTCTAGATAGGAGTGAATTCATCTTCTTTTATAACTCCAGAGGCATTCTTCCTAGGGTCTTTAGTGTAGGCCTCTTCCTTCTTTATTCTAGACTTTCCTCCTGACTGGAAGTTAACATATAGATTTGCAGAGGCATTGATCATAGGACTCTTCCCCTTTTCAAAACTAAGGCTTGATTTTTCTTTTGCTAGCTTTTGAGAGTTAATTATCTCATCAAGGATTTTAGATCCTCCTTTTAGTTTTAGTCCTTTGTCAATCTGTTCTTTTTCCTTTTCTAGTTCTTTCCTTAGAGTGACAACTTCTTCCTCAAGTTTTGAACATTCAGTTGATTTCTCATAGAGTTTGATATTTAAGCAATATTCAATCCTCTTTTCTTCTTTAACCATGAATTTCAAATTTGAGATCATTTCTTCTTCCTCCTTGAGCTTTATGTCACCTCCTTTATCTCCTTCTATTAGAGTTTTTAATTTACCAATATCTTCTTTTGATTCTTTGGCCTTTGTCTTCAATTTGTCAGTTGTATCTTTTTCTTTCTCAATCAAGTCTTCATATTCTACTTTCAACTCTCTTGCTTCTGTTGGAATATTCACTATAACTGAGAGGGTGGGGGGGGTGAATCAGTGACATAAAAAAACCTTATTCAATAATCTTTAAAACTTTTCAAAGGAAAGAATATAAGTGCACATCAAGCAAAACATCCACACATGACACCAGTATTTACGTGGAAACCCTATAAGGGAAAAAACCATTGAGAGTTGCTTGAGTCTACTGCTTAAATCCAACCTCCAAAGAAAGATGATTAGAATTGTTTTAGAAGCACCCACTTCCAGGTACAACCACACCCAATACACTATTTTCAGGACACCAACCCCAAGGTACAATGCACACCTGATCAATACAAACTATTCTAAAGACACCAACCTCAATGAGGCACCAACTCCAATCAAGACACTTCAAACTCCTTAAAAAATGAAACAAATAAATGTGCAAGATATGATTCTAAACAATCTAATTTACACCATTCAAATACATGCAATCCCCTATGCAAAAGCAATATTCTAATCAACAAAAAGACTTCTTGATAGTGCCTTGCATTTCATCTTTGAATCATTATCTCTACATAATAAAGTCCCTGCTTTTCTCTATGTTCACAACACATCTATCTGCATTATACAGATATAAACAAATTAAATCATGTATAATATTACTCTCTCTGTGTGTTCTCATCACAATACTCTGTCACATGCATTTGACCTTCATTCAATTGAACTCTCTCTCATATGAAGTCTCATGTTGTCTTTGCACTAAGATCATCTGACTTAGCCTTCATTCTGTCTCTATACTTCACAACACTAAAATCATCCTTATATTGAACTGCCACATGACCTTTACAAAACTACATATAAAGTAAGAATGATTTGACAAGAAAAACAAAGAGCAGACACCTTAATCATGATCTGATAACAAATACAAAGGCTTCTTGTCATGATTGACATTCTAATGCAACAATTGTCTTTGACAAAAACAACTTCACAATCTCTTCAAACAAATGTATTCCCTATGATCTTTCTCTGACAAAGAACCAAACTCACAGTGAAAATCCTCAAGACTTTTGTTTTCTGACTGCACCTTTACTATGATAAACCATTTTCTCTATAGTGATAAATTCATCATAAAAAAATGTGCAAACTTCTTCTAATATCATACCTTTCCTTGATCTTCTATCACTACATTAAGCCATTCACTATCTGTTCATTTCTAAGATCATTGAGCATCACACAAAATTCATCTCTGGCATTCAACAAATTGGTTTTCACCCAAGTCACCATTAGTCACATGAAGGAACAAGGAAATCTATTCACAAGAATGCTCTTCTTTGTCTTAAAATTACTACACATTGGTCCTCTCACTTTTTCCTCTGTTATATGTTTTCTACATACTCTTAAAACCTATCTCTCATAGAAAAATCATCACAGACATCATTGTAGAGGAAAACTCATGTGTTGTAGACTTAACTAATTCAGGGGAAAACCTATCTGAATAGTCCACTCTATCACTATGCATTCCTACATTGAATTATCAACCAAGGAGTATAAGCTTATGATGGTGCTTGCAAAGTATATGCCTTCAAGGCCCATATGGTTCCCAACTATTCTATCTTAACTTTAAACAAACAAATCTATCTTGTTAGAATTGATAGAATTATTAAACAATGAAAATAGCTATAAATCCTAGTTGCTACGGGTACCTATAGCAAGGTCTATAGATAACTATTACAACAGGGAAACTATAGAATTAACTTAATTGAATTGTTAAGAATGAAATGACTAACTATTGACCTCTGGAGGATTTGTAAATACACTAATATGCAATTGTTCATGAACTATATCTATTTAATTGAAACATAATACTAACTTGAACTCAAATTACGTTTTAACATAAAACTAATAAACCAACATTAACTGAAATGAAATAAACAAGGAGAGAATCAATACCTTGAGTGGATAGCTCAAGAGACTGTCTTCCTTAACTAAAACCCAATCTAATCTAGATTCTACGTATCTTTGTAACACATATCAAAGATTAACTTATTCCATACACAGAATCAACTCATATCAAATTATTCAACAACAAAATCTTTTCTATCATATCCAGATTGTATTCCATAAATGTAACATGCTTGGGTCTTTGCACATAGAAAAGGAAATGATAACTAAATTGAACTAAACTACTAACAACTTGACTCTGCTACCTTATATAAATCTCATCTTCCCCTTACTATACAAAATGGAGAGAGAGCCTTATTTATTAATTAACTGACTTTGATCATTTACCGCACCTAGATACTAGGTTGTGGAGTCAAGATCACATTCTTATTCTAACTGACTATAAGAAGAATTCAAATCAAATTAGAAGTCTGATGCATGAACAACATCCATAACCATATTTGAAACAAATCCACTCCTTAATTTATTACTATCCATGATGCTCGATAATTATCTTCAGCTGTCTCTGCATTCTTAGCATTGAAACTCATACTTCTATTAACTCCTTTGTCTGCAACCTACTACAAATGCTCGATCTCATCGTGACACATCCAATTCTGCACATAGAATTAGTTAGCAAAAGCATATACCACAAGCATTCTTCATGACTAACCATAAAAATATCTTATTTATACTTTTATACACATCTATATCTAATGCATTCATTAGATAATATGGTCATCACATTCCACATTAATATTATAAGTTGTCAAAATATCATAGTGCAAACATGGGTAAATGTCTTAAAGGATGCTATGAAAGAAGTCTTTGGAGTATAAAAAGTAGTTTAAAAAAAGACTAATTCTGTAGCCCATCATTTCCCCCTAACTAACCTTTTGCTTACCCTCAAGCAAAATTACTCAAATAGATACCTAGGGAAATGGATTATAATGTAAAACTATTTGTCTCAAATCCATAACTACCCTAACACCCTCAACCTACTTCAGATAGAACCCATTGTAGCATGAAATCCTTTGTAGTATGATAGCTTCTACAGTCCTGCATTTCTCTCCCTTTTCTCTTGTCTAGTGTGGAAATGGATATAAGAGTAGAGGTGGATGGTAGGTAAGAAGTAACCATGCCACACCTTTATTCTTTGAAATTTGGATGTACCTATGTAATCTTTCAGACATGTTCATAAAGTTATGTAAGGAATGAGGTTCTTTCCATTGAAGAGTAGGTGTGAAACTGTTCCATCTGCTTTGCACATATTTAACACAATCTTGTAACATGGATCCCATCATTCTCTGTATCCTTCTATGATCTCTTATTCTTAAGTCCATAATGATGTTGCCTGGGCCCTTATGAGAGAGAAGTCTGTACCATTTTAAGAGGACATCCTTAGGGTTAAATGCCTCTTGTCTGATTGGTAGTGATACCTTCTTCTCATATTCTTCATACCTATCCATCAATTCTCCTCTCAACTTTTCATTATTTAGGTATGATGCTATAGCTCTCTACTGTAAATCTCCAACATTTATGGAGGGATTGCATTCTGTATCATCCTCCACCAGGTAGTTGTGCAAATGGAACTCACATAGCTGATCTTGTTGTTCTAGACCAACTTTTTGAAAATAACTGAGGAAATTATGTCTAGACTACAGAGCTGGTTGGTCATTAACAAATCTATTGAATTCAAAACTAAGAAATTTCTCCTTTAAAAATAATGCATAAACCCTCGAAGGTGGTTTGCATTCAATGATTTCCATGGCCTTGTCAATTATACCTACCATCTTTGCCTCTAATTTCTTAATTTCAAGATTCTGATTCTCATTTATTTCATTAAAATTTTTCCTTTCTTTATCCCAATTCTCTGTGTCTTATTTTGACCTATTAGTAATTTTCAGCAACTCAAAACCCAATGAAACAGTAGTATGGAATGCTAGAGTTCTTACCTTAGGAAATGATGGAGGGAGTTCCTTCTCCTTATCTGAGATGATTTTGCTAACAACCAATTGTGCTAACAAATCCAATTTAGACCCTTGATTCTGTCTGAATCCTCTCCTCTAATTCTTGTATCCACTTTTCTTTTTCTGTCTCCTTCTCTTCATACCTCTTTACCTGATCCTCTAGGGTTTTGATTCTGTCGAATGCCTCCTGAAGTTCTTTCCGGAGGTCTCTTTCTTCTAACATTCATTCCTTTTCTCAAAATTTACATTACTACTATCATTGTTATCAAAAGCATTAAAAATTTCTTTAACATGGCTACCAGGGGTTGCTTTTCTCATCTTTTTGGCAATAAATAGGTCCTCTGAGTTAGAGCCAGAAGAAACATACCTTTTCTTCTTTGAAGAAACATTCTCATTAGCCTTATTTGCAGAGATATCATCTTCAAGTATATCAATAGGAACATTCCTAGGAGCATTTCCCCTTTCCTCAGAATCTTGTCTTTGTTCTTCAATCTTTTCTTCAACCATCTATTTCCTCAATTTGCCTGATCTCCTCGGGGTAGTGGTTTCTTGTTCAACAACCCTTTTCATCTACTTTTTACCTTTCCTCTTCTATTTCTCCTTTGCTTCCCCTGTATTGATATTTTTCTCTTCCTTTTTCCTTTTTGCCTTTTCTTTGCTGACATCTTTTCCTTCCTTCTTCTTCTTTCCTTTCTTGCTTACAAGTTTTGGGGTCACATGTTCAGAAGGAGAGAACGAAGGTTCCCCTGCTTCATTAGGTCTATTTTTAGGGACATTTTCTTCCTGTGGTTCTTCATGAATAGGTTCATCTTCAGGTTCATTATATGGGGGTTCCTCTTCCTCCTCATGAGGTTGCTCCAACAAGGTGGAAATATCAACACAATCCTTAAAGGCCTCCCAATCAATCTGTGGGTATTGTATCCGCAAACTCCTCTTAACTAGTAGTGCAATTAGACAATGATGAGACATCAAAGTATCTGCTGGATTTCTTTGGTATTCTGAAGCCATTCTCTTTAGGAAGTTATAGAGGTAGTTCAGAACATTCACCAATTTCTCATGATGAAGATGGTTCAACAATTTAAAATGCACAGTGTACAACATATTATACCTCCCATCACAAGTGAAATACTTGATAATGTAGGTAGCACATTTGTCCCAAAAAAATGGCAAAGATAGGTATTTTGTACCTTGAGTTGTTGAGTCTAAATGATCGCCTCGCTCGTAGAATTCTTCTCTAGTAGTGGCTGCATTAGTTCAAGCTGGGTATTCAGACCCGGTGCATGGCTGTCTAGTCACTTGGGCAATAGCTACCTCAGAAGCATCAAGCATTAACCCTTTCACTACTACTTTGTCACTTTGTAATGTAACTGCAAATTCTATGACCATATCATTATCATACTCTGTCAATTTTAAGAAGTATTCGAGCCATCCTACTCTAGTGAAGAGCAGTAAAACTAGCACATCTTCAAGAATCTCCTTGTGTGATGAAGGGAGGTAAATCACAAAACACACAACAACAAAAATTGAACATAGAAATAGAACTTTCTTTTATTGATTTGGACAAATTATTACATTACAGATGCTTAATTACAATTAGAGGAATCAACCCTCCACATGCTGCAACACATTATAGCTTCCTCTCGCAAGAATCTGGAATCATCTGCCTTCTATAACCCCAAATTAGCTAGGGTTTCTATTTTCCTACCTATTCTTGACTCTACACTTCCCCCCTTAACTCTACTACTGCCCAGGGTTCCCAAAAATGGTTATTAATAGCCTTTTTGGCGGCCAACAACCTAATTTCAAAATTTACATCTCCCTCCAAAAATAGGTCAACTTCCGGGAGCCATAACTTTTGATCTGAGTATCTGATTGACGAAGCATTTAATCGTCGGAAAGCTCACGGAGTGCTCTACATGCTAAGAATCAGCTTTGCCGGTTCTAGTCATTTTTGAGCCCATACGGGACCGTTTAGTGCCTCAAACCTGAGTTTGAATAATCTTTAGGCGTTTTTCAAGAAACAAAAACTTTAATATCTTTTAGCTCGCAAATGTTCTTTGTGTGATTCCTTCGCCAAAGGTCTTATATTTCCATTATGTAACTTCCTATAAATTTTCAGTTCAATCTGTGCCCAAATGCAAACATTCTAAAAATAGTAGGTTACTATTTTTAGTAGTTTGGAAAAACTAAAAGTTCCACATCATTATTCAAGTGATTATGGAACTAGAACCACAAATTTTGAAAAGAAATGGAAAGAACATCAACAATTTTGAAACACATCTTTTTTTTGGGTGATGTAAGATTGCCCTTACACCACTGGATGCTCCTGCATCAAACACCCAGGGTAATTTGAGAAGTGACCCTGTCACATCTCAGGTGTTTGTGTGAGGAAAACCCAAACGGTCAACCTCTACCTTAGACAACCAAGAAGAATCTTCAATAGGTCTTCCTTTCCATTTCACCAGATATTCTTCATATTGCCTATTCTGAGTACTTCTTCCCACATGGCTATCCAAGATCTCTTCTATATCCTTCGTTGAAGTAGATGCCGGAATACTCCACTGTTCTTCTATTGTTCAATCCTCTATACCACCCTCATGATATTCTATTAAATCAAAAATGTTGAACACAAGGGAAATATTAATCCCACTTGGCAGCTCTACCTTATATGCATTTCCTAAATCATGCTTCTTCAGGATTTTGCATGGTCCAAATTTCTTCATTTTCAACTTATTGTATGTTCCAATTGGGAACCTTTCTTTTCTCAAGTGAACCATGACTTCATCTCCTACGTGGAACTCCTTATACCTCCTCTTCTGATCTACCTTAGCCTTGTATTGAATATTCATCTTATTAATGTGCTTTCTCACCTCTTCATGCAATTTTTTTAGATGTTCTGCAAAGTCTTCAGCCTCAACACTTGTCTTTTCTCCTTTGTCCAGATTCCTTAACTTTGAAGCATTTCTTGGACTATTTCCATATACAATCTAGAATGGTGATTTACCAGTACTCCTATTGACAGAATTATTATAAGCAAATTCTACCTGTGGTAAAATCAGATCCCATCCCTTGGGCTTATCTCCTACTAAGCATCATAGAAGGTTACCCAAACTCCTATTCACCACTTCTGTCTGTCCATTAGTCTATGGATGGTGTACAGAGCTGTACTTCAAATATGTCTTTAACTTCTTCCACAATGTCCTCTAGAAATAACCAACAAACTTGGTATCTCAATCTGAAACTATGCTCTTTGGTAGACCGTGTAATCTCACCACCTCTCTGAAAAATAATTCAGCAATATGAACAACATCATTAGTCTTCTTGCAAGGAATGAAATGTGCCATCTTTGAGAATCTGTCCACCACCACAAAAATGGAATCATGTCCTCTTTATGTCCTTGGTAAACCAAGAACAAAATCCATACTGATATCATCCCACAGCTTCTCTGGTACAGGTAATGGTTGATATAGACCTATGTTCTGACTTGCTCCTTTTGCCATCTGACATACTCTGCAACTCTGCACAAATTTCCTCACATCTTGCTGCAACTGTGGCCAATAATAATTTTCACCAACAATAGCAATGGTCTTATCTCGACCAAAGTGTCTGACCAATCCTCCACTATGCTTCTCCTTAATTAGGTTCTCTCTCATGGAACTCCTTGGAATGCACAACTGGCTTCCTCTAAACAACATGCCATCTTGGATTATGAAATCCAGCCATTTTGTCCTATCCAAAGTAAGACGTTCCAAACAAGCTTTCCAGGCCTTTGCAAAATTAGGATCCTCAGGATACAAACTTTTGAGCTCATTGAACCCAACAACCTCTATCTTCATTTCTGTCAACAAATTTTGCCTTCTGCTCAAGGCATCTGCAACTTTGTTGGACTTCCCACTCCTATGCTTCAAAACAAAAGTATAGCTCTACAAAAACTCAACCCATTTTAAGTGCCTTTGGTTTAACTTCCCTTGACTATTAAGATACTGTAAAGCCCGATGATCAGTATATAAAACAAACTCTTTTAGCAACAAATAATGTCTCCATTTCTTCAAAGCCTGAACTATTGCATAAAATTCCTGATCATAAACATAATACTTTTTCTTGGCATCATTAAGCTTCTCACTAAAATAGGCAATGGGCTTACCTTCTTGACTCAAAATAGCTCCTATACCACTACCACTAGCATCACAATCTACCTGAAATACTTTATTAAAATCTAGAAGTGCCAAAACAGGTTGTTCTATGACTTTTTGCTTCAATGTATCAAAGCTCTTGTCTACTCCTTTAGTCCATCTAAACTCTTTTCTATCCCCTCTCATTGTCTCAGTTAGGGGTGCACAAATGCTACTAAAATTCCTGATAAACTTTCTGTAAAAACTTGTCAAACCATGAAAAGATCTTACCTCCGTTGCACTCCTTGGCATAGGCCATTCAATGATAGCCCTTACTTTTTCTGGGTCCATCTTAAGACCTTCCTCTGAGACAACAAATTCCAGGTATACCAACTCCTTCTTTGTAAAACTACATTTCTTCAGATTAATCAACAACTTCTCCTCCCTCGGCTTCTCTAGAACTCTTCTGATATGCATCAGATGCTCATCCCAAGTCTTACTGAAAATCAAAATATCATCCAAATAAACAATAACAAAACTTCCCAAAAATTCTTTTAGTACCTCGTTCATGAGCCACATGAATGTGCTTAGTGCATTGGTTAGCCCAAATGGCATGACTAACCACTCATACAAACCTTCCTTTGTCTTGAAGGCTATCTTCCATTCATCTCCTTCCCTGATACGGATCTGGTGATACCCACTCTTCAGGTCAATCTTTTTGAAGTACTTGGCTCCACTCAAACAATCCATGATGTCATCCATTCTTGGCAATGGAAATCTATACTTGATCATTATCTTATTGATGGCTCAAGAGTCTGTACACATCCTCCATTATCCATCCTTCTTTGGTGCTAGACTGCAAGTACCGCACATGGACTTAGGCTCTCCCTTATCAGTCCCTTCCTTAACAACTCCTTAACTTGTGTATTTAGCTCTTCATTCTTTGCAGGGGTCATTTTGTGGCCTGCCTTGTTTGGCAAACTGGCTCCTGGTATCAAATCCATTTGATGAATTATCTTCCTTACTAGTGGTAAACCTTCTGGTACATTATCAGAGATAATGTCCTAAAATTATTCCAACATATTAGAAACTTCTGCTGGTACATCTTCACACTTCTCTTGACTAATCTTAGGAATCAATGCAAAACAATGACGCTCATGCTTTGTACCCTCTAAAAAATTTCTACCATCTACCGAGCAAATTCTGGCAGTACTACATACCTTTTCTTCCACCTCTTTCAAGGGCTTCAATTTATGATGAACTCCATCTTTTGTTAGGGAATATGTGTTTGCACGGCCATCATGGTTAACGCTCCTATCATACTGCCATGGCCTCCCCAACAGCATATGACATGCGTCCATTGGTATGATATCACACAGTACCTCATCATGGTAGTCCCCAATCTTGAACTTCACTAAACACTACTCATTGACCAAAGCTTTATGGTCCTTCTGCAACCATGCAATTTGATATGGATGTGGATGCTTTCTTCTTGTCAACTTCAACTTGTCAACCATCTCCTCTGAAACAAGATTGTTAGTACTTCCACTATCAATAATAATGTCACAACACTTACCTTCACATTTGCACCTTGTGCGGAATAAACTCTTCCTCTGATTGAGTTCTTTGTCCTCATTTAGCAAAGTTCTTCTGACAACTAGGGTTTCTCCCCTTTAAGCATCTTCAGAACGCTCAGATTGCACATCTTCATCTACATGTGCAACTCGTGCATTACCTTCAGGTCTTCTATTTGTCCTTCCTTGATGTTGCAAACACTCATATGCTCCATGCCCTTCATCTCCATATTGGAAACAGGTTCCTCTAAAACCTCCTCTTCTAGGTCCTTGCCCAGGTCTACCTCTTCCTCTTCCTCTTTGTTCACCATTGTTCTGGTCACGAGGGTGGTAGGTATTATCTCCTCTCTGATTTTGACTGGTGCCAGCTTCTTCACTTTTCTTTGCATCTTCATTTTGACCTCCATAGGGTCTTCCACTAGTCCTTCTGCCTTGACCTCTTCCCCTTTGCTTGCTGTCAAATCTTTTATTCAGCTTCTCTTCCACCTTCAGGGAAAACTGGTATGCATCTTCAATGGTGGTCATTCTAACTAGGCTCAGCTCCTCTTGAATACTTGACCTCAACCCATTAATGTAATGGGTTAGCTTCTCCTTGTTGGGCTCTGCATGTCCTATCCTGATAGTAATCTTATAAAACTCTTCTATATACTCCTTGACAGACTTGTTACCTTGCTTCAATCCTTGTAACTTCTTCAGTAACTCCATCTCATAGTCCATAGGAATGAACTGCTTCTTTAGTTTCTCCACCATCTGATCCCATTTGGTGATCTTTCCTTTTCTTCTTCTATTCCTTTCTAATTAGACCTCCTTCCACCAAATATTGGCATGGCCCTTCAACTTTGTTTTTGCAAACTTGACCCGATCTGGGTCCTCCACATCTTCATACTCAAAATACTCCTCCATGTCATTGATCCAATCAATAAGTTGTTCTAGATTCAAATCTCTAGAATATGTAGAAACTTCGATCCTAGGCCTCTTTCTGATCTTAGAAATGGCCCTCAACAACCTAACTTCTGCAGGATCTCCTGCAGCTTCTTGTTCTTCCTTAGATAGCTCCTCTTCAGCTTCATCTTCACTTTTTTCTCTTGTTCTCAGATCAAACCCTCTTCGCAGCTCCTCTTGCAATGTATCAATTTGCCTTTGCAGGGCTCTAGAATCCTCTTTCGTCAAAGTATTCCTCCCAACATAGTTTCTTCATGGAGGCATCTTGATCTCCGCAACAAACCCACAACCTCAGGTCCTGGTGCAAACTACCTCATGGTCGGTGATCTGTCTACACACTCAGGAATCCTCACTTTGATACCACTTGATGAAAGGGGGTAAACCACAAAACACACAACAACAAAAATTGAACATAGAAATAGAACTTTCTTTTATTGATTTGGACAACTTATTACATTACAGATGCTCAATTACAATCAGAGGAATCAACCCTCCACATGCTGCAACACATTACAACTTCCTCTCGCAAGACTCTGGAATCATCTGCCTTCTGTAACCCCAAATTAGCTAGGGTTTCTATTTTCTCACCTATTCTTGACTCTACGCTTCCCCCCTTAACTCTACTACTGCCCAGGGTTCCCAAAAATGGTTATTAATAGCCTTTTTGGCGGCCAACAACCTAATTTTGAAATTTGCATCTCCCTCCAAAAATAGGTCAACTTCCAGGAGCCATAACTTTTGATCTGGGTATCCGATTGATGAACCGTTTTATGCGTCAGAAAGCTTGTGGAGTGCTCTATGTGCTAAGAATTGTCTCTACTAGGTTTGGCCATTTTTGAACCCATACAGGGCCGTTTAGTACCTCAAACCTGAGTTTGAATAATTTTCAGGTATTTTTTGAGAAACAGAAACTTTAATATCTTTCAGCTCGCAAATGATCTTTGTGTGATTCCTTCGCCAAAGGTCTTATATTTCCATTATGTAACTTCCTATAAATTTTTACTTCAATCCATGCCCAAATGCAAACTTTCTAAAAATAGCAGGTTACTATTTTTAGCAGTTTGGAAAAAATGAAAGTTCTAGATCATTATTCAAGCGATTATGGAACCAGAACCACAAATTTTGAAAAGAAATGGAAAGAACATCAACAATTTTGAAACACATCTTTTTTTTGGGTGATGTAAGATTTCCCTTACACCACTGGATGCTCCTGCATCATTGTGCACAGATGGCTCTCTCCTTACTAAGTCACCTCCCATGTCTATAATCTTTGTATAATTCTACTTTGCCACCTTGTTAGACTTAACCCCTATTCTTTATCTTCTTTGCAATTCCTCTTACTGCTCAGGGTTAACTTGAATTGACTTAAGCAAAGATATTAGAAAGGTAACTCTCACTGGTTATTTACATAGTACACAAGGATGAAAAATCATTTGAAAACCTATTAAAAAATAAAGAATGACACACGAATGACAACCCTTCCCCCTAACTGAATGTGAAGTGACCTCACTCATGTGGCAAAGGAAGTGGTAGGAAGTTGTAATTATTAATTGGAATGTTATGAAATATTATTGCATGCATGAAGTAAATAAGGACAAGAATAAATGCATAAAAAGAAATTTAATGGCGATCATGAAAGGTTACCTTGGTAACAATGCTGCAGAAAGAAATGTGGGAGTAGTCTTCGATAGGAGATATTGTGTATGATGCAATTAATCCACTAGAACTGTAAGGTCATGCATGCGAATGAATGGTGAGGTGATACGTCAACATGTGTGATTTGATGGAATTACCTAAAATTTAGTGCTTGAGGTGTAGGTACGGTGATGAAGCAAGGCATAGTGTACAGATTGAGTGGATTGGAGGTGTATTACATGGAATCCATCTATAGTTGCTATAGGAACTTGTAGCATTATTCCAAAATGCAGATTTGGAAAGTGATCAGAATAGGTGTAGAAGGAACATGTCCCAGCTAAAATTTGTAGATCTCAACTGAAATTTGTAGACAGGTCCCAGCTAAAATTTGTAAATAGGTCCCAGCTGAAATTTGTAAACAGGTCCCATCTGAAATTTGTAAATAGTTCCTAGCTAAAATTTGTAAACATCATGGTAAAGGTGTGGTGTGTGCATGTGGTGCTATGTGTGCATGTGTTTTGAAAGCAAAAGAGATTATGCCTCAGCTACAGGGGTTGAGTATTCCAACTCAATTGCTGCATCACTAGTCAGGCCATGTGGGTCATCCTATGACGCTGCATCAACTGGTGTCATAGTATCCTCATCAAGAGTGCCAGAGGTACCATATGAAGTAGCTAAGGAAATAATGAAGTCTTCCTTCTGCAATGGCTTCTTATACAACTTTAGCTGATGTCCATTGAACAAGAGTGAAAATTGGACCTCATCTATAGTTTGCAGCTGAACAGCTCCATTTGGAAAAACTTGCATGATTTCATATGGTCCAAGCCACCTAGATTGGAGCTTGCCCTTGAAGTCTTTATACTTGGAGTCATATAAAAGTGCCCAATCACTGGCTATAAATGCTTTGTTCTTGATGTGACTATCATGCCATTTAACCCTCTATTTCTGGATAACTTCAGTATGGTGGAGTGCCTCTAACCTTATTTCATCTAGAGCATTAAGATGTTGAATCCTATCTTGCTATGCTGCTGGCAAATCCATCCCAAGCTCAACAACTATCCTTAATGTTTTGTGTTCAAATTCAATTAGGAGGACTGATGTTTTTCCATAAACCAATTCATATGGGGTAAACCCTGTGGTAGTTTTCCAAGTGGTTCTATAGGCCCAAATAGCCTTTGGCAACCTAGTAACCCAGTCTCACCTATGGAGTTGTACTATTTTGGTCAGGATTTTTTCTAGTTCTCTGTTGGTTACCTCAACCTATCCATTGGCTTGAGGATGATAAGGGGTAGACTTTTTATGCCTTATTTGATATTCCTCCACTAGCTTTGTAATTAGATTTGAGGTAAACTGAGGACCTTGGTCTGTTACTATTTCCCTTGGCACACCATATCTAGTGAAAATATCTTCATATAAGAATTTAGCTACATTGCCATCTCTTGCAAACTGTAATACTTTGACCTCAACCCATTTTGTAAGGTAATAAGTACATACCAGAATATACTCCTTATTGTTGCAGGTTGGAGAAATAGGACCAACAAAATCTAGTCCCCATTTGTCAAAAGGAGCGAATGAAAATTGTGGTTGCAATGACATTTCATCACTTTAGTTGGTCTACCCATTCTTTGACACCTATCACAGCCTCTTGTATATTTGATAGCATCCTTGTGAAGTGTTGGCCAATAATACTCTGTTGTCAAGATTTTGAAGGTAGTTCTTTTTGCTGCAAAGTGTCCCCCACGTGGTTCATCATGACAAGCCTTCATGATATCAAACACTTCATCTTCTCTGATGCATCTTCTTATGATGTTGTCTGCTCCAGTATAGAAGAGAAAACCTAAAATCCAGGAGTAGGGAAAGCATTTGTGAACAAGTTGTCTCTGTTCTCTTGGTGAAAAATATCCTGGAATCTGCCCTGTAACCAAGTAATTTGCTATGTCTACATACCATGGTGTGTGGATAGTGAGAGCAAATAGATGCTCATCAGGAAAGGAATCATCAACCACACCATCTGAGGATTGAGTGGGCAATCTAGATAAAAATTTAGCAACTACATTAGCCTTATCGGGCTTGTCAACAATTGTGATATCAAACTCTTAAAATAATAATAATCATCTGACTAGCCTACCACCCACTATTGGTTTGTTCATCAGATATCTGATGGCTGTGTGATCAATATGAATGAATACTTTGTAGCTAGTTATGTAGTGTTTAAACTTGTTGATGGCATCAACAACTGCCAACATTTCTTTCTCTATCACTGTGTAGTTTAGCTCAGCCCCTTGCAAGTTTTTACTAATGTAGTAAATTGCATATTCCTTGTTGCCTTCTTGCTGGCCTAACATTGCCCCAATGGCAAAGTCTAAGGCATCAATGTGAATATGAAAGGACAATTTCCAATTCGGACCTCTCAAGACTGGGGCCTATGTTAGGGCTACTTTCAATTTTTCAAAAGAATGCTGACATTCAAGTGTCCAAGTAAATTTGATATCCTTAGATAGAAGTGCAAACAAGGGAGCAACAATCTTGCTAAAATCTTGAATAAACCTTCTATAATAAATTGCATGCCCAAGGAAACTTCTAACATCCTTCAATTTTTGTGGAATAGGCAATGTAGAGATTATTTCTATCTTCTTTGGGTCAACCTGGATACCTGTAGATGAAATGAAATGTCCCAACACCACTCCTTCAGTCATCATCATAAAACACTTTTCATTACTTAAGGACAAACTATGCTCTAAGGACAAACTGTGCTTTGTGCATCTTTTCAAAACTTTTTCAAGATTCTGTAAACCCTCATCAAATGCTTCACCATATGTGGTGAAGTCATCCATATAAATCTCCACGCTATCATGAGAAAAAATAGAAAAAATACTAAGGACTGCTCTTTGAAAAGTAGCTAGAGCATTACATAGTCCAAATGGCAAAATAGAGTATGCATAGGTCCCCCAGGGGCAGGTAAATGTGGTTTTATCCTAATCCTCTGGAGCAATCTTTATTCGATTATATCCACTAAATCCATCAAGAAATGAGAAGTACTTCTTTCCTGCCAAGGAATCTAGGACTTGGTCAATAAAGGGCAATGGAAAGTGATCTTTTCTGGTGGCAGTGTTGAGTTCTCTGTAGTCAACACAAACTCTCCACTTGCCACCCTTTTTAGGAACTATCACCAATGGTGAAACCCATTCACTAACTAAAATGGGGTAAATAAAACCTGCATCTAGAAGTTTTTGAAGTTCAGCCTTGACTATATCCCTTAGAGCAAGGTTCATACGTCTTTGTTGTTGCCTGATAGGTCAAAAATCATCATCAATATAGATCTTGTGCATGCATAGATTCAAGTCAATGCCTTTCATATCTCTATAATCCCATGCAAAAGCTATTGAATTGGACTCCAAAACATTTTGAAGGGATTGCTCCTATTCTTTAGTCAAGGCATTATTGATAGTCAACATCTTTCCAGGCTGTATCTCGAATGGTTTAGTCATTGGTTGAATGGAAGACACATCAAGGCTACGAAAGACTAGTAGATGCTACTGGGGTAGTAAGGCATGAAACAATTGAGAAATTTCTTTTGTGGAGCTCCTAGGTATTACACTGCTCAGCAGATCCTGTAGATAGGACAAGCAGTCTTGCTACTATGGTTGCCTCCCACAGTCATTTTGGAGAATGTGTGCTAGTAACTTATCTTCATCTTGGATATCCAACAAAGGACTATGTTAAATGGTCATCAGGGTTTACAAAGAATAAATGTCCTCTTCTTCTAGAGTAGGCCAAATAGTTTGCTCTAGTTCATGGTATGGTTGGGCTGGTTGATACAACACCAATTTCTTGGTAATGGTTCCATTAGATATAATCATGTTTGTTGACTGGCAACCTATAAATGCATTAGCTGTAGCAAGCCATGGTCTACCTAGTATAAGAGGGTAACCGACAAGATTGACTTTAGGTTGTAATACAATGAAGTCAACAGGATATTCCTAGGAATCTAATGCAATGACTAAGTCTTCAATGATACCTTCAGGTTTTACTATTGACCTATCAGCCAATTGCAGAACAGTCTAGGTAGGTCTAAGATTGGTTAATTGCAACATTTGCATTGTGTCCTTAGTCATGACATTGATTGTTGCACCCAAGTCTATTAAGGTATTTTTGATTAGGGCTCCATTGATCTTAACATCGACCACTGGACTTCCTAGATCAGTATACTTAGGAACGGTGATATTTCCCATCATGATGTCTGTAAGGTTACCTAAGACATGGACTATTTTCAGGTCAACTCTTTTTCTTCCTGGTTTCTTGATACAAAGATCCCTGATTGTCTTAGTGTAGATAGGAATATCTTTGATGGCCTAAATCAAGGGTATCTTTATATTGATATCTTGCAATTGTCCTATAAGGTCATTGGTGGGTTGTTTTGGCTATTTTTAGATAACCAAGTGCCTCCTTTTATGGTTTGATATAGGTTGAGGTTCTTGAACTAGTTTAGGTTCCAAGGGTGATTTAGCTAAGGCTTCTTCCATGGGTTCTCCATCCTCCACTCTGTGATTTGGGGAGATGAAGGGCCTACAAGGTGTTTCCCTGATCTGAGGTGAACATTAATTACCTCAACTCCATAGGTGGGGTACTGTAGTACATCATTAGTATAGTCCTGTTGAATAGGCTTGTTGTTAGGATTAGGCGTAGGTTGGGTAGGAATTTGGGAAGGTCTAGGAGGCTAATTTGGAGGTGCTGGTGGAGGCATGATGGCTTGCTGCTGTGGCTGTGGCTGAGGTGGAAGAAAGGGTTACTGATATTGGGAGTTTGGCTGCCATGGTTGGCCCTTGTTCCATTGAGATTGCCATTGCTGTTGTTGAGTAGGCCACTGGTGATTATAGGTAGAACCTTGGAAAGTCTGGTGAGGCCATTGTTGCTATTGGTTCCACCCTGCCTACAGAGTAGACCATGGTGGGTTTTGCCAAGCATTTGGATTAGTAGGCCAAGGATGGTTATTCCAAGTAGAAATTTTTTGATTAGCAGTAGGAAAAGATGAATTATAATTAATTGGATCATGGGGCATACCTTGTCTTTGCTGCCACGGTCTTCTTTGAGAAATAAAGAATAGTTGCCCATCGTCACCTTTGAATGGTTGAAGTTCTGGCCTTTCAATCTTCTCCTGCTAGATATTGGAAACCCTTTTGCATTTACAGTTGGCCTTCTGTTGTCTATAGCTTGGGCAGTATTCAGTGAGCATTGCATCTGCCTCTTCTTGTTTATTTTTAATGTGGAGGGTGTCCAACTATGTGGCCATATGGCTAATGATATCTTCTTTCATATTGATCAGTAGGTTACTAATTTCCACTCGAGAAACTCCATTAACTAACTTGCTTGCAATAGCTACTCTTTCTCCTTTGGGTTTTCTGCAAAAAAGTCCTGGAGTAGTTTTTGCAATCTGTACAAATATCTTCAAAGGGTAATTGGGAGATATCCCCTGTTCCAATGAGATTTAGGGCATCCATGCAATCATCATTGACCCCTCTTAAAAAGACCAGCTTCAATGATTCTTTGGACAGCTTATTCTAAGGGTTTTTCTTCAGGGCAAATTGGAATCTTTCCACATAGTGTTCTAATGGCTCCTCCTCCTTTTGTGACATCATAAAAATGTCATCTCTCCTCCTGTCATGTCCTCTATAGTAGTCCTTGTATTTTGTCAGGAACTTTGTCTTCATGGTATCCTAGTCTGGGATGGCATCTTTCCCCAGTCCCATAAACCATTTCAAAGTAGCATCTTTTAGGGTAGCAGGGAACAACTTGAGTTTGTAAGGATCAATGGTGTAATCATAACTCCTACACAGAACATCAAACTTGAATAGGAAAGTGTTAGGATCTTCAGTCATCAAACCATAGAAAATAGGCAAAGAAAAAGGTGGTATTTTTTTCAAGGTAGCTGCCTATGCTAGGTCTAGTATAGGGAATTCAAATCTAGCTTGTCCTGGAGGATCCTCTACTGCTTCTGCCATTGTTTTGAAAGTTCCCTCTGTGGTAGTAGAGGAAGCTGATGGAGATGTAGGGGGTGTTGATGAAGATGAAAAAGGAAACTCTCCTTCAGCACTTCCTATTGTGTAGTTGTTAAAATCAGCTGTACCCTCGCTCTAAGAAGTTGATGGGAGGAACCTTCCTTGAACATCTCTCTGCCTCTGCATATAGTATATTGAGTTTTATGTTTCAGCAGCCCTGCACAATGTTAATAGAATGCCTGGAGTTTTCTGAAAGGTGTTTTGATTAGCTCTAATGCTAGAAAATATGAAAATATTTAAACTATGAAAACATATAAAGAAAAACTAAAAATGTGCCTAAGAAATTAGCACCATCCCTGGCAACGGTGCCAAAAATGTAGAGGAAAACTAATGTGTTGTAGACTTAACTGATTCAGGGGAAAACCTATATAAACAGTCCACTCTATCACTATGCATTCCTACATTGAATTATCGACCAAGGAGTGTAAACTTATGATGGTGCTTGCAAAGTATATGCCTTCAAGGCTCATATGGTTCCCAACTATTCTATCTTAACTTTAAACAAACAAATCTATCTTGCTGGAATTGACAGAATTATAAAACAATGAAAATAGCTATAAATCCTAGTTGCTACGGGTACCTACAATAAGGTCTGTAGATAACTATTACAATAGGGAAACTGTAGAATTAACTTAATTGAATTGTCAAGAATGAAATGACTAACTGCTGACCTCCAGAAGATTTGTAAATACACTAATATGCAGTTGTTCACAAACTATATCTATTTAATCAAAACATAATACTAACTTGAACTCAAAGTCATTTTAACAGAAAACTAATAAACCAACATTAACTAAAATGAAATAAACAAGGAGAGAATTAGTACCTTGAGTGGCCAACTCAAGAGACTGTCTTCCTTAACTGAAACCAAATCTAATCTAGATTCTACATATCTTTGAAACACATATCAAATCTTAACTTATTCCATACACAAAATCAACTCATATCAAATTATTCAACAACAAAATCTTTTCTGTCATGTATCTAGATTGTATTCCATAAATGTAACATGCTTGGGTCTTTACACATAGAAAAGGAAATGATAACTGAATCGAACTAAACTGCTAACAACTTGACTCTACTACCTTATATATATCTCATCTTCCCCTTACTATACAAAATGGAGAGAGAGCCTTATTAATTAACTGACTCTGATCATTTACTGTGCCTAGATACTAGGTCATGGAGTCAAGATCACATTCTTATTCTAACCGACTATAAGAAGAAGAATTCAAATCAAATTAGAAGTCTGATGCATGAACAACATCCATAACCATATTTGAAACAAATCCACTCCTTAATTTATTACTATCCATGATGCTTCATAATTGTCTTCAGCTGTCTCTGCATTCTTAGCGTTGAAACTCATACTTCTATTAACTCCTTTGTCTGCAACCTACTACAAATGCTTGATCTCATCGTGACACATCCAATTCTGCACATAGAATTAGTTCGTAAAAGCATATACCACAAGCATTCTTCATGACTAACCATAAAAACATCTTATTTATACTTTTATACATATCTATATCTAATTCATTCATTAGATAATATGATCATCATATTCCACATTAATACTATAAGTTCAGGTCTTAGAAGTATAAGGAAGGTCAACATATCATAGTGCAAACATGGATAAATGTCTTAAAGGATGCTATGAAAGAAGTCTTTGGAGTATAAAAAGTAGCTTAAAAAAAGACTAATTCTGAAGCCCATCAATCATCATCAAGAAGATCATCAAAAACCTATGTCTTTTCATTTAGATCATACACTCCAATACATGGACAAAAGTTACTCAAACCATTGTTGCCTCCAGGCAGTTAACAAATTGTGTATAACTGAAGAGACACTTAAGAGCCTGTTAAAATGAAAGCTTCAAGAAATAACTGTTTGAGTTAAAATAAACTTTAAATCAGAACCCTTGATTCTCCTTATCATGCCCTTCAAACTTTAAATGGAAACCTTTAGATTTCATTTTGACTCTTATTTATAAAGACATACCCATAGTAATTGATTGCCTAGGTAGATGGGGCTGGTCAAGGCATGTTATAGAACCCCTCCATTTGTCACTTAAATGACTTATGACTTATTACAACTAGTTAACAAGCAAACATAACAAAAATAACCAACTACCACAAAAGGTGCCTTAAAGCTCATAGTCTAGGGTTTGCCTTATTAGGTCTTAGGGTTTTAAACAAATAACTTAGGGTTTTAGTTGTAGAAACTTTAGAACTGTTAGGTTTTGAATCTTTCACAAACCCTAATCAGACTGTCAAGAAGAATTTTACATTTCCCACATGACAATGAAGATGAAATAACTGAGCGTGACCTTTGAAAACCATAAAGAATCAATACCAAGAAGTGAATAAACAAATCATCACCATAAAAGGAATAATGAGATAAATGAACAAGTGCCTTCAACAATACCACTGCAACATTGCATGTTTTGTTTGTTTCATCACCACTGCAAGGCAAAGGCATTGCCATATTAGCATTACTGCAACCAATGACAAGCTCCATCCAACCACTTTAGTATGTAGATCACCAAGTAGATCACCAACTGAATAAGATCTTCCTCTGTCATCTTATATGATCAACAACATACTGTCAACTCAAACAACAAAGGACAAAAACCATATTGATCAACTGACTGTCAAACCATACTGCCATAGAGATGAGTAAATCAACACAACACAACAATCATAAATATCATCAATGATGATGAGTATCCATCAAGTCACTGATCAACACTTGAACTCATATGAACTCACTAATCAACACGTATATCATGATTAGATATGAACTCATTGATCAACAAGGGCAAATCAACAAAGCAACTTCTAAAGCATCATGAAGCAACTCCTGAAGCAAACACCATATGATGAAGCAATAACATTATCATGAAACTTATTGAAGCATGAATATCTTGAAGAAGATCTTGAAGTATAAATTCCTACTCCAAATGTTGACATCAATGACAAACACCATCAACAAATTCCCCATTTGTCATTGATGGAAAAACTCAAACTCCTCAAACTCTCCACTCTCTCTCTCTCTCTCTCCACCTTTAACATCAAATGACAAAGGACTCTGATATTCAAGGAATCTCCCCTTGTCTGATGGAGCACCTATTTTGAAACAAAAGAACTTTGTACAACTCCCCATATGATGTAGAATGGTCCACCAACACTGAGTAAAAACATAACAACCTAATGGTCATCCTGAAACCATACTTTGTCATTGTGACTTTGCCACTGTCACCAAATGTAACTTGTCACTGTTACAAAGTAAAGCATTGGCACCAAGAGTAAATGGCTGTCACCACACTGTAGTTGTACAAAACACTAGCATATTGTTAAAGTTATGTCACAAAGTGCACCATTATCACAAAGTGTGCAAAGCACCAAAGCACTATCACCAAGACTACAACCAATGCACTGTAGTCTAATTTGAGATTTCTCCATTCTCCTTAGGTCTTAGCACTTGTTCAATTTCAACAACTATACATACATTGTTTTATAGATGCCACCACCAAATGTTTGTAGGATTGTAAAATTTTCACAAATACATGATTCTCAACCTAAGACAAGGACTTCAAGCATTTGAATATATGCATTACTTCCCCTATACAACACTACACTAAGACATCCATAACAGATTGAGGCCTAATATGACTCTGCAACTATGAGACCACTAATTCCATATCTTCAAGAATCATGTGCTTTGCTGCAAAGAGATCAATGCACTATACAACGATACATTGAAACAGAGTACACATTGCTAAGAATGCAAAATACCTACTCCTGCACATATACAAACATTGAACTACCAAAGGATATACTAAAATGACTTTCATGTACACTTTGAGCCTAGTCATTTTATTCACATTGATTCATACAACTGATCCAAATCAACTCTTTGTTATATAACCACAAAGGATTCAAACACTATTACAAGTTATCAATAATCGTGCATATCAATATCTTGTTTCCATCATTATTCACCATTCTTATTACTGTATCTTAGTTTTAGCTCTTTTATATAGTGAGTGCTTATCCTATCAGAGTGTGACCACATTTCTTTGAGACACTTTGTCAAGAGGTTCATGTCCCTTGTATACATGATTATCAGGGAACTTTACAACTACAACCCCATTCCATTATACTTTAATGAATACCTTACCTTGCTCCAAAGATTCATAGACTAATGCTAGCAGAGATTGCAGAGTCTATTTTACACCTGTCAACAATAACAATTGCAATATCTCTGAGATTGAGATCACTCAACAAAGAATCACTAAGAAAACATGATATAGGTTATAGCACTTGAATGGAAAGAAGATCTTTGTCTAAACATCAGATCATTGCCCAAGAGCCATAGGATATGTGACTGAACACTATCCATTTTCAAGCCCTAAAACCAATGTCACTTGCCTTTAAAACTTCATTATTTCTCATGTCTTCAAGATTGTCCTTACATACTCACCTACACATTACAACAGAGATGATGCATGCACTCTGTCCATTACATACTCAACAATATTATTCATTAATTATACTATCACTATTTGAGATAAGAGCACTGTCTGAACTGCACTGTCCTACCCTGTTCCTACACTTGATGTTTGATCTCAGATCATATACTTATCCAAGACTTATCAAAACATCAACATTACCTACACTCTACATGTTACAATAGAGATCTACACTTTGCATACCACCTCCACATTCCTATCATTGCATATTACTGTCCTCAATAACAACTCATACTCAAAACATCAACACTGTTATACTCATCACTTCACTTTGCATGACAGTCCTACATTACTACACAAACATCACTATGCACTATGACAACTAAGCATACTACTGATCACTATCTTGAAGGAATGATTCATGAATCATGTCTGAGTACTGTTACTATGCATTGTCCTGTCTCCATACTCCTGGAACAAGAGATATACATGACAAAAAATACTATGCAGAAACAAACCTTCCTAAATAAGGAGTGTCACCATAACTGAGAGCACTTGGGCATACATGTCTACAAGGGCATTTCCCCTTTATACTTTGACGAATGCCATACCCTGTTTCAAAGCAAATGCTGACTATTGATTGATCAAACTCCTCTATGGAAATTATTTGATGGCTTCATGTCTTTATGGATGTATTCAATGGTTTTCTTCTTAGCAGAGTCACAACTTTTTGCATGATAGGAGCATACCACTATCACAAAGATCTCTGCAAGGTGTTGTTTGATATTCTTCCTATATCTTGCTACAAATGAAATCATAAGATCATGAGTACCATTAATATTATAGGTACAATACTACTTCCTCTTATCTAAGATAGTTATTTGAGATGAAGAATATGCACTGAATGCCCTAGAGACAAAAAATACTTATTCCTACTAAACTTTTCATGGGGCTAAATGATAGGGCAATGCTCATCTCCCTATGACTTCATGATACATCTTATGCCAATGGTAATGCCTTTTGTGCATAAAGCATAGGCATAGGTTCTTTCCCTTTTTGTTCATGTTTCCTCCTCCAAACTTTCTCAGGCTCTTTCCTTTTCCAACCTTTTATACAACAATGTGCTTTATGTCCAAGAGTGTTGCACTTATAATATATGATATTGTAATCTAGAGCAAATGAATGATAGTTTCTTTTTGACAACCTATGAACACTTCTATTGTTATTCCATACACGATCATTCCTTCCATGCACTCTACAATTTCTTTCCATGTGGCCAACTTTGTTACACTTATAACAAACTACATTCATATTTCTATAGGATGCAAAGTGGCTCCTTCTTCTACAACCAATTGCTTTATGTCCATAATCATTACATAAATAACAGTAACCATGGAAGTGTGAATTGTTGTACCTGATTTGTCTTGTTGATGACCTTCTTCTCAGACTTTACTTGGGATCATGAATTCTTCTGTATCCTTCCTCATAAGCATTCTGATCTGCAGGCTTTTTAGAAGTAGAGCTTGATTCTCCTTGTTCACTTGTTGCTCCTTTTGACAGACTTATCAATTTCATTGGCTTCTTGGATACTATAGCATCTTTGTTACTCATTTCTCCTTCATATCCTATCCCATATTTATTTGATAGTGATCTTTGACTTAAAATCATTTTATCAAACAACTCAGTGCTTTGCTCATTTTGAAGACTTCTATTTAACTCCTGATTTACCTTCTCTAGTTGCTTTCTTAGGGACACAATTTCTAACTCATACTTCTGACATTCCTCTACTTTAGTTTGCAAGTCCAATTTTATGACTTCTTCAATATTGTAATTTTAGATCTGAAAGATGTTTATCAGTTTCTTCAAGTTTAACCTTAAGTTTTTCATTTCTTTTCCTTTTATGTTTTAGGTTAGCAAGTGCAGAGATCATCTCTCCCTCAAGATCAACTTCTTCTTCAGAATCATCATATCCTACCACATTAATGTTATCTTCTTCTATCATGACATAACTTTTGCTTGCTTCTTTATCACCTTCTAGGTTAGACTTAACCTTTTCTTTAGGTATATCACATGATTTGTTTGAGGCTAGTTGACCAAATTTTTGCTTAGCACTAACCTTTTCCTTTTGTCGTTTTCTTTTTTCCATAATATGTATTCCACGAACAAGATCACCTAACTTGGTTAAAATTTTGCAACAAACCTATATCTCTGATACCACTTGTTGGAATACTCACTATCATTGAGAGGGGGGAAACTCAGTGATATACAAAAACCTTATTCAATAATCTTTAAAACTTTTCAAAGGAAAGAATATAAGTGCACATCAAGAAAAACATCCACACATGACACCAGTATTTATGTGGAAACCCTATGAGGGAAAAAACCATTGAGAGTTGCTTGAGTCTACTGCTCAAATCCAACCTCAAAAGAAAGATGATTACAATTTTTTTAGAAGCACCCACTTCTAGGTACAACCACATCCAATACACTATTTTTAGGACACCAACCCCAAGGTACAATGTACACCTGATCAATACAAACTCTTCTAAAGACACCAACCTCAATGAGGCACCAACCCCAATCAGGAGACTTCAAACTCCTTAAAAAATGTAACAAATAAATGTGCAAGATATGATTCTAAACAATCTAGTTTGCACCATTCAAATGCATACAATCCCCTCTACAAAACAATATTCTAATCAACAAAATGAGTTCTTGATAGTACCTTGCATTTCATCTTTGCATCATTATCTCTACATAATAAAGTCCCTATTTTCTTTATGTTCACAACACATCTATCTGCATTATAAAGCTATAAACAAATTAAACCATGTATAACATTACTCTCTCTATGCATTTTCATCACAATACTCTGTCACATGCATTTGACCTTCATTCACTTGAACTCTCTCTCATATGAAGTATCATGTTGTCTTTGCACTAAGATGATTTGACTCGGCCTTCATTCTATCTCTATACTTCACAACACTGAAATCATCCTTATATTGAACTGCCACATGACCTTTACAAAACTGCATATAGAGCAAGACTGATTTGATAAGAAAAACAAAGAGCATACAACTTAATCATGATCTGATAACAAATACAAAGGCTTCCTGTCATGATTGACATTCTAATGCAACAATTGTCTTTGACATAAACAACTTCACAATCTCTTCAAATAGATGTATTCCCTATGATCTTTCTCTGACAAAGAACCAAACTCACAGTGAAAAACCTTAAGACTCTTGTTTTTCTAACATCACCTTTACTATGATAAGCCATTTTCTCTATAGTGATAAATTCATCATAAAAAATGTGCAAACTTCTTCTAATATCATACCTTTCCTTGATCTTCTATCACTTCATTAAGCCATTCACTATCTGTTCATCTCTAAGATCACCGAGCATCACACAAAATTCATCTCTGTCATCCAGCAAATTGGTTTTCACCTAAGTCACCATTACTCACATGAAGGAACAAGAAAATCTATTCACAAGAATTCTCTTCTTTGTCTTAAAATTACTACACATTGTTCCTCTCACTTTTTCCTCTATTATATGTTTTCTGCATACTCTTAAAACCTATCTCTCAAAGAAAAATCATCACAGACATCATCATCAAGAAGATCATCGAACACCTATCTATTTTCATTTAGATCACTCCAATACATGGACAAAATTTTCTCAAACCATCATTGCCTCCACGTAGTTGACAAACTATGTATAACTGAAGAGACACTTAAGAGCACACCAAAATGAAAGCTTCAAGAAATAACCATTTGAGTTAAAATAAACATTAAATCGGAACCCTTGATTCTCCTTATCATGCCATTCAAACTTTAAATGGAAACCTTTAGATTTCATTTTGGCGTTTGTTTATAAGGACATACTCATAGTATTCAGTTGCCTAGGTAGATGGGGTTAGTCAAGGCATGTTATATAACCCCTCCATTTGTCACTTAAATGACTTATGACCTATTACAATCGGTTAACAAGAAAACATAACAAAAATAACCGACTGTCACAAAAGGTGCCTTAAAGATTATAGTCTTAGGTGTTAGGGTTTTAGTTGTAGAAACTTTAGGTTAGGATTTGAATCTTTCACAAACCCTAATCAGACTATCAAGAAGAGTTTTACATTGCCCACATGACAATGAAGATGAAATAAATGACTAGGACCTTTGAAAACCATAAAGCATCAATACCAAGAAGTGAATAAATAAATCATCACCATAAAAAGAATAATGAGATAAATGAACAAGTGCCTTCAACAATACCACTGCAACATTGCATGTTTTGTTTGTGTCATCACCACTGTAAGACAAAGGCATTACCATATTAGCATTACTGTAACCAATGACAAGCTCCATCCAATCACTTTAGTATGTAGATCACCAACTGAATAAGATCTTCCTTTGTCATCTTATATGATCAACAACATACTGACAACTCAAACAACAAAGGACAAACACCATATTAATCAACTGACTATCAAACCATACTGCCATAGAGATGAGTAAATCAACACAACACAACAATCATCAATATCATCAAGGATGATGAGTATCCATCAGGTCACTGATCAACACCTAAACTCATATGAACTCATTGATCAACACCTGTATCATGATTAGATATGAACTCACTGATCAACAAGGGCAAAGAAACAAAGCAACTTCTAAAGCATCATGAAGCAACTCTTGAAGCAAACACCATAACATGAAGGAAGAACATTATCATGAAACTTCTTAAAGCATGAAGTGAAGCATGAAGATCTTGAAGTATAAATTCCTACTCCAACTTTTGACATCAATGACAAAAACCATCAACAACTTCATCTAGTTCATCAAGGGCTAACTTGAGTTCTCCCTCAAGGTATACTTCATCAAAATCCCAACCTTTAGGTTCCATTACTTCTAGATCTAGTTCCGGTACAAATACATCATTGTCCATAACTTCAGATTCCATGTGTTCAAGTGCAGGATCTACCTTAGCTGTTAGGATTCTCAAAGGCACTTATCCCTGATACCAATTGTTGAACACAATGAGGTTTTGAGAGGGGGGTGAATTAGCACACACTAAAACTTAAATAGATATTTGCACATAAAAATGAATAACTTGGAGAATAGAAAGGAAATCATGCAACATAGGATTCAACACATAACACCAATATTTTTTACATGGAAAACCCTAAAACAAGGAAAAACCATGGTGAGGATTAGCTCACAATATATTATGCTCATTGCAAAAGTATTACAATATTGTTTTAGGGATACAACCCAAGGAAGCTACTCCTCCCTAAGTGTTCTTCTCCCTACAATAGGATTTACAAAGGTAGTAAATATATGGATTGCTATAAAGTAAACATCTGACTTATGCTGATAATGTTGTCTTCTTTTTTTGCTCAATACATGTCTTCAAACTGATTCTACACACTTCATATCTTGCACTTTTCTCTGCTATCTTCACATTCTCATATTCAACATCTCACAAAATGAATTTGATCTTCTATAAATATCCTCTGCAATACTCCAAAACATTGATTAGGTTGGCCAAAAAGGATGACATGTGTAGCTTGTGGCGAGTTAGCCTATACACACTTCAAAACATCATCATATGCACTTGCGAAGATGAAACATAACCTGAACTTCACCAAAATAGATTGGCACACCATTCAATCACCATTTTAATTCTTCTATCTATATGAATAGTCACCACTAAATCATGAAGTCACTTAGGTTAGGTCTATACACAGATGCCAGTGAAGATAAAGCAAGAAACAACCAACTGTTCATAAGAAATAGTACGTGTAGAACACCAAACACTCTAAAATTTGGATAGAGTTAACTTCAACTACTACTTATCATCTCCTAAAGATCACATGCCAAAAGGATCAAATGCGGTGGAATGCAGAGCATTCCAATTTGATCTCTTCAACTCCAAGCTCTGTCTGCATAGTTTGGTACTCTGTTGCTTCTAACTTTCACTACGGAAAGAGTTAAGAGCTGAAACTTTGGAATTAGACTCCTTGAAGACTCACAATGCTTATTTTAGAATTGCAAGCTAAGATGTTGCAATGCAAATCAAATTACCGATCCACTGTCTTGGAAAAATACTCTATTCATACCTTAAACAATTTTCTCAAAAACACTTAGATGAAAAGATAAGAACACCACTAATCCACAACCTCCTAAAGACACTTATGAGTGCATACCAAGTATGAGGAAGTTCAATATGAACTTTAGAAGATAAGGTTCTTACAAGTCATTCTTCTAGACTTCAGTAATGCTGACTCTGCATTTGCAATACATTCTGTCATCTTGTCTGCTTCTGCAACATACCTTGCCAAACTCTAAGCATCATGTTGATTCTACATCATATTTTGGATAGACATCACTATGGGTTGACATCAATGACAACACTATATACATATTACCAACACTAAGATGACTAGAGTAAAGGACTACATGAAATACCTGGTCTGATGGAAGAATATAGTTGCAAATGAAGCTTCTTGGTTGAGTGTTGCAGAGCTAGTCAAGTATGGAATTCTCATTCCACACTTGCCAAAATGTCCATGAGTTTTTGACTCACAGAACATTTTAGTTACCTGGCATGTCTAATGCAGGAGCATTCGTGTCCATAAGCAATCCTCATCAACCAAAAAGATTTATTTGCTTTCTTGCTTGTTTGTTTTCCTTCTTGTTTTCTTTCAGGAGTTGATGATTAAATTTGTAGAGAAGTTCCTAAGGATTCATGGTCAAGTGTTGACTTCTTCTTGAAGAAGATCCAAATGGGTGCTCACATTTCAAATTTGGTGAAGATTTGAGCTAAATTGGACAAGTTATGCAAATGCAGAACTTTTAGTGTCAACAGGATATGCGTGACTTTCCCTGCCATCAGGATATATGTAGATGACCCTTGAAATTATACATATCCAAGTGATGAATTCATCTTGTTAAGGAGATAAATGGGTGTCCAAAGTTTTAATTTTGGTGAGATTCTGAGAAAAATTAAGCAAGTTATGCTTAGGCGGAACTTTGAGTGTCAATAGGATATGCAAAACTTTGATCTACAATAGGATATATGCAATAGACCCTCAAAAAGCCAAAATATACAGTAGACCCCCAAAATCCCACAATATGTAGTAGACCCTAAATTTCCTACAATATGCAGATGACCCTAAATCTCTTGCAATATGCAAACAACCTAATTTTTCTTGCAATATGCAGATGACCTAGTTTTTCCTGCAATATACAGATTACCCAGTTTTTTTCGCAATATGCAGACGACCCAGTTTTTCCTAAAATATGCAGATGACCCAGTTTTTTGAACAATATGCAAATGGCCTAGTTTCTTCTGTAATATCTTGATGGGTCACTTTTTTCCATTGCATTGCCTGAAAGCACCCAAAAAGTGACAAAAAAGGTTTTTGACAGCCTATACAACTGATCTAAGAGCCAATTGATGATTGACATGTGTCCCATTCATGTGATGAGTGTGTGGCCACCTCAAATGCCTATAAGTAGAGGATTTTCACACTAAAACAGGGGGACTTCTCCATAGTGCATTTTTGGCTTCTACTATAACTTCTTTTTTAGATTTTAGATTTGAAGGCAAATTGTTTTGGGTTTTCCCAAGAAGGCTAGCATAGTCTAATTGTAAGGCTTAGGCCAGGGCATGTATGAATTCCATTGTACCCACGCTATAATGTTTTGATTACAAATGAATAAAAGACATTTTTGTTTGTTGATGTGTGTTGTTTTGTTTTGGCTGCTTGGTTTAGTAGCTTGTCAAAGCCCTTGAACCTTGATCTTCATCAATTCATGTGGTTTCATGTATGGATATGCTAATGTATTTCATTGATTGACCCTAATGCCATGTATACAACAAATGGGAGAAGGTTAGGAAAAGGGTGTGTTGTACACCTTGCATAAAATGAAATATTTTAATTATGCAAAATAAGTATTTATTTCTGGTGCATCTTAGGGGATGTGTTTAGCCACATTAAATATTTATTTGGGCACACTTGTAAGGTTGTATGTAACATTGGGTTAGTTATTTTATATGTGGGAGACATAGAATAATTAATTAATATTTGGAAAACTTAGTACCATAAAGTGAAAACTTACTATCAAGAATTAAATGAAGGGGTCAATGATTTTGGGACACATGGTTTTCCCAATACCACAAGTTGTATTTGTGTGATCGTGACTCTATAAAAGAAAGCACATAGTTAGTGGTTTGGGTTGGCTGGTTGAGTGGGCTATCATTGTATTAAGTTTCTTTTTGGAGTGCATATGTGAAGCATTTCATGGGATGTGTGGTTACATGCTTGGAAATAAGGAGGATGCATTAGAGGATCATGATGTTTCAGAAATATTCATGAGACTCTTAAGTGCATTATAATGTTTTATTATTGAATAATACATCGAGTATGAATGTTTTTAGAGGCTAGGTTTTTCCCTCTTGAGGGTTTTCCTAGGGTATATCTTGTGTTATTTTGTGGCTTGTCTTTTGATCTTTTCATTATGGTTATTTTGTAAGTTTGTATGCATCAGTATCTCTCATAAAGTTATGTAGGAAATGGTTTGATCAACTTGGTTATTTCCTAACATCATCACGTCATTCTAAATCATGGAGGCATGCAACCTGATACTCTTCATCATCAATGAGGTCATGGAAGGAGGTGTGCAATGATGAGACTTTGATCTCTATCGACAAGATAGATTCAATGTTGAAGACTAGGGAATATGGTGTGACACTTGAAAGAGTGTAGATGCTAGTATGATAAGCTAAAGGGTGGGATTGAAATGGAGGCACCAATCATGAAGTTAATGTGATTAATAATTTTCTTCAAGATCTTGAGTAGGGTGTTTTTCATTGCCTCTACTTGACCATTACTTTAGGGATAATATGGAGTGGACTAGAGGTGTTGGATGTGGAAGCACTAGAAAAGAATGCAAACTTCATAATTTTTAAATGATTTACCATTGTTGGTGATAATGGTGGGTGGGATGTGAATTTTTGAAGGATTTACCATTGTTAGTGATAATGGTGGATGGGATGTTTGTAGATTTGTTAGTGTTTGTGTGTGTATTGTGTTGTGAAATTAGTTTCTTGGGAGCCTCCTAGCTTAGGGGTGGACTTACTTGCAAGTCTTATTGTTGGGAGGTGAGCTAACCTTGGTAATGTGAGGCCTTTTAATTTATTATGCTATAGATTTGAACTTACTTTGAAAGATGTACTTCATGTAGAAGACTTGCTATTCAGTTTGTTCATCTTTCAAAACCCCCATTGTAAAAGGGTTTTATTATGTAAATATTTAAGATGTTTTATTTTATTTTATTTTATTTTGTTAAGGTGGAGACATGTAAATAGAAGATATTGTTCCATTAGTTATTCTATGTATCCATTTAAATTAAATCTATATCTATCTACATTCCTCTATTTTTTTTGGAAGGGATTGTTTCCATGTAATTTTTCCTAAGTTGTATGGGTGCTAAAAATGAGGTTCTACCTAGACTTTTTGGCTATTGTTAGTTTATTGGATGGTTGGAATTGAGAAATCAATATACAAAATGTTGCACATAAAAATGTTTAGAAAATAATGGAGTTTATGTTTATGTTTCTTTCTTTCTTTTTCAGTCGTTGAGGTGTGTATTAATCGCTATGTAATTTGTTGAATGCATCTGTTGTGTACACTATTCAAAAATCAACTAAATTTTTATATCACAAAATGAATTAATTTTTCTATTGTAGGAATAATTATAATGGAAAATACTTATATAAAATTATTTTTGTATGATACTTTTATCTCTATAATTTTCTTTTATTGTTGCATGTACATCACCTTTGTATTGTTTATATAATTCTGGGTATAAGCTATACCTGTAGGAATGATTTTCATGGAAAAATACACTTAAAGAAATAATTCTTTATAATCATTCATTTCTATGTGTGTGTGTGTGTGTGTATATATATATATATATATATATATATATATATATATAATTTGTTTAAGTTGTATAGCCACTCCCTTCTGTACATTTTTATATCTCTTATATGAATGGATTTCTTTTGATAGATGAGCACTACCAGAGGGGGTAGCTCCCTTTTATATATAATATTTACAAAAAAAAGAAATACAAAATTAGCTCCCATGGAACATACACCATTACAAAGATTCATTCACTAGGCATCCGTAGATGCCACAAGAAATGTAGACCTTTTGATATTTCAAATGCTCACTCGCTCTGAGGAGACAACAAATCAACATATTGGATTATGTAGAAGTTAAATACTTCCATGTTATTGCAAGTTATGCCATCATGAAATAGTGTCACAGCTTCTGTTGTTATCTTATTCTTCTTTGTCATTGCTGCATTGAAGACCCCTCCCATCAAGCCTTCATCAAGATTTTTGTTGAAAGTAGAAATCACTGCATACACCTTCTCCCTCATTTCTTTCTTCACAAAATTATACGCCATTATCTTACCACTGCGCTTCTGACCCATGATCAGAACTACGTTTATCATGAATTATCTGTATAATTTTCCATCGTGATTGTGCTCCCTAGTGAAAACATGGGCTCTAATGATCTTCTTTATTATTGCAACAACGCCATCCTTCTTTGCATTAAAAATCTATTTGATTTGCACATCAAATTCCTCGTTGCATACACAATCGTACTCAAAGTTCATCCTCTGCACCATGTTTGTAGAATTTACCAGAGAAGCTGATATTTAATATTGAAACAATGTGTGCATCACGAAGTGCTCGTGAGCAAGTAATTAGTGTTTCAGTCGATTCCTTCCTACAAAATCTCTATTCCATGATATGCAAGTCATTTCCTTTATGGACTCTATCTGTCCAAATCTAAAATCACTCCCAATTCTTCCTAGTCCATATCCACATTGGATACTTTGATAATATCGCTCTGTTCTATCCCTTGGTTAGTGAGATAGTTGGTCGCCTTATTGGTTTCCCTAAAGCTATGATTTATTGTGAAGTTTTCCAATTTATTTAATAAGTCCTAGATCACTTCAACCCACCTTAGAAGTTTCCAATTTAAAATTTCTCTCTTTTTTTATCGCATTTATAAAGATTAAAGAATATCTTTTGTATCAATTTCCTTTATATTTTTTTGGACAAAAAATATCAATCCTTCACATAGTTCTTCCATTTCCACTTGATTGTTAGTTTTGATCTTGATCTTCTTTGAGGAAGCCCAAATTAGGACTCTTGCCTCATCTCTTAAGATACAACCTGCACTTGAGGCCACAAGATTGCCTCTTGAGGCCCCATCAAAGTTCATTGTAGGTCTACCTATTAGAGGGGACATTATATGAATGAGTTGATTTAAATGTAGATATAGAAAAACACTTTTGCACCCTCTTCATTCTTGTACATTATTTATTGGTTGTGTGAATCGTTAGTTTCATAATTACCTTTCTAGATCAGAAAATAAATTTGCATGTTTCCATTCAATAAATATCTTGTTGAGTGAGTTTACCTTTAACTCTCTATTATAGAATGCAAGATTGAGAATGATTAAAATATTTCTTGTTCATATTCTAGATTGTTGATGTACTAGATTGATTGTGTGTGTGTGTGTTGCTGAGTTAAAATCATTGTCAGGGGAAATTTTATTGTAAAATTTCTTTTAAAAAATATGTTGGAAGTTCTTGCTGGCTGCCCCCAACCCCAAGTGAGATGACTGGAGATGGTGGAGGGGAGGGGTTTAACCCCCTACCTCCCACATGGTTGTGTGAGATTCGTGGGGCCCCACACAAGAGGGTGTGACCCATGTATGGCCACAACCCCACCTCGCATATGTTTATTTTTATTTTTAATTTTATATTGGCTTTCACTCTTCTAAAACAAAAAAACTCACGTACTACAAAAAAAAGAATAACCCTCTTCATACATATCAATAGTGAAATAAATAAGAGAATACAATTATTCTCTCTATACAAAGGTGGATATGATTAAAATTTCTAATAATATTCTCTATTATGGTATTAAACCAAGGAATACATGATTTTCTAAACAAAAAATGAATTATTTTACCAAAAAATAAAACCCTTGTTGTCTTAAACAAGAATAGCCATAAATTTTTAATTATGATGTAACTGGTTATGCTTTTAAAATTATTTAAATATAAAATATATATCTCTGCTCTTTGAATTGAAACCTAAGTCACCCAAAATGGAGAAATCTAGAAATTATCTTCTTCTCTCCTTCCTCTAGAATAATTGCATGCACTGAGGTGTTGACATAGAAAATACATAAACCCTCCTTGGAGATAGTGTCTTTAACACATATCATCTAAAAGCAATAGATTTGTGATTTTAACATAGCAAACCAACCAGATAAATTTAGGCTAGGGCTTTCTTTTGAAAGAAAATAATTCATATAGTAACATATATATTAATAGAGCAACTAGAAAAATAGAGATTCTTGTAGAGATTAGAAAAAGTGGAGAAGGGTAGTGTTAGATGGAGAGCACTCCGTGTCTTTCTGAAGCTTCTTCTTCATAGTACCTTCCCTAACTTGTAGAAAAGAGAATAAAAAAGAAGAAGAAGGTATATTGGAGATAAGAAGCGTGCATGATTGCTTTGTGAAATGAAATGAATTAGGGTAAAGGGGTGATTTTTATATGCTTCATTTTCTTTTAGTAAGCTTTAAAATTACTTTTGTTTTACTACAATATGCTCTCCTTGAAAATAACCAAATTGCCTTGGATTATGGAAAGTAAGATATTTTGTTTTACTTTAATTTAGTATACATGATCATTTTAAATATATATGTAGGGTTTAAAATTTACTAAACCTCTATTATTTAGTTTAATTCATGTAAGCCATATCATTATATTGTATTTTAAATTTTAATGTGGGGATTTAAATTGCCTAGGTGTTTATTATTTAATTTCATTGAATAATTAAATTTGAGTGGAAATTATTATGTAGCGAAAAAAATTAATATTAAGTGCAAATATTTTTGGTGGATAAAAAAATTAATATTTAATTATCTTTTGGATGTTATACAAAGAGGTGTTAAATAAATTATCTTTTATTTAATTTTTAATTAAATAGGTGGATTTTATTTTATTTTTAATTAAATAGGTGGGATGTAATAAAGTACTTGTTTCTTGTTTCTCTCTTTTGGAGAGGGGTTTTTTCCTACGGGTTTTTCTTCTTTATTATGTTTGTGAGAGATTTTTGTACATGGGTACCTAACATGGCCTAGTATATGGTATCCATCTTTGCATCTTTGCATTTGTTTACTTCTCCCTAAGTTGTACTTAAGGGGGGTGTTGGTGTGAACAAGAGTATTACCTAACCGGTTTTCCTTTTGTATTGTGAACAAGGCACATTATCTAATTAGTAATTAGTTAGGACCTATTCACACATGTTCACATGTTAAGTTGACTTAGGAATCTTCTAGATATTGTTAGTTGTCATGTGATCTTATTCTATAGTTTGCATCTTATCCTCTAGTTATCTCATGTCATAGGATTAAGACACTTATCATCCTAGTTAGTCCTACCTCTCAACCTTGCCTTTATAAGAAAGCCCTCTCTTGTACATTATGTATTCATGTATTGTTGTATCATTATTGGTAGTATAGAATTCTTTCTTCTTGTCTCTCTTGTGTAGAAGGTTATTTTTAGTGTTACAAATTTGATCTTGGTGGTTGATTTCTTCAACATTCTAGCCACTTGAATCCCACTCAACAAAGAGATTTATGCATCAAGAGAGATATTTCATGATAAAATCAGGTATTCTATATTGAAGAAATCATGGAGGAATTTATTTAAGATTTCTGCACAAGGAAGACACAAATTAGGTCTTGAAGGATGTTCACTCTATATTTGGTATGACGTGGCATGGTTTAGGAATTTCTATGGCCCATTAGATTCTTAGAGTTGGTTACTATTGACCACATGGTTTTAAGGATGCACATGCTCATGTTCAAAGTTGCAATACATGCTAGGTCTCAGTTTATCAAGAGAAGAACCTAACTATGCCTTTACAATTGGTTATCAAGGCTCATCCTTTCACCCAACAAGGCCTTGATTTTATTGGTATCATAACCCTCATTCTTCTATAGGCCATAAGTTCATACTCACAATAATGAACTATTGTGCATGGTAGATTGAAGCTCATGCCTACAAGAATTGCACCATAGACATTGTCATCAAGTTTCTTGAGGAGCATATCATAACGAGGTTTGGAATGCATTTTGCTTTGGTATGTGATAATGGCTTGGATTTTCTTCTTTTTAGTTTATTGAATAGGCTTACACCAACAAGGTACTTCTAAAATAATCTTCTAATTATCATCCTCATGGTAATGGAGTTGTTGAATCGACTAAAAATACTTTAATTGATATCATTAAAAGGATTTTAGATAAGAATCCTAGAGATTGGCATATATAGTTGAAGTTTTCTTTATGGGAAGATAGAACAAGGATTAAGTCTTCTTTGGGAAATTATCCCTACCACTTAGTGTACAAATTGGATCATTTTTTCCTTGTAAATATTAGGATTCTAACTCTACAATTCATGAAATCTTGAATATTTGGAAAGTGATGATAAATTAAAGGATAGACTTTTGAATTTGTGCAACTTGAGGAGAGAAGATATGTTGTGTTAGAGAGTTTCACTAAACACCAAGGTCTCATTAAGAGATGTCTCGATAAGAGAGCTAAAGTCAAATCCTTTCAGATTGTTGACTTAGTTTTGCTTTGGGATAAAGCACATGAAATAAAAGTAGAGCATGTAAAACTTGACAAGTTGTGTCTAGGCCCTTTTTGTATTTATGAGATTCTTGGTGAAAATAGTTTTAGGCTATGTACTTTGATTGGAGGGGCTATTCCATTTCCTATCAATGGATAGTTTCTCAAACATTACTTTTAGGCCAAAAGGAATGTAGAGACCTACCCTATACATAGTTAGTTAGTTTAAGTGGTCTTTTGGGTGTTTAGATTTTTTAATTTCATTTTTGATAGATTACATTGGAGTTATGTTAGCCCATTTAGTTAAGAGTCTACTTAGATGATTTCATTTTGAGTTTAAGTTGGCTAGTTTTGAGTTTAGAATCTAATTTAGTTTCTCGTTTGTTTTTAGTTTTTAGTTTGTTTGTTCCTAGTTTTTGGTTAGTTGTTAGCATTATATTGTTTGTTTTTGTCTTTGGTCTTGGGGTCCTATTTTTCTAATAGGGTAATTTTTTTGTTATGGAAAGAGGGTTGTTTGTGAGTGTTAACAGTGTATGTGCTAATGGTGACTTGTTAAATATAACTTTTTATGATGAAAAATTAGTTACTGACTCAGTAAATTTAGTTCATATCAGTCATTGAAGATTGTATGTTTACTAGTCTGATTGAAGTTGAGATGATCTATAGTGTTTTTGATGGTGTTTTTATGAAATTTTATATACTAACACATACTGATGATTCTTGGGTGTGTTGAAATAAGTTGTTATAACTGAGTATTGAGTGAAAAACTTTAATATATTCACCTTCATGATTTCCACTATGATTCCCAACCCAGGAACAAGCTTCATTTCTTGAATTTGAGATGGCTTCACAAGAATGCTTGAAAAAAAGGTACTTGAAAATTGAAAAAAATAAAATAAAATAAAATAAAATTAGAAGAACTCAATGGGTTGGGTGATTCAAGTAACATCTACTAGGGCTAATGATTCCCAATTGGCAGTAGAGCTATGCCTAGAGTGGGATTAGTGATAAATCTATTGGGGCTATATATTCTTGGTTGGCAGCAGAGTAATGTCTAGGTGATCACTGAACATGTCTACTTAAATACAAACATATTTTAATAGACCCCTAATAATTTGAAGGCAAAATTAACTAATATTAGCTTAAGTCTTTGTTTGTGGTGATAGGTTCTAGCATGTTCTAGGAAAGGTAATGAATACACATACACACACTTAGAATTCAAGGACCATTTGATCTTGTACTATGATCATTCTTTTCTATGTTAGATCCTATACTCATGCATTTATTGTGGTTGTATTGAATTAGAGATTTTGGGTTCTTTGATTAATTATTTTTTCTTGAAATGCTTAGGAACATTCTTAGTAGAGTTTCCATTTGTTGTGCCTTTACACAACATGATCCATTTTGCCTAGAAAAATTGAGACCCCCTCTATTTGTTTCCCTCTTAGTTTTGAGTTTCCCTTATTTTATGTGGTTTTGGGAGTTACTATAATCCTTTATTGTTTGGAAATTTATTCATATTTGGTCAAGGGAGAAAATTTTCCACCATTAGGTGCTTTCTAAAAGATCATTTGTCCAAAATCACAAGTCTTGAAAGTCAAATTTGAGTATTTTGTAAGTTTTTAGGGATTCGAACTTTTCTTTACCCATGTACTTGATCATGAATTTCCTCAAAACCTTAACCATTTATTTGTGTTTGAAGTTTCAAACTTTAACCTCCCTTCATGAAAAAGGTTGATGTGTGTTCATTGTCCCACTTCCCTATTGTGACTAAGGCATGGAAGTTTAGGATTTTCTTTACCTGGGTAATTAGTTAGGTTGTCTACCAAAATATTGACTCCCACATTTTTTTCATGGGGATCTACACGTTCTCTTATTTTCTATTGATCATAAAGTTTCCTAAAACTTCAAACCTCACCTTTATTTGTAGAGTTGTGGGTTTTTCTCTATTGAATTGCCATTTTATGAGAGAGCATTCAAAATCCCAATTCCTTGAATCATAGTGCTTAATATGGGGGTTTAGAGCATTTAATTCCAAGATTCTAGTTGCACGGATCATGACTAAAGCCTAATCTTGGTCTTGGTTAAAAAAATGTGTAGGAAATCCCTCTAGTCTTGACCCTTGGTCATGTATAAATTATTTTAAAAAACTTAGTTCAAAACCTAATTATTCTTTAGGTGTTTGAGAATTTTAATCCCCACGATCATTTTGGCCTTGTCATCTTGATGTCTTAAACCCTACTTTCACGTTGGGTTTGGAGTTTCAAGATTTCCATGAATGAATGCCATAAATACTCAAGATTAGAAGGACCTAACTCTCACTAGTCTTTAAGGTATTTAATTTTGAAACTTCATGGATGTACTCAATAGAGTACCTCATAAAGGATAATCTCAAAGTCTAATCCCCAATGCTTTCTAAATTTTAAAATTTAGAAGTCTAGAGTTTAGGAGAAGCAACAAATGATGTACCACTTAAAAAGGAGGCTCAAGATTTGAATCTTGACAGTTGTTATGTATTTATGGGAATGTTGACTTCTTTACTCCAGTATCCCAGGACATGGTCATCCTGAGCTCTAATCCCTGCCTTGGATTATCCACTAAAGTTTTAGGTTTTGTCATGATGTCATGTCAAAAATATTTAAAGATATAAATCCTCAACTCTCATGAAGCCTTAGGTATTAAAGGTTTAGTGCTTTAGGGACTGAATAAATTTTACTACATAAAAGATAATCCTAAAGTTTGATCCCTAATACCCCTATGCTTATCCTTCATTGATCCTTCTAAGTCTCAATTCTTGCATCTCTTAGAGGGCCTTCTAACTTTCTTTTACACCAATACTAGAGGACCTTATAGCTTTAAGTCTCGACCTCCTCCATATATCAAGATTGTAGAATTTTCCTTACCCTTATGCTTGAAATGAGTATATCTTGGTATTATGTTGGAACTTTGATCCCTACCAACCTGAAATACTTTTAAATTTTCACTTTCCCTAGTAATGTGGTATCAAGTATCCTAGAGTTTTGATCTCCACTTACATTTTGAAAAGCCACTTTTGGGTTTTTAGATCTTGTCATTCCTCTCTCCAATTCACATAGAGTATCTTGAAGTGCCAAAACTTGCCATCTTGTTGCATCCTTTCAAGCTTCTTTCTTCTAAAGTAGATCTGTTGAGATTTTCCTGAAGTCCCAACCTATTCCAATATAAGCTTTAGCAAACCTTTGAAATTTCCTTTGACCAATAGACCTACACAAGGTATCTTGACATCTTGATCCCCACCAGCTTTACTATCTCATTCTTTCAGGCTTTTGGACTATCTCTTACTCTCTTTACATTTCACCTTCTAAGCTAATTCCATCCTCTTGTAAGTCTTGACATTAGAAATTATTGACTTTTAAACTTGCCTAAATGGATTTTTACGTAATTTATCACATGATCAATGGATTTTTATTCTTGTCTTGCAGAATTCATGTAAGAGAATTTACTTACAAAAGGAATGGAGATGATGAAGGAAATATAAATTTAGGAGTAGAATAGAAGGAGCAATGAAAACCAAGTTACCATCAAATTTTACCTAAATCATAATTGCAAAATATTAAATTTATTGGCTTTATTCTTTTTTATAAAGTATGAAATTAAACATTTAATCCCAAAAAGTGAATGCCTAGATATGGGAAAGTGTGCAAAGTGGGAAAATATTATTTTATTATGAAAAGTGCTTTATGCGAAGAAAGTTAGTGACATGGAAAATTGTGTAAATGTGATGGATGTCTTAGATGGATGGGTAGGTGGATTTTAAGAGTTGGTAATTTGCTAGCACCAAAATTTAATGTGCAAGGATTTGTTGCCACCAAAAGTTAATGCTCAAGAATTTGTAGCCATTAGATTGAATAAATCTTGGCCTTTAATGTAATTGTCATTCAATTCTAGTGCCCAAGTAGTTGGTTGTGCTATGATGTACTTTGAAGTTACTCTATCTATAAATAGGCAACCATTGTATGTAACAAGGGTTTAAAACTCTTTTCTCATAATACAATTTTAGATTTTCAATTTCTTTTCCTTTATGTCTTTGATTTTTCAATCAATGTTCTTACTATTTTGATCTTATTTTTGCAAGTTCAAATGAAAATGGGTAATTTCCATCTATGTTGAATGAAAATCAATTGAGTTAAGAGTTGTGAAAGGTTGCGTATAGGATCTACTTGTGAAATACAATAGTTTTTGTTTTTCTTAGATGGTTTGAAGTGCTTATAAATTTGCACCACTTTGTGTCCTTGATTGTGTGGAATCATGGTTAAGAAAGGTGGGTTATCTAGAGTTTAATCATCTCAACAAGGATAAAACATGAGTTTTATTGCAAAAAAGTTTATTTTATCTTTATAAACCTTGATTCCTTTTGTTCTTTTTTATACATTTGGTTAGGTTAGGATTAATTCAGGATAAAAGTCTTTCAAAATTATGGTTATAAAGTGATTAGTTCTAGATTTTGTAAGTATACTTATTGTTTGTTATGAACATTAAAATAACATCTAAAATAAATAATTATTGAAGACCAAATTATTAATGCTTGCTAAATTTGAAATATCAATCATTTATGCAATTAACCACTTATTTATCCAACTAATTTATTGTGGCTATGTTATTTTCTAAGATTGACATACCATAGGCCCCTTGAAAAGGAATAGTTGCATTGATCACTAAATTATCTTGTGCTACCAAGACTTGGTAAAATAGAGCTTGGGGTAATTGATCTTATTTGAGAGGTTGATTTCCTTTCAAGAGAGGTGAAGTGATCTTGCACTTTACCCAAGTTTTTGAGTATGTCAAAAAACCCATCAACACATAACTCAACCTAAGTAAACATACTAAGTAAGATTAATATATGACATATCGAATGGATAACTATTACACAAGGTAGTTGGTATAAATTTTATTGGAACACATGTTCATGATATAGGCTTCTATAGTGTGGACTGAATTTATTTTTTGTTGAGTGAAATTTGGTTCTATATTAGTTTTTTGCTAATGTAACTTTATTTTTATTTGGCAAGGTTAACTATCACTTCTAACCTTTGAATTATAAAAGCAGAATCCAAATTCCATAAAAGGGGAAGAGCTAGTAATTGGGCATTGTACATTGATGAGTTGGTTGGTTTTATTTGGAGCTACATTAATTGACCAAATTTTTAGAGTAAGAATAAATGCTGATAAAAATTTACATTTTAGACTTTTAAATTAAGTGGAAGACCAATTTAAAGGCATTTCTAAGAGGGGCTTTCAAATATGAAGAATATTAGGTTGGATCAAAACATTAATGTTATGTCATGTCTACTTTGTTCACCTATGGAGCGTCACATGATTTACTATTTTTTAATGTACACAATGTGGTGATGATACTGCTTTTTTAAGCAATAGTTACAAAAGTCATGTCTAATAAATTTTATTCAAAAAATAAATTGTTCTTTAGTTTCTTAGGAACCTCACAACTATTAGTTGTCACTTAATTGTTGGGTCCTCTGCTTTAGTGGCTTTAGATATGCAAGAATTAGGAAATAAAGTTGAAGAAATACAGAGCACCCTATTCAAAAAATAAATGGTTGTTTAGTTTTTAACTACCCTCATAAATAATAGTCCGTGCAAAACTATTAGGTTATCTCCCATTATATAAAAATTATAAGACAAAGGCAAAGAGGGGTATCAAATAGATGAAATAATTCAAAGTTCTTTGTTTAGTGGCTTTGTACATTTTTCATGATGATTAGATACATTTGATTTAATTAATTAGTCTATTTATGGAGTGTTTGTTTATTGATGCATTTGATTTTTTATATTTTGACCCCCACATCATTAGAGGGGGTCACATCCCCAGATTGGCAATGGATAATGTGTCAAAAAGTCTTTGGTTTCCCGTGCAACAATTTCAACTTAGGAAATGTGATCTCTCACAAAGGAGGCTACTAGGGTTACAATGCTAGGCCAAAGTGATGCCACAGGGATTCCTATAGGGTCTCTGTTGGGGGTGTCATGCTTGTACAATAAAATGGTGCCTCTATCATTGGTGAGTTTGGAGGCTATGCCTTTGATCATAGATGATGTTATGGGTAGGGTTCCCATTCCTAGATTATGCGATGAATTACAACAAAATGGAGGTAAAAGGGTTGTGTCGAAGGTGTCATGTGGGCATGTAGGTTTGGTAACCCATTCCCAAGTTATGAAGGATGTTGATGTTGTTCCGGTGTAGGTTTTTGTAGTGCATGATTTTTTTTAGCAGAGAGGAGGAAAAGGGAACTTACCCAAGGTGCTATGTGGACTTGGCAAGTATCCTAAAAAGATTTCCCAAACTAGATGTAGGGTGGGAAAATTACTTCTCAATCTACTAGCTTCAATTGAGTGAACTCTCCACTATGACTACACCTGGGTTCTATTATTCAAGGTGTTGAATGTGAAGTTAATCTATCCTAGATCCACTACAGAACCAATATGAGTCCCACACAAAGTAATGCAACCTGAATGGGTGATTAACAATGAGGGGAAAACTAGAAAAATGTAGAAATGACACTACAACAACATAAATGATAGAAAATAAAGGTAGAAATGAAAAGAGGCTAGAAAGAGGAACCTATAGTTGCAAGGAGAGATCCCCAACCTAGGATGATAGCCTGCTGCAAGGACATCTATGCTGGATGCTAATGCAGTCAAGGTAGGAGGGTCTGGTAAGGGACCGTCCAACCTTGTAGCCTTATCCAAACAACACCATGGTCATAATAGATATGCAACGAAAGATAATAGCTAAACAACAGAGAGATAAAAGATATTCATGAACACATAACACAAGATGTATCCTGGGAAAACCCTAACAGGGAAAAACCCAATCTTCAAAGATCATTCTTCATATATTATACTTCAAATCGAATTACACATGCCTCAAGGGCTTTACAGATGCTAGGCCATAGCCCAGGGATTACAAAAGATTCATATTGTAACAATATTCTTTCATGATTTTCCTTCTGCAACTTAATTCTCTACTCTGCAACTCATTCTGCTTCCTACTCTGCCTTCTACTCTATTCTACAACTCCTCTGGATCAAAACAATTTTAGATCTCGCTTCCTATCTTTGTGCTATCGATCACTGCTTAGAAACAATCCTTTATCTCTTATTTATATCATCCGCAAGCTTTCAAATCATCACTAGGTCAGCCTAATTGCAACAATTAGCTTATGTAACGTGTGCACTAAATAGGTCGGGCCTAAACATAAGGCATAGCTTCACAAATGCATAAAAATTCATGCGGACCTCATTGAAGGTTGGCCAGGTCCTTAAATTTCATCAACCAATTCTTCTTTTCACTCCGCAAGTCACAGGAATGATCCGCAAGCTGATTACACTTCACTAAACATAATCGGCTTTGTTATGTCAGAACAATCAATCTTCAAACAACGATAACTTTTTGGAATCAAAGCCAAACGATCTAAATTCTTGATATGTTATAACTGACTATCTCTAGGTGTTAATTCTAGATCCATAGCCTCTAATATTCAAAACCATGAATTCTCCAAGGTCACTCTCTCTGACACTCAAGTTACTGTCCACTATCTTAGTGTTCTGAATTCTTCCGGATGCTTTTGTATCGGATTTCTTGATGCTCCTGCATCAGACTCTCAGGGTTATTTGAAAAAGTGAGCCTCTTCACTTTGGTCTGCATTATGTCAAATTCAAATAGGTTCAGCGATCTTTCTTCATGTACTTGCAACTATCTCAAGCTCGGCGGTCTGCTCAAGTGCACCCTACAAAATTGCCTCAAATTCTTCTAAGTTCGGTGTTCTACTTGCAAGCCATGCACTACCTCAATGATTGGTGATCGAAGAAAGTCTTCTCCACAAGTTACCTCAAGATCTATGTCTATTTCAATCAATTAAGAGTCAATACATACATACTTGCATCCTCTAGAACAATTAGGTTACTTTCTGATTCGGTCAATACACTTTCTTAACTTCTCTGTAACACTGTCTACTCTCTGATTCTTAACACAACTTCCTCTGCACTCATCAAAATCTTACAGCTTCCACTCTGCTTACACTACTTCTGTACTTCACTTTGTTTCCTTTACCATAATCACTTCAATCTGGTACACAATCCTTCTCCTCCAGTACAATATCCAATCATTCCCTCTTTCTCTGTCACATGAACTCTTTTCTTTGTAATGCTTTACACTTGTTCACACAAACTTTTTTTTCTTGCACTATTATCTCTGATGATTATTTTAAAACATAATTCTTCTCAAGATTAATGCTTCACCTTCTTCTGGTTTCTCTAATATACTCAATGATTCAAAAGGTTCTTCTTCTTCCTCTGCATAAACTATCTTTGCATCATTCTCTTCTGGCTCTTCTGTCAAAGTTAGTGATTCCAAGGGTTCTTCCTCTTCTACACAAATCATCTCTGTATTAGCAGGCTTTTCATCCTCTGTACAAACTAACTCTGAATTAGTTACTGCTTCTCCTTCATTAGCTTCTTTGATTATAGGTTCTTGATGACTTTCCTTTCTTGGTTCTTTTCTCCTCCAAACTTGAAAATAGGTTCTTCTTGCAAATCCTTCTACATTCCTCTAGTATCCTTCACTGTGATAAGAATCATGACTCCTGTCACTTCTCCCTCTGTAGTTTGAATTATTGTCCTTGTTCTACTCCGCATAAGGTCTTCCAACACTCGAATACTCTAGTCTATATCTTCCTTTGAACGTACCAGTAACATGTTTCCATTCCTGTCCATCAATCCATCCATAATTCTTTTGTATACAACCTACCATAGATATTTTCCTTCCCATTCTATTCCAACACATCTTTTCAGAATGATTCCTTAATCCATAGAACTTATAAGGGAAAAGATCCCAACACAACTCCTTCTCATGTTCGTGTCTATTACAATGTAAACAATACATACCTTTTCTACTTTGACTTGATTTGTTAAAGTTTGCCATAACATCCTTAGCTCTATCATAACCAATCCCTTCACTTTGTGATTTGATTACTGGTTCAATAGGTTCAATAATTCCTTACTGCTACTTTCCCAATCCTTTTCCTTCATACCCCATTCTTTGCATGATTTTGAAACCAATACCGTCACCAACCACTCCAGGTTTAGTCACACTATCATCTTCATCATCACTTTCTAAAGAAACTTCTACATCATTACACAAATCATTAGTATCACAAGAAACATCGCAAAGTTTAGGCTTAGATCTCAGATTCTCATTCTCCTTTCTACATGTTATAAGTGACTGCTCAAACTGATCCTTCTGCTCTTTTAATTCTGATATTTCACTTTTCTGCAAACTATTCTCCTTCTTTAATTTTTCCAAAATGTCTTTTAGATCTTTGTTCCTCTGTTCAACCTTATAAAACAACTTAAGTCCTTCCTCTAATTCTGCAAATTTCTTTTCAACATCTTCAAACAATTTCAGCTCTGCTTCTAGGTCTTCATTTCTGCTCTTTACATCTTCTAGTTCTTCTTCAAGGGCATCAAACTTGTCTATGCCTAGATCTTTCATCTTCTCCAATAATTCTGCATTACATTTCTTGATTTCGCACAATTCCCTTTCCAAAATATCCCTTTCGCACATTAGGGTTTCATTTTCTTTCTTCATCCTCTTTCCACTCTTCCCCATCTAAAACAAACTAATTAAACAACTAAATTTGAAAATCTTACCAAATATCCCTTGCATTGGCTGTTACTTCTAGGGTTCGCACATTACTCCAATAGATTCGCCACCTTTTAACAATTCACAACTAGCCCAATAGATTCAAAACCAGCTCTGATACCACTTGATACAGTCAAGGTAGGAGGGTCCGGTAAGGGATTGTCCAACCTTGCAGCCTTATCCAAACAACACCATGATCATAATAGATATGCATGGGAAGCTAACAACTAAACAATAGAGAGATAAAAGATATTCATGGACACATAACACAAGATGTATCCTGGGAAAACTCTAACAGGGAAAAACCCAACCTTCAAAGCTCATTCTTCATATATTATACTTCAAATCAAATTACACATGCCTCAAGGGCTTTACAGATGCTAGGCCATAGCCCAGGGATTACAAAAGATTCATACAACAATCTTCTTTCATGATTTTCCTTCTGCAACTCAATTCTCTGCTCTGCAACTCATTCTGCTTCTTGCTCTACCTTCTACTCTATTCTACTACTCCTCTGGATCAAAACAACTTCAAATCTCACTTCCTATCTTTGTACTATCGATCACTACTTAGAAATAATCCTTTATCTCTTATTTATATCATTCACAAGCTTTCAAATCATCACTAGGTTGGCCTAATTGCAATGGCTAGCTTACGTAACATGTACACTAAATAGGTTGGGCCTAAACATAAGGCACAGCTTCACAAATGCATAAAACTTTGTGTAGACCTCATTGAAGGTCGGCCAGGTCCTTAAACTTCATCAACCAATTCTTCTTTTCACTCTGCAAGTCGCGGGAATGATCCGCAAGCTGATTCCACTTCACTAAACACAGTCGGCTCTGTTATGTTAGAACAATCAATCTTTAAACAATGATAACTTTCTAGAATCAAAGCCAAATGATTTAAATTCTTGATATGTTATAACTGACTATGTCTAGGTGTTAATTCCAAATCCGCAGCCTCTAATATTCAAAACTTGAAATTCTCCAAGGTCACTCTCTCTGCACACTCAAGTTACTGTCCACTGTATCAGTGTTCTGAATTCTTCTAGATGCTTCTGCATCAGATTTCCAGATGCTCCTGCATCATATGCTGGAGTCCAAAATGAATGTAAAATAAAAATGTTCTACCTTGTATGGCCTTAAACTACCTACACAACACGAAGATATTTCCCAACATGCAATATACCCAATGATATCCAATTGAAACAGAAATGAAAATAAATCAAATAAATAAAGGAAAATGAAGAGAGATAAGCACAAAACGAAGTAATACAAAACCTCTGTGCAGCTGTATGATTTCCACTCCAAGAAACCTACAAGAAGAAGAGGAAAATGATGGGGTTGCTTGGGGACTTGCCTCAGTCAAGTCCCAGTGTTGGTATTTCTACCTTCGTGAGCAGAGATACAAGATATTGCATAAAAAATGAAAAGTAAAGTGTGTGATCTTATCCTAAGTGTGTAGATAGGAAGGTAAGAACAATAATAGACAACTAAAAACAACTAAAGTTCCTTCCCTGGTCTACAAGGAGAGAAACCACAATATGAAGCCCATGCAACTAATAAGGAAATGGTGGTTTATACTAGAGACAACAAATGAAATGGTGGTCTACACCATGTAATAACATATGCCAAGAAAACAAATTTGAAAGGAAGTTATTCTAAACATAATAAAATAACAATTTCACCAATGTTGATATGAAGAAGAGGTAGCACACCTTCCAAGAGCTTAAAGAACAAGTGAAACTTCAAAACATCAATGAAGAGAGCCTCCTCAAAGAGCATTAAAGAGAGATAAACCCCCAAGAGCTAAAGAAAATAATCTAGCAATGCTCCAAAACATCAAAGATCACCAATGGATTTTGTAGAAGTTCAAGTTTCACTAGAAGATCTAAAAGAACATCAAAAGCATCAAAGTCTTTTTGTTGAGAGAGTGGAAGAGTGTGAATGAATATGTTGATCCATGCCAATTTCTTTTCCAATCTTCTTCGGGAAGAATCACGAATATGCATGCAAGGAGTCATTTTGCAACTCCCAAAGGAATTACCATGAATCTTCATGATCACTGAAGGCGTGTTGTAATGCCTAGAAATGGATACCTATCAACAAACAAATATGAGATGCTAGCGCGATGTGCCGACATCCACACAGAGCACTCAAGTCTAGGTAAAACCAACTCTTGGTCATACAAGGCACCTTAGGACCATGTCAACATTAAAGAACTATATTGATTTTTTGATAAAAGAAGAAGAAATAAACCAAAATCACACAAACCTACCCTATCATGCAGAGAGGAGGTACGAAACACTAAAATGGTTACTAAACATTGCATGAAATTGAAAGGGTATGCAATTTTCTATGTTACACTAGGTGTATTGTTTCCTCAAATGCTTATTTAGAGGCACCTAAGCTATTTGTGTGCTTGGAGAAGGAGCAGTCTACCATCTAGGTCCCAGACTCTATTATGGACAAAGCTATTTATAAGTTGAAAATTTCTCTGTTGGGTAAATTCTTTGGAATAAGACCCATAATTGATATCTTAGATCATGGGCAAGAAGAAAATGGGTGTCCTACAACCAATTCAAAATTGTTGCAACACCTAAGGGTTACTTTTTGGTCTCTTTCTCAAACCTGGGAAATCATGACAAAACCCTTTCATAGGGCCCATGGTTTATGGGTAGAAGAGGGCCTTTTATTAGGAAGTGAATGCCAAGCTTTGACTTGGAGAAGTGTATTTACAATATTTTGATGTGGGTGAAGCTCCCAAGCTTGCCCTTAGAATATTGGGAGGAGGAGGTTTTGCCAGTTATTTTTATAGACATCGGTCAACTCATCTATATAGATCAAACTATCCTTTCTAGGACACATCCACTTTATGTCAGATTTTGTGTCTTTGTTGATTTGGGGAAGAAGCTTCCATATTTTGTCTCCTTGTATTCAAAATTTGGTATTTGGATTCAACACATTGACTATGAGGACTCTCTAGTCTTCTTGTTATGGGACTTTTTCCCCAAAATGGAAAAGAAAGTTATTTATGAAAAATCCTTTAAAACTAGAAGAGGATAAAGTTTATTTAACCTTTTATAATTAAAAAGAAGATGACAAATAAAGGATATTATGATCCTTTGGTTAAAATGGAGATACATAAAGAATATTTTAAAAAACTATTTTTAAAAGGGAGGAATTATTATGTTTATTAAATAATTATTAATGACAACCTTTGTGAAAGGGTGTGATGGTTTAGAAACCACCCCTTAAAAGGTTATATATGGCATTTATGTGAGACTTGGAAAGGAAATGGAGATCACTCAAGGAAGAAGAAGGTGGTTTTGGTGGGATCTGGGCATTGGAGAAGGGGCACATGGGGAGTGTCCAACTCAGGGTATAGGGCCAGGGCTGATGCTTTGGAAGCATGTGTGTTGAACTAGTTCCTCCTGAAGTGTGCCATAGCTACGAGGGCCAAGACCACTAAAATATTCCTAGGGTGAGAGTGGCTGATCCAAGTACTTCAATTCAAATAAACACTAAAATTATTACATTAATAAAATATATCAAAATTATTATATATAGGTTTGATGTTAATCTAATTATGGGATCGTGTTATTCAATTTGTTATGTTAATTATTTATTTTAGATTTCTTATTAAATTATCACATGTTGTAACTTACCTTTGCTATTTACATCTATTTTAATATCACTACATATTCTAAATTATATTAGCTCTAGTATTAACTAGATTAAATATGCTTCTAACACTTAAATAACTATGGGAGAAAAGTAGCATTACATTTTGGTATCAGAGCCAAGTTTTGCAGACCTTTGTTAATATGAATTTAATTATATATATTAAAAAATAATTTAACCTTGCATATCTAATGTTAGGACCATCATCTATCTGTCTACAATAAAAGCCATTAAACTAAACGTTACATTTGCATTTTGTCACATATTTATCAAATTCACTCTTCTTTTATATTTGCTATCAAGGATAGAAATAATAACATAATAGCATAACACTTTGATTTTATTAAATGACCACTAGATGTTTGCATTGAATTCATACAGAGAAGACACTTATGTCAAAATGCTAACACACTTAATTATTATAATTCAATAAAAGATATCCAAGTTGGTTTATTTGGACTAAAAAAGTTCTTGAACCAACATATAACATTAAAACTATGATGTTCACACTCAACCAATATTCATAGGGATTCTTATAATCCTCCTTCGCAGCTTGTGCCTCATCACTTTGAGTGTCATTAATAGCATTACCAAAAAGGGTGAGATGGGATTCACAGTGTCTATATTATTAGTCTCTGCTGTAGGCATGGTGACTCTTGTATTCACTAGCTAAGTATTAGTCTTGCTTCATTAGTCGTGCACATGAAAAATTTAATACTTAGGCTAAAGTTTTTTTTCCCTTATAATTTTTTGCAGAAGAAATTCCTATACACTGATTTTCTGATTGGGCTATTGATTTTAAGCCCATTGGTAATGATTTTTACCATTCGTAAAATCGCTTAATTTTTCCTGAGGTGTTTTATTTACGTTATGTTTTTTATTTATGTTTGCATTAAAATCAATGCATTCCATGCAATGATAGCTCTTTGAGGCTTGTTGTCAATGATGCATGTGCCTATTTTATGTGTGTCCTTCTGTCAAACTCCACCTCCTTGTTGGTGCATATGTAGAGCTTTTCCAACTTGATTATCTACCAAAAATTCACTATAGGAGCCCTTTGCTTCCATTTCTCTCATAAGCTGCATTGCTTGATGAGATTTTCCTTCCTTAAGCCTCTTCACTAGCACATAATAAGTCTTACTTTCTAGAATACAACCCCTGGCAAGCATATGATACATGAACTTCAAGGCTGCATTGAGGTTGCCATCCTTGCAGAGCGAAAATACGATACTGTTAGTATAATCATCAGGTATGTACCCCTTGCTAGTGAGGTCATTAAAAAGCTCAATGGCTTCTTCTGCTCTTCCCTCATGCATTGCATGGAGCACATTATTATATGTAGATATATCTGGAGCACAACCTTTCATAGCCATTTCGTCTAGAAGCTTTCTTGCCTCTTGTGACCTCCCTATAATGCATAGACCTAAAATTATAGTATTATATGTAAAAACATCAAACTTAATGCCCTCTCCTACCATCTTCTCAAGCAGGTCCGTTGCCTTGTCTAGTTCTCTTGATCTGCATAACCCACTGAGTAATGTAGTAAAAATCACAGTATCTAGATAGTGCCCATTTTCGCGCATCTCCTCCAAATTAGACAGTTGCTTATCACAAATTTCAACTTTTCATACCAAGTCAATCATGCAGAAACCCTAGGTGACATGATACATTTCATTTAGGTAATTGCAACTTTGCATATTAAAATTAATTGTTTCCTTGATTCTTTTGTACAAGATTGTCCAAAGCCCATTCCAGTGCATACAAGCTTTCCTCACTTTCATCTACTGCTATCATGATTTTCCTTTCCTTCTTCTCGTCCTCCATTTTCCAAAACTTCAAGACAAAAATCCCTTGCCCAAAATCAAATACATCAAATTTTAGACCTATAGGCTCTGCCACTTGTATTGTTTTCTGTGAAATGAGACATTTGTAGGTAGAAAAAGATAAAGGGATTCCTTAAGCATGTGAACTAAGCAGCTTTTGGAAGATGGTCTAAAGCAGAGAATAAGACTCCACTCACCAAAAATTAAGTGCATGGAGAAGGCATTAAAATAGGGGATATGTTCTTGGCATAACTTTCTTTTCCCACAAATTAATTTGTTGCTATAAAAGCAACCCAAAATCCAATCTATTGAAGGCTAGATCTTTTTCTAAACAAAATACTAAAAGCAAGTTTATTTCCAAAACTTCATAGGGAAAGGTAACCCAAATAAAATAGTAATAACAAGAACTTTAGTATGACATGATACATTACATGCTAGAGATTTAATTAGCAAGAAAAGCTATATAAACAGATATCTTATAAGATGGAAGATAAACAAATTGAATTCTGATTTAAAGCTTCTAAATAGGAGTTAATTTGTGGAGACTAGTGGAAGTGCTATATTAAGCAAATATGAAATATAGGCATGCGTTTAAGTGATTTGCCTAGAAATGAATAATAAAAACAAACTGAAAGCAAAGGCTTGCAATATAATACTACACATTGAGTCATATCTCCAACAATAATGAGAGGTCATCTATTGAAGCATAATAGAAGGGAAATTTTGTCAAATGCCCTGGTATCCATGCATGCTCGTGGTCTGAATCACAAAAAGTCTAAAGGAAATATGGTATCTGGGAGTGCAAAGATAATAAGATTAAATCTTGCCATAGATTTACATATAATATATAATATATTAGGGCAAAGAAAATGAGTACAACTCTTATACATAGTTCTATGTGTCTCTTACACATCCAGGAGGGTATTTCTATCAGAAATAGAACAAAGCCATAACATGAGTAGGGACATACTACAGTCTAGATCCCTATCAATTGTCAATTGTATTCATCTTTCAAAATCTCTTCCCTGAAGAATATTTGATACCATATTTCCTTCTTAAACATTCCTCCATGGAGCTAAAAGGTTGGTAACTTCTATTATAAATAACTTCATCTTAACTAAAGTGACAGTAGAAATTACATCATAATAGTCAATAATTTGTATTTGGCTTGTGCATTTTGGATTGTCATCCTGCACTTGTTGATCTATAACTTGATGGATTGATCTATAATAGTCCAAAATAGTTGCTTTATGTGAACAACAATTATTTCTTCCACTGTTCAATGCTTTTGAGATGTTCATACCATTTTGCATCCTATTCTCTCCATCTTAAGGAGTAAATCAGCAAGTACAATTTACTTCACCAAAGGGTACTTAAATTACAACAAAATGCATAAATATCATCTGCAGCATGCTACAATTTCTAACTATCCTTTAACTTTATACAATAGCCTCTTCTACAACATTTAGCTGCAGCTAAAATTGAAGATGTGGTTCCTCTGTTGCACATTCCAATTGTTGTTATCAAGATATTCAGTTGGCTCATCCTTCTTTACAACAAGGTGCAGAGTTACTTTCAGATAGTCCCGATTTAAATGGCAGTACTCTATTAATACCACAATAGCTCAAAGATAGTGACAGTGGCTGGAAATGAGTGGTCTTGAGTAGATGTTTCCAGTTTACAACATGACAAAACACATGTTTAAAAAATGAAAGAAGAATGGAAAGGGATTCTATGGGATGTGCCAGGACAGCATGCTGGTCTATGGAGCCACTACCTTGCTCTCTTTTTGAAGCACTTATTTTAGGTGGTTTTGTCTAGGTAATTGTATTGCAATTTTGAGTTCATTGGCAACTCCAGGCCTATGCAATTATGGATTTGTGTCAATGTCATTTATTGATTAACCAAGAACAACATGAATGCAGTTTTTGATCCAACAAAATTGCTTTGAAAACTATGCCCTCTCAATTTACTTGTAGCTTTAGGTAGGGACTGCAGCTGCAGTACAACCTTGTTATTTACTAAATTCTTTCAAAGCATGGTTTAAGAATTTGTATTATGGCACAAAACAACATGCAACTATCATAACTTTGCTGCATAGTTCCCACTTTCTCCCATGCCTTCCTTAAATTTAGATCGATCAATGTATGAATGTTTCTCCTTTGACTTTTGATACTCCGCCAAACTATTTTTCGTATAATTTATGTTATATGGTTGGTGATATTAAATCCCATTGTAGATCATTACACTACTACCAATGTGCATTCTAGGATTTATTTTTAGAGTGAACTCATTATCTATTGATGCCTTTAAGGCTCTTACCAAGTATACGATTGCTTGAATTTTATGTTGATGTTTTAAAATTCTTAATAATTGCTTTGAATATGCCTAAAACTCTAATGAATTTTAGAATATAACTTCACATGCAAGAGAAATATGAGTCTTACAATGATGAATTGCTTTAATTTAATGATAATGTGAGGGAATTATAAGACATGAATCATTCTAGAAAAATGTGTTATCCCTTTCCATATAACTTTTTTTCAATTTTAGACAACCCCCAATTATTGCGGGAGCCAAGAATGAAGATTAAGGGAGATCGAATCGTCAACCACTCATGTTACCTTCGCTAGACCATGTTAATCTTTTTATTTACCTTATCAGGCTTAATAAAGACTCTGTCTATGTACTTCATATAAATATACGGACAACTTTGAAAGGAACAGATAATTTTGTATTAATATGCTAGGATAATTTTTTGAAACAAGAACGGGCCATCTCATACATTTTGATTTGTTCTATTGTTATGTACAAGTTGTGTCCATATATATTAGGTGACATCAATGCTTTTTTCACTTTTATATCACCGTGATCAGCGAGTAGGATAACAATGTTATTTAGTGGCAAATTATTGTGAGATATAACTTCATGTGTGTGTCCTTCAAAGGTGCCTTGTTACTTTCTCGATGGTTTTTTAATATTTATATTGCATAAGAACACTCATATAAGGTGTTACATTCATTAAGAAAAATCCAAAGAGACTTAATAGGTGGAAAAAAACTTTGTATTAAGAAAAATCCAAAAAGACTTGATAAGTGGAAAAAAACTTTGTATTAAGTTCAACATAAGTTGATTTTTAAAAATAAAAAATTAGATGTTTTATAGCAAATTTGTTTATCAATGTCATTCAAAGAGATTAAGGTCAAATGTAATTAAACATCGTATAAATAATGATCATATCATATAAGTAGGTTTAGTGTGTGCTAAACATTTCATATGACTTTTGAACGCAGACATATTTTCTGCGTGTTATTTTTTTCTTCCTCATTATGAACCAAATAGAAAGATTTGGTAATATAAAGGTTCACATCTTTAACCTTGCCATTGGTCAAATTAAAATGAAGGTATTCTCAATGGTTTTGATTATTCTATGGTTGTGGCAAAGACCATCATACTACTTCCTTAAAGAAGACATTGTTCAAACTCCAACAATACACATATGTGAATCATTATAATATATCTAGACCTTGCACCCTAACAGTAAAAATCATTTTTCTAGATAGATTTGTACAGGCATGCCTTTGATTTAGAAAATAAATAGCTAAATATCTAAATCTATTTTCATCCCTTAGCATCTCATGAGCATCCAACCTTGAAAGCAACCTCTTCAAACTAAGTGAGTAGATAACTTTTAAAATTATCAATGATGAATCTATCATCTATTGATCATCATAATCCATCCATAAAGATCATAAATCTCAGTGTTACATGATACTAGGATTAATCTATTATAGTTTGGATTCAATTGAGAGCATGGTAAATTAGCAAAAGTTATAATTTCTTTTTATTATCTTAATACAACAAACTTCACAAATCTAATTTTATAAGGGATTTTTATGATTTGTAGTAATTTTATGGCTCATCTCTTTTATGCTAGCATGACATTTATGACACGGTAAGTATGTAAAGTCCAATTTGAAATGTTTGGAAATTCTATTATGGTAAAGTTATTCCTTATCAGTACAAAGAATATATGACTTTAATTTTTAACAAATGCATTGAACTAAAAAATAATACTAATTTTAATATTAGTGTAGGGTTAATGGGTCAATAGAAGTACAAGGATAAAAGTTAATGCTTGTTTGATATGTTAAACAAAAAATAATATATACAAAATTTTATGTTTGGATGGAAAAAAGTTCATGGTATGAGAATGATCAATTTCAATAGTATTGTTGTGTATTATTGTTATGTGAAGTTGATTAATGGATTGAATAAGATAGTGATGATATGCTTGTTAGCAAATTCAACACCCAAAATTGTTACCTAAGTCTCACCTAGGTTACGTTGTGGGCCCATAACCCATAGGTCCTAGGATCATTTTTGTCCTAAAATTGGTAAAATATTATATTATTAGAATACATTGATTAAAATAGTACGATGTTTTACAAGATAAGGAACTAAAAAGTTTCTCTTAGGTTGAGACATGTGGACATGTCAAAGTTTTACAGGGGAAGAAACCACCTATAAAAAAATTAAAACCATTTTATAGATTACAAATTTGTACTAATTCTTTTCCTTTACATACACAATCTAACAATATCACATATCAATAGATGCCCAAGCATCCTACTTTATGAGAACAACTCATAATATTTCCTCTCCTTATGTACCTCTAGTTATTTCATTTTTTTAAGGAAATCCCCAACAAGTCCACTTTATTTTTTGGAGTTTTCTTCCATGGTTATCAATGTGAGGGTATCCTCATCATTTTAGCAAAATTATCGTCCTAAAATTAATTGAACAAAAACTTCATCCCTGTATTAAAATTAAATTTAGTTAACCTAGTTCCTTATAAGGATTAAAACTAATATTTTTCTATGGAGTGTTTTGTGGGTGTTAATTGCTTGCTACTATTCTTTTGCTTCTTCAGATGAATTGTAGGATTTATTGTACCTTATTTTGTTTTATTGTACTTTGTTATTGGACCTGATCAACCCAATGACCTTGTACATATGCTTTTGTCAATTATTTGTGAATCTATGACAAGGTGAAGTATGTTAGTTCTCAGTGTAATAAACATAGCTATTATAAACACTCTATTGATAGAATAAGCTAATTTACATTACAACCTTGTTGGATTAAAAAATTGCCCCAAAGCTTTCTTTGAGTGGCTATGTCAAATGATATGAACTTTGTTTAAGGGTGATTGTGTACTTGTTTCTATTCAATTGCATTCGATATAGGAAAAGAGGATATTCATGTAGTCTGGAATGCATGACTATCATCTTAGAGTGCATTATGAGTATATCGATTATATGGTACTCAACGATGAGTATGGGATATGCATGTTATTCTCTAGGTAACTGTTATATGATCACATGATAATACTTTTGTAAATTTTATGTTGAAGTTACTCCTAAAGGATTAAAACATCTATATTAAGATTTAGTGTATACATTTGCATTAGCTCATCAGGTATAAATTCATGGCCTATTTCACGTGAAAATATACTTATAGTTCTAATCATGTTATTTATTAGTGAAGTATTTCTAATTGTGATTTTAGTTAAACTAGAAGGAATTATTGAAAAGATCTATAATTTCAAAAATGTAACTATAGATGATGTTAAAGAAAATTAGATTCATTGTGACATTGATAGTGCTACATTAACACTTGACTAATTATTTTGGTGAATTATGTTGTAGGTTCAGCTTGAGCTATTGGGGAATGCAGTTGATTTACAAGAGGAGAAATGTTATGGGACTTTTTCCCCAAAATGGAAAAGAAAGTTATTTATGAAAAACCCTTTAAAAGTATAAGAGGATAAAGTTTATTTAACCCTTTATAATTAAAAAGGAGATGAAAAAAATAAAGCATATTATGACCCTTTGGTTAAAATGTAGATACATAGAGAATATTTATAAAAAACCTTTTAAAAGGGAGGGATGATTATGTTTATTAAATAATTATTAATGACAACCCTTGTGAAAGGGTGTGATGGTTTAGGAACCACCCCTTATAAGGTTATATAAGGAATTTAGGTGAGACTTGGAAAGGACATGGAGATCACCCAAGGAAGAAGAAGGTGGTTTTGGTGGGCTATGGACATTGGAGAAGGAACACATAGGGTGTGTCCAACTCAGGGTACGATGTACATCAGAGATTGTCCTAGCTAGAGTTGATGCTTAGGAAGCATGTGTGTTGGTTTTGAATATGAACTAGTTCCTCTTGGAGTGTGCCATAGCTATGAGGGCCAAGACCACTGAAATCTTCCTAGGGAGAGAGTGGCGAATCCAAATACTTTGATTTAAATAAGTACTGAACTTATTGATAATAAAAGATATCAAAATTATTATATATCTAGGTTTTATGTTAATCTAATTATGAGATCATGTTATTCAATTTGTATGTTAATTATTTATTTTAGAGTTCTTATTAAATTATCACATGTTGTAACTTACATTTGTTATTTACTGAATAGAGTTCTTATTAAATAGTCTAAAATATCAATAAGGTTTTAATGCCGGGGGGAAGATGAGCAAACCATTCAGTGGCTTGACCACCTAGGATTCTAGGAAATAGTCTCATTAAGTATGTGTCGTCATATGAGACTTCTAGCCAAGAAATGTAAAACTCCCTAAGGTGTTCCCTAGGGTCCCCTTTCCCTTTGTACTTGTCAAATTTAGATGTTTCAAAATTTTTAGGGAAAGATGGCATGAGGATGGTCCAATCAAATGGGTATGGAAAAATATATTCGAATGAATATTGTTTTCTTTTATACCCATGTTGCATGTCATCAACCTTTTGGATTAAGGTTTACACAATGCTTGATAGGTCTTAGGTTGGTGGTGGTTGTGGTATGTGTGATTGTTGTTGTTGGATTAATTATTGAAGGAAGTTGGGGATTTGTTGATGTTGGGGTGGGGTTTGGAATTGATTTTGTTGGGCTCGGTTTTGATGTTGTTGGTAGGTAATAAGTTGTTGTAGGATGTGTGGTGGGATTTGTTGTTGTTGATTTTGATTTTGTATGGTTTGGTTAGAGGATACAATGGGTGGTTGTGAAATGGGAGGTTGGGAAATGAGGGTTGTATATATGTGAAATTAGATGAAGGATTGTTGCATGGGTTATTGTTGGATATGTTATAAGGTGGTTGGGAAAATAATTGGTCATGAAGGCTATGGCATTAGCATCAAATTGAGGTACACTTGTGGAAGCACTTGTGTACGTGGTGTTGTTAGGGATGTTGAGGGTGATTTGGGGGGTAGATGTAGTTATGGTTGATGTTGATATGGAGGTAGGATTTGCCGTAGTTGATGTGGTGGTGTTAGATGATGAGGGTTGAGATGTGTTTGGAACATTGTTTGATGAGGATGGTTGTGATGTGGAAGGTACGTTAGCACCATTTTGGATCAAGAATTCAATATATTTATTGGGGTCTGACTTTAGGACTCGGTCTAGTAAGTCCCTAGAATCAGGATCTTGCATAAAATCTATCACTTCTTGATCTTAATTGGTGGTGTTGGATGGTGTGGGATTTTGTTGGGATCCCCAAGGGTTTAGCATGGCATTGGCATCAAATGATGTTTGTTTTTAGATTATAGGGACATTATTTTGATTGGTGTTAGGCATCCCAAAGCTAATTCTAAAGGGATACATTTCCTTGTTTTTCCTATCTTGGGACCTTGTCAAGGGCATGCAATAGATTGGTTTGGTGATGAAAGGTGGGTAAAACTTATGACCTTAGAGAATTGATTTCAAAATATTGGACCCAAATATGGATATGTAAATAGATGAGAGATGATGGATGGGGTATGGATAGATTGGATTTGGTGATGTTAAGGTGAATGAAGGCTCAACTTTAGAGATTGATTTTCAAAAAGGATTTTGGACAAAATGTGGATGGATAAGTGGGTCATTTGGTGACCTTAAAGATTGATTTTCAAAAGATTTTTGGACCAAAGGGAAATGGATGTGAGGGTGAATAGAATTTGAGGACCTTTGGATGGGGTTGGATGATCAAGACGTTGGACAAATTTGATGATGTGTTGAAAGGATGTTCAAATCAAAGGAGAGCTCAGATAAATCTAGATATTTTGGATTGAAAAGGATGTCCTCTTCTTACCTAAGGTAGAATAATGACCTTAAGCAAAAAGGGAAAAGGATTATTTTACTTGAGGGTAGACTAATGACCACTCAGAAAAATGGGATGCCTTAGAGTTTACCAACTTGGGAGTTGTCTAGGCTCCTAAGTTAAGTAATCTAAGGGTTGATAAAAGGCTAATTTATAAAAGAACTTAAGGTAGACAAATCCTTAAGCTCTCTATAAATTAGAGGATGATGAGATCTAGATTTAATCTTTGCACAAACTTGATTTGAGGGATACTTTTGGATGTTGGTTTGATTTTAATTTTTTGATGTTGATGATTGATGTTGTTGATTGGATTTGGATAGGTTTGATTTTGGATTGATGTTTTGGATAAGGTTGATTGATACTTGATTTTTTATGTTGATTGATGTTGGTTGATGATTAATTTGGTTTGGATAAGATTTGGATAATGTTGGTTGATATTTGGGATGAGGTTGATTGGACTTGGACTAAGGTTGGGATGATGTTGAAACTTTGATTTGGATGGGTTTTGAGATGAAATGTTTGGATAATGGTTAATTTGGATGAAATGGAAGAGATTAAGGAGTGTAAGGTCCAAAATTTAAATCAAGATATTTCTCTAAGGCCTCCAAATAGAAAATGGAGGATAATAGACTTGGATTAGGGTTTGGATGAGGTGAAAAACCTTTTGGACTTAGGTGGAATTGAGGTGAAAGGTTGGGATAATAATTGGCTTGAAATTGATATGGGTGAACTAAGGTCAAGGGTCCAATATCAAAATGATTTTTTCTCTAAGGTCAAATGGATAGATGTTATGTCATAAAAAGTTTCCCTATGACTTTTTACCTCCTAGTTTAGCTCCTAGGTACCCTTAATTTCATTATGCATGTTTAAAACTCATCCTGGAGCAATTTCCCCCAAAACCAATGACAAATGGGACTTAGGAGTCCACATTTAGTGTTAAACATGACTCAAATCATTCCTTGGACTTGGGTGCCCGCACCCTAGTTCAGGCCTATTTTGTCAGGACCTAAATTTAAGTTGTCGATATAGGACCTTTAAAAAGGTTTCCCTTTGTCGGCCTTTTCAATTTGAATTATGAAAGTTTAGCATGAATGCATATATAAACATGTTTAGGACTTCATTTTAAACCTAGATGGATAATGCGAACTTGTGATATTGAGCTAAGGGATTTCAAGGTATTCATTGTGTTGTAGAGTAGTATTGTGTTGTTATTGTGTTTGTTTGTTGTAGATTTGGCTTCATCAATCCATATCCTCATGGTGTGAAAGATCTTAATCCTCCATGAGGGCTTCACCTCCAAGGTGGCATCTATTTGTGTTTCAATCAATCTATTTCATCATTTGATTTTGTCTCTGTCCACCAAGGACACACACTCTATCTAACAACGATGTTGGAAGGATTGAATGCTATTTTGTGGCTTGACCGAGGCAAGCTCCTAAACACCACAACCCCCAAACCCCTCTCTTTGTGATTGCAGGATTACAAGTGTGGGAGTTTATGAAGTGGAGTTACAGAGAAGCTAAGAAGAGGATATAGATTCAGGATCTGAGAAGAAATTGTAGAATACCTAACCTACTGGACTTAGGTTCCCGCCCCATTGTCCCTGAAGTTTTTGCCTTTGGAAATATGAATCTTGGTATGTTTCTAATCTATATTTAGTGCCTTCTTGTGTGATCCTTTGTCATATCTTATTCATCTATATTTGATTTCATATAATTAGGGTTTACGACTTAATTGAATTAGGTTTTAACATATCTAGAAATCTAATCTATCTTTCCATATCATTCCTAAGTGACATCAACCTATAGGTAAGTCTTCTCCATCTGTAGTGACTTAGCTTGATTGTTGTCCTTGAATTTTATTGTGAAAGGAGGGTTTGATTGAATCTACCTAAGCCACATTTCAACCTATCTTCTTTTCATTCATAACATTTTGGTGAACCCATGTTTTTATTGAACTTGCATGTAAGGACCCGCTTGATCCAAACTCGAATTTTAAAATTTTTTACTTTATTAACAAGTTCTTAAGAGATATATCAAGACTTCCATTGAGTACTCAGGAAAAACTTCGGCCAAACGGGCCATATGTTCAAAATGGAACATTAATTTCAGCCAAAACGGGCCATATGTTCAAAACAAAACATTAATTTCAGCCAAAATGGGCCATATGTTCAAAACGGAACATTTTTAAGCCAACCTGGGATCTTCTAACCTTTGGGAAAATAGGTTCATATGGAACTAGGTCAAACAGACCTTATCGCTACCCAAAATGGGGTAGAACAAGTGGTGGCAAAATGGCCTGGTGGTCAAAAAGACCAAGACTTTATCCAATACGGGATAAGTAAACACAACAGCCAACCGGGCTAAATAGGACAGGAATCATTATGCTCCAATCTGGGATGCATAAACATAACAGCCAAATGGGCTAAAGAGGACAGGAATCATTATGCTCCAATCTGGGATGCATAAACATAATAACCAAACAGGCTAAAGAGGACAGGAATCATTATGCTCCAATCTGGGATGCATAAACATAACAACCAAATGGGCTAAAGAGGATAGGAATCATTATGCTCTGGCCAGAGACTTCTGACTCACTCGGAACCAATATATTTTCATGAGTCACTTCCTGGGGACCACAGTCTACCCAGACACTGTACTGAGGATGTCGACCAGGGAACACATAACATCAACTTGTACTCACCTTAGTTTACGGCAACGCCGAGAACAAGTAATCCACCCCGGGGATTCTTCTGAGTACTAGGAGAGTTCTTGAGTTACCTAGATAACCTTTTAGCTAGAGATCGAGATTATGAAGTTGATTATTAAAGAGTACCCTATATCTGAGGGACCTAAGTACTAGGGGCATCCTTCGCCATCCAGACTGCCTACATACCCTGTATCCACAGGATCAAGGCCCTCTACGGATGTGACCTACACGATGAATGTGAACATGTAGTTTTGTCTTGCACTATGTTTTATGTAACTGTGGTTGGTACACAATTCTTTGCCAACTGCCCATTTACTCAAGTGATACAGAGACAGAATTCCTAAGAAACTAGTATTGCAAACACACCTCCTGGGAGTGTTTGAATAATTTACCTATCACGAATATTTCCCCGATGAGGTCTTCCCATTGATCGTCCTACAACAATTTTTGATAGTCTCACCTTTTTCTTTTTCTTAATCTTTTTAGTCAGGTATCTAAGGAGATTTTCCCTTCCTACAGATTTAACTTAGAGATGTTCCTTATTACTCCCTGACGATTTAGAGGGACGGTGCCCAGACGTCGCTGTTGCAGCTATGTTAGGCGTGAGGTACTTGGTTCAACATGACGACATTACCCATAAATATGACCCAGAGGTACTATAAATACTGAACACTGCGAATGTTTGAGTTTGGACATTTAATTACAAGATTTACCTTGCTAATAAAAAAACTTTATCTATATCAAAATAAATAAAAAGATGAAGGGAACATGCTTGATAAATTCATTTATGCAAATTGAATAGGCCTAGAAATGATACAATTACTGACATATTGTACATGAATAAAACTAGAAAAGTTATTTTATCAATAATGCACATAAGGATGCAGTCTTAAGAGAAACAAGGAAATCTAATGAATATCCTAGGATTGATAAACCTTCATTCTCATGCTTGTCCAATGAAGTGAATAACTAGGTATGATTGTACTTTGTAGATGTTGTTGCCTCCTAGTTGTTGAGCATTCATGATAGTACTTCGATTATATGATGGCATTTTGACTCATTATTACATACCTCATGATGTAGATCATAACTCAAATCCATGACATGGTAGTCTATTTTCACTTCTCAAGACAACCATTTGGGGTAGGTGATATGACTATGTTTAGGATAGATATATTATGTTAGTAACATCATATACCATTACTATCATACTCTTTATTGTAGTGACATGACATTACCTTGTCATTGAGAGTGTCTCAAATTTTGTGACTATCCTTGTTGGGAGTTTTGTTATTGACCTTACCACCTTTGTAATTCCATGTCTTCCTTAAGTTCTCTAATGATATAATTGTCCTTTAGATGTTGAAAGTTAGAGAGATAGAGGAAGATAGAGAGAGAAGGGGAGATAGACTGAGAAGGTTATCAATTGGCATGAGTTAGTTGTTTTTTTTCTTGGATAACTTTTGCATTATAATAGTCCAAATTCTAGTATGATTTATACTGATGCTTATGACTATAATTACCCACTCTTTTTGGTTCATAATAGTCATATTTGGTGTTAATGATACTTGTACTAGCTTTGTGGAAACCCTTAAGATCTATCATGACAATCCTAGGGTGATCTCAACTATCCATAGGTTTGTTATAACAACATAGTAACCCTGGATAAGATGGGGTAGGCATGCCAACTATCACCCACCTCATCTATCCTTAAAAATATTTATAAAAAATATTTTAATTATAATTACTTAAAAAATTAAAAAAAAACTTTTCATGAGGTAAAAGATTTAGAAAATGGTTCATCTTTTCCTCTTAGTTTATGGAAAGATAGTCCTACCCATACCTACTCAGCATTCATTTGCACCATTGGTAGGATCATTTCATTGACAAAGTGTACTATTTATTCTATCTACCTACACGGATTACTGTTTACGTGCATTCATTTGCATCCCAATGCCAGTGATCATGTTAAATTCAGAAGCTGAATGAAAGATCTTTACAACTACACATAATGAAAAGCTTTGGCAAGAATTACTATTTATGATGCTCTCATAAGTGAAACCTCTGAATACTAATCATATTGTTAAAATTGAATAAAAAACCCATAAGAGCCTGAGAAACTTGTTAATAAGCACAATTCCTTACCTTGCTCTAATGTTTATTTATTTGAATTGAAGTTCTATATTCACTTCATTACTTTAATGAACTTAGCAGTAGAAAGGAAACAAAATTTTCCAGTAACTATCCATCAGACTACACGTATGCAGAATGTGGAAGGCAGACAAGGCATGCGATTTGTTTGACAGAAAATAATGAAGAGATATCGTCTCATAGAATGCAATGATTACAGGATATGCACCAAATGGATTTGTTGAAAAGGCTTTAGAAACTGAAATCGGCAAGTGTAATGTGCAAGCATAGACAAGGCACATGAACTGTTTGATAGAGTGCAACAAAGAGAGGTTATCGTAGGGAATGCAATGAGTTACAGGATGTGTACAAAACGGAATTGTTGGAAAGGCTACATAACTTTCCAATAAATGCAATCGGTAGACAAATTGCCTGGAATAGATAGGCCTCGTCAACATGCATGCAAGCTAGGGAACCAGAATGCCTAAGAGAGATGTCAACTCGTGGAGTGCATGATCACAGAATTGCACAAAATGGAGTTGTTGATAAGGCATTAAAACTATCAATCAAATGCAATTGTCAGCTGTAAATCTCAATTCCACAACCTCTGCCAGCGTCCTCTCTGCCAGTGCCAGTGTGGGAGCTTTGGAACAGAGCACAAACATTTGTCAAAGCATAGTGGAAGGGGCATAGTTTGGAAGTATAGACAATGCATTCGAACTGTTTGACAAAATGCCACAAGAATACAATCTCATGGGATGTCATAATAAAAAGATATGTTCAAATGGGTTTCCTGAATAGACAAACCTATCAAGCATATGCAATGGCAGGCGTAAAGCCAAATTCTAAACCTTTGCCAATGTCTTCCCTGCCTGTGCACAAAATGGGAGCTTCGATGCAGGGTATGGACATCTCAAATAAATGTGGTTTCAACGATTTCAGGATATGCACAAAATGAATTGGTGGATAAGGCATTAAAACTATCAAACAGATGCAATTGGCAGGCGTAAAGCCAAACTTCATAACCTTGGCCGACGTCCTCACTACCTATGCACAAACCGCATAACGGGAGGGGAATTTGGCAGTTGTTACAGTTGGAAATGTTCTGGTAGACTTGTATGCAAAAATGAATGTGCATAGACAAGGCCACGTCATCTACTTTGTTTGAGCCTACGTGGGGCTTTAGAACAGGGTATAGACCTACATCAGAGCATAGAGGAAATGCAAATTTCCCATATGTTGTAATTGCAAATGCGCCGATACACGTGCGAGCACATGAACTATTTGATAAAATCCCTCAAAGAAATGTTGTCTCATGGCTTCAACGACTGCAGGACCTACATAAGATGGATTTGATGATTGATGAAAAGGCTTTAAAAACCTTCAAGCAAATGAAATTGGCAGGGTGTTCTAATTGGGCATTGTTGAAGTGGCCTTAGAAAATTTTTAAGCAATACAGATGGCAAGTGTAAAACTAAAACCTTTGCCCGCAATATGCCTGCCTGTGTCTGCATGGGTCAAGAAGAGGCTGAGGGCTGTGGCAGAGAGGAGAGGCAAACGGGTTAGGGGGTGGTCTAAATCAACCATTCTACAAAACTTTTAATAAAAACTACCATACATATATTAAATTTGCAACATATCAACATAATTTTCAACTAAAATTAATTAGCAAAGTGCAAGAACTAGACTTTCAAGAGAAACAAAAACAAAATGAAGAAGAGAAGAATTCTTACAGATTTCTCCAACACTCCTTAAACTAGAGATGAGTCCCTTCTTCCTTACAATTCTAGGCATTTTATAGAAAAGTCCATTCTCCATCTCTTTTTTTTTAATGATCCTCCACTCTCTTTGTTTAATGGTAATGCATCCTCCACTCTCTTTGTTTAATGATAATGCATCCTCCACTTTCTTTGTTTAATGATAATGCATCCTCCACTCTCTTTGTTTAATGATAATGCATCCCCCACTTTCTTTGTTTAATGATAATGCATCCTCCATTTTTTTAAAGTGTAATCCATTGTTAATTGTTTATTATTTGTATTTTTAAATGAATATACATTTTATGTTTAGTTTTCAAATTTAGAATTCAAAAATTGAGTTGTGACATCCTTCTCCCCTAAATTTATGCATCGTCCCGATGCATGTTAGAAATAAGATCAAAACATATACATATAAATCCATATTAGAATATCTACTTTTAAAGTCCATATTTCAAAATTAGTTTAACATAGATAAAGATAACAAGGAGTATTATTTGAGCATAACTATTTGTATCATCTCAACATCATTGTCTTTAAGCAAAAATTGAAGTTTGTCGAGTTTATAAATAACTAGAGTTTATTCAAAATAAAAGCGGATAGAGCTGTTGCATTTCCACTGTGTCTTCCCATGTAGCATTCTCAGGTGAGTACTGGTCCCACTGGACTTTAGATTGGTCCACTATCCTATTGCAGAGCTGGAACTGGTGCCTCTCGATGATTCTGCATGGCTCTATTGTTATTGTACCTAGTTCTTCCACCTGCAGGGCATTCCAATTAAGAATATGCTTAGGGTCAAGTATATACTTTTTTAACAAGGATACATGGAACACGTCATGAATGCGGCTCAGTGCGAGGTAAGGCCAAGCAGTAAGCTACAAGATTGATTTCCTCAAGTACTTCAAAAGGCCTGACATAGCGAGGGGTTAGCTTTGACTTCCTTCCAAAAGAGATGGAACTTTTATGAGGATGAACTCTTAGGAACACCTTTTCACCAACTTGAAATCTTCTGGGTGTCGTATTCTTATTTGCATAACTTTTCTGGCAATCTAAGGCTTCCTTCAACCTCTGTTGAATAAGTTGCACTTGGTTGTCCATATCTTTCTACATTTTAGGGCCAACCAGTATCCTATCTTCCAATTTATCCCAACTTAATGGTGGTCAACAAGGTCTCCCATAAAGAGCTTCAAAGGTAGGGGCTTCTTTCTCTTCTCCCTTCTCATCTAAAGATCTAAGAATATCTGATTTCCTTGTTTTCGTCTTGCCTTCTTTAGTTGCATAGCAGAAATGGTCCCCACTGATATAGGTTTGTAAATTCCTTGGATCCTAACTCTACACCCCTTATCATCTACACACTCCACCACTTTGTTATAGCAATCTATGTTAGCCTTATGACTCGTTAGCCAACTTATTCCGATTATGGCATCATAGGTTCCTAGGGGTGCAACATATAAGTTAGCTTTGGTTTCTAATTCAGGAAACTTAATGAGGGCTCCTCTTATGTACTTGTTCACTTTTCGTATAGCCTTGTCCCCATACTGAACCGTCCATGATGATTCCATATTCTTAGTCTGCAAAGACATTTTTCTTACCAATTCTGGGAAAATAAAATTCTCGGAGGAACTAGTATCTATTAAAATAGTTATGGGTTTACCAAAAAGCATACCTCTTGTCTCCATAGGTACATTTTGATGACGTGTTTATTGATTTCTGACGGCAGCATGTATTTGATGTTGCCGAGGTTGCTGTGGTTGATTGTACCCATTCCTTTTTGAACAATCCCTTGCATAATGATTGCCTCCACACATAAAGCATCCACCAGGTGGTCCATTAGAAATTTGGGGTGGTATATTCCCATCATTCCTCCTAACATTACTATTGTAATTGTTCTTGTGATCCTGATTACTAGTGGATTCTATTCTATCCCAGTCTCTCCTCTTGTTCTTTTGAGCTCCTTTGTTGTCCTTATTGTCTAGTTTCCTTTTGAAGACAAATTGTTTGTCCTAAAAGTTTCAATTGCCACCAATAATGCCTGTAATTTCTTTTCCTGTTTGAGTGCCTTCTCGAAGACTTGATTCATGTTGTCAGGGGAAAACATATCCACTTCTGCCCCAATATCAGTATTCAACCCCAAAAGAAACTTCCTTGCCTGAGACCTTTCATCCTTTTGATAGATAGGAACATATTTCAGTAGCTTTGCAAATCTATCCCAATACTGTTGGACTGTGGGATTTCCTTGTCTAAGATTCAGAAACTCAGTCATCTTCTCATCATAAAATAGTTGTGGAAGCCATCTCTCACAGAAGTGGCTCACAAACTACCTCCAAGTCAGGTTTTCTTTTGAATAACAATATTGTTCTTTTATGTTTATCCACCAACTAGCAGCTTCTCCTTCTAACTGATAGGCTCCCCAGGTTGCCTTGATGTTTTCTAAGTAGTTTCTTAGTTCAAAATATTTCTCCATTTCGATTAGCCATCCTTCTGCAGAATCCCCCACATGTTTACCGTCAAACTTAGGAGTTATCTTCTTGAGGTCTTGTGAGATATCTAGAGTGGTAATTTCCTGTCGAGGCCTAGGAACCTCTAGCTCATTAATTGTTTGAGCAATGTGTACTTCTGCACCTTGATGTTCACCTTCCAGTTCCAAAATGTTTTCTATAGTCCCCTGTCTAGTCTTCAGGTCCTGTACCGTTTTCTCAAGGTTTTCCAACTTTTCTTTCTGTTTTGTCAACAACTGAATAATTGCTTCAATACCAACATTTGGGTTCTCAGGTGGGTTTTCAACATGTTCTTGGTTTACTAGTTCTTGGTTGACTAGTTCCTTTCGCAAATTTTGCAATTTTTGGGTTCTCACCATTTAATTCTTAAACAAGGAGAGAGGTGATTTACCACTTGCTACAATTTTTGGTTTACAACATGCAAATTGACTATAATTAAATCTATCACAATTCTTATCTTGAATACTAAGTATTATCAATTTTGAGTTTGTAGGCCTCTAGGCCGAGTGTTTGAACCACGCTCTGATACCACATGTAAGGACCCACTTGATCCAAACTCAAATTTTCAAAAATTTTACTTTATTAACAAGTTCTTAAGAGATATATCAAGACTTCCATTGAGTACTCAGGAAAAACTTCAGCCAAACGGGCCATATGTTCAAAATGGAACATTAATTTCGGCCAAAATGGGACATATGTTCAAAACAAAACATTAATTTCGGCTAAAACAGGCCATATGTTCAAAACAGAACATTCTTAAGCCAACCCGTGCTCTTCTATCCTTTGGGCAAATAGGTTCATATGGAACTAGCTCAAACGGACCTTATCGCTACCCAAAATGGGGTAGAACAAATGGTGGCAAAATGACCTGGTGGTCAAACGGACCAAGACTTTATCCAATATGGGATCAGTAAACACAATAGCCAACTGGGCTAAATAGGACAGGAATCATTATGCTCCAATCCGGGATGCATAAACATAACAGCCAAACGGGCTAAAGAGGACATGAATCATTATGCTCCAATCCGGGATGCATAAACATAATAGCCAAATAGGCTAAAGAGGACAAGAATCATTATGCTCCAATCCGAGATGCATAAACATAGTAGCCAAATGGGCTAAAGAGGATAGGAATCATTATGCTCTGGCCAGAGACTTCTGACTCACTCAGAACCAATATGGATTCATGAGTCACTTCCTGGGGACCACAATCTGCCCAGACACTATACTGAGGATGTCGACCAGGGAACACATTACATCAACTTGTACTCACCTTAGTTTACAGCAACGCCGGGTACAAGTAATCCACCCCGGGGATTCTTCTGAGTACTAGGAGAGTTCTTGAGTTACCTAGATAACCTTTTAGCTAGAGATCAAGATTATGAAGTTGATTATTAAAGAGTATCCTATATCCAAGGGACCTGAGTATTGGGGGCATCCTTCGCCATCCAGACTGCCTACATACCCTGTATCCACGGGATCAAGGCCCTCTACAGATGCAATCTACACGATGAATGCGAACATGTAGTTCTGTCTTGCACTATGTTTTATGTAACTGTGGTTGGTACACAGTTCTTCGCCAACTGCCCACTTACTCAAGTGATACAGAGATAGAATTCCTAAGAAACTAGTATTGCAAACACACCTCCCAGGAGTGTTTGGCGTTTAATTTTTCAAGTGTGAATAATTTACCTATCACTCTTATTTCCTCGATGAGGTCTTCCTGTTGATCGTCCTACAACAATTTTTAATAGTCTCACCTTTTTCTTTTTCTTAATCTTTTTAGTCAGGTATCTGAGGAGATTTTCCCTTCCTACAGATTTAACTTAGAGATGTTCCTTATTACTCCCCGACGATTTAGAGGGAAGGTGCCCAGATGTCGTTGTTACAGCTATGTTAGGCGCGAGGTACTTGGTTCAACGCGATGGCATTACCCATAAACATGACCTAGAGGTACCGTAAATACCGAACACTGCGAATGTTTGAGTTTGGACGTTTAATTACAAGGTTTACCTTGCTAATAAAAAAACTTTATCTATATCAAAATAAATAAAAAGATAAAGGGAACATGCTTGATAAATTCATTTATGCAAATTGAATAGGCCTAGAAATGATACAATTACTGACATATTGTACATTCATAAAACTAGAAAAGTTATTTTATCAATAATGCACATAAGGATGCAGTCTTAAGAGAAACAAGGAAATCTTATGAATATCCTAGGAATGATAAACCTTCATTCTCATGTTTGTCCAATGAAGTGAATAACTAGATATGATTGTACTTTGTAGATGTTGTTGCCTCCTAGTTGTTGAGCATTCATGATAGTACTTCAATTATATGATGGCATTTTGACTCATTATTACATACCTCATGATGTAGATCATAACTCAAATCCATGACATGGTAGTCTATTTTCACTTCTCAAGACAACCATTTGGGTAGGTGATATGACTATGTTTAGGATAGATATATTATGTTAGTAACATCATATACCATTACTATCATACTCTTTATTGTAGTGACATAACATTACCTTGTCATTGAGAGTGTCTCAAATTTTGTGACTATCCTTGTTGGGAGTTTTGTTACTGACCTTACCACCTTTGTAATTCCATGTCTTCCTTAAGTTCTCTAATGATATAATTGTCCTTTAGATGTTGAAAATGAGAGAGATAGAGGAAGATAGAGAGAGAAGGGGAGATAGACTGAGAAGGTTATCAATTGGCATGAGTTAGTTGGTTTTTTTCTTGGATAACTTTTGCATTATAATAGTCCAAATCCTAGTATGATTTATACTGATGCTTATGACTATACTTACCCACTCTTTTTGGTTCATAATAGTCATATTTGGTGTTAATGACACTTGTACTAGCTTTGTGGAAACCCTTAAGATCTATCATGACAATCCTAGGGTGATCTCAACTATCCATAGGTTTGTTATAACTACATAGTAACCCTGGATAAGATGGGGTAGGCATGCCAACTATCACCCACCTCATCTAAATCCTTAAAAATATTTATAAAAAATATTTTAATTATAATTACTTAAAAAATTAAAAAAAAACTTTTCATGAGGTAAGAGATTTAGAAAATGGTTCATCTTTTCCTCTTAGTTTATGGAAAGATAGTCCTACCCATACCTAACGAGCATTCATTTGCACCATTGGTAGGATCATTTTGTTGATGAAGTGTACTATTTATTCTATCTACCTACACGAATTACTGTTTATGTGCATTCATTTGCATCCCAATGCCAGTGATCATGTTAAATTTAGAAGCTGAATGAAAGATCTTTACAACTACACATAATGAAAAGCTTTGGCAAGAATTACTGTTTATGATGCTCTCGTAAGTGAAACCTCTGAATACTAATCATATTGTTAAAATTGAATAAAAAAACAATAAGAGCCTGAGAAACTTGTTAATAAGCACAATTCCTTACCTTGCTCTAATGTTTATATATTTGAATTGAAGTTCTATATTCAATTCATTACTTTAATAAACTAAGCAGTAGAAAGGAAACAAAATTTTCCAGTAACTATCCATCAGACTACACGTATGCAGAATGTGGAAGGCAGACAAGGCATGTGATCTGTTTGACAGAAAACAGCGAAGAGACGTCGTCTCATAGAATGTAATGGTTGCAGGATATGCACCAAATGGATTTGTTGAAAAGGCTTTAGAAACTAAAATTGGCTAGTGTAATGCGCAAGCATAGACAAGGCACATGAACCGTTTGACAGAGTGCAACAAAGAGAGGTTATCGTAGGGAATGCAATGAGTTACAGGATGTGTAGAAAATAGAATTGTTGGAAAGGCTACAGAACTTTCCAATAAATGCAATCGGTAGACAAATTGCCTGGAATAGATAGGCCTCGTCAACATGCATGCAAGCTGGGGAACCAGAATGCCTAAGAGAGATGTCAACTCGTGGAGTGCATGATCACAGAATTGCACAAAATGGAGTTGTTGATAAGGCATTAAAACTATCAAGCAAATGCAATTGTCAGCTGTAAATCTCAATTCCACAACCTCTGCCAGCGTCCTCTCTGCCAGTGCCAGCGTGGGAGCTTTGGAACAGGGCACAAACATCTGTCAAAGCATAGTGGAAGGGGCATAGTTTGGAAGTATAGACAATGCATTCAAACTATTTGACAAAATGCCACAAGAATACAATCTCATGGGATGTCATGATAGCAAGATATGTTCAAATGGGTTTCCTGAATAGACAAAACTGTCAAGCATATGCCATGGCAGGTGTAAAGCCAAATTCTAAACCTTTGCCAATGTCTTCCCTGCCTGTGCGCAAAATGGGAGCTTCGATGCAGGGTATGGACATCTCAAATAAATGTGGTTTCAACGATTTTAGGATATGCACAAAATGAATTGGTGGATAAGGCATTAAAACTATCAAGCAGATGCAATTGTCAGGCGTAAAGCCAAACTTCATAACCTTGGCCGACGTCCTCATTGCTATTTAAAAACCCAATTTCCTCAAACAAGTGCTTTGGTATGAAATAATCTCACATACATGGCTTCTCATCACAAAAACACTATGTTCCCTCCTAAGGTTTATATGAAGAGGAAAAATCCTAAACCTAAATTAGTCTTTACACCACATGATAGAACAACTGGAAGCATTGAAGGACCTCTTTACATAGCAGTGAAAGTGATGAACAATCCTACACGAGGAGCCCTTATTGATCCTAACTCTATGACTAATGTGGCTACGGAAGAGTTCCTTTATTCACATGATTTGATGCAAGAATATTATGAACCCATGACATGATGATTAAAACACATACTGGAGCTTTCCTCCCGGCTATAGGGAAGATTACTTCATTGATCACGATACTTGATAACGTTTTGGAACAATCATTCAATATCATACCTACATCTGACTTCTTCCACATAAAATTAGGCCATCCATGGCTCAAGGCCATGAAAGCCATCCCCTCAACAATTCACAAATGTGTAAAAATTCCTCTCCATGGAAGTATGCATACTATTCATAATAGTAAGTGGCAACCTATGGTTGCTCAAAAAAACTTCAATCTTGATTACTTTTGGCCACAACCTACTGAACCTCCTGAACCATGACAAGATCAAATATTCTTGCGATATCAATGATATAAAGCAAAATTGATAACAAAGCTAGCTGGACCTTCTCCCGAACAAATCATAAGTAAAGAGCCACTTGAATTAAAAGAACCTCCTAGGTCCAAAGGTAAGGGAGTCTATGCTGAGGTTACTCCTCTGTCATCCTTACAAGGATCGGGAGATACCCATAAAGAACAAAACAATTCATCACAAAAGGTTAATCTAGCACAAGCTTCCTCCTTTGAAATGTTGAAGACTATGGAAAATCATGACAATACTTTTGGAAACATCACCAACAAAACAATAAGAAATAGACAAGCAAGAGAATGAAGGAAGAGATGACAAGCTTTAGCTCAAAAACCAACACCTCAACAAGAGAACATTTCACCACCTGACATTGAACAAACTAAGGAAGAGCTTAATGTTGAAGAACTAAATGACGATGATATAAGTTTGGCAATTTTACCTTATGTACCTCTTTCCTCTTGCATTCAAGATTGGGAGGAGGATGATTTGCTTGATGACAACCACTAGTTCGATTGTGTATACAAGTAAGTATTTCTAACCCTTCTTAGCCACCTTTATTGTAGCATACTTTTGCTCGCTTATGTGGCCTTCTCTTATGTGTTGTTTTCCCCCGTGTCGTATTATGTGTTGTTTAGGTCTCCTTGGATGACCCTTGATACTCTTGTAAGGTCAAGGATACCAGGAGATTGCCTTTGTTGTGACTTTTCTTCTATTTGTTTCATCATTCTTCTATCCTTCTATTCTCTATTTTATTGTTGTGTGTCATGCCTTAGGGGCATAGCATTGTGGTTGATGTCTTGGGGGCATCCTCCCATGTGGTGTTCCTAAGCCACTTGTTCTCCTCTCTCATTTTTACTATTTACCTTCTTTAGTGGTTCTACCTAGTTGGTGGATGATGAAAACAAACAAATACTGATACGAACAGTGTGTCCCTTCAGTGAGTAAGCAAAAATGGACCTAGTCCATATATGAAGATGCGGTTGATATATATATATATATATCCAATGCTTAACTAGTAGAATCACTATGTGCGATGCATCATTTTGTCTTATCTCTTCTAACAAACCTTTGCAATACAGATGCTCCGTGAACTTTGGATTGTTTTGTATCTCACTTTGTTGTTACACTCAGTCCTGAGATACCTATAGTATAATCCCAACGACTATACTCAGATCCAAACCCATAAGTTTAGCCTTAATTTCTTGGATGTGATCTAATACATGCATAGTTTTATGATTCGATTTGGTTAATATCTTAGAGTAAGATGCTCTAACCTTATCTCTTGTTGATTATCTTAGCATATCTTATCAATGTGTTTGTGGGAACATTTAGCAATCATGGCACATGTCACCTTTGTGGGTATGGGCTTTGTGAGAGCTCTTGTTCCCTTGCATGTTTTCACTCTACCTTAATATGCTTGATATCAGTAAGCGACATCAACCACCTTAAGGTAGGGGCATATATAATGGTATTTGTCTGATTATTTTACATTGACAAAGCATGTTTGCATACATTGATCTATTGCGTATACCTCCTTTTCACTGTAAGGCATCTTCGTGATGCGGGTGGGGTTGTATACTTTGAGCACATGCTTCCTTTTTAGTGTAAGGCATCTCCGTGATGCAGGTGGGGTTGCATTTTGAAAGCCCTTTCGTAGAAGGCAAGATGGTGTATCTCTTGAGCTAGTGCACATCCTTTTATACAAAGTCCTCATCACGAGGTGGGGTTGGATCTTGAGTCATCCTCCCTTAAGCATGTCTTTGGTAGTTGTCGTAGCATAATCTCAATCGTCAGGTGTGTCTACAATGTTTTTTAGATAGTGGGACTTAGCAATAAGATCCTTCCATCACTCGTGTTTACCATGTATAAGATGTATAGTATGTTTATGGCATGCTATGTGGTGCTCATATATTTTGTGTGTTTTCCTTGCGTGTTTGTTGTGTCTTCCCTGAATATGGTCTAAAGGTGCATGGCGATGAGCCCCCTCCACATTCAGGTCTTTGTTTGGCATGTCTTCCCCTGAGTGTGGTCTAAAGGCACGTGGTGTTGAGCCCCCTTCATATTCGAGTCTTTGTTTTACGTGTTTTTGGTGGTCTAAAGGCACATGGTGATGAGCCCCCTCCACCCCTTAGTTAGGATTTTATTTCATATATAAAATGCTATATCAATGTCTTCATCGTGTTTTGCATGACTGCTTTCATGTCTTCATCGTGTTTTACGCGCTTCCACTGCATTCTCTATGTTTTGTGTGCTTCTTACTATCTTCATTGTGTCTTGTGTGTCTTTAATGTGTTTTCTAGTGCTTACTTGAGATTGGGGGCTAGAAATAGTCCTCCAATCTTTGTGTATGCCTTAGCTTCATGTGCCTAGCATGTTTGATGTGTTTTTGACCGTACTTTAATGCATGTATGGATCATAAGATCATACATACATTAAAGTGGGGGCTAAATGTTATGTTGTAAAAAGTTTCCCAAGGACTTTTTACCTCCTAGTTTAGCTCCTAGGTCCCCTTAATTTCATTATGTGTAAGGCATATCTGGAAAACTTATTTATTAATTATAATATTGAAAATAATTAATTAATTATATTTTTATCAAAATAATTATTTAAACTATTATTTTATGCTTTTATAATCATAGATTTTATAAAGAAATCTTTTATCTTCAAGAAACGGGATTGATATTTATTTAGTGGAGCTAATTTTAGTTGAGGAGAAGAAAGGTGTCGGGAGTTGAAAAGGGAAGAGTCATTTTATTACTTTTGTGTGGAAGATGAAAATCCATGTTGTGCAGTTTTAAAAGATGAAATGGAAGAAGTGGGAGGAGGTATGGGGTGGCAACAGTTGGAGGAAGAGGAGTTACACTGAGTATGATTTATGAATCAAGAACTATGTTCTGTTGGAGCAAAAGATGGTAAATAGGATCAGGTATGTTATCCTCGGCAATCTATTTTCATCTGATGAGAATAATGGGTAAGGATTAGATTGACCTTTATCATTAAAGTTGGATGGTGTCTTGAGTTTTGCTTAAATGGATTCTATAAGAATCTTGCTTTACATGTAGCTAGATAGTAATGTGGACAAAAGATTTGCCATTGTATTCTATTGAATCTTCTACTTGTAGATCAACAATCACATTGGAAATAATAAAAAGGCAAGGGGACCTTCAGAAACATAATTGCCTATATGCATGGATAGGAAGAGGATTAATACTGTGGATGTAGCTTAAATTAATATGAGCTTGATGACTTATATCAACGACATGCTCATGTTGATGATGGTTGTAAATCATATCATTTTTTGATTGCTATTCTCTTATTTACTGAAGAGATTGTACTTTTGTATTCCCCTGATGCTTTGTAAACATAGTTAGATACTCTAGTTCACTTTGCATTGTGCTAAATCCAATAAGATGGTGATTTGGAGAGTCTCTTTCTAGATAAGTGTTAACCTTTAAAAAAATAATGGTGGGGATCACAGTATCCTTTTCTGGAACATGTTGGGAGGTCTTGGTTTTGGTTTTCACCCCTATCGCCACTAATTGCATTTGCCTGAAAGTTCCTTAATCCTGCTTAGCATATCCATTTGTTCTATCTTGTGATCATTGCATTCCAAGAGAAGACATTTCTACGAGGAATCTACCAATCAGTTCGTATGCCTTGTTGAAACATTCATGCATATCTACCAGAATTTTTCTAACGCCTGTGGAATGCATTTTCTTAAAAGTTACTAAAGCCATATTAGCAAATCCATTTTGTGCTCATCCTATCATTTTGGATGCGGGCAGAGGTTGGGATTCTAGATTTAGGCATGTCGATAGCATTTTCTTGAAATTCTAATACTTTTATAGCAAATCCATTTTGTGTAATCCGCAATCATTACATTCCAGGAGATGACAATCAGTGTGAGTGCCTTATGGATGTATTCACTTTTGCTTACATGTCTACCACAACAAAACTTGAATCAACTTTTCATAATGGATGCCCATACCCTGCACCTAAGCTTCCATTCTAGCACAAGGATGAGAATCCCTTTTCTATTATCTAGCTCAAGATAATGCAAACTTTTACACCTTTTACTTCTACAAGAAATTGTCCTCAGTCCTCTTAACTTGTTCTTATCTTGAAATTATTGCTCTACAAGGCATGCAACTAGACAGTCCGTATAATTATTATTGTCCACAAAAAGAAACTAGATCTTATTTAGAATCTTCTTGTAACTGATAGATTTCATAGCTTTCTTTCCTTTTGAATTATATATAACTTAGACAATAATTATTGAAAGATAAAGGCGTCCATTATCTATTTTGCATTAAGATGTTTGGGTATACTTTCTATTTGTACTAAATCTTCATATCTCAAAATCTTAGGCTATGCTTTGTTTATAAAAATGTGTTAGTTTGATATTAATGGGATGTAGAGATATTAAGATGCTTTCATAATTGTAGTAGATCATATTTAAAATTAGTAAAATTGTCAAGCATGCTACATCATAGAGATGACAAAGGAACCAAGCAATTCTTAGCACGTAGTTATGCATGTGGTTATCTTGATCTTATTGTTGTGATTTCTTTTGAAAGTAAAGGATTGTATACACATCTTGGTAAGAATTGAAAACATTAGTTATTATATTACTCTATTTTTATATTAAGAGATATCTTATTTGATATCTGTGTGGAAAAATAATATGTTATATTATTGATTGCATGTTGTGTTAGCTTTGTTTAGAATATTGTTAGCAAGGATTCCAAAATTCATTAGATTTAAGATGGTGGATAATCCATGCATTGATAGCAGTAATCATCTATTGTATCAGATCATTAACTGTCCTATAGAGCCGTCGATTATTTTTCTTACAAGTTACTATTTTTCTTAAATAATGATCTTCAGTTTTTAAATCATTGTATGTTTAAGGTCTAAGCTTTTGATTATTGAGTATGATAATAGTCGGTGTATCGTAATCTTCCTATATGCTATAGGGCATAGTGAAGTACTTATTAGTTTTTTTTGTGGTTTGCTCGTCATCGTTTTTGGTGATGTTTATAAATAAAGTTTGCAAATATAATCCTTATATGATTTTTTTCATAGTTCAGGCATGCCATCGACTTAGATTATACAAATATGAAGTTTGAAATATAAAACTTTGTTTATTGTATTATTTATAAAATATTATTCAAAGTAGAAGAATGTTATCTGTAAACAATTAATTGATCTCTCTTCATTTGAATCAGTTGGAGTGAGCAAGTTTTTAGTCAAGTTGCTAGTTTTCTATTTAAAGAGAAATAAATAAAGGAGGAATCTTACCAGTGTTTTTGCTTTCATGTAGAAGAAAATCTATTGTCATCCAACATGATTTGTTAAGCATAAGTAATAAATTGTTTAATGAGTTGAAGAACATCATTTATGATTGTGAAACTTTTTGATAATGTTGAGAGATAGGTAAAATCTTAATCTTTTGCTGATTTCATGTAAGGTTCGAAATACACATGTGTATCTGAGTTTGAGAAGGTGTCGATGTCATGTGATTATCTTTTTGGAAATTTTGAATTGAGTGATATTGTCATGTAGTTGTAAGTTCTTGAACTACGAAGTCTCTACGCTATGCGTACGTAGGCAAGGCCGTCATGGATGAGCCCCCGAGACATTAGGTTAGCCCCTTAGGGCCTTAAACTAGTATATTGCTATTTGATATGTTCATTGATGGACTTTGGGGTACTAATGTTCACATTTAGATGTGCAGATATAGGTCTGTTAATTGAGCAGATTACTGGAGCAAAGAACATATTTTCCACTATGCTTAAGGATGATCATATGGTTCTTACTATAATTGATTGTAATTGCATGGAGGATGTTTATATCTATGAAAATTATTATTTGCAAAACATGATATTAAAATTATGATTAATCAAAAATTGTATTGTTATCAATCAGGATTGCACCTATTATGCAAACTAGAAAGCTCGACAATCCTTTGTAACATGGGAATACCTTCAGGTTATGGGTACCCTATGGTGAAAGTAGACCTCCAGATTATGGGCTAGTACCCTTCTGATTCTCTAATAAATTAATAACTTTGTAGGAAGAGGGTTAAAAGGATTTCTAATGGATATACTAAAACTAGAATTGAAATGGGTGGTGATGCACCTAAATGATAGAAACATGCAGCCTGATTCACAATGACTTTCAGAATATCTATCCACACAGATCAATTTGGCAATTTGACCACAAAAATCATTTTAAGTAAGGCCTGAATAAACTTTCTCTTGAAGGAAAATTGGGTTCTCACAACATGGAAGAAAAGATTATTCCAATACACAAACTAAGACTTGTGATTTTTCACTGTTTTGAATGCATGCAAGTATCAATGAGACAAAGAATTAAAGGTTTCAATGTAAAAACACAATAAACTTTCATCCAATCATTCATAAAATAGCATAATTGAGAATGTGAATACTTCATCTTACTGAAAATGAAGGAATATCTGCACAAAATAACAAAAGAAATAACCTGTAACTTGTTGTACTGTATAGATCTGAAAAATGAGTTACAAACAAACTCTGCCTCTTTGAAATGTGTAAGAGAGAAAAGAATGTAAGAACTAAGAAAAAACTAAGTTTTTCTCTCCCATATACAAAATGAACTCTCCCATGACAAGCACGAGTCAACTCCAATTAAATCAACCTCACAATATCTCCACCACCACCAAACTCTCTCACGAGCAAAAAAGAAAATCCCTAAAAGAAGGGCTATAAGTGATCCAATTTGAGCTAAGATAGCTCCAAACTGCCCCTCTCTATCATTTTGACCATGTAGAACCTCAAAACCCTCCAAGTTTGACCAAAAATCATGCAAAAGATCCCAAAATACCTTAGTTAACTCCATCCCCTGATTTTGCATGACTATGGGATGAGGAAAAACAAAGTGAACAAATAATAAAGTAATCAACAAGATTTACTTTAATATTTGTTATGAATTTGTTTATCTTTGACCTTTTTATGACTTTTTGACAAATAATAAAGTAATTTATAATTGCATTACTTTATTACTTGTTTACATTTGTTTACCAGTTTCTAAGTCATGCAAAAAAGAGGGTAATTATTTTCAAAAGGTTTTTAAAAATAATAACTCTCCTTATAACTCCCCTTTGCATTTACATAATTACCTCATCCATGCATAGGTCAAACATACATCATTGTATCCTTATGACTCCCATGCCATATCCATATTATTTCATCTCCATGTCATAAGGACATCTCTATATCATTGTCTCCTTGACTTTAAAATTTCCATCCTTAAGAAAAACAAAGCAAAAAATCATCAGCCTCATGGGCCCCTCACATTATTAAGTTCATTGACTTTAAAGTCATCACCACGGGCATTTTTGGATAATAATGATGGCACAAAAAGAAGTAAAAAACTCATCATGCCTACAGTCGATATTTGACCAAAAAGAGAGTTTAAAACCCTAAAACTTGTCATTTTCACTTTGTTTTCTCCTCTTGCTGCTCTGCCCACCGACATGGGTTTCTCTGCGATTTTGGGAGGCATTCATGGGGTTTATATTGCTATTCTTGAGCTATTTTTGATACCCACTTCATTCAAGTAAGCTTTCTTCTTGTGTATTTTGTATCCTTGCAAAAAAAAGTGGTGAAAATACATTGCTTGCTGCTCCTACAACCACTTTCTTTTGGGTTTAGAACTGTATAGTAATATCATGATGGAAGAATCTCCTCTTTGGGTTTTTGTGTCTATTCCATCTTTGCTCTATTTTGGCATAAGGAATAAGGGAAGAATGACAGTTTTTACACTAGTTTTCTGTCAAAAATGATGATGACTATCTCTTGTATCTCGCTCTGCATATTCCTTTCCTCTAGCTTGGCCTTCATGGCACAATGATATAGCCTAGTTTTTGTGTATATGATGCAAGGGTTTCTTTACATCCATCTTTACTTTCTTCTATTACAAAACAAGGTATCACTTCTTCCTTCTTCTGGTTTACTTCTTATGTTGTCTTAGTTTGAGCTTTTCATTCTGATGATATGCTGAAACAAGGCTTTCTCTCTTGTTTGTTTACAAGCCCTACTAGGGTTTCATCTACTCTTTCACCCTTCTAGCAATATTGTTCAGTGGCTTTAGTGAAAGATAGCCACAAGAGGATGTGGTCTTTTTCTTTCCCTGTTGCTCCATCTTGACTCTCATGTACCTGTATGCATTTACACCTTGTGATGAAGGCAATAGAATGAATCTTGAAATACATGTTATTCTCATTTGCATCTCCTGTAGATGAACAAAAGAATATATGTCTCTGCTGCTTCATAAAATGTTGACTGTATCTTCATCTTAGAAAAGGCTGAGACCTATATACTCTGCTGCTCCATACGACTGTATATGTGATTGGAAGCTCATATTCTTCACTGATGAAAGTGATAGTGGCCTATCTTATAGACTTTAAGCTCATTGTATCTTCTAAATGCTCACTACACCTATAGTTGTACTCTTCATGGTTCCTGTAGCATAAGAAAACATGTCATGTGTATTCTATCTCTTCACTGATGGCATAATGAGTCTTCTTCATGATTTATTGTCTTTCTATCATGCACTATTTCATTGCTTTATCTTGCATATGCCATTACTTATGACTGTAGATTGCCCTTAATTCATATGGCTGCACCTATAGTATATGATTTTCTCCTTCTGTAGCAAAGGTAAATGGTGATTATATGATGGATGGACTATCCCTAAGATGAATGTCCCATTATTTGAAACATTGCAAGATCTTCTCTGGTAGTCCTGTAGTATAATGCCCTGACTATTAGGCAATAGATTTGCATCTTTGATCATTCCAATCCTCCATTATAGATTTGTACCTTGCATTTTAGATAGTTGGCATGGTATTTGTACTACAGGTATGGTTCATGACATAGTTGTTCTAGTTGCACCTCACTTATGGACACATATATTTGGACTATTTTTTCATTATGTGACTGCCATCTATCTTACTCAGTTTGATAATAAGCCTCTTGGCTAATGGGATAGTCATGCTCATGACTGTTTTTTGTCCTTCATGGCTATTTAATGAATTCAATAGCAATTTTACATCTCATTCACAACAAAAGGTGGTAAATACCTGATCTATTGCTACTCCATGATGCCTCTCTGGCTAATGCTCTTGATAGGACTATCTTGCCTTGATATTGATCTAATGTTGGTTGTTCTGCCTTGAAGGTTGTCTCATGATGTATTGGTTTGTCACTGACTTTCAATCATAATATGCTTTTATTTATTGATCTGAAAGTCACTTTTCTTATCTTATATTCCCCTTAAGTTCAATGGGCAACATGCTGGGCTCAACCCTTATGGGAACCCATTTTTTACTACATGCTGAAATGTCTTGCATAATGACTGTACCTATACCTACACATTGCACAAACAAGTTAGATAAAACAATGAATACAATACTCAAGTGATGATTTGATCTTTCTGGCTCTCTTTTTTATTGATCCAATACTTCATGATATGTGTTGTGTTTCTGTTGGGTAGGGCACATAGGGAGATCCATATCTAGAGCTCTAACCAATTGTTTACCATGATGCAGGCTCACTTGGTGATCAAGAGAGGAGGAGCAAGACAAAGAAGATCCACCCCAAAGCTATTAGGCAATGATGGATATGCCTTTTCCTTTATGCCTCTCTTTCATTTATTTTATCTTCAGATGCATACAATATGTTATGTTGCAATGGTTAAGCTACTCCCACGACTTGTGTGGGACCACTGATTACTCTTTTCTTTCCAATGAATACAAATACAATACTTGTGCAATTTTGTGTATACTTTATTGGCAAAATGAATGAAACATTTCTGCACTGAATGAAAGCAATGTCTTGAGTTCACTATGTACTTTTCTTTATGTCTCTTTACTTTGAACAACAAAACTAAATTCAAACCTTTCTCAAACACTTTAAAAATATGCCATGGTTTAAGCATAGCAGGGATGTGTTAAAGAAATGTAATGAACTGTCTCAGCTCTACCAATTTGAGCTGTAGATGAAAAATTGGTAACATTTCTAGAAATTTTTGCTGAATGCTTGCCTGCTAAGCATATAGACCAATTGCCTTAGCAATCCATTAGGTACAGGAGTCAATTCCTATCATTTACAACTTAGAAAAACCTTTGTAACTCAACTATTAGGAACTATATAGCAGCAAAACAATACTGAAATCAAACTAATCTGACCTTGTTTAAGACTTGGTCAGCAAAATGTGCATAAGCACTTCTTGGAAAATGAAAACTGAACCTAACCTATACTAACCTACTCTAACCACCCAAAGAACCTGGTCAAACAAACCCATTAACTAGATTTGTAAAATAACTTCCCCTTCTAACCAACATATGATCTTTTGCAAGGTTATGATTTATTACTGATAAGATACGACCCATAAGAACATTCCTTATAGAATGTTGCAAAAATCTCTGAAGAACAAAAACAAACCAACTCACCATCTGAACCTAATCATAGATACTATTGTTATGGGGTGAATAGATGATCTGGTTCTGCTGTTATAAGGCTGCAATCCCCTCTTTGGGTACAACAGTAACATGTGTCTCCTTATTTAGCTATCTGGCAGCTAAATCCCTGATTGGACACCCTCTTGCAATGAATAACCTTTGGCTAATACTCCTAGTTTCTTTATTGAGATCTGTTATTACATCCTTTATCACAATTTCAACCTGATCTGAAGGAGATGTTGATCTATCATCAAGTAATGAAGAGATGACTACTTTTTTCACCTGAGTAGGCTGATCACATACTACTAATTTACATGGCATAAAATCATTATCAATGTTAGAGCAAAAATATTCTATGATACTAGATAAAATGTTCTCATCAAACTCATAGTCTTGTATTGAATCTAGATGAGTTTCCTTCACTCTGCTCATGGCAGCTCTCATCAAACCTTTCCTCTTGTTGTTCATTACCTTCACCTTGCATGATAGCCTGCCATGTCAATTCCTCCTCCATGGTTAGTGAATCATCTCCTTCCGCTATGACAGCCAATAACTCATCAAAGCTATTAGCTCTTTGAAGGTTCCTAGGAACAACAATCTCTTCATCTTCCAAAACAAGACTGTCCTCATTTTGTTATCAGTAGGCCAGCACACTATCATAAGCATTTTTATCTTCTTGTTGTCCCTTTATTGTTGCCTTTGGTATGAGCATGCTTTCCTCATCTGGCTCAACAAAACTAGGTAGCTGATTAAGCAAAGAAACCAATTCTTCCTCCTCATGCGGTGCTTTCTCCAATGAAACTTGTGCATTCTATCTTTGCAACTGAAGACTTTCACCTTGTGACCTTTGTACTTTGCTTTCATTCATCTTATAAACAACATTAGAAAATTTTTCAAATGAATCAAAATGCAAAGGATTCAGTGTCAAGTTTGAACCAGCATCCTCTTCATATGCATCATGCTCATATTCAGCTGGGAATGTAGCACAAACAACAGTAACCTCTTGCTGCACATCTAATATTTCTGATTTGGTGGCACAAAAAGGATTGCAAGAACCTTTAGCTACTAGATTGAAACTTGAAATTTTGATTGGCTTGGGCTCTAAAACCTTTTTCTCCTATTCACCACACCAACTTGGAATCTTGATTGGTTCAGATTTTACTACCTTTTCCTCTTCCTAATTTTGGATTGGTATGGGAGGGGTAGCCTTAACAAGATTTGACATTTTATAATTAGGATACTTAGTCCAAGAAGGCTGCCATGGTTGTTCAAAACTTTGATGACTTGGTTTAGGTTCTTGATATGACTGATACTGAGGATTAATGGACTGGTTTTGAATTCAAAAAGGCTCTTGAGCAAAATGAGAACTTCTAAAACTTGGAATTTTGACCTTAGGAGGGTTAGGAGGCTCACTTTGCTTGAAAAGTTTGGAATTTCATACCTACTAACCTCATCTTGAAAGGGCTGATCTAGAATGAAATGAGATGTTTAGATCTCATGCCTTTGTGTTTGAGCAACCAAAACCTTGATCTACTCCTCTTTTGCAAGCATCTCCCTCTCAAACTATATCCTTTGTGCCTCCAACTCCTGCTCATAAAGATAGGCCTGGTAAGCCATCTCTTCATGTTTCTGCTCATACTCTTGTTGCCTCTTGATCTCTTCCATCTGCTTTGTGAAGTCTAATAATGTGTTCTTCATATCATTCATGCTATTCTTCAAATCCTTAACCTCCAAAGAATGGGGGTGATCAAGAGAGTGTTTGAATTGATTTGACATTAGAGATGTTTCTTGAGGTTGATTTTGGACATATGAATGTTGATATGAAGGTTGAGCAAGGGTGAGTGGGAGGTAAGCATATTGAGCATGCTGGTTTCCTTGAAAAACCATAGAATTTGGGCTAAAACTAGCAGCATGGTTGATTTGATATGGCTGATAAGATGGTGGATTAGCAACATTTTCATGATATGATGGATGATATAACATGTTCCCATGAAAGGTAGACATGCTTACTTATTCAAAAGATGGAAAACAACTGAAACCAGAATTACTTGAAATAAAATAGCACATGATCATACTAAAACCAATAGAAATGTCACTCAGAGTCACCAGATGTGTTGATTTCTTACCTCCAAAGGTTGAGATCACTGACACACACATCAATATCAGTGATATATGAACATATTTTTGGACTGAAATAGTCCAAATGGTCCCACTGAGTGTGCCAAAAACTGTTATCACCTAGGATTGCACCTGTGATGCAAAGCTAGGAAGCTCATCAATCTTTGTAACATGGGAATACCTTCAAGTTGTGGGTACCCTATGACAAAGGTAAACCTCTAGATTATGGCTAGTTCGCCTTTAGACCTCCTAGGATTTGATTACATTTTCAATTATCTTTCCATCCCTTTTCCATTCAAATCTAATAGTTTCTAGGAGATCTAAAGGGGAACCAGCCCATAATCTGGAGGTTTACCTTCGTCATGGGGCACCCACAACCTGAAGGTATTCCCATGTTACATAGGATTGCTAAGCTTCCCAACTTTGCATCACAGGTCCAATCCTAGGTGATAACGGCTTGATAATCATGTGTAACATTTATTTTATTAAGTTAGTACAAGTGAATATTCTTCTTTCATCTATTTATATTTTCATTCTTTCTGACTAATTTAAATTATTATTTTTATTTATTGGTATTTTCCTGAGTGGGCATTTTACATAGGTATCAGAGCCCTAGGTTGCAACACTTGGGAGCTTTGGGGAAAAAGTAGTGGTAATGTAAACCCATTTTTGGGTCTCATCATGGTAAGTAGAGGTAAATTTTGAATTGATGAATGATACGGAATGGATGTCTAGTAAATTAATTTCAACTTATATACAAATATGTTCATAGATGTATTCTTGGTATTGTAAGTTTTTGTAATGTTAATTAATAAATTCTATCAAGCATGTATATTTATCACCTTAATCTGCGATGATATTGACAAACTTGTGTGTTTGGTGATGGTGTTGTGGCTGGATTCTTGGGAGTTGTGGTTGTTGCTCTGTGTGAGCTATTTTTTTTTTTATGGGAGCTACTGGAAGTGTTACATCCCCAACTTATGATTTAGCTTAATCTTATTTTGTGTGGTAATCAGAAGAATTAACCATAGCTTAATGACTAGATGTTGTGGGAATATCTGATTTAAGCATTGATTATGTGAAAACTGACTAATGATAGTTAGTTATGAAACTAATTGTTCATATGAATATTTAATTATTTGAATTGTGAATTAGATGATGATGCACCAATCATGATTTTTCGGTGGTGAGTTTGATCAGGAAAGTAATCATCCTTTGAAGATGGAAGGAGAGTATCATTCGGGAGGAAGAGATAGATGTTAGGAAATGGGCCAAATAGCCATCTGAGTATCATATTCTATGTCCTTATTAATCCTTTGAAAGTTGTCATGAGTCATGTTTTCTTTCTAGGTAATCGATCTCCTTTCTAAGTCATCTTGTCGGTGGTGCTATCTCGACAATGGTTATGACAAATAAACGACATTCCTTGAACATCATCAAAAGTCAAGAGTTAGTCTTGTGAAGAGATAAAGAATTCTCTTGTTTTTCTTATTTCCAATTTGGGATATTATTTCTTTATTCCTTATTTTTCAACAAAGGTTGATAGTTGTTTGAGGGGGAATATTACTCGACCCTGAAAACCCTAAACTATTAGTGTGTCATCCTTTGTTTTCATTATAATGATGATCTTTGATATGTTAGTATTCAACCCTTATTATCTAGCTAAGGGTGACTATGTTATGAGGGCCTCTTTAGAGGCTAATGTCAATAGCATTGACTATGTTTATAACCATATTACTTAATCTATATCCTTGTCTATCCGATAACCATTACCCATGAGGAGTGGGAAGAGAAATTTTAGGCCAGATGGAGGCTTGTTGGAGACCTCCTCATGGACGGGCTAGGAGTGGACTATGTGGATCAAGAGATTCTGCAAGGCGGCATGCATATAATGCATGCAAAGAACCATCCTATGAAAGTTATCTTTTAGCAGTAAGTTATCGTAGTAGGAAGATAGAGCAAGGAAGCTCAAAACCTAGCGGACAAGACATCCACCACTATGTCATATCATAGGTATGACATCTTAGAGCTTATGGCTCATACATATTAAGGTTTCCAAATATAGATTTAAACCCTTGTAAATAAAAGATGTCAACTATGTTGACTCAAGGAAACCATTTATATAAGCATATGATATGTAGAGTAGAGAATATGATTATAAGTATATCTTGATGATTATCACTATATGTTGAAGGCTATTGAAGCCTCATCATAATATTTTATGTATAATCTTGAACTACTGTGTTTTTAAGTGGCACTCGGCCATCATGAGGCCATAATCCCTTTGCTAGATATGCATGCATGTGCAACTATGAGATACCAAATTGCGGGTTGAGCCATATATCCTTAATAATGTTTTCTTTTAATTTCATATCATTTGATAAGCCTTGAATCTGGTGTTTAATATGGAGCCCGATAGGGATATAATCCTTTGTTTAAGACAGGTCGTGGGTATCAACCTATGGTGGTGATACCATAGTTTATATCACACTAGGATAACAATGGTCATAGCTATGATAGTTGCAAACACTCTTTAATCTAGTAGAATGACTGTGTTAGTGTTGTGAGCACTTGATTTATTATCTTGCCAACCTGATAGTAAGTGGAATCAAACCCTGACTATTATACGTATAGAGTATAACTTGGTTATTATGGCTCTTCATGGGGAAGAGTAGGTTAATATTTACATGCATATATATTATGGCTATCTTGGAAGCCTCGACTATATATCATAATTCCTATGTGAAGTATTTATTTGACAGTTCTTTTGATTGTAAGAACTTAACCTTGTTATTTAATAAACTAGTAGATTTAACAAAGGTAAAGGCCAACTGTGTGAATGACTATTATTTGGCATTAAGAAAGTCTCTTAAGGAAGAACTTAAAAGAGATTGACTCTATGAGTCTTTATGAGCCTTTCATAGATATTAATATTTGAGTCTAACCTTGAATATAGGTAAATAAAGTTAACACCGACCGAGTAGGGTAAGTGTTGAAACCGAGAATGTACTGTTTCCTTTAAGAATTACATAATAGTGTGATGTGGAGTCACAGATTCCCTATAACAGTAACTTGACTGTTAATAATAGTTATTAGGATAACTATGAAGTATTTTATGTATTTAAAAGATATATTGACTCCTTGTTGAAGAAGGAGAAACTAGATAAGTGGTAAGTTGTATTTCTTTGTAGGTAGCATTAAGTACATGCTGGGTTTATTGGAGGAACTATTTCTTCTAAGTAATTATATACTTATAAGAATTAATACTACGGTGAGTATGAAACTCTTGTACTACAATGTAAATGGAAGCCATCTCTTTTGAATGGCCATTATTCACAGTTGAGGTATAAGATATTAAAACCCATGAGGATACTTGAGATAGAGTCTTTTAGTAAGACCGTATTATTAGATTAATATGATATGTCTTAAATGACATGATTTGAATATAAATTTTGTGATAGGCCAACATCAAATTGTGAACCTAGGAAGGTCATAAGTTGGAAAATTTGTTTTGGTTATGGATATTTTGAAAAGATGGGAATAGGGTGACGTGGAGTCACAGGAGTGCCTATTGTGAAAGCAACATAACATACTTGAATGTACTCCTAAGATAGGAGTCATTTGTTGGGAAATCTTGTTTTAACTATTGTTATGTTGAAAAATGGAATAGATTGATGAGAAGTCACATGTTCCTTGTTGCGAAAGCAACTTATTTTATTTAATGCACTCCTAAGATAGGAGTTGATTGTCCTAGGATTGGACTAAGAATGAATTGAACCTACCTGTACTAGACCTAGAGTGAAAGGTCAAATTGAGCATACTATAGGATGAGAACTTTTAAGTCAAGTTAGGGTGGTGGACATATGATGACGTTCATTGCATAATGTACATGTATATAAATCTTTGGCTAAAGTAATGCATCCGTCTCTGCATGCATTGTCGGTCCATAGTGCTCCAGATGGCATAGTGTCTCTAGTAGTGTCATGCATAGTTAGAGAGAATCTATAGTTGCATGGACATGGGACATTATGAAGGACACAACACTAGATACTCAGATGGCTAACCTAACGGTTCCTTATATCTAACCCTTCTGTGAAGGGTAGGGCTGCTTCCAGGGAGGAAGTTGTGTGGGGGACCGCTGGTCTGTGGTTGGAGGAAAAGCACCTGGATGATGCTCTCCTTCCCAAGCATGAGACAAGTCGAGGCTTATGAAGATAGATGTCATATATTCTAGATGCAGTGCTTTTTCATTTTATGACTTGATGGTCAATTGTAATGTATAATTTGATATTTAATGCTTTAAGCATAACTTGTACATGCATAGTGAAAGTTATTCACTAAGGACATGTAATTGATTATTGAAATTGTAAGCTTTGTTATATTCTATTTAGATTAAAATGCTTAGTTGTTGAAATGATAATGATTCATTATTGTTTAACTTGAAATGGATAATCATGTTGTTATCTACTCTCTTAATTAAGATGAAAATTTATGTTAATTTTTGGCTATTATGGAATGAGATGTTACATATGGTATTAGAGCTACTAGGTTCAATACATGGACCTATGAGCTCACTACATGATGATTATTTGTTTCTAAAATTTACAGATGCTAATGTTTGGATGTTCTATGCCAAGAATGGTAAGAATTAGAACAACACCAAGCAAGAAGGTAACAAAAAATGGACATTACCCGTGTTACCAAAAGGTCTTGAGGGAGCAAGCCTCAAGAATGAGAAGACTTGAATAGACTAGCTGCTTGGTAGGAGCATGGTTAACTAATGAGGAGACCTTTGCTGATGTCGTTAAATGCATCAAGTAGGAGTTGAGAAAAGTAATTAGGATTGCTGCTCCTAACTCTAATGATGCATCAACAGAACCACCTAAAGCACCAGCTATGGAAGACAATCCTAAGGGTTATGAGGTAACTAGGGAGGTTGTGGACAAGTTCCTATGTGTACATCCACCTCCTAAAACTAAATTTATAAATCTTAAAGTTGAGAAATGAACAGGAGAAGCTATACCATCTTGAAAATGACTTGCAGCCATAAGGTGTAAACAAAATTTTGCAATTTTTGATGGATTATATGTAATCCATGGAAAACTATAATGCATTGAAAGATTCTGGTAAATCTTTCCTTTCTTGTTAAAGATTACATGAAAGAGAATAGATTTATGTTATGAATGGATTCAATGGTATGGGAAACTAATCCATGATTAATCTGAAAACTTCAGGAAGAAGTAGATTGCAACAAGGTTTGGATTAGAACCAAGATGGGAGACAGCTAGGTGAAGGGCAACCTTTAGGGCACTCCAAATCTAAATTTGACCAGATCCTTACTATGCTCCAAGAGATGAGAGTGAGAGTAGGAACTCTCAAATAGGAAGTCAGGGGTCAACAAAGACCCAGGTGGGATGCCTATGATGGGGGTGATGATGAGGTACATCATAATGACATTGCCCAAAGTGAACATGGAGAGAATACATCCAAGGCTAAACAAGAAAAGGACAGAAGGAGCCATATGGCTTTGGCACTATCACGGGACATAAAAAAAAGAGAGTTATGCCACCCAAGTATAATGGTTCTGTAAGCAGAGATGCCATGGAGGCATGACTTACAGAAATGGAAAAATATTTGAAAGAAGAAACTCTAATGAGACCATCAAAGTGGTATGGGGAGCATACTAGTTGGTAGGTGCAACATCCACATGGTGGATGAATAAGAAAATGGAGTTAGGCTTGAGATCTACAAGTCTAACTTGAGATAGGTTATGATACAGGTGCGGTTTAGCCGGTTGTCACCGTACTGTGGAGGTGATAGAGATCAAGTGCTATCTGTTGTATCTTAGGGTTAGCCAGATTTCACCAGTATTACATAGGTGATAGATTCCAGGAGCTACCCCATACTAGGCTGGACTGACTATCGCTAGTGGCATGAAGGTGATAGATGCAGGATCCACTGACTCGATAGTTTAGTGGGTTGTGGAAATCTTCTTATTAGCCACAAGTGATGTATGTTGTTATACCTACTCCTTAACCAGTGATGACAACAAGTAGTATGGGATGCTTGCTTGTCATCATAGATGGTTGTGAATGTGTATGTTGTTACCCTAGTCCTTAGCCAGTGTTGACAACAAGTAGTATGGGATGCTTGCTTGTCATCACATTTGGCTATGAACTGGGAAAAATGATGGGAACTTATGTGAACTAGTGAATTAGGGACTTTATGTGTTACCACACTTGAGCCCTTGCCAGTGATGATCGCAAGTAGTACAGGATGCTTGTTGGTCATCATAGTTGGCTACAATCAGGAAAAATGATGAAACCCATGGTGTACCATTAGGTATACCAACATTTCTTTTTTGAGTTAGGAAGAGGGAGTCCATAGATCAGGAGAGATCATATATGGACAAATACCTTTTTCTTAGAGATTTTGAGGACATATTTCTAGATAAGCTATCAGGATTACCTCCTAAAAGAGCTTTTGATTTTTATATAGATATGATTCTAGGGTTGGAACCTATATCTAAATCTCCCTACATAATGACCACTATAGAACTAATGGAACTAAAAGCTCAATTATAGGAATTGTTGGAAAAAGGGCTGATTAGACCCAGTGTGTCACCCTGGGGAGCATCAGTCATTTTTGTGAAAACTTTTCAAAAAATTTATATTCTATAACTTCCTTGAAGAGAAAAGGCAAGAAATTTGAGCGGTCAAATAAGTGCTAGTAGGCCTTTGACCTACTAAAGGAAAAATTGACTTCAACACCAATTTTGAAAGTACTTGACCCAGAGGGTCAATTTGTAGTCATTACTGATGCCTCAGAAGAAGGCTTAGGTGGTGTACTAGTCCAGGATGGACATGTCATTACGCATGAATTACGTAAACTAAAAAACTATGAACAAAATTATGCCCCACATGATTTGGAACTAGCGGAACTCATTCATGTACTGCAAATGTGGAGACACTACTTACTTAGGAAACCTTTGGAGTTAAAAATAGATCATCAAGGACTCAAATTATATCTGTTCACTCAACCACATCTTAATTCTTGGCAAAGAAGATGGTTGGAATTCATCTTGGATTATGATTTCAAGTTTAGATATATTCAAGGAAAAGAAAATCGAGTGGTAGATGCTTTGAATAGGAGAAGACACATCTCCTCCATGATCTCCGTACATTCTGATTTTAGGAATCAGGTGTTATAGAAATCTAAGAGAGATGAGTTTTATGAGCAGGTAAAATAGGCCTTGAGGAAAACCCCTAGAATCTGAGATATGAAGGATTCAACCTTGAACCAAATGGATTATTAAGGTTTAAAGGAAGGATGTATGTACCTAACTCAGCAGAGTTAAGGAACATGGTATGGGAGGAGGTGCATTCTGCACCATATTCTGGACATCTTGGAGTAACAAAGTTACTTGCTGATGTGAAACCCCTATATTTTTGGAAGAGAATGAAGAGGGATGCTACAAATTTTGTAACTACATGTATGGAATGCTAGAGGGTGAAGGTGGAACACCATCACCTGGAAGGATTATTATACCCTCATGAAATTCCTGAGTGGAAATGATAGATTATAAGCATGGACTTTGTGCAAGGGCTTTTCTATGTCAAGGAACAGGCACAATGCTATCTTGGTTGTGGTGAATAGACTCACCAAAGCCACTCATTTTATATCTAGGAACTTGATGGATGGGGCACCCGTCATTGCTCAAAAATTTGTTTAAGAGATTTTTAGATTGTGTGGCATACCTGAGAAGATTATCTCAGATAGGGATACACAAATGACATCGATGTTTTGGGAAACCTTGTTCTCCTCACTTGGAATCTAGTTAAATATAAGCTCTGCTTATCACCTTGAAATGGATGGCCAATCTGAGAGGGTAAACCAAGTGTTGGAGGATTTATTGAGAATGTATCACATGGATCAACAAAACAAAGGGGAGGATTATCTTCCTCTGGTGGAATTTTCCTATAATAATTCATATCAATCAGCTATTAAGATGGCTCATTTGAGGCATTATTTGGACGAAAGTGCCGAACCCCTATAAGCTGGGACAAGCTAGAAGATAGGGTTAGCCTTGGTCCAGAAATGCTATCAGAGATGGAGGAGCAAGTCCATCTGATCAAGAGAAGGCTAGCGACATCCAATGATAGACAAAAGAGTTATGTGGATGCTAAGCACATCGAAAGGCAATTCTCAGTGGGAGAGAAAGTCCTCTTAAGGCTAAAGCCTTAGAAGAGTTCCATTAAAATTGGGAGGACATCCAAACTAGACTCTGAAGACATTTAATCATCAGGGACAATGATTCATATGGGGGGAGGTATGTTACATCCCCAACTTATGATTTAGCTTAATCTTATATTGTGTGGTAATCAGGAGGATTAACCATAGCTTAATGACTAGATGTTGTGGACATATCTAATTTAAGCATTGATTATGTGAAAACTGACTAATGATAGTTAGTTATGAAACTAATTGTTCATATGAATATTTAATTATTTGAATTGTGAATTAGATGACGATGCATTGATCATGATTTTCTGATGGTGAGTTTGATCAGGAAAGTAATCATCCTTCAAAGATGGAACCTTGGAGAGTATCATCTGGGAGGAAGAGATAGATGTTGGGAAATGGGCCAAATAGCCATCTGAGTATCAGATTCTATGTCCTTATTAATCCTTTGAAAGTTGTCGTGAGTCATGTTTTCTTTCTAGGTAATCGATCTCCTTTTTTAGTCATCTTGTCGGTGGTGCTATCTCGACAATGGTTATGACAACTAAACGATGTTCCTTGAACATCGTCGAAAGTCAAGAGTTAGTCATGTGAAGAGATAAGGAATTCTCTTGTTTTTCTTATTTCCAATTTGGGATATTATTTTTTTATTCCTTGTTTTTTGACAAAGGTCGATAGTCATTTGAGGGGGAATATTACTCAACTTTGAAAATTGTAAACTATTAGTGTGTTGTCCTTTAATTTCATTATAATGATGATCTTTGATATGTTAGAAGTATTCAACCCTTATTATCTAGCTAAGGGTGACTATGTTATGAGGAGCTCTTTAGAGGTCGATGTCAATAGTATTGACTATGTTTATAACCATATTACTTAATCTATATCCTTGTCTATCCAATAACCATTACCCACAAGGAGTGGGAAGATAAATTTTAGGCCAGATGGAGGCTTGTTGGAGCCCTCCTCACAGATCGGCTAGGAGTGGACTGCATGGATCAAGAGATTCTGCAAGGTGGCATACAGATAATTTATGCAAAGAACCATCCTATGATAGTTATCAAAGGGTATCAAACTTCAGTTCAATCTTTATTGGATGCTAGAGGAAAGTGAATGGGAAGGGTGGTGAATATCAGAAAGTTATCTTTTAGCAGTAAGCTATCGGAACAGGGAGATAGAGCGAGGAAGCTCGAAACCCAGTGGGCAAGACATCCACCACTATGTCATATCACAGGTATGATGTCTTAGAGCTTATGGCTCATACATATTAAGGTTTCCAAATATAGATTTAAACCCTTGTAAATGGAAGACATCGACTATGTCGACTCAAGGAAACTATTTATATAAGCATATGATATATAGAGTAGAGAATATGATTATAAGTATATCTTGATGATTATCACCATATGTTGAAGGCTATCGAAGCCTCACCGTAACCTTTTATGTAGAATCTTTAACTACTATGTTTTTAAGTGGCACTAGGCCATCATGAGGCCGCAACCCCTTTGCTGGATGTGCATGCATGTGCACCTATGAGATACCAGATTGCAGGTTGAGCCATGTATCCTTAATAATGTTTTCTTTTAATTTCATATCATTCGGTAAGCCTTGAATCTTGTGTTTAATATGGAGCCCAATAGGGCAATAATCCTTTGTTTAAGACATGTCATGGGTATCAACCTATGTTTGTGATACCACAGTTTTATAGCACGCCATGATAACAATGGTCGTAACCATGATAGTTGCAAACACTCTTTAAGCTAGTAGAATGACTGTGTTAGTGCCATGAGCACTTGATTTATTATCTTTCCAACCCGATAGTAAGTGGAATCGAACCCTGACTGTTATAGGTATAGAGTATAACTTGGTTATTATGGCTCTTCGTGAGGAAGAGTAGGTTAATATTTACATGCATATATATTATGGAAATCTTGGTAACCTTGACTATATATCATAATTCTTATGTGAAGTATTTATTTGATAGTTCTCTTGATTGTAAGAACTTAACCTTGTTATTTAATAAACTAATAGATTTAAAGAAGGTAAAGGCCAATTGTGTGAATGACTATTATTTGGCATTAAGAAAGTCTCTTAAGGAAGAACTTAAAAGAGATTGACTCTATGAGTCTTTATGAGCCTTTCATAGATATTAAGATTTGAGTCTGACCTTGAAGATAGGTAAACAAAGTTAACATCGACTGAGTAGGGTAAGTGTTGAAACTGAGAATGTACTGTTTCCTTTAAGAATTACAGAATAGTGTGATGTGGAGTCACAAATTCCCTATAACAGTAACTTGACTATTAATAATAGTTATTAGGATAACTATGAAGTATTTTATGTATTTAAAAGATATATTGACTCCTTATTGAAGAAGGAGAAACTCGATAAGTGGTAAGTTGTATTGCCTTGTAGGCGGTATTAAGTACATGCTAGGTTTATTGGAGGAACTATTTCTTCTAAATAATTATATACTTATAAGAATGAATACTATGGTGAGTATGAAACTCTTGTACTACAATGTAAATGGAAGCCATCTCTTTCGAATGGCCATTCTTCATGGTTGAGGTATAAGATATTAAAACCCATGAGGATACTTGAGATAGAGTCTTTTAGTAAGACCAGATTATTAGATTATTATGATATAAGTCTTAAATGACATGATTTGAATATAAATTTTGTGATAGGCCAACATCAAATTGTGAACCTAGGAAGTTCATAAGTTGGAAAACTTGTTTTGGTTATGGAAATTTTGAAAAGATGGGAATAAGGTGACGTGGAGTCACAGGAGTCCCTATTGCAAAAGAAATGTAACATAATTGAATGTACTCCTAAGATAGGAGTCATTTGTTGGGAAATCTTGTTTTATCTATTGTTATGTTGAAAAATGGAACAGAGTGACAAGGAGTCACAGGTTCCTTGTTGCAAAAGCAGCCTATTATATTTAATGCACTCCTAAGATAGGAGTTGATTGTCCTAGGATAGGACTAACAATGAATTGAACCTACCTATACTAGACCTAGAGTGAAAGGTCAAATTGAGCATACTATAGGATGAGACAGCTTCTAATTCGAGTTAGGGTGGTGGACATATGATGACATTCATTGCGTAATTTACATGTAAATAAATATTTGTCCAAAGTAATAATGCATCTATCTCTGCATGCATTGTCGGTCCACAATACTCTAGATGGCATAGTGTCTCTAGTAGTGTCATGCATAGTTAGAGAGGATCTATAGTTGCATGGTCGAGGGACATTATGAAGGACACAACACTAGATATACAGATGGCTAACCTAATGATTCCTTATATCTAACCCTTCTGTGAAGGGTAGGGCCGCTTCCAAGTAGGAAGTTGTGCGAGGGACCGCCGGTCTGTGGTTGGAGGAAAAGAAGCTGAATGATGCTCTCCTTCCCAAACATGAGACAAGCCAAGGCTTATGAAGACATATGTCATATGTTCCAGATGCAGTACTTTTTCATTTTATGACTTCATGTTCAATTGTAATGTATAATTTGATATTTAATGCCTTGAGCATAACTTGTACATGCATAGTGAAAGTTATTCACTAAGGACATGTAATTGATTATTGAAATTGTAAGCTTTGTTATATTCTGTTTAGAATAACATGCTTAGTTGTTAAAATGATAATGATTCATTATTGTTTAACTTTAAATGGATAAACATGTTATCTAATCTCTTAATTAAGATGAAAATTTATGTTAATTTTTGGGTATTATGGAATTAGATAATACAAGAAGCTACCAGTGTTTGGGAGTTGTTGTGATTGCTTTGTGTGAGCTATTATGAGCTAGTGGTGTGTGGGAGTTGTTTTTACTCTGTGTGAGCTATTATTTTATTTATGAGCTAGTGGTGTGTGGGAGTTGTTGTTGCTCTGTGCGAGCTATTATTTTATTTATGATCTACTGGTGTGTGGGAGTTGTTGTTGCTCTGTGTGAGCTATTATTTTATTTATGAGCCACTGGTGTGTGGGAGTTGTTGTTGTTACTCTATGGGAGCTATTATTTTATTTATGAGCTACTGGTGTGTGGGAGTTGTTGTTGCTCTGTTTGAGCTATTATTTTATTTATGAGCAACTGGTGTGTGGGAGTTGTTGTTGCTCTGTGTGAGCTATAATTTTGTTTATGGGAGCTACTGGGAGCTACTAGTGTGTGGGAGTTGTTTTTGTTTCTCTGTGTGAGCTATTATTTTGTTTATTGGGAGCTATAGTGAAATAAAGAGGACCCCCCTCTTCTCATTTCTATCTGGAAAGTTATCTCTATGAAATAAAAATCTTGTTTCTAAAATTATGCTCTTGGAAAAAGAAAGTGCTGTAAACTTCTGTAACAAATTCTTGGAAGGATTTTGGAGAGATGGAGGAAAATGGCTGAAAATAGCAGGGGTGGATCCTAGTTTGGAGAATGGAGGTATGAAATTTGTTGATAGTTCTATTTTTCTTGCTTAGATTATTGTTTGATTCATTGAATGGAAATGTTGAATGGGAGTTTGATGCTTATGGGAGTTATTGATTTTATTGTGAAAGAATGTAAGATAAATTTAAGATTCTTGAAATGGAATTGTCTATCTGTTTAATATGTTGAACATCAAGAAAATGTTTCTCTTTAATTGCTCAGGGGTGGACTCGACCAAGTCGATCCTATGGTTGGGTGGTGAGGAAATCTGGTTTATTATTAATTTTGTGTATGCAAATTTATAGACTAAATCCATTCTTGTGATATGAAATCTAGTATGGATGAGTGAATATGGAGTTCTCTATATCTTCCTCTTTTGGTGATGCAGGTTTCAGGTATTGTACTCTTGCATGATGACAAAAGAATATCTAGTCAACATATGAAAACTAACTTTTGTTGGAAGTGTGAAGTTAGGAAATATCCATTGCTCTTGATGACTTCTAGGAGGAATTCCATTCTTGGGGGGAAGGATGTAAGGCATATCCAGAAAACTTATTTATTAATTTTCATATTGAAAATAATTAATTAGTTGCATTTTTATTGAAATAATTATTTAGATTGTTATTTTATGCTTTTATATTTATAGATTTTATAAAGATTCTTTTATCATCAAGAAACGAGATTGATATTTATTTAGTAGAGCTAATTTTAGTTGAGGAGAAAAAAGGTGTTGGGAGTTGAAAAGGGAAGAGTCATTTTATCACTTTCGTGTGGAAGATGAAAATCCATGTTGTGTAGTTTTAAAAGATTAAATGGAAGAAGTGGGAGGAGGTATGAGGTGGCAAGAGCTGGAGGAAGAGGAGTTACACTAAGTATGATTTATGAATCAAGAACTATGTTCTGTTGGAGCAAAAGATGGTAAATAGGATTAGGTATGTTATCCTTAGCAATCTATTTTCATTTGATAAGAATAATGGGTAAGGATTAGATTGACATTTATCATTAAAGTTGGATGGTGTCTTGAGTTTTGCTTAAATGGGTTCTATAAGAATCTTCCTTTACATGTAGGTAGATAGTAATATGGATAAAAGATTTGCCACTATATTTTATTGAATCTTCTACTTTTAGATCAACATTCACATTGAAAATAATAAAAAGGCAAGGGGACCTTCAGAAACATAATCGCCTATATGCATGGATAGGAAGTGGATTAATGCTATGGATGTAGCTTAAATTAATATGAGCTCGATGACTTATATCAACATGCTCATGTTGATGATGGTTGTAAATTGTATCATTTTCTGATTGCTATTCTCCTATTTACTGAAGAGATGGTACTTTTGCATTCCCTTGATGCTTTGCAAACATTGTTAGATACTCTAGTTCACTTTGCATTATGCTAAATCCAATAAGATGGTGATTTGAAGAGTCTCTTTCCGGATAGGTGTTAACCTTTAAAAAAATAATGGTGTGGATCATAGTATCTTTTTCTGGAACATGTTGGGAGGTCATGGTTTCTAGTTTTCACCCCTATCGCTGCTGATTGCATTTACCTAAAAGTTCCTTAAGCCTGCTTAACATATCCATTTGTGCTATCTTGTGGTCATTGCATTCCAATAGAAGACATTTCTATGAGGAATCTACCAATTAGTTCGTATGCCTTGTTGAAACATTCATGTATATCTACCATAATTTTTCTAACGCCTGTGAAATGCATTTTCTTGAAGGTTACTAAAGCCATATTAGAAAATCCATTTTGTGCTCATCCTATCATTTTGGACACGGGCAGAAGTTGGGAGTCTGGTTTTAGGCACGTCGATAGCATTTTCTTGAAATTCTAATACTTTTATAACAAATCCATTTTGTGTAATCCACAATCATTGCATTCCAGGAGATGGCAATCAGTGTGAGTGCCTTATGGATGTATCCACTTTTACTTACATGTCTACTACAACAAAACTTGAATCAACTTTTCATAATGGATGCCCATACCCTGCACCTAAGCTTCCATTCTAGCACGAGGATGAGAATCCCTTTTCTTTTATCTAGCTCAAGATAATGCAAACTTTTACACCTTTTACTTCTGCATGAAATTGTTCTTAGTTGTCTTAACTTGTTCTTATCTTGAAATTATTGCTCTATGAGGCATGCAACTAGACAGTCCGTATAATTATTATTGTCCACAAATAGAAACTAGATCTTATTTAGAATCTTCTTGTAACTGATAGATTTCATAGCTTTCTTTCCTTTTCAATTATATATAACTTAGACAATAATTATTGAAAGATAAAGGCGTCCATTATCTATTTTGCATTAAGAACTTTGGGTATACTTTATATTCATACTAAATATTCGTATCTCAAAATCTTAGGTTGTGCTTTGTTTATAAAAATGTGTTAGTTTGATAACAATGGGATGAAGAGATACTAAGATGCTTTCATAATTGTAGTAGATCATATTTAAAATTAGTAATGTTGTCAAGCATGCTACAACATAGAGATCACAAAGGAACCAAGCAATCCTTAGCGCATAGTTATGCATGTGGTTATCTTGATCTTATCATTGTGATTTCTTTTGAAAGTAAAGGATTGTATACACATCTTGGTAAGAATCGAAAACATTAGTTATTATAGTACTCTGTGTTTATATTAAGAGATATCTTATTTGATCTCTACATGGAAAAATAATACGTTATATAATTAGTTGCAAGTTGTGTTAGCTTTGTTTAGAATATTGTTTGTAAGGATTCTGAAATCATTGGATTTAAGATGGTTGATAATCCATGCAATGATAGAAGTAATCATCTATTGTATCAGATCATTAACGGTCCTATAGAGCCGTCGATTCTTTTTCTTACGATTTACTATTTTTCTTAAATAATGATCTTCAGTTTTTAAATCATTGTATGTTTAAGGTCTAAGCTTTTGGTTATTGAGTATTATAATAGCTGGTGTATCATAATCTTCCTCTATGCTATAGGGCACAATGAAGTACTTATTAGTTTTTTTTTGTAGTTTGCTCATCGTTGTTTTTGGTGATGTTTATAAATAAAGTTTGCAAATATAATCCTTATATGATTTTGTTGGTAGTTCAGGCATGCCGTCGACTTAGATTATATAAATATGAAGTTTGAAATATAAAACTTTGTTTATTGTATTATTTATAAAATATTATTCAAAGTAGAAGAATGTTATCTATAAATAATTAACTGATCTCTCTTCGTTTGAATTAGTTGGAGTGAGTGAGTTTTTAGTCAAGTTGCTAGTTTTCTATTCAAAGAGAAATAAATAAAGGAGGAATCTTACTAGTGTTTTTTCTTTCATGTAGAAGAAAATCTATTGTCATCTAACATGATTTGTTAAGCATAAGTAATAAATTGTTTAACGAGTTGAAGAACATCATTTACGATTGTGAAACTTTTTGAGAATGTTGAGAGATAGGTAAAATCTTAATCTTTTATTGATTTCATGTAAGGTTCAAAATACACATGTATCTGAGTTTGAGAAGGTGTCAATGTCATGAGATTAGCTTTCTAGAAATTTTGAATTGAGTGATATTGTCATGTAGTTGTAAGTTCCCAAACTACGAAGTCTCTGCGCTACGCGTACATAGGCAAGGCCATCATGGATGAGCCCTCGAGACATTAGGTTAGTCCCTTAGAGCCTTAGGCTAGTATATTACTATCTGATATGTTCATTGATGGACTTTGCGGTACTAATGTTCAGATTTAGATGTGCAGATATAGGTCTATTAATTAAGCAGATTATTGGAGCAAAGAACATATTTTCCACTATGCTTTTAAAGAGGATCATATGGTTCTTACTGTAATTGATTGTAATTGCATGGGGGATGTTTATATCTATGAAAATTATTATTTGCAAAATATGATATTAAACTTATGATTAATCAAAAATTATATTTTTATAAGTTAGTTCAAGTGAATATTCTTCTTTCATCTATTTATATTTTCATTATTTCTGACTAATTTAATTTATTATTTTTATTTATTGATATTTTCCTGAGTGGGCATTTTACATTATGCATGTTTAAAACTCATCCCACAGTGATTTCCTCTGAAACCCATGAAAAATGGGACTTAGGGGTCCACATTTAGTGTTAATCATGACTCAAATCATGCCCTAGACTTGGGTGCATGTGCCCTAGTCTAGGCCTATTTTGTTGGGACCTAAATTTAAGTTGTCAAGATAAGACCTTTAAAAAGGTTTCCCTTTGTCGGCCTTTTTAATTTGAATTATGAAAGTTTAGCGGGAAAGCATATATAAACATGTTTAGGAATTCATTTTCAACCTAGATGGATAATATGAACTTTTGATTTTGAGCTAAGGGATTTCAAGGCATTCATTATGTTACAGAGTAGTATTATGTTATTGTGTTTGTTTGTTGTAGATTTGGCTGCATTAATGATCCATCTCCTCATGGTGTGAAAGATCTTCATCCTCCGTGAGGGCTTCACCTCCAAGGTGACATCTATTTGTGTTTCAATCAATCTATTTCATCATTTGATTTTTCCTCTATCCACCAAGGACACACACTCTATCTAACAATAGTGTTGGAAGGCTTGAATACCATTCTGGGGCTTGATTGAGGTAAGCTCCTAAACACTGCAACCCCCAAACCCCTCTCTTTGTAATTGCAGGATTATAGGTGCAGGAGTTTGCGAAGTGGAGTTGCAGAGAAGTTGAACAGAGGATAGAGATTTGGGATCTGAGAAGAAATTGTAGAAAACCTAACCTATTAGACTTGGGTGCTTGCCCCATTGTCCCTGAAGTTTTTACCTCCAAAAATATTAATCTTGGTATGTTCCTAATCTATATTTAGTGCCTTCCTATGTGATCCTTTGTCATATCTTGTTCGTCTGTATCCAATTTCATATAATTAGGGTTTAAGGCTTAATTGAATTAGGGTTTGACATATCTAGCAATCTACTCTATCTTTCCATATCATTCCTAAGTGACATCAACCTGTAGCCGAGTCTTCTCCATTTGTAGTGACTTAGCTCGATTGTTGTCCTTGATGTTATTGTGAAAGGAGGGTTTGATTTAATCTACCTTAGCCACATCTCAACCTATCTTCTTTTCATACATAACAGATGTAAATGGAATTGGACAAAGGATGGACTAGGTTGGAGATGGAAATATGGACAAAGGTTGGACTCAAATGGATGATTTGATTTTTGGGGTGATTTTGACAAGGTTTCGGAGTGCTAAGGTCAAATTAAGCTCATGAACTTAGGTATAAACCAGTTGTTGGCTTTTGGATATGGTACAAAAGTGGTGCTACTTTAGACCCTCAAGGTGCTAACAGAAGGGCAAATAGTGCTAACAGAAGAACATATAGCACTAAAAGGTGAATGGATAACACTAATAGAAAGGCACTAACAGTTGGGTAGATGATACTAAATAGTGAACAAATAGTGTTGATTGACAGTCGAGGTTGAAACTTGATTGGTTTGATGGAAAACTTGGATTTGAGTGATTTCAAAGGTTCTTGGCAAGAATTAAATCAAACAAGAGAACACAATGGCTTGAATCAAGGTAGACTTCTAGGATAATTTACTTATATGGGCTTCGACAATGAAGACACACCATTCACATGAATATCCTAGTAATTAGTCAAGTGGGAGTGTCATACCTTGTAGATCTCACAAAATGGCCATGGGTCAACCTTAACTCAATAATGAACCAAGGTTCCCACCCCCATTAATACCTTTGTGCCATACCTTGGATAGATAGGGAAAATAAGGTCATGAACCACCTTACCCCCTTACCTTGGAGACTTTCGTCTTGCCCAAGGTAGCCCCTTTCTCAAGTATAGTGGTATGGTGAGCAATCTTCCCCTCCTACTATAATGGTGCACCATAAGGTATGACAATTGAAAGGTCTTAAAATAGGATAGTACAAGATTCTAGGGAGTCCTCTTCATACACAAGGTACATGAGGCCCAAAATTGTGAGCACTAGTCCATTGAAGGGATGTGGCATCAAGCGGTTAAGAAAGCACCCGGGGCCCCAAGGTTGTCCCAATGACAATGCAACTAGATTGGGGTACAATTTTCCTTCTCCCCCCTTTGATATACCCCATTGGTACATGTGGTTGAGGTCATCCCTTGGGGTGATGAAATCCCCAAGTAGGCCTCCCAAGAAGAAACTACTCCTTGCTTTTGATCACCCAAGATTGCATTAGGTGCGAGGGGAGAGGATACACAAAAGGATAATCCCTTTGGGATAACACTTAAAAGAAATAAAAATATGTTTGAGAGTAGACTTTTGATCCCCAAGATCACCCTAAGGTGCGAGGGGAGAGCATACATCTACAAACAAACCGAACACGACAAACATAGTTAATTCTCACTAACTTTAGTGCAACTAAGATATAGTAAATAAAAACAAAGTCTTAGACAAGTGAAACCTACACCAAAAAGTCATTAGTTTGATAAACAATCTTGGACAAACATTTCTAACACTTGCAAAAATAGATTAGATCCCTACACAGACTTCTAGAAATTTGTCAGAAGAAGGTGCTAAAACAACAACATATAGCACTATGAGAACTACAAATAGTGCTAATGCAGAAGCAAATAGCACTAAAACATAAGCAAATCACACTAAATCAAAGACAAATGGCACCAAATGACAGAAACAGAGAAATTTTATACCTGTGTCTATGGTAGAGAATGATGGCATGATTCTAGGTTCAGATAGCACTAAATCAGCACATAGGAGCTACATCTGCACAAAACAAAGATGTTTCTTTGCCCAAAATGATAAAACAAGTTGTTAAAAGAACCTACAAAGTTGGTCCATGATGTTTGTCAACAGATTTATCAGTCAAAATAGGAAGGTTTATGTTAGATATGGAATATAAAATCAACCTAGGTGTCCTTTTTAAAGTCTGCCAAATAAAATGACCATAGTAACACCTTAGGACTTAAGGAGCCCGTAAAAAAAATAGAGAGCCCTAACCTGTAACTAATAGTTAGCAACACAAAATAGAGACTAAATATTTTTAAAGGAAATTTTTTTGACAATGTCATGAAAATGACACTAAGCAGGCTCTAATAGTACTGACAAACCAGCAAATAGCACTAATGCAGAAGTAAATAGTGTTAATCCATGAATAGATAACATGATTACAGGAGTGGATAGCACTGAACCTGACCTGTTCATCAAGAAACCTTCACAAAAACTCAAATAAAAGTTAGTTCAGGACCAGGGGTCCCACCAAGCGTGCCAAATGAAGATGAGAAAAGATTTGAAAGACCAAAAACATGCAAAAGAACTCAAAACAAAGGTTTATAGCTTCAAAAATGCCTTTGAAGTCTCCTTACTCCTTGATAAGGTAGAAGGAGTTGCACCCAAACTCCCTAGCTTCACCCAAATACAATGGAGGTATATGGATATGCTCTCTAATTTCAACACAAATTTGGCATAATAAGGGTATGATAATGGAGTTTGGAGGCTATTTTGGCATAATAAGTTTCCTTGAAAATGGATGATGAAAATGGCTTGGAGAGGGTTGTATTTATAGGCAAATTGAGGGGAGTTTTGATCTAATGGCGGAGATTGAAAGTTGAGATCAATGGTGGAGATGAGAGAAGAGGATGAAGGGCTAGATTTCCATCAACAAGATTGGATGGATGGGAATAAAAGTGAATTTTAAATTCACATGGGGAAGAAATTTGCATTTAATGCTTGATTAAGACATATGAGGAAACTAAAAATTAATTTCCTTGGGATGAGATGGAATTAAAAATTCCATTTTATGGGTGAATGTGTGTAAAATGTGACACTTGTGAATTTTTGGTACCGACATGTGTGAGCTCATTTCATGGAGAAGAGCTTACATAAAAGAGGAAAGGTGATGTCTAAGGGTCATGTGACTCTTTGGATTAAAAGGTAATTTTTTATTCAAATGGTGTGGGAATGGGTGTTAAGTGAGATTTGACCAAGTTAATTAGGGGATTAACTTAATTAATATGGCTGGAGAAAATTAGTGGATGGGTTAATGGAGGGTTAAAATTAATTAAATAATGATTTATTTAATTAATTTTGGTCTAGGGGTCATGTAGGCTAGGGTAGCTAAATAAATAATTGATATTTAATCATCTAGGCTAGGTTTAGGTGGTAGAGTAGGGCATATTAATTAAATAAATATGATTTACTTAATTAATTAGGATTAGGGAGATGGATAAATTAACCAAATACATATTTAACATATGTATTTAATTAATTGGGAGGGTGTTATAAGGTGTAGTGATGATTAATTAAATTAATTCATGACTAGGGGTAAATTAATGATGGATGGCTAAGGGTAAACGATTAGGGATGATTTAGGGTTAATTAATTAAATAATTATGAATTTATTTAATTAATTAGATGAAAGGGAAATTAGTGATATGGATGATGTAGAAAAAATGGTTAAAGGGGTTGAGACATTGTTAGGTGTCTACACATCTATTTTAATATCACTACATATTCTAAATTACATTAACTATAGTATTAACTATATTAAATCTGATACTAACACTTAAATAACTACAGGAGAAAAGTAACATTATACTTGTGTCATGTATGCTTGATGGATGGTCACTCTTCCAATGGTTGTATGGCCAACAGTTTGAATAATAAGACAGATGGGTCTGAAAAGAAAAATGACAAAGTATTGTCTAATAAGGATAGGTCTCTCCCACGCGGGAGGAAGAGGCCAAAATTGTTGTGCCTGGTGAAAATAATGATAGCTAATTTTTGACTAGGAAAGTGTGAAAAGAATTTGTTAACCCTCCCTAAGGAAGGGATGATCCATAAAAATAATACTTTGCAAAGGAAGGAGATTTCCCTTTTAGCATTGGAGCATGGTGGAAGACCAACTAAGAAGAAACATGTAAGTTTAAATTAGCTAGGGGGGGTTGTCCACGGTCCTCTAGAATCATTTGGTTTTAAACCACCCTAAGCTATTGTTTTTGTTGATGTATTGCAGTTTTGAGTTTTTCACTCTTTAGCTACTAAACTCCTTGTTGCATCTGTAATGTTGTCTTTCCATGGGTCAACATTGTGTTTGTTGATGTTTTTTTGTTTGCAATAGGGTTCTAAGTTCCCTTCAAAACCTATCTTTATCCCCTTTTAATAAAAAAAATTGGGAGGACCATCACTTTTTAACATGTTAATCTATAGAATTCAAAATTGGGTCTAAATAGAGGCCTATTTTCATTGATTGTGCTAAGTTGCTTGAATCCCATTTGTGGAATCTTACACAAGCATGTTGGGAAGAAACAAGTCTATAGAATTGTATTTCTAGACTTCAAAAACTACATAACATTTTTTTAATTTTAGTTTAATTAAATTCTTGTAAAAGTTAAATGAACTAAGACTTTGTTGCATACTTTTGTTGTAACCAAAACATCCCAAATATTTGTAGATTATTACCTTCATTGAACAAATTATTTTCAAATTTAACATTTAGTTTTTATTTTAAAATCTTTTAATGTAGATTTAAATACTTTAGAATATATGAAGTAATTTATTATATTGAGTATGTAATACTTGACACTTGAAGGGAAATAATAATAGAATTCTTAAACAAGTAATTTTTGATGGAGATCATCTACAAGTTCATTTTTTCTACCTGATACAAGAGCATGAGCCTTAGGATGAACCTCTTCGGTTAAGAGATAAGGACTGAGGGGTATCCATTCTACCAAATTTGCCTAAGGCATGATCTCAACCTTATCCCTTACAGTGTTAGGGGCCTTGCACTCAACAAGACTTGATCCCTAGTGGGCTTATTTAGAACCTTTCAACTTCACCAGCAAACCAAGGGCCCTTTAAAATATTAATAATTTAAAAAAACTTTTTTAAGGCTATTGTAAATAACATGATCAAGGTATTTTGTACATTGATAAATAAAGGAAAAATAAACAACATATAGTTTAAGTATAACATCACTTAAGAACTTAAATATTCACAATTTCACTCTCTTGCTTTTAGTTCCAAGAAAATCCTAGCAAAAAGGATCTTCAATATATTATTTAGTAATGAACACCATGGTTACAATATAGTCAGAGTATCTACTCCTTTGTCAAGCATTAACTATCTCTAAAGAAATTTTGGTAGAATAACCCTTGCAAAATTACAAGTGCATCATATCTCCATCCTAAGCATCTAATATGTAACCAAGCCTAAAATTGGAAACCATAAGTGGTTTCTAAATGCATGTGCTAAAATCAAGGGTAGGTTTAAGAGTCCAATACATGAAAAAATCCAATGTCCTCACATAGCATGGTGGAACTTCAAAAGTAATTGGAAACACCATATGTCTTCCCCTACCAGTTTAGGGAGTACCATTTTGGACTAAGTAATATTTTAAAAAGATGCTCATGGCTGAAAGAATAATAGTATGCCTAAAAAAATAGCATCATTGAGCTAGTGAAATCAACATATTTTAAATTGTGTGAATTGTACCAAATAAATAGTCAATAATTTAAGGACGATGTAAAATAATGAGTTGTAGAATTTTCCATGTAGATTCAATTTATATTTTTTAAATTTTTGAAAGAAATATTTATATAATTTTTCAATCATTTTTTATTATTTTTCTATTTTTTATTGAGTGACATTTTAGTATAATACATAACTTTCACTAGAAATAAAATCTTTCCACAATTTCATGGAATTAGATCATTTACTCCAAGTGTAGTGCACACATATTTTTTTGTAATTTTAATTTATTATTATTTTTTAATTTATACCAATAGAAGTATTATCTACCTATATTTTATTGTAACATGTTTCTCTTAGTGTATATATATTGAATTTTTTAAAATTTATTTTCATTAAAACAAGGGCATCAATGCAAAGTGTAGTACATTATTTTGAGTTTTTATGACAAAGTTTGTTATTTTTCCTTATGTCTTGAATAAAGGTCATCATTTTTTATAATGGACATAAAAAACCCAAGTAATCCAAATCAATATATACATATATATTGAAATTACAAGATTTAGAGCAATAAGACTAAGGGACATGGAAGGAAAATTAACAGTTGGTTACATGAATGGAGCTAGACTAAAATAATATCATCAATCTCTAGGATAATAAGGAGTAATGCAGAGAAAGCATAACATGTATCATAACAATGTATCATACTATAATATAAACTAACAGTTAGCATCATAACAACACTTGATGGTTACAAAAACCCGCGAAAAGTAACATAGATAGATGCAATAAATCCATAAAGTTACTATAAGGGCTATAAAAACCTAAACCTTCAATCCACTCCTCAATTACATCCAAAGATTGAGAAATTTGAGCTCTAAAGTGAAAAAGTTGCGAAGTGATTAAACCCTAGTTGTAAGTTACGAACTAAGAAAACCCTACTTGTCAATTGCAAAGACAAAGAAATGGCTACACTAGTACTCATTGATGTTGTAGAGATGCCTAGGCCTAAATAAAAGAAATACCCCTACAAGGTAATGGAAATTGATAAAGAAGGAGCATTCTATGGACTACTGGGGTATGTAGTATATACAAAAGATGTGAAAAAATACATTCATGCTACAATCTTTGAGAGAGATCACATGAAATGAGAAGAATTGAGAAACACGTTGCTAGATGATATAGGATATTCACCAGAATATCAAAATATTGCAAGTAAGAAGCTAGATATTTGGAAAGACTACCCAGACTTTAGTGACACACATGAATGGGTTAGAATCGTGCTTAGCATAATTCATGACAAATTCATATACTTGGACAAACCCTACCAGATTACAAAGGAGGCAAGTAGGGTTGTAACAAGGTTTAGCTCAACTGGAACGGTGCTGACAATGAAAGCCATTAAAAATGACAAAGTAACAGAGCTCACAAGTGAAAAACTAGATGATCGTAGCCTTAGAATCAAAGACATAATAGATCTGGGGGTCAGGTATGCGACAATGGGGATAGCCAACAAAATCTACCACGTAGACAGAGAGGGATTCACCACCACTACTGGAATCCATACTGCCTAAATTAGATGGTGAAAGAAGGAAAAGGCTTCAACCTTTGCAAAGTAATGCAAGAACAATTGATGAAGAATTTGAAGAGAACTAAGGAGTCCAATTATAACTTCCAGCATGGAACCCTAATCATTTGCTTAGTATTTTCCTTTTTAAATGAGCTACCGGGGTTTAAGGGGAAAGTATGGGAACAACATCTAATAGTAGTTGCACAACTTAAACAATATATAAGACAATTCAGTGGTACAAAATCATTTAGTACCATGTATTGGGGTTTCTTCAAATCCCTCCAAATAGAGATGCAATCTAGGGAAATAATCCCTTATGAATTATTCAAACAATATATAAATCACATAATGTTCATGGTTGATAAAGACTATACATATATGAAGTAGTGGAGCCATAGACATTTTGGATTCCCAGGCTATCATATGAGATCACTATGGCAAAAATAAAATCTTATGCGACAACTTTGTTAAGTAAGCCCAAGGATACTTCTGCAGAGAGATTTGGGACATACAAGGAGGTAATGGAGAAATATCATAAAAATAATGCAGAGGAGCAATTGGATAAAAACAAGGAAAAACTTCACAAACAATGGGGGATACCACCCAAGATAGACACATTTGCACTACATCGCTCATCATCAATATCACAAGCCACATTGGAGGCTCCACAACCCACTTCATTAGCTCCGCAAGTGGCTACTTCACCACAAAATCTAAGGAGATCAGGGAGAAGTACATCTACAACAACCAATGCACAAACTGCACCATAACCTACATCTTCAACACAAACTATCTCAATAGGAAGAAGCGTAGCATCAGAAACCCTTATATAATTAAGTGTGGAGAAAAAGAAAGCACCTAGATAGAAACATTAGGCTACAAGGAAGAAAAATCAAACTTTCATAGAAGAAATTGAAGAGGAAGAAGGGGAAGAAGAAGTTGCACAAGTACAAAAGAGAAAGAAACAAAAGCAAATAGAAGAAGCTCCCCAAGAACCATTGAACATTGATGCAATAGTAAATGGAATAGAATTCCATGGCTTATTGAAAGAAACAACAACATTACACAATGAAGTCTCTGTTGAAAAATAAGAAAATATAGAAATAGCAATAATAAGATATATGATTAAAACAAATAAGACAATGGATGAAATCTTAGAAAGGTTACAAGAGGACCTAGTAGAATCCTTGAGACAAAGAAGGGATAAAGCCTTGCAGCTAGAAGAGGAATTAAGACATGATGCAGGAGCATCCCTGGTTCAAGAGCAATCTTGCATCAACCAAAAAGATTTGCATTTTAGTGTGGTTTCTTTTCATTTTCTAGTTTAGTTCAGTCAGTAGCAGTTTATGTATTTTGGTCTGTATTCTACCATAGTTTCATTTCAAACTTGCAGAGCTAGACTTAGCATCTAGACACATTCATGCACATCATATCCAAAATTTAGATCATTGGGATAAGGTACTGGAAAGATATCGTTATTAGAAGATTGACTGTTTTCTCAAAACTAAGCATCCTAATAGCCTCAGATAATCAGCTAAAGGAGAAGACTTACAAAGCTAAATGACACATCATTCAATGTTGTTTGGATCATGGCCAACCTTCCCCGAGATCCACATGCTATTCCATTCATCTGTGGAGGAGTTCTATGTGAGTAGGTCTGACCTATCCGTGTACACATGTTACAACTCTTCCTCAGAGTTTGTGATCTTCCTTGGCTGATGCGGAGGAATCTTATGTTTCGAAGATGATATATAATCATGTAATAGATACCTATAAAAGTAGTGATTTGATTGTTAGAGAATTCATAAGTTAGATTTTCTTCAGAAAGTGTCGTCAAAGCTATATCTTGTGCATATTCTGCAATTGAGGAATCAGGCCTGTGAGCCCTAATTGTAAGCCTACATGTTGCCGACCAGTTTGTATTTTGAACCTATGATAGACTGAATGATTGAATCTGCATTTGCATTCTATCTTTGAGTTGTTTCTATTGTGTTTACTCTTGCTACACGGTCTAGACTGTTCACTTTGTGGACCTCCTAGCCATGACTGCACCAAGTGGTATCAGAGCGAAGTTTGAATCTTTTGGGAGCAAATTGAGTAAAGTTGGAGAAGGAATTCTGTAAGATCTTGCTATGAATAGATCTTTGAATCTGAGGTAGACTACCTGTGTTGTCAACCAATCGCTGATTGTGAGGTAGTTGTCACCTTGTAGCCCGATCACCAAATTTGAGGTAGTTACACTTGATCTGAGGAAGAAATGTTGCAGAAGAGAATACTTACTATTCGTACTATGGCTAGAAGAATGGATGAGATGATGGAAATGATGAAAACAATGTGAGTTTGGCTGGATGCTATTGAAGAAGATTAGAGAAGAGGCCTAACACCTCGACCTAAAGTTGAAAGTGATGATGATGAAGAATTTCAATCAATGTGAGTTCACCTGGATTCTATTGAAGAAGATCAGAGAAGAGGCCTAACACCTCGACCTAAAGTTGAAAGTGATGATGATGAAGAATTTCAATCCGCTGATCAAAATGAAGTAAACATAGGAGATGAAGAAGAAGAATCAGATCAAGTCAAGATGTTGCGAGCTATTTCAAAGATTAGGAAAAGACCTAGAATTGATGTACCAAACTATGTTGGCAATTTGAATCCTAAGGAGTTGATTGATTGGATAAACGACCTAGAAGAATACTTTGAATATGAGGAAATTAAAGATCCAGAGAAGGTGAAATTTGCAAAGACAAAGTTGAAAGGACATGTTGCTATATGGTGGAAAGAAGTTTAGTTGGATACAAAACTAAAGAGGAAAAGAAAATATTACAAAATGGGATAGAATGGTGACAAAGTTGAAGAATCAGTTTATACCTACTGACTATGAGTTGAAACTATTGAAGAGATTGCAAAACCTAAGACAAAAGGAGAAATCTATGAAGGAGTATACTGAAGAATTTCATAAGATGATCATAAGGACATGACATAGTGAAGCAAACAAGGAGAAAGTGGCTAGATACATTAATGGTCTAAGATTGAACATTTAAGAAGAACTGAGTTTGGTGAGGATGACAACATTGGAAGAAGCATATCAGTTTGCCCTAAAAGTTGAAGAAAAGTTGAAAAAAAGGTATGATCAGAGACAAAGATTTAGAGGAGGTAAATTTCAGAGAGGTAGAACATTTTCTAGAGGAGAGAGATCATATGTGGAACAAAATAGACAAGAGAACACATTCAAGGAGGATAAAGATAATAATGCATATCAAAGAGATGATAGAACTTTCTACCATAGAGGAAACCCTAGTCCATAACAGAGTGAAGGATACAAAAGAGAAGGAAGAGGACCTGATAGGAGAACATTCAGAGGAACCTATTTTAAGTGTGGAGGTGAAGGACATAGAGCATTTGAATGTAATCAAGGGAGTACAAACAAGAGGACAGAGGATAGTGGAAGAGCAACCTATGTGGAAGAAGAACTTGTTGGATCACTGAGTTTAGTTGGTAAACCTAAGAAAGGAGAATCACTTGTCATCAGGAGAGCACTATTTAAAGAAGAAACAAATGAGGAACCACCGTAGAGGAAAAGTTTGTTCAGAACCAGATGTAAACCAAGAGGTAAATGTTGTAAAGTTGTAATTGATAGTGGTAGTTCAGATAATTTGGTTTCAGAGGAGATGGTGACTAAGATGAAGTTGGAAAGATTGAAACACCCTAAGCCATATCAGATAGCATGGATTCAGGATGATCATAAGGTACTGGTGAGTGAACAATGTTTGGTGAAATTTCATATTGGATCTTATCATGATGAAGTATCATGTGACATTATGCCTATGGATGTATGCCATATATTGTTGGGTAGACCATGGTAGTATGATAGGAAAGCTATACATGATGGATGAAAGAATACATATATTATAACATCAAATGGAAAGAGAATTACTTTGATTCCTTTGGAAGATGATCCGAAGAGTGAAGTATGTGAAAATGCTAGAATCTGTTTGGTAGATGGAAGGAAATTTCTAGATGTTTTGAGACATGAGAACATGTGTTATGCTTTGATTCTTAAGAAACCTGAAGATCTAAAGACAGAGACTAAAGAATCACAACCGGAAGAGATAACTGAGTTGCTGATAGAGTATGAATACATCATATCATATAATGTACCTGAAGGATTACCACCAATCAGGATTATCAGTCATCACATGGATCTTATACTTGGAGCTAGTTTACCTAACAAAGCAGCACATAGAATGATACTGGTAGAGAATGAAGAACTGAATAGACAAATACAAGAGTTGTTGAGGAAAGGTTTGATCAGAGAAAGTTTGAGTTCTTGTGCAGTACTTGCAATGTTAGCACCGAAGAAGGATTGAGAATGGATAATGTGTATAGACTCTAGAGCAATAAATAAGATCACAGTTAAGTATAGATTCCCTTTACCTAGGATGGATGATATTATGGATTGTTTGAGTGGATCAAAATATTTCACAAAGATAGACTTGAAGAGTGGATGCCATCAAATTAGAATTAGAGAAGGAGATAAATGGAAGACTACTTTTAAGACAAATGAAGGATTATATGAGTGGTTAGTGATGCCTTTTGGATTGACAAATGCACCAAGTACTTTCATGAGATTGATGAATGAATTCTTGAAGAAATTCTTGGGTAAGTTTGTTATTGTATATTTGGATGATATTCTAATTTTCAGTAAGACAAAAGAAGAACATTTGTGGCACTTGAGACAAGTATTGCAGAGACTAAGAGAAGAGAAATTATTGATAAACATAAAAAAGTGTAGTTTCATGAAGGAAGAATTGGTATACTTGGGATTTGTAATTTCTATGAAAGGATTGAAGATGGACCCTGAGAAAGTTAGAGCAATTGTTGAGTGGCCTACACTTGAGAGCATTGGAGAAGTCAGATCATTTCATGGATTAGCTATTTTCTACCAAAAGTTCATCAAAAATTTTAGTTTAGTATGTAACCCTATGACAGAGACAATGAGAGGTGATAGAAAAGACTTTAAGTGGACATCAAGAGTAGATAAAAGTTTTGAGTTGTTGAAGTAGAAAGTGACAGTGCAACCTATGTTGGCATTACCGAATTTCAATAAGATATTTCAAGTAGATTGTGATGCAAGTGGAGATGCAATAGGAGTAGTGTTAAGTCAAGAAGGTAGACCTGTAGTATATTTTAGTGAGAAGTTGAATGATGTAAGGAGAAGATATTCAGTTTATGATTAGGAGTTCTATGCCATAATTCAAGCCTTGAAGAAGTGGAGACATTACTTGTTGCCTAAGGAGTTTGTGTTGTATACATATCATCAAGCTTTGCAGTATTTGAAGAGTCAAGGAAAATTAAATTAGAGACATATGAGATGGGTAGAGTTCATGTAGAGTTATACTTTTGTGTTGAAGCATAGGAGTGGACAATCAAACAAAGTTGCAGATGCCCTGAGTAGAAGAAGGAAATTGCTGATAGAGATGAGAGTTGAAGTCTTGGGATTTGAGGAATTGAAGAATATGTATGAGGAAGATCATGATTTTGTAGAACCTTGGAAAGCATGTAAAGAACCTGTTGTGACATATAGAAGTAAGTGGTTGGACTATTTCATTCAAGAAGATATGTTATTCAAGGGAAATTAGTTGTGTATACCTAGGAGTTCAATGAGAGACAATTTGATCAAGGAGAAACACAGTGGTGGATTGGCATGACATTTTAGCATTGATAAGACAATAGCTTTAGTAAGTGAAAATTATTTTTGACCTCAGATACATAAGGATGTTAAGAAATTTGTGCAGAGTTGTAGAGTATGTCAAGTTGCTAAAGGAAGTAGTCAGAATACTGGATTGTACAAATCTTTGACAGTACGGAAGAGACCTTGGAAGACAAAAGCATGGATGTCATAATGGGATTGCTAAAAACATAGAGAGGACATGATTCAATATTTGTAGTAGTGGACAGATTCTCAAAGATTCCACATTTCATACCTTGTAAGAAGACAACTGATGCAGTTCATGTGGCTGACCTATTTTTCAAGGAGATTGTGAGATTGCATGGATTACCTAAGAGCATAATTTTAGACAGAGATATAAGATTTCTTGGATACTTTTGGAAGACACTTTGGAAGAAGATGGAGACAGATTTGAAGTTTAGTTCAGCATTTCACCCATAGACTGATGGACAGACAAAGGTAGTGAATAGGAGTTTGGGAAACTTGTTTAGATGTTTGGTTGGAAAGAAGGCAGTAAATTGGGATTTGATTCTATCACAAGCAGAATTTGCATATAATAATTCAGTAAATAGGAGTACTGGAAGAACACCATTTGAGATTGTGATAGGAACTAACCCTAGAGGAGTTACAGAGTTGAGAGATATCAGTATGGAAGATAAGAGGAGTGTAGAAGTAGAAGAATTTGTAGGACATATGGAGACAGTGCATAATCAAGTGAAGAAGCATTTGGAGAAGATGAATAGCAAGTATAAGGAACATGCAGATGAGAAGAGAAGACATAAAGAGTTTGAAGTTGGAGATGAAGTGATGGTGTATTTGAGAAAAGAAAGATTTCCAGTTGGGACATATAACAAGTTAAAGAAGAAGAAGTTTGGACCATGTAGGATACTCAGGAAGTTTGATTCAAGAAATGCATATGAAGTAGAGTTACCAGAGACATTGGGTATATCACCTATTTTCAACATTGTAGACCTACATCAATATCATGAAGCAGAGTGCAGTAACAACATGGAAGAAGATTTGAAGAAGTAGTTACCACAACAAGCACCAAAGTAGATTGAAGACATCTTGGACAACAAAATTGGACGTAGCACCAAAGGAAAGCAATACAAATAATATCTTGTGAAGTGGAAAGGTAGACCAGGAGAAGACTCATCCTAGATTTCTCAGGTTGAGGTAGACCGTCTTGGTTTTCCTCCAGCCCCAACAAAGTGAGGGACTCACTTTTTCAACAACCCTGGATGTCTAATGCAAGAGCATCCCTAGTTCAAGAGCAATCTTGCATCAACCAAAAACATTTGCATTTTAGTTTGGTTTCTTTTCATTTTCTAGTTCAGTTTAGTCAGTTTAATCAGTAGCTATTTCTGTATTTTGGTCTGCATTCTACTGTAATTTCATTTTAGACCTTGTGGAGCTGGACTTAGCATCTAGACACATTCATGCACATCATATCCAAAATTTAGATAATTGGGATCAGGTATCAGAAAGATATCGCTATCAGAAGATTGATTGTTTTCTCAAAATAGAGCGTCCTAACAGTCTCAGATAATCAGCTAAAGGAGAAGACTTGCGGAGCTAAATGACACACCATTCAATGTTGTTTGGATTGTGGCTGACCTTACCCAAGATCTGGACCTTATTCCATTCATCTATGAAGGAGTTCTATGTGATTAGGTCTGACCTATCCATGTACACACATTACAACTCTTCCTTGGAGTTTGTGATCTTCCTTGGCCGATGCAGAGGAATCTTATGTTTTGAAGATATATAATCATGTAATAGATACCTAGGAAAGTAATGATTTGATTGTTAGAGAATTCATAAGTTATATTTTCTTTGGAAAGCAAATTCAAAGCTATATCTTGTGCATATTTTGTAATTGAGGAATTAGGCCTATGAGCCCTAATCGTAAGCCTGCATGTTGCCATCCAGTTTGTATTTTGAACCTATGATATACTGAATGACTGAATCTACATTTTCATTCTATCTTTAAGTTATTTCCATTGTGTTTACTCTTTCTACATGGTTTGGACTATTCACTTTGTGGACCCTCCTAGCCGTGACTACACCAAGACAACAAGCTATTGATGGGGTAGGTACCTCTATATCTATAGAGGAGAAAGATAAGCTATCCCAATTACAAGATAAGGAATTGAGGACAAAGAAGAGGATTGATACCCCATGAATATGGAACAAGAATATAGGGACAAGATTCAACAAGAAACAAAACAAATAACAAAGAAATTGTATGATACTATGAAGGAGGGAGACAAAAATGTAGAACAATAGGAGATATCCTCTCTACACAATGCACAAGAAGAACAACAAAGGGTATCTCCTCCTCACAACATAAATGTACAAAAAGAATAGCAGGAAATTAGAGAGGATGCACAAAATATAGATGATAATCAGAAAGAAGAAGAGTTACAAAGATTAGATAGCCAAGATGCATCCTCCTCTGCATCTCCCATTCAATCTATAAAAGATTTCTTTGTGCAACAGAAACAAATTCAGCCTATGGTAACACCTCAGTTGCTACAATTACCATTAGTAGGATGACAAGTAAATTTATCTCAGATCCCACCTCTCCAAAAGCTACAGCTTGGTGACATCTTCCACTCCACAACGAGGGAAGAAATTTTGCAACAACATATTAAAGGTAGTGAATTAAACTTTAGGAGGAAGTAAATTTAATTTAGAATGAGATGTTGGAGGCACAAAGGGACACAACCCTACCTCTCACACAACAACTAAGACAGTTAATGCAAATCTTCAAGGCCCATTCTAGCTACCTAGAGAATAAGGCAGAACAATGCATAACTGAGCAAATGAATAAGAAAAGATTAGCAAAAGCATCAAATAAATGTGCTAAGGCACATACTAAACTAGAAACACAAATAAGAAACATCCAATAGGGCATGGAGGAAGCAAAGGTATTGTATCAATTTTGTCTACAATGGCTTACCTCTACTAAAAATATTAAGGATCAAATAGATGAATTAGAAGCACAAATAACATAAGGACCCACCACATATGATCCTATAAAAGATACTAATGGAGCAATAAGGGCACAAGTAGAGTCCTTACACACTCAACTCCAGTAGTTCTAAGACTAGAGGGAACAAATAAAGGTACAAATCAAGAAACTAAGGGAAGTAGTAAGCCTGAGACTGGCATCCTTGATTGGCATTTTCACAGAGGCTAAGCAGATAGCCCAGAAGATTCAAATTCCTACTACACTAGGAGATGCAGAAGATACATGTATACAGATAGAGAGCCAAACTCAAATTTTGACATCAACCAAGAAGTAATGGGACACAACTCTAGCTCAACTCAGAGTCATCTATAAGAATATCCTACCTTCAAGATTCAAACAAAGCATGTCTTGAGGATAAGACATAATTTTAAAAGGGGGAATGATGTTGGCGGAAGACAAGGCAAACAACAAATCTTACCGTAGGTTACCACAGATGGTATGCAAATGATAGAGCCGACATACAAAGATGTATTTTGGGAAAAGACACACCTCTATGTAATATATAGATAGGATATATGATATACATGCAAGAGAAAGTAATAGAGAGCAAGTGTAAGAATGTAATAAGAGAGTAAGAATATGCAAAATGGTAGAGACTAAGACCTACTGGTATGAATGTATAATTACTCATTAAATATAAATATATACACATGAGATATAATGGTTCTAATATGTTTATGTGTAGTTTATGAATGCTTGTATGTGACTTATGTGTACCACAAGTTATTATCCCTTATTGTTTATCTAGAATTCTAGATCATTGTATGATTGGGGCATAAACTGACTTTAGAGATCTGACTGAGGACCAGATCTCTAGACTAGTTCCTTCCCATTTCGTGCCAACACATTGGAACATGAACCAACAAAGACTTTGTGCTTGGCTACTATCCTCAAGGGGGGCCAAGCTATTTGGGATTTGTTCCTTTGTTGCAAAAATGAAAGGTTTATAACCAATGGATTGATTAAATTAAGCAATGTGAAGACCTAATTGATTAACTGAGTAGAAAGTACAAACAATATTTACTATTTCTAGAAATCAAACACAGAAAAAGAATGAGTAGACAAAATGGAACCTAGCACTGGAAGCAGGGGCTTACTACCCAGGACACTAGCGCGCTGCACTGTAGTCCTTAGGGTTTAGTACAATCAGAACCTTTGTCCGACGATATCTGTACCTATTCGTTCCATCTTCTGGTCCCTCCTCGATGTCTAAAACCACCTGTTGCAACTTGCACACATACAAAGGAGGGAATAATGTTTGTGGCTATATAGGAGTTTTCCTGAGCCAAACCCCCATTTCGATATTCCTACCTCACAAATAGCTAGATCGATAACAACAAATAGTATGTGCTCAAAATCTTAAGTGTGTCTAAGATTGTGGTGAGCAGTGACAAACAACTCAATTCAAAATCCTACACAAGTGTGTTAGAGTGGATTTATATATGCCTCAATCAATAGGATGTGATATTGAACTCAAGAGAAATGTTTGTACTCAAGGAGAATGAAACTTCACCTCAATGAAGTCGGATGACCAAATCTTGAAGGCGAGAAGTAGTTGGAACCATACCAAATCGCGATGAAGAGGTACAAGTCAATCATCAGTCAGTGATCCTAGCTATCCTATGATATTCGTGAAGCTTCAATCAATTATACTAAGTGGGAAAGTAGTCATAAATCTTGTCATCTATTCGAGTATCTTAGAGCTTTTCCAAAATGCAGAGTTATGATCATTCTAGCATAGCTTCCTTGTAGAATTCCCATGTCCTTTTATAATGGCAAAGCCAGTAGCTTAAATAGGGAACCATATGAGGGATTTAGGGTAGAGGCCGACATGTATTTTAAATTTAGGAGTCATTTTAGCGCACTCATGAATGTTGAAATCAAGGTTGCATCATCCAAGGCAATGACCAACCTTAAGAGCATTCTGTCATTCCAAAATGAACAGACAAGATGCTAGCGCAGGGTGCTAATGTTTTGACAAAATCATCCCAAAAAGTGTGTTGATTTGGGACTTAACCAAGACCTAAACATCGTTCATGGTTTCAGCAAATGATCATCGGTAAGGGTTTAGGCAACACAAATCATATCTCTTCAGTTGAGGGTAAGGCCAAGGTTGGAAATGATCCTAAAATGGACTAGGGGAGTGGACACTAAAGCGAGTGCCAAACAGAGTGTGAAATTGCACTTGCACTATTAGGGAGCACAATTTACTATGCTACAGGGAGAACTTGTAATATACTTCCATTTTATATTACCTCATACCAATACATAACACCAAAAAAAATAGAGGATAAAACAAAAGAATACCCAAAATAAAAATAAAATGATTTACTAAAAATCTTCACAATAAATCTCATTATATAGAAGATAAAAAAGAAATTCAAATTGTTTTCTTTCACTCATATCCTTCCTTCTCTAAATTTTTTTAAAAACATTCACCTCATGATATAAGACAATCTTCCTTCACTTTGCTTTTCCTATGCATAACTCTAACTCATACATGGACCAACATAAAGAGGGAAGAAATTTTTAAAATCCCCAAATTTCTTTTCATTATGCAGCACTACACAAAAATAAAATAAAATGTTTATTTCCCCATTTCCTCTTTACACATTCTTAAAGAGCCTTGTATAACCCCTTATAAAAATTACAATCATGTGTGGAGAGGAAAATAAATTTAAATTTGTAAAATTCTTCCACTTGTAGCTTTCTTCTTTGCAAATTTTAAAAACGTAGATCTATAAGTTTAGAATGATTCCCTACACTTTGTCTTTCTCTATCTCATAACCAATGTGGACATGCATAATCTATTTGAGTCTCTTCTAAAATATTCAAAGAAAGGGAGATAAAACTTTTAAAACTTCCCAAATTAAATTATCCCGTGTAACTCTCTTATAAATGAGGATTTATGCTTATCTATAAGCATATGTTCCTTCTCTTTTTTAACTTGCTATTTTCACGTAGGAGAGAAAAGTATTTAAAATCAATTATATTCCTCTTCCGCTTATGATTTCTCTCTTTTTAAGAATTTCATAATATGTTCATCTAGAAGTATAGCTCATTTATTTTCTTAATCTCTTTTTCCCTATGTAAGTCATATGCATAATATAATAAAATCTTTTTTGAAATCACTACCCTATCATTCCTAAGTCTTTTTTGAAATCACTACCCTATCATTCCTAAGTGAAAATATTTTTATCCATTGAAGAAAAATAGGAGAGAATTAAAAACACATAGAAGGATTTTGTAAAATGTATATGAATTCTCCTTTCACTTGAATATTCTTCTTGTGTATGTAGAAATTTTTATAGAAACATGTTGGTGTGAAAAGGGTTATTCCTTAAAACTAGTTCCCTTTTAGCACCTATTCACACACGTTCACATGTTAAGTTTACTTAGGGCACTAAGAATGTTTCTAAATGTTTCTAGTACACGTGATCTAATCATCTAGTTGTCACATGTCATAGGATTGACGCTTGTCTTAATCCTATGTTTTCCTATGTCTCACCTTGCCTTTATAAGAAAGGCCTCTCTTGTGCATTGTGTATCTTGTATCATTATCTTGCATCCATTAGTATGCTTGTATTATTGGTAGAATAACATTCTTTGTTGCTTGTCTCTTTTGTGTAGAAGGTTATTTGATGTTGTAAATTTGATCTTGGTTGGTTGATTGCTTCAACATGGTATCATAGCCTTGATCCTGCAAGCCCCTTCTCAAGTTGGAGAGATTTTACCATCAACTTTCAGTAGGGGCATCCTAGCCTAGATCTAACCCCATTGTTGAGTTTATAAAGACCAAATTTGTTAGGATCGACTGTAAACTTGATATATTTTTCTTACAGTCAAATTTGGTAATTTTTTTAGCCCCCTAGCCTGTCATAGCTTGTGTAGGCATGTCAGGAGACTATGTTGGTAGAATATTTTATGGATTTTTTACTAGTGGGTAAAAGAATTTTTCTATCCATTATTTCTTTTGTTCTACCAAATTGGTTTAGTTTATTTAAAAACTAAAAAAAATCAAAAAGTTAATAGGGGTCCACATACCCCCTATACTACTAGATCTCTACCTACTTGGTAGGTCTCCAAGTTCTATTTGACACATGGCATGCTCCAATTGAGAGTGCCTAAGTGAAGTTTAAGGCACCTATGCGTAAAGTCTTTATAGACTCTGAGCATTGGTCTTAGCACCTAGCACTACATGCTAAACAAGTGCTTAGTACTCCTAGAAGGTGGTGGCACCCACCATGGGCCATTGCCCCCTTTCTTCACAATGGCTTAGATGCCTGCATCACTTCTCCGCCACCTTTAGTGGCCCTCTGCTAAAGTTCACCTCCACGATTGGTGTTCAGTCGACCACAAACACTACTTCGTCGATTGGTATCAGTGCCTCCACCATCGCTTAGGCTGAATTGGGCTACCACTTCCATCCAGTGCTACTCAAGTGATACTTGAATGTCACTTAGTCCAGTGGCACTGCCCATGTGCCACCTCTATCAAGCCTATAGGCCATTTTTGAACCTACAAGGAGTAATTTTTATGGGAGCATAAATTTTTGGCACAGTGTTAGCTTTTTGTAAACAAATAAACGTTGGAAAGGTGGTTCCACATACTTCACTATAGTGTAGGTGATTTTTCTATATTTTTCTATTTTTGTTAGATCTTTTAGCCTAATGGTACAACCGGTGTTCTTTTCTTGCAAACTTGGCATAACTTTTGCATATGAAGTTGAAATTTGGCAAACTTTTTTTGAAATTACTTAGAAAATCACAAGGAATCTGATTATAACCTTTATTTTCTCCTCTAACAAGAAATTTTTCTAACGTTATAGAGTAAAATGTGTACACTTGTTAATCATGACCTATTTTAATACCTTTTTGAACATTAAATGATTAATTCTCAATCCTAATGAATAAACCCGACAAAATAAAGTTAGGACTAGTCTAAGCCCACTTAAATGGACACTCTCCAGAGTTTGTGGGGCTAAAGGACCAAGGCGCCTAGCGCCCTGGTCCCGAATATTAGAATAGGTCCTATTTTGTAGTGTCGTCTTAGAACACCTCCTTAACTTTTACTTGTCAGCCCCATTTGGTTTTATTTGTAATTGGTGAGCAGGAATACATATATAAAGGAGTTTTTCAATTCATTTTATACCTAGCTTGTTATGAGAAGATTAGAATTGCTTACATATTTGATCTCCTATGCTCTAGATACATGTGCTACATGCTTGTGGATGGTATGATGCTCATTTACAGGTTTTGAAGGAAGTCCAAGCTATCTTTATCTATCTCCTTGTTATTGCATGATCTTGAGTTATCTACTCCAACTAGGGTTTCACATCTTGTGGTAATCTTTATCACTTTCATTCATACTTTCATCATATATTATTGATCTTGCCTCTGCTGTCCTAGGGAATGAACTCTTGGATCACTAATCATTGATGTAGTGGAGGTGGAAACACCAACATGGGGTTTGACTAAGGCAAGCCCCTAAACATAGCACAATCTTTTCCCTCTTTGCTTGTGTGCAGGTTGAAGATACAGGTTTTTGAAGACAAGATCTGGGAAGAAGAAAGGGTTTACAGGTATAGGTCTGGTGAAACTTGGAGATTCTATAAAACCCTAAAAAGGGTCTAGGGTACCCAATGCCCTAATCTTTTGGTGCTCCCAAACTTGGATCCAGGTTTTGATCTGTCTCCTGATCTTTGCTGTACTTTTTGATTTTTTGTTTCTGATTCCAACTGTCGTATATTTGCATATCTTTGTTAATTAGGGTTTCATCTTTTTCCCTAGTTTGCTTGGTTAGTTTTGGTTGGATTTGGTTGATTTTCCTCTATACAACAAAAGGACATAAGGTCCCTTTAGTTTGGCTCTCCCTCATGGGTAGAAGGCAAGCTCGATTTGTGTCCCAATGTTAAGTGGAAGAGGGTTTGACCTAGTTTAACCTTTTAGGCTAGATCTCTCTTTTCCACTACGACATCTAAAAATTCTAAAAATCACTATGTGATTTGTTAGAATATTAAGGTTTATAGTAATAAAGTCACCTTAGTGACTTGTAGTTTATTATCAAGTAGTTAGTAATCAGTTGTTAAATAATTAGTTGGGAGTTATTCCCGTAGGGTGGTTCAGGAAGTTATAAGCTTTCTAAAAGCCAACTTGGAGTGAATGTAAAATCATCTTGAATACAATAATATTATTATCATATTTGTGTTTATTATTGTGTAAATGTAGAAGCCCTACCATTTCTATCATGATTTAAGCTTGTAAATTATACAAATTGCAAAATTTGATCATTGTAATTTGCTGGGGGGTTACAATTACATTGTTAATATAGTTTGGGGGGTGCAAGGCATGATTTAAGTGCCCTTTTCTCTTTTCTCTCTTGGTGTTTTTCTGCTAGACATGGTGGAAAGTGGGTCTATTCAACCACTCACTCTACATAACTATCACACATGGAAGTTAAAAATGAAACAACTACTACAATCTAAGGGACTTTGGCAAATGCTAGAAGATAATGCACTTGGTTTCACTAAGGAGTTTAAAATATTTTCTTATAAAAACAAATTAGATGAATCCATGGGGCTCATAGGATGCATGTACTAGATAATTTCTTGTTTCATATTGTGGAGTGTAAAACACCTAAGCAAGTATGGGATAAACTTGAAGAATTGTATGGTACAATCAATGAATTCCAAATATTGCAACTAGAGGTAGAATTGACATCACTCTCTCTAGATAATTTTTCTTCCATTCAGGATTTTATAACACAATTCAATTTTATCTTGTCACAATTGAAAGGATGTGGAATTGATAAAACTGATAAGGAATGTATCTTCTTAATTTTGTTAAAATTGAAGGGTCCATTTTAGATGTTTTAATCTACCTTCTATTCTACTATGGATGCCTTGGGGAAAGACTTTAAGATGCACAACTTTGATTTGTTTTAAGAGCATCTTTCTAGGGAGTAGGCCAAGTTAATTCAGATGGATCCACTTCCTAGTTCTAAGAGTCAAGACTTGATAGCATCATCTTACATGGGTAAAGGAAAGAATAAGAAGAAACCCAAGATAAAATCTCCTTCTGGTAGTAATACTCCCTCCAAGCCAAAATAAAAGAACAATTCAAAGCCCCCTCATTCTCCTTCTTCTTGCAACTTTGGTGACTCTACCTACAAGACAAAGAAGAAGAAAGGAAATATTTGTTCTTTTTGTTGCAAACCTAGTCATGATGAGTCTCATTGCTTTAACATGTTAGAGACATTGGAGGAAGCCATGAGACGGCACAATATTTCTATCTCCAAGCCCTCCTCTATAGGCAAAGGACATGATCTTTTTGCTCATGGTTTGGATTCATATTCAGATAGTTGGACACTTTATTTAGGTGCTTAACATCACATGATCAACTCACTTGATCTACTTGAGTCTCTTTCTAATACTAGCACTTCTTAGATTGTAATGGGTAACACTTCACATGTTCCAATTTTGAGGACATGCACCACTCAATTGTATGATGGTTACAACAAGGATGTTCTTCTTGTTCTTGAGATTTCTATGAATCTTCTTTTCATATATCATATTTGTCATTTTGGGGATGGGAATATAGTTGAGTTTACTCCTCATGATGTGGTTATTCGATAGCTATAGGATCCTGAGAGAGTTGTTGCTATAGGGAGAGTGGATCATGAGTCACATCTATACAGATTTGATAGAGTTGAGTCTTTATCATGATCATCTCTTATAGCACATGCCGATTCCTTGAGAAAGCTTTGGCATGAATGATTTGGAGATATAAACTATAGGTATCTTCAACAATTAAGCATGGTGCAGAGGATTTGGTCGTTGGTCTTCCTAGGATTTCTTAAAGAGAGGGCATTTATCCAAGTTGTGTACATGGAAAACATCATAGGGATCCCTTTCCTAAGGGTAAGGCTACATAAGCTTTGACACCCTTGGAGTTGTTTCATAGTGATCTCATGTCCTTTCTGACTCCATTTTTAGGGGCCAAGTATATGCTAACTTTTTTTGATGACTTCTCATGACACAAATGGGTGTACCTTTTTAAGTACAAGAGTGATGTTTTCACCACTTTTAGGAATTTCAAGGCATTTGTGGAGAAGCACTTAGGTATTTCTCTTTGACAGATACACACAGATAATGGGGGGAGTATGTGAATCAAGATTTTTAGGATTTCCATGGTGATCATGGTATTCAACATCCGTTTTTTTATTCCTTATACTCCTCAGTAGAATGGTGTGACCGAGAGGAAGAACATGAATTTATAGGAGATGGAAAATTGTATGATTGAGTATAGGTGTATGGCTTCTACCTTTTGGGTTGAAGTAGCCAATTATGCCAACTTTATTCACAATTGTATGCCTCACAAGGCAGCGAGGAATATGACTCCTAAGGAGGCTTGGTCCCATGTCAAGCCTAGTGTTTCCTTCTTCAGAGTATTCGGTAGTGAGGATTGAGCATTCATTTTGTATGGTCAGAGTAAGGCAATGGAGAAGAAGAGTCAATCTTTGATCTTTGTTGGCTATTGTGAGGATGTGAAGGCTTACATGTTTGATCTTGTCACTCGTGATGTCTACTTTCACAAAGATGTCTAGTTTGATGAGACCTTCACATAGGTGGATTCCCCCTCCATTTCTTCTTCATCACCACCTACTCTACCTTCTGCATCATTACTTGAGGATATTTTTCTTCTTCATGATGATATAGATGATGGTCCTACTCCATTGCCTCCTGGTGCACTAGTTTTGCCTCATTGGGCCCACACTACTCTTGAGGAGTCTTTTCCTCTTATTGGTAATCCCATAGATACTCACCACACTCATTCATAGACAACACGTGTTAGTCTTTTGAGTCATGTAGTTTCATTAGATCCTTAGAAGTTTAAATTAGATGCTATAGGTATTCTAGAGTGGTACAATGCTATGGTAGAGGAGTATTCTTCTTTGATGAATAATTATACTTGGGATGGTCGGAGTAAGGCAATGGAGAAGAAGAGTCAATCTTTGATCTTTGTTGGCTATTGTGAGGATGTGAAGGCTTACATGCTATTTGATCCTATCACTCGCGATGTCTACTTTCACAAGGATGTCTAGTTTGATGAGACCTTCACATAGGTGGATTCCCCCTCCATTTATTCTTCATCACCACCTACTCTACCTTCATCATCACTTGAGGATATTTTTCTTCTTCATGATGATATAGATGATGGTCCTACTCCATCACCTCCTGTACACTATTTTTGCCTCATTGGGCCTACACTATTTTTGAGGAGGCTTGTCCTCTTATTGGTGATCCCATAGATACTCACCACACTCATTCATAGACAACATGTGTTAGTCTTTTAAGTCATGCAATTTTAGTAGATCCTTAGAAGTTTAAATTAGATGCTATAGGTATTCCAAAGTGGTACAATGCTATGGCAGAGGAGTATTATTCTTTGATGAAGAATCATACTTGGGATCTTGTTCCTCTTCCTAAGAGAAGAAAATTGGTTCAGTGCAAGTGGGTGTACCACACCAAATATGTAGTTGATGGATCTAGTGACAAGTACAAGGCCCATCTTGTAGCTAAGGGGTTTTCTTAGGTTGAGAGTATTGACTATTTTGAGACCTTTGCTCTTGCTGCCAAGATGGATTCCATTCATCTTATAATTTCTCTAGATACATCTCAAGGATGGGTAGTGTATCAGATGGATGTGAAGTGTGGCTTCTTGCATGTGATCTTCATGGGGAGATGTACATGGAGCAGCCTCCAAATTTTGTGTAGGACTCTTCACTTGTTTGTAGGCTTCACCATTCATTATACGAACTCATACAAGCCCCTTGATCTTGGTATGAGAAGATGGATAAATTCTTTCTTTCTTCTAGCTTCACATCTTATCATTATGATCCTCTAGTTTACACTTAGAGATGTGGAGAGGATCTTTTGATTCTTGTGTTTTATGTGGATGATTTGGTTCTCATAGGGATTTCCACCTGCATGATTCAAAGTGTTCATCTAGTAAATTGATGGAATGGTTAAATATGGTAGATCTTGGGCTTCTGCACTTCTTACTTGGTCTTCAGGTTCACCAAACTTTTGAAGGGATCTTCATTTTTCAGAAGAAGTATGCTCTCGATTTTCTTTAGAGATTTGGCATGGTTAATTGTAATCCTTCCCCTACACCATTTTAGTTAGGTGTTTTACTGTTTATTAGTTACACCACTCCTATAGTTGATACTACTTTATATCAGAAGTTGGTTGACAGTCTTTTGTACTTGACACATAGTCATCCTGGATATTTCCTTTGTAGTTAGACTTTTCTCCCATTTCTCTTAGGAGTCACATGAGATTCATTGGAAGATAGCCAAATGTATTCTGAGCTATACCGAGGGTACATCACACTTTGGCATTCATTACAAATTTGGAGCTTCTTAGATTGTGAGCTTCACTAACTTGATTGGGTCGGTGATGTTGATGATCAGAAGTCTACTTCTATTTTTGTTTTCTTTCTTGGTTCTAGCCAGATTGCATGGTCTTTCAAAAAAAAAAAACTTTTACATTATCATTGACAAAGATTGAGTATCGAGGTGCAGTTTTGGCTAACTAGGAGGTTCTTTGGATTTAATAGTTGACATGATAGAGTTCAAATTTCCTTGTGATTATCCCACTACTCTTTGGTGTGATAATCAGAGTTCTATTCACATTTCTTGCAACTTAGTGGAGCATTAGTGAACTAAGCACATTGAGATCCACATGCACTTCATCAGGTAGCTCATCTAGGATGGTGTACTGAGCTTGGATCACTTGCCTAGTAAGGATAAGGTAGTAGATATATTCACTAAACCTTTGACATCGCCTCATTATCTTCATTTGTGATCAATGCTTGGGGTGAAGGAATTTGTCCTTGGGGGTCCTCTTGATTCCTCCTTCCTTCACTTTTTCATTCTTTTTCTTTGCATGTTTTCTCTCTTTTGGGGAGGAGTTTTTTCTTATGAGGTTTTCTCCTCTTCTTCACTTGTGAGAGATTGTTTGTACATGGGTACATCAATAGACCTTTGTTGTCAGGACCCATCTTTGCATCTTTTTGTTCCTCCCTAAGTTGCACTTAATGGGGGTGTTGGTATGAAAAGAGTTATTCCCTAACTGGTTCCCTTCTAGCACCTATTCACACATGTTCACATGTTAAGTTTACTTAAGGCACTAGGAGTATTTCTAGATGTTTCTAGTATACATGTGATCTTATCCTCTAGTTGTCACATGTCATAGGATTATGACACTTGTGTAATCCTATGTTGTCCTATGTCTCATCTTTCCTTTATAAGTAAGGCCTCTCTTGTACATTATGTATCTTGTATCATTATCTTGCATCCATTAGTATGCTTGTTTTATTGGTAGAATAACATTCTTTGTTGCTTGTCTCTTTTGTGTAGAAGGTTATTTGGTGTTGTAGATTTGATCTTGGTTGGTTGATTGTTTCAACACATCAAAGGTTACCTTAAAAATTGATAGTAAAGTCACAAACCTCATGAAGAGGACAAAGCCTTGAATAAACTAGTAGTTCCTCATAGGAAAAATATTGAATTCAAACCACTAGAAAAGCCTCATTAGATTTCATTTCAAACTTTCTCAGTAATGAACAAAGGATTTTTAGAGGTTAACCAAATAACTATATATCATAAGTGAATCAAGTCCCAATAATGAAATTCTTCCCTAGTAAAAACACTAATTTAGAAGCCACAAGAGATGTCCAACCTTTAGGCTTGGAAATCCAAGCCAAAATGGGTGGGATCATAAAAAAATTGAATTCAAGGCATTAAAAATATGTACAAATTAAAACATGTAGGCATTATTTTTTTCATAATGTGACCATGCTTTGCTAAAAATATCAATGTTGACCACTAATTTGTTCCCTATTTTCGTGCACTTACCTGAGAGCATGCTCAAGGGGAAGCAAATTTGAAGGCAACATATTTAGACCAAACATGCCTTTTGCATAGAAGGTATGGGCACCTTAATTTTGGAGGTTTTTGTGTATTATAGAAGAAGCCTATTGTGAGAGGATTGCCACCAATTGATTTGCTAGTAGTTTATGTGAGAGATGTATTTTGGAGAAACAATGTAAGGAAAGATTCAAACAAGATTTTCTTATAGAGTAAGGGTGCCATTAGAGCTTGTTCACATTGATTTATATGGACCAATGTAGACTCCATCATTAGGAGGAAGTTTTTATTTTTTAACTTTTAAATTGATGATTTTAGTAGGAAAACATGGATTTATTTTCTCAAGTACAAGTATGGAGCATTTGGAATATTCAAGGGTTTCAAAGATATGGTTGAAAAATAGAGTGGCCAGTACATCAAGGTACTCAAGTCAAACAAAGGTGGAGAATACAAGTCAAATGAGTTTTTAGATTTTTGTAGACATCATGGAATTAAGAACCAATTTACTAAAGGTACACACCATAGTAGAATGGTTTTGCAGAGATGAAAAATATAACAATAGTGGAGATGGTCAATAGCATGTTAAAGGCCAAGCACTTTTCTAATGAATACTATGTAGAAGCAATAGTGTGTGAAATGTATATTCTATATATATGTCCTATAAAGAGTATCAAACATAGAATTCCATATGAAGCATATAGTGGTAAGAATCGTAGTGTTTCTAACTTAATTTTTTTTAGATGTGTGGCATATGCACATGTGCTAGAATAAATAAGAAGAAAACTAAATAATAGAAGAAAAATATATATTTTTATTAGTTACAGTGAGGAATACCTAATACAATCCCATTGCAAAGAAGGTAATCATTAGCAGAGATGTTGAATTCAAGGAAGAAGAAGCAAGTGATGGAAGTGTTGATAAATCAATTAAAATTGTAGATACAATACCTCAAATGTTGAAAATTTAGAAGAAAAAAGTATGCAAGGTGGTCATCCAAGTCCACAAGAAGTAACAAGTACTCCAACAAGAAATTTTCAAGGACACAACTCAAGAGAATTGAGAACACCAAGGAATTTTGTACAAGGTGAACAATTAGGCCATGTAGGTTGTCCTAGACTCCCAACTCATGAGTAAGTGGTGAATTTAATCCTACACTAGCCTCATTAAGATCTTAATATAGAGGTAGGAAAATAGGAAGTTTGAAAGAAATTTATGATCAGTGTGAAGAACATTTAGATATGCATTCAAAATTTTCTCTATTTTCTCATTATCTTATATATTTTAAAGTTATCAAGGAATAAAATTAGATCAAGGCTATAGATGAAGAGATGAATTCCATTGAAATAAATGAAACATGGGAGCTAGTAGGTCTAACAAAAGGTCAAGATTGCATAGGATTCAAATGGGTCTATATAGCCAAGTTTAATGTAGAAGGAGAAGTTGAAAAGTACAAAGCAAGATTAGTAGAAAAAGGTTTTTCACAATAATATGGAATTGATTACAATGAGACATTTGCACTAGTTCCAAGGCTTGATATAGATAGAGTTGTCTTAGCCATAACAACATAAAACAATTAGAAAGTTTATTAAATAGATGTCAAATTGGCATTTCTAAATGGTTTTTAAAAGAAGTGTATGTACAACAACCACTAGGTTATGAAGTGTATGAGGATGAAGACAAAGTATGTAGATTGAAGAAAGCTCTTTATGGTCTTAAGTAAGCATCAAGAGCATGGTATAATTGAATTGACTCATACCTAATTAGCAATCAATTCAAAAGAATTAGTAGTGAGCCCACAATATATAAAAAGGTCAATAAGCAAGGATAGATTTTGATTGTGTGTTTATATGTTGATGATTTAATTTTTATTAGAAATTTGTCTAAAGACATGTTCAAAAGAGTCACGAAGAGAGAGTTTGAAATGATAGATTTAGGATTGATGAGATATTTTCTAGGCATTGAAGTTGTTCAAATAAATAATGGCATTTTCATTTGTCAATCTAAGTATTCCAAGGATGTGTTAAGGAGATTAAATATGATGAATTATAAACCAACATAACTCTAGTGTCAACAAGATCTAAACTTAACAAAGAAGATAAGTGGTCCAATGTTGATCCAACAATGTTCAAAACGCCGATTAGAAGTCTTATGTACCTCATAGCCACAAGGCTAGATATAATGTATGGTGTTAATCTAATTTCAAGATTTATAGAGTCACCAAAAGACTCACACTATCATGTTGGGAAGAGAATATTGAGATATGTAGGAAGAACAACATGATATGGAATACTATATTCTACAACAAATGATTTTATTTGATTGGCTATCCTGATAGTGATTTTACTAGTAGCACAGATGATAGGAAAGGTACTTCTAGATTTTTTTCACTTTGGATTAGGTGTAGTCTCATGGGAATCATAGAAGTATCCTATTGTGAAAATTTCATCAACTAAACTAGAGTATGTGGTAGAAACATCAGCAACATGTCAAAAAAAGTGGATGCATCAAGTATTCTCAAATTTAATGCATAATCAGGAGGATCCAACATCAATGTTTTGTGATAAAAGTCAACAATTGCATTATTAAAGAATCATGTTGTTCAAACGATGAGCAAGCACATTGATACTACATATCATTTCATTAGAGAACTAGTAAACAATAGAGAAATCTACTTAGAGTTTTGTAGATTAGAAGATTAGTTGGAAAATATATTCACAAAGGAATTAGAAAAAGAAGATTTTAAACATCTAAGATAATATTTGGGCATTATGGATGCTAAAGCAACTAGTGTAAAAAATTAAGGGGGAGTGTTGGAATAAATGGTTAATTTCTCCCACTGTCAATTTTTTATTAAAAGCTAGCAATAAGTTTTTCTTATATAATGCTTTGTATCTGTAGATTAGAGAAATGCAATAAGGTAAAAAGCAAAACCAAATGTAAACAAGAACACAAGATTATACCTCATGCAAAACCTAATCCCATCAAGGGAAAGAGGAGCCCTTGCACCCAAGAGAAGCTCCCAAGACCAAGATTGTCTCTAGACTATTGATTCAAATGTGAAATGCCTTCTCAAATGTGCAACTCACTATAAGCTCAAATGTGATTTTGGCATGGTAACTTTGCATGAAAAATGGATGATGAAAATGACTTGTGAGAGGTTGTATTTATAGACTTTTGGAGAGGATTTTGATCCAAGGGTGGAGATTGATTGGAGAGATCAATGGTGGAGGATGAAAGTGAGGTGGAGGGCCTAGATTTGATCTTGGAAGATGGAGGGCTAGGAATAAAAGTAAATCTTTTATTCATTTTTGGGAAAGGGGTGATTAAATGAGGTTGGGTGAGATGGATTATTTGTGAATTAAAAATTCACATGGGGAAGGGTAAAATGAATTAAAAATTCATTTGGGGAAGAGTGGATATGACATGTGTAAGGGATGTGTAAGAGGAGTAAATGTGATGTGTGATTTATTTGAATTTTAAATTTTGGAGGTGTGGAGAGAAGTGCTAATGAGGATTTGACTTTCTTAATTAGGGTGATTAACCTAATTAATGTGGCTGGAATAAATTAATAGAAGGATTAGAGGGGGGATAAGATTAATTAATTAGTGATTTAATTAATTAATCCTAAGGTTAGGATGGGATAGGCTAGAGTAGGCAATTAAATAATAGCTATTTAATTGTCTAGGGTAGGGATAGGCTAATTAGTAGGCTATATTAATTAGTTAAGATGGTTTTAACTAATTAATTGGATTTAGGAAAAATGGGGATTTGATTTAATAAATTTTGCATATTTATTAAATCATTTGGCTAAGGTTTGGACTATTGAATTAATAAAATTAATTCAATTTTGGGATAAAATGGTGTGGATTTAGAAAATGAACGGGGTGATTAACTAAATAAAAATTTAATTAATTAGTTGGAAAGGGAATTGGTAAGTTTAGGGGTGTCGGGAATCAGTTTGGTGGTCGAGACATTTTTAGGTGTCTACATTTACCCCTCTTTGACATGGCATCAGGACCTAGGAGGGAAGTGGCGTCAGGTCGAAGAAGAAAAATATGCCCCAGCTGCCGGGAAGGAGTGAGATGGATAAGGGATGCCCCCTCGAGAGGTTGGCAGGAAAAATATCAATTTTGCAGGTAAGCTCTCGAAAGGATGTGACAGAAGCGAAGGTGATGGAAAAAAAAAAGAAGATGGTGGGAAGAAAAACAGAGGAAAAAGGCTGAGATCTGCACCCTGGAGGGAAAAGAAAGGGATGGAGGGAGGACATGGCCCACTATATTAGGAAAAGTGTGCCCAAAGAGTGCCACATTTGCACACTTTGACCTTCTAGAAGAAAAGACAAAGGAGAGATGAACGAGCGCAACCCACAGTTCCTGCGACTTCATCACATCTCAGAGCGATTCCGAGAGGTCAGGCGGTCTCCCGAGGCTAGACCCCAGGTAGGGCCTAACTCGGACTTTGTGATTTTTTATTTTACGCACTTATTTTTGGGTTTCGGGAAATGGGTTAGGAGCGCGTAGTGCCATAGACAAGGCGGATTAGCGCAATCCTTCGGATTAGTGCTATTCGCCAGGGTAGGTTAAGGCAATTTTGTCGCCATTTTGGAGGAATATTGGCGCTATCCTCTGGATTGGTGCCAAAACTCAGGGCGAAGCAAATATGGCATTTTGACACCATATTATGGGTAGAACGGCGCTATCGTCTGGAATAGTGCCATGTTGTGGAATAGCGCTATGATTAGTTTTAGCGCTAAAAGTTTGATTGATGCGAAAAATGGGGGACTGCGCCATCGTCTGGATTGGCGTGATATAGGGCACACAGTGGCGCCAATGTTTGGATTGGCGCGATACGGGGAGCGCAGTGGCGCCATTTTCTGTATTGGCGCTATAGGCAGGGGAAAGTAGCACTATTTTTTTAAATAGCACTTAGGGATTGTTTGTGTGAGGCCACATGATTTGGGCCTTTGAGACATTTAGAAGAAAAAGATGTAGGGGGAAAGTAATTTTGTATCTAACGAAGAAGTGGTGGATGTAGGATACACAGCGGTTTATACTGCAGTCGCGAGAGCGATGAGTGTGATCCGTGATGCCGCTATTTGATGAGACATGGCGACCTCGACTTGCGACACTGGGGCTTTGGACTGTGGCAGCGATGCCTGTGCTGCGAGCTCATAGAGCTCTGATGACGGCTGCAGTGGAGCGATACCGCAGCGAGACTTCCAGCTTTCTGCTGCCGACAGGAGAGATGACCATCACACTTGAGGATGTTTATCACATCCTCAAGCTGTCGATTCATGGTCGACGTGTGAGGTATGACACGAGGAGGGGGCGGACTGCGTTGATCAGAGTGTTCGGAGCAGAGCACGTGGTGCTTTCCGCAGACGGGAGGGAGATGGATTACGACAAGACGCTGGCGGTGGGTGCAGATCCCTTTGCCTTATATTTGTGTGCGCTGATTGGAGGTGTAGTTCTGCCGGATAGGTGAGGTAGGGGTTTTCCTGTGGGCTAGGGTGGGATGATAGAGGGGATGGTGAGGCATGAGACCATCTACGCATGGGGGCCGGTGATGCTAGCATAGCTGCTGCACGAGATGCACACAGTTGCCTATCTTCATGACAGGGCTTTATCTACTGGGGTTACACTGCTGCATGTATGGCTTTGGGAGCATATCCCCGTGACTCGGCCGACATGCAGTTATTATCAGCGCCCGTTTGAGGCATTTGTGTTTTTGTATCGCGATGCATTGTATACCTATACTGGATAGGTCCGTCATTGGCGGAGGATATTGGATGATGTGATTAGCGTGGTATATCATCCATATATTGATTGTGAGGAGTGGCCGGATGATGTTATCCATCTCCCGTACACCTTTCAGCAGAGATTTCTTATGGGTTGTGCGGACTGTATGATAGAGATGTACTTACCCTCACGGGTGATGCGACAGTTTGGACGGGTACAGGATGTGCCCCAGTAGATGGCCATATATGTGCGGACACTGCTTGATACAGCTTATTGGCCCACAGCATTACAGCCACAGGTTGCGCTGAATGACTGGGTAGCACTTCGGCCAGTTCAGTGGGATTGGAGGAGCACCGTGGTGGATACAGGTACTACGCCTGCTTATGATGCATGGTGGCAGATGCATCAGCCCACTCGATTGACAGATCCGACAGTGGCACTATCAGAGGATGAGGGAGATGGAGATGGAGATGATCCAGATGGGGGTGGGGATGAGGTCATTGCGGATTTCATTGTAGAGGTGATGGATGATGGATCGGAGAGGGTGATCGCCAGAGATGGTCAGCTGGTGGATGAGGGGGTAGCAGCGGTAGCGGGACAGGGGCCAGTGGGGCAGGATGTTCCAGCACAGCAGGTTCCTGCACAGCAGGTTCTAGCACAGTAGGCTCCAGCACAGTAGGCTCCAGCGCAGCAGGTTCCAGCACAGCAGGTTCCTGCGCAGCAGGTTCCAGGACAGCAGGTTCCTGCGCAGCAGGTTCCAGGACAGCAGGTCCAGGCTAGGGGTGGATGGCAGGGTAGAGCACCGCGACGACGCGGTGGACGGCCGAGGACAAAGCAGGGTGATCTATCCCCATCACGGGTGGAGCAGCTGCGGGTCGGTAGGCATGATGTCGAGGCAGGGAGCTCAGGGGTAGGGATGGAGGTAGAGGTTGAGAGGCTGACGCCTCGGCGACGGTCACGGGATGAGATGGAGGAGATAGAGACACTACGTGCTCAGGTGGCCAGTTTAGAGGAGGCGTTGGGGCGTCGAGAGGCTGAGTTGGGACAGCTGCAGGGAGTGGATGGGCGGTTAGCAGTTGCAGAGGCTCAGCTGGCTCAGGCCAGAGAGGATATGGAGGATTTGAGGATAGAGTGGGATGCAGCGCTCGTGAGAGCACAGCAGCAGAGACTGCGTTGAGTAGTGCACAGGCTATGGGTGGGGGCCTTGCCCCGATATTGGCAGGGATGCAGACTCAGCTGGCCCAGGATCAGACACATGCGCATCAGATACAGGGTCATTTGAGCCAAGCACAGGGACAGGTGGCTCAGGTACAGGGGCAGGTGGCTCAGGTACAAGGGGAGCTAGCAGAGGCGAGAGCGCGGACAAAGTATTATCGGGGGTTATACTATGCAGCCATACCTACAGCGCAGCGAGCACCGAGTTACAGCCAGGTCAGTAGATCGGGGGCGTCGAGATCACATCGATCTAGATCTATTCAGTCAGTTCAGCAGACGATGCCCCCTCCCACGTATGTGCCCCAGCAGGATCCTCAGGTACCCGTAGCACCACAGCCACAGCCACCGCCAGGATCACAGGCTCGACCAGGGTCATCATCTCCTACCCCCTCAGAGAGAGGATCCTCGATGTGATAGTTATATCATGATAGCCCTTAGAGGCATTGTATCAGGACACTTTATTATTATGATGTGAGCGATGTACATTTTTTGCAGTGATTATATATGATGTGAGACTTCTGATGGCTTATGATGTTCTATTGTGATGATGCTTATATGATGGATGCACATGTTATATTATATATGTTGTGGATGTATGATGTGTTTTCAAATGATGTGTGTGATTTGGTGGATGCAATTTTGTGTTTGTGATATATGCATGGTGTTGTGATTTTATGGACTATATGATTTAACAAATATTTATTATGGATGCAAATGTATGGGATTATGTTATATGCCACTAGTTGTTTCAATGGTGATGTTGGTGATGTTGTAATGCAATTTTAAATGTTTATGAGATGTTGATATGTATGGAATGCAATGTGATGATGCTATTTTTAATATGCACCTATGATATGATGTGTAATGATATGCAGTTGAAATGAATCGACTTGTGTTTTATGCAAACTTTAAATGGATTTAAAATGAACCTAATATGTGATGCAAATGGATAAAATGAACCTAACATGAGATGCAAACGGATTAAAATGAACCTAAAATGAGATGTAAACGGATTAAAATGAATGTAACATGAGATGCAAATGGATTAAAATGAACCTAAAATGAGATGCAAACGGATTAAAATGAACTTAAAATGAGATGCAACTGGATTAAAATGAACTTAAAATGAGATGCAAATGGATTAAAATGAACCTAAAATGCGATGCAACTGGATTAAAATGAAACTAACATGAGATGCAAGTGGATTAAAATGAAAGCTAAAATGTGATGGACATGGATTAAAATGAACCTAACATGAGATGCAACTGGATTAAAATGAACCTAAAATGTGATGCAAATGGATTAAAATGAACCTAACATGAGATGCAACTGGATTAAAATGAACCTAAAATGAGATGCAAATGGATTAAAATGAACCTAAAATGTGATGCAAATGGATTAAAATGAACCTAACATGAGATGCAACTGGATTAAAATGAACCTAAAATGAGATGCAAACGGATGGTGAGATGTAGTTAAATGATATGTGCTAAATGCAGTATCGGTGATAGGTGGTATGCAAACTAGATGATAGGTGAGGTAGCGTAATCCTGATACACATGATGTTCCTTGTGTTGACCCTGAATGGTGAGACTGTGGGAGAAGGTGTTAGGCGTTGTGGATGATAGGGGTGAGAGCGTCTAGGGGATGGCGGTGGGGGGATTGGAGGATGGTTAGGTCATAAGATACCACGTCATTGAGGGGGAGGGGGGGGTTTGGTTCAAGATGTGTTAAGTGGAGATAGATTGGGATGATGGGGTTAGTGCGGGAGTTAGATTGGTGGGGGGGGGGTTGGAAAGTGTTGATCAAATCTAGGCCGATAAGGGATAGGTGATTGAGTGATTAGGATGATGATGTTGAGCTAGTATAAGTAGTTGCACAAAATTAATTGAGAGCATTTCTTAGTTTAATGTAGCAATGTTGGATACAATTCACGAAGGTATGAAATGACCTAGGTGATGATGTATATCCGACGATTGCATGGACTAGACCCACAAACAATAGGTTGGTTTCATGCATGCCCAATGTAGTATAATCTTGTCTAGTAGAGGAAGGGGACTCATAGCAGTGAGTGTGAATAATGCATATAAGGTGTTGATGCCTGTATATGCAAAATAGGACTCATTATGCTAGAACCGACCTGAACTTCAAGATATGAATACTATTCTTGGAGTAATGAAACCAACCCACAAGTACAGCATACTGAAACAATGACTATGTCTACTCCAAGGGCTATCCGCTACGTACCATGATATAATGAGATCAAGGTAGCTTTGGAGATTACTTGGAGTGAGACAAAAAGATAAAAATCAATAAGCAAAAAGACCAACGAAAGATACAAATAGCCTTTTGTGTGCTCTTGCCAAGAGACGTGATGATAGAATGATAGATTTTTGTCCATTGTAGGAAAGACGTATCCTAGGACACAGATCTATTTTTTGATTGGAGAGTTTTTTGTGGAAGATGGGCAAAAGAACATTCGGGCCAAATGGAAGATTATAGTTGGTATATTGCTTGATAATTTTTGCACGAGGGACCATGTTTCAATGGTATGTGTAGCATGCATATCGTTTTGTAGATCTAGAAAGCTCAGTGAGTGGGAACCATCCCAATGGGTGGGATGGGTGCATCTTAGATACCTGAGTACTGGAAACATCCTTCGTATTCCAAACTGCCTACATACCCTATGTCCACGGGATCAAGGTACTTTTAAGATGCGGGTGAAATGAATATGTAGTTCTGGCAAGACTTGATGATGTGGGAATGGTTGGCGATGTGATGTGATGAGGGTTGAGACGTGTTTAGATGATTGTGGTGGGATGTGAGATTGATGCCTGATTATTTTTGGATTTTCTAATTTTCTGCTGTTTTTGGATTTTTTGATTTTATGAACTGTACAAAGGAGAGCTTACAAGGATCCTCGTTCCCCGGGTGGGGTTGTGGGTGGGTGAGGTAGTGCGGGATGGGCGAACAAACTTGACGTTTTAGAATTTCAAGCCATGGGATGTGTGGGTATGGAGTGTTATGCTGGAAAGAGGACTTATTAGATGGTAGAACCGGCCATTACGCATGGCGCCTGAAACAGGTTTTCACCATGGTACTTATCCAAGGCGTCACCGAAGTGATTTTCACCATTGGAAGTTTTTATTGCACTTTGATTTTTTTCTTGATTTTTTGATTTTTTTGGTGTTTTTATTTATTTATTTGCCTTTTTTGATTTTTTGACCTTGTAGTATCAGATGGGTTATGCATAGAATCTCTTGAGATGCAAGATGTTCATTGGCTCATCTAGAGGCTGCCCCTCGGGTGTTGCTAACTGATAAGCTCCTGACCCATAGTCGGCGGTGATGACATAAGGTCCTAGCCAATTAGGTTCAAATTTTCCTTGCTTTGGATGCTCTTGCAGGTTCTTTTGATTTTCCATTAGGACCAGGTCACCTACCTCAAACTTTCTGGTTCTGATCTTTTTGTTGTAGCTTCTTCTGAGGCAGTTTTGGTATGCCTGGAAGTGATTTAATGCATTCAAGCGTTTCTCATCCAACAATTCAAGTTGATGCAACCTTGCGACATGATAGTCTTCATCAGAGATAATATTTTGCAGTGATACTCGGAGGGACGGGAGCTCGACCTCTATAGGTAAAATGGCTTCTGATCCAAATACTAGTGAGTATGGAGTGGCTCCAGTAGGAGTGCGGATGCTAGTGCGGTAAGCCCATAGGGCGGGGTTAAGTTGGAGGTGCCAGTCATGGCCAGCTTCATTGACTGTCTTCTTTAAGATGCGGAGGATGGTTTTGTTAGAAGCCTCTGCTTGACCGTTTCCTTGGGGGTAATATGGCGTGGAGAAGTGGTGTTTGATGTCAAACTTTTCACACAAAGTGCGAACTTCTTGGTTCTTAAATGGTTTCCCATTATTAGTGACAATGGAATGTGGGATACCATAGCGGCAGATGATGTAGTGGAAAATGAACTTGGAGATTTGGATGCCTATGGTGAAGGTGAGTGGTATTGCTTCCACCCACTTTGTGAAGTATTCGGTAGCAGTTATTATGAATTTATGGCCGTTGGAAGATGGAGGGTGTATTTTACCTATGAGGTCGAGTCCCCACTGTGAGAAAGGCCATGGTGTTGTGATTGGTTGCAGCTCCTGTGCTGGTGCGTGGATGAGATCGCCGTGCTGTTGGCATGGGAGGCATTTTCTGATAAACTGATGTGCATCCTTATCCATAGTGGGCCAATAATAACCAGTCCTTAGGATCTTCTTAGAAAGAGCTGGTCCACTTGAATGTGCCCCACAAATACCTGCGTGTACCTCTTCCAAAGCTGCTTCGGCTTCCCTAGAGTCTAAACATCGTAGAAGCGTACCATCAAGACTCCTTTTGTAGAGTGTGTCACCTACAAGGATGAAACGGGAGGCTCGACGGATGAAGGATTTTTTCTGTGATGGGGATAGGTTGTTGGGGAGGATGTTATCGTGAAGATAGAGGTAAGTTTCTTGATACCAGGGGGATAAGGGACCAACGATTTCGCACACTAATTCAGATTGGGGAACGTCATATGCTGGGATGGGGAGCTCTTCGATCAGGAACTCGCATTTCTTGCTGCCTTGCTTCATATCAACCAGAGATCCAATGGTGGCCATGGCATCTGCCACTTTGTTGTTTAACCTTGGGATCTGCTCAAAGTGTATGTCACCAAAATAATCTTTAAAGTCATCGACCATCTTCTTATAGGGAAGAAGCTTATCGTCCTTGGTTTTATATTCATTATTGACTTGCCTGATGACTAGTTGAGAGTCGCCATACACAGTTAGTTTGTCTATTTTCCATTGGATGGCCATTCAGAGACTTGTGATGAGGGCCTCATATTCTGCTACATTATTGGTGCATGGAAATGTGATTTTGAATGATTTAGGGATCATGTCACCTTGAGGGGTAACAAACAGGACGCCTGCCCCCGAGCCTCTGTGAGTGTAGGATCCATCAAAATACATCTTCCATGTATCTGTGGCTGGTGTGATTGTCAAGATGGCCTCGTCTGGAAATTTTGCTATTGTAGGATGCTCTGCCTAAATAGGTGCCTCAGCCAGTTGATCTGCTATGACTTGTCCTTTGATTGCCTTCCTCTCTGTGTATTCTATGTCAAATTTGGTGAGAATCATGACCCATTTTGCCATCCTTCCTGTGAGAGCTGCTCTGTTTAGCAAATATTTGAGTGGGTCGATCTTAGCAATGAGCTTAGTCTTATGATTGGGCATATAATGTATTAACTTTTGTGATGTGAAGACGAGGGCCAGGCACGCTCATTCAATTTGTGTGTAGTTAAGCTCATAGGAAATCAAGGTGCAGCTGATGTAGTAGATGGCTCTTTCCTTTCCCTGTTCATCGTGTTGTGCTAACAAAGCCCCAATTGCTGTGTCGGTTGCGGAAATATATAAGAGGAGGGGCTCTCCTTGTCTTGGTGGAGATAGGATAGGGGGATTAGCCAGATATGCTTTTAGCTGGTCGAAGGCATCCTGACACTGAGTAGTCCAAGTGAAAGCTGTATCTTTTCAAAGGAGATGTTGGAATGGTTGGCATTTGTCAGCAAGTTGAGCAATGAATCGATGAATAGACTGTAGTTTACCCTATAGGCTTCTCAATTGTTTCAAGGTTTTAGGAGGTGGCATTTCAGTAATAGCCTTGACTTTTGCCGGGTCCACCTCGATTCCTCTTTTGGAGACTATGTATCCCAATAATTTGCCTGAAGTGATGCCAAAGACACATTTTTTTGGATTTAGACGAACATTATATTGCTCTAACCTGTCAAAGATCTTGGCTAGCACATCTAAGTGCTCTTCTCGGGTCTTTGATTTGCTGAGTAAGTCATCAACGTAGTCCTCCATGATGTGGTGAAAGAGGTCGTGGAAGATGACAGTCATCGCTCATTGATAAGTAGCTCCTGCATTCTTTAGGCCGAATGGCATTACTACCCAACAGTATGTCCCCCATGGGCATATAAAGGATGTTTTGTGCTGATCTTCTTTGGCAATTTTGATTTGATTGTATCCTGAAAAGCCATCCATGAGGGATAGCATCTCATGCCCTGTGGTAAGATCCACGATCATGTCAATGTTGGGAAGAGGGAAGTCATCTTTTGGGCAGGCCTTGTTGAGGTCTCTGAAGTCAGTGCAACAGCGGATTCTGCCATCTGGTTTAGCAACAGGTACTAGATTCGAGACCCATTCGGGATAATCAATTGGACGTATGAACCCCACATCTAGTAACTTTTTAAGCTCTGCTTTGACAAGAAGGGCCACCTGAGGATTCATCTTTCGGAGCTTTTGTTTGACTAGTTTGGCATCAGGACGCAAGATGATGTACAACCAAGGCAGGATCTAGCCCTGGCATGTCTGCGTAGGTCCATGCAAAGTTGCGATTTCTGCGTGTGAAGAATGCCAAGAAGTCCTCCTGTTCGAACAGGCTGAGAGATTCTGCTCGATATGTGATTTTCGGCTCTTCCTCTGTCCCTAGATTCATTTCCTGTGCTGGTTCAACCAAGATGGGTGATCTGTCAGGATATATTTTATCTATTTCAGGGAGGCCCATGCTTCCATCTCCTGGCGCCTCATGGAGGTTTTCACCAGGAGATACGTCCTTTATTTTTACTTTTTTAGGATCTGACACTGCCGTGGAATGGTTTTCACCATCAGATCTATTTTTTGTTTTTGTATTTTTGCGACTAGAAGCAAGGGTTGTCTCCCCAAAATAGGTAGCCGGATTGAGTTCCATGATGTATCTAGCTCGGTGATCTCCCAAGGGGAAGTTGTCTCTTACTCCCATCATTTCAGCAATGGCTTTGTCATTAGGTGTGATATCCAAAATAGGAGGTCCTCGTTGGTCCCAGTTGATGAGGTCAGGGTATACTAATGGTAGGTCATTGGGTGATGAGGTGAGAGTAGTGACAGAGTAGATGGTGCAAATGGAGGAGGCGAAGAAATTGGCAAAGTCGCTAAAGGAGTCTTGTGGGTCTGTTTCGTTAATGTGGTCGACGTCTAGAGAAACTGGAGGAAACTCGGCTAAGATACATTCGCCGGTATTAAGGACGCGTTGTGGTTGGCCATACCCTAACCCTTGAGTATAGGGGTTCCTTGTTGCTTGCAGTGGTTCCACAATGCCCTGTTCATGAAGGCCAATGCCGCCTTGTCCTTTGTAACCCATGCTTTTGACTATCTCAGAACCTTTGCCGTAACTATTTGCTGGGATGGTGGGGATGTCTTGTTCTATTTCCTCGTCCTTGTAAAGCCAGGATGAAATATCTTCAAGTATGTCCTGATCCAGAAGGTGTTTTTTCTCAAAGACGGGCAAGGGTTTGCATTTGATGATGACTGTGTCAGCTGCCTCTGTGTGCGGAGTGCCAAATGTCTTAGGAGTGGGTAATAAGCCCACGCAAAAGGTGCTGTGAAGGTTGTATTCTCCACAGCCTTGGTCGCTGAGCTTGATCTTGACCTCAAGTGGTGAAGGTGTTTGGGATGAAGTGGTGGCGATGTTGGCAGGGTCGATGTATGAAGTGGAAGCTGTTGGGGTGATTTGGTTGGTGGCTTTATTGTACGGACAGAAGGTTTTGTTGTGTCCTTCCAGAAAACTACAGTATTGGAAAGGACGAGGATCGGCATAGATAGTGACTTCAGTGCCGTTGTGGGGGAATTTGAGACATTGATGGAAAGTGGAGGGGATGGCTTGCATGGCATGGATCCATGGGCGGCCGAGAAGAATGTTATAAGGGAGGTCAAGATCCAGAACCTGACATTTGGTTTCAGGGATTTTCTGTCCCACTTGAATAGGAAGCTTTATGGTACCTTCTGATAGCCTCTCGGTGTCATCATATCCTTTGATTGTTATGCACTCGCTAGCATCCACAACCACATCTGAGTACCCCAAGTGTTTTAGCAATTTTAGAGTGCATATATTTAGGCCGGAACCACCATCTATTAGGACCCTTTTAATGGTGTGTTTGTGAATGCGGACCTCGATGTGTAGTGCATCATTATGCAGGTGCTCGGAGGCAGGAAGGTCTTTTTCAGAAAATGTGATATGGTGTGGTGTGGCAATATGGCCGACCATGGCTTGAAATTGATTGACATCCAAGTTTGCAGGGACTTGTGTTTCCAAAAGGGCCTTGTCGAGAATGTCCTTGTGGCGGGGTGATGTACGAAGGAGCTCAAGGATGGAGATTTGCGCGGGTGTCTTTCCTAGATGGTCTAGGAGGTTGTATCGAGCGGTGGGTGATGGACGGGCGTTTGGACGAGGGGGGAGGGGATCAGATGTGGATAGGGGTGTTGGTTCAGTGGGAGGGGCAGTGCGGATTGAGACACAGCCTCGACGGGTTGTGACAGTGCAATCGGGTGCTTGTGCCCGAATGGTGATTGTGTTGACAGAGTGGGATGAGGGTTCAATGCGGCCGACAATGGAATCGTAGTGTGTGGGTGGTGGAGTGACATTGTACGCTTGATTGGATGATGAAGCTTTGTTATGGTTGGGTAAGGGATCCTTGTAAGCTTCAAGATTGGCATTTGGTGATGGCTGTGTACTGTGTTCAAGGTTGACAAGATTTTGATCTATTAGGTCTTGGATACAATGTTTTAATTGCATGTAGTCTGCTGTTTTATGACCTGCCACGCGGTGGTATTCGCAATAATCATTTTCATTATACCATGCTGCCTTGAGGTCATTGTCTTGGCATGGTCTGACAGGCGGGAGTGTGATTTCTCCTTGCTTGAGACATCGATCGAGGATGTCCTCAATAGGTTCTGCTAACGGCGTGAAATTTCGGCGAGGTTTGCGGAGTTTGTTTGGTCCTCGTTGGTTATTGGTGTTTGCCGCATACGTGTGTGCCGGTGTGTGATTTTGGATGTGTTGGATGGCCTTTATATCGGTGACACCGTCATTCAAATTATTCTTGTTCTTCCCCCAATAACGTGATTTATCATTAGATTGCGTGTTGGTATTGTTGTTGTTGTTGGGGGTGTTATGATTGGATTTGTGGTTATTGTTATTGTTGTTGTTGTTGTTGGACTTGGGATCGTAAAGTTTGATGGAACCCTTGGCAATGAGGGCTCGTTCCACAGTGGTGCCTTTGTCGATAACCTCTTCAAAGGTAGATGCACACAGAATTTGTAAGTGAAAGCCTAATTCCTGATTGAGATTGGCCACGAACATGGTGACAAGTTGTTTTTCAGGAATAGGCCATGGGAGCTTGCTTGCTAGGCCCCTCCACCTTTGTAGGAAAGAAGCGAAAGCTTCACCGTTCTTTTGTTTGGTGTTACAAAGGTCGGTCATTGACACCTCATGTTCAAAGTTGTAGGAAAAGTGATTGACAAACTTCTCCGCAAGCTCGGGAAATGTTCGAATTCCTGGTGGCAGATGGGCAAACCATTCAGCAGCTTGGCCGCCAAGACTTCTTGGGAAGAGTCTCATAAGATACGTGTCATTGTGAGAGACTTCGAGGCAAGCAATATAGAATTCCCTTAGGTGGTCCCTAGGGTCTCCCTTTCCCTTGTATTTGTCAAATTTTGGCGTTTCAAAGTTTTTAGGGAAAGGGGGCATGTACAAGGTGCGATCAAACGGGTAGGGACAAATATCCTCAAAAGAATAGTATTTGCGTTTGCCCCCAGTTTGTAAGTCATCCACCTTTTGGATTGGGCTTTGCAGCGCGGTGTTGAAATCCTATGGTTGTTGTGGTTGAAACGTGTAGGGTTGTTGATTGGTGAGATATTGGAGGTGGGGTGGGAGTTGGTGTTGGGGATTGGTTTGGATGAGATGTTGATGTTGTGGGTTGGTTTGGATGAGATGTTGGTATTGCGGGTTGGGGTTTGGATTGAGATGTTGGTGTTGGGGATTGGTTTGGATGAGATGTTGATGTTGTAGGTTGGTTTGGATGAGATGTTGGTATTGCGGGTTGGGGTTTGGATTGAGATGTTGGTGTTGGGGATTGGTTTGGATGAGATGTTGGTATTGCGGGTTGGGGTTTGGATTGATTGGTGTCTGTTGTTGTTGGTGTGCGTATAGTTGTTGGAGAACATGTGGTGGTATTTGGGGATTGGGATTGTGTTGACTTGTGAGATTGACGTTGGGTATGTGGACGTTGGATGGGTTGGTCGTGTTGTGGGATTGTTGTGCGAATAGTTGTCGTAGGTATGCAAGGGTGTGAGGGTTTGGTGGGGGCACACTTGTGGAGGTATTAGCTTGTGTGATGTTGCCTTGTATGGCCGTTGTGTTTGAAGCGGAGGGGTTGACGGTAGTCATGGTAGTGGAGGTGATGACAGGTTGGGATATGTTAGCAGTGGATGTGGAAGTAGTAGATGTGGTAGCGGTTGAGGTTGTGGATGTGGTAGATACGTTAGGTGTTGACGTTTGAGAGATGGTGGGTTGGGTATGTGACGTAGATGCTTGGGTATTTGATGGGGTTGGGACAACTGTAGAAGTGGATGGTTGTGATGATGTTGTGACGGGGGGAAGTTGAGCACCAAGTTTGAGAAGATGGTCAAGATATCTCTTTGGATCTGATCTTAGGACTTTATCAAGTAGGTCCATATTATCGGCATCTTGCGTGAAAGTCAAGACATCTAGGTCATCTTGGGGTATGATGGGGATATTTTGTGGTGGTGGTGGGGTTGGTGTTGGTGCTTGTGGTAAGAAGTGAAAAGGGTCGTTGGCGCCAAATGGGGGGATGAAGGAATATGTGGGTGGATTGTATGTTTGATAGATGGGTATGTTGGTACTATCGGTGTTAGGCATGCCAAAGGGCCATCGTTCTGCCATTTCTTGATTTCTTTTGTGTTGTGATATTGTGGTGGGCATACACGTATGGATTTGATTTCTAGATGTGGGATGAAGTGGAGACCTTAGAGAATCGAATTGATTGTGTTGGACCCAAAGATGGATGTGGTCGTGAGATGAAGTAGAGGGATGTGATGAAGATCGATATGTTTTCCAAAGGTTTTACCCTAAGGGTGATATGAATGGGTGATATTGATTTTTTGCACAAATTTTGGACCAAAGATGTATGATAAGAAAGGGATTTGATGTTTTTTGATTTTTGATTGGTTTAGGATGATGAGGATGATATTGTTGATGTTTCTCGAATTGAGCTTTTGGATAAGATCTAGATTTTGATTTGGCACACAAAGGATGACAATTTTCTTTGTTTGGGGTAGACTAATGACCTTACACAAAGAGAGGTGATTTATTTTTCTTGAAATGTAGACTAATGACTTTTCAAGGAAAACGTGATGTTAATGATAGGATCTAGATCTATCTTTAGCTCAAAAGGGTGACAAGATTTGATGAGTGATTTGATGAGGTTTTGATTTGGATGTGAATTTTTGAAACGATTTTATATTGGTCCAAGGAGATATGCAAAAAAGAAATGAATGGGGATGGATAGATATGTATTTGGGTTGATTATGATGTATCAAAGTGGTCCAACAAGGGTGGTGAGTGATTCTCTAAGGTCAAATAGAATGTGTAATTTTGGAAGAAAAATGGTTGGATGGTTGGCGGATTTCTATGAGATGGGTATGGATTATGGCAGAACAGAAGGTGTAGATCACAACAAAATGGGTCTTTGCTTCAGGCGAGTCAATCTCAGAATAGCGCCAATCCACGGGTGAAAAGGCGCTACAATCAGACTGAGATGGCGCTGAAACAAGTTACACAGATTTCTGATGGCAAAATTTTGGGACTTCTGAAGGTAGATTTTAGACTTGTCTATTTCGGATGTGACAAACTGATGTATTCTATCTCACGCAAGTCAATCTCAGAATAGCGCCAATCCACGGGTGAAAAGGCGCTACAATAAGACTGAGATGGCGCTGAAACAGGGTTTAATAGATTTCTGATCGCAAATTTTTGGATTTCTGAAGGTAGATTTTGGACTTGTCTGTTTCAGATGTGACAAACTGATGTATTTTGTCTCACGCAAGTCAATCTTAGAATAGCGCCAATCCACGGGTGAAAAGGCGCTACAATAAGACTGAGATGGTGCTGAAACAGGGTTTAACAGATTTCTGATCGCAAATTTTTGGATTTCTGAAGGTAGATTTTGGACTTGTCTGTTTCGGATGTGACCAACTGATGTATTCTGTCTCAGGAAAGTAAATCTCAGAATAGCGCCAATCCACTGGTGAAAAGGCACTACAATCAGACTGAGATGGCGCTGAAACAGGTTTTGACAGATTTCTGATATCAAATTTTTGGATTTGATTGTTTAGATTGTGACAAACTGATGTGTTCTGTCTCTTGGCAAGTTGTTCGTGAAAAATCAAAGCACTTTAACACACATTTGAACGCAAAACAAGCAATGATTTTTGTTTGTGAAATGATATGACTTTGTTTAGAACAAGCACATTTTTACAACCTATGGTGAGAATGGGATAGTATTTGTTGAATCCCCTAGCTGCGCCTATTCAAAGTGGGTAGCTCCAGGATCTTGGTAGCACTGGCTCCTCCTTACATTTGCACACACTTCTCACGCATACCAAGATCTGGGTTTCTTATAAGGCTTGACCCTCTCCAAACCTTTAGATTATCCCTACTACCTCGGCTAAGAACCGCATGAATCGGGGCCGCTTCAAGGGTTTTGCCCTCTGCGTCAACAAATAGAAGGATTTTGGCTGACTACAACAAGGGCTCTTAGTAAGGGCATCCATTCAGGTGGTTATACGTGCGGCAGCGCTACTCTCCGTTATGGAGTCTCCTAGCCTCCAAGGGTTGCGCCTTGGAGGGTTTATGGGGAGGTTGGCTGTCGGTATAACAAAACAACACCTGTCGCTTGAGACTTTGGTCCCAAATGCCTTATTTTATATAGCGGCTTGGAAGAGTTTGGCTTTAGCTCGTTGCCGCTTGGGTCGTTCCCACCTTTCGAAGCGGGGTGGCAGGCCCTCTAGGGATTACAAAAGTGATACAATCATGAAAACACTTTTGATCCCCAAGTTCATACAAAGATGCGAGGGGAGAGCATACGTGTTCCCTATGATTATACCACACTCAACATGGTTCAATTTTAGATCTTTGGATTAGATGGGGGGTGATTAATGCAAAGTGTTGTGAGAAGTTTTTGATTCCCAAGATCACCAAAAGGTGCGAGGGAAGAGCATACACCTCTCACTCTACTTGACACAATCATGAAGACACTTCACACAAGTATTAAATGGTCTTGATTAGATGCGTGAAAATGCAATTTTGTTGTTCTTTTTATCCAATGAAGTATGCAATTTGTTGTTCTTTTTATAGCCCAAATTGAAGTGTTTTGATTGTTTGTTTGTTTGGCACACAAAAGGAAGTATATTTTAGAGCACCAAAAGTAAATGTTATGATCACACACTTCAATCAAGGAGTTGTGGTTAATTTTAAAACACCAAATTGAAATGTTTGTTCAAGACATGACAAAGGGTTCTTTTTAGTTTCCAAATTGAAGTGTTTGCTAACTAATTAACAAACCATCCTGCAAAAGATTTCGTTAGTACCCGCAGTACCTGCAACAAACAGAAAGAAACAAATAGCTCTAAAACAGACATATACAGGCGCCACTGCGGGCAGAACAACCTGACTTACGTGAAAATAGCGCTAAAATAGTGGATGGCGCTAATTCAAAACTAAGATAGCGCTAATTAAATAAAAAGCGTAAATACAGAGGATAGCGCTAATAAACTCTAATTTAGGCGCTAAGACAGAGAATGGTGATAATACTAAGTAGTTAAGGCGCCACTGCACGGTGTTTGTGAAGCTGCGGAAAAACACCGATGGCGCTAATCTGAAGGATAGCGCCAAAACGCGGAACCGAATCTGTTTGGTCGTTTCTCTCAAAAATTTGCCATAACCTCCCCCTGTAATTCCTGGTTTTCCTGCAAAACAGAGATCAGAAAACACCAAAAACAACAGGAAGATCGAAAAACACATATGAGTATGGTTAGCCTATAAAATAAAACCGCGCAGAAATAGCGCTAAAACAGAGATAACGCTGAAATACGGTAGTAATGGCACTGCTGCGACTGTTGAATGGCGCTGAACCTGCAAAATGTCAAATACTAACACAACTCACAAGCAAAGATTAGATTGGACCTTGTGGGTCCCACCGGGCGTGCCAATGTAGATTAGAGAAATGCAATAAGGTAAAAAGTAAAACCAAATGTAAACAAGAACACAAGATTATATCTCATGCAAAACCTAATCCCATCAAGGGAAAGAGGAGCCCTTGCACCCAAGAGAAGCTCCCAAGACCAAGATTGTCCCTAGACTATTGATTCAAATGTGAAATGCCTTCTCAAATGTGCAACTCACTATAAGCTCAAATGTGATTTTGGCATGGTAACTTTGCATGAAAAGTGGATGATGAAAATGACTTGTGAGAGGTTGTATTTATAGACTTTTGGAGAGGATTTTGATCCAAGGGTGGAGATTGATTGGAGAGATCAATGGTGGAGGATGAAAGTGAGGTGGAGGGCCTAGATTTGATCTTGGAAGATGGATGGCTAGGAATAAAAGTAAATCTTTTATTCATTTTTGGGAAAGGGGTGAATAAATGAGGTTGGGTGAGATGGATTATTTGTGAATTAAAAATTCACATGGGGAAGGGTAAAATGAATTAAAAATTCATTTGGGGAAGAGTGGATATGACATGTGTAAGGGATGTGTAAGAGGAGTAAATGTGATGTGTGATTTATTTAAATTTTAAATTTTGGAGGTGTGGAGAGAAGTGCTAATGAGGATTTGACTTTCTTAATTAGGGTGATTAACCTAATTAATGTTGCTGGAATAAATTAATAGAAGGATTAGAGGGGCGATAAGATTAATTAATTAGTGATTTAATTAATTAATCCTAAGGCTAGGATGGGATAGGCTAGAGTAGGCAATTAAATAATAGCTATTTAATTGTCTAGGGTAGGGATAGGCTAATTAGTAGGCTAGATTAATTAGTTAAGATGGTTTTAAGTAATTAATTGGATTTAGGGAAAATAGGGATTTGATTTAATAAATTTTGCATATTTATTAAATTATTTGGCTAAGGTTTGGACTATTGAATTAATAAAATTAATTCAATTTTGGGATAAAATGGTGTGGATTTAGAAAATGAACGGGGTGATTAATTAAATAAAAATTTAATTAATTAGTTGGAAAGGGAATTGGTAAGTTTAGGGGTGTCGGGAATCAGTTTGGTGGTCGAGACATTTTTAGGTGTCTACAGTATCTAATGTAGTTTTATTAGCTAAGTTTCCAATTATATTTAGTTTCTTCTTATCTAGTGTTTTATTGCTTAGCAAGTTCCAAAGATACGCATCCAAGCATGTAAGAAATTCCTAATAATAGGTAATTTTCTTTAAAAAAAATATTAAGACATCTATATATGAGGCATATGTAATTTTTTTAAAATAATGAATAGAAGTGGCAGTGTTTTCTTTATAAATGTTGTAGCATTACAATTCTAACCTCCATCCTCCTTCAATTTAATCTATTTCATGGCTAGACTTCTATGAAATCTATGCAAAAATATTTTTTCTAAACTTGGGAAACAAACTATGTAATCATAATAGCAACCATTGTGGTGCTTCCTTCTCACAGTCAACAAGAGTCAATATTTTTTCTACATTGTGCCATTGTTTACACTTCCATGCATGTTCTTTTGCATTCTCTATATTACACAATTTTTGGAAGTAGTTAGGACATACACATTATGTATACAAAGAATAGACACTAATAATCATAAATTAATTATGTGATAAAAAATAAATGATCGCTATAGTATACTTACATGAGTTAATAATCCATAGATTTTGGATTGATATATGTACCTATCCCATCATCTATCACACCACATATTTCAATAGTAATCTAAGAACATGTCCACACAAAGGAGTAATAAGTGTATAAAATTGTGAATAATTCATAAATGTGAAAGTAGAAATTTACTAAGCATCTTGTCATTCATTTATTAATTTATTTCATTATGCTAATTTCCTTAGGTCAAATCCCTTCACAAACTTTCTCAATTTGATCAATGTGTGATAATATTCAAAATCTCAAAGTGTTTGTGATAATGGTAAGTTGGTTTTTTCTCTCATTTAATTGAGTCTTCCTTAAATGGAATGATAATTGCACCTATTAGGAGAGAGAGAGAGAGAGAGAGAGAGAGAGAGAGAGAGAGAGAGAGAGAGAGAGAGAGAGAGAGAGAGAGAGAGAGAGAGAGAGAGAGAGAGAGAGCTTTCTAAATTAAATAATCATGGAAAAGGAGGAGTTAGAGATTCACCTTAGGAATCATTTTGGTTTCTAATCTTTAAATTATATAAACATGGAAAATGAGGAGTTATAGGTTCACCTTAGGAATCATTTTGGTTTCTAATCTTAAAATTATATAAAGAGGCTACTTTAAATCAATTTAACATTATTGTCATCATATTTCTTTTCTAACATCCTTGTTTCTATTTATGTAAATAAATTTCTAAAATCCAAAGTTTATAGATTAAGGCTATTCTATATCAAACTAACATCATTCTCAATGCATTTCTATTTTATTACTTTTATTACTTATGGATAAATATAACTTTTGCACATCATAAAACACACAAGTGTGTGCATATAACAATAATCGTACTTTCAACAATGAGATCCTAAATGATGTTCTTTAGAGAAATGTGCCTACCAATATCATGACCCGTACATCTGTGCCATAATAATGAGTAGAAGCTCTAACAAATTAATCTTGAGGAGGGTTACAAAGCTATGCTTAGGCATACAACCACCTACCCTTGCATAGGATATTGAGCTACGCTCAAGAATTTCTTCACAATATACCACTAGCTAATTAGAATCAATCTTTTTTAGGGGGAAACTTATCCATAAATGATTAAAAGGAAGTGAAATGAAAATTATGTGAATTGATTTAAAAATAATTAACTTATACTTTAGAGATTAAAAATTTATCCACATAAATACTAGAAAAGAAGTGCACATACAATTATATTAGATTGCTTTATAACAACGTTCTTCTATAATTTAGAGATTAGAAAACCAAATGATTTTCAAGAAAAACCCAAACCCATTAACTACCTCTTTTCCATGCTCATATGAATGGAAAAAACTAAGTATATATTTAATATTACATGAGTAACCCTTCACCTGAACCTCCTATTGTTGTTGAATTGCTCTCTATAGGCTAAGCATAATAGGAAATAATTTCCTTATAAAGGAAAAATGATAAGAATGATGCATTACATATTTATTCATATTGATATGTCTGTGTTAATACTACTATATTCTTCTATCAACGCAAACATTACATCTCCTAATAATGCAAGTTAGTTAGAGAGGCCTAACCGAATCAGATGCATAATATGGAGTCTCAGCAATGATGATATATACCTTAATCCCATGGGAAGGCCGATCCTAATTACGATGAGGTCAAACACTGGTTAACATTACCATTCAATCGTACTTTGTTTCCCAAACTTACAGATTCGAGTACTAAAGATCCCCACCCTTAACGTATTAGAAAATGGGGATTTACTGGAACTTTAGTAGTCTTAATTCTGTAAAACAAGGGAGATAAAGATTGACAACGATCAAAACACAAATGAAATTTAATGAAACCTCATCATGTGCTGCCCAACATTTGAACAAATCGTAAATAAGATCTGCCTTCTGATGAGATACGAGGCCATTGTCGACAGCAGACCTCCAGGCTTTCTTCAGGATTTCAACACACAAAAGCAGTTTCATAAGCAAACGCAATAGCATTGATCATAATTTTGTAACCCTAAAAGATCGTGATTCGAATGTTTGTAACGCTTGGTATTTATAGAAACCCGGCCAGAAGAAAACGGATGAGGAAAGGCAAAGCCCTAACCATCCCGTCATCATAGAGAGAAATAACAATAAAAAAACTACAATAATTGGTGGTCTGTTTATATCACACTCACATATCATATTCATAATTTACATGACAGCAAGGTTTTTACTGCTCTACGTTGAGTGGGTCCCTTCGCTTTCTAAGACAAGCAACAGATTGTTTTGGGAAACCATCTTTAGTTTTTGTTTTGAACTCACTGGTTTTCTAATATGCTTCTTCCGCGAATCAGTTTGTTTTTGTTTGTAATGGGACCCCATTTCATTTCTGCAACAGAATATTCCATTCATGGTCGCATCATGTAACAAGTTGCGTAAGAGATTCATTAATGTATACTTCCCCTTAACATATGAGTAAAACAAGCGTACGAGGTCAAAATCATAGCTTACGTTGCAATAACGCAACCCCCGAATACCGAATACCCACTGCCCACTTGTATTTTTTAAGTTGTATAATGATTTATAGGGTTATTCTTAAATATCATCTATTTCAATAATCAAAGATCAAATCTGGTTAATAGAAATATGATAAATATTTACTAGTTTTTGTTGTGAATGAGGTGTAAGATTTCTATTGACACTTTGACCATTGAAATGGATCATTTTATTGTTTGACATAATGTATTCGTTTATCTTTATGTATACTCTTGGTAAGTAGTTTCATTGAATACCTTTAATTTCTGATAATTACATCCTCTAAAATATATTAGAAAAAATGAGTACATACTTCACGTGATCCCAATTCTAGTACAAATCTCCTTAAATATGGTTCAATTGAGTTTGTAATTGCATATAATTTAGTCATATGATGCATTTTTAAATGGAACAAATTTCTATACATTTGGGGTTGAAATATTATTTTTAATTGTACGTTTTTCTATATTGAACAAAGTAGTAGGAAATTAAATGAGAATTACAGAAAAAGCAACAGTGAGGCTACAAAGATGTAGAACAACAATCCAAACATCACAAAAAAAGTAGTTGTCAAAGACAAGAGCACAGTAGACATACTATCAAAGACTACAACATACAAAAGCTCAGAGTTACAAAAAAATAGCATGCTAGAATGACAATACAGTCTAATGCTTTGCTTACAAAAGAATAGTCATGAACAACAAGCTGGAAAGTGACAGAAAGCGAGTTTATCCTATTGAAGATAAACCTCCTTGTTGCATCAAATGAGCCTGCTATAGCATGTGAGGACTCTCAAGGTTCTTTTATTCTAGCTGCAATGGAGCTTGTTGATTTGACAATTAATTTGATCTAGGTGAGGAAGAATTCTTCTGTTTTTCTTGAACAAGACCTATATTTGAGAGCATAGCATGCGACAATTTAAAAATAATACTAGAGTAAGCTTTAGAATCCCACTTGTTAGCTTAATATAATCATTAGAAAACGTAATAATACATCTAAGCCTCCAAAGATGCAAAAGAATGACATATCTCATAGAGTCAACAACCACATTATTTTTCATTCCATGACCAACACCATTTGTTGGTGACCAAAAATACATGCCCCATAATCCTAAGGGATGAACCTAATTACCTAAACCAAGGGATCATGTCAATCTAGAATAATGAGACAAACCTATGATTATAATATAGATAATTAAGAACCAATTAACAATAGTAGAATAACTTTCTACACTATAGGCTCTATAAGATCTAAGAGGGTATTCTTAGAGATTTTGATAGGATAATTAAAGAGAAATAAAATTAGCACAATAGATCTCTCAAAAAACCATACCCTATGTGTAGGTCTACCTTAAATATTTGTTAGTGAATAACAATACACTAATTTACTATCTTGAGACCAAAATCCTTCCATTAGAAGATATGAAACATATGATGTATGCAACAAATGATTTGAACAAATTTATTTTGCCAAAGTTATATGCAACACCAAAATCATACTATGTGCATGATTGTAAACAAAATAGTGATACATAACCCTCTAAAGATGAGTGTAGACATTGACCCATATGAGATTTTGCAATCTAACTAAAGCTTTGGTTATACAAACTAGAAAAGCATAATTAAAGAATAATTTATCAAGAAAATGGTAGATGATTTATTATTTAAAAGGATGATCAAATAGACAGGATGAGGATAAATGTCTTGATCCATGGGTAGTAGATTTAAATCTTAAAACAATGATAAAAACATGTATGTTAATCTAAGGTCGATAATTAGAAAATTGTATATAAGATCATGCCAAACTTGTTTAACTTTCACTCAAATATAGAGTTCAAAGACTCAATAAATTCACATGATAGAACATACTTCTCCATCTAAAAGAAATTAAATAATCCTATATGAAATTAATGGAGAGATTTTACAACTATAATTGACAAAACACTAACCAAAATACATCACCAAACAAACAAATGTAACCCTAGATACTTGTTAGGATTTCTAAAATCACTGATGAACTTTGGAGACATTTAGGCATGGACAGGAATTTGATTTTAATTACCTTCTCAAATTTATAAAAGATAATGAAATACACATTATAGAAAGATTAGAATTGATACATTGATGCCATAGAACACACTAGAGTAAAGGATACTATACAAATCCAACCAAGATGACCTATTTGGTTTAGATACTCAAAGACTATCTTGAAAAACAACTTAGATCAACCCCTTTCTCATCAAAGAAATTTAAATTTATATTAAATAAAATTTACCTTGATTGCGTACAATATTGGCACTTGTCCTCATTTGAACCATTGCTTAGTTTTGAAGTAAGGAGAGTAAATAATTTTCCAACTACATTCTAGGTTCCTTGATCATCATATACATAATAAAATGTTGACTCGGGCTCAAAGTTGAATCTTTCATTTTCCCCTAAATCACCTCCATTAAATTTTCATGCAAATAAATCTTTACTCTCTAGCACAATATATTTGCACTTTCTTGATTTTTTTAATAGTAAAACAAAAATTCCAAAAATTTCATTCTTATTATGAAAACACAAAGCACTAAACATTTTCGCCCTTGTGTAAATTTTTTTTTCCCCAAGTCTTTGCTTTAACTACAAAATGAATTTCACCTGAAGCTTTACTAATCCACAAATTTTATGTTCACTATATGAAAAATACACATGCAACTTTACTATGAGGCCTACTCACTTTTTCTTAAAACTTGGTCATAAGACAATATTTACTTTTAAAATAACTACCTCTAGCAAATAAACTGGTATATTTATATTTAAAAATATATCTAAAGTACGTCGAGAGATATTTTCTCACCTAATTTTTTATCAATTTAATACACTCCCTCAAATCCTACAAATTTGATATGTTGTTCTACATGTGAAAAAAATAAAGGAAGGAGGCAATATAAATAGATTGAATGTGCATCTTTTCATATGCCATTTCGTAATGTTTCTTTCTTTCATCGTAGTGCATAGTGATGGCTTCTTTGAAACTGTCATCCACCTTTCTTTCCATCCAATATGTATTTTCTTTTTTTCTTTTTTATTCCTTTCACCTTCTTATTTTTGGTTTTTTTAATTTGTGGAGTGACTATTTGGTTTTTTTAATAAAGATTCTAGATTGGAATTTTTTAAGTTTACATAAAAATTCTGGAATCTTTCAGGTCCCATCCATGTTGTGAATGTAGGAATGCCTCTCGGCGTAAATACCTTTTTGCTCAGGTCCTCATCCAACAAAAGCATTTAAAATTTAACTAAACTACATTAAAAATTTTACACCTTATGAAACAAATTCCATACATCCATGGGCCCACCACATACTAAACAAGATTTCAAATGATAGAATATCAATGGACCATAGAGAAGGCAAGTAAAGCATTGAGGATAGCTAGTGAGCAAAGAAATAGATGAGCTATATGTTCAATTATTGGTATGATTTCTTTTATCCACTTAAAATGTGTCATGTGTACCTCTTTACAAGTTCCAAATATATATTTAGTGATAATTACAAAGCATAAATTTTAATTTGAGAATATTTATTAGTGAAATAGAATTCCATATTTATTAGTGAAATAGAATTCCAATTATGGAGTTCTATCAATTAATTAATACATCATAGTTGAGAACAATCATCTATTTATGTACTTAGGGATATGATATTATAATATATATAAGTGGATGGAGATGTCAACATGTGCCACACTTTCCTTGAATTAGTTATATTGGGTCACATGGACAACTCAGGTATAATTAATTATATTAGGTAATGAGTAGGCCTGCATTAGATTTAGTGGTTTACTCCTCCCTTATGTTATTAAAAGGTCTATATAAAAGAGGTGAATATCATTGCAAAGATATGTGATGAGTATGATATTGCATTTGGGATCTCTTAGAAATATAATATGAAGTAACTTCTTCCATTTAAAAAAAATATTGTAGAGTGTTGCACTATTTTGAAAATTTATTATAACCTTTTCGTAGTGGCTTTCTTTATCCTATCATCCATATGAAAATGGATCGTGTGCCTCTAGCTTGGAATTGTAATCACTATCCGAGGGAAATATGTAACTGACCATTATAATGTGTAACTATTGAAATAGAGTGAGCTTCGTTAAGTTCCTAACTTAACTGCCTTGCCATCGATCTCGGTAGCCACAATTTGCCATTTTGCATACATTTTGATTGCGTTTGAATACATCTGAAACGCGTATTATATGCATGCACCACAAATGTAGGCGTTTGCTAAAGAAGAAAAAGATGATAATGAGAAATACAAAGAACATAACTACTAGAGAAATAAATCCAAACCTCACACACCATTATATGAAGTACTTATGGAAAGCATCAATATCAACATGCTTCGCACAATGAGACGTACATATAGAAGCACATAATGGCAATATCAATGCACAAACTCAACTTTGTAATATTAGCACAGGCCAAAATGATAGCATTATCCATTGCTGCAACTGATTACTCTTGTAGTCTTACATGCCCATGCTGCATTCCACAACTGGTTTTTTAAGCTTTGCAACACTATTTATACATTTCACAAATGCATAACTTGATTGAAACAAATGTAGTGAGCAGATCATTCACCTTGCAGGATATACAACAAATTCCATGCTACAATTTATTCAGAAATGGTGACATGGCATGATAAAACATATACTAGTTCTAAACTATCAATGGCTTACAAAGGACAGTTGAAAATATTAAAGGATTGCTTGCCTAGCATAGAGCGGATATCTTAAACATGTGAGTAGTTTTTAATCCACTAGCCTGAGTTTATTTGCTGGCCAATAAGAAATAGCAATGCATCCTTTCCTTTAAAAGTAGCAAACATTAGACGATAGACCCACCACAAATAATTACTCTATTTGATAAACCAAAGATTCATTTACATTGACCTTTTGCAGTTTATTTGCTATCTCACTCAGCCTACCATTTCATGAGAGCAAATGGGAAAACAATATTTAGTATCCTGTGGCCATTTTAAAATAATAATGCCCTTAAATAATAATTTATGTCAAACATTCCTATAACCTTTGTAAAATCTTGAGGCCCACTACTTAATTAATAAATAGAGCCACCTAGCAAATTAAATTTTTAAGAGTGGGATTTTAAATAAATTGTTGCCATAGATTCAATTTGCATTGGAAAGATGTGAAGGAAGATAAGGTAGAATCTTCCTCACTCCATTTTAAATTTTTATCAACATTTTTTTTTGGGTATGAGCTACTTGTCAATATTTAGTGAAGGCGAAATTTGGACTTTAGGGATGAAAAACTATGGTTGTCATCCAAAAATAACAACTAGATGTCCAAACATGATAATACAAAACTAGAGTGAATAGGTCTAATGACATCCAAATGGGAACCATAGGATAAGGATTAGCATCCTCCTCCTCCTTGCTTCCCGAGGAGTCTTCATCAACAAAACACCATCACCCTAAACATGATCAATATCAACAATAATTTTATCTTATCAACTTCATAAATAGGAACATTCAAAGTAGCACAAACATAATGAACAACAAGATGAATAGGTACTATATTCTTATTAGTACTAGATAACACTTCTGTATCTCTCTGATGTGGCCAACCATCTTTATCATAAGTAACATAATGATTTAATTAGCACCCATTGATCACTTTGAGAATTATGAATTTGAGATCCATCTGATATAAATTTTTTAACATCACTCTTCTCTCTATGCACCTGCAAAGCAACATTACATGCAACAAAGAAAATGGTGACTTCTATTAAACCATATGTTCCTAGATCATACAAACCCACAAAGAGTTCAACTTATAGAACTAGCTAAAAAAAAGTATAATAAATCATAAACATATTTAGGAGTAATATGTAGTATCCTTTTACCATCAATTCATTCAATCTTATTCCATAGCTTATCATTCTGAGAGATTTTCTTAATCCTACTATCTTACCCAACATTGTTAATCATGGTATAAGTATTTTTGTGCTCTTTTAGAATCATATATTTATTTTGAATAATCTCCCATTGAAGTAAAACCGCTTCCTCCAAAACATTTTCAATAGTATTCAAACCTAGACTACTCCATGATTTGGTTAATCAACTTCTACAGTAGGTAAGAAGAGAGATCATAACCTCTAAAATCTAGTATAAGAAGCCCAATAGTTTTTTTTAATGTTAGAAATAATATCATGTATTTTTGTAGAATCATTGACAAAAAGATAGGTCTTCCTATAGAATAGAAAATAATGGATGCAAAAGGCTTAACCTTAAATTTGTCAAACAAAATATTCGACAAATGCAAACTTTTCCAATTAGGAGTCTTTTTCAGAACATTGTTAGTCAAATTATGTCTAAACAACTACCTCAAAGACTCAACACCATACAAGAATTTAACAATCCACTTAGCAGCTAAAGCAATAGCATATTTGAATAAATGCTTTAGCCCCATTCCCACAATCTCTCTAGGATCTATTCAAATGTCCCAAGAAATAACATGTCTTTTTCAATACCTTTAGCATGAAACTAAAAAAAGTTTTTGGTTAGCTTGTTCAATTGACTAAAATAATAAGAGGAAATTAGCTAGCAAGAAGAGAAGTAGAATGTATTTTGAAGAGAACATCTTCTAACAAACCTAGAACCTCTTAGCAAAGTTACCTTGCCATTTGGAAATCTTATTATTCACCTTACCATAACCCATCTACACATTTACTTAAGGGGTTGTGGAATAAAAAATACTTTATCACTTAATTTGGGTCCAAACACTTCTAGCCCTTGCTCACCAACCACTTAAGAAACTCATCAAACAAGCTCAAAACACTATATTTATGCAAAAAATAGATTTGGAAGAAATACACTAAATATCTATCTTCCTATTAAAGTTTTTAATTTTTTGTCTTCCATTTTAGCAAAAAGAGTGGTGCCATCACCAAAATGAAGATTAATAAAAAAATCTCTAGAAGGAAGGACCAACCCCTTAATATGACGACTTAACGAACAATCTCTCAACAAATAACAAATAGCTTTAGCAATAATAACAAATAGAGACAAAGCAAGAGGATAGTGTTTCCTAATTTAAATTTTCAAGGGGAATAAACTAGACAATTTACCATTTATAAACATAGGTGTAGAAGCATCTTTGAACAAAACACTCACTATGTTCTACAAAAAGTAGCACTAAATCACATGGATTTTTCATTTAACCAAGGTTGTAAATGGTCATTATATTGAATCATAATTTTTTACAAATTCAATTACGACCATTGATGCATTTTGATTGGAAAACTTAGCCCAATTCAAGTCTTCTCAACTAGTTAAAATATTATCCAAAATATATCTACCCTCAACAAAACCTGTATAAATGGGAGATATATTTTTGGATATAATTTTTTTACTCTTGTAGCTAAGGACTAATGATTTTTTTAAGGAAACATCAAGCAAATTAATAGGTCTCTAATTTCACATTTGAGTGGAATCACCTTTAGAAAAAATCTTGATGATTCCTTTATTAATTTCACTTACTAAGGTGCTAGCAACAACAACCTCCTAATAAACTATACATAAGAATTTACTTATTCATTTGATCTTAACCTTACAAAATTCAATAGGGAAACCATTAGACCTAATGGATTTTTCATTCCTTGTATGATAAATAACATATTTAATCTCTTCTAATGTTCAAGATCACTATCCATAATAGTAGCATCCTTTCAATTAAGCTTACAAGGAACAATTTTAGAAAATCTCTTGTATTATAAACAACAAGATCATTATCACTAGTGGTGAAGAGCTCACCATAAAAAAGATTGAAAATCTTTTCTAATTTCAACCTTATTCTCAATCAAAACATCCCCACATCAACAACATTAATCTTTTCCATTTTTTAATCATTAAATTTTTAAAAAAGAGCATGGACCCTATATCCCTAAGATGCAAGTGCAAATTAATATAGATATAAACTTAGCACACATTACTTTATAAAATTGGTCACAACTTAACTTTTATAGAACTTAACATCAAGGGCCTCTTTTTGAAACTCAACATCATAGGGATTATATTAAAGACAACTTTCAACTCTTATTAGCTCTTCCTGAAGCCTTGTAAGTCTAACAGTCCTAGTTTCTATACCAAAAATACTCTTAAAATTTTTAGAGGCCCTTGCAACTTTATTCTATTTACAAACATTTAAGTCTTTTGAGAATTTACTAAAACTTAAAAACTGCATATTAAACAAACTATTGCTACAAGAAGGATCCTTTAGGTGATACATATTAAGCTTGTATAAACCTTTGAAGGTAGGAGGAGTATTATAAGGGCTAGATAGTGTGAAGAAACCCATTTCAAATAAATGATGATTAGAGAGAGTAGTAGGGATTACTCTAACCACATTTTTGTTGGACACCAAAAAATGTACCTTCCAACATGAATCCATCCAATCTAGAAAACACACTCTTGTTAACTTTTTGAAAAATAGATCAAGTGTACCAAATGCCTTTACTATCCTACTTATAGTCCAATAAGGCGTTTATAAGATTCCTTTTCCTCTTCTTTTTGTCCCAAAATTATTTTTCATTGCCCTTCCACTCAAATTTGTACTTTCCTCTCTTGTCTACATTAGATTCCACAATATTAAATTCTCCACCACACAGTAATGGGATATCCTTCAAAGTAATGTCCAACCAATTACATAGAGTAGTTCTTTTTATATAATCATTAGATGCATAAATAGAACATATGCCAAAAAGTATTAGCAATTCCAAGATCAACCTAGACCACCCTATTGACTTGGAAGAGACACCATGAATAACAACACTAGGGAAAAAAAGAGTGTTCAAGAGGATAAAGACCCCCCATTCCCTTTAGTATGCTTAGGATCCATTTAACCCTTAGCCTAGCCTATTTCCTAGTCCAAAATGTCACTTTTTATGTTTTCTTATTCTTTTGTCTATTTTTTTAATGATTTTTATTGTGCTCTTTTATATTTGAACTTTATTGTGTTTGTGGAGATATGCTTGTGTTTTCAGTAGAGTTCTTAATCTTTTAAAATGATACAACAATTTCAAAATGTGCATGCATTGTTATGGTTTTATGTTTTTTATTTTCAATAATGACATTGTTGCTTTCAATTCTAATATATTAGGATTTATTTTTTACTTGGTCATATTCTTCCCATGAATAATACATCATTTTTATCATCATGTTATATTAAAGTTTTATTTTTTATTTTTCTAAAAACAAATTTTTTGATTTGTGAATCGCTTGAGCCATCTCCAAGTGCAAAGTAATATTTTCTTGAGATTGTATTTGGATTAAGTTCTTACAAATTTTTGAAGATATTTGGTGACATTCATTATAAGTTTCTCTTTTAGAACCAAATTTAATTTATTTTTGCAAGAATATTTGGTTTTTTCTCTTCTCATCAGGTTTTGTATTACTTCTTCTCTCTTTGTAAGATGTAATAACTTCTATTTCTCTTTATTGTTTTTATTTAGTAGATGATAAATTAGAGAATTTCTTTGTTATTTCCTCTTTCTCTTATTAAATAGGCAATAAACTTTTGTAATTCTTGTATATTTTCATATGTGAATACTTCTCTTCATAATATTTAAATATTTTATGCCTTTGCTTCTTTCTTCTTCCAAGAAGAAATATCTTGTTATCTTTTGTATTATATCTTTGAGAATTTGTATTTCTTTAAAAAAATATTTTAGCTCTTCTTAATAGTCTCAAGATTAAATTTCCTTTTCTCTTGGTAATCTTGGATCTCCATTTCATTTCTTCCATTTTCCATACAAAGAAAGTATAGCAATACATCTTTAGGATTTATTTCATCATCTATTAAACATATTGTTAGTTACCTTCCTAGCATACATCACACATTGATAAGTGCACACACAATTCTTGATCGCCTATGGAAATTAAAAGAAAACTTAAATAGGGATTTGACCATCATGGAAAGACCCTATATAGTTATCAATAATTTACCACCCCAAATGTAGAATACTAATTTTTCTATTGATATAAACATTCTTTGGTTCTATATTTCTTACCATCTCTTTATCAAGTTTATTTCTTTGTTTATTTTTTACATATCTTGGGTTTTCTACTATTGTGACTATTTTTTAATTTTTTATGTTTTTGTATGGAACTCTCTTATTTTAAATTGGCGGTGTCTTGATTCATTTTCCTATCAAAATTATGTCTTGATCCACTTTCTCCTATCACTATTCTTGCATCCTAGTTTCATATCTAAATCACTAGTCTTTGATCTAGGGATAATTTTAATGGAGAGTGGGAAGAAGATAAGAAAATTATGTATTTGATGATTTTCAATGAGACCATAGAAGGAATATAAAGCAACAAAATACAGTTTGATATATAGTTATCTTGTAACTATATTTGCAATATGTTCTGGATAACTACTAGAACCAACCAAACTAATCGACAGTAACACAAAGTAATATTATATGCTAACATTCCCCTCTTATGACGTTGTTATTGCAAATGTACCCCCTAAACAGATCAAATTTAACCTTACCAAGAGACTTGATGAGTATATCTACTACTTGAGAATCTGTGGAGTAGTATTGGAGCTGGATGTGGTGGTTCAAGACTTGGTCCCAAATGTAATAACACTCAACCTCAATATGCTTGGTTTGTTCATGAAAAAATGGATTCTTCACAAGATTCAACACGTCGCAATAAAGAATAGGTGGTTTCTTTTCAGGAATGTCCATGTTAGCTAGAATGTGATGTAACCAAGTCGCTTCACACACAACTCCTTGTGCGGCATGATATTTATCCTCGATGGATAAGAGAGAAACAATAGTTTGCTTCTTAGTAGTCCATGAGATAGGTCAAGATCTAAGATGAAAACAAATCCTAAAGTTGATTTCCTAACATCAACAGATCCTACATAATCTAAGTCGGTATATCCCTGTAAGAAGAACTAAGTGTTCTTGTATTCTAGACCATAATCAACTGTGCATTAGATATATCTCAAAACATGCTTTGCTCCAATCCAATGATACTTCTTCAACTCCTGCATAAATCATGAAAGATAGCTGACAACAAAACATAAGTTTGGTCTGGTATAAGTCAAGTAAATGAGACTCCCAACAAGCTATCTATAGAGAGTTGCATCTACTTGAGGTGAATCTTGGAATCGAGAGAGTTGTAAACCTTTTTCCATTTAAGTGGACACAGGCTTACAATTGGACATCCTATACTTTTCTAGGAGTATCTTGGCATATTTCATTTGGAAGATAAAAATTGTGATTCTTCTTTTGCCATATCTCCATGCCATGACAATAGTGAAGTAGCCCCAAATCTTTCATGTCGAAGGATTTCTTGTGATCATTTTTACATCATCAATGAGATTGTCTAAGATACCTGTGAGCACAAGATCATCCACATAAAAAACCCAAATGATAATGTCTGTGCCAGCCCTCTTAATGTACAAATTAGAATCTAAAGGGCTATGGGTGAATCCATCCCACAACAAGTGACCATTGATTTTAATATGCCATGCCCTAGGAGCTTGCTTAAGTTCATAAAGTGACTTGATGAGATGACATACCTTATTTGGATGATGTTCGTCAACAAAACCTTCTGTTTGGATCATGTATACTTCTTCTTTTAGATCACCATTTAAGAAAGCACTCTTGATGTCTATCTGCTGAAGTTTCCATCCTTTCTGCGTTGCCAATGCATAGACAACTCTAATTTCTTTTATCTTCATAGTGGGTACAAAGGTCTCTTCATAATCAATACCCTCTTGTTGAGCATATCCCTTTGCAACAATTCGTGCTTTGTATTTGTCAATAGATCCATTTGTCTTGTATTTTGTTTTGAAAATCCATTTGCAGCCAATGGCTTCTTTCCTTCAAGTAGATCGACAGGGTCCCATGTATGGTTTTGTATTAGGGAATTATGCTCTGAAACCATGGCTTTCTTCCATTGAGGTTGACTAAGTTCCTCTTGAACTGTGTCAGGTTTGGTGTTGTCAACAACTAAACTCATGAGTGCAGGATTGAATTCATTTCTTGCCTGACTTCTTGTTCCAACTCCTGATGAAGAATCTAGAAGAGTGTGCAGGTGGGAATCCCAGATGGTGCTTTAAACCCACTTCAAAAATTGATGTCATTGTTGCTTCAATGTGAAGAATTATGCTCTAGAGGGCCCAAATCAATGAACAATTCTCCTTGCAAATCATCTTATTTGTGAGAGGATTCTTCATGCTCATCATGTGACTGCGAGAGCAATCCATGAGAGATGGTAGACTTTGGCTCCTCTTTGTGTGTCAATGAGTCAAATGATGACTCATCACATACTGTGCATCTTGAATCTCATAAATCTTCTGTGTCTCAGGATCTATGAGAAAATATGTGTTGGAGGTAGTAGTGTACCCCAGAAAGATACATTGGAGTGTCTTGGAATCAATCTCCTTCCTCTTGTTAGCTGGGATGTATGCATATATGTTGTACAACCAAATACTCTAAGATGAGAAATTGAAGGCTTATGACCACTCCATAACTCTTTTGGTGTCTTGTCTTGCAAGATATTTTGTGGGTGCCCTATTGAGAAGATACATAGATGACTATATTTCTTCTACCCAAAACTGATCCTCCATCTTAGTTGTGGAAAGCATACATCGAGCCATCTCCATGATAGTCTAATTGCGATGTTTTGCAATTCCATTCTGTTGGGGTGTATAAGGAGTATTCAGGTGTTGTTTGATTCCATGATGCTTTAGAAATGTCATGAACTCCTTTGATGTGAATTCCCCCTTGATCTGAATAAAGGAGAAGAAGAGACTAGCCTGTTTGCTTTACAACTCATTGGTGGAAGTCTTGAAAGTTTGTAAAGGCTTCACTCTTCTTCTTGAGAAAGTACACCCATGTGTTGCGAGAGAAGTCATCCACCAATAATTGGAAGTACTAGAACCCTAAAAATGAGGTAGGTAGGGGCCTGCACAGATTGGTATTCACAACCTCAAGGCGGTCCTTGGCATGGAAGGTACTTGGCTCAAACAGATCCTAATGTTGTTTACCTGCAATGCATCTAGGACATAAAGGCAAAGAATTGGAAAGTTGAGGAAGTCCTCTTACCATTTCCTTAGACCTGAGATGATATAGGAAGCTAGCAGAAAGGTGCCCATATCGATAATGCCAGAGAGTAGTAGATTTAGGTGTGGAGGCAGATAGAGAAAGTGTAGAGGATGAGATAACATCTAGTACAAATAATCTATCCTTCATAAAATCTCTAGCAAGTATCATACCTTTTCTTGAGATCAAATAGGTTTTGATGTCTTCCTTGACCTGAAACTCCACTTTAAGCTTATGATTCAAAAGCTAACTAACAAATAAGAGATTCATTGTCAAACTAGGAGCATAGAGTACCTTTGTAATGGTACAACCACTAGTCCCAAGAGGAATAATGAATTTTGCATTTCATTTTGCAACATACTCCTTATTTTCTATGATTTGAACCCTATCTCTAGTGGGTTGATCAGTCAGTGTATCAAACAGCTTGCAATTTCTTGTCATATGCTTATTGGCACTAGAGTCTATTAACCAAATATCCCTCATTGGTTGCGAGGTTGGGGAGACTAGAACAAGATTCTGATGGGTGCTGCAATTAGTTGTTTTTGGTTCGTCCTCATGTGATGCATCATCTTGTTGGGCCGTGACAAATCCATTGTGCTTCCATTAATGATGATGTCTTTTTGATTGCTGAGAATCATTGTAACTAGATGTGCCTTCTTTAATAGAACTACCTTGAGTCAAGGCATTATACCAACAATTGACAATGTCATGCGTGTTTGTATTACAGATGTGACACCATTTATTTTCCTTTTGAAACTTCTTTTATTATTGTCGTGATTTCTTCTGTGGTTTCTTTTGTGGGGGTCCCTTGCAAAACTTCTAACCATTGTACTATCTTGTGATTAGTGCCTTGTCCTCAAACTCAACTTGTACTAACTGAATGGCTTCTTCCTACTAAAGAAAATTCACCAGTTCTTCAAATGACACCACCTACTTTTTTATGTTCAGTGTCATGACAAAAGTTGAATTGGGAAGGAAGTGCTCTCAAAGTGATCGGGACTAGCAATTTGTCCACCTTCTCACTGAGTGCTACAAATTTTTCTCATAGTTCAGATACCTGACACAGGAACTCCTCTACTTTCTCTCCATCTTTCATAATGAGTGTATGAAGTTTGGACTAGAGATGGAGAATCTTTGTTTGGTTCTTCGTCTTATAGATAGTGGATAGAGTGCCCCAAGCCACCTTTGATGTTGTCGCATCTTGAACATGAGGTTGAACTTTGTTGGAGATGCCAAATGTGATCAATATCAATTCTTTCGTGTTGGCTTTATCGAACTTCTTCTACTCATTAGGTTCAGCTAGATGTGGCACAACACCAATAATGATCCCCCATAATTCTTCAAATTCAAGAATCGTATACATCTTTGTCTTCTAGGATACATAATTGAGCCCTTTTAAGAGCTGTGCATCTGAGAGAAGCATCTTTGGTGCTGACATGATTACACCACAAAAACAAATATCTATCCAACAAAACAAAATATTTATTATTGATATTTTTCAATACATGTTTTTTCAAGAATTAAGAGAAGCTCGAAGATGAGCTCGATAGGCTTATGCAATGAGGTAGAGATGCTTGGGAGGGCATTCTACCTCATCTTCATCATCTGCATCATAACCTTCTTCAAGCTTGGCTTGAATCTTCCTTGCTTGGCAACGCACATCAAATAAGAAATAGTCTAATAGCCCTTGTCTAAGTAATTCATCCAGTTGAAGATTACTAGTGTTTTGAAGAGCATCTAGCAAGGAAAAATAGAAGTCGGTGCTCTCTGGGACTTCACAACCTCCTTGTTGTTTCTCATCTACATGATTTCTCACAACATTGCTAGCATCTAGCACAATCGATAGTCACAACTGGAAAATGTGTTGCTCTTGGGGGATGTATAGGATCGGTTTGTATTGGCTCCTTCTATGCACAACTTTCTACAACTTCAAGCAATTAGAAACATTTTCTTCATGCTTTGATGTACCACCTCTTCTTAATCCTATTGGCCTACAGATGTTTCCACCCTCCTTGCTCTTCAACTCCATCCACCACCTTTTGGTCTCCTCCATGTAGGGCACAAAGAGACTCCAATCTAGCACTTCAGGTCTTCTTCCACGCACAAGGAGTGACTACTGTGACTTCTCCACATCATACTACTTGCACTGCCTACACAGACCATATCACCTACTCTGATACCATTTAATGGAGAGTGAGAAGAAGATAAGAAAATTATGTGTTTGATTATTTTCAATGAGGCTGCAGAAGATATATAAAGTAATGAAATACAGTTTGATATACAGTTATCTTTTAATTGTATTTACAATCTATTCTACATAACTACCAGAACTAATTGAACTAATCAACAGTAATGCAATGTATTATTCTATGCTAACAAATTTTATATCATTTTTTTCATTTCTAGCTTAAGTAAAAAGTGTTTCCTTAACTAGAAAATTCTGAATTCAATCTTGTTTTCTAATACATACAACAAAGCTTAGTTCTATTTTAAATTTGTTCAATTAAGTTTCCTTTCCTTTCTATTAGATAATAATTGAACATATTCTAAATAGGGTACATTAGTGTAATAATGGAAAGAACCAAATCCATACATAATTTTATTCTAATTGTTTATTCATTGTGGTTTTTTTATATTAGCACTATTTATTTCATTTTGGTAAATAGTTCTAGTTCCTTTCTTTAAACACTTGAAATAGGTTTAATCAATTGTTATTTCATTAATTATTTCTCTTTTCCCATATTTCATTTTGGTGAACCCAAACTTTGAAACAAATATATTCTCAATAACCAATGAAACTAGTTCTTCTTCTTTCTATTTTCTATTTGAACTATAATTTAGTTTTCTACTAAACCAAAATCTTTCTTAAAAATTAGTATTTTCAAACATAGAACTATTTCACAAACAAAGGTTCTTTATTGTGTTTGTGGGGGTGTCCCTACTTTTTTAGATAAAAACCAATTTCTATATATTTTTGTCTCTATTTCTCATTTCTTTGGTAGCATACATTCTCTTTAGTTAATAAAAACAATTATCTTATTCCTTTGTACATAAAGTTAAAAAGAACAAAAACAAATTAAATATGCTCTTAAAAGTAAACATTTCTTTTCCTTCATGAGTTTTTTTTGTCCTTTGTTTTCTTCCCAAACTATTCAAGGCATGTGCATAGAAATGGGGGACCAAAAGGGGGTTATAAGTGGCCACTTGTTTCTTTAAATTAATAAAAAATGATATTGGATAAGAAATTCAACATATCCATGCTCAAAATTTGAATATGTGACAAGAACAAGATTAGTAGTGGTTGGAATCTAGTTTTTAAAATACTACTTTAAAAAAAAATGGTGGAGATTAAGAGGGTAAATTAGGGGGAGCACACAAAGTGCTCCTATTTTTTTTCTAGAAAAACGTAACATAGCATTTGATGTGCTCCTCCTAAGATGTTGAATTTTTGTAAGTATTTCACAAATTTCTTTAGTTTTAAATTAGCTTTAACATCATGTAGTTTATGCTTAATTTTTGTTTCTATTTTTTAATGAATATATGACTTTTTACTAGTTTTCAAAGTGAACACATCTTGAAAATGAAAAGTTGAGTGTCCTCCCCCTTAAATGTTTTGAAAACTAATCAATTTTTTTTTTTTTAAATTTCTATATAGAAGAGAGTCTATAATGTAAAAAATTATTTTGTTTCAAAATTAGATGAGTGGATAAAAATGATGCCAAAAATACTATACATAGGTTTTTGGTAAAAAAGTTTAAGATACCAACAAAAGAAATTGAAGATGGAAACCTTAATATTTTTAGATTTTAGAAAAAAACATGGTTAGGAAGATAATAAAGAGATTTAAGTCATTGTGACATTTTTCAAATCAACATAAAAAAAATGTGCAAACTTGATGGAGAGCACACTTGACATTTAGTTATTTTTCTATGTTTTCTACAAAACACTTTGAGCATGTGACATGTAGGAAGAACTCTTTGGGTTGGATGTCCAAGGAAAATCCAACCCTAAGGGTTAGAATTTCCCAAATAAATTTATAATGCACTCATGTTATGACATGCTCTCAGTTTTGTTTACATGAAAAATGGAGAAACAATTTACAAAAAGGTAAATCCCATGATTTTGGACCCACATGCTCTATTTATTCCTATGTAATACATTTTTGTGACATACAATGAGACTTTTGATGCTTTTAAGGAATTACAATCATTGTTTGACAAAACTATCTCACTTTTCTTCTTGTCCTAACATAAAAGATTCTAATTGCATGTTTTTAAATTGAATTTGATATTATCAATCATTATTTTCATGTTTTGAGGAATTTAGATCATTGTTTGACAAAACTAACTATTTTTTTTTTGTCTTGCATTGACATAAACATTTTAATTGCATGTTTATATTTGAATTTGATAAAAATTTATCAGTCATTGTTTTCATCATTTTGACCAATTGTGTCAGATTGATATAGAATTCAACATCATGCCAAGGAAATGAAAAAGTACTCAAACACTAGAGGAGTGTGAAGTTGAGAATGTAAATAAAAGAGAATTAACAAGACATCATGAAAACAAGAAATTGAACTCTATAGATGAAGATAAACCATCTTTTCCAATTAAATTAGATCATGATGCACCCATTAGAGGCATGAAAGAGAAGAATTTAGAGAAATAAAGGCAATGAATACAATTTTTTTGTGCAAGTAAGAAATTGAATCCAAGAGTTGAAGGTACATTATCTTTTCCATCTTAATTTGATACTATAGAATATCCTCAATCAATAATTTATTGAAAATGGTGATGCAATTAAAAATACAAAATTAGATATTATACCAATTGATGAACCTATTGAAAATAAATAAAATTTACCAAATTTTGAAGATGAACAAATTTTTTGTAATGAATAAAATTTATCTAATGAATCAAGTTTAACATTGAGAACACATCATAGAATTTTGAATAAAAACCTAAGTTTTTAATTAAAATTGATGAGAACATTATAAAGCCAATATCTAGTAAGATTCTTAAACATACTTGTAGAAGAAATGTTAATAAAATATAGAAAATATTTTTTGAAAACTTAAATGAAATGGGAAGATGTCAATTGGTTATTGAAATGATTAGAAATCTTAAGCTTAGACCAATCATGAAGATTCTTGGTCTAATAACATCAAATACTAGTAGTGAAAAATTATTATAAAAAAATATAATCAACACATATCAAAGAGTGGGTTCGAATTCACTCACCAAAGATAGTTATGCTACATCACATGTAATTACATCAACTATAGTAAGTAATCAAACAAAGAGATCTTGATTAATAAGGAAAAAAAGTCAAGCACTAAAAATAAGTAGAAAAGCATTAATGAAAGTCATTATGAGGCATGGAAGAGTTGATGACTAAGGCATGGAAGATTTGATGACTGAGGCAAGGAAAAGTTGATGACTAGAATAGAAATGAATTATAGGCATTATCTGGTAGACTCCCACATAAATATAAATTCATAGATGAAGCCCTAAAATCTCTAATTGAAGAATTTTAGAAAATAACACAGGAGTATTTGTCATGCCCATATTTACAAATAGACTAAACACGCTGACATAATAATTTTTTTTTAAACAATTTATTTAACTTTCACCCTACTACACACAGTAGTGTAATATGCACACTCAACATTGTTACATGTAATGTATGAAGAGAATGCCACATTACACAAGGGAAGGGAATTCATTGAGTGGATGATATGGAACCCATTTTGTGCACCCTACAAAGATTATTCTAACCTAATCAGGGTATGGCATCACCCCTCATGATGCCTCAAGAGAGAGCCTCCATGAGGGTACTCCCTTCAACCTCCTAGTTGGAAGTGGAATGTCGCACTTCCAAAGTGTGAACTAATACTTACAACTAAATTTAACTCCTACCATGCAAGAAGGATTATTTGAGCACAAGAGAGTAATTAATTAACTATGAATTCATCCATTTAAAATAAAATAATTTTTTTAGACTACAGGAATTAGGTAACCCCCCTATAGCTTACAGTGCACCTGGTAAACTTTTTAACATGACCGGTGGTGCTGGCACAACACCCCACCAATACCACATGAGTGGGGGGAGACTGAACCTTGTGACCTCATGCCTACCACAGGAAGCTCTCGCCAATCGAGCTAGGCCCCCCTGCCCTAAAATAAAATAAAATTAAAACTAGGCAACACTTTAATTTACAATGCATCCCCAATTAAGAATTATCACTAAAATAGCATATAGGACTAGCTAGCTAGAAAACAAATCTAGAGGCACTAACTACAATATGGTTATCATTTAATTCCTAGTTAAATTATTTAATAATTATTTTTCAGCATTTATTTATTTTCTGCCAAGGTCTAAACATAAGGGGACAATTAACTCCATCAGTTAATTAAATAACACAATAGTTATTAATTTCCTAGCAATGGTTTAATTAATACTACCTAAAATTTTCATTTGAGTTAAAATAAAAGTAAACTATTATAATAACCACAAATAAAACTCACTCACTTAGCAAAGATTGAATTAAAGACTTAATAAGATTTAAAATATCATTAAGATATTAAGATATTATTTAAAAAGGGTTTTAACTACCTCTCTTTTTTCTTTCCTCATTGACTCTTTTATTTTACAAGTTTGGTAGAGGCTTGAGGAAGGCAGATGGGTCAAGATTAGAGAGCTATGATCCTTTATGGAAAGGTAAGAATCTCTCTTTTTTAAAGAGATTTATTTTTTCCCTTAAAACCCTAGCACTAACATGGTAGGATATGTTAAGAGGTGTTGCAACTTGATAAAAACTGTAAGACATGTCTAGAAAAGACTATGTTAGTTGTAGAGTTATGTAATTCTCTATTATAAGCATGTTGGATGTAAAGGAGGTTGTCATCCCTTGTGCACATGTGCGTGTAGTTATAGATGTGCAATAGGTGCCTATGTGTATGATTCACTCTCTATCTAGCCATTTTTTGTTGATAAAACTATGTGAATGGATCTAGGTGTATCTAATCTCTTTGAAAAGGATTTCCAAAATTGATTTATCAATCTTGGTTTTTTATTAGACACAATAAATGTAGGTAGGGTAAAATGAAGCCATACATGATTTAAAAAGAAGCATATTGTTTCCGACACTATGATTCTTTTCTTACAAGAAACCATAAAGGCCATTTCTAAAAAAAGTGTTGTTGTAGCATTACCAAGGTCTTGGTAATGCCAAAGTGTCCATTTATTTTGGTGTAGTGCACCTCCCAGATGAGTCATTAGTGAGGTGTACCTTGTAGAACACAAAGATGTCTAATATTGAAAAGAATCCTATCACTCAGATGAAATTCACCAACCTATTTACCTTGCATGAATGTGGCATAGATTTATTTAAGGTTCTACTCTTTTGAGTAGAGGTTCTCCCATTCAATAAAGTTATGGCCAAGTGAGTCTAGCACTATAATGAGGGCATGAACTAATAGTTTGCTAATACAATCTATTACCTTATTGTCCTTCTCTTTCATGTGTTTGATTACTAGATGGAATTTCTATAGGTATGTCATCCATTCCACATGGTGCATATTCTCCATCTTGTAGTATATTCATAAAAATTTAAGTGGATTATGATTGGAATGAATGATGGTCTCCTTATCTAGAATGTAGTGTCACTACTACTTAATAACTTGAACAATAGCATAGCATTCTTTCTCATAGGTGGAGTAGCACTATCTTGTGTCATTATATGCCTTTGATTGGTAGGTGAATAAATGGCTATATTGAATGAGTATTACACCAAGTTCATAATTGGATGCATCAACCTGAATCTCAAAGGGGTGTGTAATTTGGGAATTGCTAGAATAATCATTATAAAGTCACTTCTTGAGCTCCTTCAAAGAATGTTGTTGTGTAGGTATCTAATCAAATATTACCTTGGTGTAAATGATTTGATTGTGTGACCAAGATTTGTCAGAATTTAAGGATGAACCTATGGTAGAATTTAGAAAATGTGAGAAAGCTACACAGTTCAATGAATTTACATGAAGTTGGCCAATCTTTAACCACCTTGATTTTCTCTAGATCTACATGAATACCTATGTTATTAGTGATTTAGCCCAAATAATGATGTCATTCTTTATTGAAGGTACACTTATTGAAGTTGACTCACAAATTATGTTTTTGTAGAGTGTCCATGATGCATGAGACACACTCCACATTCTCCTAGAAAATCTTGATAAAGATGGGAGTATCATCCAAGTAGACAATGATAAAGGAGTTAGTGAAGGGTCACAAGATGTCATTCATCAAGTGCATGAGTATTGTTGGTGCATTGGTCAAGCAAAAAATCATAACCATCCATTTATATAATCCCTCCATAGTTTTGAATATAGTTTTCCAAACATCTTCTAGACTCAAATAAAACTTGGTGATATCCTAATTAGAGGTTGGTCTTCATGAATAATTGCACATAATAGAGTTGGTCTAAATGATCCTAGATGCATGTAATAATCAATGTAGAGTTTCCATGTGCCATGTATCTTTGGTACAAGGACTATTAGATTTCCACATGGAGAGGAGATAGGCTTGATTTTTCCCTACTCAATGAATAGTCCTAATTTTGATTTTGGACTTCATCATTCTCCCAGGTAGATCTATGATATAGAGAACTATTAGGAAGAGGAGATTTGAGAATAAAATTGATCCTATGTTGCACTACATAATGTATAGGAAGATATTTGTGATCTTCAAAGATATCATGTACTACTACAATACCTTATTGAGTTGTTACTATTGTGACAATGTTTGTGAGACCTTGCATATTACCAGTGTGCACTTTCTCTCATGTGTAGGTGTCTTAGGGTAAACCATGAATAGTGTTAACTTCTACATGTGTGAGATAATCTCGTGGAATTGTGTAACAAAGACTAAGGATACTCTAGTATTTAATAAAAACTCATGAAGGTAAAAGCATAAATCATTGACATGAATTGTCCAATCTTGTGGTCTTGCCTAGAAAAAACACCATCTTTATCACACACATATGGCCTCCCAAGTAGTATGCCACAAACTTCTATAAGTGTGATGCTTAAGTGACTATGTCTTGCATGGTTTGACTGGATAGTTGGAACTTGATGTAAAAATCCCAAAGAGTATGGTCTCAAGTGTGCTTTGGTGGAAAGATCCAAGTGCTTGATTGCATCTTGTGCAATGACATTATTTTAGCTACCATTATCGACGATGGCATGTACTTATTATTTGTTAACATAGCACTTCATATGGAAGAGACACTTACATTCATCTAAAGTATCAGTTTTCATGACACTTGTGCTAAGATACTAGGCCTCTTGATTAGTATCCTTTAGATACATGAGATATAATGTGGCTTATCTAATGAGATATTATTGTGCATGACATTCAACATCACTATGGGAACTTGTGTGATGGCAATGACACAATTCATCACCTTGTTTCTTTTTGTCACATCCTTACTTACCATGGATGATGTTGTGGATTTTGAGCTATGTGAAAATTATTTGGGGTGTCTTAATGTAGCCGCATAGAGTAGTCATGGAACTTGTTAGTGTAGTCATTAACTAGCTACTCCTTACATTGATGCAACTATTAAATTTGATATACTCATCCTCAAAACGTATGAGGGGATAGTGTTCCTCATGCAAAGCACTAACAAATGAATCCCACATCAAAATTCAAATATGATCTTCTCATGTTGTGTGCCAAGTGTATACCACTAGTGGTTTGGAAGACAAACCTATCATGAGAAAAAATAAGTTTATAGATTATGCAATGGAAAACAAAAAACATAATCAAACAATGCAAGTGGAAGACTTTAACAAATGTGTTCTACTTCTATCCATAAATAGGAATGAAAAGGCTACAAAGGAAATGTTATAGATATCATGATGGTGCAAATAAATAAAATAGATTACAATTACAAAACAAGAGATAGTAATTGTAACGACTTGTCTTGAAATATCAACCTTCCAACTATCTTGTTAATTTGTTCACCTTGATAGTTGACATTTTGTTTTCTAGTCAAAGTTGTTGACATGTATAGATATGTTGATGCCACTAGGTGTGCATGAGGAAATGTGAAGTCATATGTATTGGCACGCAATGAAACAATGTGTGGTGGCACATGATGACACCAAATGTTGTGCACAAGGTGTGTGTGTGTGTGTGTGTGTGTGTGTGTGTGTGTGTGTGTGTGTGTGTGGCTTCAGGATGTGAGGCTGTAATTTGACTTTCCCATGTGAAAGTATTAACCTGAGGAAATCAATTTCTTCTTGGCCTATCACAAGTTTTTTAGTAGATAAACAAATTCCATGATGTTTAATAGTATTATACAGAGATTCTAAATGTTGCAGATGCTATGTCAAATCATCAGAAAACACAATTATATCATCAATATATACAGCACAAAATTCTTTTAGGCTTCTTAAAGCTTGATCCATCTTTCTCTGGAAATAAGCAGGAGCAGTCTTTAACCCAAAAGGCATCACATTCCATTCATACAAACCTTGTGGAACTGAAAATGCAGTTTTATATCTATCCTCATTTTTTACCTTTATCTGCCAGAAACCTGACTTGCAATCAAATTTAGAGAAAACTTTCTTTGATGCTGCTCTTATGATCAAGTCAGTACTGAAGGGAATAGGATAGTTGAATGGAAGGATAATATCATTCAGAGGTTTGTAATTAATACAAAACCTTTTCTTACCTCTAATTTGCTCTGCTCGCTTATTTACCAAAAATGTTGGACAGCTGAAAGGACTCTTACTATCTCTGATGAATTTTCCATCAAGCAATTCCTTCAAGTGTTCATCAATCTCTTTCGTCTCTGATGGACTCATTAGATATGCTGGCTCATATGGAATGACAGAAGAACATTTTGGTTTAATCTTGATTTCACATTCTTCATGATCTTTAGACCAGAACTGTAGTGGATTCATGCTACAACAATCTTTCTCAAATCTGATTTTTACTGGTTCAAGTAGAGGGGGCAATGCTTGAGAATGCAAATTTATGTTTTCTTTCCTACTCATTCTTGGAGACTTTTTCTCTACAGGCTTTTTATTTATGAACTTATGATTTACAACTTTAAGAGATGGAATTTTTATTTGTCCATCTTCATACCTCAGAGAAATTTCATGGATCCTTAAAACAAAAGGTTGGTACTTTGTGAGGAAAGTAAAACCAAGAAGTATATCTCCTCTGAGACCTTGTAACTCAATAAAATCAGTGACAAACCTTTTGCCTTGAATTTCTATCTGCACATCTTGTGCATATCTGCCATATTCAATATCTTGGCCATTTATAACTATGCCTGCGGGGATATCTGGTCTTGGCTTCTAGAATTCTTTTGGAATGGCATTAGTATTGGGTAGAAATGATATTTCTGCAGAAGGTTTTCCCCTATTGAAAATAACTCTAATTGGCTTGTTTGCTGGTAATAGGAAAAATGAAGTTTTAGAGGCAAAAAAGATTTTATTTTCTCTCCAGTTGAAAGACTTGGGAAAGTTGAGGAAGTATAATTTGGTTTTTGAAAATTTCATGATAGTAGCCCATAAGTTACATGATCCAACCACAAAGAAATATTATTTAAGTTCATTACCTTGTGGTCTAGGTGAATATGCAGAAGATTATGTAATGAACAAATATAAGACCACTATAGACAAGTATGGTTTTGTAGACCTAAAAAACTTGGTGGCCTATAAGTTGGATAAGGGTTGTTTGACTAAAGCTTTGAATGATAACAAGGACTAGTATAACTCTTCCTGCAATATGAAAGATTACTGTGATCTGCCTCCATTAAGCCAGTTAAAAGATTTCAAGCATGTCAGAAAATTTAGAAAATCTTCTTGTGGAAAACATTGTGGATGTAAAAAATGCAAAAGATCTTATGATAATAACAATATGGAAAGATCTTTCAGGCATAAAAGACATAAGAAGAAATATAGGTTAGCCCCTGTACATAAGCACTCTTTTAAGAAAAGAGCTCCTCCCAAGTATTTGTTCAAGAAAAATAAGCATCATAATGGCCCTAAACAAGTCCGATGTTTTATCTGTAAAGATCCCCATTATGCCACTGACTGTCCTAAAAGATATAAACCTGGTAACAAAGTTTATGCTTTATTTTCTGAACAGGATGCAAATATGGATTGGGATATTGTACATAGTAGTGAAGTTTTAAATCAGCTTGTTGGTAATCAGTTCTTTGAATTAGTTGAAGTTTTGCCAGAACATTTATATATGGCCCGTGACAAGCACAGAAAGGTCAGTTCTTCTTCTAGCACACACACACACACACACACACAAGAGTGTGTGTGTGTGTGTGTGGAGGAGAACACAAGAGTGTGGACTACCAAAGTGCTTGCAATGCTCCTAGAGGCTTGCATGACTATGCATGAATCACATGAGATGCCCTAATGATAAAGCAATGCATAAATAAGCTCTCTAGATGATAGATTATGTCTAGGTCCTATATTCTAGATAATGAATTAGGGTTTTATCCTTTTATACAATACCCTAGTATAGAAATTAGCACATCTCATGCTCAAGTTGGTAAATAATAGCTGGTAGGAAGGGAATCAGCTTAGGCTTGACAGTTAAATTTGAATTTAAAAGTTCTCTAATCATTTCTACACTTACAAAACTGACTCAAGAAAAAGAATAAACAAAACATAAATCAAGTCTAAAACTTTTAAAATGTATGAATAGTATTAAATCATGCTCAAATTCTTTACCAATTTTTATACATAAATATTGCACGTATACATTAATCATTACATTTAAAAAACAATCAAATCAAAATAAATCCAAAGGAAAGAAACAAAAAGTAAAGGTACAGAATTTTCACTCTTACAAGTTACAACTATCAATTATTAAATCAAAATATAGAAGAATAGAATTAAAGATGATTCCACCCCCAGTGTAACAGACAACGATTATATAATATAGAATCTGTTATAAGCTTAGAGGATATAATGTATTCGGCCCAGGGAGAAATGTGAAAGACAAACATGTTTAGATTCGGCCGCATGTGACAACTAAGGGTTTGAATATCTCTGAGACGGAGTGTCACTTATTTCTCACTATATTTTCTGGAGCTCCTACAATGGTAGATTTCATAATCAATGGAGTTGAACCCAATTTCCCTATGGATTGATTTTTCTCCTAATAAAAGAGAAACAATATTAAATGACACTCTGGAAGCATTTATGACGTCAATCAAGAAAAGGCTGGCATATCATTTATGTATAGTATAGGATGACATCAGTATTTTGCAGAAAAAATCCAGTCACCTTTTTGGTGTCACCGTCAGCAATTACGTGAACAGCTGGTTTACTAAAGAAACAATAGTCAATTAGAATTGCATAAGCATGAGCAGCTGTATTAGGTAGATTGCAATACAATAGTCAATTAGAATTGCATAAGCATGAGCACCTGGATTAGGTAGATCATTGCAATCAAAATCCTCATGTTACTGGTTGTTTGTAGGGTTGTCCTTATACCAAAGTTAGTGAACATTCCAAACCAACATCTTTATTTAGATCTAGAGTGACTGTTAGTCCACGAAATCAATTCCGTATAGGTGTGACAAGTGTTGCTCCAAACATGCATGAAAGCAAACAAACCAGAATAAAATTTCGTCCATTTAAAGGCTGATCAGTACAAACTCGTGGAAAGGAACAAGAATTGAAAAAAAATATTCTATGCAACTTTTCAATCTGTGTTTGGATATCAAAACTAGAGGGAAAAGCAAACAGTTGCTTGGTAAATATCATTTGGGTGTGAAGCAAATAATGTGCTTATCGACACTCATTTTCATTATTAACAATGACAAGCTAAAGATAAGCATTTATAACAAGGTATAAGCTAAAAAGATAAGCTCTATCGCATCTTTACAATCAATAGCAATGGTCTTACACATGAAGGCTTTGAGAAGGCCAAAGTTAGAATGCCTGCCGAATTAGTCACATAATAATTGAATGAAAACATGGAAGGTCAATTAACACCAGATGAACATGATAAATCACAAGAAAAATTAAATAAAAAATAAATTATTTCTTCTTTTCTGTTCAGGAAGAAGAAGAACCCAGATGAGATCCAAAAGGAATGAACTGTCCAGAAGAGTTGTTACCAGTGGAGTTCATTAAATCGATGAGAGATTCATGGTCCATCAATTCAGTGTTAGTGCAAATAGTTTGGAGTTGCAAGTGGTCATAGGCACTGCTGTTGGGCACATTCACAGCATGGTGTAACATATTCATCATCAAGTTGTTGGAGGATCCTATCATATATTCTTCATGATTTTGGCTAAGCATGTATTCAGAACCTTCAAATAGGGACTCCATGTCTTCAGAATAACCTGTGGCTATTGTTTCATGGTTCATTTCAGACTCAGAATCTGCACAGGCCTCAACTGTTGATGATCTCTCCAGCATTTCCTTGAATTTTGAGGACTGCAAAAGCAAACCCAGGGCTGTAGAGGCCGACCCATTTGATCTTTGCTGAGCAGCTTGCATTGTCATTTCATGAGCTGGTGGCATGCCTCCTCCCCCTCTTGACAAGATACTATTAATGGTATCCCTTTTATTGTTGTCCTGGTCATTTTGATTTGGCTCCTTGGTTTTAGTGATCAAAGGGAGAAGATTCAATTCTTTTTCAACTACTGTGCTGGTAATTTGGGAACCATTTGAGGGGCGTAGCCACTTTATGTAACGGCTTAGATCGAAATTGGTTACAGCATTTAGGCCTCTGTATTCTATTGCAGCCATGTCGTAGGCTGTAGCTGCTTCCTCTTGAGTGCCTGCACACAGAAATGCCATCAGCTGCTCAGCATTATGCTTCCTTTAGTTTTTCATTTGTATTTACCTTCTGCTTTTCTTTTCGATATCTAGTACTAGTTTTTATCTATGGAGATGCCTTGATTTAATTATAGATCAACCTTATAGAGTAAGAGGTAGACTTTGGATTATGTGGTTGTCCCTTTTGTACCTTGTATTTTTAATATTCTTTAATATATTGTTAGGCTAAGGGGAGTCCTCCATTAAAAGACAGGGTTAAAAAGAATTTTAAATGGATTCCTGAATACTTATTGTATGTCCCCAGATAGAGATACTTGTTGCCAAAGACTAAAAACAGTATTAAAAATAATTTAAAATGGGTTTCTGAATACTTACTGTATATCCCCAGATAGAGATACTTGATTCCAAAGACTAAAAACAGGATTAAAATAATTTAAAATGGATTCCTGAATACTTACTGTATGTCCCCAGATAGAGATACTTGTTGCCAAAAACTCGTCCAATTCTGGCTTCCCAGCGACCATTGTGATGATGTCTGATTAAAAAACCAAATTTTATTACATCCTGATGATGGATCAAGGAATGTGATCTGAAACACTGATATAAATACTTGAATGTGATCCAAAACATTGATGAAAAAACTTGAGTGTGGCCTCAATACATTCTCCTAACATGGTAATACCAAAGTAGAATTACGAATGAATGGCCTCCTACCTTGCAACTCCTCTGTACTTAGACACTCCCCTTGAGAAACCACTGCTCTTCCTGTATGCACGTTCATTTAAATAACGTTGTTATAATGCATGGTAAAATGTGACCCATGTCGTTAATTTTTGTTTCTTTAAGCTTATATTTACCTCCTGAGAGAGCTGACGTATTCCTCCTTGGAAATATTTTTCATGTCCTCCATTTCTTTTGTGTAGGTGCTAATCTGGTTTAGTATTAGCAATGCAACGCATGGTAGCTTTAGTCATGGGTTTGATTAAGTTTCATAACACATTGGATCTAAAGTAAGCTTAAATGCACTGTTCTTACTGGAAAATTAAGCACAGTTTCATGCCCCCAATACTTGAGAGCCGCAAGATCATAAGCGTGCGCTGCAGCTTCCTCATCATCATATGCCCCTACATGATCAAACAAAATCTTTAAGTCAATAATTCCTGTATTAAATCAAGATAAAAACTTTGAGACAATGCCATGATTAAATCAGAGAGCTCACCCAGGTAAACTGTTGATTTAATTGTCGCCATGCACATACCAAACAAACATGACACCAGATCAGTAAAGTCAAAGAGTAAAGTTGAGAATTATCAACACAATGCCAACATATATACAGTTTTCAGCCTGAATTGTTGAAGAATCACAGAATCTAAATGCGTTATTACCCATGAACTATGTACTTCCAATACAGTACATTAAAAAACAAGAACAATGTAATACATTGCAATTAGTGTTTCAGGATTAAACTGTGTAGTAGTTTTTTTCCTCCACGTTTCCAATCACACTCCGTGATAAATTCTGATGATGGATCATGGAGTGTTATCCAAAACGTTGAGAAAAAACTACTACACAATTTAATCCTAAAATGCTCAATTACAATATGGAAATTTGTTATCTATTAATTTGATATCTATCAATATGGAAATTTGATATCTATTAATGTAATACATGTGACAGAATAATTCAAAGTCAGTTTTAGAACCAAGAAATAAATTATAATGTCACCACCTTGGCGACCCTTCTTGCTCTGCGCCTGGTTCCAACAATACTTGTCCCACAGATGTGCTTCATATCGGCCTGTCCATCTATGCCTGAACATTCAAAACACCACAATGCAGATCAGATCTTCATTCAAAACCAACATTACCAGATGATACATACAATCAATGGATGAATCCAAACATATTAGATTACTTTCTACCTGGTAACACCTCTGTAAATAGAGCTTCTTTTGGGAGGTGTGTCTCTGCGGATGCTGTTCCGAGATCTTTTGGGCTTAGGCTGACTACTCCCTTGATCAATTTCAACTCCGCTACGACTGTTCTTCATTTTTACCTGCAACAACAAAAAGTCGCAGGAAATTTTGGGGAGATGCCTGGAAATTGTGAAGTTGTTTTAGTCCAGTAGATTTGAAGTGTGTTATGAGAAGAAAGATGGAGATTTGAGGAAGAATAGGCGGCAAAAGCGCGTTAAAAGAAGGGCATGCAGGCCAATGGCAGAGGATAAGAAGGTTCGTGTATGAGCGGCAGGCCGGCTCATTATTATAACCGCAGTATTGTCTGTAGCATTTGTCCACGGCATGCCTGCCACCCTGCCTACTCTTCTTCTTCGCTAATTTTGGACTCCGCTATAAATTGCCTCTCGAGATTTCTCGCCTGATTTTTTTCTTCATTAATTTGTTTTTATCAATATCTTAAATCTTCACCATACTCCACATTCTGCTAACGTGCCCTTAAATCAAGTGAGCTTACTTTGAAATATTGTTATAATTTCAACTCATTCACACATATTTCTCGAAACTATAATTAATATTCCAGAATCCATCAGAAAGGGAAACAGCCTGTCTTCATCAATAACAATGACGTGGCTGCGCTCCAATTATACGTAAGATTTGTACGAAATGAATTTAATTTTTTTGTTTTTAATTACGAAAATACCACGGGCTCAGAATTTATTTTTTCAATTCGAGCAGATGTCATATTGATAATCGCGTAATATATAAAACACCACGGTCCCCATCGAATAATCCCACGTATAGAGGTTGTTTCGACTAATATTGCTTTCCCATAATTAATTAATCATTGATTATTTGCAGATGTTAATGACTCTAGATGTAAAAAAAAATAGAATAATTAAAAAATGTAAGTAAGTTGTTGAAGTATAGGGGATCAGCGATGAGATCTTTTTGTTTTAATTAATTATAAAAATAGAATAATAAAAAAGCAGGTATGATAGATATATTTTTGGATTTAATTTTATAAGTATTGTTGTAAATGTTTCGAATCATATTCTATGATCTATTATAAGGATGAGGTATAAGATTATGCTCATCTAAAAATATTTACACAATTGAATATAAAAGTAAATTGTGTTGTTTTTGGATTTAATTTTATAAGTTGTTATGACCACATGGCAAATGTTGCGTGCTCATTGGGTGCGATTTTTTTTTGATATTTCATGTCATGACCACATGACAAATGTGGGCATGACATGTGGTTATCATATTATGACCACATGGCAAATGTGGGCATAACATAAGTATTGTTGTAAATGTTTTGAATCATATTCTATGATCTATCATAAGGATGAGGTATAAGATTATGCTCATCTAAAAATATTTACACAATTAAATCTAAAAGTAAATAATTCTAAGAGTTTATAAAAATACTTACATAGTTGAATCTAAAATCACTCTAGATCATTGTTATTTTTAGCTTTAACTTTTTAACATGAATAGAAGTAGATGATGATTATAAAACAAAAGTGTGAGAGAAGGGTGGTGATAGATTTGTGTTTGATTTGATGTATAGTGAAGGTTTTGATAGTTAATGGAGTTCAAGAGGAGGGACTATGCTTTTAGCTTTTGCCTTAATTTGTCTTTGGGGCTTTGTTTCAACTCGAATGAGTTCACGAGTGGTGGTATTTGATCAAGCATGGTAATGTCTGTGCAACTTCAATAGTGTTTGTTTATTACATTAACATCTCGTATGACTATTGTGACATTGTCTACGACTCTAGGAGCAATCTTGTAAACCTATTTACATAGTTGAATCTAAAAGTAAAATTATGCATAATTCTAATGATGGATCACAGAGTTTGATTTGAAGCGTTTATAAAAATGCTTACATAGTTGAATCTAAAATTGCTCTAGATTATCATTATTTTTAGTTTTAACTTTTTAACATGAATAAAAGTAGATGATGGTTATAAAACGAGTATGAGAGAAGAGTGGTGATAGATTTGCATTTGATTTGATGTCTAATGAAGGTTTTGATAGTTAATGGGGTTCAAGAGGAGGGTCTATGCTTTTAGCTTTTGTTTGTCGTTGGGGCTTTGTTTCAACTCAAATGAGTTCTTGGGTGGTGGTATTCGATTAGGCATGGTAATGTCTATACAACTACATTAGTGTTTGTTTATTACATTAGCATCTTGTACGACTGTTGTGACATTGTCTATGACTCTAGAAGTAATCTTGTAAACCTATACTTGCACTAAAATTGTGTGTTTAGAATAGTATGGTGCCTTAGGCATGTTTTGAGATTCATCTCAATCAAATCCCCAAAATTAATTTAACAAGAGTATTTAAGGTCACCTTGGGATTTTGTAGAAGTGAGACCTAGGTGAAAATGACTATGTAAAACTATAATCATGGAGGTTCTTATATGATCCAAGTCAAGGTCCAAGAGCTTTGGCAAGCTACTGAACTAGGTAGCAAAATAAAACAACACACAACAATAAAACAAAAATCTATTTATTCATTTACAACTGGAGTGTACAATAGGAGTAAAATGACATTATAGTCTTACATGACTTGGCCTAATCCTTACAATCATTCCAATAGCCAAATTAGAGTATCCTAGCCTCCTTGTAAAAAACCCAAAAAAACTGGCTTTAAATCTAATACTTGTAGAAGAAGCTACAGTAGAAGTCAAAAACTCACTACTGAGAAGATCATTCATTCAAAAGAAAGAAATTTCCATTTTATATGCAAAAGAGGTAGTTACCACACATCCTCAGGCAGTTACCACACATCCTCATGTGAAAGGACATGCATTATGCTCTTACATGCTCTTTAGATCGGCGTCCTCTTATTGACCCTTTAGATCGGTCATAAAGGCAGTTAGAAACCACTTTTGTCACGTTCTAGGTGCTTTACGATGGTTAAAAACTATTTTTGTCACGTTCTATGCGTTGTAGGGCATTTTAGCAAAAATCTACAAGTCAACAGGACATGTAGGGCAACAAGACATCTGATTGGAAAACATTTGGTTCGAAACATCTATTTGAGGATTTCAAGTTCAACAGGACATGCACATTTGGACATCCTATTGGAGACAAAGTGCATCTGGACATCCTATTAGAGGCAAAGCGCATCTGGACATCCTATTGGAGACAAAAGCACATTTCAACATCTCGTTGGAGGCAAAGCACATCTAGACATCTTGTTGGAGGCAAAGCATATCTAAACATCCTATTAGAGGAAAAGCGCATCCGAACATCTTGGTGGAGGCAAGGTACATCTAAAAATCCTTAATACATTAATTACAAATTAATGTATTAATTATTAATACATTAATAATCATTGATTATTTGTAGCTGTTAAAGACTCTAGAAGTAAGAAAATAGAATAATTAAAAATATATATGTAAGTTGTTGAAGTTTAGGGGATGAGATTTTTTAATTTTTATTAGTTATAAAAATGGAATAATAAAAAAGGCATGTATGATATATATGTTTTTGGATTTAATTTTATAAGTATTGTTGTAAATGTTACTAATCATATTCTATGATTTATTATAAGGATGAGGTATAAGATTATACTTGTTAGCACTCATTTTGACCTGGAGGTTGATTTTTCATGTTTAGGGGGTTTCTTCATTTGAACCCTATATCTTCTTGCCCATTTTCCTAAGTGTTGGACCTCCTCGGCATTTTTCAGCTGCATCATCATATTTTTTTTGAGGAGGAGATCTTCATCATCATCTTGTCTTCGATGATGGTCCGCATCATCATGTTTTCTGTCGACTTGTTTTTCATCAGGATCATCATATTTAGATATCGGGTGATGTTTGGATATCATCCCGATCCTGCTGATGAGCTACAATGTGCCTTAATTTTCTTACGGAGGGTGATTTTTCAAGTATCTGGTGATTTTCCAAATATCACCTTGCCCTTTTATGATGATGATGTCACCCCGATCTTCTGAAGGGGTTATTTTCTGAGTTGTTCGACCTGACTTGTTTTTTCTTAAGGGTCGTCATCATCATCATCATATTTCCAGTTATCGCCGTGTTGCTTGCGAGGGTCATCATATTTTCTACCTGCATGATCTTTCGCTGGGGTGATATTTTAACATCGGGTGATCTTTGTTAAGATCATCCTGATGATGTTGCTGTAAAGTTCTAAGTGTGACCCGATATTCATCGTGGTCATCATATTTTGAACGTCAGGATGATCTTAGTCAATATCATCCTGATGTTGTTGTATCACTTCATGTTCGTTGTTTTATCATCCTGATGATGCTGACGTCATTCTTATGTCAGGGTGATATCTATTTCTCTGCCTATCTGCATCATGATATTTCCGAAGGAGGGGGTGATATTTTCATATTTGAATATCACCCGGATGTATGTTTGTTCCAGCATCATGATGATGCTAATATCAGGGAGATATCCGCCTGTCGGCTTCATACATTATCCAGTGGGGGGTGATCATTTCAAATATCTGTCATATTCATATATCACCCCGATCTTATAGCGGAGCTACAGTGCAGCATGATATTTGTGCATCAGGATGATATTTCCAAATATCCGGTTATCTTCCGAATATCATCCTGATGCCGACATGTGGTGGTGACATCATCAAGGTCCGGGGGGTCATATTTCTAACATTACTCATCTTATGAAGATCCCCCAATGTTGCGAATATGATGATGACGTCATCCGGATATGAGGAGGTGCACAGCAGGCAGGATATGACGGTGACGTCATCAGGATGTTCATCGGCCAGACATTTGGTATCGGCTAAGCAGGAGGATCTTCCTCTGATGGATCAGGTTGTGCCGATGAAGGCGATTATCATGCAGGTTATATTGCGATATGATGCTGACGTCAGGGTGATATTTTAAGCGACAGGATATCATGCTGTTGGAGGATGATGATGAAGTCTTATACTAGTGTCGTCAGGAGCAAAAGCACTGACATTATATATGCTCGTGGCCTAGTATATAAAGTGTTGAAAAGGTCGCCGCGGGGTGCATGTGGGATAATTGATATCCTGCATATTTTGAAAAATCATGATGATGAATCTTGGCGGGAAATGGTTGCGATGCACAGTTGATGTTTTTCCCAAGGCCGCGGGTTGGTGCGCCATTAATGGCGAAGGTTGCAGAGGTATGGACGGATCTGGTACCCGATTGAAGATCTGGATCCCTAGGCGGCGGCGCAAGGCTCGAGATTTCTTCCTGTCTCCTCCCCTACCTTCTGCATTCATGTTTGGGCGCCAATCTGGTAATGCGTTGAGCGCCATTTTTCTGATACTGTGTATCTGGCGGGATTTTTGGTCAACCATGTAATTAATTGCTGTGGTACACTACCTGGCTGTTATAAGCAGGAAGTGTTACTCATTTTTGGTTGTTGAAAGTTGAAGATTTTTGGCTCTGTAATTCAAAAACAAGCTGATCTGGTTGCTCTATACAGCTAAACCTGTGAGTCTATGTATCTCTTGTTGTATGTTTTGGCACGAACCCACTGATTTCATGATTAATCTTATATGAGAAATGCTATCTTAGCATGTGTTTTGTTAATTCTGTCTCCAGTATTGCATGTATTCTTCTTCTGAATCTGGATATTTGGGTAATGTTTAGATTCTAGAGCATAGAATTCCTATGTTGAATGTCTGATCTTTTAACTTCTGCTCAAGGGGTAGATTAAACTGTTTTCAGGTTGAACATTGGGAAGGGTATACTGCAGTAGGGATGCCATAAGTAGAGATAACTTAACACTCTGTATTGGGAGATATCTGTAAGGCATGTATCACATATATCCCCCTGAAATCCAGTTTTAGTTGTTCATGTTGATCATTCACAGGTGTATGTCTACTGACTCCAGGCCCTAGATAGGCACCAATCTTGCTTTGTGTTTGTGTTACAACCATGTCCAGCTTTGCATCCAAACTTAAAATCTAAATCAAAATCTAAAACAAGCATTAGGACATTAGAATTAGTTTTAGGATCCTCAGTCCTCTGTCTACAACTGCAAATAGGCCCAAAGCTAGCCCCTTTGCTCTTATCTTTCAGTTTTGGTCTACTTACAGGAGGACTTATCTGCTTTCTGTCAGCATCCCAGCCTTTGTATGCATATCCTCATGGATGTTGAGTAGGGAATACCCCCCTAGGTTTTGCAGAGCCTGAAGAAGAAGAGGAGATAAAATACAGAGTCTATCTCCTACACTGTTGGCCCCTGGCCCAGAGATCCTGTTGATCACTGATGGCTACCTTGTAGGGAAATCTGGGAATAAGCATCCAATCTGGGAATAAGCATCCAATCTGGGAAAAAGTCAACAGAAATTGGCGACTCCGCTGGGGACGGTGATTTGAAAATTGTTATTTGTGAAAGAACCCTGGTTTTCAAAAGAAAACAGTTCCTAGTAATAATTGGCGACTCCGAAGTAATCTCCCAACCGGTCAAAGTAAAATTTATATGCAGGGGAGAAGATGCCAACAAAATCCTTTATTTAAAGAGTTACCAGTAACAAGAAGAATGATGTACAGAAGAAAGGGAGCTGTCTTAGTTAGTCATGAGGGTTCCCCCTGAAAAGGTGATGATATGCAAGATAACCCTAGGCCATCAGGACAGCATGTGCCTTACTTTTCAAATGCAGAAGCTGATATTCAAGGTGCATATGAGAGGCAACAGGGTGGTAGCATGAGAATGAGGTCAGAGGTGTTCCAAGAACGCCCATTTCTAGACCCTAGTGAAAGGTTTGAAGAGGCAGAGTCTCTGAGGGATGATGAAGATGATGACCAGAATGGTATGAGACCATCTACCTCCATGCCTAAGGATGAACAGTTAGCTGAAGAAATCAGAAATCTAAGAGCAGAACTAGAATATCTACAAGCCATGAAAATCAGAGATGATATGAAGCAGAAAGTGCAAGCTTTAAGAACTGCCCAAAATGATTCAGTTCCTACCCTAGAGAATGCAAATGTGTAGAGACATCAGCAAAGAAATGAAGTGCAACATCAGCATAATGATGAGAGACAAAATGTGAATGATGCTAGGATACCACTGAACAATGTAAGAAACCAGAATGCAAACAGAAATGTTAATGTTAATTAGTTAAACAGACAGCCCATGCAGTTAGATAGATTCATGCAGCTGGTGTTTGATGGTATTCCTGGGTATCCTAACCCCATTGACAAGCATCTGAGGCTGCAAGTGCCTAAATTTTTAGGAAACAACACAGTGTCAGGAGAAGATCATCTAAAAGCCTTTCAAAATGTCATGGATAACTTTGAGGTTGAACATGAGGATGTTTTCATGAAGTCATTCATGCAATCCTTAATAGATGAGGCAAGAGAATGGTACAAGAATCTGCCTGACCGGAGTATTTCATCATGGGATGATTTTAAAAGGATGTTCAAGGAGCAATATGGTGACAAAACTGACCCTAGCTTTTTTGTAAATGAGTTCACCAGTATCACTAAAGGGTCAAATGAGCATGTTGCAGATTTTAATGCAAGATTTACTAAAGTGTTAAACAAATTGCCACATCACATGAGGCCAAATGAACCAATGTGCATAATATTGTATATCAATGCCTTTGATGCAAAAACTGCATATGGATTAAGAGATAAAGGTCCTGCTACTCTCAGGGATGCTTTCAGAATTGCAGTGAATATTGAAAACAACAGGAAAGCATCGGGCAAGACAAATAGAAGGGATGATATAAAAATTCTGCAGAATCCAAACAAGCCTCAGAACACTCAAGGTAATACATCTGCCCCTGAAGATAAGATAGACAAATTGGCAAATGTTGTTAAGGACCTAAGCTATAGATTAGCTAGAAGTGAAAAAGGGATGGGTCCTGATAGGCAAGTCTATCAAAGGTAGGAAAAGAGGCCATCATTGCATGATATGCCTTATAATACCAATTGGCATGATGGTAAGCCTATATTCCCACGTAACCACACAAATCAGAGGGCTCAACATGTCAAAGAAACTCCTGATCCTCTAAAGAAAGCTATAAATATTGTTGATGATGCTCCATGGTGTATAATTTGTCAGATGCCACATTCACAGTCACAGTGTATGATTGCTCAATCCTTGTATGATAATGCTACATCTTGTAATGAATGCAATGAGCCACATTATGTGCAAGATGATGATGTTAATATGATGTCCATAGGTAATGGATACACTCTTTATGATGCTGATGAGAATACAGATCATCAAATTCAGGCCTGCCAACAGTTCCCATATGATGAAGATAATGAAGATAACTATGTGTATGCTCAGAGCTCACACAATTTTCTGAGTAACTTACAACGACCTTCTGATGAGGAAATTAGAGCCTTCACAGCTGCAGCAGTTGCTCAAGTCAAAAGCAACTACAATCTCAGAGGTAAAAATCGAGTAGGCAGCCCACATCAGCCAGAAGATATTTCTGCAGGTCAGCTAGTGCATGGTCATAAAGGAATTGAACCACAAAAAAGGCAGTGGGTAAATAATAAACAGAATTTTAGACATAGAACAGGTCATGAATCTCAAGGACCAGAAAACAAAATCCCTCAGGCTGAAGATCAAAGTAAAGGTTCCCAAGACAAGAATGATGATCAGGGAACTATGAAAGTAAAAGCTAAATCAGCTCAGGATAAAAATAAGATTGTGGATCAAGCTACAACTGTTATACAAAATTATGCTCCATTTGATATAGCTCAGGTCCTCTCCCAGGTAAAAGTCTCTATTCCACTTATGGAACTCATGAAAGTGGAAGAAATCAAGAATAGGACAGTATCCCTAATTTCAGGGGTGCCCTTTCAAGCTAAACAAAATGTTCAGATCCAGGGTGAGAAACATGTCATGTGTAATGAAGAAGATGAGGCTCCTGAAGTCTATTTAGGAGTGACTATGACAAAGTGTCCTTCACAAGTGGAACCATTTTATGTTTCCCTGGTTATAAATGGAAAAATAATTAGAAATTGTTTGCTTGACTCTGGAGCATCTACAAATGTCATGCCTTTGGCCATCATGCAACAAGCTAGATTGAAAATTGACAAGGCATGTGGAAAATGTTATGCTATGGATGCCAGAGAGGTACCAGTTATTGGAATCATGAAGGATGTAGATTTCAAACTGGCAGCATTTCCTGAAAAGAGATATAAAATGAATATAACAGTGGTTGACATCAAGCCACAGTATGGTATGTTGTTGTCAAGAAGATGGGCAGCACTAGTTGGTGGAAGTATGCAGCTGGACCTGTCATATGCCATCATTCCAATGAATGGCAGGGATGTTAAGCTAATCAGAGAACAAAGATCATCAGAGACAGTGGAAGACCAAGAAGCAGAGGAACAGGTATGCTTTGTAGACACTGACTGTGATAACTTCAAGGTTGTCTCAGATGATACAGAAGATAAAAAGAAAAATGCTTGCATTGAAGAATTGGATCAGCGAGGTTTGTGGACCATGTTTTTTGATGGAGCTTGTGCAAAAGAAGGCTCTGGAGCTGGAGTTATTTTCCTGTCTCCAACTGGTAAGCTCCTCAAATTCTCTTTCTTGCTGAGGTTTGATTGCACAAACAACATTGCAGAATATGAGGCTTTACTCTTAGGCCTAAATATTGCTCTCAAACATGGAATTAAAATGTTAAGAGTATTTGGGGATTCTGAGCTGATTGTATCCCAAATTAGAGATAAGTATGCTTCAAAAAATAAAAGATTGAAACAATACAAGCATGCTGTTTGTATTACCATTGAACTATTTGATGCATTTTCAATAGGCTGGGTAGAGAGGTCAAAGAATGTTATGGCTGATTTCTTAGCCAATGTTGCAATAAGGCCAGATGACATCACTCTGTCAGATGTTACAAATGTAGAAGTTAAAATTAGGCCTGCAGTACCAGAAAATATATGCAGTTGGCAAGTGTTTAATGATGATAGGGATTTGTTAAAATTTTTGCACTGCATAGATGAATATGAGAATCAAGAAATTGATTTCCAAGCTTTTGTAGAGACTATAGATGGAAAAGAAACTCTTGTGGGAAAAGAGATAATTCAATTGAAGACTAATAAAATCCCTAGAGGGTTGGTAGCTTTGGAAAGAGCTTTTGACAGTAAAGATAAATTGGTCACAAGGACATCTCCCACAAATAAGGAAGATTTAGAAGAGATAAATTTGGGGACATCTCAGGCCCCTCAGAAGGTATACATTGGTAAACAACTCAAACCACACATTAGGAGTATGCTGATTGCATTACTGAAAAAGTATAAACATATTTTTGCTTGGTCATATAAGGACCTAAAAGCCTATAGGGAAGATTTATTCCAGCATGAGATCCCATTGAAGCCTGGAGCTAAGCCATTTAGACAAAAGCAAAGACCTATTAATCCTACCTTAGCTCCCAAGATGCAAGAAGAACTCAAAAGGCTCAGGGAAGCTGGAATAATTGTGCCAATCAGGCATTCAACTTGGGTGTCTAACCTTGTCCCAGTCAGAAAAAAGAATGGTGATATTAGGCTTTGTGTTGACTTCAGGAACTTGAATGTATCCTCTTTAAAGGATAACTATCCACTACCTAATATGGAAGCTATGTTGCAGAGAGTGACTAGTTGTGAACTCTTATCCATGATGGATGGATTTTCAGGTTATAATCAGGTGAAGGTAAAGGAATTAGAACAGTATAAGACCGCCTTTACCACTCCATGGGGAACTTATGTGTATGTTAGAATGCCCTTCGGACTAACCAATGCAGCTGCTACATTTCAAAGAGCAATGGATGTTGCTTTTGCAGGGTTGATTGATTCAATCCTGGCTGTATATCAGGATGACTTGACTTCTTACTCAAAGAAAGAAGAGCAGCATTGTTTGCATCTGGAGCAGATTTTCATAAGAGCACTAGAGTATGGTATTTCTTTAAATCCAAAGAAGTGTGCCTTTGGGGTAGTTGAAGGAAAGCTCCTAGGACATATTGTTTCCAAGGATGGAGTCAGGATAGATCCAGAGAGAGTGGCTGCTATTGACAGAATTCAAATGCCGAAAACTGTAAAAGGAGTTCAGTCCTTCTTTGGACAGATAAATTTTGTTAGGAGATTTGTTCCCAACTTTGCAGAAACCACAAGGAACATTTCCAAGATGATGAAGAAGGATGCAACTGTCCACTGGGAAAGTGAAGCAATAGAATCATTTTAGAGTATCAAAGAGGCAATCAAGATGGCCCCTGTTCTTAAATCTCCTGATTTTTCTAGGCCATTCCAAGTATTTTCATTTGTTTCCTTTCATACAGTTGTTGCATGTTTGCTACAGAAAAAACGAAGATGGTTTTGAACAGCCCATCGCTTTCTTCAGTATGTCCTTGCAGGCCTCTGAGTTGAAGTATGATATTATGGAAAAACAGGCATATGCACTAGTCAGAGCCATCAAAAGTTTCAGACCATACTTGGTAGGATCATATATAATTGTATATGTACCCCATGCAGCAGTCAAAGACATATTCACTCAGCAGGAGGTGACTGGAAGAAGGTGCAGATGGATAAACAAACTGCAAGAGTTTAACATAGACATACAAGTTACCAAGTTGATAAGAGGACAAGGATTAGCCAAGATGATGGCACAGTCAAACTTGGAAGCATGCCAAGTTAATGCAGTCCAAAATGAGAGTGTAAATGTATCAGGATCTGAATGGTACAAGGATATTATCTACTACTTACAAAATCTAAATTGTCCTTCCCATTTCAGTGACAATCAAAAGAGGACTTTAAAGTTACATGCAATCAGGTATGTTATTGTTCAAGGTGAGCTATACTGGAAAAACCCTGATGGTGTGCTGCTGAGATGTGTGGATGAGGATATGGCTAACAATGTTTTGATTGATATGCATAAAGGATTGTGTGGTGGACATTATACTGCCCAAACAACAGCTCATAAAATTCTCAGAGCAGGATATTGGTGGCCCACTCTCTTTTCAGATGCACAAAAGTTAGTGAGGAAGTGTGACCCTTGCCAAAGATTTTCAGGAAAGCTGAAATATGATGGTGCTTTACCCCTCGGAACTATAACTGTGGATGCTCCATTTCAGCAATGGGGAATTGACTTCATAGGGGAAATTGCAGACAAATCAAGTGGGGGACACAGTTGGATTTTGGTGGCAACTGATTACTTCACCAAATGGATTGAGGCCATTCCAACTAAGAGAGCTACAAGTAAGGTGGTGATGGATTTCATACTGGAAAATGTTATCATCAGGTTTGGAGTACCATTCAAGATAGTCACTGATAATGCTATGTGCTTTAGATCAGGTGAATTTGTTGATTTTTGCAACAGGTATGGGATAAATCTATCATATACATCACCATATCACCCACAAGGGAATGGTCAAGCAGAATCAAGCAATAAAAGCATCATGAAAATTATCAAGAGGATACTAGACAAGAATAAGAGAGCTTGGGACTTAAAATTGAACTTAGCAATATGGGCTGACAGAGTGACAGTAAAAAGGGCTATTGGGATGTCACCTTTTGAGCTAGTATATGGTGCATCAGCCAGATTGCCCATAAACAATCTCCTACCAGTTTATAGATTCATTTAGGAAAATGATGAGGAGATTGAAGACTCCATGACAGAAAGAGTGAACCAGCTGGTTGCATTGGATGAAAACAGAAGGAAAGCCCACCAGATCAATCTCAAAAGACAACAAGATGTGAAATATCAGTTTGACAGGAGAGCTATAAAAAAGAAGTTTCAAGTCAATGATCTGGTGCTCATTTGGAATGCAAAAGGTCAAGAAAAGGGTAAACATGGTAAATTTGAACCCTTATGGATGGGCCCATATCAGATTTGCAGTACTCATGGGGAGGATTCTTATTTCCTCCAGGCCCTAGATGGTGAAGTTCTGGAATTGCCTGTGCATGGTCAATTCCTTAAATTCTATTTTGCATAGATGACTTGTCTCTGTGCACATGTGTAAAATTATGTATAGTGTAAATGTCTTGTGCAGTTCGTGCTTTTTGGTTTTTTTGCCTGGTCTGCCCGGAGATCTGGTTCTCGCTGCAGGTTTTCACTTGCACGTCCCCATTCGGAGCCAGTGTTAGCACTCATTTTGACCTGGAGGTTGATTTTTCATGTTTAGGGGGTTTCTTCATTTGAACCCTATATCTTCTTGCCCATTTTCCTAAGTGTTGGACCTCCTCGGCATTTTTCAGCTGCATCATCATATTTTCTTTGAGGAGGAGATCTTCATCATCATCTTGTCTTCGATGATGGTCCGCATCATCATGTTTTCTGTTGACTTGTTTTTCGTCAGGATCATCATATTTCGATATCGGGTGATGTTTGGATATCATCCCGATCCTGCTGATGAGCTACAATGTGCCTTAATTTTCTTGCGGAGGGTGATTTTTCAAGTATCTGGTGATTTTCCAAATATCACCTTGCCCTTTTATGATGATGATGTCACCCCGATCTTCTGAAGGGGTTATTTTCTGAGTTGTTCGACCTGACTTGTTTTTTCTTAAGGGTCGTCATCATCATCATCATATTTCCAGTTATCGCCGTGTTGCTTGCGAGGGTCATCATATTTTCTACCTGCATGATCTTTCGCTGGGGTGATATTTTAACATCGGGTGATCTTTATTAAGATCATCCTGATGATGTTGCTGTAAAGTTCTAAGTGCGACCCGATATTCATCGTGGTCATCATATTTTGAACGTCAGGATGATCTTAGTCAATATCATCCTGATGTTGTTGTATCACTTCATGTTCGTTGTTTTATCATCTTGATGATGCTGACATCATTCTTATGTCAGGGTGATATCTATTTCTCTGCCTATCTGCATCATGATATTTCCGAAGGAGGGGGTGATATTTTCATATTTGAATATCAGCCAGATGTATGTTTGTTCCAGCATCATGATGATGCTGATATCAGGGAGATATCCGCTTGTCAGCTTCATGCATTATCCAGTGGGGGGTGATCATTTCAAATATCTGTCATATTCATATATCACCCCGATCTTATAGCGGAGCTACAGTGCAGCATGATATTTGTGCATCAAGATGATATTTCCAAATATCTGGTTATCTTCCGAATATCATCCTGATGCCGACATGTGGTGGTGACGTCATCAAGGTCCGGGGGGTCATATTTCTAACATTACTCATCTTATGAAGATCCCCCAATGTTGCGAATATGATGATGACGTCATCCAGATATGAGGAGGTGTGCAGCAGGCAGGATATGACGGTGACGTCATCAGGATGTTCATCGGCCAGACATTTGGTATCAGCTAAGCAGGAGGATCTTCCTCCGATGGATCAGGTTGTGCCGATGAAGGTGATTATCATGCAGGTTATATTGCGATATGATGCTGACGTCAGGGTGATATTTCAAGCGACAGGATATCATGATGTTGGAGGATGATGATGAAGTCTTATACTAGTGTCGTCAGGAGCAAAAGCACCGACATTATCTATGCTCGTGGCCTAGTATATAAAGTGTTGAAAAGGTCACCGCGGGGTGCATGTGGGATAATTGATATCCTGCATATTTTGAAAAATCATGACGATGAATCTTGGCGGGAAATGGTTGCGATGCACAGTTGATGTTTTTCCCAAGGCCGCGGGTTGGTGCGCCATTAATGGCGAAGGTTGCAGAGGTATGGACGGATCTGGTACCCGATTGAAGATTTGGATCCCTAGGCGGCGGCGCAAGGCTCGAGATTTCTTCCTGTCTCCTCCCCTACCTTCTGCATTCATGTTTGGGCACCAATCTGGTAATGCGTTGAGCGCCATTTTTCTGATACTGTGTATCTGGCGGGATTTTTGGTCAACCATGTAATTAATTGCTGTGGTACACTACCTGGCTGTTATAAGCAGGAAGTGTTACTCATTTTTGGTTGTTGAAAGTTGAAGATTTTTGGCTCTGTAATTCAAAAACAAGCTGATCTGGTTGCTCTGTATAGCTAAACCTGTGAGTCTATGTATCTCTTGTTGTATGTTTTGGCATGAACCCACTGATTTCATGATTAATCTTATATGAGAAATGCTATCTTAGCATGTGTTTTGTTAATTCTGTCTCTAGTATTGCATGTATTCTTCTTCTGAATCTGGATATTTACGTAATGTTTAGATTCTAGAGCATAGAATTCCTATGTTGAATGTCTGATCTTTTAACTTCTGCTCAAGGGGTAGATTAAACTGTTTTCAAGTTGAACATTGGGAAGGGTATACTGCAGTAGGGATGCCATAAGTAGAGATAACTTAACACTCTGTATTGGGAGATATCTGTAAGGCAGGTATCACATATATCCCCCTGAAATCCAATTTTAGCTGTTCATGTTGATCATTCACAGGTGTATGTCTACTGACTCCAGGCCCTGGATAGGCACCAATCTTGCTTTGTGTTTGTGTTACAACCATGTCCAGCTTTGCATCCAAACTTAAAATCCAAATCAAAATCTAAAACAACCATTAGGACATTAGAATTAGTTTTAGGATCCTCAGTCCTCTGTCTACAACTGCAAATAGGCCCAAAGCTAGCCCCTTTGCTCTTGTCTTTCAGTTTTGGTCTACTTACAGGAGGACTTATCTGCTTTCTGTCAGCATCCCAGCCTTTGTATGCATATCCTCATGGATGTTGAGTAGGGAATACCCCCCTAGGTTTTGCAGAGCCTGAAGAAGAAGAGGAGATAAAATACAGAGTCTATCTCCTACACTGTTGGCCCCTGGCCCAGAGATCCTGTTGATCACTGATGGCTACCTTGTAGGGAAATCTGGGAATAAGCATCCAGTCTGGGAAAAAGTCAACAATACTCACCTAAAAATATTTACACAATTGAATCTAAAAGTAAAATTGTGCATAATCCTAATGATGGATTACTAAGCATTTATCAAATGCTTATATAGTTAATCTAAAATCACTCTAGATCATTGTTTTTAGTTTTAACTTTTTAAAATGAATAGAAGTAGATGATGATTATAAAACGAAAGTGTGAGAGAAGAGTGGTGATAGATTTGTGTTTGACTTACATAGTTGAATCTAAAATCACTCTAGATCATCATTATTTTTAGTTTTAACTTTTTAACATGATTAGAAGTAGATGATGATTATAAAATGGAAGTGTGAGAGAAGAGTGGTGATATATTTGTGTTTGATTTGATGTATATTGAAGGTTTTGACAATTAATGGAGTTCAAGAGAGGGACTATGCTTTTAACTTTTTCCTTAATTTGTCTTTGGGGATTTGTTTCAACTCGAATGAGTTCATGGGTGGTGGTATTTGATCAAGCATGGTAATGTCTATGCAACTACAATAGTGTTTGTTTATTACATTAACATCTTGCTTGACTATTGTGACATTGTCTATGACTTTGGGAGCAATCTTGTAAACCTATTTACATAGTTGAATCTAAATGTAAAATTGTGCATAACCCTAATGATGGATCACAAAGTGTGATTTGAAGCATTTATAACAATACTTACATAGTTGAATATAAAATCGCTCTAGATTATCATTATTTTTAGTTTTAACTTTTTAACATGAATAAAAGTAGATGATGATTATAAAATGAAAGTGTGAGAGAAGAGTGGTGATAGATATGTGTCAAACTTGATGTCTAATGAAGGTTTTGATAGTTAATGGAGTTCAAAAGGAGGGACTATGCTTTTATCTTTTACCTTAATTTGTCTTTGGGGCTTTGTTTCAACTCGAATGAGTTCATGGGTGGTGGTATTCAATCAAGTATGGTAATGTCTATACAACTACATTAGTGTTTGTTTATTTCATTAGCATCTCGTATGACTATTGCGATATTGTAAATATGACTCTAGAAGTAATCTTGTAAACCTATATTTGCACTAAAATTGTGTGCTTGGAATAGTATGGTGCCTTAAGCATGTTTTGAGATTCACCTCAATCAAATCCCCACAATTAATTTAACAAGAGTATTTATGGTCACCTTGGGATTTTGTTGAAGTGAGACCTAGGTGAAAATGACTATGTAAAACTATAATCACATGTGGAGATTCTTATATAAGAGTGTCTACTATGTGTGGAGGTTCTTCTAAAGAGTATTTGTTGTGTTTGTTGTTGTTTAAAGGTGTTTACACGATTCTATGGGCTTCCTATAGGGTTATTGTATTCATTGCTTTAATTCCATTATTTATTAAGCACTATTGATCATTAATGACAATTTGAGTGTAAGATAAGCTTTGCATGTAGAGTGAGATGGAAAAGTAAATTAAAACAAGAAAAAAATAGTTTTTAAACATTTGGGATAAACTATTTGCGGTCCCATCTAATGACCAATATCGTAATGTGACAACATTTGGGATGGTAGAAATATGAGGACTAAAAAAAAAAAAAAAAAATTTAAATGTGAATAGAGTTATTTACAACATTGTACAAGTTTAATCAGCCAACATAGTAAAAAACAATCAATGCTATGTGCTTATTAATAAAAGTGTTAAAAGTGAATGTTGACAAGAGAAAAAATGTTAAGCAAGTAATTTTCATCTCTACACAACTAACCACGTTTTTATACTATACTAATAAAATGGATTAAATTATAACTTTTATTGATAAAAAAAATGAAGATCAATAATTACAAACATATGTTGTTAATCAACTTACTATTTTCTTTTCATATATTTTTAATCAATTAATCAAATTTTTATTTTAAGATTAATAACATATTTAAATAATTATATCTCTCACTATAATTATTATATAAATTATGATTTTAAAATAATTTAAAAATACCTTTATAAATTGATTGAAAATAAAAATAATAAAATAATAATCTTTAAAATTGATATACTTTAATATTCAATATTCCCATTATTGCATCCTTTCCAATATTATCGTTGAAATTTAATAACTAATTGTTTAAGGGTATTCCCAAACTAATAATAATAAAATAAAATAAACTCTATAGCAAAATGATTTTAAAAGTGTATAATTGTTTCCCTAACTTTTGAATTTAGATATAGAATTATTATATTAGGAGAGAATGTCATCCAAACTTAACGATGCAAACTATAAAACGGTATTTTGTCATCTCACTTATAACATGTAACCAAATGTCAAGTTGTAAGGGGAAATGACAATGTTGGAAAACTCCATTCCCAATAAATAAGTTAGAAGAAATAACAGAATTGTAAAGAAAGAGGAAAAGTCTTTGAGTGTATAAAACTAAAAATAATTATAATGAGCCAAAATTGAAGGCTCGATAGTAATCCTTGTGTATAATAATAAATAACTAAATAATTAAAATTGAAAAAAAAAAATTCACGTCTTTAGTTTTATATGAATTAATAAATATTTTGGATTGAACGTAAAAATAGTAAGAATGCTGAGTATTAAAATTTATAAATTAAAAATAAAATATTAAAACTAATATAATTATTACATTAAAATGAAATGTTTATAAAATTTAAAAGATTTTCTCTAGTTTTAAATTAATATAACATATTATAGCATTTAAATTAAAAAAAGTTATTTAATTTATTGGGTTTAATATTATATAGATAATTTTTTAATTAGTAAATTGGTTAAGGGACCACTCCCTTTACATATATAGTAAAAAATAGGATTTATAGTTATAGAGAGTATTACACTTTCAAGGAGGTAACATACAAAAACTTCTGAACTTTCCTTCTATCTTCCATCCTAATATTCATAATAGAATATTTTCTCCTATATCAACAAGACTAAAACTACTATGACATCTAAACATTAACTATGTAGATACATACTTGTAGAGGAATGCCTTACTCCATAGAGAAAACCTATTGAAACCCTCCACCAACCTCATTAGATTGTAATACCTATGATTGTTTTACAAATGCAACACTTTTTGCAACTTCAACCCCTCTTCTTGCTTCTTTTGTGGGTATTTCTATAGAAATGAAAGGCCTCCATGAGGTCTAGACAACTCCATTGTTCATGAACATGGTACCAATGATAGGAGGAAGACCTACTTTGATGATCGTTTCATTGATAATTTCATCCACACCTCCTAAAAATTGCTATCTATATAACTTCTCTACTAACCTCTTAACCATATCTTTTTCTTCATCAAGGTCTAAGAGAAGTACAATAAATATCGATGCCACATTTGAATTTACATGATATCTATGATATGCAACCATATACTCCTCCCCAAGAAGCCATTAAACAACATGAAGGATATGATGAGCAAGTTTGTCATTGATGTCAAAAGGGTCAGGATGCTTCAAGGTGTGCTTCTTAGAGAGACCTCAGGTTGTGCTCCACAGTGTTTATCATATCCATTGTCATCCATAGTGTTTCTCATCTCCATATGTTGCTATGTGTCATGCATGAGATTAGGAGCTTTCATATGGTTTGGTGTAGCAGGATGATGTGCTTCAATGACAGGGGAGTTTATGGCAGGATGATTTGCTTCATGGTGTTGACCATCATGTGTCTTGAGGAGATTAGCTGTAAGTTTTGGTGGAATTGATCTTGTTGACTATAGACCATACAATGTTGATGTGCTTTAGACTTCAGAAGAGTTCATGTTTTTGGTGGAGTTGATCTTGTGAATCCATTTTATGATACACTTGTGGGTGCTTCTATTGATATTGGAGTTGGTGCTCTTGTTTGTTATTACAGTTGGATCTCCATAAGGAGTTGGTGCTCCTAAATACATTGTAGCCAGTGAGGCTTTGTAATCAGTAAGATTTTGTTAAGCCAGTGAGGGAAATCTTCCCGAGTGGTTTTTTATCCCTATGAGGGTTTTCCACTCATCAAAATCTCTATTATGTCTCCTCTTGATGGTTGATTATGTTGTACTTGTTTGATCATCCTTGTTCAAGTTTTATATCCTAAATTACACATCTTTGTGACTATATTTTCAATAGGATTCTTTGTATAAATCTGGTGAGTTAAGTTTTAAAATGTTAAGGTTACTAGACCACTAATTCACCTCCTCCCCCTCTCAGTGGTCCTGTACTCCAACAAGATATAACCATTACATGATTTTAGGACACATTTAATTTTCTATTTAGTGATGTCACTAAGAAAAGCCATTTGCCTTTGATTACAGACCAATCTCACTAGGGTATCCATTGGAATAGGGGAAATGAATTGAATGTAAGGAGGATGGGAGATCTACAAGATAAAGGCATTTCATTATTAAACAATAAGCCAATAAACTCAACCATAATGAAGATCTTGAATGCTTCATACTTGGAATGAGATGAATTGACCAAGATGATGATGAAAATAACTTCACCTTTGAATAATCAACACCGATACATTCAATGAAAATATCATGAAAAACATCTCTTGGGATTAACTATCTTTGGCTAACTTTGGTCACCAATTATTTCTTGCAAGTTTGGCCAAGGACATAGGATTGAATTAATAATGTTTTCCTCTTTCATAGTAATAGCATTGTTTGCGAGAAGATTTGCTTCAATATTTATTGTAGACATATGAAAATGGTCATAGCCACTTTCATCCACCTACGCAATCCAACCCTAATTCACCTGCATCACTTCATCTGATCCATTTATTAGTTAAATAATTTTTAATTATTTAATTAATTTATCCTACACCTTTTCCCTTTCGCAAAAATCAAATTCCTCTACTATAGTTTAAAAATTAAATATTTTTGACTATAGTTCATAAATCACATTAAAAATAAATAAATTATCATATTTATTTAATTCCCTATTTTGTTCACTTTTGATTACTTTTTGTAATCATCATTATCTTCTTCTAATCCATATGCACATGAATTAATTTTAATTAATTCATCATTACAAACCCCCATGTTTCTAGAAGTCCACTTGTCATCTTATATACACACATGCACATGACAAGTGGTATTTTGGAAGTATGGTCAAATCTTCCATAAAGTGTACATTTGTCCTATTTCTTCCACCCCACTCCATGTGTCACTATTCATACCAATTTAAAATTACATGTGGCACTATTTGAACACTATTCATCCAATTTTTAATTCCACTTGTCCTCTCCATCCAACTTAAAATTCTTCATTAAATCCAAGCCTTATCTTTTCATAAATGGGGCCTTACATGTCATGCACCTACCCAATCCTAGCCATCCATCCATTCAAACTTGCAATCTCATCCATTGATCATCCCTTGAATGTTGGACCAAAGTTCTCATCCAATCCTAGAGCCATTTGTGCAATTATCCTTGCTTGAGGATCCTCAAGAAATCTCAACCATTGATCCTCCAAATTGATCCTAGCCCTTCAATTCCATCCTCCAAAATCTATAAATTGAGGCCTCCACCTCCCATTTTGAACAAGCCATCATATGTAAAGAAACTCTGTCAATCGAGTTCTTACATCCATCTAGAAGTAGTGCAAAATTAAGCTAGCATAGTATAGTCCCATAGTCATATTCTAATATATCATTGTTAATGTGCTTAGATAGGGTACAAACTAAATAGTTTAGTGCATTAGCAATTAGGTCCAATCTTGAGGTCCCTTGGACTTGGAATTGGGTGCATTTTAGGGTAATTTGCACTTAATTTAGGATCCCATTTCATAGGTAGACATTCTTAGCATGCCCGGTGGGACCCCACCACCTTTAGACTAACAATTGCATGTGTTTTATGTGACTTTTCTTGCGACAGGTCAGATTAGTGACGAGCCTCTGCAAAGTGGCGCCCATTGTGCAAATTAGTGCCTAGCCCCACATATTAGTGCCTGTCCCTATGAAGGTATAATTTATTATTTTTGCATTTTTTTGGTTAAATATTGGAATCATACTTGTTGCATAGGGTTTCAAATGCATTTTTACTAAATTTTGGTACATGTAAGCTCTTTATTTTGCAGGAAAAATCAATTTTACAAGGGGGAGGTGCTGCCTGTCTCATATTAGCACCTGTAACAACAAATTAGTGCCAATTGTCTAGAGTGGCGCCCAGTCCTATATATCAGTGCCTGATCTCACCTAGCATAGGACTAATGTTTTTTGTGTGTTTTTTCTAATCTTTGTGTCTAATAGGGGTTTGTAGGCTTCTAACTATCATTTGCTACAGGTTAAACTCTCAGTTTTGCAGGAAAACTCCATCTTAGAAGGGGAAAACTTTGCACAAATCAGATCAACGCCCAGTCAAGCATATCAATGCCTAGTTTTTTACATTGGTGCCAAGTCAGGTATATTAGCACCCATCCTCAGATATAGAAAATCTTGCAAATTAGCGCTTATTGTGCATAGTGGCACCTACTTCTCTGTATTAGCGCCTAGTTCTTTGTATTAGTGCCCAGTTTCTATGAACTTTATTTTCTCTATTTTTGAGCTAACATCTATTTTGCAGCTTCTCTCAATTGTCCAAGATAAAAACATCAAACTACTAACATCTCCTTGCAGGGTTCTTTGTATGTGTGTGCCTTGTTAGCATAGGAACATTTTGATTTGGTGCATCCAAAATGAACTTGTGTGCTCAAACTTAGGAACATTTTGATTTGGTGCTTAAAAAGAACTTAGATTATTTGGCGTGTTTGGTGAACTTGCACATTTTTCTCAAGTAGATCCCAAAGGATAGAATAAAAGTATCCTCTCCCCTCCCCTTTATAAGGATCTTGGGTGAAGAGAAATTATTCTATTCTCTTTTTTTGATTTTTAGAGAGGGCCTACCTTGGTGAGCAAAGAGGTACTCACCCCAAGGGATGACCCTAAGCGGTACTTTTGATCCGGCCTACTATATAAAAAGCTTAAGCAAAAGCTGAAGCTTCTTGATGAAGTATTCTCATTTTGATAGTTCCCCAGTATACACACACTTGTGTGTGAGATACGTCAACCCCATTCTCTCCTTGCAAAAGGATTGATGTAAGTGGCTAGGATAGTCTCTTAAGTGAGTCACTGTCGCATGAATGAGCATTAAGTCCCTGAATTTCCCCCACTAAACACCCTAGGTTAGAAGCCTACCCTTTTTAACCCCTTAGCATCTTGTTTAATGCAAGGGAATAGAAGGTTTTTCCCCCAAGATTACTCACCATAACGCTCCCTTGAGATGAGATAGAAATCCTTGGCTTAGCATAAGCTACTTGTAGCTTTCTGGAGAGAGGGTGATTAGGTCATCCTTCCAGTCATAGAGGCCCCTACCTATCCTCTCTCGCAAAGACAAAAGAATGTACACACCCATTCTAGGTGTGATGACATTTGAGTCGACAAAGATTCCAAGTGTGGATTGACAAGGTGCCATTCACCATTGACCTTAGGTAGATTAAGCATTGTCTTCAAGTGTTTTCGATTGTGCCTATACCCATGGAAATTTGGCCTTGAGGGGCTTTTGAACATACACATAATGCTTTTACTTGCCGTCAAACATTTGGCCATTGTGTTCTCTTGACTGGTGCATTTGTCTACTTGCCAAGAAATCTCATTGACATCACCCAAGACCAATTGAATCAATTGAAAAATCCAATCCTATGGCTTGAAAATCACAACATATCACTGATATCCCAAATTAGCGCCCATTGTCCTAAATCAGTGCCTAATGGCCTGAATCACTACTCGGTCCCTTGAATCAATACCCATTTCCAAAGCCATTAAAAAAGTCAAAAATTTGTCCTTTTTTGGTTGTCAACAAATCTCCTTTCCACATCATCCCTTCATGTCACATGCCACATCATCCACGTCCATGTCTATTTGTCCCTCTTAGCTTGTGATCCATTCTAATCATTGATCATGATGCTCGTTATCACCATCATTAGTTTGTAGACTATCCAAGTCATCCCTAGTCAATTAGACCTAGCCCATCGTTAACCCTATCATCAACCATAGCATTATCCTTGTAATAATCAATTATTATCCTTAACCATCCTTAATTAAATCTTTGTTTGTCATCCATTATCATCCCTAATCAATCCTATCATCCTTAATCAATCCTTACCAATCCATAATCGATCATTATCCTCAAATCAACCTAATCTTTATCAAATCACATCATCCCCATCCATAATCAACCCAAATCACATCCAAATCCTAAGGTTAGAATCTAGATCAAATTATCCCTTTGTTTATGATAAGATTAAGATTTTCTTAAGTTTAGTATAAACTAAGCATCATTAATCTGCATCCCATTTTTCTTGGTGTGTCTTGTCTACCCCGAGTAAAATAATCCTATTATCCTTTAGCTTAGGCTCTTTGCCCACCCTAAGTGCATAGGGTAATCCTTGGTCCTTAATCATTTGATCTAGATTATAAACTTAGAGTTGAATCCCCATCCATCATCATTGGTACCTCAACTTCCAAATCTTATTCAAGTTCACCTTTTATGCCTCCCATCATGTGATCACAAGCTACGAAGCAAATTGATCCATGCTACCAACCTCTCTCTCCTCATGACTCTACCACAAGTAACATGGATGGATATGTTAACTGACCTGAAATGGGTGAAACATCCACTCATCCTCATCACACCTATTTCCCCACCTTTGTTGATTTCATTAATGAAAGGGGATTACACAAAACATTTGACCAATTCCTCAACAACCATAAAGATGAATTCCATGAACATCTCATTGAACATGGCGTACACCTTCCATACTCATACGATCATGACAAGCTCAAAACCATTTTCCATGACAAACGACCAACACCTATCCACGATCAACCATGGGGACGTGTCCCTAATCCCAACAAACCCATCTACGACAATCCATGGGCCAACTATACCTCCAACAACAATGCCATTCACACTTTAGGACAAAATGTGAGGGTTATAAATGTTTCACAACCACAAGTATTTGACCCCCCTTTGAAACTATCATATAGCATGCTCCCCTTTGACCTACCCATTTCTGCGGTCCCATCCAATATTAACATACCCATAGTACCACCTCCACCAAGCAATCCACAAGATGCTTCCACTATCATTCCACAACCTCTCCCTCCTTTGAATATCCCTCAAAGGTCGATCATCACTCAAATGGTGTTACCTCCAACAACACAAATACCCATCCAAAATATTGATCCACTCAATCAAACACCAAATCCCTTGATGAGATATAACAACCCCCCTCACACATATCAATCTTCCACACATCAAAAACCTCCTCGTGGGTCCTTGATGCAAAATCCATATGTCACTCAACAACAACCACCACTTCAAAATCAACAAGTCATCCCAAAACAACAAACATATGGGTCTCATGTCTACACACAAACCATAGGCCTACCTCCATATGTCCAACAACAACAATACATCCATCCCCAACACCAACAATCATCATCATGACAACCCCGATACATTCCACAACCACCACTTGCTAATCCTTTCGACCAAGAATGGCAAGAGATGAAAAACACACTCAAAAACATCCAACTAGGGACCCAAAAAAAACATTATAAGTTTGAAGACTTATGTCCCTATCCATTTGATAGAAATATCACCATCACACCTTTTCCTCAACATTTCAAAATTCCAAAATTTGATAAGTGCAAAGGAAAAGGAGATCCTCGTGATCATATCAAAGAATTCTTCATGGCATGTCAAGAAGTAGCCTGTGATGACCAATTCCTCCTTCATCTTTTTCCATGAAGCCTAGGAGGACAAGCCCTAGTATGGTTTATGCACTTGCCCCATGGGTCCATCTCAACTTTCACCAATCTTTCAGAGAAATTTGTCACCCACTTCTCATACAACGTAGAGTATGAAATCACTATGCTCAACCTTTGCAACACCAAGCAACGAAGTGGCAAAAGTTTCGCCACTTGCCTATAAAGATGGAGGTCCCTCGCTAGTAGGCTACCTTGGACAACCCTCAAAAAACAACTCGTTCACATTTTCATCCAAAATCTCAACCAAGAAATGGCCTTCCACTTGCAAGTACATTGTACGTCAACCTATGACAAAATCATAGAAAAGCGGGTCACCATTGAAAAGGCCCTTATTGCAAAAGGTTTAGTCAAAATCTACAACAAGAATGACAATGACAAATCATCCAATGACAAAACTAAATTTTGGGCTAAAAACAAAAACATCGTTGGAGATGGCGCTACTGATTCCAAGTATATCCAAATTGTCACTCCTAAACCAAAAGAGACAAATGTGGTTCAAAATGTTTCAAACAATGTCTCTGTTCCACCCACTCCTCCAAAGCAGAATCCCCCTAACAATCCAAAATGCAAGTATACACCCTTGGGTGAATCAATCGAGATTGTGTTTCAAAAATTAGTCCAAGCAAACATGGTTGAGTTCCCCATGATGAAACCATTTGATGAAAACCAACCTAAACCTGCATGGTAGTCACATAAAGGGCCATGCCACAATAAAATGCATGAAATTGGAAAACTATATCCAAGACCTCATTGATTGTGGTGGCATCCAAATAGAAGGAAACAACAACACATTGCCCAACAATGGCCTAGGTGTCTACCAAGACCCCCTTCCCCGCTGCAACAATAACCAAACCGCATACAAACCATCATCCTCCAACACCAATCCTAACAACCAAGCCAACAATATCAACTACAAAATTGTTTTGCCTCCTTACGACAATATAATGGGTTGAATTGATTTTTATTCTACTCGTGTCGCCACCATCTGTTACATCCCTAATTTTGTCTTGTTATTACTTTATACTTTTACTTTGACATAAGTAAATCTATTTTGATGTTTAGATTAATATCCAGGAAAGATATAGATTCTATTGAATGTCATTTATGGAATTATGGAAATGATTATGTTATATCGATTTAATAATTACATTATAAGAATTTGGTTTATTATTTGAATAATGATGCACTGATAGTAATCTATTGATTTCAAGTTTTATACAAGATTACAGGTTCGGGATGACTCTCAAAGAGATGAGAGAGAGAGTATATTTCAAGAAGAGAAATATAGACCTTGGGTTACGAGTGATTATTTGTGAAAATGTGTTTAACTATTTAACAAAAACGTGAACTAGTATCGATAGAGGTAAGTCATGTTTTGTTAGTATACTTTTGGATCTAGTCGACAAGTAGTCGATATATTTTGATTCTTTTCTAGGCAAGTTGTTTGTGTGCTGACATTGTCGTTTGTAAAGGAAACAATGTCTTCTGAGTATAACGGTGTCTATTTACGATTAACGTAAATATTACGTCAACATTGTCACAAAATTGTTATGTTAGTATCCTTAAGTCATAGAAGGTTAAATTGTTGATATTAAAACGTCGTATGATGATCTTATCAAGTCAATTTGATGCAGAGGCATCCACACTAAAACCTTGACATACAGCATGTATGTCCGCAACCCTTCATCATCATCATCATATTTCCCTTAACACTGTCAGCATCATCATATTTTCTCTGCCGACCGATATCCTCCTGTAGACAAACCTTCGCCCTCTCGCCTGTCAGCAGCATCATCATATTCGGCAAGCGCAAACATCCTCCTGATGTTCACTTTTCATCTTACCGCCAACCTCTTTCTGCAGCATCATGATGTTCAACATCATGTTCATCAGCAGGATATAAAATATCTGGTTCCCTCCATATATCCTGATGACGACACTTCACGCACCTTTCCTTTGATGCTTACGTCACCCTGATATCCTGATGACGATTATCCTGATGACGATGATGTCACATGCAGCTCCTTCAATATCCTGCTGTTGGCCAAACTTAACATTATCGGCCCGCGATGGTTTTATCAACCTGATCTTCTACCTTATGCTGATACGCTCCTCCTCGGCAACACCTGATGATGATCACCCTGAAACGCATTCACCTTATGCAAACGATTGCATCATGCTCACCTCCATCTACTCGGATGACGCCTGAAGTAACTGCAGGATATACACAGAAATATCCTGATGATGCCGTTGTGACGAATTTCCAACCTTAGCGGATTTTCACCGTTCCGATCCGCCGAACCTCCTGGGGTGACCCGATTTGCTTCCTGGACAACTTTCCAGACTCTAACTACCAGCACGACCTAGCACATACCCATGCTAGGGTTCTCAACACCTCTCGACTGCGATCCTGCAAACATGCATGCAAACAAACACAAAATGCAGACTAAATCCTAAACTACTGTACATAGCCATTCCACCGATTCGACGAATCAACTGGTGGAATGGATCAGCGAATCCATGCAACCACCAGAACAACAACTCGATTTCACAATGGAGATCAAACAGAAAATGAACACAAACAGGATCTTTATTGATTTCAAAAGATGCAATACAATGCTCAGTTTCTCTCCCCTCTGTCTCACTCTGTCTCTCCTCTTCAATGCAAAATCTAAAATCAACCGATCCTAATGCATAAATAGGATCTCTTGCGAGTACTACCGACTTGACTCCAAGCGGCTGGGAAATCTCTCCAGGCAGCTGGGAGATCCAACCGGACATACAGCATAACAGCTGTCCTAACAACCTAGCTAAAAATAGCAAAGTATGGTCAACATGACCTTATTACATGCATTGGTCTTATCAGACCTTCTTGGAAACATTAACCAGACCTAAAACAAACTAACTGCCTCATGGAGGCCAGCTGTCAGGTAGGTGCTCCTGCACCATACTCCCCAACAGAAAAGAACTCATGTCCCATGAGTTAGGTTGTGGAAGTCCTCCACCTTTACACTTTGCCTTTGCAGTGTCTTGACTTGTTCCAGCTTTGTCCTCTGCTGTCTCTCGGCTGCTCCAAGACTTCTAAACTGTAACTTGCTTTCTTGCAAGTAAATCCTCATGCCTGTCAATGTAGGCCCTTCTCTCACATACCTTGTGTTTGTTAGGTTGTCTGACCAGAACCTCTGTCTGAACTGCCTCTTGAACTTCCGCAATGTTCAATCCTATCTTCCTTTCAACTCTTATAGGACAAACAATAGTCCCAAATATGACAACATCCTTGTCATTCCTCTCAACTGGTTGCTGTTTGCAAACCTATTTCTGAACCTGCTGCTGACCTCTGTCAGTCACAACTGAAACTTTCTTCAAACTGTTGTCCTTAACAACTTCTTTCCCTGCAGTGTCCGCAACTGCCTTTATGCCTGCTCCTATAGGCATCTGCACAAATTCCTTCTTTCCCACTAAAATGATTTGGGCTGCCCCCTGTACTGCAGCGGCTTCCTGTAATGGCATCAACATAATAGTTTTCCCATCTTTCCTGATGGTGTAGGTATTAGCATACCCATCATACAGTACCCTCCTATCAAATTGCCATGGTCTACCCAACAGTAGGTGACAACATTCCATGGGCAAAATGTCACACAAAACTCTATCATGATATGCTCCAATCTGAAAATCAACATATGCCTGTTCATAGACAAAAAGTGATTGACTATCACTCACCCAAGATGCCTTGTAAGGGTGTTGGTGTGGAATCCTTTCCAAATGTAGTTTATCTACCATTTCCTGAGATACCATGTTGTCTGTTGAACCAGTATCAATGACAACCTTACATACCTTACCTTTGCTCTTGCATGTGGTCTTGAAAAGAGCTCTTCTTTGCATCATATCCTTTGATGCCTGCAAACTAATTCTCCTTAGCATCAATGCTTCTCCCTCCTCAGGATATCCATAACCGTCAGGGACTCTATCCCCTTGATAAGTGTTTGAACTTTGCACACTTTGCTCTACTTTCTCTTCTTGCACAAGTTGTACTTTCTTGTCATTCGTTCTATCATCTCTGGATGATGAACCTTTATTTTCTGGACATTTGAAAAATGGATGACCAAACTCACCACAGGTGTAACACTTTCTTGAAAATGTAGTAGAACCTCTACCACTTCCAAATCTGCCTCTATTACCTTTCCATCCACCTCTGAAATCAGACTGTCCCTGTCCTTTACCAGTGTCTTCTTGACCCTCATTGGTTTGCCTTGTTGTAGGGGCTAATCCTCTTCCCCTCATATTGCTGCCTCTTCCTCTCATGGACTTATCTTGTCTCCTATTCATCTTTTCTTCAATCCTGATTGCCATTTGGTAACAATCCTCCACATTCTTAGGGTTAGCTAAAACTAACTCATCCTGTATGTTCAATCTCAAACCAGCCAAGTACCTAGCCACCTTTTCTACACTTATAAAACTCCTCAGTATATGCCTTCACATCCATTTCCTTCTGCCTTAAAAATTGCAGCTTCTTAAACATCTGAATCTCATAATCCTTGGGCAAGAATTTACCTTTGATCCTTGCTACCATTTTATCCCATGAAGTGATCTTTGACTTTCCTTGTTTCCTTCTCTCGGATTGTACATAATCCCACCATACCAAAGCATGACCTCCTAACTTGGTCTTTGCAATCTTTACCTTCTGATCCTCAGCAACATCTTCACATTCAAAGTGATTATCAAGTGCAGCAATCCAATCCAGTAACTCATCTTCATTCAAACTTCCATTATACTTGGAAACATCAACCTTTACCTTAGGTTTATCACTCTGCACTACCTTTAACAGTTTTGCAAATCTCTGGTCTTCAGCATCCAGACCTTCAGCTACCTCTTCATACTCTTCAACAGTATCTTCATCTTCTTCAGACTCACTGTCTTCCACTTCCCTCTTTTTGTTCTTTTCCAGGGCTACAAGCCTGGCTTGAAGTGCTTCAGCAAGCTCCTTCATCTTCCTCATCTCTCTGGCATGTTTTTCCTTCATCTCCTGCAATTCCCTTGTAGTACCATTACCTTTCGGAGGCATTTTGTCAACCTCTCACTCCTCTACCTCTATCTTTTCAGTGACAGAATCAACTCTACCTCTGCCCTTTCGGTGACAGAATCAACACACAACAGCCCAGACCTTTTGCTGAGCTCTGATACCACTATGATGCAGAGGCATCCACACTAAAACCTTGACATACAGCATGTATGTCCGCAACCCTTCATCATCATCATCATATTTCCCTTAACACTGTCAGCATCATCATATTTTCTCTGCCGACCGATATCCTCCTGCAGATAAACCTTCGCCCTCTCGCCTGTCAGCAGCATCATCATATCCGGCTATCGGCAGCATCATCATATTCGGCAAGCGCAAACATCCTCCTGATGTTCACTTTTCATCTTACCGCCAACCTCTTTCTGCAGCATCATGATGTTCAACATCATGTTCATCAGCAGGATATAAAATATCCGGTTCCCTCCATATATCCTGATGACGACACTTCACACACCTTTCCTTCGATGCTTACGTCACCCCGATATCCTGATGACAATTATCCTGATGACGATGACGTCACATGCATCTCCTTCAATATCCTGCTGTCAGCCAAACTTAACATTATCGGCTCGCGATGGTTTTATCAACCCGATCTTCTACCTTATGCCGATACGCTCCTCCTCGGCAACACCTGATGATGATCACCCCGAAACGCATTCACCTTATGCAAACGATTGCATCATGCTCACCTCCATCTACTCGGATGATGCCCGAAGTAACTGCAGGATATACACAGAAATATCCTGATGATGCCGTTGTGACGAATTTCCAACCTTAGCGGATTTTCACCGTTCCGATCTGCCGAACCTCCTGGGGTGACCCGATCTGCTTCCTGGACAACTTTCCAGACTCTAACTACCAGCACGACCTAGCACATACCCATGCTAGGGTTCTCAACACCTCTCGACTGCGATCCTGCAAACATGCATGCAAACAAACACAAAATGCAGACTAAATCCTAAACTACTGTACATAGCCATTCCACCGATTCGACGAATCAACTGGTGGAATGGATCAGCGAATCCATGCAACCACCAGAACAGTAACTCGATTTCACAATGGAGATCAAACAGAAAATGAACACAAACAGGATCTTTATTGATTTCAAAAGATGCAATACAATGCTCAGTCTCTCTCCCCTCTGTCTCACTCTGTCTCTCCTCTTCAATGCAAAATCTAAAATCAACCGATCCTAATGCATAAATAGGATCTCTTGCGAGTACTACCGACTTGACTCCAAGCGGCTGGGAAATCTCTCCAGGCAGCTGGGAGATCCAACCAGACATACAGCATAACAGCTGTCCTAACAACCTAGCTAAAAATAGCAAAGTATGGTCAACATGACCTTATTACATGCATTGGTCTTATCAGACCTTCTTGGAAACATTAACCAGACCTAAAACAAACTAACTGCCTCATGGAGGCCAGCTGTTAGGTAGGTGCTCCTGCACCACAATTTGATGTAAAGAAGTGTGAAGTTGTGAAGGGGAGTTGAACTCGACCCTATCACATTTTTGCAATAGTCTTTCACCACATTATTAGTTGAATCTTAAACGAAGTCATAAATTTGGTTTATGACTATTATTATTATTATTAATATGTTTGATATTTTAAGTAACCACCTTCTCTCTAATAATATTGTCATTCTTGTAACTGCCTTTATTATGTGTCATTTATCCATAAGGAACCTTGTGTGGTATTTGAAGTGGTAATGATTATGTCATTATCTATTAAGCCACATGCTCAATCATAGATCAACCATAGGCAAAAATAGTGGAGACTTTATCATTCAAGGTAGTGGGTTTTGTTACTCATGTGATAATTTAAATATCTTTGGTCTTGGTTTTTAAAGTGTCAAAAATTTAGGAGATTTAGTGGTGATGTGTACCACGTAGTCCCCTCTCGCATATCAATCTTTTCTCTTTGAGTTTACACATATGAAGCCTTTATGAGTTAAGAAAGAGGTCTATTATAACTGAGTCATTACAGATCCATTGGGTCTGTTAGTCAATATTAAGATGAGATAGAGGTATGATAGACCATGTATATTCCCACATCAGCATAATCATCGCTCATGCATTCTCTTTAATAGCTCAATTTTCCCTCAAATTTTATGGGAGGCCGTTTCAACTGTATGTAGTGACTCTTTATGATCAGTTAGTTGTGGCAAATGTGCTAACAACTCATAGTTGAGTCACATGATATCCATAAAAATGACTACCTTAGAATAGCTCAACGAATTGGAAAAATAATAAAAGAGATAGGAGGAATAGCACAGAGAATACAAGTTAGGAAAAACCTATGGAGTAAAGTCTTAGGGAGAATTGAGGACATTTGAAAGCATTTAGCTTTGGGCAGAAGGATTTGACTGTTGGCAAGAATAGCTCAGAGTACTCAAACTTGATCCAACGTAGGGTCTCCCATCACTTGTCAATTTAGGTTCCTTTCCTCACGTATAGTTTCTATATTATTTTACTATGCTGGTTTAATGTATTGTTATCTTTCAAAGCATAGAAATTGCTACCGTAATCTTGTATGGCTGACGCCCATAGAAGATAGTAGTGTCTAAGCTTTGAGTTTAGTATATTGCTATAGTTGGATAATGAATCTTACTGTGTAGCAACCCTTTGTTTCATTTGCAAAGAATTACAATTTTAGTCTTTTGACAGATGGATAAGTCTTTTATTATGTTTGTATTATGGAAATAGCGTATAGATACATATAATTATGAGATTGCTTTAGAAGTTGATAGTATCTTTTCTAGTTGTTTATCAGTATGTAATACTTTTCAAAGATTTTGTTCAATCTTATTGAAACATTAACTTTTCTCTTATCATATTACCGACTTCCTTTAAAAAGTAAAATCATTTTGATTTATGAGAGTATAGGGTTCATTATAGGAATTCTTACGAATTAGTTATTACGTACTATTTTGTGATTAAGGCATCTTGTGTGCTCAGTGATATCTTACCATGAGATTTGTCCACCAGTTGAACAAACTATAGTTGGAGTTGAACAAAAATACTCACTCGTATTATTAGGTTTACTTTGGGATTGGTATATATTTCCTGATGTGAGAAATAACTTGGGCCGTTAAGATATAATGATATTATTATTACATACTTGTCCTTGTATAGTTGATATCAAAACAAAGTCAACAGTCTAGACTCTTTGAAACTAGAAGGTTTTTAGTAAATAGTCTTAAAGAGATATATCCTTGTCTTAAAAGATTGTAAGATCTCTTTGTATTAATAACTTTGGAAAATGATTTTATTCCTACTCCTAGAGTTGTGGAAACCAAAATTGACCCCGTAAGATGGATCAATACCTAGGATTAATCGTTTTGTTATTATATTATGAGAATATAAGTTATTATTCCATTATGATGGAATATGTTAGACCAAAATCTAAACTTGACCCAATAGGGAAATTTTATATACTAAACCTTCATGATCGCTAAATAGATCGACAACAAAGAGGCAAGTACTCTTACCATGAATGGTTATTCTTACTTGACAGAGAAGAATTTATAGGTCTTAAGATATCTTGAAAATAGTATCCTCTTGCTCTTACAAAACTTTAGTTTCAAATGGATATCATTAAGGGAATACTTTTCTCTTGGGATGTCCAATGTGAGTTGATTTCTCTACTTCAACTTAGATGAAAAGACTCGTTTATTTAAGAATCTATATAATTCAATATGCTAAAAGAGAAGAACTTTAATATGATTTCATTTGGATAGCAATCGGGATTAGACTATCAACCAGTTAAACTAAACATGGGAGAAGCTTAGATTTGGAGTTGAATCATTTGGCATTATTGTTATCAAGGTATTCTCTTATATTTTAAAGTAGACTTGTTTGGAAGTTTGAAACAACCTTTAAGTCGAAAGAAGACTAAAGTAAAAATGTTTACTTAAACACTACTCTCTCTAGAATTGATTATTTGATATTCCATTGTCATGGAAAAGGAAAGGCAAACTCTAGATTGACCCAGTAGGGTTAAGTTATTAAATGTACCCTTTTGGGTTACAACTTGTTTCTATATGGGTCGACAAAAAAGGTCAAGTACCCTGTTGGTTAACAAATTTGTCTTGGTCTAGAAATATTTTGTTCTAACTCTATAACCCTTTCTTTTTAGAACAAATAAGTTAAACAACAATTGGATGAACTATCAAAAATAATTCCCCTCTGAATTAAGCTACAGCTCCCTTTTAAGTCTTTAATGAATTCAAACTATTCTAATCATTTGAATACACTTTTAACTAGAAAGAATTTAAGGAAAACTAACATCCATACATCACTATGTGATGAATGTGATATCTTTTCTTTCATATAACATCATTCAGTGATAGAATGCACAGATTCCATCTTCAAAAATAATCAAATATATAAATATATGTATGTATTACTGAACCAGTAAATGATAAAACATATATGATGAGTCATCTAGTGAAAGAATAATTACCACATAAAAGAAGAGTTCACACAGAAACCTGATTTCAAGCACTTAAACACAGATTTAAGTCTGTAGCAATCATTTCTTCTTCTCATTCACAAATGAAAATCTTTCAGACAAACATCACATACATTGTAACCATAAAAAGTTCAGCTCCAAAATTCCATGTTTCTTCTTTTTCTCTCTCTGTATATTAGTTTAAAAAACAAAAACATATATATAGTTAACCCTAATTAACTGTTCTTTAAACCTAGAGTTAAAACAAACTCTAACCTGTGGCGGGATTTAGTTTCTTAAAAGCTAATTGAAAGACAAAAATTTTTAAACATAATTCTCCAACTAAATAACTAAATAAAAAGATTATGTAAGCATGATCATGACTGGGGCAGCACGTTGGAATCTCTGGATTTGCCTTGTTCAGCTGAAGAGACATGTTGCATCTTCCATTCCTAGTATGCGGCAATAAATTCCTAAATTTTTGGGAAGTTAGGGATGCCAATATGCTTAACTCGTGCCTTCCTAACATCCTTTTCTCTTTGAATGTTCACTACCTTTTCCACATGCTCTGGGAGTGCATCGACACAAAGGTGAAGTAGTGATTCCACTTTTAATATCTGGGAGAAATCATCAATTATCATGTTATCATTTTCTTTGACAAAACTAATTTTCTCTATGAAGGATTGTACAACAATATCAATATCCTTTTTTGGCTCACCATCATCCTTTATGTACTTCACATTGATACATTCTAAATCATGTTGTAAAGATTGAGTAAACTTAGTTATCTCTTTAATCATCTTTGTAAACTCCATTTGTCCTTGTCTAGACAATGAATTTCTCCATTCGATGTTTCTCTTGCTTACATTTAACATATTGTCATTCAGGCTTGTTATATTCCTTCCTGATAAAAAAATTGTCACCCCATACTTCTGAACTTCACCTATTTGATTTATTGCACTCATCCATTTTGCTTCATCTTTTTCCCACGAGGCATTCTGTATTTTTAAATCTTCAATAGTAGCCATGGTTTCATCATATATACCTTTCAATTCATTATTATATTTTGTACCCTTTTGGATGATACCATACAGCCAGTCATTGAACACTTTGGTCACCATCTTGTTTCTATGTACTTGATCAATCATTTTCTGATTAATTGGAGATTTTGGATCAATAGATAGAGGTAATTGAGAAACAGGTTGTGGATCTGGATTATGAATGGCATCAATATACTTTGCCATTGATCGTAAAGCTTTCTTCAACTCCCTCTTATCTTTTTCATCCTTCCATGTACGACTAACTATCTTTTTAGTAGATGCCTCGAGATGGTGCACGTCTGCAGCACGCAATGCAATTCCAAGATCTATTCTTTCTATTGCAAAATCCCAGACTGTGGTGTCTTGGAGTTCGTCATCAGCTATTGGTCGGGCTATCTTCATATTCCAATTTCCTATATTGGGATCAATGTCCACCCTGGAAGTGGTTTTCATCTTTTTAGATTTTGGAGCCTTTCCTAGACATTTGCTAACCATATCTTGTAATGGTAAGGAAAATGGAACTATTTTCCTTTTATCATTAATTGAATCTTCCAACCATCTAGGCGTAGTGACCTAAACTTCTTTATCAGGAGTAAGCTATTCAGAAGGCACATTTGGTAATATCATTAGATTAGTGGAATCCAAAGCAATCTCTGCCTATTGGTTTGTATTGATTTCTTCTGCCATTGGTGAACCAAACCCTTTATCACTCATTGCTTCTTTCGAATCTTCTTCAGTGTTTAGGTCCACAACTATTCTTTCTAAAATTTCCTTCTTCTTCCTACTCTTAGTTCTTGACCTGGTGGTGTGAGAAGGAAGAATAGTGACAAGGGTTTTCTTAGACCTTTTGGTGATAGGACCTTTTTCAATTTTTGACTTTGGAGTACCTGCATCACAGATATTAATAAGCTGATTAGAAGAGCTTACAAGAGATTGTGATTCATCAATGGGTGCACACCATTGGGAATCTTCATTTTGAACCTTTTTCAATCTCTGTTCTCTTAACCATTTTTCAGTTCTTATTACGGGGAGGGTTTTAACTTTGATCCGATCCTCTTCATCTCTATTCCAATCAACTTCTAAAATAGGCAACTGTTTTACTTATTCAAAATGAGAATCGATCACCTATTCCTCATCGTCTATTATCCCAGTAATATTCATCTTTAGGTTAAGAGTGACTATTTGCCCTAAGGAAAATCTGCACCAACGCCTTTTTCTAACTTCAAATTCATCTGTGCAATCTTCCCAATAGTCCTCTATTTGGGGAATGTGTGAAAATCCCTCTCCAAAATCCAGATTGTTTCTAGCAAAAACTTTGCTATCAAACTTGGGTCTAGCATTATAATATTGAAAATTAAACTTCTTTAGGTCCACCTCTAGATTTAAAGCATCAGAAACCGATTGACATGAATAGTGACCAAGCTCAACAGGGAAAGATATACCAAATTCTCTTTTCATTGAAAATTTCTTATCTATATGAGCTAACTGCCTGCAAACTTCGATCAATACAAAGTGGTCAAAGACATATCTGGGCAGTTTCACAGGCTCACCTTCAACACTACCAACTTTGATGTAAGTGAATCTAGGAAACTGAATGAAGAAGCTGCCATAAATGCTGATTAATCGTATGGCCTCATTAGACATCTTTTTATTAATATTTCTCGTCAATTCATAAACCATCCTACCGGTGAAAACATCATTAACTCTTCCATAATTTTCATAACACTTTTGCATTTGTAAATGTGGGTAATAGTCATAAATTTTGATATCTTCGACTAAGGATGCATGAGATAATCCTCTCCACTCCCTTGTGGATGCCAGGCAGTAAAAGAGATATGAGGTCATGTAAAAGTCTTTATTTCCTAGATAATTACTCAAACCTTGGTGTAAATATTTAGCTATGATTTCTGCCCAATCTAGCTATTGCTCTCCTTGAAGGATCACTTGAATAAAGAAATACATCCAATCCTCCCAATAGAATGCTTGGGAACTACCTTTTATCTTGTGTAACGACACCATGATATCTTTTATTTCTGGTATCATATGTTCTCTTGTTAGTGCTCTGGGTAGTCTTGAACCCCCTTTTCAAATTTCAATAGCCAATTTCTTGCAATTACACTCTTGTAATTTGCCTTTTTCAATGAAAAATAACTATAAGAGGAAGTAATGTCAAGATCAGAGTATGGCTCCTTAGATGGGATTTTCATTATGGCCATTAGGGTTTGTTTGTTAATAGGCAATAACACATTTCCATCAGAAGCTCTAATGCATCTATTTTGAGGATCATATCTGCTCATGCATTCGAGAACTAACTCAGGGCATTGTACCACCATAGGAAAGGCTACAGCTTCAACCAAACCACTTTCCACTATTCTTTCCATCATAGGGGTAGACATAGGATTTTTAACCCTTTCCTTAAAATCCTCTAGATCATACTGAGCTAAAAAGGTATCTCCATATTCAGGAAGAGAACAAACAAGGCTAGAACCATGTTTGGAACCAAGACAGGTAGCTTTCATGGCTATAGTTTGGATAAATAGAATGGAAAATGCTTTGAACTGCTTTAACAATACCAGAAACACAAAATGATTCTCTTTTTCAACAAAGTAATGGGAACAACTATAAGAGAAGTCAAACTCACCTTCAACAGAACTAAAATCACTATCAAACTAGGCAAGAAAAATCTTTTACCTCCAGCGCTATTTCCCTTTTGTATCACCCTATAAGTTTTACAACTAAAATTGGCCTGTTCTTTCTCAATAAACAGCATAAAATCTTGTCGAATAATTACTGGATCAATTAATTCGTGCTAAATTTGCTTGATAAGACACAAATTCTAACAGATGCATTAATTGTAAGTAGTTCTCGCACACGACCTTAATGTGTAATCATTACCCATAACCCCTTGAAAGTTAAAACTTTCCATTTCATAAGATGTTCCGAATATATTTCCCTCTAAGTGATTTTCTCCTTTAAAATCTCCCGCAATTTTGACTTAAAGATGACTTTAGAAAAAGTGAGGCTAATTACATAGGTACATTTGTTATGGAACATTGAACCTTTGAACCTTTGAACCATTAAACTTTTGAACTCTGATATGAGGTTCAATCAAAAGGTTCGAAGATATAAATTGAGTTAAGAAAGGGGACTGAGGGTAAATGACTTCTCTAGAAACATTGAATGTTGAACCATTGAACCATTGAACTATTGAACTTTCGAAAAGGGTTCAAGTTCAAAGGTTCAATACTACAATAATTTTACACATAAGATGACAGGCGAATGAATTTTAAAGACAAAGAGCCGACTTAAGGAATAAACATATTGACCAATAAGGGAAAATAGTAGATCAACCTTTGCTTAGGGAAGGTTTATGAAAAATTGAATAAGGGTGAATGAAAAGGTAACATACCCTAAATAATAATAATGTTCATTTTATTTACTTGTTGAAAGGATGACGTGTCCTTATCGATAACATTTCTCATTGGTTTGATAGCCTATTAGATTGTTTATAAATTGACTTAAAGTTCTTTATGTGTCATTAAGTTTTAGGATCTCAAGTTTTTGCAAAGATGCAATGAGTATCCTAGTATAAAGAGTTAATTCATAAGACCTATGGAACATTGACAGTGTTCATAAACTTGTCTAAGTTGGGAAGATTAAAATATTGACGTTGTCAGGGCTATATAGTTTAACATAGTTGACCAAGTCAAACTACAGGAATATGATAGTATCCAAGTCGAGTTGGGGTGGGTGAACATTATGACTACGTTAATTTCAAATGTCTATTCATATTGAATCTTTGGCCAAAGTAATGCATTCATTTTTTGCATGCATTGTCAGTTCATTGTATCTGGATTGCATAACCTATCAGAAATCATACTTAGCTAGAGGGTATCTAGGATTGTATGATTGATAGAGTTGTGTAGGATACAACACTATGTACTCGGAAGGCAAATTACCACTGGTCACCTTTATTCTATATTCCTCGTGAAGGGTAGGGCCACTTCCTATGTGAAAGATGTGTGGGAGACCGCTGGTCTATGGATGGAGGTTAAACACTGGGAAGATACTCTCTCTCTCCAGCAAAAAACATGCCAAGGCTTGTGATAAAGATGTCAGATTTCCAGATGCAGTATATCTTTGAGACTTGTGTTCATTGAGACTATGTAAAACATTATCTATTGCATATATTTGTAATTGTAAAGACAAAATGTCATCTTTGTATATTATATAATGTTGTTTATTTCAGGATAGAAATTATACAAATTGTGGTAACTTGGAATTTAAAGTTAAATATAAAAAAAAAATTACTATCTTTTCACCTTGTATGTTTTATCTCATGGTAAATTTCTATGTTTAGACTTGTTTAAGAGTTTGAATGTTACACCATCAAACTCAAAAATACCACTCCCGAATGTGTTGTTACCACCCACCGTGGGCATGTAACCATAAAGGGACCATCTCCATCCTCCACCACTACCACTTTTGAATACAACCTCCTCAACCATCTTGCAAAAACCCTCGCACCAATCTCCATCTTGGAACTCCTCAAGACATCCACCATCCACCATGAAATTCTTGATAAGGTCCTCCAAGAATCTCATGTCCCCACCGACATACCTCCCTCTCAATTGCAAAACCTTGTCGCTCAATTATCTTCATTCTACCACCTCACTTTTAGCCATGCCGACATGCCACCCATTGATCCCATGCATAAGCGCTCCACATCGAAGTCCAAATCGCCAACCACAAGATCAAGAGGGTCCTTTTGGATAATGGATCCAGTTAGAACATATGTAAATTAAAATTTATAAAACTCATGGGGTATTCAATGGCTGACTTAGAGTCTTTTGTTATCTCCATCAAGGCTTACGACAACATAGAAAGAGAATCTGAAGGTACCATATGCCTCCCTATCAAGGTGGGCCCACTCACCATGCCCACTCTATGTCACGCAATTGATCTTGGCCTTCCATATAATCTCCTCCTAGGCTGACCATGGTTGCATGCCATGTAAGCCATTCCATCCACATACCACCATTGTCTCAAGTTCCCTCATAATGGCGTGGAAGTCACTATTCCCGCCGATCAACAACCCTTTGAATATTGTAAAGATTTAGAGGCTGTTTATGATTGACAATTTCATTGTCCAAGCACTTACAAGGATCGTGTCAAAGAAACCTTATCCACTCCATCCCCATCATCATCCACTCCACAAGTCACCATCGATCCATCACAAGTTTCCACCTCATCCTCCACCTCTACACCTCAAAAGGTCAAGATCATAGACAAAGGGTGTGACAACTATGATCTTCAAAATGCATTTCATGTGGGACAGTTACCATTGTCACCCCACTCCCATGGTCGTCATCTCTAGAAAAAGGAACAAGAATAGCAGCGCAGGATCAATGATAAAATTCCCTTTGTACTAGCATAGGTCTCTAGAGAAGAGAAAGTCAAAGAAACAACTTTGAGTGATTGGCTATACCATGATGAAACCGCCCCAGCACATGTAAATATGGAATACTTCAAAGAAAAATATCTCGTACCGTTTCAAATTTGTACCAAAATACCTTACCATGGAACGGGACTTCGTGTCGATGAACAAGGTGTTACAGAAGCCATCCAGGTTGATCCTACATCTCCCAAGAAATATGCTCAACACTTCATTTTAGGATATGCTCCACTGACTATGACAATTCATGGACCCACTAAAACTTTGGTAACAGTAATGAAATCCTCTTCTAATGTTGAAAATATCACCTCGAGTCTCATCATAGCTTCATGCAAAGATCTTGATCTTTCATGTATCTTCCCTGATAATGCCATTTTCATCATTGATCTCCCTCTCCTTCATCCCAAACTCATTTCTTGGGATTACCAAGGACCTCCGCCTCTCGACGTATTTCCACATGATGAGGCCCTCTCTGCATTCCTAGAACTCTGCGACACCTCATAGTATGACATATGCTTGTACACTCATGCCTACTTTGGGGAAGAGGAGATCCTTAGTCCAAAAAAGTAAAAATAAAAAAATAGAAAATCATCCCCTAATGAAAACCTCTCTGAGGCACTTTCAGACACAAAAGAGAAAAATAAAGACGTATCTCCTAGTGAAAACCTCTCCAAGGTGCTAGAAGATGAGGATCTCCATCTTCCCCCATACCATCCTACTGGCAAGAGAATTCCAACATTTTGATTGAAGGCACTTAAGAAATCAACCTTGACACACAAGACGTACCCAATCTTACACACCTAGAAAAAAGTATTGGTACTGAAGAAAAATCAAACCTCTCCATTATGCTTCATGAGGCACCTAATGTGTTTGCCCAGTCCTATGTTGACATGCCAGGATTGGATCCATCCTTAGTTGTTCACTATCTTGTGGTACACCCCGACGGAAGACCTGTTAAGCATAAACTCCGCAAGATACATCCTCAAGTCGCCTTACTCATCAAAGAAGAATTATAGAAATTATTAGATGTCAGCTTCATCCATCCTATTGGCTATCCAGAATGGGTCTCCAACATTGTTCCAATTACTAAGAAGCCTGAGGGCATTCATTGTTGCACAGACTTCTGAGACCTCAACAAAGCATGTCTAAAGGATGATTTTCTGCTCCCCAACATTGATATGATTGTAGATCTCACAATAGGACATGAGATGCTTTCCCTCATGGATGGCTTCTCTGAGTACAATCAAATTAGGATCTCCTCTGAAGATCAACACAAAACCATTTTTACCTATAGTTGGGGTACATATTGCTGGCAAGTCATGACCTTTGGCCTAAAGAACATTGGGGCAACCAATCAACGTGCAATGACTACCATCTTCCATGACATGATACACAAGATAATGGAAGACTATGTGGATGATATCCTAGGGAAGTTTAGAACAAAGGAAGAACATCCTAAGGTCTTGCGACAGATCTTTGCATGGCTCAAAGAGTATGTTTGGGGTTTTGAGTTAGGTCTCTTCCCTAAAAATCCAAAAAGTTCTAATATTTTGGCCCCTGCAATTATCAAAAATGCAAGAAATTAGTTGTGTGCAGGTTAAAATGGCAGTGGCGAGTCGACAGATCCTATCGACCCTCTAAATAATAAGTTGCATGCATTTAGGAATGCATTTCGGGCCATAGTTTTAGCGTCTCTGAATGTTTCTAGCAGTGGCTGAGAGGGTCTTATGTTTCAAGTGCCACAGGTCTGCTAAGTGTCGAGCCCCAGTTTAGAATCTGCGCCTTTGTTTTTGCTTCCCGCGGAGCGTGCCACGTGTCAACGACAGATACAGCCCCTTAAAGTTTCAACTAGGCGCGGAAGGCACCACGTGTCAGCTTTCGTGTGAGTCTCAACGTAGTTTCTAAAAGTTTCTTTTATGTTTCAGGAGTGCCGCGAAGGGCACCACATGGAGGCACTCGAAAGACTCTAACAGTTTCGCAGTCTCCGCCAGGTTTCTGAAAGACCCTTAATGTTTCTCAAGGCAACGCGGAGCTTGGCATGTGTCGTTGTCCGCTTGAGTTTCTAAAAGTTTCTAGGCTGCCGTGGACAGCGCCGTGTGTCCCTTGTGGTTGTTGCGGAAGCTGACATGTGTCAGCGTCCGCATTAGTTTCTGTTTGCTTCAAAGTTTGGTGAAGACAGGGTGGGTCCCAGTGAAGAGTCCCTGTTGTTGCGGATGATGCCAAGTGGCAACCTCTGCCTAAGTTTCGAGAGCCCCTTTTATAATATTTCTATGAGCACGAAAGGCACCAAGTGTCACCATGCGGGGGCGCTCTCTATATGTTTCAGCGGGTGCGCGGACAGCACCGTGTGTCTGGTGTTTCAAATGCCGTGGGTTACGACAAGTGTCACTTGTGGAGGCCACTTCAGTCTAAAGACATAGTATGTTTCAAGAGCGTTGCGGATGGTACCAAGTGTCGGCATCTGCGTAAGGTCCCAACAAGTTTCTTCTATGTATCTCAGGAGGAGCGCGGAAGGTGCCACGTGTTGGCTTCCGCATGAGTTTCTGACAGGGGCTTCTAAGAGGGAAAAAAGTAAGCGAAAAAGTCAACGATGGAAACTTCAGGTGCCTATGTGGCACGATCTCATTGGTTGGTGACTCTTCAATAGTTTCTGGTGCCGTTAGATCTCAGCGACTAGAAGATATATCGACGGCCAGGTTTTAAAGTTACAGCGAGGGTTTTTTCCCAAGTATCTGCGATCGTTTTTGGCGGGAGGAACTTCTTAGGCATGCAACTGCTGCATCCCGATGCTGAGAGCTAGTATGCCATTAATGGTGATTGTTGCAGAGGTATGGGATGATGATGGATAGGTCAACCACCATTTTTATGATGCATGTCTTTAGGCGGCGGTGCAGATCCCGATTCTCACCTGCTCCTCGTCCTTCTTTGGCTTCTCCATGATTTGTCCCCTGTTGCATTTATGATTTTGAGCGCCATTTTTCTGTACTGGTATTTGGCGGGATTTTTGGCCTCCCTTGTAATTAATTCGTTGAGTACACAGTTTTGCTATAAAAGGCAGACTGTGTCACTCAATTCAGGTTGTTGAAGGCCTAGGGCATTTTTGTGTAAATAATGAAGAACAGGGCATGATCTTGGTTGTTTTTATCCCATTTTGGAGTTTATGAGTTGCGGCATGAGTGTATTTTACACATATTTCAGTTTCAGTATATGAGAAATGCTTCATTGCATGTGTTTATCTACTTGTCTCCATTTGCTGCATGTTATTCTCCTTCTTCTGAATCTAGTTGCTAAGGGTTTCTCAAGTTCTAGGATATGGTTTTCTGTATCACATGTTTGATCTCTAACTTCCATTCAAGGAGTGGATTAAATTATTTTAGGTCAATGCATGGAGAAGGTTGCATGTCAGCAAGGATATCTGTAAGTAGAGGCAGTTAGATACCCATTCTTGGGTGATGTTTGTAAGGCAAGCATCAGTCCAACCCCCTGAAACTTGAGTGAAAGTTGCAAACCATCTGCTGTATACGTCTAGTTGACTCCTTTCCCAATGGATAGGCACCAGTCTATTTCTGGGTCAGTAGTTATGAGCCAAAACCTCTTGTCTTGCATCTAGGACATTATGTTCACCCATTTCATCACTTCCACCTGTTAGTTGTAGGAGTAGGATTAGGACCCCTGCATACTCTCATACCCACCAGACAAATATGTCCAAGAATATTGCCAACATTGTGATCTATCATGTAGATCTTTGTCCACACATGAGAGTATTCTGCCTATTGCTGTCAAGCTAAATCTTTCTGTCATTGAGCTAGTCAATGTTACATCTTTTGTCATAGGGATACCCCCTTGGTGCGGCAGAACCAAAAGTGAAGGGGAGGCAGCTCACGCAACCTCCCATAATCTGTTGGCCAAATCTGCCTGTGCATTGGAGCTGGCAAACCCTCTACAGATTTGGTAACCAACAGATTTTGGTGACTCAACTGGTGATGTGAAGTCAAAGTACTATCTAGTCATCTCTGGTGATATATTTGTGGCCCATCCGAGCCACCAATAGATTTTGGCGACTTTGCTAGGGAGACAATGTCATATCCAAGAAGCTTGAGTCTAAGAAATTAAAGAATTAGGCCTGGAAGTGACTTGTTGCAGCAAATGTAAAGTTTTATGTGTGGCTCTGCTGTTGGGAGACCTAGAAAGGAACAAATGCATTTTTAGCTTCAGCCAGTTTGAAGCTCATTCTTCTGCCAAGGAGGTGGCGACTCTGTTGAATGAACCTATCAACAGCTACAACATATCCAGGTATTTGTACAAGTTTTTGAAAAGTTCCCCATTTGGTGAAATAGCACTGGTTAAAAGGGAAACATTGGTGAAAGTAGAGATTGCATGCTTTTGTTACAACCTACTCTATATTTCAAAAGGGCATGCAATGTTGTTCAAAAGACTCATATAGAGGACTTTAGGCAGGTTGAAATAGCAGTTTTGTATTTTAAGGGCCTAAGGTCATATTGTGATTGAAAATTTGAGTAGAGAAGAGGGTTGCAAAAGCATAAAAAGATGTATTGTCAGCCCATGCACCCTTGTGAGGTGTCAAGTGCAAAAATGTATAGTAGTCAGTCCCAACCATGTAATAAAAGAAGTTTCAGCATAGATAGATATAAGCCCATAAATTTCAGTAGCATTTGTGGCTACCCAAATGCTCTTCCACCTAAAATCAGAAGGTATTTGCCTAAATTCAGTGGTATAAAGGATGAATCAACTGAGAGACACTTGGAGCAGTTCATAAATGTTATTGATGATTTTGAGATTGACCATGAAGATGTGGTTATGAGATTATTTGTTCAATCTCTAGATGAAGATGCAAGGGATTGGTTCTCCTATCTTCCAGCTTTCTCTGTCAGCTCTTGGCAGGTTTTTAAATCTGCATTTCTAGTACAATATGGTGAAAGAATTTCTAAATATGTAGTTATCAATGACTTCATGTACATCCATATTGAAGAAGATGAGTTGATCCCAGCCTTTAACCTCAGATTTATGAGGGCATTGAATAGAATTCCAGAATGCATGAGACCTAATGATGCATTGTGCTTAGTTGTCTATTTGGGAGCATTTGATAAGAAAATGAGTTATAGATTGAGAGATAAGGAGCCCACCACATTGCATCAAGCACATCAGTTTACAATTGACATTGAAAACAATTGGAGGTATGGAATACAAAAGGGTTACTTTTCTAAAAAATTTTGTTGTCCTGCAGCCCCTAATGTTAATGAAAGGTTTAATTCAGGAGTTGGCAATGAATGTCAAAGTGCTCACACCCCTGTTGTCTTAGTTTTTGCATCATTCCAAGTTGATGATGTTTCTGTTATAGAGGAGGATGTCCTATTTTGCCCAGCAAATGAAGTTGACAATAATAATTTTTCAAGTAATATTTACATACCAGTCCTAAATAAAGACCATTCATGTTTAAATGATCAAGTTGTGCAAAGTTGTGATCATGTGGATCAACAGTCAATATCAGTTTCATCAGGAAGTATTAGAGGGCTGGAAAATGATGCAGATTGTTCAACTTCAGAGTGCATTGAAACAACAGAACTTTTATATGTGGGGAAATCGGATGATAAAAATGATATCCATGACCAGTGCATGGATCAGGTTTGTTTTTCTTATGACTCTGGATCTGATAGTAATGAAGAAGAAATAGATTGTCATGAAGAAGAAACAGAGACCTTTGCAATGAGTATGAATCCCCTTTATGATGAGCCTCTAGATGCATTTATTGTTGTGAGTCATGACCTTCATTGGTGCAGGATTAACCCTTTGTTTGAAGATGATGATACTGATTTGCAAATTGTGAATAGTGAATGTTCATCATCACCTGATTCAGACATGTGCAACATTGGGTGTGTGGATCAGGATTTGTTTTCAACATCAGTAGATATTAGGGGTCTCATATTTTCTAGGTATTTTGAGTCTTTGGATTAGCTGGATGAGTGCCTGATGGTGTGCAGTAGCCAAATAAATGATGAAGGATGCCTAGAGCAATATGATAAACTGTCTGAGGGATATAACATACATGTGCTGCCTAATGTTGAAGAATATTATGTGTATGGTTATATGTCTAATTTTGAAATCTAGAATGACAGAGGTGAAGATGATAGTGGCAAGTTGTCAAAAATGGTGGAATATCTAATTGAGCGGATGACATTATGGGCAGATTATGTCAATCTCTTCAGTTGGGATTGGGATCTTTCAGTTTGGAATCAGGCATTTGACAAGAAAAATTTATGGTTCTTCCTTTTTGGCTACCCTGGGCTGCCAAAATAATGTTTAAAAATAATGTGTTTGATGATGCAGATCAATATATCTTCATGATTCTGTGCCCAATGGATAGTGGACTGGTCTGCATCCTAGAGATCTGAGGTTCTTGCTGCAGTCTTACGCCTGTACATCCCCAATCGGAGCCTATGTTAGTAATAATTTATGTTTGGGGTTTTGAGTCAGGTCTCTTCCCTAAAAATCCAAAAAGTTCTAATATTTTGGCCCCTACAATTATAAAAAATGCAAGAAATCAGTTGTGTATAGGTTAAAATGGCAGTGGCGGGTTGACAGATCCCATCGACCCTCTAAATAATAAGTTGCATGCATTTAGGAATGCATTTTGGGCCACAGTTTCAGTGTCTCTGAATGTTTCTAGCAGTGGCTAAGAGGGTCTTATGTTTCAAGTGCCATGGGTCTGCTAAGTGTCGAGCCCCAGCTTAGAATTTGTGCCTTTGTTTTTGCTTCTCGCAGAGTGTGCCATGTGTCAATGGCGGATGCAGCCCCTTAAAGTTTTAACTAGGCGCAGAAGGCGCCACATGTCAGCTTCTGTGTGAGTCTCAACACAATTTCTAAAAGTTTCTTTAATGTTTTAAGAGTGCCGCAGAGGGCACCACATGGAGGCACCCGAAAGACTCTAACAGTTTCGCAGTCTCTGCCAGGTTTCTGAAAGACCCTTAATGTTTCTCAAGGCAACGCGGAGCTTGCCATGTGTCGTTGTCTGCTTGAGTTTCTAAAAGTTTCTAGGCTGTTGTGGACAGTACCGTGTGTCCCTTGTGGTTGCTGTGGAAGTTGACATGTGTCAGCTTCCGCGTTAGTTTCTTCGCTTCCAAGTTTGGCGAAGACAGGGTGGGTCCTAGTGAAGAGTCCTTGCTGCTGCGGATGATGTTAAGTGGCAACCTTCACTTGAGTTTCGAGAGCCCCTTTTATAATGTTTCTATGAGCGCGAAAGGCACCATGCGGGGGCACTCTCTATATGTTTCAGCGGGTGCGCGGATAGCACCATGTGTCTCGTGTTTCAAATGCCACGGGTTGCGACAAGTGTCACTTGCGGAGGCCACTTTAGTCTAAAGACACAATATGTTTCAAGAGCATTGTGGATGGTGCCAAGTGTCAGCATCTGTGTAAGGTCCCAATAAGTTTCTTCTATGTATCTCAGGGGGAGCGCAGAAGGCACCACGTGTTGGCTTCCGCATGAGTTTCTGACAGGGGCTTCTAAGAGGGAAAAAAGTAAGCGATGGAAACTTTAGGTGCCTATGTGGCACGATCTCATTGGTTGGTGACTCTTCAACAGTTTCTAGTGCCGTTAGATCTCAGTGACTAGAAGATATATCCACAGCTAGGTTTTAAAGTTACAGCAAGGGTTTTTTCCTAAGTATCTGCGATCATTTTTGGCAGGAGGAACTTCTTAGGCACGCAACTGCTATATCCCGATGCTGAGAGCTGGTATGCCATTAATGGCGATTGTTGCAGAGGTATGGGACAATGATAGATAGGTTAACCACCATTTTTATGATGCATGTCTTTAGGCGGCGGTGCAGATCCTGATTCTCACCTGCTCCTCATCCTTCTCTGGCTTCTCCATGATTTGTCCCCTATTGCATTTATGATTTTAAGCACCATTTCTCTGTACTGTGTATCTGGCGGGATTTTTGGCCTCCCTTGTAATTAATTTGTTGAGTACATAGTTTTTCTATAAAAGGCAGACCGTGTCACTCAATTTAGGTTATTGAAGGCCTGGGGTATTTTTGTGTAAATAATGAAGAACAGGGCATGATATTGGTTGTTTTAATCCCATTTTGGAGTTTATGAGTTGCAGCATGAGTGTATTTTGCACATATTTTAGTTTCAGTGTTGATTTTATATGAGAAATGCTTCATTGCATGTGTTTATCTGCTTGTCTCCATTTGCTGCATGTTATTCTCCTTCTTCTGAATCTGGTTGCTAAGGGTTTCTCAGGTTCTAGGATATGGTTTTCTGTATCACATGTTTGATCTCTAACTTCCATTCAAGGAGTGGATTAAATTGTTTTAGGTCAATGCATGGAGAAGGTTGCATGTCAGCAGGGATATCTATAAGTAGAGGCAGTTAGATACCCATTCTTGGGTGATGTTTGTAAGGCAAGCATCAGTCCAACCCCGTGAAACTTGAGTGAAAGTTGCAAACCATCTACTGTATACGTCTAGTTGACTCCTTGCCCAATGGATAGGCACCAGTCTGTTTCTGAGTCAGTAGTTATGAGCCAAAACCCCTTATCTTGCATCCATGACATTATGTCCACCCATTTCATCACTTCCACCTGTTAGTTGTAGGAGTAGGATTAGGACCCCTGCATACTCTCATACCCACAAGACAAATATGTCCAAGAATGTTGCCAACCTTGTGATCTATCATGCAGATCTTGGTCCACACATGAGAGTATTCTGCTTGTTGCTATCAAGCTAAATCTTTCTGTCATTGAGCTAGTCAATGTTACATCTTTTGTCATAGGGATACCCCCTTGGTGCGGCAGAACCAGAAGTGAAGGGGAGGCAGCTCACGCAACCTCCCATAATCTGTTGGCCAAATCTACCTGTGCATTGGAGCTGGCAAACCCTCTGCAGATTTGGTAACCAACAGAGTACAAGCTTCGCCTCAACCCCAAGAAATGTGTCTTTGGTGTAACATCAGGAAAACTCTTGGGGTTCATTGTTTCCTATAGGGGCATTGAGGTGGATCCAGCTAAAGTCACTGCTATAACAGAAATGCCTCCTCCTAAGACACTCAAATAGCTCCGAAGTCTCCAAGGCAAACTACAGGCTATTCGCAGGTTCATTGCTCAACTCATAGATAAATGTCATCCCTTTTCCCATTTACTTCACAATGATGTACACTTCAAATGGGACCAAAATTGTCAATAGGCATTTAACCACATCAAGGAATATCTAGCTTCTCCACCGGTCCTAATGGTACCTATCCCTATAAAACCTAGGTGTTATTATATATATCAGCAACTTCAGTAGCACTGGGGGCACTTTTAGCACAACAGGATGATACCGGATGCAAAAGGGCTATATACTATATTAGCAGGACCCTAGTCGGCTATAAGCTTAACTATACCCCCATGGAATGCACATTTCTAGCTATCATTTTCTACTCCCAAAAGTTACGACACTACATGCTGAGTCATTCTATCAATCTCATCTCTAAAGTCGACCCTCTCAAGTACCTACTTTTCAAGACTTCACTCATAGGAAGAATGGCAAAATGGGTTATGTTGTTGAGAGAATTTGATATTGAGTATGTTGACGGAAAATAAATCAAATGACATGTTGTAGTAGATCAGCCGGTTGAAGCACCCCTCACAGATTATCAACCACTATCCATTGATTTTCAAGATGAGTCCATCTTAACCATGACATAATCAACAAACTGGAAACTATATTTTGATGGATCCTTCACCAATCACAGTTCAGGGGCAGGTATACTATTGGTAACCCTGCAAGGTGATTACATCCCCAAAGCTTACAGCCTTGCTTTCTCATGCACAAACAATGTAGCTAAATGTGAAGCCTTGATTATTGGTCTCAAAATAGTAGTATAATGGAATATCTTGCAGCTACAGGTCTATTGCAACTCCTAGTTGATCATCAAGTATGTAAATGATGAGTTTCTCACCAAGGACAACAAATTAGTACCCTATAAGCAAATGGTTGATGAATACAAAATATTATTCACCTACATATAGTTTGAACAAGTACCTCATCTTCACAACAAAGAAACTAATGCCATAGATACTATTGGGTCCCTTCTAGATATGCCTCATGACAACCATCAATGTGAGTTTCTTGTGGAATAGCTCTTAATGCCAGCATATTGTGTCGCTAAGTCAAAATTCATTTGTGAGATTGTTGGACTGGAAAATCCTTGGTATCATGACATCTACACCTACTTCCAACATCACACTTTCCCTCCTGAATCCACCCGTAAACAACAAAGATCCCTCATTTTTTGAGCCGCTCGCTACACTATCCTTTCCAACACCCTCTATCGCCAAAGCTATGATGGCACTCTTCTTCGATGTTTAAACACAGAAGAATATTCCCTTTCCTTACATGAAGTCCACGTAGGTATCTGCAGAGTGCACACAAGTGGTATTGTCCTAGCCAAGAAGCTCTTATGTACTAGATATTATTAGCCTGCTATGGAACATGATGCATGTGAGTATGTGAAGAAGTGTAAGCCCTGTCAGTAGCATGGAGATCTAATTCAAGCTCCCTCTCAGGCGTTGCAACCTATCACCACACCATGGCCTTTCTCTTAGTGGGGCCTAGATCTCATTGGCAAAATCCACCCATCCTCCTCTGATGGACACAAATTCATCATCATTGCCACCGAATACTTCACTAAGTGGGTTGAAGCCATTTCTCTCACTTTTACCATAGGAAACCAAATTGCCAAGTTCATCCTTTACCATATCATCTACATTATGGTATCCCATCTGCCATTGTTACTGATAATGGTAAACCTTTCAAAAACCATGATGTTCGAGACCTTTGTGAACAATTCCACATCCAACATCATTGGTCCACTCCATATTACCCGCACGGTAATGGCCAGGCTGAGGCAACTAACAAAACCTTGCTCAAAATCATCAAGAAAGTTGTCAATGAAACTAGTCGTGATTGGCACCTCCACATCCATCTCACCCTTTGGGCCTATCGCACTAGCATCTGCACACCTACAGGAGCAACACCATATTCCCTAGTCTTCGGAGTGGAAGCTATTCTTCCAATAGAGATCAAATTGCCCTCATTGCGCATCTCCTTGCGTAATTTTATCACGGATGAAGAATACCATGTTGCATGCCTCCAAGAGCTCAAGCTGTTGGATGAATGACACCTCAATGCCCTCAATCGTGCCTCCAAGCATACCAAAACCAGCTTCGTAGATCCTACAACAAGAAGATCAGTGCTAGAGAGTTTGAAGTAGGAGACTTGGTCCTGAAAGAAAATTAAAGAAATTTGTCAAAGCGAGAAAAGAAAGGGAAATTTGAGCCTAATTGGCTAGGACCCTACATTGTCACTGCAAAGTATGGCTCTAGAGCATATCACCTCTCCACTCTTGAAGGGGAGGAACTTGATGAGCCTATGAACATCATCCACTTGAAGCGGTTCCACAGTTAGCCCGCTAAATGCCCTATGTCAAAAATACAAAAAAAAAAAAATCAAAAATCACAAAAAATAGTAGAGAGAAATTATCTGTCCTTTGGTGAAAATGACTTCTTGTGGTGCCTTGGATAAGTATGATGATGAAAACCTGCTTATAGGCTTCATGTGTAGGTTCAACTTAGATCTATTGTTCAAACTACCTTCTCATCATCTAGACTATCCAACATATCCCATGATACCCTCATCTGAGCTTCAGAACAAACCTATCATCTGAGCTTCCATTGTCCATCATTCCCAAAATATCTCCCATATCCCAAAACAACATTCCATGGCACTAACATATACCTGATTTTCCTCATCCATCCCTAACCTTAGTCCCTTTAGTGGTTTTGGATAGACATCATGTTTTTACACTACCATTTTGCCACACCAACACCATCCCCTTCATGGTTTTTACACCATGGTATAGTCAGAAATCTAACATTCACATCCTCTAAAATAAGCCTCATCATTCCACATGAACCAACCCCTATCCTTACATCATCGTATTGTAATGTACCTTGATCCCATGGATACAGGGTATGTAGGTATTCTAGGATACGAAGGAAGTATCTAGTACGCAGGTACATATGATGCACCCATCCAACCGATTTGGATGGTCCCACTTTCCTGAGCTTGTTGATCACACTTGATCTAAAAATGATATACTTGCTAGGCACCATATCAAAGCATAACACTCTCATGAAAAATCTTTCACCAACAAATTGGCTTTTCCATAACTCGTGGCCTATGCCCTCCTGCCTATCCTTAGTTTATCTTAATCCATCATCAATTCCTATCCTAGGATGCATCCTTCCTACAATGGGCAAAATCACCAATCCTCCATTCATCATTTGGCAAGAGATATAATGGCTATGTGTTTTGGATCAGTCAATCTTTTAGTCTTTGATTTTTATCTTATGCATCATTCTCGGATTACTTCAAAGTTGTCTTGATCTCATTATATCATGGCATGTGGAAAAAAATCCAGAATGGGGCATAGTCATTGCTTTCGTATGTAATTTTTGTGGGAAGTTCTCATTACTCCATCATAGTATTCATATCTTGTGAATTATAGGGTCGATTCTGGCATAGCATCCCCCTTTTGCATCCAAGGTTCCTCATACCTTTGGTGTACTAAGGGTTTAATCTTTGAATCCCCCTCATTCGTTAGACAAGTTTATACTATCATGGGCATGCATGGGTTCATCCTATTGTTTGTAGTGTCAAGTCTTATGCATGGATGCCTTGCCACCTTGGTTCCACATACCCTGGTGCATAACATCCCATGCTATATCAACCGTAGCACTCAATTGTTATTGGCAGAATGTCTCAATATGATGTCGTCCCTTTATCTTATACATTTACATCTACAATCATCACCCCATCCCTCCACTTTTTCTTCAAGATTCACTATCACCTACATTTCCATAACCCCCTACTTTCTACTATCCCATCTCCCCCCTACCATCTTGTGACCATTTTCAGGGACCTATTTGCATATCATGATCACTCACACCACCTCCAATCCATCTCTATGCATTACTCCCCTCACTTACATCGCATTACCGACCCCTACACATCCATCCTCATGCATCACCCTGCATCACACACATGTTAGTCCAACTATCATCATCCAACATCTCATTATCAGAAATATCACATATCATCTATCTATGATATGTACTAACACAACCATAGATCATCCTGCATCACAAACATGTTAGCATCACTCATCCATGAACCATCATATAACGTAATATCTACCACATAGCTGCATCATATATAATTCATAAATACATACATCATAACACATATATCCACTTCATCCTGCATCCAAATACAAGTCAAGTGCTTGTAATTGGTGTATCTATGCCTATGCCCCAGTTAGCTCTGCTTTGTTGTCCTCACCAGCACCAACCCCATCACCTCCTCCACATTGTCCTCCTCCTCATCATCCTCCTCATTCACTGCTACCTCACCTGGGCACCACTATACCAAGCTAGGCACCACTATACCAGGTTGGGCACCACTATACCAGGATGGGCGCCACTTTACCAAATGGGCACCACTTTAGCAAAAAAACCACTTTCCTAGGTGGGGGCCACTATAAAGAGGTGGGCGCCGCTATAAAAAGGTCGGCGCCACTTTACGAAATGGGCGCCACTTTAGCCCAAAACCACTTTCCCATGTGGGTGCCACTATAAAGAGGTGGGTGCCACTATAAAAAGGGGGTGCCACTTTATGAAATGGGCACCACTTTAGCCAAAACTACTTTCCTAGGTGGGCACCACTATAAAAAGGTGGGCATCACTTTATGAAATGGGTGCCACTTTAGCCAAAAACCACTTTATTAGGTGGGCGCCATGTTGATGATGATTGTTAGTCATAACAACATGCATAAAAATTTGCACAACAAACCTTTATTATCTTGTAAAGTACGATCAGCTTAGGATAAGTTGATGACTTAAAGTCTCTATTGATCAGATCATGATCATCTGACATTACTCAAAGGTTGATGTGACATGTTGTTTTCCATTTCAAGGGCTCTTACATTTGTCTAGGTCATCAGTATTGTACTGTATCTTGTAAATTCACTCCACAGAGAGGTTAATTCTACTCTATTTTCAAAGATTGTTGAGATAGTTGTAAGTTTGATTAATTCTTCTGATCATTGATCATTATAAACTTGCCCCTTCTTCTACATTGCAAATCTATTTAAATGATGTGTCTATAAGTGGATATTTATATGTATTTCATGGATATTTATCTAAATTTGCATGATATTTATCAATTTGACATACTTATATTCAAATATGCTCTGTATTTTTAATTATTTACGGGATATCTGCATATTTCATGTTTTATTTGCTTTTGATTGTCTATTATTTGCAATTATGGAGATGATTTGTAATGAAATTGAAAGAAATTTAAAAGAATACTTCTATTTTTAGTGAACCTTTAGTTATTGAATTACATACACACAAGATAAATTCATGGAGAGAAGGAATCAAACCATAGGTCACCAGGACATTCCACAGCTAGATATGGTTGATGCTAACTTCAAAGGAATTATGAGTGAAAACAATACATGCAGGCTGAAAATGGCTTCTCTTTCATTAAGTATGCATAACATGTATATTTACAACAACTTTGAAATGAGTCCAAAAATTTTCAGCAATCAAATTTCAATTAAGTTTTGAATGTCTAAAAGATTGCACCCCTACATCTTTTATAAAATAAGGTGAGGAGGCAGTTACAATTGACCAACGGTCAAGATTTATCCATTAAGATCAACTGTTGACAATTACCCTATGACTTAGTCAACTTTTCCTCATGGCACAGGTTGCCAGCTGGCAACCATCTATATGACTCATTATTTATGAGTACCTTATGCATATGTTCTCTTAGTGATGCATCTCCATTCATTCCTTAGGTTCTTCTTCTTCATTTTTTTATTCTTCATCGTTCTCCTCATCTTCATTACTTTCAACATCACTATCACTTTGATATACATCCTCTTGTATGTGGATCTTTACTACTGTCCTAATATGTTCATATGCTTGTACTATTTTGTCAACCTCTCCCCCATCTTGGATTCTGGATTTTACTATTGCATGTTTATGAGACTGAAACTTACCCTTGAGAGCTTCCAGCTTACCTTTCTTGCTATTTAAAGTCTCATTGTATGTTTCTACTTTAATTTTTATCCTCATAATCTTATTCATTACTTCTTCTGTCAGGTGGGTGAGAGGGTCATCTGCTACTGACTTAAAATTATCATGCAGAGCTTTAATAGCAAAGTATGCATCCTGATTCTCAAATTTACCCTCTATTTTCCCTCCCAGGGCCTCAAGGATTTCTGCTTCATATGCCATCATGATGTGCAACTTTACAGTAATATCCCTGAGCTTGCCACTGTGCTTCTTCAAGATATCACATTCAAACCTGATATCCTTATACCATATGCTTGTCAGTAGGGTAGTATTATTATCTAATACTTTATTGCTTATCAAAATTCATCGATCAATTCTCTTCATTTCACTTAGAGAAGTCAAGTCCTTTTCCAATTGGAATGACCTTTTTCCTGTATTATTTTCCATTTTATCTACCTTCCTCTTGAGACTACTCAAAGAATTCCATCTCTGTAGATAGGCTCTCAATACATCTTCAACCCCAATGAGAGCTGCCAGCATCAACTTTTCCATGACCATTGCCTCATGTTTCATTAGGTCCAACTTGGTGACCTTTTCTTGTGATATGATAGTCAATGGGACTACATGATCAACTAGTGTATTATCAGGGTTAATTAACCCTTTTATGAAAGAATGTCGCTGAGCAATGTGCTCCTTATGCATTTTATTTTTCTCTTTCTCCTTCTTCACCCTTTGGGTTAAAGAATCAATAATATCCTTCCCTTCTTGACCTTCTTGGTCCTCATTGGAAAAACTCAAATCAATAGTTGTGATTTGGAATTCCTCTAGGCTAATTTTGCCTTTCTCTTTTTCTACTATGGGAAGTGCTATCTGTGTAGTTCTTCTACCTGTAGCAAGATCTCTCTTTATGGCCGATGTTAATATGGCCTTCCTCCTTGGCTTCATCATCTTTTCAGTGAACAAGGTATAAACATCAAACTCTTGAATTTCTTAACCTTGTTCCATACCTATTTCCTTTTCCAACCACTGAGGAACATCACCTCTAGATTCTTGGTGGCCTTGGTCAATATCATGTATGCCCTATTCTGTAGTATCTGCTTCTATTCTTAGTGGAGAAGGCAACTTCTTGATTTCTTCCTCATGCATTTCTTCATGAGGGGGATCATGTTGAAGTTCTTCCTACTGAGGGGTTGCCTTTTGTACAAAGGAGGATCATGTGGAATGTCCACATTCTGATCATGTGCTTGATCCTATACTCCCTCCTTCTAATTTTCATCCTCTTTATTATTTTTCTCATCCTGTGGCATATTGACATTTGTGGGTGCTTATGTATTTTTCCCTTGTGAATCACCTTGATCAAGGGTCATTTCTTGTACTCCACCTAATGAACAGATATCTTGTGGCTTAGGGTCCTCCTGACCTGATTTATCCTTAGTTCTTGGGACGTCTCCTAGATCTCCCTGAGTCCGAGCAACACCAACATCTTAAATATCTTGATCACCCCCACTCTTCTATTGAACTTCTACTATTTTTGGTTTTGTGGGTGTCTCATGCTATTGCTGACCAATATTAGGAGCAATTCTATCCTTTTCTACATGCTTTGCCACTTTAATCTTCTCTGGTTCCTTGGGTGCACCTATTTTATCCTTAGGGTTTACATCACCCCTATATGTTAAATCTACAACGGCAAGGCTAGTCACCTGCTCAACCAAATTGTTGAACCCTATCTATTGGGCTGCCCTCTCTGGGCTACCTTGTTTCATCTCTTTTGTTTGCTTCACTTCCTCCAACAACACCATTTGTGCTAATGGGGTTCCATGAGGGGTCATGTGGGTGCCAGAAACCAAAGTCTCCATTTGTTGAGAAGCCACACTCTGAAGCACCTCATCATCAGACAAGTCCATGCTATCCTCCAAAGAGAAAGGAACACCCTCACTTTCTTTAAACACTCCTCTTGTTTGTTCCTCTGCTTTCTTAGCTTTGAATTTTATTATGGTGGGAAGAGGAACACCATGTTGTAGTTCCTTCCTGAAAGCTTCACCACTGGCTCCTCTCAATATGATGGGGTTAGCCCGGATATCGCCCCTCATGGCTATTCTTTTTTTTTGGGTGGTGACATCAGTGGCATCACCCTCCTCTTCTTGCTAGCTACCTGCAAGTCATCACCTCCAAGCTCTTTATTTAGCTGCTCTTCTTCCAAAGGGATGCCTTCTTCCACTTCCTACTGCAAGGTCTGGCCTTCTACCTGCACTTCTATAGTTTCAATAATGGGCCTCAAAATTCTCTTAGTTTTTGGTTTTTGAACTAGAGGCTATGCAGATGACGCAGATGCCTAAGCTGATGTAGATGCACCTACAACTGATGTGGCAATCCTTTCAATTATCACCCCCTTTGGTTCATCTTCACTTTTCTTACCCTTAGGGATACCTTTCCTTTATTTTTCTGTAGGCAATCTTTCCCTGTTGGATTTTCTCTTCTCAGTGAGGAAATCATCATATTCCTCATTAGATACCTCCTGCCTCTTCTTCTTGGCATCAACTGTAAGGGCCATACCCCTTTTTGTTTAATCTGATTATCTCCTCATCCACCCAGGCCTGGGTTAACTGGATCACCCCACTTGTCAGCTGATCCAAGGATATCTCCTCTGGCTGTGTAAGATCTGGGGCTGATATGGTGTCATTATACACCTTTTTGTCCTCATATTCATTGGACATGATCTTCCCATCATCCTTATGCAGCTGTACTGGCACCGGGATGCAGTCAACGGTTTTAATTTGATTCAACGTGAGTCTCTGGTATTTCCTTCTTCTCACCTCAGCTTCATCATCACAATCGGTCCAGAAGTCTTCTAGATGCTTTTGATGTATCAGTTTTCCTAGTATCTTCTGCATCGTTCCATAAGGATCATATGATCTGGCTAGGAGAAATGGCTATAAATACATCAATTTTAGCCCTCCCATGACATGTTTTATGCTCTCTACATCTGAGCACATGTACAAGCCCATGGATACTAGAAATAAAACTGGACGTATCTTCTTTTGTGCCTTGTAGGCTTCAACTATTGTAGATACCAGACACCAAAATTTAGATTGCTCTGCAAACCAATTTCCCGTACCTCTACACTAATCCACTCTCCCCATCTGCATATCCCTGGTGATCAATTAATTCACCTAATTAATCCATTTAACCTTACAACCCTATCCTATCAATTAAATGAATATTGCTAATATTTATTTAGATGATTTATCCATTTCCCTAATCCCTGTTAATTAGATAAATCTTGTTTATCTGATTAACCTAGACTTAAGTTAATTAAGATAACACTTAATTAACCCTGCTTACCTCATCATCCACTCACTGAATTTAAAATTCAGTTGTCGCCCACTATCCTCCACTCACTGAATTTAAAATTCACTTGTCTCCCACTATCCTCCACTCACTGAATTTAATATTCAATTGTCCCCCATTATCCTCCACTCTTCCTAAAAATGAATTATTTATTCATCCACTATCCTCCACTCTTCCCAAAATGTGAATTATTAATTCATCCACTAGGAATAAAAGATTCACTTTTATTCCTAGCCCTTGATCTCATCAACTGAATCCTCACCCTCCATCCTCATCTCCAAAATTCTATAAATTGGACCCCTCTCTAAGCCATTGAGAGAGACTCCTTCATGCATCAAACCTCTATCAAAATCACTCCCCAATCTTCTCATCTTATCAAACCTCTGCCAAAATCATTTTGGTCATCCCCCATCTCCATCCAAATCAGGCATCAAACCACTTGTCTCTCATCTTGCATTGTGTTGAGCACTTGAGCAATCCACATCTACACACTAATCACAGGAAAAATCTGAGGAGCTCTATCAGGTGCATCTCCTTCCTGCATGGATTAAACCTTGATTAAGGACCTAGTCTCCTTCATCCTCCATCAATCCCCTCATCCAAAAGCCCAACCACAATTATCCCAATCATTATCCAAATCCCCCAACATCACTATCAAACTCCAAATTTGAATCAACCCAATAAAAAATCAAGGCCTTAATTAATCCCCTAATCAAATCAACCCAATCAACCCTCTTGCTTAAGGTCATTAGTCTATCTTAAGCATAGAGAACCATCCAACAAAAACAAATCAAATCAAATCATCTTAAGGTCTTGAAATTTTGATTCCCAACATCACAATCATCCATCATCCCCCATCATCCCATACTATCTCCCACAGAATGGATCTTTATGAAGCAATACAACAAGTAAAAAGACTTAGAAAAGTCTATGAGAACATGGATCCTAATGCTAAGGAACAATTCAAAAATGACATTAAAGATAATCCCTTAGCACACCTCATCATTGGAGAATCCCAAACCCCTCCCCCATCTTCATCATATCAACCCTCATCATATCAACCTTCAACATCTTACATATCCACACCATTAACATCATACCAACCTTCATTATATCAACAAACACCCTACACCTCATCCCCATCCACATCATATCAATCGTCATTCTTTCAACCTTCATACCAATCTACATCTTACATATCCACACCATCAACCTCCCATCAACCTTCATCATACCAACTTCCATCATATCAACCTCCATCATCCTCATATCAACCTCCATCATCCTCATATCAACCTTCAACCTTATACCAACTTCCATCATATCAACCTTCATCATATCAACCTTTACCCTCATATCAATCTTCATCCCCTTACACATCCATGCCATCATACTTATCCAATCAATCCATACCTCCACCTTATCAATCCCCCAACCTTTGTCATGCTAACTTTGATCAAGGGAACACCAATCTAGCACACCTTATATCTAAAATCCAAACCTCATATCAACAACCAAATCGCCCATCTCCTAATCCCCATCCTGCAATCCCCCCATCACAATATCCCTCCAACCTCATCAACCTTAATCCATCCCCTTATGTGTCTCACAATCCACCAACCCCTATCACCCATCCACCATCTAATCCACCATCAAATCTTTCAAATCCTAACACCACGACATCCAACGAAGCCTTGTGGGATTTCCTCCAAAGAACCTCACCAAGTAAAGTAATGGAATCCCCCAAATCTCCCACCCCTCCAACACCACCATCTAGTCCAACACCTATCCTTGAACCCATCTACGAACCATCATTACCTAATCTTGTCATGCACCTATCCAATCCCCATCCTAATTCCACATCATCCACCATCATTATCCATCCATTATATTGTTCTTCCACCCATACACTCATGACGGGTGCCATCCATTGGCTATTCGCAAGGAATCAAACACCCTCATGCAATCCAACACCCACCAAACCTCTTGAACAATCTCCTATCATAAGTCAAGAACCATCATGCAGCCATGTTCAAGAGCCCATAAGTCAAGCACCTATCACATCAATCCAAGCACCCATCACATCTATCCAAGTCACTTCCACTTCCATGCAAGCACACAAGCTATGTCATGAAACAAATCCAAAGCATGTTGAAACATCAACCCCTTCTCCTAATCAAGATCTAATCATCCCATCTAATCCCATTACCGATCCCCTACCATCTATTGATCACCTTATTCATCCCACATCAACCTCTACCACCCCTTTACCATCCCCCATGAATCCTTTACCTCCATCTACCAATCCCATCCCAAATCCATCCCCTTATCCACTTGGCACAAGCACTTTCATCCGTAGTGACTCCCTTGTAGGAGGCGAACAATTTCCTTCTATCACATATCTTTCTCCAACAAATAATGGACTCGCGTCTTGTTTCCATAGCAACAAACATCCCATTGCATGTCGCATGCTCCAACACATGAACTATCAAGGCAAAGGCTTAGGCCTTCATGAACAAGGCATCTTGGAGCCCATTCACACCACATTCCATCCATCTTCGCATGGCCTTGGCTATACATCCCAAGACAAACAAAACAAACATGTTGGTACCACCCACACACCTTCCAAAATCCATTCATCCAATCCCAAACATGGTGCATCTCATCGCACTCCCAAAACATATGTCACCATCCCTCCTCCATCATCCTACCATTTGCAAAAGCATGTGACCATCCATCTCCCTCCATCAAATTTACCTCCACTACTTCCAACTCCAAGGATCCCTATCAAATCCACTCTACCTCCTATCCTACCAACTCCCAACATCCCTATCCACAAATCCTCTTATCCTCCCATCCTCCCGACTCCTAATATCCCCATCCTCAACTCTCATTATCCATTTATCCAAAAATCCACTGTTTATGCCTCCACCCATAAACCCCATAAAATCTCCAATCAAGACCAACAAAAGCACACATCTTTCAAACATGAAGCTTCCCCCAAATCCATGGGATTCAAAAATTTGAATTCCTCAACTCATAAAGAACAAAAGCCTAAGGATATTATCCCTTCCAATCAACCTAAAAAATCAAAAAGGCTACCAAATCCCACACCATCAAAAGAAAAAACAAAAACAAAAATGGTGTGGGTCCCCAAACAAAGATCACTCAACTCTAATGAGGCATCCACATCACAATCCACCCCAAAATCCCAAACACCCCACTCCCCATCTAAAAATCCCCCAAAGTCTACATCTATTTGGGTCCCTAAAACCCCAAGTCGACCATCCAAAAATCCCCCATCCCAATCTCCATTACTCCCAACTCCACATCCAAAGTACAAGCTTCCAAATACATCACGATGTGTGCAACCACTGCTCTTGGTTCCCCTCCACCACTTGCAATTCCCACATACCCCCGTTTCTCCATCTTTCATCCACTATCCTGCATATCTTCCCCATCACATTCCTATGGTCCATGCTTTTGCATAATCCACATCATAATCCATTATCCACCATCCATTCCTTCTTCTCCTATCTTCCAACAATCCATGCAATCATAATCCATAATGCTTTCCAACATGGGACCATCTTCTTCTTGCTATGGAAACAGACGCTAGAGTCCCCATTCCATCAAAACAAGCAAACAAATCAAAAAATCAAGAAAATAGTAAAGAAAAAAAAATCCGTCCAATGGTGAAAACCACTCCTTGTGGCACCTTGGGCAAGTACCTTGATGAAAACCCCTTGTGGGCATCATGCGTAATCCCTTCTCCATCCATTTTGTATCCCTACACTTGGGGGCAGAACCGTATCCTTCATCCACGTCCATAACATCCCCTTGCACATCTTATCCACTATCTTATCCTTATCCTATCATATTCTTATCCACTATATCTCCCACCTTAGATCTTGATAAAGACAAGAGGCAAAATATCAACAACATGCTTTGGAGACCTCTTGGCATACTTCCTTTCCAAGTATATCCTCCATTCATCTAATGCAAAGTCCACCCATTCAAACATGAGCCCATCATGCAAAATTCTTTAGGCATTGGGGCATATGATTCCTTGCAACCTAGCCCTTGGAGAAAATCCTCATCCCTATCTTCCATCTATCTAACATACATCCCTATCACTTGTCCATTCATCTATCATGAATTAGTAATCCATCATCCTTTCATCACCAACCCCCCCTATCCAACCCCATCACTTTCACCTCTAGACTTGGTGGTCCCTTCTCATTGGTATCTAGCGCAAGGGTTATCCACATGCAATCCAAGGCAACCATCATAATAAACCATTCCTTTTCCAAAAATCCAAAAATCCAAAAACATAAAAAAATCCAAAAATCCAAAAACATCACAAAATCAAAAAATCCAAAAAGATCACAAATATCAAAAAATACAAAAATAATAGAAAACACACAAAATTCCAAAAATAATTTATCCGTCACAAAATCAACATTGTTCCATCACACTCTCATCATCATCACATTTATCATCATCCCACATCATCATCACATCTATCATCAATAAGCTTACACTAGATCCCAGCATTGCATCACCTATCAAAGCATTGTCCTTAATCAAAATCATCAACTATCAAATCAGCATCAATCACAACTTGTCACCATCACATCTTGAGCCAATTTTACAACATCATCAAATCATCTATCAATCCCTGCCTTAGGATATATCTTTCCTACGATAGGCAGCATCTATCACATCATCATCCATTTTGGCAAAAGATACAATGGTTACTTGTTTGGTTCGTTGGTCTTTTGGTTTTTGATTTTTATCTTTTGTCCTATTCGAAGATCACATCAAAGCTACCTTGATCTTACTATATCATGGTATGTGGCGAAAACATCTAGAATGGGGCATAGTCTTTCTTTTGTATGATGTGCTTGTGGGTTGGTCTCATTACTCCAAGCTAGTATTCATATCTTGATCGATCATAGGGTCGGTTCTAGCATATTGATCTCCTTATGCATCTAAGGTTCATCATACCTTTTTTGTACTAAGGGCTTATGCTTTGAGTCCCCTTCCCTCGTCTAGACAAGGTTGTACTATCTTGGGCATGCATGGGATCATCCCTTTGTCTACGTGTCTAGTCCATGCAAACGTTGGATAAACATCATCACCCTAGTCTTCTGTACCTTGGTGAACATATCCACTTTGCTATATCAAACCTAGGATTGCTCTAAATTAGTTTCAGCACAATGATCATCCACCAATCATCTCCGAACATCATCATCCTTTCATCTCACCACTTATCCTCTGACCACATCTACCGATCTGTTTCATCCATTTCAAGAGCACAACCGTGTTCTAGCAACCTGCCTATCCTCTCGAGGGGGCATCACCCTTACCAATTATCCCCAAACCTTATTCTTCCAAACCAAAATCTTTTTTCTATCCAATCCATCTCTATGTTCTAACTTCTTTGAAATGATGTTACTTAGCTGCAACACCATCTCAAAGAGGGGCAAATGTAGACACCGAAAATTGGATTGCTCTACAAACCAATTTCTCGTACCTCTACACTAATCCACTCTCCCCATCTGCATATCCCTGGTGATCAATTAATTCACCTAATTAATCCATTTAACCTTACAACCCTATCCTATCAATTAAATGAATATTGCTAATATTTATTTAGATGATTTATCCATTTCCCTAATCCCTGTTAATTAGATAAATCTTGTTTATCTGATTAACCTAGACTTAAGTTAATTAAGATAACACTTAATTAACCCTACTTACCTCATCATCCACTCACTGAATTTAAAATTTAGTTGTCCCCCACTATCCTCCACTCACTGAATTTAAAATTCAGTTGTCTCCCACTATCCTCCACTCACTGAATTTAAAATTCAGTTGTCCCCCATTATTCTCCACTCTTCCCAAAAATGAATTATTTATTCATCCACTATCCTCCACTCTTCCCAAAATGTGAATTATTAATTCATCCACTAGGAATAAAAGATTCACTTTTATTCCTAGCCATTGATCTCATCAACTGAATCCTCACCCTCCATCCTCATCTCCAAAATTCTATAAATTGGACCCCTCTCTAAGCCATTGAGAGAGACTCCTTCATGCATCAAACCTCTGTCAAAATCACTCCCCAATCTTCTCATCTTATCAAACCTCTACCAAAATCATTCTGGTCATCCCCCATCTCCATCTGAATCAACTTGCCTCTCATCTACATTGTGTTGAGCACTTGAGCAATCCACATCTACACATCACTAATCACGAGAAAAATCTGAGGAGCTCTATCGGGTGCATCTCCTTCCCGCATGGATTCGTGAGCCATTATGGAGGTATAATCATTCTAGTTTGCATTTGATTAGTATTAATCTTCATTTTGATTTCACTTATCACAATACCTGTCTGAAAAATTCCATCAAGACAACTCCATTAGTAGGGTATCTTGGCAACATAAGAGGTTGTCCCTCAAATCCCTCTATCTTGATATATGAAAAGATGGCAAACTAGATAAACCAGGCTCCATGCTAATAAACAACTTCCTGAGCTTCCATACTCAGCCTTTTAGTCCTATCCTCCTCCATAGTTCTGACCAGATGCATGGAGAATGCATCATTTACCAGTTTGTAGTCCAGAAGATAATCTTTCCTTTGTAATTGGGGATAATGATCCCATATGTGTGCATCATCAGCATCACCACTAGCCATACCCACTGTCTTCAAAGCATCAAAGGTTTCTTTATACCCACATGAGTATACCACATATGAGGTCTTATAAAATAAGCATGTTTGTCCTCCTAGGTTCTTTATTCCTTCATCTAGTGCGTCACTAATGATCTTATCCCATAATGGCCTATTGTCGGCATATAAGACCATCTAGATAATTCCAAACATCCAGTTCTCAAACTTTCCAGTATGAGGCTTGCCTGTCATCCTGCTTAGCAGGGCAATCATATATTGGTACTCATCATCAAAATCAAATTTATACAGATGCACGAGTAATTTGGTTGAGGTGGCATATGTGTTGCTCTTCAACCTCCATTGGTAGATCCTCTTCCTTGCATTTGTCTTATTATTGTTGTACTCTGTTTCTAACTTGCGCAGGTCCACACTCACTACCTTCTTCCCAACTGGTAGATTGAAAGTGGAGGTAATGCCCTTGACTGAGAAGTCTGCATATATCCTTCCATGTTTCTCCACCTATTTGGTTTTAGGGTTGTAATTTTGTACACATTTTACTACCAGCTTCGGGGTATCCATAACATATGGAAAACCAACTGCATGGCACATACTTGAAACATACCCCATCCAGAATGGGATTGTCCTTATCATGATCCAATCTAGTGGACCATACTGCCAGGTCCATATCTCCTTGGTGTGTATCACCAATAACTCCATACTTAAACTGCACCCCCTCAGGTTGGACAAACATGGGCTTGAGGAACTCTGCCTCAAACCTATTCCTTCTGAGATCCGCCATGGCTTCCTACAATAAACATGATTCCTACAATAAACATGATATGTTTTACCCTACAGTATCCACATGCATTTCTACAAGATCATGTACTTCTATATCATCTATACTCTGTATATTATTCTTTACTTCATCATGATACGTATTATCACAAAGCCAAACTGCAGGCAAAAATGAATACTCTACCTGAAAACATAGAAAATGACAACATGAGGGTCTACAGTTACTTGACAATGCTTTCCTCTTGGGTTAGATGACTGATTACGAAAAGGGCTATAGACGCTCAAGATCACCAATTCTATTACGTTGAAGAATCCAATCCGTTAATAGGTAGCTGTTTGAGGGTTTGACTTCGGAGCGCTATAATTTCTTGATTTTTTGCAAGGTAAATGATAATAACCTTTGAATTTCACCTTTAAAGTAGATCAATAGGACAAAATTAGGGTAAAAATGCGTTGTCTTGATCAAATCCGTTGATCCTCTGCAGGGGATCCATAGATGCTGCCAAGTGTTCAATTTGCATTTGTAATCGGCATGAATTGATTTACCGCATTTAAGTGCATTTTTTGTTAGGAAACAAGGGGGGTGATCTTCAAAATATTAGGGGATATTCAAAATATGAACCCCTCTAGATAAAATGACCCCTCGCCTGTGAGTGATAAAACAAAATGCAAAGGATCGGGTGATATGGTCAATGTTTGACCATATGTATATAGGGTCACGAAATTAAGGTCAGGGGCTATTCAAAATATGACCCCAAGGACAAAATGACCCCCTCTAGATAAAATTGGGGTGACATCATTATGTCAGCGACATTGTTTAATCATTATTTTTTAATCATTATTTTTTAATGACGTCACCATCATTTTAAAGAATATGAAAGATATCAAATATATACCCCCTGGGTAGAATGGAACAATGATGTCATAATCAGCGTGACTTCCTTCATTCATTGGACTTGGATGATGTCAGCATCATATTGACATAGGATGATATATGCGAAGAGGGTGATATTCGTAAGATGACTGATATTAAAAATATGATGCCCGCGATATTACTGAAGTCTTTCAATGGGTAGATATTGACTCTTACTTAAATTTGACATTTGCACATCGTGGACCGAGAGGTTCTTAGGTGATAATCCTATATCGAGGTGATCTTATCTAAGATGATTGATGTTTGAAATATGACCCCCCTTCTCGGGATATCAGGTTTGACCAAACTTTGACTCAACATAACTCTCTTCCCTTAGACAATTTTGGGGTGATCTAAAAGGTAAACCTGCTTGGAATTTTTTGTACTTTCCAACCATGAAGTTAATAATGGGAACTACTGAATTTAGCAACTAGCCTCATCATGGTGACAAATCCACCTTCTTCAAAGTTACATGCATGAATGATTTTACCAAACCACTCAAAGCAAAAAATAACAAGCCAAAGCAACAAGAAAAGTTGGGTCCCTGTTTTGTCAAGGCAAAATGGGGCGTGTTGTGTAACCACACAACTTGCCACCAAAGAACATAACCAAATTCCAATGATTCGAGTGATGTGAGCACATTCTAACATAGCATTTTAACTCTTTCTAAGTATAAGTATTATAATCTTTCTGAATGATAAGGTTTTTATCATTGCAACAATGCTAGCAAAGGATTAGGTGTGTGTAGATGATTAATTATCCTCATCTTGAAAGTAAATTGAAAACATGAGTAACTGATGTTAAGCTACATAGTTTGGGAGCATCCCTCATAGCCAACCTAGATAGAGTCTTGCTGCCAGTATGCGTCTATAGCCCCGACAAGATTATCTATACAATCCCCTTAAGTAGAGCCCCACTGCCAATAGGTGTCTATAGGCCTATTAGAGTTACTTAGATGGCCTAATTTTATTCTTTTTGGATTTTCAATATTTATTCTTTCTATTCATATGATGTCATCATGTAAGCTTAATGTGCAAGGCATGGTCACTTGCTGATTTAGGTTGGAGATTGCATTGGTAGTAAGGGAGTCCCTTTAGATTTTTCACTTTAACACCTATACTTATGTGTTCCACAAACCCAAGGCTATTAGGTGAGTCATTGTGAGAAATCACTTTATTTAAGAAAAGGCACCCTGATGAAAAGGATATCATAGACCTGATCATCGATACTTCTCAAAATGAGTCATAACCTATATAGGAATTTGTTCTCATCACTTGAATCTTAACAATTTGGTTATTTTCTTAGGGTGATGAGTTGCATCATCTTGACTAACCAAAACAAAACTCAACAAGCAAACCAACAAACAAAACAAAACTATACAAACAACTATACAATATGCACATATGATACATTTGACTTACATGACACCATTTCAGGCTTGAAAATAATGCTTGAGGAACTATCCATTGGTAATGGGAGATCCTCACCAGTTAAAGTCTTAAGCATGTAGGTGCTATCTCCTAAAATTTCTAAAACTTGAAAAGGACCTATCCAAAGTTTATCAAATTTACCATGATCTCCTTTCATTTCATGTGCTTTATCCCACATAAGGACTAAATCTGAAATTCTAAATTTCTCAACTCTAGCTCTTTTGTCAAACCAATGCTTGACAATAACTTCAAGATGTTTAGCAAATTAATCAATTGCTCTATTCCTTTTTTCTTCTAGGTGTATTAACTGAAGCAACGTGACTTCTTGTTTGTTATTTATACCTAGATACGCTTGTGTAAACTACAATGTGGGGATCTTTAGGTTAACAAGGAGGATGAGGTCCACCCCATATACTCTAGGTGAAAAGGAGAATTTCCTAATGCAGCCTTCATCCTGGTTCTATCTACCCACAATGCATACTTTAATAGGGTGTTCCACTCCCTTGGGTTTTTTCTATCAATTTCTTTATGATGTTCAACAAATTCTTGTTTGTAGATTCTGCTAGTCCATTCCCTTGGGGATAGTAATTTGAAGAGAACGTCAAAATAATTCCATGGTCAAAAGCCCAACTTGATAATCTTATTGATGCAAAGGCAGATCCATTGTCACATACTAAAGCATAAGGAATTCCATACCTGGTTACTATGTTGCTTTCCAAGAACTTGATCACATCCTCAACATTACATGTCTTACTACTAATAGCTTCAATCCACTTGGTACAATAATCAGTAACAGTCAACACATACATATGGCCTAAAGATGATGGAGGGTTGATATGTCCTATGAAATCCATCCCCCATTGAGCAAATGGGTGCATCTCCATCACTGGTTGCAAGGGCTAAGTAGCATACCTTTCTCTATTTGTAGCAACCTGACACATATGACAACATTTGATGTGTTCAGCAGTATCTTTAAAAATAGTGGGCCAGTAATACCCTACTCTGAGGATAGCATGTGTTGTAGCTAAGTATGATCCATGTGCAGTTCCAAACTTGTCATGCAATTCTATTAACACTTTATCTGCTTCTTGCCTTTCTAGGTGTTGCATTTTTCCCAGACTGGATGCTTACTCCCAGATTTCCCTACAAGGTAGCCATCAATGATAAATAGGATCTCTGGGCCAAGGGCCAACAGTGTAGGAGATAGACTCTATATTTTATCTCCTTTTCTTCTTCAGGCTCTGCAAAACCTAGGGGGGTTTTCCCTACTCAACATCCATAAGGCGATGCATACTAAGGCTGGGATGCTGACAAAAAGCAGATAAGTCCTCCTGTAAGTAGACCAAAACTGAAAGATAAGAGCAAAGGGGCTAACTTTGGGCCTATTTGCAGTTGTAGACAGAGGACTTGGATCCTAAACTAATTCTACTATCCTAATGGTTGTTTTATAATTTGATTTTAATTTTATGTTTGGATGCAAAGCTCGACATGGTATATAACACAAACACAAAGCTAGATCGGTGCCTGTCCAGGGCCTGGAGTCAGTAGACATACACCTGTGAATGATATGCATGAACAACTAAAACTAGATTTCAGGGGGACACATATGATACCTGCCTTACAGATATCTCCCAATACAAAGTGTTAAGCTATCTATACTTATGGCATCCCTACTGCAGTATACCCTTCTCAATGTTCAATCTAAAAATAGATCAGACATTCAACACAGGAATTCTATGTTCTAGAGTCTCAAACATTCCTTAAATATCCAGACTCAAAAGAAAGATATATGCAATACTGGAGACAGAATTAACAAAACACATGCCAACATAGCATTTCTCATATAAAATTAACCATGAAATCAGTGGATTCATGCAAAAAAAACATACAACAAGAGATACATAGACTCACAAGTTTTGCTGCACAGAGCTACCAAATCAGCTATATTGCATTACAGAGCCAAATGTTCAACTTTCAACAACCAAAAAATGGTAACATAATCTGCTTATAACAGCCAGATAGTGTACCATAAGCAATTAATTACATGGCAAAAATATCAAAATTCGCCAGATACAGATCCCACAAAGGAATGGCGCTCAGAAGATATTAATGCAGCAGACAAAGAGGGGCCTCGAGCCATGCACCATTATCTGGGGTCTTCACTCAAAAATCGGGCAACCTGATCATGTGTACCAATGTCCACATCTCTGCATTGTCGCCATTAAAGGTCTCAACCACCTGCGTTTCACTCAGAAACTGTCGCTGCATTTCAAATAGAAGTTCCCACCAAAAATGCACTTTACTGAAGCTTCAAATGTGCAAGAAGAATAGTCCCACATGCAAGGTGTGGAGACCCCTTCAGTAATTCATAAACATGGTTGCGCACACAAAGGGTGTCGAGCGTTTTGCCATGCTCGACACACAACCCTTCACCAAACACCCATCACTGTGACACAAACCATCGGCCTACACCATAATTCTCCTGCTGACCTTACTAGTCTCACCGATGCCTACTTCACATTTCCCATCATCGGCCAGACCAGAACTATTGGGCTAGCACGAAACTCCCTCACCGATATAACAACTCCTGCCGATGAACTATGGCCTCATCCCTCCGCCAGCCAAACACACGCTGATGATTCTTCACCGGCCAAGCACTACCCCATCAGCGGACCCTCCAACTGCTAGTCCGATCTCAATAGTCTCGCCAATGCGCCGAACGTCAACTCCACCGTCGGCCAGACTGAACACAAAGTCATCCCGATGGCATTCCCCATCGGGGTGACTTCCTTCTATCGGTGAACCACAAAACACACTGGCCGATAATATAAGTCTAGCTGATGAACTATGGCCTCAGATACCCCCATCGGCATGACCAACACCGTCGGCGGAACCACAATCTCCTTCGCCGATAGGCAAAGGTCTGGGTGATGGAAGAAGATATGACTGCTACCATCATGATCGCTAAGACAAAAACAAATTCATGTCGATGAAGAGGGAAACCTAGGGTTTGAGTGAAGAAACCCTCCACATGCTAGCTCAACCTCTAGGCTAAAATGAGCACCAACACTGGATCTGAATGGGGACGTGCAGGTGAAAACCTGCAGCGAGAACCAGATCTCCGGGCAGACCAGGCAAAAAGCCAAAAAGCACGAACTGTACAAGGCACCTACAATATATACATAGTTTTACATATGTGCACAGAGATAGTTCATCATGCAAAGTAGAACTTGAGGAATTCGCCATGCACAGGCAATTCTAGAAATTCACCATCTAGGGCTTGGAGGAAATAGGAGTCCTCCCCATGGGTACTGCAAATCTGATATGGGCCCATCCATAAGGGTTTGAATTTACCATGTTTACCCTTGTCCTGATCTTTTGCATTCCATACAAGCACCAGATCATTAATTTGAAACTTCCTCTTAGTAGCTCTCCTATCAAACAGGTATTTCACATCTTGTTGTCTCTTGAGGTTGATCTGGTGTGCTTTCCTTCTGTTTTCATCCAGTGCAACTAGCTAGTTCACTCTTTCTGTCATGGGATCTCTAATTTTCTCATCATTATCTTGGATGAATCTGTAAACTGGTAGGAAATTGTTTATAGGCAATCTGGCTGATGCACCATATACTAGCTCAAAGGGTGACATGCCAATAGCCTTTTTTACTATCACCCTGTTAGCCCAGATTGCTAACCTTAGTTTTGAATCCCAAGCTCTCTTGTTTTTATCCAGTATCCTCTTGATAATTTTCATGATGCTCTTATTGCTTGATTCTACTTGACCATTTCCCTGTGGGTGGTATGGTGATGCATATGATAGATTGATCCCATACCTGTTGCAAAAATCAACAAATGCACCTGATCTGAAGCACATAGCATTATCAGTGACTATCTTGAGTGGTACTCCAAACCTGATGATAACATTTTCCAGTATAAAATCTATCACCACCTTACTTGTAGCTCTCTTAGTTGGAATGGCCTCAATCCATTTGGTAAAATAATCAGTTGCCACCAAAATCCAACTGTGTCCCCCACCTGACTTGTGTGCAATTTCCCCTATGAAGTCAATTCCCCATTGCTGAAATGGAGCATCCACAGTTACAGTTCTAAGGGGTAAAGCACCATCATACCTCAGCTTTCCTGAGAATCTTTGGCAAGGGTCACACTTCCTCACTAACCTTTGTGCATCTGAAAAGAGAGTGGGCCACCAAATCCTGCCCTGAGAATCTTGTGGGTTGTTGTTTGGGCAGTATAATGTCCACCACACAATCCTTTATGCATGTCAATCAAAACATTGTTAGCTACATCCTCATCCACACACCTCAACAGCACACCATCAGGGCTTTTCCAGTATAGCTCACCTTGAACAATAGCATACTTGATTGCATGTAGCTTCAGAGTCCTCTTTTGACTGTCACTGAAATGGGAAGGACAACTCAGATTTTGCAAGTAGTATACAACATACTTGTACCATTCAGATCTTGATACATCTACATTTTCATTTTGGACTGCATTGACTTGGCATGCTTCCAAGTTTGACTGTGCCATCATCTTGGCTAATCCTTGTCCTCTTACCAACTTGGTAATTTGTATGTCTATGTCAAACTCTTGTAGTTTGTTTATCCATCTACACCTTCTTCCAGTCAGTTCCTATTGAGTGAATATATCCTTGACTGCTGCATGGGGTACATATGCAATTACATGTGATCCTACCAGGTATGGTCTGAAACTTTTGATGGCTCTGACTAATGCATATGCCTATTTTTCCATGATATCATATTTCAACTCGGCAGCCTACAAGGACATACTGAAAAAAGCTATGGGTTGCTCAAACCCGTCCTTATTTTTCTGTAACAAACATGCAGCAATAGTGTGAAAGGAAGCAAATGAAAACAATTGGAATGGCCTAGAAAAATCAGGAGATTTAAGAACAGGGGCCATCTTGATTGCCTCTTTGATACTCTGAAATGATTCAATTGCTTCACTTTCCCAGTGGACAGTTGCATCCTTTTTCATCATTTTGGAAATGTTCCTTGTGGTTTCTGCAAAGTTGGGAACAAATCTCCTAACAAAATTTATCTGTCCAAAGAAGGACTGAACTCCTTTTACAGTTTTGGGCATTTGAATTCTGTCAATAGCAGCCACTCTTTTTGGATCTATCCTAACTCCATCCTTGGAAACAATGTGCCCCAGAAGCTTTCCTTCAACTACCCCAAAAGCACACTTCTTTGGATTTAAAGAAATGCCATACTCTAGTGCTCTTATGAAAATCTGCTCTAGATGCAAACAATGCTGCTCTTCTTTCTTTGAATAAGTAGTCAGATCATCTTGATACATAGCCAGGATTCAATCAATCAACCCTGCAAAAGCAACATCCATTGCCCTTTGAAATGTAGCACCTGCATTTGTTAGTCCAAATGGCATTCTAACATATACATAAGTTCCCCATGGAGTGGTGAAGGCAGTTTTATACTATTCTGATTCCTTTACCTTCACCTGATTATAACCTTAAAATCCATCCATCATGGACAAGAGTTCACAACCAGTCACTCTCTGCAACATAGCTTCCATATTAGGCAGTGAATAATTATCCTTTAGAGAGGACACATTCAAGTTCCTGAAATCAACACAAAGCCTAATATCACCATTCTTTTTTCTGACTAGGATAAGGTTAGACACCCAAGTTGAATGTCTGATTGGCACAATTATTCCAGCTTCCCTAAGCTTTTTGAGTTCTTCTTGCATCTTAGGAGCTAAAGTAGGATTAATAGGTCTCTGCCTTTGTCTAAATGGCTCAACTCTAGGCTTCAATGGGATCTCATGCTGGAATAGATCTTCCCTATAGGCTTTTAGGTCCTTATATGACCAAGCAAAAACATGTTTATATTTTTTCAGTAATGCAATCAGCATACTCCTGATGTGTGGTTTGAGCTGCTTACCAATGTATACCTTCTTGGGGACCTGAGATGTTCCCAAATTTATCTCTTCTAAATCCTCCTTGTTTGCGGGAGATGTCTTTGTGACCAATTGGTCTCTACTGTCAAAAGCTCTCTCCAAAGTTACTAACCCTCTAGGGATCTTATTAGTCTTCAATTGAATTATCTCCTTTCCCACAAGAGTTTCTTTTCCATCTATAGTTTCTACAAAAGCTTGGAAATCAATTTCTTGATTCTCAAATTCATCTATGCAGTGCAAAAATTTTAACAAGTCCCTATCATCATTAAACACTTGCCAACTGCATATATTCTCTGGTACTGCAGGCCTGATTTTAACTTCTACATTTGTAACATCTGACAGAGTGATGTCATTTGGCCTTATTGCAACATTAGCTAAGAAATCAGCCATAACATTCTTCGATCTCTCTACCCAGCCTATTGAAAATGCATCAAAAAGTTCAATGGTATCCCAAACAACATGCTTATATTGTTTCAATCTTTTGTTTTTTGAAGCATATCTATCTCTAATTTGGGATCAATCAGCTCAGAATCCCCAAATACTCTTAGCATTTTGATTCCATGTTTGAGAGCTATATTTAGGCCTAAGAGTAAAGCCTCATATTCTGCAATGTTGTTTATGCAAACAAACCTCAGCAAGAAAGAGAATTTGAGGAGCTTACCATTTGGAGATAGGAAAACAACTCCAGCTCCAGAGCCTTCTTTTGCACAAGCTCCATCAAAAAACATAGTCCATAAACCTTGCTGGTCCAGCTCCTTGATGCAGACATTTTTTTCTTTATCCTCTCTATCATCTGAGACAACCTTGAAGTTATCACAGTCAGTGTTTACAAAGCATATCTGTTCCTCTGCTTATTGGTCTTCCACTTTCTCTGATGATCTTTCTTCTCTGATTAGCTTAACATCCCTGCCATTCATTGGAATCATGGCATATGACAAGTCCAGCTGCATACTTCCACCAATTAGTGCTGCCCATCTTCTTGACAGCAACATACCATACTGTGGCTTGATGTCAACCACTGTTATATTCATTTTATATCCTTTTTAGGAAATGCTGCTAGTTTGATATCTACATCCTTCATGATTCCAATGACTGGTACCTCTCTGGCATCCATAGCATAACATTTTCCACATGCCCTGTCAATTTTCAATCCAGCTTGTTGCATGATGGCTAAAGGCATAATATTTGTAGATGCTCCAGAGTCAAGCATACAATTTCTGATTATTTTTCCATTTATAACCAAGGATACATAAAATGGTTCCACTTGTGAGGGGCACTTTGTCATAGTCACTCCTAAATAGACTTCAGGGGCCTCATCTTCTTCATTACACATGACATGCTTCTCACCCTAGATCTGAGCATTTTGTTTGGCTTGAAAAGGCACCCCTGAAATTAGGGATATTGTCCTATTCTTGATTTCTTCCACTTTCATCAGTTCCATAAGTGGAACAGAGACTTTTACTTGGGAGAGGACTTGAGCTATATCAAATGAAGCATAATTTTGTATAACAATTGTAGCTTGCTCCACGGTCTTACTCTTATCCTGAACTGATTTAGCTTTTACTTTCATAGTTCCTTGATCATCATTCTTGTCTTGGGAATCTTTACCTTGATCTTCAGCCTGGGGGATTCTATTTTCTGATCCTTGAGATTCATGACTTGTTCGTTGTCTAAAATTTTGCTTATTATTAACCCACTACCTTTTTTGTGGTTCAATTCCCTTATGACCATGCACTGGCTGACCTGGAGAAATACCTTCTGGTTGATGTGAGCTTCTTAACTGAGCTTTACCTCTGAGATTGTAGTTACTCTTGACTTGGGCCACTACTGCAGCTGTGAGGGCTCTAATTTCCTCATCAGAAGGCCGTTGTAAGTTACTCAGAAAATTGTGTGAGCTCTGAGCATACACATAGTTTTCTTCATCATTTTCATCATAAGAATCCTGTTGATAGGCTCGAATTCCATTATCTATATTCTCATCAGCATCATAAAGATGGTATCCATTGCTTATGGACATCATATTAACATCATCATCTTGCACATAATGTGGCTCATTGCATTCATTACAAGATGTAGCATTATCATACAAGGACTGAGCAATCACACACTGTGACTGTGAATGCAGCATCTGACAAATTATACACCATGGAGTATCATCAACAATATTTACAACTTTCTTTAGAGGATCAGGAGTTTCTTTGACATGTTGAGATCTCTGATTTGTGTTGTTATGTGGGAATATAGGCTTACCATTATGCCAATTGGTATTATAAGGCATATCATGCAATGATGGTCTCCTTTCCTGCCTTTGGTAGACTTGCCTATCAGGACCTATCCCTTTTTCACTTCTAGCTAGTCTATAACTTAGGTCCTTAACAACATTTGCCAATTTATCTATCTTATCTTTAGGGGCAGATGTATTACCTTGAGTGTTTTGAGGCTTGTTTGGATTTTGCAGAATTTTCATATCATCCCTTCTGTTTGTCTTGCCTGATGCCTTCCTGTTGTTCTCAATATTCACTGCAATTCTAAAAGCATCCCTGAGAGTAGCAAGGCTTTTATCTCTTAATCCATATGTAGTTTTTGCATCAAAAGCATTAATATATAATATTATGCACATTGGTTCATTTGGCCTCATGTGATGTGGCAATTTGTTTAACACTTTAGTAAATCTTGCATTAAAATCTGCAACCTACTCATTTGACCCTTTAATGATACTGGTAAACTCATTTACAAAAAAGCTAGGGTCAGTTTTGTCACCATATTGCTCCTTAAACACCCTTTTAAAATCATCCCATGATGAAACACTCCGGTCAGGCAGATTCTTGTACCATTCTCTTGCCTCATCAACTAAAGATTGCATGAATGACTTCATGAAAACATCCTCTTGTTCAACCTCAAAGTTGTCCATGACATTTTGAAAAGCCTTTAGATGATCTTCTCCTGACACAGTGTTGTTTCCTAAAAATTTAGGCGCTTGCAGCCTTAGATGGTTGTCAATGGGGTTAGGATACCTAGTAATACCATCAAATACCAGCTGTCTGAATCTATCTAGCTACATGGGCTGTCGATCAAACTGATTAACATTAACATTTCTGTTTGCATTCTAGTTTCTCACATTGTTCAGTGGTATCCTAGCGTCATTCACATTTTGTCTTTCATCATTATGCTGATGTTGCACTTCATTTCTTTGCTGATGTCTTTGCAATTTGCATTCTCAAGGGTAGGAATTGAATCATTTTGGGTAGTCCTTAAAGCTTGCACTTTCTGCCTCATGTCATCTTTGATTTTCATGGCTTGCAGATACTCTAATTCTACTCTCAAATTTCTGATTTCTTTAGCTAACTATTCTTCCTTAGGCATGGAGGTAGATGGTCTTATACCATTCTGATCATCATCTTCATCATCCCTCTGAGACTCTGCCTCTTCAAACCTTTCACTAGGGTCTAGAAATGGGCGTTCTTGGAACACCTCTAACCTCATTCTCACGCTACCACCCTGTTGCCTCTCATATACACCCTGAATATCAGTTTCTACATTTGAAAAGTAAGGCACACGCTGTCCTGATGGCCTAGGGTTGTCTTGCATATCATCATTTTTTCTAGGGGAACCCTCATGACTAGCTGAGATAGCTCCCTTTCTTCTGTACATCATTCTTCTTGTTACTGGTAACTCTTCAAATAAAGGATTTTGTTGGGATCTTCTCCCCTGCATATAAATTTTACTTTGACCGGTTGGGAGATTACTTCAGAGTCGCCACCTATTACTAGGAACTATTTTCTTTTTGTAAACTAGGGTTCTCTCACAAACGTCCCCAGCGGAGTCACCAATTTCTGTTGCGACTCAGATGGGCCACAAATATTTCACCAGGGAGGACAAAAAGATAACAATTTTAAAATCACTCCCCAGCAGAGTCACCAATTTCTATTGCGTTTTTCCCAGACTGGATGCTTACTCCCAGATTTCCCTACAAGGTAGCCATCAATGATAAACAAGATCTCTGGGCCAGGGGCCAATAGTGTAGGAGATAGACTCTATATTTTATCTCCTCTTCTTCTTCAGGCTCTGCGAAACCTAGGGAGGTTTTCCCTACTCAACATCCATAAGGATTGCATACTAAGGCTGGGATGCTGACAGAAAGCAGATAAGTCCTCCTGTAAGTATATCAAAACTGAAAGATAAGAGCAAAGGGGCTAACTTTGGGCCTATTTGCAGTTGTAGACAGAGGACTTGGATCCTAAACTAATTCTACTGTCCTAATGGTTGTTTTAGAATTTGATTTTGATTTTATGTTTGGATGCAAAGCTCGACATGGTATATAACACAAACACAAAGCTAGATCGGTGCCTATCCAGGGCCTGGAGTCAGTAGACATACACCTGTGAATGATATGCATGAACAACTAAAACTAGATTTCAGGGGGACACATATGATACCTGCCTTACAGATATCTCCCAATACAAAGTGTTAAGCTATCTATACTTATGGCATCCCTACTACAGTATACCCTTCTCAATGTTCAATCTAAAAATAATTCAATCTACCACTTGAGCATAAGTTAAAAGATCAGACATTCAACACAGGAATTCTATGTTCTAGAGTCTCAAACATTCCTTAAATATCCAGACTCAAAAGAAAGATACATGCAATACTGGAGATAGAATTAACAAAACACATGCCAACATAGCATTTCTCATATAAAATTAACCATGAAAATAGTGGATTCATGCAAAAAAAACATACAACAAGAGATACATAGACTCACAAGTTTTGCTGCACAGAGCTACCAAATCAGCTGTATTGCATTACAGAGCCAAATGTGCAACTTTCAACAACCAAAAAATGGTAACACAATCTGCTTATAACAGCCAGATAGTGTACCATAAGCAATTAATTACATGGCAAAAATATTAAAATTCGCCAGATACAGATCCCACAAAGGAATGGTGCTCAGAAGATATTAATGCAGTAGACAAAGAGGGGCCTCGAGCCATGCGCCATTATCTGGGGTCTTCACTCAAAAATTGGGCAACCTGATCATGTGTACCAATGTCCACATCTCTGCATTGTCGCCATTAAAGGTCTCAACCACCCACGTTTCACTTGGAAACTGTCGCTGCATTTCAAATAGAAGTTCTCGCCAAAAATGCACTTTACTGAAGCTTCAAATGTGCAAGAAGAATAGTCCCACATGCAAGGTGCGGAGACCCCTTCAGTAATTCATAAACATTGTTGCACACACAAAGGGTATCGAGCGTTTTGCCACACTCGACACACAACCCTTTGCCGAACACCCATCGCTGTGACACAAACCATCGGCCTACTCCATAATTCTCCTACCGACCTTACTAGTCTCACCGATGCCTACTTCACATTTCCCATCATCGGCCAGACCAGAACTATCGGGCTAGCACGAAACTCCATCACCGATATAACAACTCCTGCCAATGAACTATGGCCTCATCCCTCTGCTGGCCAAACACACGCCGATGATTCTTCATCGGCCAAGCACTACCCCATCGGTGGACCCTCCAACTGCTAGTCCGATCTCAATAGTCTCGCCGATGCGCCGAACGTCAACTCCACCGTCGGCCAGACTGAACACAAAGTCATCCCGATGGCATTCCCCATCGGGGTGACTTCCTTCTATCGGTGAACCACAAAACACACTGGCCGATAATATAAGTCTAGCCGATGAACTATGGCCTCAGATACCCCCATCGGCATGACCAACACCGTCGGCAGAACCACAATCTCCTTCGCCGATAGGCAAAGGTCTAGGCGATGGAAGAAGATATGACTGCTACCATCATGATCGCTAAGACAAAAACAAATTCATGTCGATGAAGAGGGAAACCTAGGGTTTGAGTGAAGAAACCCTCCACATGCTAGCTCAACCTCCAGGCCAAAATGAGCACCAACACTAGGCATCTAAGGTATATTCCTTCATAGTTCTTCTTGAAAAAAACTCCTCCTTTTATCATGTATTTTTGGGATCTTATCTTCAAGGCTCTCCTCTGTGAAGCCTGCAATCTTGAAGGACATCTTCCAGTAATCAAGATGTGCCTGATGTCTGAATACCATTCTCCAGTTTCCTTTGTATTTATGACATATTGTTGGCTCATGATGTTAGGATCAATTTCAGATATCATCTGACTCAAGGCTTGTCCTCTCACTAATTTCATGGGTGTTATGTCCATATCATACTCTTGGAGGATAGTTATCCATTTGGCTCTCTTTTCACCTAGTTCACTTTGCATTAAAAGCATTTTTACTACTGCATCTGGTACTACAACAATCACTTTACTTCTCAAGATGTAATGTCTAAACTTCTTGACTGCTCTGACCAGAGCAAGTGCTTGTCTTTCAACATCCATGTATCTAAGTTCTGCATCCCTGAAAGGACAACTCATGAAGGCTATAGGCTTTTCTTCTTTAGCCTCATTTCTTTGTGTTAGTACTGTTGTAGACGTATGCTCTGAAGCAAATGAGTATATGTAAAAATATTTGGTATAATCTGGACTAATCAGAACAGGAGCATTAGATATAGCTTTCTTGATATCTTTAAAATCTACTCTAGCTTCAAGTGTCCACTCAATTTTGGCATCCTTCTTAAGCATTGCATTCAATGGTTTAACAATCTCTGCAAAACCAGTAATGAATTTTCTAAGGAAATTGATCTTACCAAAATAAGACTTGAGCTCCTTCTTACTTCTAGGATGCTGTATCTTCATGTTCAATTCTACTCTCACAGGGTCGATGACAATCCCATTCTCTATTATTAGGTGACCTAATAATTTCCCTGTGGTTACCCCAAATATGCATTTCTTAGGGTTTAGGGATATTCCATAATGTTCACATTTCTTTAGTACTTTCCTAAGGTCTTCTACATGATTCCTTCTCGCTTTAGAGAAAACTGTCAAGTCATCCATGTATATGACGATGTATTTACCAATTAATCCCCTGAAGGCTATATCCATTGCTCACTGAAAAGTGGCTCCAGCATTTATCAATCCAAAGGGCATGCGCTTGTAGGCGAATATTCCCCACTTAGTGGTGAATGCAATCTTCAATCTATCTATCTTATCTACCATCACTTGGTTGTAACTTGAAAAGCCATCCAAAAATGACATCATCTTTGCACCATTTACAATCTACAAGACCTCATCTAGAGAAGGCAAAGGATAGTTATTCTTTTCAGAAGCTCTATTTAAATTCCTAAAGTCTACACACAACCTAATGTCACCGTTCTTCTTCCTTACTGGGACCAAGTTAGCCACCCATGCAGAATGTCTCACAGGAAATATGATCCTAGCATTAAGCAATTTCTTCACTTCAAAAATGATGGGGTCCCGCAAAGCATTAACAAGTCTTTGCTTTTGTCTAAAGGGCTTGACATCTGGCTTTAATGGTATAGTATGAGTGATGATCGAAGTATCATAAGTTTTCAACTCATCATATGTCTAGGCAATAAAATGAATATAATCTTTAAGTGCCTGGGTTATCCCTAACATTTCTTCTTTTGTACACACCTTTCCAATTAGGACATTCATTTTCTCTACATCATGTCCTATGTTAACCAGTGAATATTCTCCTCCATCTGCTTTAGGGAGATCTTTCTGATTCAGCATGTTATCTAAATCAAATGCTCTTTCCAACTCTATCATTCCTTTGGGAATCTTGTTACTAGGAAACTCTATGATCTCTTCTTCTTCCCAGATATGATCTTCTACATTTCTTAAATTTATGATCTATGCATCAAACACATCTCTATTGGATATGAAGTCTAAAATGTGTTGGTCATCATCAAACACTTGAAGGTTAACTACATTGTCTGGTATAGAGGGTACTGACACTAATTCAACTAAAAATCTCTTAAAAATAGATATGGATAATGGTTCCAAAGTACTTGTGGCTTGGGCCAAGGCATCTGCCCTATGATTTTGTTTTCTAGGCACATAGGTGATGTTAAATGCATCAAAATCTTCTATCAGATCCCATACCCTATGTCTGTAATTAGACAACTTCTTGTAATTAAAATAATATATGCCTCTTACTTGTCTTACTACCAATTCTGAGTCTCCATAGACATGCAAAATCTTTACTTTCTTTCTAAGTGCAAACAATATCCCATGGATCAGAGCTTCATACTCTGTCACATTATTTGTTCATGGGAATTGCAATCTATATGCTTCTAAGTATCCAGCCCCTTGTTTTGATTTAGATCCATCAAACCTGAAGATCCATGGCTTATCTTCAGTTAAAGGTTTGTCTAGGCCTTCTCTTTTCTTTTTAGCTCTATCAGCTGTGCCACTTGATATCCATTTTAATTTTGATGTTTCATTCTTCTCAAACTCCACCTTATCTGGCTGATGTGAAACTGATAGTCCTTTTTCTTCCCTGTCATCAGAAGGAGGATCCTTTGAACAAGAAAAAATTTTCTTTTCCAGAATATGCAAACATAATGAACAAGTAGTTTCTGAATGTGGTGCTTCATGTAACCTGCACAATCCCTCAATTAGAACATCCTGTGGGGATCTTTGCTGCTGTATCATCTTCTAAATTTGTTTTGATAAGAATTCCTCAAACTTGGACGAATTACTATCTCCATCATCATCAAATATTTCATAATCTGACTCAACCAAGCAATCAGTTCCTGGGGTGATATTCTTGTTACTCTTAGAATTACTCTCGCTGCACACCAATATCTCTTCTATCATCTGAATATGACTTTCATCATGATATGTGCTTTCTTCTGTTCCTACAAATGATAGACAAAAATTAGTATCACTATCACTATCTGTAAAACTTACCCCGAATATGGATGATGATGCCTAACTACATGCTTGTTCTAGTTCCATCATGTCTAAGCAAGCATCACAAGTCTTTTTAGAATGTGCCTCATCATGTAACATGCACCATCCTTCAATTAGAACATCCTCAATAGACACTTTTAACAATTGGCAATGTTGCACCTCTTTGGACAAGTACATCCGAAAGTTCTTGAAGTGGTCTATTTCTATCTCATTTTCAGAGCTACAATCAGACTCTAAAATCATTCTATCATCCTGAAGATTGTCATTATGAACATGAACATCATACATGAGGATCTCCTCTATCTTGACAGTTTGGGGTCTGATGGAATACACTTCGGGTTCAACATCTACATACATGATCTCATTGGTTTTATTGTATTTAGTGATCATATGTTTCATGCAAGGTTCAACAACTATCCTTATTTGGTTAGGTATTCCTTTCCAAGGTAACCACATGTGACTGAAATCAATGGACATTTATCCATTGAGTGTTTTTGACCAATCCCTGCTGAGCAGCATCCCATAGGTATTAGGTATATCTACTACCTGAATATCAATGTAGTATTGGATTCTTGGATCTGATGCTAATTGAATATGGATATGAGTTAATTCCCCTACGACACTCACCTTTGTTTTATCTAACTGTGTTACTTTCTTCAGTGACTTAGCAGGATGCAACCCTAAGGCGTTACATATGGACAGGGGCATTACATTAGTAGATGCACCTGAATCTACTAGGCAATTATGCAAATTCTTACTAAACATCCTCATGGTAAGGAGAAAAGGTGGTGACTCAGTTTTATCTCTGTAAAGAGTCATGTTTGAAGTCTCTATAGTTTGAATAGTTGCTAGAGTTTTGTGTTTAATAGTAATATCCTTAATGGCATGATCTTTATTCCTAGTCTAACTTGAGGTATGATTATCCTCTTTTGGAGCAAGATCATCTTAGGATTTCATGAAAGCTTTTTTAATAGCTAGGGTTTTGAGTAGTTTTGATAATGACAGACTGATCTTGATCTTTTTCATTTCATTTGCTAAGTATGTGACCAATTTATCAGACTCAGGGGGCAGATTACTAGATTTTGATACTGTATTTTGTGGTACTAAGTACTGAGCATTAACTTTAGGAAATCCAGGGTTATTACTTACCTTAGGATCAGGAGTGTTGAAATTATTTGGAGGCAAGGATGTAGTCAAAGGACTAGCAGGTCGGTTGGAGTTATTCCTTAGGTTGTAATTATGTCTACCCTTATACTGTTGTTGATAAGCATGTACTTCTTCATGTTCAATTGATGGCTCATTTTCATCTTCAAATGGAAAAACATAATTGGTTTCAAAAGCCATAGCCGACTCTTCACATGCTAAGGTGTAATTCTAATGAGGTGACATTGTCTGTTGATGAAGATAATTGATGAAACTTTCTAATACAAGAGCAGAATCATATCCACAGGGGACAATTTCATTTCCTTCAACACAAGGTGGATTACTTGTAGTATTAGATACTTTAGTTTGGAATATGCTGGCGGCTATCTTAAACTGAGGACAATCCAGCTCTGCATGAGCATTGGTATTATGTATCCTACACCAGTTTGTCAGAGCTGCCTCTGCCAAATTCAATCTAGTGGTCTGCTTAGGTTCACTAGGAGGCTAATTATCTAAGGGTGATGGCAGAGAACCATTGTTTGGCCTAGTGTTCCACACTCTAGGTTGTCTAGGGAGATTATTGTTACCATTGTTGTTATTATAGTTGTTATTGTATCCCCTATCAGAATAATTAGATCTATCATTGGCATATCCTCTATTCTGATTGGGTTGAGAATAGAAATTCTGACTCCTCAAATGAGTGATCTCAGTGGTGAGTTTCCTCAATTGTACTGATATCTCTTTAATTTCTTCCTTTTCTTCCTGAACTTTGGCTACTACATTCTTTGTTTGGGGTTTAAAGAAGGAAGAGCCATTGTTATTATTATTAGACTATTCCACAACCTGAGGTACTTGTGTATGTCCTGGATATTGTAACATTTGACCATTTCCATTTGGAGGTGGCATGATACTAAGTGGAGTTATCTGTAAAGGACTTGGCATTATAGCTGGAGGTATCATGGTTCCATTGGTCTGTTGTTGAGCAAGATATGTAGGATAAATAGGGAGTGTAGGAAATGCAATATTAGGTGTTGGAGTAGGAATCAACTGTTGACTAACTTTGATAGCTTCTTCAAAAGCGCCTGCCAAGGTTGTGACACCAAGATGTGTTCTCCTGATAAACAAAGAAGTCAAGGGATCTAAGGCTGAGTAGTAAATACTCCTAGTAGCTTCATCTGTTACGGTATAGGGAGCAACTAGCTTTCAGAGCATCTGTTAGAATCTTGCATTGAAATTGGCAATAGGTTCTCCCTGAAATCTCTTGATTGTGGCAAACAGATGATAATTCATTGAAGGATCTATAGGTATTTTGAATCTATCCTTAAAGGCTTTCTCCAAGGTAGCCCATGAACTGACTGAACCTTGACCAATATTGATATACCAATTATATGCCTCTTCCCCTAAGGAAAATGGAAATAACTGCATACCACATCCTGATGTTCAATTCTTGCTCTACAATAGGATTCCTTGAATGTTCTAATGTGATCATTAGCATCTTGATATGGATGGTATTTAGGACAAATCTTATTAGGATTTTTAGGTAAAGGATGATATGCAGTGAAAGTCAGAGGTGGCTCTACAGTAAAGAATGACATTGTGAATAGTGGAGGTTGGACTTGGGGTGTGACAGGTGGTCTTGTAGGTATTTACAACCTGATAGGAGTTATCAAAGTGTGTTCTGGTGAAGCTCCTGACACACTAGAACCAGGAGAATGATGAATATCTATTGTTCTAGGTCTGAGTCCCCGGATAGGCAATTCTTCAAAGAGTCCACTAGATCTGGACCTGGTATTTGGCCTGAGAGCCGGGATTTCTTGAATTTTAAGAAAATTTGGCTTGTTTACTATAAAGGTCAGCTAAAACACTCTAGCAAAGGCTATATTTATGATCAGAATCTGAAATTGACTGGATATTTATGCAATATTTGCAGAAATGATGCAAATATGAGGTGATGTGAGACTTTTGGACACAAGCAACAGGATATCAGGTCCCTTAAGCAAATTACTTCAAAGCTTTAGCAGAAAGACCTGAAAGAGAACTTATCTTTTGAATATCACAGTGATCAACCACAAAGCTTGAAATATTTACGCTCAATTTTGAAAACTTTGCAACAGATAAGCACAAACAAACTCAAAACAGAAAATCCTTGCACATGACTTGAAATACAAAGCTGCGTGAGTATTACCTTTTCTTCTGTGTCATCAAATCAGAAAAGTCTACTAATGAAGGCCCTCCTTCTAGTGCCAATTTATGTTGATGATGATTGTTAGTCATAACAACATGCATAAAAATTTGCACAACAAACCTTTATTATCTTGTAAAGTACGATCAACTTAGGATAAGTTGATGACTCCAAGTCTCCGTTGATCAGGTCATGATCATCTGACATTACTCAGAGGTTGATGTGACATGTTGTTTTCCATTTCAAGGGGTCTTACATTTGTCTAGGTGATCATTATTGTACTATATCCTATAAATTCACTCCACAGAGGTTAATTCTACTCTATTTTCAAAGATTGTTGAGATAGTTGTAAGTTTCATCAATTCTTCTGATCATTAATCATTATAAACTTGCTCCTTCTTCTACACTGCAAATCTATTCAAATGATGTGTCTATATGTGGATATTTATATGTATTTCATGGATATTATCTGAATTTGCAATATATTTATCAATTTGACATGCTTTCACTCCAAATATGCTCTGTATTTTCAATTATCTACAGGATATCTGCATATTTCATGTTTTATTTGCTTTTGATTGTCTGTTATTTGCAATTATGGAGATGATTTGTAATGAAATTAAAAGAAATTTAAAACAATACTTCTATTTTTAGTGAAACTTTAGTTATTGAATCACACACACACAAGATACATTCATGGAGAGAAGAAATCAAACCATAGGTCACCAAGATGTTCCATAGATAGATATGGTTGATGCTAACTTCAAAGGAATTAGGAGTGAAAATAATAGATGCAGGCTGAAAAGTACTCCAAGGGACGCAGCTAATCAATGCATATATCTAGATTTCAATCACATATTACTCAAGATTTATGATGATTTGTAATCAAAATGGATTCTCGTTCATTAAGTATGCATAACATGTACATTTACAACAACTTTGAAATGAGTCGTAAATTTTTCAGCAATCAAATTTCAATTAAGTTTTGAATATCTAAAAGATTGCACCCCTGCACCTTTTATAGAATAAGGTGAGGAGGCAGTTACAATTGACCAATGGTCAAGATTTATCCATTAAGATCAACGGTTGCCAATTACCCTATGACTTAGTCAACTTTTCCTTATGGTATAGGTTGCCAGCTAGCAACCATCTGTATGACTCATTATTTATGAGTACTTATGCATATGTTCTCTTAGTGATGCATCTTCATTCATTCCTCAGGTTCTTCTTCTTCATCGTTCTCCTCCTCTTCATCACTTTCAACATCACTATCACTTTGATATACATCATCTTGTATGTGGACCTTTACTGCTGTCCTGATATGTTCATATGCTTGTACTATTTTGACAACCTCTCCCCCATCTTGGATTCTGGCTTTTGCTATTGCATGTTTATGAGACTGGAACTTAGCCTTGAGAGCTTCCAGCTTACATTTCCTGTTGTTTAAAGTCTCTTTGTACGTTTCTACTTTAAATTTTATCCTCATAATCTTATTCATTACTTCTTCTATCAGTTGGGTGAGAGGGTCATCTGCTACTGACTTAAAATTATCATGCAGAGCCTTAATAGCAAAGTCTGCATCCTGATTCTCAAATTTTCCCTCTATTTTCTCTTCCAAGGCCTCAAGGATTTTTGCTTCATATGCCATCATACTGTGCAACTTTACACTAATATCCCTGAGCTTGCTGCTGCACTTCCTCAAGATATCACATTCAAACCTTATATCCTCATACCATATGCCTATCAGCAGGGCAATATTATTATCTAATACTTTATTGCTTATCAAAATTCATGGATCAATTCTTTTCATTTCACTTAGAGTAGTCAGGTCCTTTTCTAATTGGAATGACTTTTTTCCTGTATCATTTTGCATTTTATCTACCTTCCTCTTCAGACTCCTCAAAGAATTCCATCTCTATAGAGAGGCCCTCAATACATCTTCAGCCCCAGTGAGAGCTGACAACATCCACTTTTCCATGACCATTGCCTCATATTTCATTAGGTCCAACTTGGTGACCTCTTCTTGTGATATGACAATCAATGGGACTACAGGATCAACTGGTGTATTATCAGGGTTAATTAACCCTTTTATGAAAGAATGTAGCTGAGCAATGTGCTCCTTATACATTTTATTTTTCTCTTTCTCCTTCTTCACCCTTTAGGTTAAAGAATCAATAATATCCTTCCCTTCCTAACCTTCCTAGTCCTCATTGGCAAAACCCAAATCAATAGTTGTGATTTGGAATTCCTCTAGGCTAATTTTGCCTTTCTCCTTTTCTACTGTGGGAAGTGCTATCTACGCAGTTGTTCTACCTGTAGTAGGATCTCTCTTTATGGCTGATGTTAATCTGGCCTTCCTCCTTGGCTTCATCATCTTTTTAGCAAACAAGGTAGAAACATCAAACTCTTGAATTTCTGGCCCTTGTTCCATACTTATTTCCTTTTCCAGCCACTAAGGAACATCATCTCCAGCTTCTTGGTGGCCTTGGTCAATATCATGTATGCCATGTTCTCCAGTATCTGCTTCTATTCTTGGTGGAGAAGGCACCTTCTTGATTTCTTCCTCATGCATTTCTTCATGAGGGGGATCTTGTTGAAGTTCTTCCTGCTGAGGGGTTGCCTTCTGTAAATGAGGATACTGTGGAATGTCCACATTCTGATCTTGTACCTGATCTTGTACTCCTTCCTTTTGATTTTCCTCCTCTTTATTATTTTTCTCATCCTGTGGCATATTGACATCTATGGATGCCTATGTATTTTGCCCTTGTGAATCACCTTGATCAAGGGTCATTTCTTGTACTCCACCTGATGCACTAATGTCTTGTGGCTTAGGGTCCTCCTGACCTAATTTATCCTTAGTTCTTGGGACTTCTCCCAGATCTCCCTGAGTCTGAGCAACACCAGCATCTGATATATCTTGATCACCCCCACTCTTCTATTGAACTTCTACTATTTTTGGTTTTGTGGGTGTCTCATGCTGTTGTTGACCCATATAAGGAGCAGTGCTATCCTTTTCTACATGCTTTGCCACTTCAATCTTTTCTGGTTCATTGGGTGCACCTATTTTATCCTTAGGGATTACATCACCCCTATATGTTAAATCTACAATGGCAGGGCTAGTCACTTGCTCAACCAAATTATCGATCCCTATCTATTGGGTTGCCCTCTCTGGGCTACCTTGTTTCATCTCTTCTGTTTGCTTCACTTCCTCCAACACCACCATTTGTGCTAATTGGGTTCCATGAGGGGTCATGCAGGTGCTAGAAACCAAAGTCCCCATTTGTTGAGAAGCCACAATCTGAGCCACCTCATCATCAGACAAGTCCATGGTATCCTCCAAAGAGAAAGGTACACCTTGACTTGCTTTAAACACTTCTCCTGTTTGTTCCTCTACTTTCTTAGTTTTGAATTTTATTATGGTGGGAAGAGGAACATCATGTTGCAGTTACTTCTTGAAAGCTTCACCACGGACTCCTCTCAATATGATGAGGTCAGCCTGGATATCCCCCCTCATGGTTGTTCTTTGTTTTTTGAGTGGTGACATCAACGACATCGCCCTCCTCTTCTTGCTAGCTACCTGCAAGTCATCACCTCCAAGATCTTTATTTACCTACTCTTCTTCCAAATGGATGCCTTATTCAACTTCCTACTACAAGGTCTGGCCTTCTACCTACACTTCTGTAGTTTCAACAGCGGGCCTCAAAATTCTCTTAGTTTTTGGTTTTTCAACTAGAGGCTGTGCAGATGATGGGGATGCCTGACCTGATGTAGATACACCTGCAGCTGACATGGCAATCCTTTCAATTATCACCCCTTTGGTTCATCTTCACTTTTCTTACCCTTAGGGGGACCTTTCCTTTATTTTTCTATAGGCAATCTTTCCCCATTGGATTTTCTCTTCTTAGTGAGGAAATCATCATATGCCTTATCAGATACCTCCTGCGTCTTCTTCTTGGCATCAACTGTAAGGGTGACACCCCTTTTCTTTAATCTGGTTATCTCCTCATCCACCCAAGCCTGGGTTAACTAGATCACCCCACTTGTCAGCTGATCCTAGCATATATCCTCTAGCTATGTAAGATCTGGGGCTGATATGGTGTCATTATACACCTTTTTGTCCTCATATTCCTTGGACATGATCTTCCCATCATCCTAGTAGCTACACTGGCACCGGGATGTAGTCAAAGGTTTTAATTTGATTTAAGGTGAGTCTCTAGTATTTCCTTCTTCTCACCTCAGATTCATTATCACAATCAGTCCAGAAGTCTTCTAGATGCTTTTGATGTATCAGTTTTCCTAGTATCTTCTGCATCCTGCCATAAGGATCATATGATCTGGCTAGGAGAAATGGTTGTAAATACATCAATTTTAGCCCTTCCATGACATGTTTTATGCTCTCTGAATCTGAGCACATGTACCAGCCCATGGATATTGGAAATAAAACTAGAGGTATCTTCTTTTGTGCCTTGTAGGCTTCAACTATTGTAGATACCTGTTTGACAAATTCCATCAAGACAAGCCTATCAGTAGGGTATCTTGGCAACATAAGAGGTTGTCCCTCAAATCCCTCTATCCTGATGAATGAAAAGGTGGCAAACTGGATAAACCAGGCTACATGCCGATAAACAACTTCCTGAGCTTCCATACTCAGCCTTTTAGTCCTGTCCTCCATAGTTCTGACCAGATGCATGGAGAATGCATCATTTACCAATTTGTAGTCCAGGAGGTAATCTTTCCTTTGTAATTGGAGATAATGATCCCATATGTGTGCATCATCAGCATCACCACCATCCTTACCCACTATCTTTAAAGCATCAAAGGTTCCTTTATATGCACATGAGTATACCACATATGATGTCATATAAAATAAGCATGTTTGTCCTCCTAGGTTCTTTATTCCTTCATCTAGTGTGTCACTGATGATCTTAGCCCATAATAGCCTATTGTCGGCATATAAGACCATCTGGATGATCCCAAACATTTGGTTCTTAAAATTTCTAGTATGAGGCATGCTAGTCATTCTACTTAGCAGGGAAATCATATATTGGTACTCATCATCAAAATCAAATTTATACAGATGCACGAGTAATTTGGCTGAGGTGGCATATGTGCTGCTCTTCGACCTCCATTGGTAGATCCTCTTCCTTGCATTTTTTTTATTATTGTTGTACTCTATTTCCAACTTGCACAGGTCCACACTCACTACCTTCTTCCCAACTGGCAGATTGAAAGTGGTGGTAATGTCCTTGACTAAGAAGTCTGTATATTGTTAATAACTGAGAGGGGGGGGTGAATCAGTTATTCTAATTATTTCTTCTTTCTGAACTTTCTTATTAATCAAAGCAGCATTAATTCAAACAAGCAAATATTACCATGAAATGAAAAACACATGACACAATATTTTTGACATGGAAACCCTGTTAAGGGAGAAAACCACAGGGTGATTAACCTAAAGATTATTCTCTGTTAGAAGAATAAGGAATTACAAATTGGCACTTGCCAATTAGGGCTCACTGCCCGAGCACATTGCTCACAAAGGAGGCACACTGCCTACAAGGAGACACACTATCTACAAAAGAATGTTATACAATACTTGAACTAATTGGAAGCATCCACATATGCTAGAGTTCAGTTCCGGTTAGGCTCAGTACACTGATCTGCTGCACTTCATCTTTCCTCTTCTCTTTATTCTGCTTTTCTTTCACATACTGGATCTTTCTTACTGCTTCTGTTCTGCTCTACACTTATTCACATATCACATCACATAACTACTCTTCTCATAACTAAATCCATCCTATATATATATCCGCACAAGTGATTTCATTATCTTTCTAGTCGACACCCGGAACAGTTTATCTTCTCACAAACTCTGTTCTGTCGGTTGAATCCTTGCACATCAAGTAATGCGGATCAAGCATATACTTGTAGATATCATTAATCATGTCAGCCAAACATGATTCATACCTTCACAACCTTTACCATCATCAGTAACACATCCGGAGAATAGTCTGATGTTCTGTCAGTCAGTTCTTCCTCTGTTCATACTGTCACTCAGGAATCCGGTACTCCACTATTCATATCTTTTTCCTTGTCCATCACCGGAGGCTAAATCCTTGGAATATACCACTCAAGGTGTCCTCTTGACTTCCCCAGATCTGCACTACACCAAGATACTTCATCTGAGAGATCCAGACCTGTCTGTCGGACCTTGCCACATGCTCTGTTCTTGTTCACCGGACCACAATAATCTTCATTCTGACTTCCGGTAGAGACACACCATGACTTGCGGATATGTGGGATGACCTTTGTTGCCATCAATGACAACAACCATGAATCCATATAGTGTCTCTTGCCAACAATCTCCCCCTTTGGCATTGATGGCAACACTTAGTGAAAAATGACTAAGTGTTTACACTATGCTCCCCCTTGGCTGATGCTCTGTCTTTATATACATTTTTCGGAGCTCCCCCTTAGTTGGATTCCTCATTTTTCACTGCTCCTCACTCCCCCTTTGACATCAATGGCAAAGGGTAGGGTCCGCACACCAAAATTTTCAAAAAAAATTTACTATACTTGGCTGTATATTACATATTCACATAAACTGAAGAATATCTGCAAAGGATGTCTTCAACTGGATGAGTTCTGTAGCCCAACTTTGCTTCATTCTATCCAAAATTGAAATGTGACCACTCAACAAAAATGCAAAAGCTTCTACCCTCTTAAGATCTGTCAGATCATTTGTGTGGGCGGTAGTCTTAGCATCACTTATGGCCTCATGCATGGTCTCTAACTTAGGGATAATAATCCTTCTAAGTTCTCCCATCCAGTTAATTATATTCTTCCTTTCCTTTTCAAAGTTCTTTATTGCATTTGTGATTGCAATAGTTTGACATTCTTGATTTACTATGGAGGAAGAGAGAGGATCAAAACTTTAAGACAAACTCAGGAGTTTGTCCTATTCCTCTTTTGTTTTCTTCTCAATTTCTACTGTTGCTTTTGACCAAGAGATACAAAATTTGTAAATGTCACCGCCATCCTTAAGAGCACTTTCTAAGCTCTTTATTCCAATACTCATATTTCTCCTATCATTAGAGATTAATCCTAGTACCTCTGAGAATCTCTTATCCAAAAACTCCTTCCGGACCTTTTCTTCAGCTGATTTTTCTAGGGATTCAAAATGTGTACCAACACTGCTGACTAAGGTTTTTAGATTACCAGAAGAGGAGGCTGTGGGATCTTTCTAGACCGATGGCATAATCTTTTCAAGCACTCCGGAAGCAGCTTCTATCAACTCACAGTCTTCTATATGAGACTTTAGGAGTTTTTCATTTGCCTTAGCATTTGCAAATGAAACTATCTTCATTGTCTGTATCGGAGAGAGGGAATCAAAATTGAATGGACCTTGTAGAAGCTCCGGTTCATCAATCTCTATTGTTTCTTTGCTCATAAATTTTTGGACAGTTTGTGCAGTGTCTCTTGCTGGAGATAGATGTTTCTTCTCTTCTACAGTCTTGGAGCTATCCTTTGGAGTTTTCTCTCCTTCTACATTCTTACCACTATCAGTTGTGGTTTTCTTTGTTGGAGTCTTCTCTTTCTCTACAACCTTGGTACTGTCAACTTCTTTTTCTTTTACCGCTGCTTCTTTCTCCTGTAATTTCTCTTCTTCTTTGGATCTGGAGACTGTAGGGGAAACCAGAGGAGAAATGTTGGTTTGTTCAGGGCCCATCTCTTCTGTTGCTTTCTCAGAAGTTTCTTCTGCAACACTTGTGGATGAGGGATCAGTACCCAAGTCCTCTACAACAGGAAGATTAAACCTTTTGAAGGCCTTCCGGAGGATCTCTTCTGTAACCATGGCCACCTTGTCAGTCTCACCAAGCATGAGTTGATTCATCCTTGCTTTACTCCTGAACTCATCTTTCTAGTCTTTGAATATTATGTTCATTGTCTTGGGATCAATTTGAGGATATAGCTGAATAGCTATCTGCTCCTGGATCTCAAGATCTTTTGCCTGGGCATTGTTCTTTCTTATTTCTAACTCCTTTTCTAGGCTTTTAGGAATTAGAGATATAATCTCAATGAAAGCCTTATTGTATATGTTCAGATACCTGATTGTGGCTTCCTGCAGGATCTTTTGGTCAGCCTCATTGTAGTCATCATAGAATTCGGCCATTGGTTGAAGGTTTCCATCCACAGTGACTGATTTGATTACACTCTCTAGAGACAGAGCGGGCTTTTCAACAAATTCCTCTGCCATTTGTTCCTTGTCTTGGCCTGTGGAGGGTTTACTGGATCCTTTCTTTTTCTGCTTCTTTATTTCCTTTACCCCCTCATCTGATTTGGTTTCCTCTTCATCTTTCTGACTTGTATAAGCCCTTGTGGCTTTTATTTTAGACCTTTTCTCTCCTTTACCGGATGTCTGACCTTCCAATTTTGATGTTTTTGAGCTTTTGGTTGTGACAAGTGTAGATCCTTTTGATGATCTGGTCTGGGTTGAGGTTTCCACCAGAGTACTTTTCTTGCTTTTCTTTTCTGCCTCTTTCTTCTCTTCCTCAGCCTTTCACCTCTTTTCCCAGTTGGCATCAAGTGCCTCCCTTGGGATGCCTAGGCCTTGAGCAATATGTTCTACTTCTTTTCTCACCTTCCTCTTTATCTCAGGTTCTCTAAGTTCCACATGGATCTTCACACTCAGTTCCTCAAAGGTTCCAAACCTTTCTGCCTTTGGATCTTTAGGCTGACTTAGCATGTGTTGAACATGCAACTCCACAATCTGTTCATCCACTTCATACCCCATGGGCATGATCCACACAGTTCTTGGTTCTACTGCCTCCATTAGGCACTTATCTGTTTCTACCATAAAGCATACTGTGTCTTTGTACTTCTCAATAAGAGACTAGGGAATTCTTTCTCTTGCTTGCATCGTGCTCTGAAAGTTCTTGAAATATCCCCACAGGGCTATATTTCTTACTTTAGCATCTCCAAGTCCATGCAAATAATCTCTGATTTGGATGGCAACTAGTCTGTCATTCTGCCATATCCATCCACTGGATCTGGGAAGCTCATTCATGTAATAAAAGAATAGACAAAGGATCAAACTACCATACTTGAAGGAGTTCTTCTTGTCCTTCTTAATCTTCTGCAGATTTTCCAAAAGTTGGTTTAGAAGAAGCTCACATAAATCATAGTCTACATTCTCTTTTAGCAATTGATATGCTGTGTAAATTGCAGTTCCCAGCACTGAATTTTCCCTACTGGAGTGATAAATCTTGTAACCAATTATCATAGATGCAAATTTGACATCCGGTTCAGTGATGTCTTCAATTGTCATAGCTCTCTTATCAAATTTTGATCCGGTTGCATCACTAACTGTCTAATTTTTGATAGACTTGAGGATAGGTATTCCATCGGATGAGTATAGACCGGTTATAGCCCTAATTCATCTTTGGTGATCTTAAAAGGCTTGTTCAACCATAGGAAATTGTCATGCATTCTACTCAGTACATACCGAACCCATTCATCTTCTTCAAAATAGGGGAAATGAATGCACTATGCAAAATGCTTATCCTAGATGGCTTTATACTAAGGTTTAATCTCAAAGGAATCATCTATCAATTATTTATGATAGATATCCATCAATTTTGATTCTCCAAATTCTTCAATATTCGCATGTATGTAAACCCTAATGTCCTCCTTATGCAATACACCATGCGGAACAGTAGAGAAGGCTCCTAGGGGATCTACCTCCAAAGATTTGTATGGATGTTTCTTGAATGTGGGGCGAGGTCTATCAAAGATCTTGACTATATTCAGAGTAGCCATTTTTCAAAATATTTGCAGTGAGATATTGAAGACGGAAAATACCTTATACACCTTTGGTTGCACGGAGTTGGTTTGATTGATTTCTGGATGTAATAACTTCTGTGAGTGATCTTTGATAAACTTGATGAATTTTGTTGTAGAGCTCCACTTTTCGTTTCTTCTTGAGTGCAAAATGAACAAGTGATTAATGAGAAATCCCTTATATTGCTCCGCAAACCCTAATATCTGATTGTAATAAATGCTCAACCTACATTATTCTGGTTTGCCTTATTTGGATGACTTGAAGAACCGGATCAGTTCTGATCTATGAACATCATGCAGATCTTCCAATCATGAACAAATCAAGATGACACATCACAAGGACATCCCAAATACTCTATCCAATCTGCAGAATAAGATAATGCACTTCCGGATCTCTCCGGACCCTTTTGTAATCCTCTATCATTCTAGAGCATCTCCCAGAACAGGTTCTACATGATTGATCACAACTTCTTCACATCTTCATGCGGACCTCTGAAATCTTAGCTAGATCATCTCAAGACTCATATCTACAAACCCTTTACTCCGGATCTTGTGCCTAATCCAGCACCACTTGATTGGCTAGGGGAACAGGGTTTTCTTTGTGTCTCCCCCTGAGCCAGAGCTCATTTCTTAATTTTTGAAAGGAATATTAGCACCAAAATTTGGTGCAGATCCAATCTCTACCTTCTCTAAACTTTTCTTCACCCAAATCTTGTTCATCTCATTCCTAACTTCATCCGCATTCATCTTTTGTTTACCCTTGTCTTGATTCTGATTATATACCGGACCTCTTTTGTCCTGATTCTTGCTTCTGCAGACTTTTGCATTATGACCGGACCTATTACAGATTTGGCAAACAATATTTCTTTGCATATTTGACTGATAACCTCTTGATCTGCATTGATTAGCCATATGACCTACTTTATTGCATGTAAAGCATCTACCATTGAATGATTTGTTCATTTGCATATTTTTGCATTCATGAGACTTATGTCCATACCTTTTGCAGTTAAAGCATTGTTTGGAGAAGGATGAATTAGTCTGATTCATTCTCTTTCTGCACTGATTAGCTTTGTGACCAAAGTGATTGCAGCTGTGGCAGTATCCATTGAAGAATGGATATCTTTGAGCATTGGGCTGTCTTACCGGAGGTCTTCTAGGCCTGTTCCTTGGATTTTCTGATCCAAAATTCTTCTGACCAGATCCGGAGCTTTCTCCTTTCTCATATCCCAAACCACACTTGTCATCTGCCCTCTTTTGACTTCCAAGAAGAACTTCAAGTTGAGCAGAACTTATCTTGAATTTCTCTTTATATTCATTTACTGTTTGAAGATCTGTTTTGAGAGAGACAATTTGATCCTTAAGTTTTTCTTCATTATCTTCAGCATCTTCAAGATCAGATTGAAGATGTCTGATAATCCTATCCATCTGGTGGCAATCTTCTGATTTCTCTTTGAGAGATTGTCTTCAGTTTTTCTTTTCTCTTCAATCTCTTGAGTAAACTTTATAACTCCTGATTCCATTTCATGTCTTACCATAATGACTTCTTTTGATAACTTTTCACATAACTTGATTTTCTCAGTCAGCTCTTCATTTGTATTACTTTCTTCACTTTGTCTTGCCAATTACTGGAGCAGCTCCTTTCTCTTTTTCATAGAGAGACTTAATTTGTCTTTTACTTCTCTCATGAATTCATCAGACTGTTTGAGTCTTTCCTTTAGTTCTGTAGATTAGAGAAATGCAATAAGGTAAAAACGAAACCAAATGTAAACAAAACACAAGATTATACCTCATGCAAAACCTAATCCCATCAAGGGAAAGAGGAGCCCTTGCACCCAAGAGAGGCTCCCAAGACCAAGATTGTCCCTAGACTATTGATTCAAATGTGAAATGCCTTCTCAAATGTGCAACTCACTATAAGCTCAAGTGTGATTTTGGCATGGTAACTTTGCATGAAAATGGATGATGAAAATGACTTGTGAGAGGTTGTATTTATAGACTTTTGAAGAGGATTTTGATCCAAGGGTGGAGATTGATTGGAGAGATCAATGGTGGAGGATGAAAGTGAGGTGGAGGGCCTAGATTTGATCTTGGAAGATGGAGGGCTAGGAATAAAAGTAAATCTTTTATTCATTTTTGGGAAAGGGGTGAATAAATGAGGTTTGGTGAAATAGATTATTTGTGAATTAAAAATTCACAAAGGGAGGGGTAAAATGAATTAAAAATTCATTTTGGGGAAGAGAGTTATGACATGTGTAAGAGGAGTAAATGTGATGTGTGATTTATTTGAATTTTAAATTTGAGGAATGTGGAGAGAAGTGCTAATGGGGTTTTGACTTTCTTAATTAGGGTGATTAACCTAATTAATATGGCTGGAATAAATTAGTAGAGGGATTAGAGGGGGGTTAAGATTAATTAATTATTGATTTAATTAATTAATCCTAAGGCTAGGATGGGATAGGCTAGAGTAGGCAATTAAATAATAGCTATTTAATTGTCTAGGGTAGGGATAGGCTAATTAGTAGGCTGGATTAATTAGTTAACATGGTTTTAACTAATTAATTGGATTTAGGGAAAATGGGGATTTGATTTAATAAATTTTGCATATTTATTAAATCATTTGGCTAAGGTTTGGACTATTGAATTAATAAAATTAATTCAATTTTGGGATAAAATAGTGTGGATTTGGAAAGTGAACGGGATGATTAATTAAATAAAAATTTAATTAATTAGTTGGAAAGGGAATTGGTAAGTTTAGGGGTGTCGGGAGTCAGTTTGGTGGTCGAGACATTTTTAGGTGTCTACATTTGCCCCTCTTTGACGTGGCGTCAGGACCTAGGAGGGAAGTGGCGTCAGGTTGAAGAAAAAAAATGCCCCAGCTGCCGGGAAGGAGTGAGATGGATAAGGGATGCCCCCTCGAGAGGTTGGCGGGAAAAATGTCGATTTTACAGGTAAACTCTCGAAAGGACGTGACAAAAGCGAAGGTGATAGAAAAAGAAGATGGTGGGAAGAAAAACGGAGGAAAAAGGCTGGGATCTACACCCTGGAGGGAGAAGAAAGGGATGGAGAGAGGACATGGCCCACTATATTAGGAAAAGTGGGCCCAAAGAGTGCCACATTTGCATACTTTGACCTTCTAGAAGAAAAAGACAAAGGAGAGATGGGCGAGCGCAACCCACAGTTCCCGCGACTTCATCACATCTCAGAGCGATTCCGAGAGGTCGGGCGGTCTCCCGAGGCTGGACCCCAGGTAGGGCCTAACCCGGTCTTTGTGATTTTTATTTTACGCACTTATTTTTGGGTTTCGGGAAATGGGTTAGGAGCGCGTGGCGCCATAGACAAGGTGGATTAGCGCAATCCTGCGGATTAGCGCTATTCGCCAGGGTAGGTTAAGGCGATTTTGTCGCCATTTAGGGGGATTTTTGGCGCTATCCTCTGGATTGGCACCAAAGGCTTGGAAGAAAACATATGGCGTTTTGGCGCCATAATATGGTTTGAGTAGCGCTATCCTCTGGATTGGCGCGTTGCTGGGGAATGGCGCTATGCTAAGTTTTAGCGCTAAAACTGGAATCGACGCGAAAAATTGGTTTGTCACCAACGTCTAGATTGGTGCGATATATGCCTCGCAGTGGCGCCAATGTCTTGATTGGCACTATGCAGGGAGCGCAGTGGTGCCAATGTCTGGATTGGCGTGATAGGCAGGGGAAAGTAGCGCTATTTTTGTGAATAGCTCTTAGGGATTTGTCTGTATGGGGCCACATGGTCTGGGCCTTTGGGACATTTAGAAGAAAAAGATGTAGGGGGACAGTAATTTTGTATCTAATGAAGAAGTGGTGGATGCAGGATACACAGCGGTTTATACTGTAGTCGCGAGAGCGACGAGTACGATCCATGATGGCACTATTTGACGAGGCATGGCGGCCTCGGCTTGCGACACTGGGGCTTTGGACGGTGGCATTGATGCCTGTGCTGCGAGCTCATAGAGCTCTGATGACGGCCGCAGTGGAGCGATACCGCAGCGAGACCTCCAGCTTTTTGCTGCCGACAGGAGAGATGACCATCACACTTGAGGATGTTTATCGCATCCTCAAGCTGTCGATTCATGGTCGACGTGTGAGGTATGACATGAGGAGGGGGTGGACTACGTTGATCAGAGTGTTCAGAGCAGAGCACGTGGTGCTTTCCGCAGACGGGGGGGAGATGGACTACAATAGGTCACTAGCGGCAGGTGCAGATCCCTTTTCCTTGTTTCTATGTGCGTTGATTGGAGGTGTGGTGCTGCCGGATAGGCGAGGCAGAGGTTTTCCTGTGGGGTGGGGAGGGGTGATTGAGGGGATGGTGAGGCATGATGTTGTCTACACATGGGGGCCAGTGATGCTAGCACAGCTGCTACATGAGATGCACACGGTCGTTTATCTGTATGATAGGGCCTTATCGGCTGGGGTTACACTGCTGCATGTATGGCTTTGGGAGCATATCCCCGTGACTCGGCCGATATGCGGTTATTATCGGCGGCCGTTTGAGGCATTTGTGTTCTTCTATCTGGATGCCGTGTATACTTATACTGGACAGGTCCGCCACTAGCGGAGGATATTGGATGATGTGATTAGCGTGGTTTATCGTCCGTATATTGATTGTGAGGATTGGCCTGATGATGTTATCCGGCTCCCGTACACCTTTCAGCAGAGATTTCTTATGGGTTGTGCGGATCGGACTATAGAGATGTACTTACCTTCATGGGTGATGCGGCAGTTTGGACGGGTACAGGATGTGCCCCAGCAGATGGCCATATATGCACGGACACCGCAGGATATAGCTTATTGGCCCACAACATTACAGCCACAGGTTGCGCTGAATGACTGGGCAGCACTACGACCAGTTCAGTGGGATTGGGGGAGCACCATGGTAGATGCAGGTACTACACCTGCCTATGATGCATGGTGGCAGACACATCAGCCCACCCGATTTACCGATCCGGAAGCGGAACTATCAGAGGATGAGGGGGATGGAGACGATCCAGATGGGGGTGGTGATGAGGTTATTGCAGATTTTATTGTAGAGGTGATGGATGATGGATCGGAGAGGGTGATCGCCAGAGATGGTCAGCTGGTGGATGAGGGGGAGGCAGCGGTAGCGGGACAGGGGCCAGTGGGGCAGGATATTCCGGGACAGCAGGTTCCCGCGCAGCAGGTTCCAGCGCAGCAGGTTCCAGCAGAGCAGGTTCCAGCAGAGCAGGTGCCTGCGCAGCAGGTTTCAGGACAGCAGGTCTAGGCTAGGGGTGGACGGCTGGGTAGAGCACCACGACGATGCGGTGGTCGGCTGAGGACAGAGCAGGGTGATCTATCCCCATCACGGGTGGAGCAGCTGCGGGTCGGTAGGCATGACGTCGAGGCAGGGAACTCGGGGGTAGCGATGGAGGCAGAGGTTGAGAGGCTGACGCCTCGACGACGGCCACGGGATGAGATGGAGGAGATAGAGACACTACGTGCTCAGGTGGCTAGTCTAGAGGAGGCGTTGGGGCGTCGCGAGGCTGAGTTGGACAGCTGCAGGGAGTAGATGGGCGGCTGGCAGTTGCAGAGGCTCAGCTGGCTCAGGCCAGAGAGGATATGGAGGACTTGAGGATAGAGTGGGATGCAGCGCTGGTGAGAGCACAGCAGGCAGAGACTGCATTGAGCAGTGCACAGGCTATGGGTGGGGGCCTTGCCCTGATATTGGCAGGGATGCAGACTCAGCTGGCCCAGGCTTAGACACATGCGCATTAGATATAGGGGCAGTTGAGCCAGGCACAGGGACAGGTAGTTCAGATACAGGGACAGATGGCTCAGGTACAGGGAGAGCTAGCAGAGGCCAGAGCACGTATGGAGTACTATCGGGGATTATACTATGCAGCCGTTCCTGCAGCACAGCGAGCACCGAGTTATAGCCAGGTCAGCAGGTCGGGGGCATCAAGGTCACATAGATCAAGATCTGTGCAGTCAGTACAGCAGATGATGCCTCCGCCCTCACATGTGCCCCAGCAGGGTCCCCAGGTACCAGTAGCGCCACAGCCACAGCCGCCATCGGGATCACAGGCTCGACCCGGGTCATCATCTCCTACCCCCTCAGAGAGAGGATCCTCGATGTGAGTTATACCATGATAGCCCTTGGAGGCATTGTATCAGGACACTTTATTATTTTTGATGATGTGAGAGATGTACATTTTTTGCGGTGATTATATATGATGCGAAACTTCTGATGGCTTATGATATTCTATTGTGATGATGCTTATGTGATGGATGCATATGTTATATTTTATATGTTGTGGATGTATGATGTGTGTGCTTTGATGGATGCAATTATGTTTTTATGATGTATGCATGGTGTTAGTGATTTTTATGGACTATATGATGTGACTGAATATGTGGACTAACAAACATTTATTATGGATAATGGTGTATGGGATTATGTATATGTTGCTAGATGATATGATGATGATGCTGTAATGAAACTTAATTGTTTATTTATATGTATGGAATGCAATGTGATGATGTTTCTAATTTTTATGATGTGCCTATGTGATAAATGAGTGTGATATGATGTTAATGATATGCTGCTAAAATGAATCTATTTATGTTCTATGCGATTTTTAAATGGATGAAAAATGAACCTAATATGCGATGCAACTAGACTAAAATGAGCCTAAAATATGATGCGAATGGATTACAATGAACCTAACATGTGATGCAAATGGATTAAAATGAACCTCCAATGATATGCAAATGGATTAAAATGAACCTCAAATGATATGCAAATGGATTAAAATGAACCTCAAATGATATGCAAATGGATTAAAATGAACCTAAAATGATATGCAAATGGATTAAAATGAACCTCAAATGATATGCAAATGGATTAAAATGAACCTAAAATGATATGCAAATGGATTAAAATGAACCTAAAATGATATGCAAACTAGGTGATAGGTGATATGTCCTAATCCTGATATACATGATGTTCCTTGTGAAGACCTTGAGGGGCGAGACTGTGGAGGATCGTGTTAGGTGATGGGGGATGATAGGGGTGGGCGTGTCTAGGGGATGGCGGTGGGGAAATTGGGGGATTGCTAGATCATAGAACACCACGTCATTGAGGGGTGGAGGGGGGGTTTGGGTTGGTTCAAGATGTGTTAAGTGAAGAGATGGTGGGAAGGTGGGGTTAGTTAGATTGGGTGGTGGGGTGGCAAAATGTTGATCAAATCTAGGCCCATATGGGATGGTTGACTGAGTGATGATGATGTTGAGCTAGTATCAATAGTTGCACAAAATTAATTTGAGAGCATTTCTTAGTTTAATGTAGCAATGTAGGATACAATTCACAAAGGTATAAAATGACCTAGGTGATGATGTATATCCTACGATTGCATGGACTAGACCCACAAACAATAGGTTGGTTTCATGCATGCCCAAGGTAGTATAATCTTGTCGAGTGGAGGAAGGGGACTAATAGCAGTGAGTGTGTATAGTGCATATAAGGTGTTTTGTACCTATATATGCAAATAGAACACATCATGCTAGAACCGACCTGAACTTCAAGATATGAATACTATTCTTGGAGTAATGAAATCAAGTCACAAGCACAGCATACAAAAACAATGACTGTCTACTCCAGGTGTTATCCGCAACATGCCATGATATAATAAGACCAAGGCAGCTTTGGAGATTACCTAGAGCGAGACAAAGAAAGATAAAAATCAATAAGCAAAAAGACCAACGAAGGATACAAATAGCCTTTGTGTGCTCTTGCCAAGAGACGTGATGATAGAATGATAGATTTTTGTCCATCGTAGGAAAGACATATCCTAGGACGTAGATCTGTTGGTGTTTGATTAGAGGGTTTGTGGAAGATGGGCAAAAGAAACATTCGGGCCAAATGTAAGACTTATAGTTGGTATGTTGCTTGACGATTTTTGCGTGAGGGATCATGTTTCAATGGTATACGTAGCATGTGCATCATTTCATAGATCTAGAAAGCTCAGTGATTTGGGAACCATCCCAAGGGGTGGGATGGGTGCATCTTAGATACCTGAGTACTGGAAACATCCTTCGTATTCCAGACTGCCTACATACCCTGTGTCCACGGGATCAAGGTACTTTTAAGATGCGGGTGAAATGAATATGTAGTTCTGGCAAGACTTGATGATGTGGGAATGGTTTGCGATGGGTGGGATGTGATGAGGATTGATGTGTGTAATGTTTTTGGATTTTCTGATTTTATGATGTTTTTGGATTTTCTGATTTTATGATGTTTTTGGATTTTCTGATTTTATGATGTTTTTAGATTTTCTAATTTTATGACCTGTACAAAGGAGAGCTTACAAGGATCCTTGTTCCATGGATGGGTTTTGGGTGGGTAAGGTAGTGCGAAATGGGCGAACAAACTTGATATTTCAGAATTTCAAGCCATGGGATGCGTGGGTATGGAATGTTATGTTGGAAAAGAGGACTTGGTAGATGGTAGAACCGGCCACTACACATGGTGCCTGAAATAGGTTTTCACCATGGTACTTATCCAAGGCGTCACCGAGGTGATTTTCACCATTGGAAGTTTTTATTGCACTCTGATTTTTTTATATTTTTTTTTTTGATTTTTTGATTTTTTGACTTGTGGTATCAGATGGGTTATGCATATAATCGCTTGAGATGCAGGATGTTCATTGGCTCATCTAGAGGCTGCCCCTCGGGTGTTGCAAGCTGATAAGCTCCTGACCCATAGTCGGCGGTGATGACATAAGGTCCTAGCCAATTAGGTTCGAATTTTCCTTGCTTCGAACGCTCTTGCAGGTTCTTTTGATTTTCCATTAGGACCAGGTCACCTACCTCAAACTTTCTGGTTCTGATCTTTTTGTTGTAGCTTCTTCTGAGGCGGTTTTGGTATGCCTGTAAGTGATTTAATGCATCCAGGCGTTTCTCATCCAACAATTCAAGTTGATGCAACCTTGCGACGCGATAGTCTTCATCAGATATAATATTTTGCAATGATACTTGGAGGGACGGGAGCTCGACCTCTATAGGTAAAATGGCTTCTGATCCGAATACTAGTGAGTATGGAGTGGCTCCCGTAGGAGTGCGGATGCTAGTGCGGTAAGCCCATAGGGCGGGGTTAAGTTGAAGGTGCTAGTCGCGGCCAGCTTCATTGACTGTCTTCTTTAAGATGCGGAGGATGGTTTTGTTAGAAGCCTCTGCTTGACCGTTTCCTTGGGGGTAATATGGCGTGGAGAAGCGGTGTTTGATGTCAAACTTTTCGCACAAAGTGCGAACTTCTTGGTTCTTAAATGGCTTCCCATTATCAGTGACAATGGAATGGGGGATACCGTAGCGGCAGATGATGTAGTGGAGAATGAATTTGGAGATTTGGATGCCTGTGGTGAAGGTGAGTGGTATTGCTTCCACCCACTTTGTGAAGTATTCGGTAGCAGTTATTATAAATTTATGGCCATTGGAAGATGGAGGGTGTATTTTACCTACGAGGTCGAGTCCCCACTGTGAAAAAGGCCATGGTGTTGTGATTGGTTGCAGCTCCTGTGCTGGTGCGTGGATGAGATCACCATGCTGTTGGCATGGGAGGCATTTTCTGATAAACTGATGTGCATCCTTGTCCATAGTGGGCCGATAATAACCAGTCCTTAGGATCTTCTTAGAAAGAGCTGGTCCACTTGAATGTGCCCCGCAAATTCCAGCGTGTACCTCTTCCAAAGCTGCTTTGGCTTCCCTAGAGTCTAAACATCGTAGAAGCGTACCATCAAGACTCCTTTTGTAGAGGGTGTCGCCTACAAGGATGAAACGGGAGGCTCGACGGATGAAGGATTTTTTCTGTGATGGGGATAGGTTGTTGGGGAGGATGTTATCGTGCAGATAGAGGTAAGTTTCCTGATACCAAGGGGATAAGGGACCAACAATTTTGCACACTAATTCAGACTGGGGAACGTCATATGCTGGGATGGGGAGCTCTTCAATCAGGAACTCGCATTTCTTGCTGCCTTGCTGCATATCAACCAGAGATCCAATGGTGGCCATGGCATCTGCCGCTTTGTTGTTTAACCTTGGGATCTGCTCAAAGTGGATGTCACTAAAATAATCTTTAAAGTCATCGACCATCTTCTTATAGGGAAGAAGCTTATCGTCCTTGGTTTTATATTCATTATTGACTTGTCTGATGACTAGTTGAGAGTCGCCATACACAGTTAGTTTGTCTATTTTCCATTGGATGGCCATTCGGAGGCCTGTGATTAGGGCCTCATATTCTGCTACATTATTGGTGCATGGAAATGTGATTTTGAATGATTTAGGGATCGTGTCACCTTGAGGGGTAACAAATAGGACGCCTGCCCCCGAGCCTCTGTGAGTGTAGGATCCATCGAAATACATCTTCCATGTATCTGTCGCTGGTGTGATTGTCAAGATGGCCTCGTCTGGAAATTTCGCTATTGTAGGATGCTCTGCTTGAATAGGTGCCTCAGCCAGTTGATTTGCTATGACTTGTCCTTTGATTGCCTTCCTTTCTATGTATTCTATGTCAAATTCGGTGAGAATCATGACCCATTTTGCCATCCTTCCTGTGAGAGCTGCTCTGTTTAGCAAATATTTGAGTGGGTCGATCTTAGCAATGAGCTTAGTCTTATGATTGAGCATATAATGTCTTAACTTTTGTGATGTGAAGACGAGGGCCAGGCATGCTCGTTCAATTTGTGTGTAGTTAAGCTCATAGGAAATTAAGGTGCGGCTGATGTAGTAGATGGCTCTTTCCTTTCCCTATTCATCGTGTTGTGCTAACAAAGCCCCAATTGCTGTGTCGGTTGCAGAAATATACAAGAGGAGGGGCTCTCCTGGTCTTGGTGGAGATAGAATAGGGGGGTTAGCCAGATATGCTTTTAGCTGGTCGAAGGCATCCTGACACTGAGTAGTCCAGGTAAAAGCTGTATCCTTTCGGAGGAGATGCTGGAATGGTTGGCATTTGTTGGCAAGTTGAGCAATGAACCGGCGAATAGACTGTAGTTTACCCTGTAGGCTTCTCAATTGTTTCAAGTTTTTTGGAGGTGGCATTTCAGTAATAGCTTTGACCTTTGCTGGGTCCACCTCGATCCCTCGTCTAGAGACTATGTATCCCAATAATTTGCCTGAAGTGACGCCAAAGACACATTTTTTTGGATTTAAACGAACATTATATTGCTCTAACCTGTCAAAGATTTTGGCTAGCATGGCCAAATGCTCTTCTCGGGTCTTTGATTTGCCGAGTAAGTCATTAACGTAGTCCTCCATGATGTGGTGAAAGAGGTCGTGGAAGATGACAGTCATCGCTCATTGATAAGTAGCTCCTGCATTCTTTAAGCCGAACGGCATTAATACCCAACAGTATGTCCCCCATGGGCAGATAAAGGAGGTTTTGTGCTGATCTTCTTCGGCAATTTTGATTTGATTGTATCTTGAAAAGCCATCCATGAGGGATAGCATCTCATGCCCTGCGGTGAGATCCACGATCATGTCAATGTTGGGAAGAGGGAAGTCATCTTTTGGGCAGGCCTTGTTGAGGTCTCTGAAGTCAGTGCAACAGCAGATTCTGCCATCTGGTTTAGCGACAGGTACTAGATTCGAGACCCATTCGGGATAATCAATTGGACGTATGAACCCCACATCTAGTAACTTTTTAAGCTCTGCTTTGACAAGAAGGGCCACCTGAGGATTCATCTTTCGGAGCTTCTGTTTGACTGGTTTGGCATCAGGACGCACTGCAAGGTGATGTACAACCAAGGCGGGATCTAGCCCTGGCATGTCTGTGTAGGTCCATGCAAAGTTGCGATTTCTGCGTGTGAAGAATGCCAAGAAGTCCTCCTGTTCAAACAGGCTGAGAGATTCTGCTCGATATGTGATTTTTGGCTCTTCCTCTGTCCCTAGATTCATTTCCTGTGCTGGCTCAACCAAGATAGGTGATCTGTCAGGATATACCTTATCTATTTTAGGGAGGCCCATGCTTCCATCTCTTGGCGCCTCATGGAGGTTTTCACCAGGAGATATATCCTTTATTTTTACTTTTTTAGGATCTGATACTGCCGTGGAACGGTTTTCACCATCAGACGCATTTTTTATTTTTATACTTTTGCGACTAGAAGCAGGGGTTGTCTCCCCAAAATAGGCAGCCAGATTGAGTTCCATGATGTATCCAGCTCTGTGGTCTCCCAAGGGGAAGTTGTCTCTTACTCCCATCATTTCAGCAATGGCTTCATCATTAGGTGCAATATCGAAAATAGGAGGTCCTCGTTGGTCCTAGTCGATGAGGTCAGGGTATACTAATGGTAGGTCTTTAGGTGATGAGGCGAGAGTAGTGACCGAGTAGATGGTGCAAATGGAGGAGGTGAAGAAATCGGCAAAGTCACTAAAGGAGTCTTGTAGGTCCGTCTCGTTAATGTGGTCGACGTCTAGAGAAACTGGAGCAAACTTAGCTAAGATACATTCGCCGGTATTAAGGATGCATTGTGGTTGGCCATATCCTAACCCTTGAGTATAGGGGTTCCTTGTTGCTTGCAGTGGTTCCACAATGCCCTGTTCATGAAGGCCAATGCCGCCTTTTCCTTTGTAACCCATGCTTTTGACTATCTCAGAACCTTTGCCGTAACTGTTTGCTGGGATGGTGGGGATGTCTTGTTCTGTTTCCTCATCCTTGTAAAGCCAGGATGAAATATCTTCAAGTATGTCCTGATCCAGAAGGTGTTTTTTCTCAAAGACGGGCGAGGGTTTGCATTTGATGATTACTGTGTCAGCTACCTCTGTGTGCGGAGTGCCAAATGTCTTGGGAGTGGGTAATAAGCCCACGCAAAAGGTGCCATGAAGGTTGTATTCTCCGCAGCCTTGGTCGCTGAGCTTGATCTTGACCTCAGGTGGTGAAGGTGTTTGTGATGAAGTGGTGGCGATGTTGGCAGGGTCGATGTATGAAGTGGAAGCTGTTGGGGTGATTTGGTTGGTGGCTTTATTGTACGGACAGAAGGTTTGGTTGTGTCCTTCCAGAAAACTACAGTATTGGAAAGGACGAGGATCGGCATAGATAGTGACTTCAGTGCCATTGTGGGGGAATTTGAGACATTGATGGAAAGTGGAGGGGACGGCTTGCATGGCATGAATCCATGGGCGGCCGAGAAGAATGTTATAAGGGAGGTCAAGATCCAGAACCTGACATTTGGTTTCAAGGATTTTCTGTCCCACTTGAATAGGAAGCTTTATGGTACCTTCTGATAGCCTCTCGGTGTCATCATATCCTTTGATTGTTATGCACTCGCTAGCATCCACAACCACATCTGAATACCCCAAGTGTTTTAGCAATTTTAGAGTGCATATATTTAGGCCGGAACCACCATCTATTAGGACCCTTTTAATGGTGTGTTTGTGAATGCGGACCTCGATGTGTAGTGCGTCATTATGTAGGTACTCGGAGGCAGGAAGGTCTTTTTCAGAAAACGTGATATGGTGTGGTGTGGCAATATGGCCGACCATGGCTTGAAATTGATTGACATCCAAGTTTGCGGGAACTTGTGTTTCCAACAAGGCCTTGTCGAGAATGTCCTTGTGGCGGGGTGATGTACGAAGGAGCTCAAGGATGGAGATTTGCGTGGGTGTCTTTCCTAGATGGTCTAGGAGGTTGTATCAAGCAGTGAGTGATGGACGAGCGTTTGGACGATGAGGGAGGGGATCAGATGTGGATGGGGGTGTTGGTTCAGTGGGAGGGGTAGTGCGGATTGAGACACGGCCTCGACGGGTTGTGATGGCGCAATCGGGTGCTTGTGCCCGAATGGTGATTGTGTTGACAGAATGGGATGAGGGTTCAATGCGGCCAACAATAGAGTCGTAGTGTGTGGGTGGTGGAGTGACATTGTACGCTTGATTGGATGATGAAGATTTGTTATGGTTGGGTAAGGGATCCTTGTAAGCTCCAAGATTGGCATTTGGTGATGGCTATGTACTATGCTCAAGGTTGACAAGATTTTGATCTATTAGGTCTTGGATACAATGTTTTAATTGCATGCAGTCTGCTGTTTTATGACCTGCCACGTGGTGGTATTCGCAATAATCATTTTCATTGTACCATGCTGCCTTGAGGTCATTGTCTTGGCGTGGTCTGACAGGCGGGAGTGTGATTTCTCCTTGCTTGAGACATCGATCGAGAATGTCCTCAATAGGTTCTGCTAATGGCGTGAAATTTCGGCGAGGTTTGCGAAGTTTGTTTGGTCCTCGTTGGTTATTGGTGTTTGCTGCATATGTGTGTGCCGGTGTGTGATTTTGGATATGTTGGACGGCCTTTATATCAGTGATGCCGTCGTTCAAATTATTCTTGTTTTTTCCCCAATAACGTGATTTATCATTAGATTGCGTGCTGGTATTGTTGTTGTTGGTGGTGGTGTTATGATTGGATTTGTGGTTATTATTGTTGTTGTTATTGTTGGACTTGGGATCGTAAAGTTTGATAGAACCAAACCAAATGTAAACAAAACACAAGATTATACCTCATGCAAAACCTAATCCCATCAAGGGAAAGAGGAGCCCTTGCACCCAAGAGAGGCTCCCAAGACCAAGATTGTCCCTAGACTATTGATTCAAATGTGAAATGCCTTCTCAAATGTGCAACTCACTATAAGCTCAAGTGTGATTTTGGCATGGTAACTTTGCATGAAAATGGATGATGAAAATGACTTGTGAGAGGTTGTATTTATAGACTTTTGAAGAGGATTTTGATCCAAGGGTGGAGATTGATTGGAGAGATCAATGGTGGAGGATGAAAGTGAGGTGGAGGGCCTAGATTTGATCTTGGAAGATGGAGGGCTAGGAATAAAAGTAAATCTTTTATTCATTTTTGGGAAAGGGGTGAATAAATGAGGTTTGGTGAGATGGATTATTTGTGAATTAAAAATTCACAAAGGGAGGGGTAAAATGAATTAAAAATTTATTTTGGGGAAGAGAGTTATGACATGTGTAAGAGGAGTAAATGTGATGTGTGATTTATTTGAATTTTAAATTTGAGGAATGTGGAGAGAAGTGCTAATGGGGTTTTGACTTTCTTAATTAGGGTGATTAACCTAATTAATATGGCTGGAATAAATTAGTAGAGGGATTAGAGGGGGGTTAAGATTAATTAATTATTGATTTAATTAATTAATCCTAAGGCTAGGATGGGATAGGCTAGAGTAGGCAATTAAATAATAGCTATTTAATTGTCTAGGGTAGGGATAGGCTAATTAGTAGGCTGGATTAATTAGTTAACATGGTTTTAACTAATTAATTAGATTTAGGGAAAATGGGGATTTGATTTAATAGATTTTGCATATTTATTAAATCATTTGGCTAAGGTTTGGACTATTGAATTAATAAAATTAATTCAATTTTGGGATAAAATAGTGTGGATTTGGAAAGTGAACGGGATGATTAATTAAATAGAAATTTAATTAATTAGTTGGAAAGGGAATTAGTAAGTTTAGGGGTGTCGGGAGTCAGTTTGGTGGTCGAGACATTTTTAGGTGTCTACAAGTTCATTGACTTCAGAGTTTGACTGTTCAAGATCCTCAAGGGTAGTCTTGAGTTGCTCCCTTAAACCATATGCATCCATTTGAACTCCCAGATCTTCCTCAAGCTGTTAGGCTCTATTAGGAGGAACTTGGCTCTGATACCAATTGTTAATAACTGAGAGGGGGGGTGAATCAGTTATTCTAATTATTTCTTCTTTCTGAACTTTCTTATTAATCAATGTGGCATTAATTCAAACAAGCAAATATTACCATGAAATGAAAAACACATGACACAGTATTTTTGACGTGGAAACCCCGTTAAGGGAGAAAACCACAAGGTGATTAACCCAAAGATTATTCTCTGTTAGAAGAATAAGGAATTACAAAATAACACTTGCCAATTAGGGCTCATTGCACGAGCACACTGCTCACAAAGGAGGCACACTACCTACAAGGAGACACACTATCTACAAAAGAATGTTATACAATACTTGAACTGATTGGAAGCATCCACATATGTTGGAGTTCATTTTCAGTTAGGCTCAGTACACTGATCTTCTGCACTTCATCTTTCATCTTCTCTTTATTCTGCTTTTCTTTCACATACAGGATCTTTCTTACTGGTTCTGTTATGCTCTGCACTTATTCACATATCACATCACATAACTACTCTTCTCATAACTAAATCCATCCTATATATATATATATATGCACAAGTGATTTCATTATCTTTCTAGTCGGCACCTGGAACAGTCTATCTTCTCACAAACTCTGTTCTGTCGGCTGAATCCTTGCACATCAAGTAATGCGGATCAAGCATATACTTGTAGATATCATTAATCATGTTGGCCAAATATGATTCATGCCTTCACAACCTTTACCATCATCAGTAACACATCCAGAGAATAGTCTGATGTTCTGTCAGTCAGTTCTTCCTCTGTTCACACTGTCACTCAGGAATCCGGTACTCAACTATTCATATCTTTTTCCTTGTCCATCACTAGAGGCTAAATCCTTGGAATATACTACTCAAGGTAGTCCTCTTGACTTCCCCAGATTTGCACTGCACCAAGATACTTCCTCTGAGAGATCCGGACCTGTCTGTCAGACCTTGCCACATGCTCTGTTCTTGTTCACCGGACCACAATAATCTTCATTTTGACTTCCGGTAGAGACACACCATGACTTGAGGATATGTGGGATGACCTTTGTTGTCATCAATGACAACAACCATGAATCCATATAGTGTCTCTTGCCAACACATATATCCTTCCATGTTTCTCCACCCATCTAGTTTTAGGGTTGTAATTCCTTGCACATTCTACTACTAGCTCCGGGGTATGCATAGCATATAGAAAACCAACTGCATGCCACATACCTGAAACATACACCCCATCTAGAATGGGATTGTCCTTATCATGATCCAATCTGGTTGACCATACTGCCAGGTCCATATCTCTTTGGTGTGTATCACCAATAACTCTATACTTCAACTGTACCCCCTTAGGCTAGACAAACATGGGCTTGAGGAATTCTGCCTCAGACCTATTCCTTCTGAGATCCACCGTGGCTTCCTACAATAAACATTATATGTTTTACCCTATAGTATCCACATGCATTTCTACAACATCATGTACTTCTATATCATCTATACTCTGTATATTATTCTTTACTTCATCATGATACTTATTATCACAAAGCCAAACTACATGCAAAAATAAATACTCTACCTGAAAACACAGAAAATGACAACAGGAGGGTCTACAGTTACTTACTTGACAATGCTTTCCTCCTGGGTTAGATGACTGATTACAGAAAAGGGCTATAGATGCTTAAGATCACCCATTCCATTATGTTGAAGAATCCAATCCGTTAACAGGTAGCTATTTGAGGGTTTGAATTTAGAGCTCTGTAATTTCTTGATTTTTTGCAAGGTAAATGAAAATAACCTTCAAATTTCACCTTTAAAGCAGATCAATAGGACAAATTAGGGTAAAAATGTGTTGTCTTGATCAAATCCGTTGATCCTCTGCAGGGAATCCATAGATGATACCAAGTGTTCAATTTACATTTGTAATCGGTAGGAATTCATCTACTGCACTTAAGTGCATTTAATGTCAGGAAACAAAGGGTGATCTTCGAAAGATGGGGGGATATTCAAAATATGACTCCCTCTAGATAAAATGAGCCCCCACTTGTGAGCAGCAAAACGAAATGTGAAGGATCAGGTGATATGGTCAACGTTTTACCATATGTATATCAGGTCATGAAATTAAGGTTAGGGGCTGTTCAAAATATGACCCCACAGATAAAATGGCCCCCTTTGGATAAAATCAAGGTGACATCATTATGTCGGTGACATCATTATGTCGGCAACATTGTTTAATCATTATTTTTTAATGACGTCACCATCATTTTAAAGAATATGACTGATATGGGATATATACCCCCCCCGCGGGTAGAATGGAATGATGATGTCATAATCAGCGTGACTTCCTTCATTCATTGGACTTGGATGACGTCACCGTCATATTGACATAGGATGATATATGTGAAGAGGGTGATATTCGTAAGATGACAGATAATAAAAATATGACCCCCTGCGAGATTACTGAAGTCTTTCGATCGATAGATATCGACTATTACTTAAATTTGACGTTTGCACATCGTGGACCAGGTAGTTCTCAGGTGATAATCCTATATCAGGGTGATCTTATCTAAGATGACTAATGTTTGGAATATGACCCCCCTACTCGGGATATTAGGTTTGAGCGAACTTTGACTCAACATAACTCTCTTCCCTTAGACAATTTTGGGGTGATCTAAAAGGCAAACCTGCTGGAATTTTGTGTACTTTCCAACCATGAGTTTAATAATCAGAACTACTGACTTTGGCAACTGACCTCATCATGGCGACAAATCCACATTCTTCAAATTTACATGCATGAATGATTTTACCAAACTGCCCAAAGCAGAAAACAACAAGTCAAAGCAGTAAGAAAAGTTGGGTCCCTATTTTGTCAAGGCAAAATGGGGCATGTTGTGTAACCACACAACACGCCACTATAAAAAGGTGGGTACCACTTTATGAAATGGGTGCCACTTTAGCCAAAAACTACTTTCCCAAGTGGGTGCTACTATAAAGAGGTGGGCGCCACTATAAAAAGGTGGGCGCCACAATCCAAACTAGGTGCACTTGCTTTACCCTAATTTCCCTCTACCTACCCCACTTTTTCCTCCCCTTCCCTATTTTTCCTCCCTTTCCCACACTTTCCTCCCCTCTTTCATCTCAGGATCACTTTCCCCTATTTTCCGTCGCTTTTTCTCTTCTTTCGAGATATTTCTGAAAATTTTTATTTTTTCTGCCGATCTCTCGATGGGGCATCACCTGGTCACCAACTTCGCTCCTATTCACCCACTAGGGCATATTTATAAAAAAAATATATTCTTTAATATCCCGTGAACTGCGACAGCTATGACGCCATATAAAAGAGGGGTGAAATGTAGACATCTGAAAAATGGTTACAACCACTTTCATCCACCTATGAAATCCAACCTTAATTCAGGTGTATCACTTCATCCAATCCATATATTAATTAAATAATTTTTAATTATTTAATTAATTTATTCTACACCTTTTCTCTTTCACAAAAATCAAATTCTTCTACTATAGTTTAAAAATTAAACATTTTTTACTATAGTTTATAAATCACATTCCAAAAATTAAATAAAGTATCATATTTATTTAATTCTCTATTTTGTTCACTTTTGATTACTTTTTGTAATCATCATTATCTTCTTCTAATCCATGTGCATATGAATTAATTTTAATTAATTCATCATTACAAACCCCCATGTTTCTACAAGTCCACTTGTCATCCTATGTACACACGTATACATGACAAGTGGTACTTTGAAAGTATGGTCAAATCTTTCATAAAGTGTACATTTGTCCTATTTCTTCCACCCCACTCCATGTGTCACTATTAATACCAATTTGAAATCACATGTGGCACTATTTGAACACTATTGATCTAATTTTTAATTCCACTTGTCCTCTCCATCCAATTTAAAATTCTTCACTAAATCCAAGCCTTACCTTTTCATAAATGAGACCTTACATGCCATGCACCTATCTAATTCTAGCCATCCATCCATTCAAACTTGAAATCTCATCCATTGGTCATCCCTTGAATCTTGGAGAAAAATTCTCATCCAATCCTAGCTTGCCATTTGTCCAACTCTCCTTGCTTGAGGATCCTCAAGCAATCTCAACCATCGATCCTCCAAATTCATCATAACCCTTCAATTCTATCCCCAAAAATCTATAAATTAAGGCCTCCACCTCCCATTTTCAACAAGCCATCATATGCAAAGAAACTCTATCAAATTGAGTGCTTACATCCATCTAGAAGTAGTGCAAAATTAAGCTAGCATAGTGTAGTCTCATAGTCATATAGGATATATCATTGTTAACGTGCTTAGATAGGGTGCAAATTAAATAGTTTAGTGCATTAGCAATTAGGTCCAATCTTGAGGTCCTTTGGACTTGGGATTGGGTGCATTTTAGGGTAATTTGCACTTAATTAAGGATCCCATTTCATAGGTAGACATTTATTTATCTATATATGATCTATTGTGAAATTATCTAGATAATCCAGAACAGGTCATACCTAGAGTAATAAATTGTTAATCTTCTAATTAGGGGACTTTCTCTTGTTAACTGGATTAATGACTATCATAGAATCCCCTTCCATTTCAACATTTTTTCATTTGAAAGTTTTACAAATTTGAAGACCAAGGATAAGGGATTGAATTTTAGCTTCATTGTTTGTACCATCTTTGAGTTTTTTCAATGTTACACCAATAACCTTTCCATTTTCATTTTTGATAATACAACTAGTACCTGAAATGCTAGGGTTCCCTTTTGGAGCACCATCAAATTCAATTTAAACCAATTAGGTTTGGGGGAATCCAAATGGATTATTTTCTGAGGTTAGAAGGCTTAACTCTACCATCCCCATTAATGGGGGAAGTTTGAGACCTTTCCAATTGCTTCTCATTTCTTTATCCCAAGAAGAGAAAGATTTCCCTTTTAAAGGTTGTGATGAAAACATGTTGTTTACTACTTCAATAGCTACCACTTCTAATTTATTAAGGAAGGAAATATCTGAGATTGCCTTATATTGAAAGATTCTTTTTTTTTTCTTTCTTTCCATATTTCCTAGATAATAATTGATGGACAGACAATCCAAAGGCTGGAAAGGAGGGAGTGATGCTTAATCATAGGCCAAGATTGGAAAAGGCTGAGGATGTCATTAGGCAATGCACATTTTTTCCAATTCAATCTTACACATAACCATTTCCAATAGGTTTGTAAAAAATAACAATTGACTAGTAAATGATCAATAGTTTCCTCATTTTGATTACAAAGAGAACCCCTAGTAAGACCACTGTAACATGGTTTTTTGAACCTATCAGTTGTTAGGATTTTCTTTTGAAGAGAAGCCCAAGGAAAATCCCTTTCTTTTAGTAGGCATTGTTTGTTCCAACATAGATGAATAGGAATATTGGCTTTACCTTTATTAGCTTCATCTATAATGTATCCAATATTTGTAAAATAATCCCTGTACTTAGAATAGTTCCATCTAATTACATCATTACCATTTGTCATAAAAATCATTCTTTTATTCAGGATCTTCAAACCCAAGACTTCATTAGATGGCAAGTGTAGTCCTTGAACATCTTTCCAAGATCATTATGAAAACTATTATTTTCCTCATAAATGAGATAATCAACCACTTTCTTACCCCAAATAGAAGATAATAGATGTTTGGAGTCTAAAACCTTGGCTATTTTCAATTCTTGGCCATCTTGTAAGGACACCTAATTTATGCTTATTAAAAAAAATAATGATGCAATTATTGAAATTGTTAAAAAAATAATTAATTAGTTATATTGTTTTGAAAAATAATTATTTAGATAATTTAATGCATTATTTACCTTATGCAAGAAATGGCAGTTAGAAAGTTTAGTGAAGGGATATTTGGTGAGTAATATTTCTTTTCAGTTTCTAATTAATAGAGTTAATTTTAGAAAATCAAAGTTAGTGGTGTCTTTTAGAAAATCTATTGAATGGAAGATCCGTAGAAGATGGGGGAGGAAATTTTCATTAGAGGCTGCAAATTGTGCAGGGAATTACCTCTTCAAAAAGAAAAGATATGGATTGCAGGAAACAATCTCAGTAGAGAGGACATCACAGTTTTTCCCAAGTAAGTCATCCAGAGTACTTTTCACACTTGTTTGCAATCGATCAATGTCCATATTCTATTTCCCAGCATCATTTGGGCAGACAGAAATATCTTTCTCAATGATTTGGTTAAACAGTAAACACATGTCTGCATACTTAAATAGAGGATTACTAATTTCACTTTTGTAAGGTATATTTATATGTAGTTTTGAGCTGAGTATGGACTCATATTTACACTTTTAATAGATCATTTCTACAATTTGATTTCGGTCTATCATATGCCCATGTTCTTTCAATCAAGCTAATTGGATGAGTACTTATTTGTTGGATAGTATTTTGTCAAGGAATTGGAACAAGAGAAATCAATATTGAATGCACTTAGTTTTATTTTCTAATGCTAGCTATTATAAGTTTGGCAAGTATAGAATCCAACTGGTCCTTTATGACTCCATTTACATTGCCTGCTAATTTTTTAATATGCTCTTCTCTTTTTATACCATGTTCAACTAGTACTCAATCGATTTCTCCACCTTGTGATGAAACTTAATTTATTTGATTATTTAATATGGTAGTGACTGCTCCATTCATTTTGTATCTACTGAGTTTGTCAATCTCTAATGATTTGTACATGTCGATTGGGCTATTTTTCCCAGAGATGAAATGAGTTATTTCATAAAATTAAAGATCTGGTCTCAAAAGCTTCTCTAGTCATATTTAGAATGCTGATTGCTGAAGATATTCCTCTTTAAAAAAAGAGAGAAGATTCGGAGACTTAGAAATGTAGTCCATTCAGTCGAAAATTGAATATAACAGTTAGCTTGTAAATTGAGTTCAAGTAATCTTCTTTGAAAGTATGTGTTTATGAATTTTCCTTTTAAGAAGACTTGCAATGAATTCCCACCCCAGGTCTTATTGGATAATTAATAATTTATGTTTTGTATTTTTTTTAATGAATGTCTTTACAAAATATGGCTTTAGACTCTGGCTTTTTTATATGAATTTATGAAAGAATATGTAGTGATTCAGTGTATATATGAAACCACAAGACAAATGAAAATGACTTGATGAGAGATGCATTCTTACAAACTGTAAGATTCCTAAGGTGTATAATAATATCTGAAAATTGGAGGACTGTATCTAGCTGATAAACACTGCCAGAGTTGTATTGTTTTCAAGCATTATTAGAGAAGTTAATTCTTATTACACAAATAGTATATGTCTATAATTGCTGCTACTATAGGTTGAGAAAAGATAAAATTCATTTAAAATATTTGTCATAGCTAAAACATCCTTGAAGGTATTTACAAATATAAAGATAGTCTTGTGTCCACTGCTGTTCTGAGTGAAATACAGAGCTATTTTGCAGAAAAAACTGCTTGTATGTGCTATGGAATCATGCTAAATGCTTTGTGGGTTTTATTCCTTGTTATTCCACCTTTCAAGAACATATTGAACTTTTAAATTTGGCCAAAGGAATTGAAAGTTATGATTTTTTTAGACGCTGCCATTTCGGTTGCAATCAATAGAGTAACAGTCATGAATTGAAATAGATGATGCAAGTTTGTAAATTAAATGATTATATAATCATTTAAAAGTATTGGATTATGAATTACTTTTATTTAATTCTAAGGAAAAGTTCTAGACGTGAGAAATTACGAAGTAAAAATCATTGATTCTTAAATCACTTACCTGAGAGTGGGTTAGGGAACATGTTGAATGTGGAGTAACCTTCTTGGTATACTATTTAATAAATGTTGTTGCATGAACTAATGTTAGTATGATATTTATTTATTGAATATTGTTTTATCCATCTTGTAGAATGCTAAGCTATCATAATGAGATAAACGGGTAGTTTACATTATAGATATTAAATGTCATTGATTTGCATTCATAAGTATATTTCTTGGTTGAGTTGTATTTTGTGTATCCAATGGACATATGCTTGGGTATATGGACATCATTTTGTAACTTATGTCTTGTTTGGCCCTAATTGTGGCTATGTTGCTTGAATCTCTTTTACCCACTATGCTTTCATGGTTATCTTGGGGTCTTATCAAATAGATTACTTTATGTACCTATGTATTTATCTATATATTTTAGTATCTTCATTGGCAGTTGCATTACAACCTAATGTTTTAACCAATTGAGCTCAGCCCCTTGGACAACATCATTTATATACTTGTGCTTAGTAAATCTCAACATATACCTTGGGAACGAATCATCTAGCTTAGATGACTGTGAAGGCTTCCTTAGTTCACCTAGAAATTGCTATCAACCTTTTAGACCATACCCCACATTAACATTGACATGTGAACATAGAGAGCATGATTGTCAGGACTTAATCTATTTCATCATGATGCATGTCACTTTGCCTTTGCTACGGCTTTTCAGAGATTAGAATTTGTCCTTTGAATTGGTGTATTTTAATTGAATAATTACCATCGCTGGTATAACTTTGCACATGTTGAGCACATAGCTAGACATATCAAATTTTGACGATTTTTTCTAGGTTTTTTTGTATGCCACCGAAGAGCTTAAAGCTATTCTTTCAGCTTTTGGGCACTTATACATTTCCCTGTAGGACGTGTTATGTGCACATGGGTCGAAAAATGGTCATTTCAACATTCGTACCGATGTGCCGGTAACCACTCGCCATCACATTTGTACACTTGTCTTAATTTCATTGGTTAATTTACAAATGTATTGGTGCATTTGTGACCATGTACAAATGTTGTGAACATGTATTGGTGCATTTGTGTTAATTTATTAGGTTGGTATTTTACATGTATTGGTTCTTTCTAAAAATTTAATTGGGGTGTCAAGTGATTAAAAACATAGCAGTTATTGGGATGTGGGTGGCAACTAGCCCCTCTCCCTTAAATACTTTCATTATCTAATGTTAACTTTATATTTGCATGATTTAGTTTTAGTCGACATTTGAGGAAGCAAAAGCTATGCTAGGAAATCTTATTATTCAATCTTTTAGGAATGAAATTGTCTAATTTTTTTGTATACTGTACATACTTTGGAGATGTTCCAATTGAGATTATGGATTATATTTCTTGTTTTATTATTTATGATACTTTTCTATTAATGGTTTAGACCATTCATGTTTTGTACTTCCCAATGCTTTAATTAATAGTAATATGATAAAGTGTTTGAGTAAACATTTTGATCAACCAAGTTAATAAACTTAAGTTTGTAGTTATCTTATACTCTGTAATTATCATTGATAGTTTTATCTTGTCTTAAGGATGCATAGTGTTGCAAGCCTTCATTGTGATAGAGTCAAATTGTTGATTATGGCTGCAGAATGTATAATTAATATGTTTCCAACTTATCTTGTATAGATTGAGGTTGAAGACTTTTACTTTTTATTTTAGAGTAGATTATAAAATTAAAGGTTTCTAGTTAAAAAGTTATTAGTTGTGAATTAAGAATGTTTGTTGACCCTTCACACTTGGTTTGACAACGGTATCTATTTATTTGGTTTTCTATTATCTTTATTGTATGAAACCATTTTGTGGTTGCAAGTTTAGTCCTTGAACTATGAAGTCTCTACACTAGACATATGTAGGCAAGGCCATCATGAGCCTCTGAGACATTAGGTCAGCCCCTTAAAGCCTTAGACTCATTATCTAGTACACTGATATTAGCTTTGTATATTTATTGTTCTTGCAGAACTAATGTTTACATTGAGTGTGTAGATTCAAGTCTGTTATTCATGCAGGTCACTGAAGTAAAGGAAGTAATTTTTTCCTACATTGTGAGTGGATGATGAAATGGAGTCTATTATAGTTTATTGTAATTGTAAAAGAAGTGATTATATCTTAAATTTTCATTTACAATGAAAGATATTAAACTTATGTTTAATCGTAATTTGAATTTTTATTAAGTTAGATCAAGTGAATAATCTTCTATCATCGTATTATATTTTCATTATTTCTTACTAACTTTAATTATTTATTGTTATTTACTGATATATTCATGGGTAGGCTTTACATAGGTATTAGGATTCAGAGCACCAGGTTGGAACACTTGGGAGCTTTTGGGTAAAAGTATTAGTAATGTAAACCCATTTTTGGGTCTCATCATGGTAAGTAGAGGTAAATTTTGATTGAATAATGATATGGAATGGAAGTCAAGTAAATCATTTTCAATGTACATACAAATATGTTCATGGATGTATTTTTGGAATTGTAAGTTCTTAATGATTTCTATCAAGCATGTATATTTATCACCTTAATCTGCATTGATATTGACAAACTTGTGTGTTTGGTGATGGTGTTCTGGCTGGATTGTATGGGAGTTAGGTGGATGGTTGATTGGTTGTGATTTGGGAGCTACGTGTGTTTTGGGAGCTAGGATAAGGGAGCTATAGGGACTTATGCCCCTTTGGAGTACTTATGGTGTTGGTTTTGATGTTGTGGGAGTTGTGTTGTGGGAGCTACATGTTCTCTATGGGAGCTATTGGTGTGTTATGCCATTTGAGGTACTTATGGTGTTGGTGTTCTGGGAGTTGTTATTGTTGCTTCTCTATGTGAGCTATTATTTTGTTTATGGGAGCTACTGGGAGCTAATGGTGTGTGGGTCTTATTATTGTTGCTCTACGTGAGCTATTATTTTGATTATGGGAGCTGTACTAAGAGCTATTGGTGTATGGGAGTTGTTGTTGTTGCTCTATGTGAGCAATTATTTTGTTTATGGGAGCTACTGTGTGTGGATATTGGGAGCTACAGTGAAATAAAGGGAGCTAGGTGTGGTTGGGAGCTATTGTTGTATGGGAGCTACTGTTATGTTAAGGGAGCTAAATTTGTGAAAAAAAGGGGAGTTTTCTAAACCTTGATTATTCATAATTGTTGAATGTTCATAATTTCATAAGTTTCATGGTCAACTCCTTTTGTGGTATATGTTGGAGCTCCATGTGGTTTGAGACCACCACATTCCCATCCTCCCCTTAGGTGGCTCGTTTGAAGTCACATAGTGATTGAGATGTTTAGTTTTCTGAGAATAGTTAAAATTTTTATTTTGTTATTTTTTCTTTTGTTTTAGTGAGCCAGCAGTTTGAAGATTTCTATAAGATATTTGATTGTCCTTTTGCCTTGAGGACTATTTTATTAAGATTTTTAGTTTTGATCTGAACTATTGTTTTTCTGTTAATTAATTTGTTTTTATATGAAGTTATATAATTTATTAATTTTCTATTTGAAATCTTTACCCATTGAAGACTTTTGTATCTTGAGGCTTATTTAGTGTTTATTGATGTTGGCTTGTGTGGAGTAATGTGAATTGTGTAGTTTGCCATACCCAAGAGAGGTCCTTGGTAGGTTGTATATAGGAGTAGATGGCTTGGGGAATGTTTACTGTGAAATTGTGTAGGATATATTCTATGGCACTATGGTTCTATTTGGCACTAATCATTCCAATACTATTGAAAGTAAACATGATGTATAGACTTGATATCTGTGATAATTAATATTAAGAGTTGTTATAAAAGAATATGTTATAATGAATTTGATGATATAACTATGCTTCTAGGATAAGTTATGATGATATTACAAAATTCTAATGGAAAAAATGGTATTTTCTGATTGTTGTGACTTGCTTGGAAAAGTTTTATGGGCTGAGTCTAACATGGTTAGCCAAGGTAATAAAAATAAATTATATTTCTGTTTTATGATTTAAATGAATGTACAACTAAATTTTGAAGAAATCTGTTTATTATTGTTTTCATATTCAATTTGCCAAGAATGATGAGTTATCACATGAGCATTGTTATGTTGCCTACAATTGGTGTTATGATGGAAAGAATTACTGGGATTTGATGATATGTGTAATGATAATGTTTTTGGGAGTTGATTAGTCTTGGGAGTTGATTAATGGGAGATTATTGTTTTATGGAGTTTTGGGAGAAAATTGTTTTATGGGAGTTGGGAGATCATTGTTTCTGAAAGCTTATTTTGAGAGTTGTGATTAAGGGAGTAAATGTTTAATGGGAGTTTGATGCTTATGGGAGTTATTGATTTTATTGTGAAAGAAATTGAGATAAATTTATGGAATTGTTTATCTGTTTAATATGTTGAACATCAAGAAAAATGTTTCTCTTTATTTGCTCAGGGGTGGATTTGATCAAGTCAATCTTATGGTTGGGTGGTAAGCAAATTTGGATTGTTATTAACTCAATGGTTGCAAATCAAGTGAACTAATCTAGGTTGATATAATTTTGTGTATGCAAATTTATAGACTAAATCTATTTCTTGTGATATGAAGACTAGTATTGAAGAGCGAAAGGATTCCTTTAGTAAATGAATTTGTAGAAGATTGGAATAGAGCAATGCTATTGTGCAAAAAATTATTTCCACAATTTTTCTTTATTTTAAGTTAGAATGGCAAAAAGAATATCTAGTTGACTAGTAAATCTTTTGATGAAATCCATGTTCGAAGTGTGAAGTTAGGAAATATTCGTTCCTCATGACGACTTCTAGGAGGAAGTCCATTTTTAAGGGGGAAGTATGTAAGGACACCTAATTTATGCTCATTAAAAAAAAAAATAATGATGGAATTATTGAAATTGTTAAAAAAATAATTAATTAGTTATATTCTTTCGAAAAATAATTATTTAGATAATTTAATGCATTCTTTGCCTCAGGCAAGAAATGGCACTTACAAAGTTTAGTGAAGGGATATTTGGTGAGTAATATTTCTTTTCAATTTCTAATTAATAGATTCAATTTTAGAAGATCAAAGTTAGTGGGTGTCTTTTGGAAAATCTCAGTAGAGAGGAGATCATAGTTTTTCCCTTCGCACTTGTTTGCATTTGATCAATATCCATATTCTATTTCCCAGCATCATTTGGGCAGACAGAAATGTCTTTCTCAATGATTTGGTTAAATCATAAACACATGTATGCATACTTAAATAGAGGATTACTGATTTCACTTTTGCAAGGTATATTTATATGTAGTTTTGAGCTGAGTATGTACTCATATTTAAACTTTTAATAGATCTTTTCTGTAATATGATTTTGGTCTATCATATGCCCCTATTCTTTCAATCAAGCTAATTGGATGCGTACTTATTTGTTGGATAGTATTTTATCAAGGAATTGGAACAAAAGAAATCAATATTGAATGCACTTAATTTTATTTTCTAATGCTAGCTATTATAAGTTTGTGATGAAGGGGGTAAATCATAAAACACACAATAACATAAATTGCACACAAAAAATAGAATAATATTTTATTAATATGGGCAAAATATTACATTACAGAAGCTCAAATACAATGAGAGGATGAATCCCCTATAGGTTGTAACACATTACAACTCCCTCTCTCATGACTCTGGAATCTTTAGCCTTCTGTAACCCCAAATCAACTAGGGTTTCTATTTTCTCGCCTTTTCTTGACTCTACACCTTCCCCCTTAACTCTACTACCCCAAGGGTTCCCAAGAATGGTCATATATAGCCTTTTTTGGTGGCCACCAGCTTAATTTCAAAATTTGCATCTCCCCCCCAAAAACAAGTCAACTTCACAGGGCCATAACTTTTGATCTGACCGTTGGATTTTCAATTATAATACCTTTTTAGAAAGCTCTCGAAAAGATGGTTGTGCATAAGTAGTGCCTAAAGGTAGACTACTTGGGTTTCCCACCAAATTTTGGGCCCATTCGGAGCCTCTAAGTGCCTCAAATTTGACTTTGAATATTTCAATAGGATTTTTAGAATTTGAAATTTTAATATCTCACAAATAACAAATGATATTGAAGTGATTTCTTCACCATTAGCTTCAATTCACCATTCTGGAGGTCCGTGTAAGATTTTGTATCCAACCGTGCAAAAATGCAAACTTACTAAAAATAGTAACCCTGCCAAATTTAGCCCTTATTGAAAAGAAACAATATTTTTTTTTGGTTGATACAAGATTGCTCTTACACCCTGGATTCTCCTGCATTAGCCACCTGGGGTAATCTGAAAAGTGACCCTATCATTTCTCATGAGTTAGAGGGAAACCAAAATAGTTAACCTCAGTCTCAAATAACTATGATGAATCTTCAACGGGCCTTCCTTTCTATTTCACCAAGTATTATGTATACTGTATGTTTCTTGTACTCTTACCCACATGGCTATCCAGAATACCCTCTATCTCCTTCTTTGAAGTAGGTGCTGGAATGTCCAACTGTGTTCCTTTGTCAAGTCCATCATCATGATACTCTGTCAAATTTGAAATGTTGAACACTGGTGAAATATTGATGTCATCAGGCAACTCTACCTCAAATGCATTTCCTGAATCATGTTTCTTCAGGATTCTACATGGTCCAAATTTCCTCATCTTCAGCTTATTATATGTACCAACTGGAAATCTTTCTTTTCTCAAGTGAACCATGACCTCATCACCCTCCTAAAACACCTTATGTCTCTTCTTCTAATCTGCTTTAGCCTTATATTGAGAATTCATCTTATGGATATGCTTTCTTACCTCTTTGTACAAATTCTTCATGTGCTCAGCAAAATTTTTAGCTTTGGCACTACTCTTCTCCCTCTTATCCATCCTCCTCAATTTGGAAGCAATTCTTGGGCTACTCCCATACACAACCTAGAATGGAGATTTACCTATGCTCCTATTGATAGAATTGTTGTAAGCAAATTCTACCTGTGGTAAAATCAAATCCCATCCCTTGGGCTTATCTCCTACTAAGCATCATAGCAGGGTACCTAAACTCCTATTCACCACTTCTGTCTGTCCATCAGTCTGTGGATAGTGTGCAGAATTGAACTTCAAATCTATCTTCAACTTCTTCCACAATGTCCTCCAGAAATAACCAACAAACTTGGTATCTCGATCTCAAACTATGCTCTTTGGTAGACCGTGTAATCTCACCACCTCTTTGAAAAATAATTCAGCAATATGAACAACATCATTAGTCTTCTTGCAAGGAATGAAATGTGCCATCTTCGAGAATCTGTCCACCACAACAAAAATGGAATCATGTCCTCTCTATGTCCTTGGTAAACCAAGAACAAAATCCATACTAATATTATCCCATGGCTTCTCTGGTATAGGTAATGGCTGATATAGCCCTATATTCTGACTTGTTCCTTTTTCCATCTGACACACTCTGCAACTCTGCACAAATTTCCTCACATCCTACTGCAACTGTGGCCAATAATAATTTTCACCAATAATAGCAATGGTTTTATCTCAACCAAAGTGTCCAACCAATCCTCCACTATTCTTCTCCTTAATTAAGTTCTCTCTCATGGAACTCCTTGGAATGCACAGCTAGCTTCCTCTAAACAACATGCCATATTGGATTATGAAATCCAACCATTTTGTCCTGTCCAAAGTAACAAGTTCCAAACAAGCTTTCCAGGCCACTGCAAAATCTAGATCTTTAGGATATAAACTTTTGAGCTCATCAAACCCAACAACCTCTATCTTCATTTCTGTCAACAAAGTTTGCGTTCTGCTCAAGGCATCTACAACTCTGTTGGACTTCCCACTCCTGTGCTTCAAAACAAAAGTATAGCTTTGCAAAAACTCAACCCATTTTAAGTGCCTCTAGTTCAACTTTCCTTGACTATTAAGATACTGCAAAGCCTGATGATCAGTATATAAAACAAACTCCTTTGGCAACAAATAATGTCTCCATTTCTTCAAAGCCTGAGCTATTGCATAAAACTTCTGATCATAAATAGAATACTTTTTTTTGGCATCATTAAGCTTCTCACTAAAATAGGCAATGGGCTTACCTTCTTGACTCAAAACAACTCCTATAACACTGCCACTAGCATCACAATCTACCTAAAATATCTTATTGAAATCTAGAAGTGCCAAAATAGGTTGCTCTATGACATTATGCTTCAATGTATCAAAGCTTTTATCTACACCTTTAGTCCATCTAAACTCTTTTCTATCCCCTCTCATTGTCTCAGTTAGGGGTGCACAAATGCTACTAAAATTCCTAATAAACTTCCATAAAAACATGTCAAACCATGAAAAGATCATACCTCTGTTGCACTCCTTGGCGTAGGCCATTCAATGATAGCCCTTACTTTTTCTGGGTCCATCTTAAGACCTTCCTCTGAGACAACAAATCCCAGGTATACCAACTCCTTCTTTGCAAAGCTACATTTCTTTAGATTGATCAACAACTTCTCCTCCCTCAGCTTCTCCAAAACTCTTCTGATATACATCATATGCTCATCGCAAGTCTTACTGAAAATTAAAATATCATCTAAATAAACAATAACAAAAATTCTCAAAAGTTCTTTCAATACCTTGTTCATGAGCCACATGAATGTGCTCGATGCATTAGTTAGCCCAAAGGGCATGACTAACCACTCATACAAACCTTCCTTTGTCTTGAAGGTTGTCTTCCATTTGTCTCCTTCCCTGATACAGATCTGGTGATACCCACTCTTCAGGTCAATTTTCATGAAGTACTTAGCTCCACTCAAATAGTCCATTATGTCATCCATTCTTGGAAATGAAAACATGTACTTGATCGTGATCTTATTTATGGCTCAAGAATCTATACACATTATCCACTCCATCTTTCTTTGGTGCTAGTACTGCAAGTACCGCACATGGACTCAGGCTCTCCCTTATCAGTCCCTTCCTTAACAACTTGTGGACTTGTCTGTTCAACTCTTCGTTCTCTGCTGGTGTCATTCTGTGGGCTGCCTTATTTGGAAAACTAGCTCCTGTATCAAATCCATTTGATGACTTATCTTCCTCACTGGTGGTAAACCTTTTGGTACATTATCAGAGACTATCTTGAAATTCTTCTAACATTTTTGAGACTTTTGCTGGTACATCTTCACATTTCTCTTGACTAATTTTAGGAATCAATGCAAAGCAATGATGCTCATGCTTCATACCCTCCAAAAATTTTCTACCATCTACCAAGCAAATTCTAGCAGTACTAAATACCTTTTCTTCCACTTCCTTCAAGGGCTTCAATTTATGACGAACTCCATCCTTTGTTAGGGAATATGTGTTTACACGACCATCATGGACATCGCTCCTATCATATTACCATAGCCTCCCCAATAGCATATGACACGCATCCATTGGTATGATATCACACAACACCTCATCATGGTAGTCTCCAATCTTGAACTTCACTAAACACTGCTCATTGACCAATTCTCTGTGGTCCTTTTGCAACCATGCAATCCGATATGGATGTGGATGCTTTCTTCTTGTCAACTTCAACTTGTCAACCATCTCCTTTGAAACAAGATTGTCAGTGATTCCACTGTCAATAATAAGATCACAACACTTACCTTCAGATTTACACCTTGTACGGAATAAACTCTTCCTCTCATTGGTTCTTTCTCTTCATTCAACAAAGTTCTTTGACAACTAGGGTTTCTCCCCTTTCAGCATCTTCAGAACGCTTAAACTATGCATCTTCATCTACATGTGCAACTCGTGTGCATTACCTTTAGGTCTTCTATTTGTCCTTCCTTGATGTTGCGGACACTCGTATGCTCAATGCCCTTCTTCTCCACATTGGAAACAGGTTCCTCTGAAACCTCCTCTTCCAGGTCCTTGCCCAGGTCTACCTCTTCCTCTTCCTCTTTTCTCACCATTATTTTGATCACGAGGGCAGTAGGTATTATCTCCTCTTTGATTTCTACTATTCTAACTTGATGCAGAGCATCCAACACTAAAACCCTAACATATAATTATCAATGTATGTTTATGCATTTCCAAATATGCACACAAACTTTAATTTATAAAGCCCCCTTTTTGTTTGCCATCGGCAAAACATCCTCCATCGGCCGGACAAAATAACCATGCCCCAATCACCTATGTTCCACCGATGAAGCACTTGCACTATTTGTCAGCCAGACCAACCATCGTCGGTGAAACAAAACCGTTTACCGCCGAAGCCCTTTCTCTCACAGATGGATACTCGACCTTTCACATATCAGCGGGAGCTTCACTATCGGTGAACACCTTAAATCTCCTGCCGATCTCCTTTGTCACTCAGACGTATCGGCCACATACATACAAATTTCAACCTGCCAAACTAGTACCCTTACCTCCTACTGCCAGTCACCTCTTGTATCCGTAGACCTAAAACCCTTCGAACATACATGTGGGTTACCACCTCGACCCGTCAACCCTTGTATCTTTCATTGTATCTTCACTGCATACAAACCAAAATATACATTCGCCGAATATTCCTCCGGATATGTCCTTAATGTATGTTTGACTGGCGTTGACTTCTTTGTATCTGCGGAATGTATGTTTGGACATACAACCAAATATACAATCACAAAATATGCAATCAATGAATATTCCTCAGAATATCCCTTCCGCGATCCACTGACTATTGACTTTGTATCAACCCCATGTACATTTATCACATGCAAACCGAACATACAACTGACAAATACACAGTAACTATCTTCACATGCAATTGGTGTATACACACGAACTATCTTCGACATACAAAAGACATACTCATAAATTGTATAACCTGATGTACATTTGCAATGTACATTAAACACACAAACTCGCCAGATACAATTGACAGATACACACAAATTGAAACCGACATACAAAAGCGATATACACAGGAATTGTATATCTAATATGATTTTTAATTTTGCATCTTCATAACATGCATTCTCGACCTATTTTCTCACCTGATGCACCAGCGATGGACAAATGCGACATACACATAACATGTGAATGCAATATACACACGGATTATATATCTCGCATACAAAAGTGATATATACACAAATTGTATATTTTTGAGAACTTCACAGATTTTCACAGTTTTGATCCATCTTATACTTAGCGACTGCTCTAGTCTGTCCCTTCGACTATTCTACAGACCTTTTTACTCTGCTAAACCTAGCACATACCCATGCTAGGGTTCTTCAATGCATCTCAGACCTGATCCTACAAACTTTAGCACAGACAAACATGGAAAACAAAACCCTAACTACTATATACACAGCCATTCCACTGATTCAAAGAATCAACCGGGGGAATGGATAACTAGATCCATCTGGCCACAAAACCACCAGTCGATTACACAAATCAAATGATCAAAACACAAGCAGAATCTTTATTTGCTTTCAGAAATGTAATTACAGTACTCTATTTTCCGACAGCCTAATACAACTTCTCCCAACATAATCCTCCCAGTTGATCTGTACGAGGGTATTTATCTAGTTACCACTGGTAGTACAGACTTGTCTCCAAGCAGCTGGGAGAGCTAACTACCTCCATCGATCCAATAAACTTAACTGTCCTAACAAACTACAGATCATCAAATGATCTTGGAACTTACAACTTGATCCTAAATACAACTAACTAAACATGCATTGGTCCAAACTGACCTTATTACATTTAATGTCCATTTAGGACCTTATTGAAAACATAAAACTAAGCATAAAACACTTAAATGCCTCATGTAGGCCACTGTAGAATAGGTGCTCCTGCACCATACCCCCCAACAGAAAAAGAACTCATGTCCCATGAGTTAGGTTGTGGAAGAATTCCACCTTTACTCTTTGCCATCTCAGTGCTCTGACCTGTTCCAGCTTTATACTCTGTTGTCTCTTGGCTGCTCCAAGATTTCTGAACTACAACTTGTTGTTTTGAAAGTAAACCCTCATGCCTGTCAATGTAGGCTCTGCTCACACATACCCTATGTTTGTCAGTTTGTTTTACTAGCACCTCTGTGTGAAGACCTGATTGAATAACCTTAGGAATTTCTTCTTGAACTTCTACAATGTTCAAATCTGTCTTCCTTTCAACTTTTATAGGACAAACAATAGTCCCAACTACAATCACATCCTTGTCTTGCCAATCAATTGGTGGCTGCTCATAAACATGTTGTTTGGTCTGTGGCTGACCTCTGTCAGTCAAAAATGAACCTTTCTGCAAACTGTTGTCCTTAACAACTTCTTTCCCTATAGTATCCTCAACTACCTTTATGCCTGTTGTTGTAGGCATCTTCACAAACTCCTTCTTTCCCACTAAAATGATTTTTGCTACCTTTTGTGCTGCAGCTTCTTCCTGTAATGGTATCAACACAATAGTTTTCCCATCTTTCTTCATGGTGTAGGTATTAGCATACCCATCATACAATACTCTCCTATCAAATTGCCATGGCCTACCCAACAGTAGGTGACAACATTCCATGGGCAATATGTCACACAAAACTTTATCTTGATATTCTCCAATCTGAAAATCAACATATGCCTGTTCATAAACCAAAAGTGATTGACTATCACTTACCCAAGATGCTTTGTAGGGATTTTGATGTGGAATCCTTTCCAGTTTTAGTTTATCCACCATTTCCTAGGATACCATATTATCTATGGAACTAGAATCAATCACAACCTTACATATTTTACCTTTGCTCTTGCATGTGGTCTTGAAAAGAGCTCTTCTTTGCATCATATCCTTTGATGTCTTCAAGATTGTCCTTCTTAACATCAATGCTTCTCCCTCCTTCGGATACCCATAATTATCAGGAGTCTCCTTCACACTTTGCTGAGTGTTTAAGTTGCTTGCACTTTGTTTATCAGCTTCTTGGATCAGATTTGCCCTCTTTTCTCCTCCTGAACTTGTTGATTTTGTTGGACATTTGAAAGATGGATGCCCATATTCACCACAAGTGTAACACTTATCAGAAAATGTAGTAGAACCTCTACCACCTCCAAATCTGCCTCTAGTACCTTTCCATCCACCTTTGAAATCAGACTGCTCTTGTCCTTTACCAGTGTCTTCTTGACTCTCATTGGTTTGTCTCATTGTGGGGGTTGATCCTCTTCCCCTCATATTGCTGCCTCTTCCTCTCATGGACTTATCTTGTCTTCTATTCACCTTTTCTTCAATCCTGATTGCCATTTGATAACAATCCTCTACACTCCTTGGGTTAGCTAAAACTAACTCATCCTCTATGTTCAATCTCAAACCAACCAAGTATCTAGCCACCTTTTCTATCTCATTCTCATGATGACCAGGTCGCATACTCAACTTGTAAAACACCTCAGTGTATGCCTTCACATCCATTTCCTTTTGCCTTAAAAATTGCAGCTTCTTAAACATCTGAATTTCATAATCCTGGGGTAAAAATTTACCTTTGATCCTTGCTACCATCTTATCCCATGAAGTGATCTTTGACTTTCCTTGTTTCCTTCTCTCGGATTGTACATAATCCCACCATACCAAAGCATGACCTCCCAACTTGGTCTTTGCAATCTTTACCTTCTGATCCTCAACAACATCTTCACATTCAAAGTGATTATCTAATGCAGCAATCCAATCAAGTAACTCATCTTCATCCAAACTTCCATTATACTTTGAAACATCAACCTTTACCTTAGGCTTCTCACTCTGCACTGCCTTTAGCAGTTTGGCAAATCTCTGATCTTCAACATTCAGCTCTTCATCTACCTCTTCAAATTCTTTAGCATCATCTTCTTTCTCAGATTCACTGTCTTCTACCTCTTTTTTCTTGTTCATTTCCAAGGCTGCAAGCCTTGCTTGAAGTGCTTTAGCAAGCTCCTTCATCTTCCTCATCTCTCTAGCATGTTTTTCCTTCATCTCCTGCAACTCTCTTGCAGTACCATTACCTTTTGGAGGCATCTTGTCAACCTCTCACTCCTCTACCTCTGTCTTCGTAGTGATAGAATCAACACACAATAGCCCAGACCTTTTGCTGAGCTCTGATACCACTATGATGCAGAGCATCCAACACTAAAACCGTAACATACAATTATTAATGTATGTTTATGCATTTCCAAATATGCACACAAACTTTAATTTATAAAGTCCCCTTTTTGTTTGCCATCGGCAAAACATCCTCCATTGGCCAGACAAAATAACCATGCCCCAATCACCTATGTTTCACCGATGAAGCACTTGCACTGTTTGTTGGCCAAACCAACCATCATTAGTGAAACAAAACCATTTATTGCCGAAGCCCTTTCTCTCACCGATGGATACTCGACCTTTCACCTATCGGCTGGAGCTTCACTATTGGTAAACACCTTAAACCTCCTGCCGATCTCCTTTGTCACTCTGATGTATCGGCCACATACATACAAATTTCAACCTGCCAAACTGGTACCCTTACCTCTTACTGCTAGTCACCTCTTGTATCCGTAAACCTAAAACCCTTTGAACATACATGCGGGTTACCACCTTGACCCATCAACCCTTGTATCTTTCGTTGTATCTTCACTGCATACAGACCAAAATATACATTTGCCGAATATTCCTCCGGATATGCCCTTAATGTATGTTTAACTGGCGTTGACTTCTTTGTATCTGTGGAATGTATGTTTGGACATACAACCAAATATACAATCACAAAATATGCAATCAACGAATATTCCTCAGAATATCCCTTCCGCAATCCGCTGACTATTGACTTTGTATCAACCCCATGTACATGATCGATGTACATTTATCACATGCAAACCGAACATACAACCGACGGATACACAGTAACTATCTTCACATGCAATTGGTGTATACACGTGAACTGTCTTTGACATATAAAAGACATATACTCATAAATTGTATAACCTGATGTACATTTGCGATGTACATTCAACACATACAAACTTACCAAATACAATTGACGGATACATACAAAAGCGATATACACAGGAATTGTATAGTATATCTCGCATACAAAAGTGATATATACACAAATTATATATTTTTGAGAACTTCATGAATTTTCACAGTTTTGATCCATCTTATACTTAGCAACTTCTCTGGTCTGTCCCTTCGACTATTCTATAGACCTTTTCACTCTGCTAAACCTAGCACATACCCATGCTAGGGTTCTTCAATGCATCTCAGACCCGATCTTGCAAACTTTAGCATAGACAAACATGGAAAACAAAACCCTAACTACTATATACACAGTCATTCCACTGATTCAAAGAATCAAAAAGGGGAATGGATAACCAGATCCATCTGGCCACAAAACCACTAGTCGATTACACAAATCAAATGATCAAAACACAAACAGAATCTTTATTTGCTTTCAGAAATGCAATTACAATACTTTGTTTTCTGACAGCCTAATACAACTTCTCCCAACATAATCCTCCCAGTTGATCTGTATGAGGGTATTTATCTAGTTACCACTGGTAGTACAGACTTGTCTCCAAGCAGCTGGGAGAGCTAACTACATCCATCGATCCAATAAACTTAACTGTCCTAACAAACTATAGATTAGCAAATGATCTTAGAACTTACAACTTGATCCTAAATACAACTAACTAAACATGCATTGGTCCAAACTAACCTTATTACATTTAATGTCCATTTAGGACCTTATTAAAAATATAAAACTAAGCATAAAACACTTAAAAGCCTCATGTAGGCCACTGTAGAATAGGTGCTCCTACACCACAGCTTCTTCACTTTTCTTTGGATCTTCATTTCAACCTCCATCGGGTCTCCCACCAGTCCTTCTACCTTGACCTCTTCCCCTTTGCTTGCTTTCAAATCTCTTATTTAGCTTCTCTTCCACCTTCAGGGAAAACTGGTACACATCTTCTATGATGGTCATTCTGACTAGGTTCAACTCTTCTTGAATACTTGGCCTCAACCCATTAATGTAACGGGCTACCTTCTCCTTGTTGGCCTCTCCATGGCTTGTCTTGATAGTGATCTTATAAAAATCTTTTGTATACTCCTTAACAGACTTGTTACCTTGCTTCAATCCTTGCAGCTTCTTTAGCAACTCCATCTCATAGTCCACAGGAATGAACTGCTTCTTCAATTTCTCCACCATCCGATCCCATCTAGTAATCTTTGCTTTTCCTCTTCTATTTCTCTCTAACTGGACCTCTTTCCACCAAATACTGGCATGGACCTTCAACTTTGTCTCTGCAAACTTGACCCGTTTTGGGTCTTCCACATCTTCATGCTCGAAATACTCCTCCATATCATTGACCCAATCAATAAGTTGTTCCAGATTCAAATCTCTAGAATAGGTAGAAACTTCGATCTTGGGCATCTTTCCAATCTTTGAAATGGCCCTCAACATCCTAACTTCTACAGGATCTCACGCAGCTTCTTGTTCTTCCTCAGATAGATCTACTTTAGCTTCATCTTCACTTTCTTGTCTCCTCTGCTCAAACCCTCTTCACAACTCCTCTTGCAATGCATCAATTTGTCTTTGCAGGGATTTAAAAGCCTCTTCCATCAAAGCATTCCTCCCACCACGATTTCTTTGCGGAGGCATCTTGATTTCTACAGCAAACCCACAACCTCAGGTCCTCATGCAAACTGCTTCACAGTCAGCAACCTGTCTACACACTCAGGAACCCTTGCTCTAATACCACTTGATGAAAGGGGTAAATCATTAAACACACAATAACAAAAATTGCACATAGAAAATAGAATGATATTTTATTAATATGGGCAAAACATTACATTACAGAAGCTCAAATACAATCAGAGGATGAATCCCCTACAGGTTGCAACACATTACAGCTCCCTCTCTCAAGACTCTGGAATCTTTAGCCTTCTGTAACCCCAAATCAACTAGGGTTTCTATTTTCCTGCCTTTTCTTGACTCTACACCTTCCCCCTTAACTCTACTACCCCAAGGGTTTCCAAAAATGGTCATATATATATATCCCTTTTTGGTGGCCACCAGCTTAATTTTGAAATTTGCATCTCCCCCAAAATAGGTCAACTTCATGGGGCCATAACTTTTGATCCAACTGTTAGATTTTCAACAATAATAACTTTTCAGAAAGCTCTTGAAAAGACGGTTGTACACACGTAGTACCTAAAGGTAGACTGCTTGGGTTTCCCACCAAATTTCAAGCCCATCCAGAGCCTCTAAGTGCCTCAAATTTGACTTTGAATATTTCAATAGGATTTTTGGAATTTGAAATTTTAATATCTCACAAATGAAAAATGATATTGAAGTGATTTCTTCACCATTAGCTTCAATTCACCATTCTGAAGGTCCATGTAAGATTTTGTATCCAACCGTACACAAATGCAAACTTACTAAAAATAGTAACCCTGCCAAATTTAGCCCTTATTTAAAAGAAACAACATTTTTTTTTGGTTGAAGCAAGATTGCTCTTACACCCTAGATGCTCTTGCATCAGTTTGGCAAGTACAGAATGCAACTAGTCATTTATGACTCTATTTACATTGCCTACTAATTCTTTAATATGCTCTTCTCTTTTTATACCATATTTAACTAGTACTCAATCGATTTCTCCACCTTGTGACGAAACTTAATTTATTTGATTATTTAATATGGTAGTGATTGCTCCATTCATTTTGCATCTAATGAGTTTGTCAATCTCTAATGATTTGTACAACGATTGACATATTTTTCCTAGAGATGAAATGAGTTATTTCATAAAATTAAATATATGGTCTCAAAAGCTTCTCTATTCATATTTAGACAATTTGAATGCTGATTGCTAAGATATTCCTCTTTAAAAAAAAGAGAAGATTCAGAGACTCAGAAATGTAGTCCATTCAATAGAAAATTGAATATAATAGTTAGCTTGTAAACTCAGTTCAAGTAGTCTTCTTTGAAAGTATGTGTTTATGAATTTTCCTTTTAAGAGCACTTGCAATGAATTCCCACCCAAGGTCTTATTGGATAATTAATAATTTATGTTTTGTTCTTTTTTTAATGAATGTCTTTACAAAATATGGCTTTAGACTATGGATTTTTTATATGAATTTATGAAAGAATATGTGGTGATTAAGTGTATATCTGAAACCACAAGACAAATGAAAATGACTTGATGAGAGATGCATTCTTACAAACTGTAAGATTCCTAAGGTGGGTAATAATATCTGAAAATTGGAGGACTGTATCTAGCTGATAAACTTTGCCAGAGTTGTATAGTTTTCAAGCATTATAAGAGAAGTTAATGCTTATTACACAAATAGTATGTGTCTATATTTACTGCTACTATAGGTTGCGAAAAGATAAAATTCATTTAAAATATTTGTCATAGCTAGAACATCCTTGAAGGTATTTACAAATATAAAGATAGTCTTGTGTCAACAGCTGTTCTGAGTGAAATACAGAGCTATTTTGTAAGAAAAATAGCTCGCATGTGCTATGAAATCGTGCTAAACACTTTGTGGGTTTTATTCCTTGTTATTCCACACTTCTAGAACATATTGAACTTTTAAATTTGGCCAAGGTAATTGAAAGTTATGACTTTTTTTAGATGCTACCCTTTCTACTGCAATTAGCAAAGTAGCAGTCATGAATTGAAATAGATGATGTGATTTTGTAAATTAAATGATTGATATAATTATTTAAAAGTATTCGATTATGAATTACTTTTATTGGATTCCAAGGCAAAGTTTTAGATGTGAGAAATTATGAAGTAAAAATCATTGATTGTTAAATCACTTACCTGAGAGTGGGTTAGGGAACATGTTGAATGTGGAGTAACCTTCTTGGTATACTATTTAATAAATGTTGTTGCCTGAACTAATGTTAGTCTGATATTTATTTATTGAATATTGTTTTATCCATCTTGTGGAATGCTAAGCTATCATAATGACTTAAATAGACATTTTACATTATAGATATTAAATGTCATTGATTTGCATTCATAAGTATATTGCTTGGTTGAGTTGTATTTTGTGTATCGAATGGACTTATGCTTGGGTATATGGACATCGTTCTGTAACTTATGTCTTGTTTGGCCCTAATTGTGGCTATGCTACTTGGATCTCTTTTACCCACCTCGCTTTCATGGTTATCTTGGGGTTTTATTAAATAGATTACTTTATGTACCTATGCAATTGTCTATATATTTTAGTATCTTCATTGACAGTTTCAGTAGAACCTATTGTTTTAACCAATTGAGCTTAGCCCCTTGGACAACATCATTTATATACTTGTGCTCAGTAAATCCCAACATATACCTTGGGAATGAATCATCTAGCTTAGATGACTGTGAAGACTTCCCTTAGTTCACCTGGAAATTGCAATCAACCTTTTAGGTTGTAGCCCACATTAACATTACTGTGTGAACATAGAGAGCATGACTCACAGGACTTAATTGATTTCATGATGATGCCTGTCACTTTGTCATTGCTATGACTTTTCAGAGATTAGAATTTGTCCTCCGAATTGGTGTATTTTACTTGAAGGATTACCATTGCTGGAATAATTGGAAATTGCATATATGCATATTGAATAGGTAAATTCTTTCATTATATAATATTCACTTTATATTTCAATGATTTATTTTTAGTTGTCATTTGAGGAAGCAAAAGCTATGCTAGAAAATCTTATTATTCAATCTTTTAGTAATGAAATTCTCTATTTTTTTTGTATATTGTACATACTTTGGAGACATTCCAATTGAGATTATGAATTATATTTCTTGTTTTATTATTTATGATACATTTCGATTAATGGTTTAGACCATTCATGTTTTGTACTTCCCAATGCTTTAATTTATAGTAATATGATAAAGTGTTTGAGTAAACATTTTGATCAACCAAGTTAATAAACTTAAGTTTGTAGTTATCTTATACTCTATAATTATCATTGATAGTTTTATCTTGTCTTATGGATGCATAGTGTTGCAAGCTTTAATTGTGATAGAGTCAAATTGTTGATTATGATTGCAGAAGGTATAATTAATATGTTTCCAACTTATCTTGTATAGATTGAGGTTGAAGACTTTACTTTTTATTTTAGAGTAGATTATAAAATTAAAGGTTTCTAGTTAAGAAGTTGTTAGTTGTGAATTAAGAATGTTTGTCAACCCTTCACACTTGGTTTGACAAGGGTATCTATTTATTTGGTTGTCTATTATCTTTATTGTATGAAATCATTTTGTTGTTGCAAGTTTACTCCCTAAACTACAAAGTCTCTGCGATACGCATACGTAGGCAAGGCCATCATGAGCCCCTGAGACATTAGGTTGACCCCTTAGGGCCTTAGAATCATTATCTTGTACACCGATATTAGCTTTGTATATTTATCGTCCTTGTAGAACTAATATTTACATTGAGTGTGCATATTCAAGTTTGTTAATTATGTAGGTCATTGAAGCAAAGGAAGTAACTTTTCCTACTTTATAAGTGGATGATGAAATGGTGTCTATTATAGTTGATTGTAATTGTAAAACAAGTGATTGTATCTTAAATTTTCATTTACAATGAAAGATATTAAACTTATGTTTAATCGTAATTTGAATTTTTATTAAGTTAGATCAAGTGAATAATCTTCTATCATTGTATTATATTTTCATTATTTCTTACTAACTTTAATTATTTATTGTTATTTACTGATATTTTCATATGTAGGCATTACATAGGTATCAGGATTCAAAGCACCAGATTGCAACACTTGGGAGCTTTGCAGTAAAAGTATTGGTAATGTAAACCCATTTTTGGGTCTCATCATGGTAAGTAGAGGTAAATTTTGATTGAATAACGATATGGAATGGACATCTAGTAAATCATTTTCAACGTATACAAATATGTTCATGGATGTATTTTGGAATTGTAAGTTTCTTAATGATTTCTATTAAGCATGTATATTTATCACCTTAATCTGTAATGATATTGACAAACTTGTGTGTTTGGTGATGGTGTTGTGGCTGGATTGTATGGGAGTTGGGTGGATGGTTGATTGGTTGTGATTTGGGAGCTATGTGTGTTTTGGGCGCTACAATAAGGGAGATACAGGGACTTATGCCCCTTTGGGGTACTCATGGTGTTGGTGTTGGTGTTGTGGGGGCTACATGTGCTCTATGGGAACTATTGTTGTGCTATGCCCTTTGACGTACTTATGGTGTTGGTGTTGGTGTTGTGGGAGTTGTTATTGTTGTTTCTCTATGTGAGCTATTATTTTGTTTATGGGAGCTATTGGGAGCTATGGGGAGCTACTGGTGTGCGGGTGTTATTGTTGTTGCTCTATGTGAGCTATTATTTTGTTTATGGGAGCTATTGTGTGCAGATATTGGGAACTATAGTGAAATAAAGGGAGCCATGTCTGATTGAGAGCTACTGTTATATGGGAGCTATTGTTGTGTTAAGGGAGCTACATTTGTGAAAAAAGGGGAGTTTTCTAAACCTTGATTATTCATAACTGTTGAATGTTCATAATTGCATAAGTTTCATGGCCAACTCATTTTGTGGTATATGTTGGAGCTCCATGTGGTTTGAGACGACTACATTCCCCTCCTCCCCTTAGGTGGCTCATTTGAAGTCACGTAGTGATTGAGATGTTCAATTTTGTGAGAATAGTTGAAATTTTTATTTTGTAATTTTCTCTTTTGTTTTAGTGAGCTAGTAGTTTGAAGATTTCTTTAAGATATTTGATTGTCCTTTTGCCTCAAGGACTATTTTATTAAGGTTTTTAGTTTTTATTTGAACTATTGTTTTTCTGTTAATTAATTTGTTTTTATATGAAGTTATATTTATTGATTTTTTATTTTAAATCTTTAGTCATTGGAAACTTCTGTATCTTGAGGCTTATTTAGTGTTTATTGATGTTGGCTTGTGTGGAGTAATGTGAATTGTGTAGTTTTTGATACCCAAGAGAGGTCTGTAGTAGGTTGTATAGGGGAGTAGATGGCCCGGGGGAATGTTTATTGTGAAATTGTGTAGGATCTATTCTATGGCACTTTGGTTCTATTTGGCACTAGTCATTCCAATTCTATTGAAAGTAAACATGATGTATAGAATTAGCATCCGTGATGATTAATGTTAAGAGTTGTTATAAAAGAATATGTTATAATGAATTTAATGATATAATTATGCTTCTAGGATAAGTTATGATGATATTACAGAATTCTAATGGAAAGAATGGTATTTTTTTTATTGTTGTGAGTTGCTTGGGAAAGTTTTATGGGCTGAGTTTAACTTGGATACCCAAGGTAAGAAAAATAAATTATATTTCTATTTTATGATTTAAATGAATGTAGCAACTGAATTTTGAAGAAATTTGTTTATTATTGTTTGCATATTCAATTTGGCAAGAATGATGAGTTATCACATGAGAATTGTTGTGTTGCCTAAAATTGGTGTTATGATGGAAAGAATTACTAGGAGTTGATGATATGTGAAATGATAATATTTTTGGGAGTTGATTAACAAGAGATTATTGTTTTATGGAGTTTTGGGAGAAAGTTGTTTTATGGGAGTTGGCCAAAGATCATTGTTTCTGAAAGTTGATTTTGGGAGTTGTGATTAAGGGAGTTAATGTTTAATGGGAGTTTGATGCTTATGGGAGTTATTGTGAAAGAAAGTCAGATAAATTTATGGAATTGTTTATCTATTTAATATGTTGAACATCAAGAAAAAGGTTTCTCTTTATTTGCTCGGGGGTGGATTCGATCAAGTCGATCCTATGGTTGGGTGGTGAGCGAATTTGGATTGTTATTAACTCATTGGTTACAGATCAAGTGAACTAATCTAGGTTGATATAATTTTGTGTATACAAATTTATAGACTAAATCTATTTTTTGTGATATGAATATTAGTATTGAAGAGAAAAAGGATTCCTTTAGTAAATGAATCTGTAGAAGATTAGAACAGAGCAATGCTATTGTGCAAGTAATTATTTCCACAAATTTTCTTTATTTTAAGTTAGAATGGAAAAAAGAATATCTAGTCGACTAGTAAATATTTTGATGAAATCTAACTTTTGTTGGAAATGTGAAGTTAAGAAATATTTGTTCCTCGTGACGAATTCTAGGAGGAAGTCCATTTTTAGAGGGAAAGTATGTAAGGACACCTAATTTATACTTATTAAAAGAAAATAATAATGATGGAATTATTGAAATTGTTAAAAAAAAATTAGTTATATTGTTTCGAAAAATAATTATTTAGATAATTAATGCATTCTTTGCCTCATGCAAGAAATGGCACTTACAAAGTTTAGTGAAGGGATATTTGGTGAGTAATAGTTCTTTTCAGTTTCTAATTAATAGAGTTAATTTTAGAAAATCAAAGTTAGTGGGTGTCTTTTGGAAAATCTATTTAATGAAAGATTTGTAGAAGATGGGGGAGGAAATTTTCATTAGAGGCTGCAAATTGTGCACAGAATTACCTCTTCAAAAAGAAAACATATGGGTTGCAAGAAACAATCTCAGTAGAGAGGACATGATCACCATTTTTCCTAGGTAAGTCATCCAGAGTACTTTTCACACTTGTTTGTAATTGATCAATGTCCATATTCTATTTCCCAACATCATTTGGGCAAACATAAATGTATTTCTCAATGATTTGGTTAAACAATATGTTGAAGCTGATAATTAACTCAAGGCACAAAGATCACTTGCAAAACCTAATATTTACCTTCTACAAGAGAAAAAAACAAAGAGAAATAATTTGCACAATATTGGATGATTTAATGAAATGGATTCATGAATTACATGTGACAACTTGCTTTTATATTTGCAAGTTAAATAAAACTCTAATATGACTTAATAATAACCTAAGACTAAAAATAATCCCTAAGTAATTTTTTTTTTCTTTTTTTTCAAATGCGCTTGGTAAACTTTTTAATGTGACCGTTGATGCTGGTGCAACACACTCTCCGGCTCCCCGTGAATGTTTTTTGCCCAGAGCAATGAACCGGTGAGGTCACAACATGGGGAACCTCATCCCCTAGAAAGAACACTTCAAACCCGCAAGCTCGTTGGCCTAGCAAAGGTGTAAATCTTGTGAGCTTGTTGGCTCAGTGAGGGTTTGAACTTTGGTGGCCACCACTACAACCCAGCGACTTAACCATTGAACCATACCCTTATCGGCTAAGCCCTAAGTAATCTTATTAAAGTGTAATGAGAAATGAAAAACCATGCAACTAATGCAAGAATGATGGGTCCCAGCTACAAGGCCATGCTAGGTACCCATGAACAACAAGAATATCTCATAAGGTGAAGAAAAGGAGAAAAACTTTGTGGGAAAATACCCCTCTCCAAAAGAGAAAAAAATAAGTACATGAACATGTGATGGAAGAAGGACTAATATGAAGAGCCCCCAAGAACTAAATCCATCAAAAAAGTACAATCATGAATGCCCCCCATAAGATAGAGTGAAAAGATAATATGAATCCCCTCCAAGAAGAAGCTCCAGAATCAATGAAGAGATCTTGAAGACAAAATCCAATCCACTACCTGCAAACAATATTTCTCCCTTTTGGAAGAAATATATCCACTGGTGAATGTAGAAGCCATTCCCACATCTTGGATGAATAGGGAATCCATATCAAAATGTGTGCCTTTGAATGCAACTCAATTGACCTCATACTGGGAAAATATGTCTTCTCCAAAATAGAAACTATCTGCCCAATCAGAGAAGAAGAACCAAGAGGGGATATGATATGAACTGCATCTAGAAACACAAAAGATGAAGGTGGTGATGCAAAGCCACCTGAGATAGCATCAAACAAGAGAGATAAACCCTCAAATATGTCCTCCAAATCAGCAATGTGAGACTCCATAAACAAAGATGATATGTCTGCAAGGTAGGAATCCAAATGAGGTGGATCTGAAAGACTAATATTGACTTGCTGCATAGAATCACTCAAATCCATGAAAGAAACAACACTGGACTCTAAAGAAGCAACAGGTGAAGGTGGAGCAATGATCTCATCAGGAGGAGAAGTGATCAAAGCAAACATTTCAAAAAGATGGTGTGAAAAATGAGGACATAGCTCTTTCTCATGTTGATTACTTCCACAACAGCAATTAGATTTATGTTGATGGTAGAATCCCATCTCCTTAGATTATTAGAAATCAAAACATGTAAATAGAGTTATGTTGATAACAGAAGCCTATTAAAGAAAACAAAACCTTTCCAAGAGGCAGCATGTCCAGGATATCCAACAGAAGCCATAAAATTGATAAACTAATTAAATGATACTCGGGGCTAAATCTAAAAAAATTATATATAGGTGGATATGTAGAGCTCATTGATACCTTTCCAATGCTTATTAATTTTTGAAAAACGGAGATTTTGGGCGCAAGAATGGATCTCGAAAGCCAAAAATGATGCCTCAAGACTTCAAATAGAAAAAATAAATGTGAAATAACAATATCAGAAAAAATTGATCATACCATTAGAAAGGATGCAGAACCAGCTTTTTGGTAATATTTCATTTGTGAAAAAATGACTCTATTTGCCCAAGTTATGATAGTTTTCGTGAAACAGCTCCATTAGGGTTTGTAGAAGAGGGCGGGATGGAGGATTGCTAGATAAAATGATGCACTCTGTAGAAGCACCCTTCAGACCACTAATAAAATGATGCACCCTGTGGAAGCACCTTTCAGACTGCTAGATAAAATGATGTGGAAGCACCCTTTAGACCGCTGGATAAAACGATGCACCTTGTGGAAGCACCCTTTGGACCACTGGATAAAAGGACACAGAAGCACCCTTCGGACTGCTGGATAAAATGATACACCCTGCGGAAGTACCCTACGAAAGTACCCTTTAGACTGCTAGATAAAAGGACGTGAAAGCACCCTTCAGATCATTGGATAAAAGGATGCACCCTAAAAAAATCACAAATTTTTTTAGTCTCCAATTTTTGTGAATGAACAGGCAACTCTAGGGGTTTCAACCCTTCTGAGCACATTGGTGATGATGATTTCAGCCAAAAATGCTCTGAAATTGTTGTTCCCCTCCAGATCTAAAAAATATCACTCTTGAAACATTCATAGATCTGGCTTCCCTGACCAAATTCAGCCAAACAAAAGACAAATTCGCCTTTTCCAGCTACTACAGATCCAATGAGAATGATGATTTTACTCAAAAAAGCACCCAGCAAAAGACTCTATGTGAAATTTTTCTCATATTTAAGGAGGCTATAGATCTGCTCTGATACAATGTCGAAGTTGATAATTAACTTAAGCCACAAAGATCACCTGCAAAACCTAAGATTTACCTTCTATAAGAGAAAAAAGCAAAGAGAAATAATTTGCACAATATTGGATGAATTAATGAAATAGATTCATTAATTACATGTGACAACTTGCTTTTATATTTGCAAGTTAAATACAACCCTAATATGACTTAATAATAACCTAAGACTAAAAATAAGCCCTAAGTAAACTTACTAAAGTGTAATTAAATATTTAATTACACCAACACAGTAAACACATGTCTACATACATAAATAGAGGATTACTGATTTCACTTTTGCAAGGTATAGTTATATGTAGTTTTGAGTTGAGTATGGACTCATATTTAAACTTTTAATAGATCTTTTCTGTAATTTGATTTTGGTCTATCATATGCCCCTATTCTTTCAATCAAGCTAATTCGATGCGTACTTATTTGTTGGATAGTATTTTATCAAGGAATTGGAACAAGAGAAACCAATATTGAATGCACTTAATTTTATTTTCTAATGCTAGCTATTATAAGTTTGGCAAGTATAGAATCCAACTGGTACTTTATGACTCCATTTACATTGCCTGCTAATTCTTTAATATGCTTTTCTCTTTTTATACCATATTTAACTAGTACTCAATCAATTTCTTCACCTTGTGATGAAACTTAATTTATTTGATTATTTAATATGGTAGTGACTGCTCCATTCATTTTGTATCTATTGAGTTTGTCAATCTCTAATGATTTGTACATTGATTGGGCTATTTTTCCTAGAGATGAAATGAGTTATTTCATAAAATTAAATATCTAGTCTCAAAAGCTTCTCTAGTCATATTTAGAAAATTTGATTGCTGATTGCTAAAGATATTCCTCTTAAAGAAAAAGAGAAGATTCAGAGACTCAGAAATGTAGTCCATTTACCTGAAAATTGAATATAATAGTTAGCTTGTAAACTCAGTTCAAGTAATCTTCCTTGAAAGTATGTGTTTATGATTTATCCTTTTAAGAGGAATTGCAATGAATTCCCACCCCAGGTCTTATTGGATAATTAATAATTTATGTTTTGTGCTTTTTTTTAATGAATGTCTTTACAAAATATGGCTTTAGACTGTGGCTTTTTGATATGAATATTTGAAATAATATGTTGTGATTCAGTGTATATCTAAAACCACAAGACAAATGAAAATGACTTGATGAGAGATACATTCTTACAAACTATAAGATTCCTAAGGTGGGTAATAATATCTAAAAATTGGAGGACTGTATCTAGCTGATAAACTCTGCCAGAGTTGTATTGTTTTCAAGCATTATCAAAGAAGTCAACGCTTATTACACAAATAGTATGTGTCTATATTTTCTGCTACTACAGGTTGGGAAAAGATAAAATTCACTTAAAATATTTGTCATAGCTAGAACATCGTTGAAGGTATTTACAAATATAAAGATAGTCTTGTCTCAACTATTGTTCTCAGTGAAATACGAAGTTATTTTGCAAAAAAACCTGCTCGCATGTGTTGTGGAATCATGCTAAATGCTTTGTGGGTTTTATTCCTTGTTATTCCACCTTTCTAGAACATATTGAACTTTTAAATTTGGCCACAGGGAAATGAAAGTTATGATTTTTTTTAGACACCACCCTTTCTGCTGCAATCAACAGAGTAACCGTCATCAATTGAAATAGATGATGCAATTTTGCAAATTAAATGATTGATATCATCATTTAAGAGTATTGGATGATGAATTACTTTTATTGGATGCTAAGGAAAAGTTCTAGACGTGAGAAATTACAAAGTAAAAATCATTAATTCTTAAATCACTTACCAGAGAGTGGGTTAGGGAACATGTTTAATGTGGAGTAACCTTCTTGGTATACTATTTAATAAATGTTGTTTCTTGAACAAATGTTAGTATGATATTTATTTATTGAATGTTGTTTTATCCATCTTGTATAATGCTAAGCTATCATAATGAGATAAACGGGCATTTTAGATTATAGATATTGAATGTCATTGATTTTCATTCATAAGTATATTGCTTGGTTGAGTTGTGTTTTGTGTATCCAATGGACATATGCTTGGGTATATGGACATCATTCTGTAACTTATGTCTTGTTTAGCCCTAATTATGGCTATGCTTCTTGGATCTCTTTTACCCACTATGCTTTCATGGTTATCTTGGGGTTTTATTAAATAGATTACTTTATGTACCTATGCAATTGTCTATATATTTTAGTATCTTCATTGACAGTTGCATTAGAATCTAATGTTTTAACCAATTGAGCTTAGTGGTGCAGGAGCACCTCGAGATTCTAAGAATCTAAAGATTCCTTGCATTTTTATTTTGGCCAAAATGTAATATTGTAAGGCTTTCGTGCCATATGGAGTCATATCTGGCCAAGTAACGGCATAATGTCGAGTTGTCATTAAAAGAAATTGTAACCAAACAAGAAGTGTAACTGATCAGAAGAGGTGGTTCACCTTCCACCGTGTACAACTGTCGAGTGAGTCTTTAAATAGTTGAGTCTGTATTCATAGATGAACATGGTAGAGAGAAGAAGAATAGATTGTATGTATAATTTCCGAGGAAGGAATAAATTTTGTGTTTCTAGTCTAATTACAAGAGTATCGATTGGAGTCATTCCATTGGTTAAGATTTCTTTGAAATTAGTGGAATGACCTCCATGTTATTAGTTTATTTTCTGTTCAATAGGAATTAGTTGTTTTCTATGTGTTTGGTTACAATTGGTGCAAAAGGAGGTTGTCGGCATAAGGTTCATGTTTATGCAAATTGTGAATATACCGCAAATGTATGCAAAGACATTTTGTATGAGTCTTGAAAAGTAATGGATGTATGAGGGTTAGCGCATCAGTGCATTGATTGAAGGTCATGTAATGGAGAGGGCCGATAATGTTTACTTTACCGAAGGAAAAGAAAGCATTGAACTGTTGAACCTTAAGTTGGAGGTTCAACGGGTTCACTTGGTTCATCGGTTCAATGAGTTCATCGGTTCAATAAGTTTGAAAGATACAAATAGTGACTGGTAATAATGGTAAGGGAACCAGCAATTGAAAGTTATGTTATGTTTATACAAGTTGAACCGATCGACGTATCATACATTGTGTTAATATATAAGAGGTGACCAGTAGAACCGAGAGAGAGAACCAGTATAGCAAGTCATGCAAAGTATGTGCGAAGTTGAAGGTAGTTTAAAGAGTCATCAGAGTGACCGAATGTGTTGGTAAGAGAATTTTTGAGTTAATGGATAGTGTTGTTTTGCCGATAGTGTATATTGAACCGACAGTTGAACCGGTTCAACGGGTTCATGGGTTCAACAGATTCATAAAGTTCATTCGGTTCATTTGGTTCACCAGTTCAACAAAGTGAAAACCATTCAAAAGTTTAATGAACTTGGAGGTTCAAGGAGTATAAATGGTTCAACCACTACGGTGGTTCAATATATTTTGTGTTGTTTTAAACATTTCCGCTGCATTAACCGATAGTGTTGTTTTGCCAATAGTGTATGTTGAACTGACAGTTGAACCGGTTCAACAGTTCAACGGATTCATAAAGTTCATTCAGTTCATTTGGTTCGCCAAGTCAACAAAGTGAAAATGGTTCAAAAGTTCAATGAACTTGGAGGTTCAAGAAGTATAAATGGTTCAACCACTATGGTGGTTAAATATATTTTGTGTTGTTTTAAATGTTTCCACTGCATGCTCTGCGTCACTCAGCCCCTTGGACAACATCATTTATATACTTGTGATTAGTAAATCTCAACATATACCTTGGGATCGAATCATGTAGCTTAGATGTCTGTGAAGACTTCCCTTAGTTCACCTAGAAATTGCAATCAATCTTTTAGGCCATAGCCCACATTAACATTTCCATGTGAACATAGAGAGGATGACTATCAGGACTTAATCTATTTCATCATGATGCCTATCACTCTGCCTTTTCTATGGCTTTTTAGAGATTAGAATTTGTCCTCCGAATTGGTGTATTTTACTTGAATGATTACCATTGCTGGCATAATTTGAAATTGCATGTATTCATATTGAATAGGTAAATACTTTCATTATCTAATGTTAAATTTATATTTGCATGATTTAGTTTTAGTTGACATTTGAGGAAGCAAAAGCTATGCTAGAAATCTCATTATTCAATCTTTTAGGAATGAAATTGTCTATTTTTTTTTGTATACTGTACGTACTTTGGAGATGTTCCAATTGAGTTTATGGATTATATTTCTTGTTTTATTATTTATGATACATTTCAATTAATGGTTTAGACCATTCATGTTTTGTACTTCCCAATGCTTTAATTTATAATAATATGATAAAGTGTTTGAGTAAACATTTTGATCAACCAAGTTAATAAACTTAAGTTTGTAGTTATCTTACACTCTGTAATTATTATTGATAGTTTTATCTTGTCTTAAGGATGCATATTGTTGCAATCCTTAATTGTGATAGAGTCAAATTGTTGATTATGGCTGTAGAAGGTATAATTAATATGTTTCTGACTTATCTTGTATAGATTGAGGTTGAAGACTTTACTTTTTATTTTAGAGTAGATTATAAAATTAAAGGTTTCTAGTTAAGAAGTTGTTAGTTGTGAAATAAGAATGTTTGTCGACCCTTTACACTTGGTTTGACAAGGGTATCTATTTATTTGGTTGTCTATTATCTTTATCATATGAAACCATTTTGTGGTTGCACATTTAGTCCCGAACTACGAAGTCTCTGTGCTACGCGTATGTAGGCGAGGCCATCATGAGCCCCCGAGACATTAGGTTGGCCCCTTAGGGCTTTAGAGTCATTATCTTGTACACTGATAAGCTTTGTATATTTATCATCCTTGCAGAACTAATGTTTACATTGAGTGTGTAGATTCAGCTCTATTATTCATGCAAGTCACTGAAGAAAAGGAAGTATTTTTTTCCTACTTTGTGAGTGGATGATGAAATGGCGTCTATTATAGTTGATTGTAATTGTAAAATAAGTGATTGTATCTTAAATTTTCATTTATATATTAAAGTTATATTTAATCGTAATTTGAATTTTTATTAAGTTAGATCAAGTGAATAATCTTCTATCATCGTAAATTTATATTTTCATTATTTCTTACTAACTTTAATTATTTATTGTTATTTACTGATATTTTCATGGATAGGCATTACACATCCATTCCATGACTCATCCTAGAAATTAGTATATTTGCCATTACTAATTTCCCATGTTAGATTATTAGTGATAATTAATCTGCATGATAGTATGAAATTACAAATGCTTGAACCTTTTGGTGGTTTCAAAACCAATAAAACTCTATAAGGGTTTTTGGAGTCCAAATATTTATTACATAGTATTTTAACCCATTTTTAGTTTGATCTAGAGAAAACATTCCATACTAGTTTTGCCCCTAATGTTTTGTTTTGAATAATTTGATCCTTGTGAGGCTCACCCTAGTGTGTCAGAATTATGTTCTCTATTGGATTGATTATTATTTTGATACACCTAAGCCTTGGACATTTAGGTATCGGCTTATGACCCCTCTAATATACTATAATAGGCAATGATGTTTGGAATAAAGTAATTTAGATTATTTTCATATGATGATATTATGAGGAGTTGGCTAAGTTATATTTTATTCGATTCTTATGTAATGAATGTATGCTTTGAAATGTATTAAATGTATGTTATTTGTTTATGATTAGAAATGATACATTTAGCTAGTTGAATTGTAATGAAAGGGAATATCTATGTTAAGTGAATTAGAATGATGGACATGCAATGTACGTGAAAGATAATATGAAAATTGAATTTTATTAGTGTATGCATTTTTATGAGTAAATTGAGTTTGATTTATTATTTAACTATGAATGCATAAATATTATGTTGATTTCATTACAAGTTGCTTCAGCTAGATATATTTGAACATATTAATGGGTGCAATTGAGTGTGTAGGTAATTTCCATGGCTAATGGAAATTTGGAGGTCTATTGAGGAACCCCTGTGAATTAATCCTATAACACATAACCTAGTCCCTAAGGTGGACTAAGGTCTTAGATTAATTTTTGAATGTTGAAATGTGTTGAGACATGTAAATTTTAATTGTGTGAGCGTCCTAATGTTGTTTAGGTTGAGTTGGATGTTGTGTTGTCATCCTTGCTATCCAATTTCGGATTTGTTAATTAGGAGATTTTAAAAGGTGTTAAATGGTCTATTTCTTGGTTATTATATTTCTTTTAAGGCCCTAGACCAAGTCTTTATGAAATAGGTACTTGTTGGGCTACTAATCTTGGGTCTTGGAAAATATTTGACCCTTCCCAAGTGCCTTGGGAAGGGAGTGACGAAAATTGAGTTTGGGGATTGACATGTTACCATCCCATTCCCATTCTCTAAGGTTCATGTATGGGCTTGGGTTGATCCCAAGATCTCACACATGTGTAAGCACACAATGGAAGTCTTTCATGGGAAGAGTGTCCAAGTTCCTCCCACTCCCCAATTTCTCACACATGTGAGAGAAATTGTGGGGAAATGTGGTCTTGGGAGTGAGTGGGAAGGTGAAAAGTGTCACCTCCCCATTAAAGGGATTTAAAATTTGAATCCCTATTTATCACCCTCTTGAGGGCGAAGGAAGGGCTTTTTGTTCATTTTTGTTTTGGCTTGTTTTGGAGAGGAAGAGGTAGTGGGTTGCATACTTGGGCTTGGGAGAAGATCTTGGAGTAAGGCCTATTGAAGAAATATCCACCAACTCTTCAGCAATCTCTTGGAAGATTGGAGAGATAGGATATCAAGCTCCTTATAATGTATGTTTTATTATCTTCTTGGTTATGTGATTATGGAGTTTGTGTTGTTAATGGGTTGTTGTTTTTAATGGTTTAGTTGTGTTGTTAATAGTTTGGTGTTTGTCTTATGTGTAGTATTGGGGTAGGAAGAGACATGTACCTCCATGGGAAAGGGATACTCATAAGAGGAGGAGTTTTAGGCATGAGTGGCTTTGTACTCATAAGAGTTATTGAGTGAAGACCTTAATGAGAAATGAATTATGCATTTTTCCTTTCCCTTGTAGTAGTGATTCTCTCTTTTCCCCCTTAGTGGATCTTGATATAAATTCAAGTTTTGTGAGTTTCCTTGGATTTGAATTTGGTTGTGCTTTGGTTGAGTGTTGAGTCATTCCCATGTGTTGCACCATGTTGTTCTCAGATTTTCTTGAAGGTCTCCTAACTTGGGGTGGATTATGAGAAAGACTAAGGTTGGGAGGTGAGCATATCCATTGGCTTTATTTGTCTTGTTTCTTCTATTTGTAGGTTTTAAATTTATTGACAAGGAAAGAAGAACCTCTCATCGTTGGAGTAGTTGTAAATCCTAGCTATGAGAAGATCATTTCATAGATGGTGTTGTGTTGTGTCGAGAGCCTTAGAAGAGGGTTGTTATGCCTTGCAAAAAGAAATTTGAAAGTTGTAATAAGGGGATTTATTGGTTGTTTTGTTTCACTAAATAAAGTTGTATTAGTTAGCATAAAGTGATATATTTCTCTTTCACTTAAGTTATAGTTATATACATGGTTATGCATTTAATTGTGATGTTGAGATACAAAACAATAGTATAAGTCTCTTTTTTCTCTCCTTGAAAAAATAATATTTAAGCTCTTTGTATGTGTTTTTTGTGGTATTTTTTAAATGGGTGATGAATGCATAAACTCTTTCTATATTCTTAGTAAAGGAAAATAAAAATGCAGTTGTGAGCTCTATATTACCTTTCAAACCAATGCATTTTAGTTGTTAAGAGAAGGACAAGTTTCCTCTTCCTCTATTACAAGATAGTGTTAAAATCACCCTCTCCTCCAAATGTTCAACAAGAGTTGAAGATAAATGTATCGAGTTTGAAAAAAATACTTTTATAACCTTTTTTAAATACTCTCTTGATCTATGTGTCTATTTCAAACTAAATTTTAAAATTTATATATAGAAAATATGTCAATGCTTTTATATATGTGTATTCTAGTGTTTCAAATAACCTAAAGGGTTAAGTTACCCTTGTCTCTTAGAGGATAAATAACTAGTATGAACATGAAATTAGTTTTGTGTATATATATATCTTGATTTATGCCAATCTAGTTTATTATAAAAGAGAGTTTCATTATATATATACACACTTTAATTATTAAAGTTCATTTTAGAAACTGTATAAAGAAAAAAAGAGATGAAACATTTTAATAAGTTTGGATGCTATTTTTCTTAAAATTTATTGTATCAACGTTGGGTTTTGACCTTAATAGGCCATCTCCACCTCATGACTGTGTGTAATGGGGGGAGGAACCCCCACCCCCCATGGGCCTGAGGGCTTGTGGGGTTTGGGAGCTCCACCCCTCCCTCTTGGAGCCATAGTACCCACAAGGGGGATGTGGGATCCCCCTCTATTTTAAAGACACTGAGGCTTAATCAACCCTTCAGCCATTCCCTTTGGATTTTTTGAAATAAATCTTCTCCTTGGATAATATAATATGTATATATATATTTAGATTGTTAATGTAAGGATATTTAGGCTAGCCCACTCCAATGGAGGTCATAAGGAGGACCTCCTCCCCATCCACATTAGAGCGCATGATAAACTTAAGAGCCACACACACTTTTGAATCCACTTAAGAGTCATTGGAAGACCAAGAGTCACTGCATAGAATTACACTAGAAACCACCAACAGAGCCACCCCAGAAGTCCAAGAGCCACGAATCCACTTAAGAGCCACTGGAAGACCAAGAGTCACCACATACAACCACACTAGAAACCACCAATGAAACCACCACGGAAGTCCAAGAGCCACATCTTTATGTTCCAACTATAGGTGTTACTTGGGGAATTTGAACTTGGATCTCCATCTTGAGAACCCTATGGCCTTGCCATTAAGCCCAACCCTTTTCACATATATATGTATATATAAATACATCATCTGTTGTTTTTTAATAATTGACAATATATATATATATATATAAACTGTCAATTGTTAAGAAAACCAACAACAAATGATGTATTTATATATTTTTATTCTATATATAATTTCTTTACACACATACATATATATAGATATATATGTATTTTTGACAATATTGTCATGTTTATTTAAAAAAAAGAAAACAAGCATGTCTATTTTTTTTGGTAAAGTAAGAACTTAAAATAGAAAAACAAAATAAAAGAGTTAGAAAACAAAAATAATGATTTTAGATAGAAGTAATAAAAAAATAGATTATTGTTATACCTTGGTCTAGCTTGGACCTTTTCTTTCATTTCCTTCCTTCTACCTCCCCACAAAACTACAAAGACATGAATGAGAATAAGAGAGAGCTAAGAATGTTTATATAACTTGTTTCTAGGTCTTATTATGTTTTGATTAATATAATAATAGGAAGGGCCCAAACCCATACACAGAAGCCAAAAAGGTGAACAAAGAGAGCTTCACAAGTAGTGAAACTAAGAACAACCAAAAGAAGAACAAGAACAAGCTAAATAGGAAAACCAACACTAAACAAATAAACCAATAGAAGACTAGGAGAGGAGAAACTACTACTCTGAGAGGTGCTTCAAGACACTTGTGACCTTTCATTCATGGTTCAAGAATTCCATCTTCTCTTTAAAATTGGTCTCCATGGAGCTATTGACTTGAGTGTTAATAGTATCTCCCACATCAACATCCTTATCTTTGGCCTTTTGGATTTTAGCCCTGGTTCTATTGGCAAGTCCAAAATGAGTGATCTACTAATTTCTATGACTGGTAGCAAGAGTACAAGGACTCTGATTCTTAGCCACCTTCCATTTTTCCATCTAAGACTGAAACACATAAAGGGATATATCAGAGTTCTTCATTGTCTCTCTATTGAAATCTATGATTTCCTCCATATTTATTTTTATGTCATCTCAAGTTTTCTTCATTCTGTCCATTTATTGTTCTAGATACTCCCATTTCTCAAAGGTATTATAAAAATTTTCAACTTTCTTCCACAAGTCCTCAGGCACATTCTTATTGGGCCACTTAAAAGAATCAAAATGATCCACTATCTCCAAATACTATATTTTCTTTTTGGCATTATAGAATTGATCCAATTGCAACTTTAGGACCTAATTTTGAAGGTTCACAGATTTATACAGGGTGACAACCTTATCTTTCAAATGAGTACAAGAGCTACATCTGCTAATTCCCTGGGGGTACTATGTTGAACATGGGAATGACCATTGAAGGAACTATTACAAGGGGGATAGACTAGTTCACTTTGAAGCTGGCTAAAGGGTCAATTGGCTCAATTGAGGAGGACCTAGCCTAGGAGGAAGGGGTGGTCACCAAGGGGTTCCTCGGTAGCTTAGTCTTGCCTTTTAAGGTAGAGTGGACAGGAGTATGTACAAAATCACGTAGGGCATGCTCAACAGGGGAATCAACCAAGGGTTCAATGAAAGTGACCTTAAGCTTCTTCTTGCTAGAGGAGAGAGGGGGGAAATATCAATATCTTCCATAGGAGGGTTTTGAGTGGTAGAGGATGAATGCAGGCTTCCCCAAATTGGGTTACATTGTAGGAGGCTCCTCAAAGGAGTGTTGTTCCACTAGAGAGGGGTTATAAATTGATGCAGGAGCATCCAGGCGGACTGGCGACCAACATCAACCAAAAACAAATTAGAGGTTTAATTTTCTGTTTTAGTGTGTCTTGGTTTTATTTTGGCTTCTCATAGATTTTGGAGTGTGTGGCATGTCAAAAATTGCAAGTTTTAGTTTTACCGCACTTTGGATGTCGACGCACAACAGACTGGCTTAATAGAAACAATTGTTTAGGAAGATTGGTGAGGTTTGTTGGTGAAACTTCTTGTAGATAGATTTCTAACTCCATCTTGGATTTAATGAAGGTTTAAAATTCATACAGTTAATGGTTTTGGAGAACCAACCATTTCGCAACTTTTGCTGGCGATTTGGCAAAAGTTTAAAATTTTGTATTTCATGAAGTTTTAGGTAAAATGGTTTATTGGAGGTCTTAGGAAAGTTGAGATGCTCACCCCTACCATTTTGGTGAGGTTTTGATCTTCTGGAGTAAATTTATGGCCGAAGTCATATTTTAGCTTCCCGGCATAAAATGGTGAAATCACAAAAAATAATTTTCTCCTAAATTGATAATGTTGCTCCATGAGGTCACTCTATGGTCCCTACAAAAGTACCTTTCTAGTTTTAAAATCTCCATCTTCAAACTGATGATAGGCTCATGAGGATCAGGCATTTTCAAACATCATTTAATAATAAAATATATATGCTATTCAACGCTCATTTTGGAAGGAACTTTTACTACAAAACAAGATAGAAAATTAGTAATGTAGTATGATAGAAGGATACCTCATTATGTTTCTATATTATTGTTTTTTTTTTAAAAGGAAGACCAAATAAAAATGCAACGTGGGATTTGGGAGAGAATAAGAAGAAAGAAGCACGAGTTTTGGTGAAATGTAACACCCCATATGAGACATTTAATACTGTCATTTCTAAAGGATTGAAGGAGAGTGAAATGTAGGTTTGTGGTACCAATTCTAGGAAAATAAATTATGATATCTGCTGCAGAAAAACCATAACAAGTGTAGGTTGGAATAAGGCGCCAAGTGTAACAAGCCAAATCGCATTATCCAATTTAACCAACTTAATTACCATTAAGTACAAGATCATGATTAACATAATCATAGTTAAGAAAAATAAAAATCTATATCATAAGAAAAATAAATATGCATATCATTTTTGGATATTTCAAAACTAAAATTTACAACAATTCCAAAGATAACATACTAGTGAATTCCTTTCACTATACATTTACAGTGTTTTGCTCATAGCATCAATGATAAGTTTACACATAATGTTTGACTATCAAGTCATATAAAATAATGTACTGTATTTGGAACTTTGACATTTGTCTTCATAAGTCTTAGCTTGTCTTCTGCTTGGGAAGGAGAGCATCACCCAAGTGCTTTTCCTCCAACAATAGACCGGTGGTCCCCCGTACAACTTCCTTCCTAGAAGCGGCCCTACCCTTCACGAAGGTAATAGATAATAAGGAACCATTAGATTTTCCATCTAAGTATCTAGTGTTGTGTCCTTCATAATACTTCGCAGTCATACAACTATAGATCCTCTCTAACTATGCATGACACTACTGGAAGCATTATGTCATCTAGAGCACAATGAACCGACTAATGTATGTAGAGAAAGATGTATTACTTTGGCCAAAGATTTATAGACATATATGTTTTGCAATGAACGTAGTCGATTGCTCACACACCTTGACTCAACTTAGAAGCTATCTCATCCTACAATGATCATAGTTTGACCCCTCATGGTCATAGTAAAGATGAGTTCCATTTACCCTTAGTCCATCTTTCTTAGACTTTAAACTCCAATTCTAGGAGTACATTCATTAAGTATCTTGTTTCCTGAGCAATAGGAATCTGTGAGTCCACGCCACTCTATTCCTATTCTTTCTTTTTAAAAGTTCACATGTTCATGTTTTAAGTTTTTAAGACCATCCCCAGTCTACATCTCTATGTTTACGTTGTTTCAAGGTTTTCATCAATTCACATCAACTATAACACAGACCATTATAGTCTAATAAGTTGACATTATTAAATAGACCTTAGGTCAAAAGAATTAGAATGGGTTCTTGATACCTTATACTTCATCTAGGAAGCATTGCCATTCAATAAAGAAACATATCCATAATATGTTTTAACAAAAGTTATCATTTTCTTTCCTATATGGAAATTAAATATCAGCCAAGGGTTTACTCCCTTGACATGCAAGATTTTACATGCACTTAATGTAGCCTATGCAATGTTATCATATTACCAACTATTTATTCTCCATCAATATTAAAGAGTCATATCACTCTTTCATACACAATGGTTATGGCGAAGGTAAAATATCTTCTATCATGAATAGTCAAGTATCATACTTCACATTACACATGCCTCGATAGTCTCAATGCCTTTGGCATAGTCGATGGTAATGGTTTTCAAGATAGACTTATCATTTTTCAGTGCAAGGCTCTCAGCCTGCTCTAACAACATCTTTCTTTACTCATTAAGACAATCATTGTCTTTCGATAGTACACCAGTATAGAGACATAATAGTCTTGAATAAAGGATAAAGAAGATATCAAAAGGATATACTAAATGTTTAACATCCTCATACTTATCGGCATTTAAGGAGCTCATGCATGCTACAACAACACCTTTTTACATTTGGCCTCAAGGCCTCGACTGGGTTGTTTAACTATAACAAATGCTTTCAAAGGAAAGAAACACAGTGTTCTCAAGCATACGGCCTCAAAGGCCTCATCATGATTATTCAAATAGTATAATGGCTATCACAAAGATAACACAGTCATTGATGTTTCAACATATAGATTACAATAGTGATATCTATGTTTATATTGCATAGTTTGGAGCACATGACAGTGTCTCATAATCATACCTATGATTGAAAAGGTATTGCAATTGAGTTAGGACTTGCTTGAGATGATGTCTATCGTGACTAATAGTAGCTCTATCCCGTGAGCTCACAATCTCTAAGCCTACTACTCCTGTAGCCTTTCCTTTCTCTACTATCCACTAAAACTGATGATGACAACAATAATAAAAACAAAAAGACTATCAGTCTTTTTCCCTTGCATGCATTATCCTGCATGCCACACAAAACCACCTCCTTTCCATAAGAAAGTAGGTAAAATAGTTTCACCTACCTCCACCACCTTGTGGGTTTCAAGACTCCATAAGAACCATATCTCCCATTTGGGAGTAAGCTACGATGATTAAGCTTCTGATAAGCTTCACCATGGCTTCCACTCTCTCCACTCATCGTGGATAGTGGTGCAACTGGCTACAAAAGACATAGTTTTATTATATGAAGGTGCTCGACCATTACAAGGATAATAGACAATTATATTACACAGTATCTTTTACATCTAAATGATGTTATAGGATTATCAAAATAATCCAAGGTATCATTAAATTATAATATCATTGTTAGGATGGCATCGATAATATGTGAATATGGGGTTGAGTTTCACTCCCCCTCTTCACCATATTAGGCCATAGATAAAATATTGAAATGATAATCACAAAATCTAATAAGAAAATAGATAAGTAAACAAAGGAAAACTTGACATCCAAACAAGGTTACTATCTACTAAATGAAAATTCTAAGAACATTATCTAGTCGAATCGACGTAGACGACATCAAGAGATCTTAAATTGTTTTGCCAACATTGGTCAAATTGAAATTGACTTAACAAGGAAAAGACTTATACTCACCCGATCTTCAATGGGTTCATGAAAGATTAACTTCGATACTCAGATGGTAATCTAACCTTTTTCCTGACGTCTATCTCCTTCTCCCAAGTGATACTCTCCTTCCATCCTTGGAGGAAGATTATTTTCATGATTACACTCATATAACCATGATTAGTGTATCATCATTTAATTCATAAAACATTATGATAAAATAATCTTATCAACATGAAATCTCATGTCTAATCTAAACATCAATCGATATCCATATAATCGATGATTCTAATTGATATTTTCCACAAACATCAAATCACTAATCTATGATTAATTATCCTTTTTACCACACAAAATTAGGATTAAGTTAAATCAAAATTTGGGGATGTAACATATCCCCCCCCATAAGAATCATCGTCCCCAATGATTTAATGTCCCAAAGATCAAACCAACATAAAGAAAGAAAAGTGTTTACTCATCATAATAAAAAGTTCTAAAAAAAGACATGGGGAAATCTTTGAAAAATATCCTCTTAGTTCTTCCAGGTGGCATTCTCTTCTACATACTAGTCCCATTGGACCTTGCATTAAGTTATCTCTTTATTATGTAAGCGCATCTTATGTGTTTCGAGTACCTTGATGGGTTCGATCACTACCACCCATGGGTCCTTCACTTGTATGGCATTCCAATCAATAATAGAAATATGATTATCTCATGAAATAAACTTTTTCAAATAGGAAAGCATGGAAAACATTATGCATCATGGTAAGACCTAGCAGCAGAGTAATCCTGTATGCAACTGGGTTTACCTCTTTGAGAACTTTGAAGGGACCCACATATCTAGGAGCTAATTTGGACATCTTTCCAAACTTAATAGAGCTCTTTTGGGGTTTGACCCTTAGAAAGAATTTTTCTCCCACTGAGCAATTTTCTCCATTTCTGACAGTATTTTTGGACCAAGGCTAATCCTATCTTCTGGCTTATCCCAACTTATAGGAGTTCGACACTTTCTTCCATATAATGCTTCAAATGGAGCCATCTTAATCACGAAATGATAGGAATTATTATAGGCAAATTCCACAAGAGGAAGATAATCTTCCCATTTTTATTGCTAATCCATGTAATACATCCTCAATAGATCTTCCAACACTTGGTTTACCGTTTCAGTTTGGTCATCCATCTTGGGATGATAAGAAGAGCTTATATTCAACTAAGTTCCAAGTGAGGAAAATAAGGTTTGCTAGAATCTTGATGGCATATGTGCATCCCTATCTGAGATAATCTTCTCAAGAATACCGTGCAATCTAAAAATTTCTTGCACAGATTTGTGGGCTATGATAGGTGCCCCATCTGTCAAATTCTTAGGTATAATTTAATGTGCCACTTTGGTGAGTCTATCCACCACAACCATAATAGCATTGTGCATGTTCCTTGACATAGGAAGTCCTTACACAAAATCCATACTAATGATTTGCCATTTCCATTCCAAAATTTCATGAGGGTATAAAAGTCTTGTTGGGTGATGGTGTTACACCTTCACCTTCTAGCATTCTAGACAGTCAGCTACAAACCTTGTAGCATCCCTCTTCATTCCCTTCTAGAAGTATAAGCGCTTCACATCAGCCAGTAACTTTGTTACTCTAAGATGTCCTGAATAAGGTGCAGATTGAACCTCTTTCCACACAATATTCCTTAACTCCTAGGAGTTAGGAACATACATCCTTCCTTTATACCTCAATAACCCATCTAGTTCAAGGTAAAATCCATCATATTTTGGATTCTGGGGATTCTCCAAAAGAGCCTTTATTACTTGCTCGTGAAACTTATCTCATTTAGTCTTTTGTAATACCTGATTCTTAAAATTAGAATGTATGGAGATCATTGAGGAGATATGTCTTCTCCTACTTAAGGCATCCACCACTTGGTTTTCCTTGCCTTGAATGTATTTAATCTCAAAATAATAATCTAAGATTTACTCCAACCACCTTCTTTGGTGAGCATTTAAGTGTGGTTGAGTGAACAAATTTTTGAGCCATTGAAGTTCTATTTTTAGTTCAAAGGGTTTCCCAAGCAAGTAGTGTCTCGACATTTGCATGAATTACTTCTACCAATTCTGAATTGTGAGGGGCATAGTTTTGTTCATAAGTTTTTCGTTTCCTAGATTCATATGCAATAACTTGTCCATCCTGGACAAGTACACCACCTAAGCCTTTTCTTGAGGCATCGATAATGACTACAAAATGACCTTTTGAGTCAGGTACCTTCAAGATAGGTGTTGTAGTTAACTTCTCCTTTAGTTGGTCAAATGCCTCCTAGCACTTGTCTGACCAATCAAATCTTTTTCCTTTTCTCTACAAAGTAATAGGATAAGCAATTTTAGAAAAGTTTTTCACAAATTTTCTATAATAACCTTCTAGGCCCATGAAACTTTGGACCTCATGTACATTTCTTGGTGCTAGCCATTACAATGTGGCTTTAATCTTGGTCGGGTCCACAGCTATTCCCTTAGCTAAAATTATATGACCCAAATACTGCACTTCCTTTTGAAAGAAAGTACACTTAGAGAGCTTGCCATATAGTTTATGCTCTCTTATCCTTTGAAGGACAATCCTTAAATGTTGTAGGTGTTCTTCCTCACTATTAGAGTAGATTAGGATATAATCAAGAAAAACAAGGACAAAATTGTCCAAGCAGTCTCTAAACACATTGTTTATTAAGTTCATAAACATTGTAGGTGTGTTTTTTAATCCAAAGGGCAAGATAGTGAATTCGTAATGCCCATACCTTGTTTTGAAGGCTGTTTTGTGAATATCCTCATCTTTTAACCGCAATTGATTGTACCCAGATTGAAGATCAATCTTAGAAAACATAGTTGCTCCTCTCATTTGATCAAAAAGATCATCAATGCAGGGCAATGTGTACTTCTTCTTTATTGTTGCTTTATTTAGCATGCGGTAATCTATACATAACTAAAATGTACCATCTTTCTTTTTCACAAAAGTTACTGGTGCTCCCCAGGGTGACACACTAGGTCTTATTAGTCCTTTATCGAGCAATTCCTACAATTGAGCCTTTAGCTCCATTAACTCAGTTGTGGTCATTTAGTATGGAGCTTTAGATATAGGTTCCGATCCTAGAATTATATCTATAGATAAATCAAAAGCTCTTTTAGGAGGCAATACTGGTAGCTCATCCAGAAACACATCTTTAATATCTCTAAGAAATGGGAATATATCCATATTGGATCTTTCTTGATCTATGGACTCCATCTTCTCAACTCCTTGGAGTTTCTGAGATTCATAAAACATCAAATCATCATGGAAATTAGTTTCCTTAAGGCCATTAATCTTCTCCATTTTAAAATAAAAAGGCTGACATCCCTTCCTTTGGGCTCTTTTCATTTGTAGGGTAGAAATTTGTCTTAGTTTGACCTCTCTAGGGTTTCCTTGCAGAAAAACTTTATTCCCAAGGTCATCTAGATATTCTATTGTTTTGGCATAACAATCCCCCTTAGTCCAATGTCTCCATAACTGGTTTATCCCAAGGATAACATCATATGAGCCTAATGGGGCTATATAAAGGTTCACTTCAATGTATAAACTTGAAACTTCAACCTTAGCCTCAAACAAGCATTGCTCTACCTGAGCTTTGGTCTGATTTGCATATTCAACTAACCAAGTATTTGCCAATCTGGGTGTTCAATCCCATAATAAACTTTCAGATGTGAAACCTTTCATTCTTTTGATATTGTGGAACATACTTGAGTAAACGAGTGAACTTTTCACAGTACTCCTTCATAGTTAAATCACCCTGTCTCAGATTTTGAAAATCTATCTAAGGCAACAATCTTTACCTAAAGAGTTCCACAAACCTTTCCTAGGTTAGGCTCGTGGATCTCAAGCCTAACTCCATTTTTTTATTCATACACCAAGTGGATGCTTCACTTGCCAACTAGCATGCTCCCCATACCACTTTGGTGATTTTAAAATAGTTCCTTATTTCAAAGTATTTCTCCATTTCGGTAAGCCATGCCTCTGCGAGATCTCTACTTATCATCTCATCAAACTTTTTAGGGGTAACCTTTTTCATATTTTAGGATAATTCCAAATCCAAGTGGCTTCTTCTATCCTCTTCATGTCTTTCCTTGGAGTTATTTTCTCTGTGTTCACTTCGGGTGGTGTCCTCATGACATGCCTCATCATCACCCCCATTATAGACTTCCCGTCTGGGTCCATGTTGACCCCTAACCTCATGCTCGAGAGTTCCAATTCTCGCTCTCATCTCTTGGAGCATAGTAAGGATCTAGTTGAGTTTATAATCAAAGTGGCCTGAAGGTTGCCCTTCTTCCTGGCTATCTCCCATTGTGGTTCTTGTCTGAATTGTACTGCAATCTACTTCTCCTAAAGTTTGTAGATTAATCATTTAATTATTTTTTTTACATTATTGAATCCATTCATAAATGTAAATCCATTCTCATTCATGTAATTTTTAACAAGAAAGGAAAGATTTGCCAAAATCTCAAAATGCATTATAGTTTCCATGGATTACATATAATCCATCCATAGTTACAAAAATTTTCTTTACATCTTGCTACTGCAAGTCATTATCAGATTGGGATATCTTCCCAAGCTTATCCTCATCCTTGAGGCTTATCAAATTAGTTTTAGGATGTGGACGTACTCGCAGGTACTCATCCACAACATTTCGAGTAACATTAGGATCCGTAAGATCACTATCCAAGATTGGTTCCTTAGGTGTAGAGGGTTTCACTTACTCATTTTCAAAGATAGGACCAATAACCCTAACCTCTTTCTCCATCTCTTGCTTGATGTGTTTAATAGCATCAGTGAAAGTTTCATCATCATCCAACCATGCACCTATAAATTATTCAGTTTGTTCAAGGCATTTCATTCTTGAGGCTCTCTCCCTCATAGCCTTAATGAAATGTCCATTTCACATTACCTTGTTTTTGGGTGTCATTCTTATTCTTACCATTCTGGCATAAGAACATCCAAACATTAGCAACCATTAATGTTGGAGAAAAAATTTATGTAGTGAGCTCATAGGTCCATGTACTGAACCCGATAGCTCTAATACCATATGTAACAAGCCAAATCTCATTATCCAAATTAACCAACTTAACTACCATTAAGTAAAAGATCATGATTACCATAATCATAGTTAATAAAATTAATAATCTATTTAATAAGCAAATTCAATATGTATATCTTTTCTGGATATTTCAAAACTGAAATTTACAACAATTCCAAAGATAACATACTAGTGAATTCCTTTCACTATACATAATTTATAGTGTTTTTCTCATAGCGTCAATGATAATTTTACACATAATGTTTGACTATCAATTCATATAAAAGAATGTACTATATATGGAACTTTGATAGCTATCTTCATAAGTGTTGGCTTGTCTTGTGCTTGGGAAGGAGAGATTCACCCGAGTGCTTTTCCTCCAACCATAGACCGATGATCCCCTGCACAACTTCCTTCTTGGAAGAGGCCCTACCCTTCATGAAGGGAATAGATATAAGGAACCATTAGGTTTTCCATCTGAGTATCTAGTGTTGGGTCCTTCATAATACATCTCGATAATACAACTATAGATCCACTCTAACTATGTATGACACTACTAGAAGCATTATGCCACCTGGAGCACATTGAACTAACTAATGCTTGCAAAGATGGATGCATTACTTTGGCCAAAGATTTATATACATATACATTTTGTAATGAACGTAATCGATTGTTCACACACTTCAACTTGACTTAGAAGCTGTCTCACCCTATAGTGATCATAGTTTGACCCCTCAAGGTCATAGTAAAGACGGGTTCCATTTACCCTTAGTCCATCTTTCTTGGACTTTTAACTCTGATTCTAGGAATACGTTCATTAAGTATCTTGTTGCTTGAGTAACAAGGAATTTGTGACTGCACATCACTCTATTTCCATTCTTTCCTTTTACAAGTTTACATGTTCATGTTTAGTTTTTAAGACCATCACTGATCTACATCTCTATATTTACCTTCTTTCAAAGTTTTCATCAATTCACATCAACTATAACACATACCATTAAAGTATAATAAGTCAACATTATTAAATAGACCTTAGGTCAAAAGAATTCGAATGGGTTCTTGATACCTTATACTTTATCCATGAAGCATTGACATTCACTAAAGAAACATATCCATAATACGTTTTAACAAAGAGTTATCATTTTCTTTCCTATATGGAAATTAAATATCAGTCGAGGGTTTAATCTCTTGACATGTAAGATTTGACATGCACTTAATATAGCCTATGCAATATTATTACATTACCAACTGGTTATTCTCCATCAATATTAAACAGTCATATCACTCTTTCATACACAAAGGTTACATCGAAGGTAAAATATCTTCTATCATGAAAAGTCAAGTATCGTACTTCACATTACACATGCCTCGATAGTCTTAGTGCCTTTGACACAGTCGATGGTAATGGTTTTCAAGACAGACTTATCATTTTTTAGTGCAAGGCTCTCGACCTGCTCTAATAGCATCTTTGTTTACTCATTAAGATAATCATTATCCTTCGATAGTACACCAGTCTAGAGACATAATAGTCTCGAATAAAGGATAAAGAAGATATCAAAAGGATATACTAAATGTTTAACATCCTCAGCCTTATCATCATTCAAGGAGCTCATGCATGCTATAGCAACACCCTTTTACATTCAGTCTCAAGGCCTTGACTAGGTTGTTTAACTATAACAAATGCTTTCAAAGGAAAGAAACACAATGTTCTCTAGCATACAGCCTCAAAGGCCTCATCATGATTATTCAAACAACACAATGGCTATCAGAAGGATAGCATAGTCATTGATGTTTTGAAATGTAGATTACAACAGCGATATCTATCTTTATATTGCATAGTTTGGAGCACACGACAGTGTCTCATAATCATACATGTGAATGAAAGGTATTGCATTTGAGTTACGACTTGCTGGAGATGATGTCTATCATGACTGATAGCAGCTCTATCCCATGAGCTCACATTATCCAAGCCTTCTACTCCTGTAGCCTTTCCTTTCTCTGCTATCCACTAAAACTAATGATGAAAACAATAATAAAAAACAAAAGGACTATCATTCTTTTTCCCTTGCATGCATTATCCCGTACAGCACACAAAACTGTCACCTTTCCATAAGAAAGTGGGTAAAATAGTTGCACCTACCTCCACCACCTTGCATGTTTCAAGACTCCATAAGGAACATATCTCCCATTTGGGAGTAAGCTATGATGATTAACCTTATGATAAGCTTCGCCACATCTTCCACTCTCTCCACTCATCATGGATAGTGGTATGATTGGCTACAAAAGACATAGTTTTATTATATGAAGGTGCTTGACCATTACAAGGATAATAGATAATTATATCACCCATAGTATCTTTTACATCTAAATGATGTTATAGGATTATCAAAATAATCCAAGGTATCATTAAATTACAATATCATCATTAGGATGGCATCAATAATATATGAATATGGGGTTGAGTCTCACTCCCCCTCTTTGCCATATTAGGCCATAGATAAAATATTTAAATGATAATCACAAAATCTAATAAAGAAATAGATAAGTAAAAAAAGGAAAACTTGACATCCAAATAAGGTTACTATCGACTAAATGAACATTTTGAGAAAATTAGCTAGTCGAATTGACATAGATGACATAGCAAGATCTTAAATCATCTTACTGACATTGGTTGAATTGAAATGCACTTAACAAGGAAAAGACTTACTCTCACCCAATCTTGCATGGGTTCATGAAAGATTAACTTCAATACTTAGATGGCAATCTAACCTTTTTCCCAACATCTATCTCCTTTTCCCAGGTGATACTCTGCTTCCATCCTTGGAGGAAGATTCTTTCTATGATTACACTCACAACCATATAACCATGATTAGTGTATCATCATTTAATTCATAAAACATTATGATAAAAAAATCTTGTCAACATGTAATCTCATGTATAATTTAAATATCAATCGATATCCATATAATCAATGATTCTGCTTTATATTTTCCACAAACATCAAATCATTAATCTATTATTAATTATTCTGTTTACAACATAAAAGTAGGATTATGTTAAATCAAAAGTTTGGGATGTAACACCAAGTTTGATTTTAATCACTTCTTTTAGAGGTAGTTTTTGTATGTTTTCCTTGCTAGTTTTAAAATAAAACAAAAACAAAAGTGAAATGGAGGAATCCAACACCTTTTTTCAAGACTTTCAAATATACAAAAAGAAGGAAAAATGATATGCAGGTTTTGGAGGAAACTTCAGTACTTGCAAGGAGAGGAAAAAACTTGTAGATATGGGGGAATAATATATAATATGTTTGAAACAAAAAACAAAAAGTGTGCATAGGTTATGAGACATAAAATGCCTCCTTGAGGCTCACAATAATGATAGATTTGTAGTGCCGATAGAAAAAATGAGAATGGTAGAATCAACACCTAATGGAGAGTCTTTTTTAGCATAAACAAGAGAAAATCAGAAGATGTGGTGACATAGGAAGAATGCCTCATTATTAGAGGTGGTATGAAATGTAGAATGTGGTATGGGATAGAAGGAGAGAGGCCTGGAAGGAGTGTTAAGTAGAGTGGAGTTACAAATTGAAGAGGAGCTCAATGAGATATCTTAGCAGAGAGGAATGTGAGGATGAGAGTGTGTATGAAAAGCCATATATGGCCAACAATGTAATGGATTTATTTTGTCGTGTTGTAGATTTGAATTTAATAAAAGAGCATATGTGTTATGTATCTATTTTTCTTTACATGTTGAGTTGTATTAAGGTAGAGAATCTTTGCATGCTTTATTAGCAATTTGTGAAGAGAATGTTGGGTATGGCATGCAAATGGGAATTCCTTCTTGCATCAGATGGTATCAGGGCCAAAAGATCTTGAGAGTGTAGAGTCTGTTGTATCAAGTTTGTCATTGATGTCAAAGGTACAATTGAGTTGATATAAGGTTGTTCATAATATAAGTTGTTCACAGGGTCAGAGCATGTTGAGGTCAAATATATGAGCTTATATGGTGTTGAGGTCAAAGATATGAGCTATGATGTTGATGTTGGCCATGTTACATGCAGATGCAAGTTGATGCAAGTTAAGTGTGATGAAGATGCAAAGATGTCAGTTTTGTGGTCATCATCACATCTCAGGTCACATATTGAGTTGAAACAAATTGATGCTACAAGTGGAGTTCCTTGAGTTCTTGCTAGTCATCTCGTGGTGTATACAAAGGAGGAAGACCTTCTCTTTTTGTGTCATGTACTCTTGTTTATCATGTTGAAAAGAGGACTTTCAAGACTTTGTTTAGTGGTCATAGTGTTTATGCATATTCTCTTGGTTCTCATGTAGAAAATACTTTGTCTTGGTTAAAGTGCACTATGTAAAGTTTAGAGTCTTTGTTAAGTTAGTGTCTATTGACCTTTTATGTCCTATTTGATCATATAAATCTTCTACGTCAATACTACATGTTGTGCCTTATTTTTAGCATCTTTGATGTCATCAATTTCTCTGCAGAGTCCTCAAAATTATTTTTGATGAGTTTAGTTTATTTGATGCCTCATATTCTCTATCTAGGGTTTACAAGTTTTAGATTTTAGGGTCAAAAACTCTAAGAAACTCTTATGTTGTTCTAAGGCACAAAACCCCTCTTACCCATATGTGCTTTATGTTCTTTTTGGTCATTGACCAGTGTTAAGAGGTTAGTGTCCACTTAAGTGAATACTTAAGGGGGTTGTTACCATAGTCTAATCGACCTCGTTGGATAGGGGTAACCGGACTCAAAGGTAGCCTTTTTTGTTTTAAGAGGGAGTTCCTCATCTACGACCCTTGTGAGGGTGCTGAAGTTTTGATCGACGGGGATATTTAAACTTATTTTAAAATACTATGGGCCACTGCAAGGGATTAAAATTGATGTGTAGTTTATTCAAACTACATTCCAATAGTTTTTTATTTCAATTGTTTAATTGCATCGGGCCAAAGAAATTTGTTTTAAGGACTATATGATTGTTTTGGATTTTTTTGATGGTGATCTAGGTTGATGATAACAAGACCTGAGAAATAACGTTCTTGCAACATATATTTTGATTGTGTACCTCATGTGTAGAGATATGATGATTAAGGGGATAGTTTGAGAGAAAGCATCACTGCAATGAGTTTGTTGTATTCTTATATGTTATGTGTTCTTTCTGTAAAAGTGTATATAGGGTTTTAATATGATGTGATTATAGTTTGTATTGAGTTATGTATGCAGAGTTAGAATATATTTCAGAGATAGAAGCTTTTTGAAAGAGTCTTTGTTTGAAGGTGGTAGAATTTTCTATACAGAGGGATATTTGTTTCTTATCTTAATATATTCTTTAAGTCTTGGAGAGAAACTTGTATGATGAAGTTTTGAGATTGTTTGAAGTTGTTTGAAGGCTATATGTGTTTTGTAAAGGGAGACATAAGGAGTATTGTATTGTAGTGAAATAGAGTGATCCTCTATCTTTTATCTTTCATCTGAATTTGTATGAGCCTATCTACCAGTGAGGCTTATTGTGTAGCCAATGAGTTTGATTTGCCAGTGAGGCATATAATGTATCTAGTGAGGATTGACCAGTGAGTCCCAATAAAATCTATGTTCATAGTGTTTTTTCACCCTTCTAGGGTTTTCCACTCAAAATACTAGTGTCATATCTTTTCTTGGTGCTGTGTCACATTGTGTTTGACTAGATCATCTATGTTTATGATGTCATGCTTTGTTGTACTTGTTATGATGATACATTCAACTATCTCAATTATTGAAGTGTCTTAGATTTCTCTACATTATGAAGAAATGTGTTAAAAAGTGAAAAAGTTTGATTGCTCATTAGACCACCGATTCACCCCCCCTCTCAGTGGTCTTATACTCCAACAAAGTCTACACCAGGACCTGTAGGTGAAGAGTGGTGAAGATTGAAGTGGTGAAACCATGAGAAAGAATTGATTGCTATCCTCTAGCAGAGATAAAGCTGGGTAGATAGTGTACAGATTTCTTCCACTGAGAGAAAGTGGGTAGAAGAGGTCCTGGAGAGGTACATCATTCAAAGTCTTTGTTGGGTAGAGGGTAGTTGGGAGTGTATGAGAGTCATTTTTTTGTAGGGAGGACCTGTAACTAAAGAGGGTTGATACCCTAGAGTTGAAGAGAGTGTTGTGAGTGGAGTTTTGTGACTGGAAAAGGGATGAATGAGTCTTTGAAAGAAAAGATGCAGAAGATTGTAGTAGAGAGTATGATGTCTTTGAAGAGGAGGACAAGGATGATTATAAAGATGTGAGTGAGGATATTAAAAATGGAAAATTTGATATAAGAGCATATAAATAGGTGCATAGATATGGCCTATTAGGAACTAACAAAACTTGAGGCAAGAATGGATGCGATCAAAATTGAGCAAAGTAGAAGACAAGAGAAGATGGTGGATGAAGGAAGAGTTACTGAGACTATAATAAAGAAAGAAACAAAGGGGAAAGAGGGTAAGGTAGCAGTAGGACAACAAGGAGCTAAGTTAATGAGTAAAGAACCTACAATGATTGTGGCTAAAAAGAGATGTGAGAAAGAAGGCTATAAAAGTGGCATGAAAAAGAAGAAGAACTTGGTTGCATTAGAGGCATATGTTTCCAAAGGCATGGATATGTTGTTGGATGAGAGAGCAACAAAAAAAGGTAAATATGAAGAACTTGTTTCATCTAACATTATTTTGTTTACAAATGAAAGGAAAGACGATGATGAGTTTGTAGAAAAAGAAGAGAAAATGGAGGTCTTTGAAGATCCCATCTATGATGCAGAAAATGAAGAAGATTTCCATGTGGAAGTAGTGAATTTTGAAGGTCTAAAATATTATGAAGAACTTGGTGAGGATGAAGATATCCTACTAAAAGAGGAAATGGAAAGAATAGATAGGCTGTTAGGAGGAGTTTTGAAGGCAAACTTGAGGAGATGAAGATGAATGCAGAAGAGAAAAAAATTATATAATAAAAAGAGGAAGAAGATGCAAGAAGAGAAGTTGCAACTGAAGACAAGAAAGAAGATGATGAAGTTGCCATAGCAGCTGAGAATCCTTTAGAGGACATGAAGATGATGGGAACAACAAATGGTGGAGATGAACATGTTGAGGAAGAGAAAGTTGCATCAGCTAGTGATGAACAGGTAAAGAGTGGTATTTTTAATTTTTTATGTTGAAGATGAGGATAAGATGTATGTAGATGAAGTATTGAGAGTACAAGAATATATAAATGCAGAGAAGATGTAGATAGATTTTATTAGCATTGACTTGTATGTGGGTTTGGAGAACAGTGTATATGTTGTAGATTTTTATGTAGATGTTATAGAGGAGGTTACAAAAAACATTTGGTGGAGGTGGATAGTTTGTGGTGGGTTGGATCCCATAAAGGAGGAGAGGAGAATGGAGAGCCATTGGTGGAGGAGGATGGTACATGGTGGATAGAAAAAAAGAAGGAAGAATTGATATGATGCACTTATCCCAGTGATGGAGTTTGTTGTAGGTTGGTAGCAACCTAAAAGGGTAGTTTAACTACTCAACTCCATTTTGTGAGTCCTACTCACAAAATTCTTTCCTACCTGATGTGTCTGATGCAGGAGAATCCGGGTGGATTGGTGATCAACATCAACCAAAAATAAATTAGAGGTTTGATTTTTAGTTTTGGTGTGTTTTGGTTTTCTTTTGGCTTCTCATAGCTTTTGGAGTGTGTGTCATGTAAAAAATTGCAAGTTTCAGTTTTTCCACACTTCGGTGTCGATGCACAATAGGTTTCCTTCATGGAAACAATTGTTCAGGAAGATTGGTGAGGTTTCTTGGTGAACCCTCTTGAAGACAAATTTCTAACTCCATCTTGGATTTAATGAAGAAGGTTTTAAAGTCATATGGTTAACAATTTTGGAGAACCAACTGTTTCACAACTTCTGCTAGAGATTTGGTGAAAGTTTAAAATTTTGCATTCCATGAAGCTTGAGATAAAATGGTTTGGTGGAGGTCTTAGGAATGTTGTGATGCTCATCCCTATCCATTTTGGTAAGGTTTCGAGCTTCTAACGAAAAGTTTTGGTCGAAGTCAGATTTTAGCTTCCCAGCGTAAAATGGAGAAGTTGCAAAAAACAATTTTCTCCTAAATTGATAATATTGCTCCATGAGGTCACACTATGGTCCCTACAGAAGTACATTTCTAGTTTCTAAATCTCAATCTTTAGATTGATGATAGGCTCATGCGGAGGCATTTTCAAACATCATTTATTAATAAATATATGCTATTCAACGATCATTTTGGAAGGAACTTTTACTACACAACAAGATAGAAAATCAGTAATGCAGTAAGATATAATGATGCCTCATTATGTGTCTATATTGCTATTTTTTAAAAAGGAAGGCCAAATAAAAATGCAACGTGGGATTTGGGAGAGAATAAGAAGAAAGAAGCACCAATTTTGGTGAAATATAATGCCCCATATAAGGCATTTAAGAATGTCATTCTAAAGTACTAAAGGAGAGGGAAACATAGGTTTGTGGTGCCCATTTTGGGAAAATAAATTGTGATATCTACTGCATAAAAACCATAACAGGTGTAGGTTGGATTAAGGCACCAAGTCTAATTTGAATCACCTCTTTTTAGAAGCATTTTTTATGTTTTCCTTAATGGTTTTAATAAAAAAAAAAAATTGAAATGGAGGAATCCAACACCTTTTTTGATGGCTGTCAAATATATGAAAAGAAGGAAAAATGATACGCATGTTTTGGAGGAAACTTCAACACCTGCAAGGAGAGAAAAAAGATGCCAGATATGGGGAACTAATATATAATATGTTTGAAACAGAAAACAAAAAATGTGTGTAGGTTAGATAAGAGATAAAACACTTCCTTGAGGCTCACAATAATGATAGATCTACAGTGCCAATAGAAAAAAAAGAGAATGGCAGAATCAACGCCTACTGGAGAGTCTGTTAAGCATAAACAAGAGAAAATTAGAAGATGTGGTGACATAGGAGGAATGCCTCATTATTGGAGGTGGTACATAATGTGGAATGTGGTGTGGGATGGAAGGAGAGAGGCCTGGAAGGAGTGTTAAACAAAGTGGAGTTATAGATTGAAGAGGATCTCAGTGAGACATCTTAGCAGAGAGGAATGCGAGGATGAAAGTGTGTATGAAAAGCCCTAGATGGCCAACAATGTAATTGATTTTTTTTGTTGTGTTTCAGATTTGAATTTAATAAAAGAGCATTTGTGTTATGTATCTATTTTTCTTTGCATGTTGAGTTGTGTTAAGGAAAAGAGTCCATGCATGATTTATTAGCAATTTGTGAAGAGAGTGTTGGGTATGGCATGTAGGTGGGAGTCCCTTCTTGCATCATAAATGTGGGACCTAAAAGGGAGGGTTGGGGTAATGGCAAGCTCAAAATGATATAGGGTGTGTAACAAGCCATCTCATATCATCCATGATTAACCAACTTAATTTCCATTAAGTACATGGTCATGATTAACATAATCATAGTTAAGTAAAGTAATAATCAATATCATAATCAAAATCAATATGCATATCTTTTCTATATATTTCAAAAATGAAATTTACAATGATTCCAAAGATAACATACTAGTGAATTCCTTTCACTATACATTTACAAGGTTTTTCTCATGGAATCAATAATAAGTTTATGCATAATGTTTGCCTATCAAGCCATATAAAAGAATGTATTGCATCTAGAATTTTGAAATATGTCTTGATAAGTCTCATCTTGTCTTTTTCTTGGGAAGGAGAGCATCACCTGAGTACTTTTCCTCCAACCACAGACCAGTGGTCCCCCACACAACTTCCTTCCTAGAAGTGGCCCTACCCTTCATGAAGGGAATATCTATAAGGAACCAATTGGTTTTCCATATGAGTATCTAGTGTTGTGTCCTTCATAATACTTCATAGTCATACAACTATAGATCCACTCTAACTATGTATGATACTACTGGAAGCATTATGCCATTTGGAGCATAGTGAACTGAGTAATGCATACAGTGGATGCATTACTTTGGCCAAAGATTCATATAGATAAACATTTTGCAATGAATGTAGTCAAATGTTTATGTGCACCTCGACTCGACTTAGAAGTTGTCTCATCCTGCAGTGTTCATAATTTGACCCCTCTAGGTCATAGTAAAGATAGGTTCAATTCACCCATAGTCCATCTAACTTGGACTTTTGACTCAGATTTTAGGAGTGCATTCATTATTTTCCTTGTTACCTATGCAATAGGGAATCTGTGACTCTACGTCACTCTATTCCCGTTCTTCCTTTTTACAAGTTTACATGTTCATTGTTTTAGTTTTTAAGACCATCCCCGGTCTAAGATTCTATGATTACCATGTTTCAAGGTTTTCATAAAATTTCCATCATCCATAACACATACCATTATATTCGATAGTACTAATAAGTTGATAATATTAAATAGACCTTTAGTCAAAAGATTTCGAAAGGGTTCTTGATACCCTATGCTTTATCCATGAAGCATTGCCATTTAATAAGGAAATATATCCATAATACATTTTAAAACAAATGAGTTACCATACTTATTTTCATATTCTTTCCTAGATGGAAATAAAATAATAGTCAAGGGATTACTCCCTTGATATTCAAGGCTTGACATGCACTTAATGCAACCTATAGAATGTTATCAATAACAAACTAGTTTTTTTCTCCATGGATATTAAAGAGTCATATTACTCTTTCTTACATAAAGATTACACCCAAAGACATAATATCATCTTTCATAAACAATCAAGTATGATACTTCTCACTTCACATGCCTCGAAAGCTTTAATGGCCTGGCATTATTGATAGCATTGATTTTCATGAATGACTCTTAACATTCTATAATGCATGGCCATCAGCCTGCTCAAATGACTTATCATTATCTTTATCAATGATTAAAGAAAAAATAAGTTTGTTATCCTCAGCCTTATCAGCTCTAAGGGACATGAGTCTGCAACAGAAATGCTCTTAACCATTCGACATCAAGGCCTCAACAATGTTATCAAATATGTAAATGTTATCATAGGAGATAAACACAATATTTTTAAGCATTCAACCATAAAGGCCTTAACAGAGTTATCAAACTTACCATTGTTATCGCATGGAATATGCACATCACTCTTCATACGTTTGGCCATGAAGGCCTCCTCAAGTTTTTTAACAATACATTTCATATAAGATAACATAGTCAATGATTAACCAACATATGGCTATCAATAGTGATACTAAGTATACATATACATACCATAAGATCACACGATTGTAACATAGAGTCATACTTGAGATGATATGCTCATAGCCAAGTTACAGCCTACTAAAGAGTGAGTCTATCAATGCTAATATCAGCTCCTTCCTGCTAGCTCTCAATCCTATAACTCGCTACTCCATGTAGCCTATTCTTGTTCATTCCCTAAACAACAAAAATGATAAATCCTAACCACCAAAAGACTATCATTCTTTTTTGTGCATGCTTTTCCTAGTACAAAACTCATAACCGCCACCTTTTGCAATGAAGGTGGGTAAAATGATTGGCATATACCCATACCACCTCTAGGTATATAGACTCCACCAAGACCATATCTCCAATTTGAGAGTAATCTGCATTGTGGTAGGCTTATGATAAGCTCAACCATGACTTCCACTCACTCCACTCTTCGTGGATAGTGGTACAGTTGGCAACAAGAAACATATAAGCTTAATATATCAAAGTGCTTGACCACTAGAAGTGGATAAATAGTTATATCTCACATGATACCATTTGCATCTAAATGACATTATAAGATTATTAAAATAATCTAGGGTATCATCAAATTATATTACCATCGTTAAAGTGGTAATGTTAATATGTGAATATGGGGTTGAGTCTCACTCCCCCACTTCACTATATTAAACTATAGTAAAAAAATAATTAAACTATATTCACAAAATTTAATATAGAAATAGATAAGTAAACAAAGGAAAACTCTGACATCCAACTAAGATTACTATCAACTATATAAATGTTCTGAGAACAATATTTAGTTGAATTGACATAGATGACATCAAGAGATCTTAAATCGACTTGCTGATGATAGTTGAATTGCATTTGACTTAACAAGGAAAATGACTTATACTCACCCTATCTTGCATGGGTTCACAAAAAATGAACTTAGATACTCATATGGCTTTCTAACCTTTTCCCAACATCTATTTCCTTCTCCTGGGTGATACTCTCCTTCCATCCTTGAAGGAAGATTCTTTTCCTGGTTACACTCACAACCATATAACCATGATTAGTGTATCATCATTTAATTCATAAATCATTATGATAAAATAATCTTAACAACATGTAATCTCATGTCTAATTCTAAACATCAATCGATATCCATGTAATCAATGATTCTACTTGATATTTTCCACAAACATCAAATCATTAATCTAAGATTAATTATCCTGTTTACCACATAAAAATAATATGAAGCTTAATCATAAGTTGGGAATGTAACAGGGTGTATATAATCCCTTGGTGCAATGTCATATCTCTCTCACCAATCAGAACTTTATGAGCTGACTCCTCAAGGGAAGTGAACAACCAGTAAGCAAAATTCAAAGTAATATTGTGAAAAAAATGATTGCGCATGGGAAATAAATAAGCATGGAACCATTTGTAATGCCCTTCTAGGGTTATATACCTCATGAGGGCCTCCACCACCCATTTCCAAACACTTGGGAGATCCTTCCTATTGAATCTATTTTGTAACTAGTTAACATTCTCACCCTTCTTCAAGAATTTCTACATAGCATCATGGTAGTGACCTTTCACCTTTTTGGGAAGTTGATTCCCATCCATCTTAAGGCATGTCACAGAAATGATCAATTCTTCAGTCACCCTGAATGAGATGCCATGAACATAGACAACCCCCACCTTCCAAGAGCTGGAAAACTCTCTTAAAATCATGGTGTTATACCCATTCAGAGCTTCATAGTAAGAGGCAAGGTGGCCCCTTTGAAGAATACTCCAATGCTCTATAGTGATCCTAAGATTATCACATTTGGTAGGCTCAATTTGAATTAGGTCTCCTCCCATGGTGAATTTGATAGGAACAATCAAGCAATAATTCATGAAACAGGTAATGCAGCTGATAGGCAAGAACTTACTATTAGACAAAATGTAGATAACAACATGAGAGGAAAACCCTTCCTTACTATTATGAACTTTCTTCCAATGAGTTCTTACACTCACATGAGTCATCATCCTGAGAAGAACCCAATGCATCTAATTATTTATTGTGAGGTGCTTCATTTTTTATGATGGAAGTCATATGACTTGGAAGTGATTCAAAATCATTCAAAGTAGTGATACCCTCATAAATGGTACTATAGTTGGCTAGGAAATTGTCCAAGCTATTTCCCTCTCTAAAGATGTGCTAACTTTTGATTTTCTCAAACTTTTCTATAGTTCTCTTAATTTCTTCTATAATGTCTAGGTAAGCCCAACTAGGGGTATCTCTAGAGCTTAACATATCCAACACATTCTTGGAGTCACCTTCTATTATCAGGTCCTTTATGCCTTTATCAAAAACCATGATTAAACCTTGCAAAGTTGCATTAGTTTCAAAAAAATTACTTGTTTGGATGCCTAAACTCTCAGCATAAGCTCCAATAACCTGACCCTATTTATCTCTTATAATGCCACCCCACCCACCTGACCTAGGTTACCCTTAGAAGATTCATCAAAATTTAACTTGCACCATCCAATACTAGGGGGTCTAGTAGGTATTCTTTTTTAGACATCCTCTTAGATAGGTCAACTCTCCCTAGATTATTAGATATACTCTAGCTTTTGGCTATCTTAACTTACATGTCCATTGGGTTGAAATTTAGATTGCGAAGATTAACAACCTTGACATTCGCAGTAATACTATGGATTATAGACTCTGTTAGCACCTCCCAAGATTTAGTTTTCTCTCTAAAGACTTTGTTATTCCTCTCCCTCTGTAGACCCCACCCCACATGAAGCAAAGATTGCCACCACAATGAAAAAATGAGGGGGGTATTTAAAAGAGGAATTCCAACTAACAGTGATTTTTCTAACCATGTCATGCCAAGCCCAAGATAGAAAAAAATTCTCATTATCTTTTGTTTTCCCTTCCAATCATAAGTGCAGTGGAACTGTATATGATTAATGCTCTTCTCTTCCTTTTCAAAAAGCAAGCATCTATTAGCCATCTGAAAACCTCTTTTCTGTAGGTTGTCTATAGTCAGAATTTTTTTATGATTCACTGTGCACCAAAAGAACTTGATTTTGGGAATTGTTTTATATCCCCATATGTGCTTCTAATTGAAGGTGTTATTGTACGAAGTATCCAAGATGTTGAACCTAGACTTGATAGTATAGTTTCCAAAATGATTTGTAGTCTAGATGATTTTGTCCTACAAAAACCTTCTATGAAACTTGTGATTTTTTAGAAAATTAATCAGATTAGAGGCCACTGTCTCTAAGGGATAAACATACCAAGTTGGGGAGATGTTACAAATAGCCTATCTGCCTTCAAACCTCCAATATCTATTGACATTGGTTCCTAATCTCCTTTCCATATATTCTTTTATAGTAGAGTAGCTAGGGTGATAGTCTAAAGGCAAGGTAGAAACCCATGGGTCTTCCCAAAACCTGACATTGTCACCCTTACCAACTTGCCATCTATGACCCAAAGAGAGAGTAGTCTTATTTTTGACAATATTACTCTAGATGCTGGAGCTTGTGCAAACTTGTTGGTTTTGAAGAAAGGAGATGCCATCTCTACCTTTAAGATACTTAGCTTTCATGATGCTAGACCACTCACTATTTGAACTAATAAGTCTCCATTCCACCTTGGATAGAAGGGCTTTGTTCATGATATTTATTTTCCTAATTCCCAACCCACCCTTTCTTTAGGGGTACAAACAATATTCCAACCCACTAGGGACATCTCTCCTCTTGTTCAGTACCACTCCAAAGGAACCATCTTTGAATTTGCTCAATCTTTTCACCTATACTCTTTGGGATTTTGAAAAGGGAGAGAAGGTAGACATGAGTAATCTGGAAGGAGACTTTAAGTAATTAGAGTTTTCTAGCATGGATTAAAAGAACTCCTTTCCAAGTCATAAATTTTTTCTGAATCTTCTCTATAAGGGTGTTCTACTAGGAGTTGTGGATTTTTCCCTGAGACATGGGCATTCCCAGGTAAGTCTCTAGGAGTTGTTTAATTTTACAATTTAGAGTAGCAACAATTCTATGTTGGAGACTATAAGGGGAGTTGAAGAAAAAAATGCCACTTTTATCCAAGTTGATATGTTGCCCAGATACATAGGTGAAGTTGTTGAGAATCCTTTTCCATTTTGAAGATTCAACTAAGGTGGCTCCCCCTAGAAAAATGGTGTCATCAAGGAATTGTTGGTGAGAGGAAAGATGAAGAGTGGTGGCCAGTTTGAAACCTTTCAAATTACCTTTTATGACACTATCCTCAATTGTTCTACCCACAACTTCAACCATGATAATGAACAAGTAGGGAGAAAGGGAGTCACCTTGTCTCAAACCTCTAGAGGCTCTAAAATGACCATGGGGGCTCCCATTAATCAGGATAGAGAAGGTCAAAGTGGTAAAGTAGTTTTACAAAAGATTTAGGATTTTATACTGAAACCCAAATCTAGAAAGAACTTCATATTGAAACTGCCAAGAGACCTTGTCATAGTCCTTCAATATATCAAGTTTTAGGACCATACTCTCCCTATTATTTTTCATCATGGAGTGGATATTTAAATCATGAACCATGATAATGGCATCAGTGATTTGTCTACCAAGGAAAAAACCATTATGATTTGGGTGGATGATTTTCCCTAGGAGAGGTTGTATCCTTAAGACCAAAAACTTAGAAAATATTTTGTAAAGAGTGTTGTAGAGGCTTATAGTTTAGAATTCTACCATTTTATTAGCTCTAGTCCTCTTGGGGATGGGAACTATGAAAATGTTGAACATTTAGCTCCTTCAATACTTTTCCCCATTAGAAGAATTCTTTAGTAACTAAGGTAATGTCCTTACTTATGGTATCCTAGTAGAATTAAAAAAACTAGGGAGAAACTGTCAGGACTAGGTGCTTTGTATGCGTCTAGAGAGAATACAACTACTGTCACCTCCTCTTTAGTAACAAATTTCTCCATTTCCATGTTTAGCATGAGATATGGAGTTAGGAATGACCTGTAACATTTGATTCAAAATCCTATCATTCTCTTCTAGAGGAAGAGAATTAGAGTTCAACAAATCTTTAAAAAATCTAGCTCCTTCTTCCTAAATTTGTTCTTCTTCCTTTATAAGAATGCCATTTTCATGAACAAGTTTAGAAATTCTATTTCTTTTTCTATGTTTAAGGGCTGATTTATGGAAGAATTTAGATTTTTTATCCTCTTCCTTAACCCATTGGATTCTTGATCTCTATATCTAGAAGATCTACTCTTTCTCTACTGATGAGGTAAATTAATGACTATTTTAATCTCTGCATAAGTCTTTCCAAAAAAATTGATACTATGAAATGGCATATATATATATAACATTATTAGTGTTATAATTATCTTTTGGATGAATGGATATGCATGCTTAGTCCTTATTTATTTTAGATAAAATATTTTGACAATTACTATGCATTCTGCTTTAAAGTTTATGTTATAATGAGTTCTTGTCAAAGTTATATGTTGATTTCATAAGGATTATAACACAGATCTTTCCAGAAGCCTTCAGACCCCTCTAGAGTTGCCCTTCTATTGAAGAGCCCAAACTCCAAATGGCTCCGGATTCCTACAGCATTACAAAGGAATCATCCTCCCCTTTAACTCGATGATTACTGAAGAAAAATCTAGGCTTATTTTTAATCCCAATGATGAGACTCGTGAACAACTCCAGCTTTCCAGTCTAGTGCCACAATTCCTTAAAAATCTAGAACTCCAGTCTAAAGTTATTTTGGTTTAAGGTAACTAAAAGTGACTCCCCAATTCATGATCGCACCATCTGAAACCTGTCTAACTGTTGTCAATCATCCTTGATTCAAAATCTGATTTGGAACTTTAAATTAAAGAAAATTTCAAAGATATGAATAAGTGACTAGTTAAGTCCAAGTTTTTCTATAGCTAAGTTTGGTGTAGTTATTTCAATGAATAAAGGCTCGATTGTATAAGTAGGAGCCTAGTAGATTCTTAGAGCTAGTCCCATTTTTAGAAGTCTAAATTATTATTTTCTTAAAAGGATATATTTCTATTTTCATCATGTATCCATGCCCATTCAAGTTTTGATTCAATGCAAATAAATATGAATTTCTATTGAAGTTTTTTTAACACAAGAGGATCCTTCCTATTGGGAAAGTATGGCTCACTTCCCTAATGGAGGAGATCTCTCAGTACACCTATCTATTTTTCTTTTGTTATCTTCTTATGTGTGTTAGAGTTAGTTGATGTGTTTTTTATGTATGAGTGTTTTAGTATTTAAATACCTGTAGGTTGTTCTTGAATTCAGAAAATACCAAAAAGAGTTTTGTTCTTAAATATTTCACCTTGTGAAATTGCACTAGTTTATTTTGTTGAACTGGTATTGTGGAAGCAAAGGATGCATAGTTTGATTTTCTAGTTATTTACTTCAGAAGTTCATTTCATTTGCGTGATAAGATAGTTTCCAATGCTTTAGCAATTCAATTTGATTAGCATACTTTACTTCCTAAAAAGTAGTTTAGACATTTTTGATTCCAACACGTGTTTATTTTGAGCAACTAGAATAGTTTGAATTTCAGCTTGTGTGTTTCTTTCAGCAATTAGAATAGTTTTATTTCTTGCATTTGTCCTTTTAGTCTACTTGGATTTAGATCCATACTCAAACCCCCAAACAAGTAAACCTTACCGTAGATCGCTCTAGAGACCTATGGATTGATAAATTTATGATGACAAATTAAAAGAACTATGATGACCTCATCATTTTTGGTGCCGTTGCTAGGGAAAATCTATAATTTTTTGTAGGTTAAGGTGTTGGTAAGGTTTTTAACCAAAGACATCCTAAATCCACTAGTTTATGAGTAGGACAAGGCATGCCTTAGGCTAGTTCATAAAGAAAACCTTAGTTAGTACACTATTGGAGTCCAACCCAGAAGAACATTTGAACCATCTATCTAATCAAGGATCTTGTTGTGTGGTTACACAACACACCCCATTTTGCCTCAGAAAAATAGAGACCCACCTTTTTACTTGTTTTCTTGTCTTTGCTTTGGGCCATATGGTAAAAAGAATTAGTATCAGATGCTTACTAGGATGATATCTCATGCATGTCAGGATATCCTGATATATGTCCAAATTCCAAAGTTAAAATTTACTATCATGAACCTTACCAGCTGAAAGAGTGCAAAATTTCAAGTAGGTTCACCTTTTGGATCACCTAAAAATTCCTTAGGAATAAAAAGTTATGTTCGGTCAAATATCAGTCAAATGGGTCAACCTGATATTTGCATTACATAGTATCTGGATCTTAAGTTAGTATCCCGAAACTCACTAATGTCTAGACATCAAACTTAAAAGACTTAGTCATCTAAACATCAAAACAACAAGATATTAGTTAATATCATGATCTTATATAATATCCTAACCACGATAGTATCCAGACGTCAAATTTAAGAGACCTATCTAGTTACACGTCACATGTGGGAGGCTAGTTTGCATCCAAATATTAACTCAATATCTGGATATTAACTTAGCATTCAGATCTTTTCAAAACATCCATATCCTGATGCACTTGAGAACACATTTAAGACCTGATGATAATTTATTGGTCAACAGAGGTTGACCTGACACATGATGACATCATCTAAAGCTTCATATCTGGATATCCCCTAGAATATTCCTTAACTGAATATTCCTCATGCCCGTGCTTTTCTTGTTTAATGCAGTAAAGTAGCCATTGGCGTTTAAATTCAAAAGTGTGCTAATGGACACCTGTAGAGATTTTGTTCCATCTTACTGAAAGGGTTCTCAAATAGCATTTTCGCCATTAGTGTGCCCTAAAATCATAAATTACCTAAGTTAAAAGGGGAATTTCATTGTCATAACATGCACACTCACATTAGAGAACCCTAATTTCATTATTTAGAGCTTGCTATGAACCAGAGCTAAAACAAAGGATGAGATCATAGGAGAACACTTCACTCAGAACAACAATCCAATTGTTATTACATCAATCACAAGATAAAAATCACACCAAGTATGTATAATCCTATCCATTTGATTATTTTTATGGGTCATGCCCTAATCAAGATGAGAAATAGTAAAACAAGGATGTTGACAGTAAATATGCAATATTTAATTCAAGTCTTGGTATTCAGATAAAATTGTTAGTATGCTAACTATGGACAAGGATACACTATTATTTAAGACCAATGCATTTGAATTACAAGACAAAATGTCTCAACCATGGATCAAAAAGTTAGACACTGAGTTTAAAACCTCCATGTTCCCTAGAATGCACACTATGTACTATAAATTGGGCAATCAAGAGGATACTCATTTAGGTGGTACAAACATAGAAGACTTCAGAACAAGAATTGAGGCTGGGGAAGATAGCCTCGTCCTACAAAATGTAGTAGCATCCAACTTGCTCATCATAGAGTGTGCACAAAACTATGACATTAACACTAGAAGGGTGGAAAAATAGGAAAGGCTCTATGCTTATCTCTTGGTGGATGACATTGTAGAAATGCTCCATTTGCCAGTAACACAGAACATGTATGTGCCAGACCTAGAAGCACTAGCTAAAGAATTTGAATCTCACAACAAGAATTGTAGAAAAGTTATATATATGGGATGGAGAAGCCCAACTAGCACAGCTAGGGCAGTTGCAAAAATGGTGCAGTACTTATCCAAGTTTGACTTCAATGAGGAAGTCCAATATATAATGTTCATGCTCAGTTGAATGAGTGGGCTGGTGAACTGTGGGACTTTTGAACATTGGATATTCAAATTGATAAGGATGGTTGTCGAGTACAAACTAGAGAATACAAAGGTCCAATGGGCCAAGATTATCAGCAACACCATGCATGATCAAATAGAAAGAAAATAAGATCTCAGGTTTTAGAATGACTTCATATCTTGTGTATGCTTGTGCAGCTAAAGGCACATTTGATGGATTACAGACTATGGGAAAGGTAGAAAAAATGCCTAATGAGAAGACTCCCTGGGAATATTATCCTTAGTTGGAGAGGAGATTATCCATACAAAATTATAAACTTGTGAATGATGGTTTCATAATGCACATAGTTAGACTTATGGATGGGAATAGAGCTAAGAGATTTTTAGTTGGTGCCATAGAAGCAATCAATCAATATGGCTCTTGGTTCTTCTAAGCTAGAACTTATTCATATATTAGGATGGAGGGTTTCAGTGGAAAACCTTATATGCTACCAAGATATCCTTCAGATAAAGTGGTGCTATTAGAGATGATGAGGCAAAAAATTGCCTATAATTGAATTATCTAAAGCTAAAGAGGGAAGACCTTATAGAGATTTTCCCATTGATTCTAACTCATTCCTTGTTGGATCCATGGAAAATGCAAAGAAAGCAGAGACAAATTTGAAGAACTTACATTTGAAGTTATTTCCTCTAGCTAGAGAGTATGATCCATATCATAAGATTGAGAAAAGGTTCAACAAGAAATATAAGCACAGTGTCCACCTTGATGACTACTAGGTAGGTTGTGACGATGATCATGAGGTAAGAAGAAGACAGTACCAAAGATTAACTCTAGATCAGATGAGGACCATAGGGCAACTTGAGGTACCTCTGCAAATTAAAAATGATGATGATGACCTCATGGATCTAGAATATGAAGAGAAAAAGGGATACAATGATACAATATCTACTCCAGACTTGAAATAAAAGGAGGAAACATCCATTGATGTCCTCATAGCAATAGTCATGGTGAGGACAAAGAGATTGGTTGAGAAGAAAATCAATGAACTGAAAGGAAAAGGTATCGTAATTACCTTCGATATGAAGAAGATGAAATAAAGAGAAGAATTGGACTTTGATGATTTTCTAATAAAGAAGAGACAAGTTATTGAAGCAAAAGAAGCAGAACCTAGTTCATCTGAAGCTATAGAACAACTCGCTACTGAGGGAATTTCATTGGTATATGCACCACCCTCACCTCCTAAGGACATCCCAGTGAAATCTATTGCTATATCTACACCCAAAACAACTACAACACAAGGAGAGACTTCAAAAGATGTAGAATTAAGTCTAGTGAGGACTATTGTTGAGGAGGAGGACAATGAAGATGAAGGAGAAGAGATGCATCTTTAAACATTAAAGAGGAAGAGAGATGATTTGCTACAAGGTGTAAAGGTCCCCAAGAAATCTAGGTATCAAAGTCCACAAATGAGAGGTGCCCTTTCACCAACAAAGGTAATGGCATTAGGATCAACTGATCCAACTGAAGGCATTGTTAAGGAGTTACATCAGGATGTGCCCATAGAGACTATAATAAAAGTAAAAACTAAAATGATAGAGGAGTTGAAGAATAAAGCCCAAATAGAATAGGCAGCTAAGGCTCTTCCACTAAGCCAAACAATTAACCTGACTAAAGAGGATGAGCTGGTCAAAGATATCACCAATCACCCTATTGAATCCCTATTGTAGTATACAGAGGAAGAAAATAAAGATGATACAATAGGGGAAACACATGATGAAAGAAAAGAAAGGGAAGGAACTCCTAAAGTAGAAATACATATGGGGTTCAATAATACATTGACTAAGAATGTGACTAGTCCAGCTATGGTGGACTTGACTTATGTGCCAAAAGAAAGGAATGTAGAAGAAGAGGTCACTAAAACTGACCAATCCCAAGAGGAAAGAGTCCCTATGGAAATAAATAATAAAGGTGATAATGTGCAAGAATAAATGGTGCAATAGGATATCCTAGTGGATAAGCCTAAACAAGAGAATGTGTCTGAATCACCTGTAGCTACAGGAGAAAAGGGTGATGAGCATAAAGAAGATAGCCATCATGATGATCAAGAAGATAAAGGCTGAGAGCCTAAAAATGATGAGGTTCCAAAGAAACATGATGATTCGACACCATATAATCAACCTCCTCCAGAACAAAGGCAAGAGGAACAAATGCATGAGGAGGAAAATCTAGATACCAGAGGTGAACATTAAGAAAATGTACAAGATCCAGGTGATCAGGAAAAAGAACAAGATAAAGGAACTCAAGATGCTCAAACTGAGTAATCAAATCAAGATAGAGGATCACAATCAGGTGCTTTGACTTTGATTTCTTTGGAGGTAGGCCAAGAACAATCACAATAGGTACCTTTTAACTTTAGGTCTTTGTTTACTATAGATTCTGCTAAAGCTAAACAAAGAGCTAGGATAGTCTCCAGTATTGAAAGAGATCCGAGGACTGGAAAGAGGACAGACCAAATTGTTGTGCCCCTAGTGGATAAGGCTAGAAGAGAAATTAGGCTAGAGGAATTCTAGGTAACCCAGGTTGACTTGGGTCATGCTACCACAGAGCAGGAAATACAAGAACATCTAGGGAGCACGAAGGCAATAATGGCTAAAATGAAGAAGCTCAAGGCCAGAAAGAAAGAACTAAAAGAGTAGAATATGCAATTGCAGTAGTTTATAAAAGGGTTGGTGAAGCTAGACAACTTGGCATCTACCTTACAGGCTTGAGAAGCCTACTGCAATAACCTTAATAAGTGAAGCAGAGATAACTGGTCTGGATATCTAGAAACATGAAGCTCACATAATGGATAAATTGTTTTCCAAATTCATGACCTCCAAGGAATAGTTAATAAGGATATCCATGTCCAATTGGGACACAATGTCCAAGCTAAAGGAAACCATTGATTCTTTAAAGAGTGAATTCACTCAAAGGATACAAAAGTGCAACTATGCAATGGTGAGACTCAAAAGAGCTAAGGCCATGATAGATGATGAGCTATTGAAGAACAAAGTTGCCACTAATGCAAATTTTCCACTCATGGGGAAATGGATGACAGAGATGGATTATGAGCTGAATGTGTTGAAGGCTAACATGACTAAAGTGAGATATTTAGACTAAGGTCCATGATATATTAGTCAAGGAGTTAAAAGTAATGGAAGAATTACTAGATGATGCTATAACTGAAGAGGCAGTACAAGCACTAGATAAAGCCATCTTGATATTCAAAGACAAGTTTAAATAAGTGACTGAAGATCTAAAGGAGCTTTTCATTGTGGACATTATGGATGAAATGGCTGAATTAAATGCAAAAAAAAAGACATATGCCAAAGAAGCAGATAGTAGGACATATATGCTGGAACCTTTGGAGGAACAGATAAAAGCATTGAAGTATGCTAAGTTAAGAGCTATGACAATCAACAAATTCCAAGTGGATACATTCACCTAGGCATATGATAATTACAAGAAGTCAATGTAGGTATATGGGGAGGATCCATCTAAATGAAGAGGGAATTACATTATGTGTCTTTGAGGGCATTTTTGTCATATTAGCACTTGTTGTCTGACTAGATGAAATTAAAGATCATAGAATATTTGAGGACAGCTATAATCTACCAAAAGATTGCCAACTGGCAACCTATGCCACGTATTTTGTATGTTGACTTGGTCAATGTAATATGGACCATTGATTGTAATAGATAAATCTTGATCGTAGGATTTTTGTAACTGATTCTCTTCCTTGTCCTATAAAAGGATGCAGAATCATAGTTATTTTCATTCATAAGCTTAATTGAGATTAGATTGTTGAAATGTTAGGACCAATCCTCAAGGTCAATTGTAAATATATACTCTTTTGCATACTTAATGAAGATGAAGTCCCTTTGATTACATACAATTGTAAATTTTGAGTAATCTGTGAATCAATTCTGGATATGTTACTTTGATTTGTTGCATCCCTTGGAGTGCATTTCAGCCTATACATGTTCTCTTCATTCCTTTCCTTCAAAGTTAGCATCAATCATAATTAGATGTGGAATGACTTGGTGAACATATGGTTTGATTTCCTTCTCTTCATTACAGTATCAACAATATATGTGGATCAATGGCTAAAGATTCATTTATTTCAGTAAAATTAGAAAGCCTTAGTTTAAGTTTGTTTAATTTCATCCAATCATCATCATAATTGCAAATACATAGAATAATAAGCAAATACAGAGAAATATGTTGATATCTCATAGGTAACTCAATATCTTTAGCATATTTGAGCAAATAACATGTTAATTTGAAAATATCATGCACAAAACCACTAATGATGACAAAGAACACTTAAATATCAGTTTGTAGGAATAATATTTGCACAAATTCATGGTGCAGAAGCATAATTAGGATAAATACAACAAGATTTAACCATGTTTGTTGAGAATTCACAGAAAGCAAGATTTATAGAGCATATCCAGATACAAATCACTTCAAACATAAACATAAGGCCCCTTAAGGAAAACAACAACACACATCAAACTACTGAGTAATGTTAGATGATTATGAACTAATCCATGGAGACTTGGGATTATGAATTCTCTAAATTCATCATATATTTCAAGATGACAAAGGTTTGATATGCATTTCTTTATCTATGTTTGTTTATGACTAACATCATGATTAACATAAATTGGTGCTAAAAGGAGGGCCTAAGGCATTCTGATTTGGTGATTCATTGTTTGGATATCGTTTCCTGCATTCAAGTAAGGTGATATTTTCAAAATTTTGTATGATTACCTTAAATCTCTTTCATTTGTGCAAAGTTTTCATCTGTAGTCAGTCATTTGAAGAATTTTTTTGCAAATATCTCACCATTGTGGTCAGTTAACCTGATATTTGTAGTCAGTGATTTGGATTTCCATAATTCAAGTTAATATTTGTAACTTCTGCAAATATAGTACAAATATCCTGTCACTTTAGACATTTGACCATAAATATCCACTCCAGAAGAGTAAATACTCTGATCTTTGGAAAGATCCATTTAAAATCTCCATATTCGGTCATAAGTAGTGAAACTCTGGCTCACTAACCTAATACTAGGTTGATATTCACTGGACCTTTGGAAGAATTGCCAATTCATAGACTTAGGCCTGTCTGAAAAATATCCATCACAGTCTTGGTCCTAGTTCTCTAATATCTCTAGTTATACCTATTGTAACACCTCCAGTAGTGCTCCAAATACCTCAGGCACCTCCTACAATGTCTTTCTTTACAGTGGAATCAACACTTATCTTTACAGCATATCATCCCTTGCCAAAGAATCCAGACAAGATCTGTCCAAAGTATCATCCTTACTAGGATGTAGAGGCTCACATTGAAACTTACAAAGAGGCTTGCTTCAAATCCTAAATAGACCATGAGGATGTGGTGTGTAGGTTATTCCACTAGTAGAATTTTGGCAAATAAATGACTAAGTGACTAAAACTTTTAGTCACAACAACTAAAAATGACTAAATTCTACTGATTTTTTTCAACTCAACTATAAATGAGTAAATAAATGACTAATTTGGTTGTTGACTAAACAATTATTTAGTCACACAAATAAAAATGACTAAATAGTTAGTCATTTATTTATCACAATCCATTTGAATAAATCATTTAAGGAATAAAAAATCAATAGCCTACCAAAATACTCTAAAACATACTCATCAAAATCTTATTTTCATGTGTAGCCCACCAAATGGACTTTTCATTTTAATAAACATACTCTAAAACCTTCCTCCAAACCTTATTTTCAAGCATAGACAGCCAAAATGGAGAAGTGTTTTAGTAAAGAATGACATAAAATGGTAAGGAGATGTGCGTGACAAGAGGCATAGGATTCATTACTGCTTATCTCATTCCTACTCTACTCAACAAGGGTTACATTGTTCGCACTACTGTTTGTAATCCAAGTATTTAATTGACATATATTTTGATAATCTCAAATTCCTAATTCAGATGCTTTTGAAGTATCAATGTATCCTATATAGGGTTTAGAATAATTTCTTTTAATTTAAAAAATAAATAAATGATGTATTTGCCTGTGATTAGATAATGTGGAGATCTCCTAAATCTGCCCCAGCTCACTATCCTCTTTAGCACTATATTCATTACTCTAGTTGCTAGGGTTTTGCATGTGACATCTTTAATATTTTCATGATAGTGGCTTTTAGATAGATCTCAGTCTTTGCTTTAATCTTTATCATGGTAACCTAATAAATCTAGACCATTTTTTCTTTTAGAGTCAATCTTGGTGTTGGAAATTGATGATGAAGTTCCTGGATAAATATTCTAGGGCAGTTATTATCTATTTCAACAAATCTTCTAAAGCATAATCACCAGGAAACTTCAATTCTGCCCCTGTACATCTACGTATAGCTCTGGAGTCTTATATTTAAATGGGATATAACTTGTACCATTATTCGTATATTCCTATATCCTATTTTAAAATGACACCCCTATCTCCATATGCCATATTTCCATATGACTGGCTATAATATTTGGATAAATAACTAACTGTCGTGTGTTACTGATAAAACCAGTGGCCATATATAATGTCAAACTCAAACAAATAGAGATATGGCTCTCATTGATACAATTCAATAATAGGATAGCCACAAGTCTAAGAAATCAAATAATTATGGCCACACATTATTGCCTTGGAAGGCAAATACAAGCCAAGAAATTAGTAGATGCTCTGATAGATTGATACTACTTGGTATGCTCCTAGGGCATTTTGATATAACCCTTAGTAGGTAAATATAAATAATTATAGTACTTTGGGTGTAGGTTGATTGGGGTAGTCTACTTACTTCGGCACTTGTAAAAAAGGTTTACATTTGGGTATAAAGTTTCAACATATATGGAAAATGTTAACATGTTGGCATCTGACTTTTAATTATAGGGTTCCATAATAAGACAATTAAGGAATGTGGGAACTTCCTAAAGTGTTGTAGTCTAGAAAAGTGTATATTTGAATAACCATGTGATTATTTTTGGTGCAGAAAGATGGTCCTAGGGCACCAGGAGTTCAATCATGGATATTAGTGTGGCTTAAATTTGATAATTCTTATATCAAGGTATAGAGTAGAGATGAATTGAACCTCATGTTCTAGAATTTACCTTGATCATGAATGAGCAAAAAAAAATTCTTGATTTTGTGAAGGACATAAAAGAGAGGATGGACCTAGATCTTCTGGTATTGCCGACTGACACTGTTCTTTTTGAAGATCCTGGATTCAAGGGGATTCTTTAACTGGTTGTATTTTAGAGTACCCATGGACCTACTCTAGTCATCTGTGGTGGTTAATATAATTTCCTTCTTTCTTTCTGGTTCTTCAAGCTCAAAAAGAATACTCCATTTTTATCTGCCCTTATTTTTGCAAAACTGGGCATTTTCAAATCCATCTTGAACTCCAACAAAGTTTGATGTCAACTTATACAAGTTTAAAGAAGATGAAGAATATTGATGAAATATGTCAAAAGAATAAATATTTCCATTGACATAACATACTAATAATGCTAAGCCAATATCTTAAGTCTTGTAGGAAATCTTTTTCTCCTTTTTGCAAAAATTGAGAAACATTTTACTAGATAATTCAACTCAGTGAAAGATATATGCATCTGAAATAAAGTTTTAGAGGATGCCTATAGTTGATTTACTTTCAATAATAAGGAAAGTTCTGATTGGATTTTAAATTCTTTTACAGGTATATGCTGAGAAATATGCAGTTGATCAGGATGCATTTTTCAAGGACTATGCAGAGGCTCATGCAAAATTTAGTAGCCTTGGTACCAAGTTTGATCCTCTTGATGTAAAGTAACTCAACTCCTGAACACTCTCTGCTTATCATATTCATTTTTCATTTTTTTGTTGTTTCATAATGTTCATGTGATAAGATTAATTTTATGAGAATATTTATTTGGGGGATAGAAATGATAAATTCACATATCATGGTATTAGTTAAGGTTTGAAAATATTATTTTAAAAGTTGTCTTAAAAATTCTCTTATGCATGATGTTGAAAGAAATGGGACCTCCAAAACAATTAGGAAAAAAGAGTTCTGCTATGGTTTTTTGATATTTTATATAGCATAATTCACATGAGCTTTACGTGTTTTGATAAAATGTCAATCTATGGTCATTTTGTTAGTTGACATCTTGAACATTTCAATTTTGCCACTAACTCAACACTTAAGCTACTTTGGGTGTAGGTGGATTAGTAAAGCTAGGTTTAGTATGTATATATGTTCATATATAATAGGGAGGGGATACATCTCCAAGCTCATGAGGGCTATTACAAGCAAATGCCATGACAAGCAAATTGCTATGGATTGTGATGGCATTCCATCACCATGAGACAAGGCAGTGAACTATTCAAAAAAATGCCTCAAAGAAATGTGGTCTCAATGTTCTTGTCATAGCATTCCATCACCATGAGAGCACATTTCTTTGAGGCATTTTTTCAAATAGGTCACTGCCTTGTCTATGCTTGTTAGTCATTGTTAGAGTCTTCCAAGGCATTGTTAAAACAATAATTCTATTGAGTTTTGAATTTATTATTTTCCTTGTCTAACAATACAAGGAAACAAGGATTAAAACCTAGTTTGAAGTCTTTCCCAAATTTTTGAATCAAGAGTAAACCACTAATGATAAGAAATAATAATAGGAAACATGGTTTACAACCTAGTCCCCATAAATTGTTGACACAGAGATATAGAGCTATGCCATGACTTACACCCCCTTGACAACTGAATCTTTGTATCTCTTTATTGTCCCCATAATGCAATCTAAATAATTTTTGGTTGCATTTTCTTAAAATTTTCTAAGGACTTTTCAGAAAAAAAACCCATTTTAAACATATCCTTTAATCATGACATTCCATGATATCACATTTCTTTGAGACATTTTTTGAAACAGTTCGCTTTCCTTGTCTATGCTTCCACATTTTCATGTATGTCTAGTAGGGCACTTGTAACTACAACATATGACAAAAAAATCCCTGCTGTTATGCTTTGATGGATGTCCCTTCGTTATTAATGGATATATGATGTAGTGCACATTTTTATAGTGCAAGCCTATTTTTCAGATTGTTTCATTTAGCATCACCAATATTCTCCACAAGACAACACATGAACCAGGGTTGACATTTTTTTTTAATCAGTAAGGATACTTAGAGCATCATAATATATTAATATTAATAAAAATGTTTTTATAGATTACAAAAAGGCCCTTCCTAGCCAAAAAGATAACATAACAAAGCATTTTAACTAAGAGCCCTAAACAGAGCTACAGATCTAAAAGGCCCTTTCTGGCCAAAAAGGAAACCAAAGTTACAGCGAAGCCAAAAACTTAAAACATAAAGAGTGATTCACATGCTCTCCATATTTAAATCTACAACCCTAAAGCCATGAACCCCTAGCTGAATTCTCTTGAGAAATGACTATGTCATCATTGGTGAAGGCAACTACTGGTGGTTGGAAATTTGACAAGAAGCTCCATGCATTGAATACTTCCTCTATCCTTTCCCTCTTGGACCTTCCGAATGCAGATTTGTGAACCTGTAGTGAATTATCAAAGAGATCTCTATTACCTAATTGTAAACTTGAAATCATCGCTTGATAAACACAGTTAAAACCAAGTTTATTAATGATATATTCATGAAAAAGAGTCCCCCTACCAAGGCTGAGCCATCATGGAGATTATAAGTAGCAAAAGCTTCAAATAGCTTTACATCTGGGACTAGATAGTCATGAACAAACATTGATGCTATCCTTTTAACCTTATCAACCTAATGAAATAAGTCCATCGCATTTGAGAGAAAATGAGATACTAGATGCGAAGCATAACATACCCTAGATTGCAGTAGAAAATCTCTTTCACATTCATCTATCAAAGCATCCTCCACTAGCTCTTCATCGAGTAGTTTGAAGGCCCTAGCCATGAAATTTGAGTCGACGCTTCCGTGCATTGGTTGTTCCCATGATTGAATAGGCAAATGAAGTCAGCAATTGTGGGGACAGATAGACATTATAGATACATAGCAAGAAAAAAATGAAGAGGCAAGAACAAAATAATTAATGACACAGATACCATCGCCTCTTGCATAAAAAGAGGATCACATGAACCAACATAATGAATTGAAGTCATTCAAGCCAGCAAGAAAATAAAACCAAGGCAGATGAGATCCAAATGTGGATTATATTGCTCAGCTCGCAACAATCCTCTCACAGAGCATTCAATGAATAAAATCAAAAAGACATGTGTGAAGTGAACAATTAATGCCAGATGGAAATCTACATAGATTGTAAGCTTCAAAATGACTAAATATACTACTAATTGACGTGAGTTAATAATTAAATTGACTAAATATACTACCAATTGATAGAAATCAGTGAACAGTGAATAAATATGACTAAATATGACCAGTGCTAAATCAGTGAATAAAAATGACTAAATATACTACCAAATTGATCAAAATGATGATTAAAATTAATAACTAAATACACTACCAATGGACAAAAAATCAATGAATAAAAATGACTAAATAAGTGAGTAGATTACAACAATCAATGACTAAATCAACGACTAAATATACTACCAAATTGATTAATCAAAACAACCAATAAATGACTAAAAATGGTTTAGTCATCAATTTGGTCATGTTATAAATGATTAGCAATAAACTACTACTAGTCACGTGACCATGTTTGGTCATTTATAAGCAGTTTTTTGTAGTTTTTTAGTAATATATTGCTCTTTTTGTACTAGTGTTCCCTTACTCATTAAGAGAAGAAGCATACAGTTGGTACATTAGTCTCACTTGGCCTTCCATAGCCACTTAGGCAGCCTTGGAGAAAGCTTTCCTAGGAAGATTCAAAATACCAATAGATCTAGCTATTGCATATCACATGTTTGCCACAATCAAAAGAGCTGAAGCAGAACTAATCTCTAATTTCAATGCTAGGTTTCAGAAAATGTACTCCAAGCTTGTTGCTCCCTATAATGTGGGTGATAAGGTAGCAAGATCGATATATTATTTAGCCTTAGATGCCCTAACATCCATGTTCATTAGAAGAACACATCCAACAATAACAACATTAGTAGGTGCTTATGAAGAAGCCATTAAAGTCAATCAACAGCTAACACCTAGATTTGCACCTAACTCAGGATATCCTATATATCCTGTACAACAACAAACTAGTGGATCCATGATACCCCAGCCCTAATGCCTAGTCCGTTACAAGTACCTCCACTTAGTATCATGCCCCATCCAAATGGACATGGCTAGATGATATCTCATCCTAGACATGCACCTTTAGGAGGCAGTGCAAAATAATAGTAATGGCAGTTCTTTCTTCAAACCTCAACAAGATAATGTAGTTGCCAAAGCCCAGGTGGAGAAGGATGACATTAAATAAATATCTACACAACTAAGAAAATTAACTACTGAGATCACACATATGAGGAGCCAAAACTTTTATTCTCTGTCAAATCAGAATAAAGGATATCCCGACAGAGGATATGGAAACAATAATGATAGGAATTTCAATAACAATAGCAATAAAAAATGCTGCCCCTAGGCCACCTAGAACTTAGAACACCCGGCCTAACAATGGCTTCTTACCTTCACCACTAGATAATCAGCCTCCTGTTGAACCTAAATAGACTACTAGGGTGAACTTAGCAGAGGATGCTCTCACAAATTGGTACAGGATGCACAATACCAACGCACATGCTGATCTTGATTGCCCTCAATTCAAAATAATAGCTAGTATTTTTCAGGTTGAAGTGTCTAATACTGTAGGAGATCCACCCTTTCATGAAGGAAATCAAATTTTCCCTATAGGATATGAGTCTGCCTTAGTACTTGAGAGTTCTGACAGTCATCAGCATCACCAGATGACTAAATCATATGAAAACTATACTCTGGTGTGTGAGGAGTCTACCTTAGCATTTGAGTCAAATTATGTGTTCTCTTTTGAGGATGAAAATGAACCTAAGCCAGAACCTGAAGAGGTTCATACTTATTAGCAGCAATATCAGGGTAGACACAATTATAACTTGAGGAATAATGCAAACAGACCAGCTAGTCCATTGACCACATCTATCCCTCCTAACAATTTTAATACACCACCAGTGTCATGCCCACATTTCCCATGTGGTCACAACACGTAAACACACATGTCATGTCCACATGCGACATGTGGTCATGATACGAAATGTCAAAAATTTTCCCTTACTACTCTATATTTCCCCCTCACACGCATATGCATGTTTGATTTCGTACTTTTAAGGTGTAACGATAATGTTGTTTATGGAATATTTCACACACGTGTGCCTTCACTATGCTGGACTTACTAGTTGCTTGATGATGTTCACTACATTTTAATGTTGGTTTTAAAATTCAGCATTTAAATTACTGGACAATTGGTTGGCCCCTAATAGGTTTTCTCAATTTATTCATTACTGCCTTGCAATATTTATTACCTCCTCTTTCAAGTTGTTTTGATTAATTTCATGTTCAATTGTTTACTTATTTAATTATTATCTTAAATTAATCTATTAAGATAATTTGTGCCCAATACCCTAATAACTCATTAGGCATTTAATAACTCCGATTTTTTTTATAAATATGTCTTTATATATATATATATATATATATATATATATATATATATATATATATATATATATATATATATATAATTTAATCTTTCTTTTGTAAGTGGATTCCACAAGTAATACAACTATTATTTTTAAATAAATAAATATATATATATAAACTTATATATATACCTACATACATAAATATATATAATTGTTTAAATATTATTTAACATTAAACTCCACTCAAGCAAAAAGTGCTTGTTATAAACCATGTTATAGACTTGAAGGGTGCTTAACCCTAGTTTTATTGTGTTGCAGGGTCATGGAGGGCGATGGTGGTGAAGGAAGTCGCAGGGGAGGCCGAACAAGGTGGCGGTGTGGAGTGGCGGACATGGAGGTGGTGGTGTGGAGGTCGCAGTGAGCGGCAGAGGGGAGTGGTGCTAGCGGCAGAAGAGGGAGCCGGTGGTGGTAATAGGCAGGCACAAGCCGCAAGGGTAGTGGTCGCAGGAGATGGCACGGTGGGGTTTTGTGGGCGGGGTGAGGGTTTAAAGTCATGGCGTAGGTGGGGCTCCGCCCCTCCCCACACCCTTTTGCTTAAAAGAATTTTGGTGGGGGTTTAAACCCCCACCATTTATCATGTAATATTTGACTGTGTAAAATAAAATCTGCAAACTCTCTCTTCTCATTCATTTGCTAATTCGTAAGTTTTAATTAATACTAATTAAATATATATATATGTATATATATACATGTATATATATATATATATATTTATATACAAGTGTAGCAAATTTTCACAATTTCATTTAAGGATAAATAAATAAATAAATATATATATATATATGTGTCTGTGTGTGTGTATGTAGCAAAATTTCAAAATTTTCCAACAAATAAATAATAATAATAAAATATATATTTATATATTTATATATTTAAATCATAACGAATTTTCATATTTCCTACAACATTTTAGTTTACAAATTAACAAATTCATTTCACATTTTCTCCAACATTTTAATTTACAATTTAACAAATTCTTGAGTGAAACAGAAAGTAAATAACCATTTAAATCTGTATTTTTCAACTAAATTTTAATCTATCAAGTATACATTCCATTTCAAATAAAATTAAAGATTAAGAGTAAATACAGGGAACTAATAAATCTTCCACTTCAATAACCAAAAAATCAAACATGTAAATCGGTTTAGATTATTTTCCATTGTATACTTAAATCAAGTTTTAATTTGTTTTCAAAAGGCAAATTTACATCTTCTATAATCTAGTAAATGTAACTTTTTCACTAAATAAAACTAGAAATAAACTTAACAACTTGTCTAGATCAAAACACTTAATTTCACAACTTACAATTTGATAAACAAGAATAAACAACTTTAAGATTTCACAACACACAATCACTCTAAGGAAAGAATTTGCTATCTTCTCCCAATACAATATTTACAATTTCAGAGGGAGAAATCTCTCCTCTTTAAAAGGAATTTATCCAGGAATGAACTTAAAGAACAAAACTCTCCTTGCCAGTAAGGATGAGATACGTTTTCCCCAAACAATAAAACTTTCCCAATTCTCTCAATAAGCTCCAAGAGAAACCTGCATGACAACAAGGAAGAAATACACCAACCAACTAGCTCTCCTCCCTACAATAGACCCGCAAGAGGGTCACCCCCGAGATAGGGAGATCATCCACACACCCAGGGTAGAATAGACCAAAAACACTTCACAACAATAGAAACAAACAACACACAACACCCATAGTTTTACTCACAATACAAAAACTTAACTAAGGTGAGTTTAAAGAGGGTAGGGAAGTAGACTCACTCAACTCAAAGGTGTCATTTTGCTCAACATTTATCACATCTTTTCTCATGGCCTCAAGCCAACAAAATTATTCTTTCTCATGGCCTCAAGCCATCCAAATAATAAAAATCACAGGGATATCCCAAATAGGCTCTCAAGCCTTATAGCCATTTTGGCTCAAAACCACAAACATGCCCTCAAGGCTTCCATATACCAAGAACAAGAATGCACCTGAGGAGGATCACACCTTCCCTTCCCCATACATGATGAGCATTGTCTTCCAACTGGAAGAAGCTCTTTCAAACACCCATCGCAAACCCAAAATAACAGAAATACCACATAGACAACCTTTGCAAATCAACATTCATCAAACAAGAATAGAACATACAAGGGTGAGTAAACTTGCTCACTAACCTTTACAAGCCCTATTATGGATGTAGTTGAAGAAGAGCTCCACCCTTAGTCTCCTCCTCCAAGATCTCCTACTTTCCACAATAATCCAACCCCCTTACCCTCTCCCTCCTGTCTTCTTTAAAACTAATTCCCTCTCTTTTCCTTATTCCCAAGTGGCATTAAAAAACTAAACCCACTCCTTATCCATTATCCCTAGTGGACTTAAAACAATTAACTCCACTCAAGAGGTCCCCCACTATAGCCCTTTTCCAACACATGGAGGAATAAATTATAATAAGTAAAATAGAAATAAAAAGGGAGTGGATGACACACCACCCTTTTTATGGGGAACTCCCACCAAAACAGAGGCACAAAGAGACAAAGCACTTGATTATTTGGGGGGATCATGGAGTCATTCCATGACTTGGAAGTGGGCCTGAGTGTGGATTCCACTCATCCTATTATCCCCATGCTTCCAAATTCGTCACTTAACTTCACTGTGAAGTTAAAGTGACCATATGGAGGTTATCCCGAGGTTATCCTTGTCAAAAGGGTCCCTAGACCCATGGGGTATAACTCAGGGTTGATTTTTATCTAGTTAGAACTCTCAGAGTCAAGTAAAAACACAAGAAGAGGGTCTAAAAGAAATAAACTTAAAGAAGACTCATAACAACATTTCTTACAACACATATCACAATACAAGTAAATCAGAGGGTAAACCTAATTCCCTTGACCCCATGCAACATTACAACATTACAACATTACAATATTTCACCATACACGGAGTTGATCTTAGTTCCTTGTGGAACTAGATCAGCTTCACAAGGGATACAACATAGGGTGCAGAATGATCTCCTGTGTTTGTGGTTTTGTTAGCAATACCTACACACTCAATCTCAAAGTTAATAACACATAAAGATATCATAGCCGAAGCAATTTAAATATAAGCATACCTAAATATTCTACCATATAATCATACTGAAATCACATTAAAGTTCCATTTCTAATATTATCCATTCATCATACTCTTAAAAGCAACATCTAACTATCATTGCACAATTTGCTTTCTTAAATTTCAATTAGGTTTAATAAACAAAATTCTAGGATCAATAGTCCTTCAACATAAAAGTAATAGCAGTAGCTCTACAAATAGTCTCATGAACAGATGTGAAAAAGGTAGGCCTCACATCCTCCCCCCCTAAGATTGTACTTCCTCTTGGAAGTCATCAAAGAGGTGAGGGTAAAGTGTCTTCAGTCTCGTTGCATCTTCCCATGTTGCAGTGATCTCATCATACATATCCCACTGGACCCTAACCTAGTCTAACTCTCAACCTCAAAGGCCCAGCGTACGACGAGCCAATATGGGTATTGGCTCCAAAGCTAGTTGTCTTTCTGCCTCTACCTGAAGAGCATTCCAATCCAATACATGAGATAAGTCAGAAATATAACGACGTAGAACTAAAACATGAAAGACATCGTGAATACGAGACAGGCTAGGTGGCAAGGCTAAATGATAGGGTACAGGTCCTATCCTCTCCAAAATCTCAAAAGGTCCTACAAACTGGGGTGTGAGCTTAGAGCCTTTTCTATAATGGATTGGACTCTTATGCGGTCGCACTCTCAAGAATACCCTGCCACCCACTGAAAAGCTTCAATTCGTTCTCTTAGTATTGGCATACTTCTTTTGTCTATCCTGAACTTCCTGAAGTCTCTGTCTGATCAAGGTAACCTACTGTTCCATATCCTAAATTATTTCAGGACCAATGGCAACTTAGTCCTCTATCCGATCCCAACTCAAAGGCGTCCTGCAAGATCTACCATATAAAGCCTGGTAAGGAGGCATACCCAATGAGCTGTGATGCCCATTATTGTAGATGAACTCAACCAGATACAGGTACTCCTCTCATCTAGACTGATGATCCATAACATACATGTGAAACATGTCCTCTAACACCTAATTAACTCTTTCTATCTAGCTATTAGTTTCAGGATGGTAAGAGGAACTGAAGTTGAGCTATGTGCCCAACGCCTGATGTAAGGCTCTCCAAAATGATGATGTGAATATGAAGTCTCTATCAGATATGATACGGTGAGGTACTCCATGCAGTCTAACAAGCTGATCTAGAAACATTCTCACCACCGATGGTGCATTGTACATTGTGCGTACCGGTGAGAAATGCACCACCTTGGTCAACTTGTCAACTGTCACCATGATGGCATCATGGCATCGCGATGACATAGGTAGACCAACAATAAAGTCCATGGAAATGGTGTCCCACTTCCATTCATGTATCTCGTGAGGTTACAAAAGTCCTGCTAGATGCTGATGCTCGGCCTTGACCCTCTAACACTTAAGGCATCGAGCAACATACTCTGTAATATCGTGTTTCATCCCAGCCTAATGATATAACTACCACAAATCCGCATGCATCTTCTTCACTCCTAGATGAGCTGCATAGGGTGCTCTATGAGCCTCAAAGAGTATCACTGTAAGTAGGTCACCCACACGGGGTACATAGATGCGCTGCCTATATCTAAGCAATCCATTCGACTCAAGGGAATATCCTATGAATTTGCCCTTCAGGACCCTCTGATTTTGGATTTCCTGTTGCACCTCAAGAAACCACTCATCCCCAGGTAGATGTTGTAGAATACGCTCTCTCAAATTCACCTTCAAAGTTAGAGTCAGGATCTCGTGGCCCCTTCGACTCAAAGCATCGGTGACCACGTTCTCCTTTCCTTTGATGTAGTGGACATCAAAGTCGTACTCACATATGAACTCCATCCAACGCCGCTAGTAGGCATTCAAATTAGGTTGAGTGAAAATGTACTGTAAGCTATGATGATCCGAATGGAGCTCAAAACGTTGACCTAAGAGAAAGTGTCTCCAATGAACAAGAGCATGAATAACGGCTGCGAGCTCTAAATCGTGAGTAGGGTAGTTTAGCTCATGTGTTTTAAGTTTTCACGATTCATAAGCAATCGCTACCACCCTGCATAAGCATAGTTCCCAATCCCTCTAATGATGCATCTGTGCAAATAATAAAATCTTCTATCGGATCAGGAACAGCTAATATGGGAGCACTGGTAAGATGTTCTTTAAGGATCCCAAAGGCCTTCTCACACTGCTTGGTCCAAGTGAAACATTTCCCTTTTCGCTGAAGGGAAGTGATAGGATGTGCTATCCTAGAGAAACCTTCGACAAACCTACAGTAGTAATCGGCTAGTCCCATAAAGCTCCTTACTTTTGTTACACTGGTGGGTGCTGGCCAATCCTGAATTGCTCTGATCTTTGATGGATCTACGGAGATGCCATCACCTGATAATATGTGCCCCAAATACTGCATCTTTGACCTGAAAAAGGCACACTTCACCAGGTTGCCATAAAGCTGATGCTCATGCAAACACTGCAATACCTAACGCAAATGGTCCACATGTTCCTCCTCGGTCCGTGAATAGGTCAAAATGTCGTCTAGAAATATGATCACAAACCAATCCAGGTAAGTACAGAACACCCCGTTCATGAGACTCATGAACACTATAGGGGCATTCGTCAAACTGAAAGGTACCACTGTAAACTCATAATGGCCATATCTGGTTCGAAAGGCAGTCTTGTGAATATCCGCCTCTGTGATTCGTAATTGGTGATACCCAGATTTTAGATCAATTTTTGAAAACACTCTGGCTCCCTGCATTTGGTCAAAGAGATCATCAATCCTAGGCAGAGGATATCAGTTCCTCATCGTCACTTTGTTCAACTGTCTGTAGTCCATGCATAGCCAAAGAGATCCATCCTTCTTCTTTACGAAGATAACTAGTGCGCCCCATGGTGAAATGCTAGGTTGGATGTGTCCCTTTTCTAATAATTCTTCTAACTACAGTTTAAGCTCTGTAAGCTCATGTGTAGTCATTCTATAAGGTGCACGAGACACTGGTTCTGCCCCTAGTACCAAATCGATGTGGAAGTCAACTTCTCTACATGGAGGCATACCTGGTAACTCTGGCAGAAAAACATCAACAAATTCTCTCAGGATAGGGCGTTCATCTAAGGTAGCCTCAAGTTCATCCTCTGATCTATCACTGACTGTGATAGTAAACATCTCACAACCCTTCTGCATGTAGCACTTTAGTTGCTGAGCGGATATCGTACGAGTAGTCGTGGGCTTCTGTATGCCCACTATCTTGACTGGTGTGCCTTGATCATCTATGCAACTAATCATCCTTTGACGGCAATCTAGCTTGGCTCTATGAGCCGCAAGCCAGTCCATACCCAGAACTATGCTGTAGGATCCTAATGGCATAACACTAAGATCCCATGTTGTAATGAAAGAACCCAAGGAAATCTCGCAATTTCTAGCAACAATATCAACTAACATCCTGGCCCCAGAGGCCAACTCGACCTCCCACCTAATGTCCTACCTAGAAGCCACCAGCCTGTAACATCCCACTAACGATGTAGACCTAAAAGAGTCAGTAGCTCCAGAGTCAAAAAGGATAGAGATGGGAAAATTTGCAATCATACCTATTGTCTCAATAACTGAAGCCTGAAAATCAGCCTGGCGGTTGTCAACCGCTGCAAACATACGGTGGGATTTACCCACATCACCCACAGTCTACTCGGAACCTCCTGCACGATGCTATCCCCCTGCTGTAAAATCCTATGGACACTCTCTAGCTAGGTGTCCAGCTTCACCGCAAACATAACAAGGGCCTCTAACCTATACCTGTACAATCTGAGTCCTATTCGACTGCTGCTGCCCTGATCTACCAGTAGACCCCTGTGAGCCCATATACGACTGCTGCGGCCTCGCGGGTCCCGCAGATGGTCCCTGTTGTCTCTGATCTCTGCGAGGGCCCTACTGCTGCTAACCTCTATTATTTCCCCCATGTGACCTCGGCTGTGTTCTAGCTCTCTGCTACTGCTGTGACTACTGTTGCTGTGGGGGCCTAGGAGGTAATGATGTTGAATTGTATCCTCCTCTAGGGGGTGGCTGTGTTGGTCTACGGAAACTCTGTTGGTGCTACTGCTGTCCCTGATCCTGGAACTGAGGGCGAGAACTCTACCCCCATCCCTGAATCTCCTCAGCAATATAAACCTTCTCGGTAGCATCACTCAAAGTCTGGGGATCTGCCATCTGGACAAGTCCTGCTATACTGTGGTTTAGTCCTCTGATAAACTTATGCACCAGGATTTTCTCATCATGGAGATACTCTACATATCTAGATAACTCTATAAACCTACTCTCATACTGTGCCACTAAGAGTCCCTGCTACTATAGGTCATGGAACTCATCTATCTGATGCTGTCTGTAATCGTCTGATAGATATCGCACGTTGAAGCGCTCAATAAAGGTCTCCCATGAGAGGGTGTCTAAGGAAAGGTGACACTTGCACTCCTCAGTGTGCCACTAGGTAGCTGTTGCATCTCGTAGTAAGTGTACTGCCATGCGGGCCTTCATGTTGCCTGCGTATGGACACAATGCGAAGCACCTGTCTAAATTGATAAGCTAGGCCTCTACCTTAGCTCCCTCCGTGGTTCCGATGAAAGTATGAGGGTTCAATCTCAATATGTCCCTAATGGAATCTCCTTTATCTCTACACCCCCTGATAGGCTCATCTGTATGATAATCATAAGGCCTGGGACCCAATTGCTCTACTCGCACTATCTCGTCATGCCTGGCATGATGTGTGGGGCTCTTGCTATGGGCCATGTCGACCAAACCAACCTCCTCTATATCATGCAACTCGACATAACGTTCCACACGTGGTATCCCTTACGGCTCTTCGTGGGGTTCCACACGTGGTTTGACATGAGACTCAGCTTGTGGCTCCACACGTGGCTCCTCTCACAGAACATCGTGGGGCTCGACATGTGGCTCTACGCACGACTCAACTATAGCTAGTGGAAGCCTATTTAAGATAGCCTGTAAGGCCTGTAATGTCTATGGTCCCATATCTGGTGGGCCTGGTGGTGCCTACGGTACCTGAGGAACTGGTTGTGCCTATAGAATTGGCTGAACCTGTGGAATTGGCTGATCTGGTGGGATTGGTTAATTCAGTCCCACGGCTAAAGAATTAGTGCGCACCTCGGTGGGTGGAGTGCGGCGGGGTAGTGTTCACCGAACTCGTCTGGGAGGCATCCTTCAAAACGAGGTAACTGCCAATCAGATTAGTCGCAGAAGTGATAATGTGCCTAAACAAGCCTAGTGTTTAAAACAACCGGGCTCTGATACCAAATGTTATGCCCACATTTCCCATGTGGTCACAACACGTAAACATGCATGTCATGTCCACATGTGACATGTGGTCATGATACGAACTGTAAAAAATTTTCCCTTACTACTCTATATTCCCCCCTCACATGCGTATGCATGTTTGATTTCGTACTTTTAAGGTGTAACAATAATGTTGTTTACGAAATATTTCACATACGTGTGCCTTCACTATGTTGGACTTACTAGTTGCTTGATGATGTTCACTACGTTTTAATGTTGGTTTTAAAATTCAGCATTTAAATTACTGGACAATTGGTTGGCCCCTAATGGGTTTTCTCAGTTTATTCATTACTGCCTTGCAATATTTATTACCTTCTCTTTCAAGTTGTTTTGATTAATTTCACATTCAATTGTTTACTTATTTAATTATTATCTTAAATTAATCTATTAAGATAATTTGTGCCCAATACCTAATAACTCATTAGGCATTTAATAACTCTGAATTTTTCATAAATATGTCTTTTTATATATATATATATATATATATATATATATATATATATATATATATATATATATATATATATATATATATATATATATATATATATATATATATATATATATATATATATATATATATATATAATAAATTTAATTTTTCTTTTGAAAGTGGAATCCACAACTTATTACATCTATTACATCTAAATTTATATATATATAATTTAATCTTTCTTTTGTAAGTGGATTCCACAACTAATACAACTATTACAATTAAATATATATATATAATTAATTTAACTTCCTCTTTTGTAAGTGGATTCCACAAGTAATACAACTATTATTTATTTATATATATATATATATATATATATATACCTACATACATAAATATATATAATTGTTTAAATATTATTTAACATTAAACTCCACTCAAGCACCAAGTGCTTGTTATAAACCATGCTATAGACTTGAAGGGTGCTTAACCCTAGTTTTATTGTGTTGCAGGGTCATGGAGGGCAGTGGCGGTGTGGAGGTCGCAGTGAGCGGCAAAGGGGAGTGGTGCTAGTGGCAGAAGAGGGAGCTGGCGATAGTAATGGGTGGGCACAGGCTGCGAGGGTAGTGGTTGCAGGAGACGGCATGATGGGGTTCCGCGGGTAGGGTGAGGGTTTAAAGTCAGGGGGGGTGTGGGTGGGGCTCCACCCCTCCCCACACCCTTTTGCTTAAAGGATTTCGGTGGGGGTTTAAACCCCCACCATTTATCATGTAATATTCGACTGTGTAAAATAAAATCTACGAACTCTCTCTTCTCATTCATTTGCTAATTCGTAAGTTTTAATTAATACTAATTAAATATATATATATATATATTTATATACAAGTGTAGCAAATTTTCACAATTTCATTTACGAATAAATAAATAAATATATATATATGTGTGTGTGTGTAGCAAAATTTCAAAATTTTCCAACAAATAAATAATAATATATATATATTTTAAATCATAACGAATTTCATATTTCCTACAACATTTTAGTTTACAAATTAACAAATTCATTTCACATTTTCTCCAACATTTTAATTTACAATTCAACAAATTCTTGAGTGAAACAGAAAGTAAATAACCATTTAAATCTGTATTTTTCAACTAAATTTTAATCTATCAAGTATACATTCCATTTCAAATAAAATTAAAGATTAAGAGTAAATATAGGGAACTAATAAATCTTCCACTTCAATAACCAAATAAACAAACATGTAAATCGGTTTAGATTATTTGCCATTGTATACTTAAAACAAGTTTTAATTTGTTTTCAAAAGGCAAATTTACATCTTCTATAATCCAGTAAATGTAACTTTTTCACTAAACAAAACCAGAAATAAACTTAACAACTTGTCTAGATCAAAACAATTAATTTCACAACTTACAATTTGATAAACAAGAATAAACAACTGTAAGATTTTACAACACACAATCACTCTAAGGAAAGAATTTGCTATCTTCTCCCAATACAATATTTACAATTTCAGAGGGAGAAATCTCTCCTCTTTGAAAGGAACTTATCCAGGAATGAACTTGAAGAACCAAACTCTCCTTGCTAGTAATGATGAGATACGTTTTCCCCAAACAATAAAACTTTCCCAATTCTCTCAATAAGCTCCAAGAGAAACCTGCATGACAACAAGGAAGAAATACACCAACCAACTAGCTCTCCTCCCTACCATAGACCCGCAAGAGGGTCACCCCCGAGCTAGGGAGATCATCCACACACCCAGGGTAGAATAGACCAAAAATACTTCACAACAATAGAAACAAACAACACACAACACCCATAGTTTTACTCACAATACAAAAACTCAACTAAGGTGAGTTTAAAGAGGGTAGGGAAGTAGACTCACTCAACTCAAAGGTGTCATTCTTCTCAACATTTATCACAGCTTTTCTCATGGCCTCAAGCCAACAAAATTATTCTTTCTCATGGCCTCAAGCCATCCAACTAATAAAAATTACAGGGATATCCCAAATAGGCTCTCAAGCCTTATAGCCATTTTGGCTCAAAACCACAAACATGCCCTAAAGGCTTCCATATACCAAGAACAAGAATGCACCCAAGGAGGTTCACACCTTCCCTTCCCCATACATGATGAGCATTGTCTTCCAACTGGAAGAAGCTCTTTCAAACACCCATCACAAACCCAAAATAACAGAAATACCACATAGACAACCTTTGCAAATCAACATTCATCAAACACGAACAAAACATACAAGGGTGAGTAAACTTGCTCACTAACTTTTACAAGCCCTATTATGGATGTAGTTATAGAAGAGCTCCACTCTTAGTCTCCTCCTCCAAAATCTCCTACTTTCCACAATAATCCAACCCCCTTACCCTCTCCCTCCTGTCTTCTTTAAAACTAATTCCCTCTCTTTTCCTTATTCCCAAGTGGCATTAAAAAACTAAACCCACTCCTTATCCATTATCCCTAGTGGACTTAAAATAATTAACCCCACTCAAGAGGTCCCCCAGTATAGCCCTTTTCCAACACATGGAGGGATAAATTATAATAAGTAAAATAGAAATAAAAAGGGAGTGGATGACACACCACCCTTTTAATGGGGAACTCCCACCAAAACAGAGGCACAAAGAGACAAAGCACTTGATTATTTGGGGGGATCATGGAGTCATTCCATGACTTGGAAGTGGGCCTAAGTGTGGATTCCACTCATCCTATTATCCCCATGCTTCCAAATTCGTCACTTAACTTAACTGTGAAGTTAAAGTGACCATATGGAGGTTATCCCAAGGTTATCCTAGTCAAAAGGGTCCTTAGACCCATGGGGTATAATCCAGGGTTGATTTTTACCTAGTTAGGACTCCCAGAGTCAAGTGAAAACACAAGAAGAGGGTCTAAAAGAAATAAACTTAAACAAGACTCATAACAACATTTCTTACAACACATATCACAATACAAGTAAATCAAAGGGTAAACCTAATTCCCTTGACCCCATGCAACATTATAACATTAGAACATTACAACATTACAACATTTCACCATACACAGAGTTGATCTTAGTTCCTCGTGGAACTAGATCAGCTTCACAAGGGATACAACATAGGGTGCGGAATGATCTCCTGTGTTTGTGGTTTCGTTAGCAATACCTGTACACTTAATCTCGAAGTTAATAACACATAAAGATATCATAGCCGAAGCAATTTAAATACAAGCATACCTAAATATTCTACCATATAATCATACTAAAATCACATTAAAGTTCCATTTCTAATATTATCCATTCATCATACTCTTAAAAGCAACATCTAAGTATCATTGCACAATTTGCTTTCTTAAAATTCAATTAAGTTTAATAAACAAAATTCCAGGATCAATAGTCCTTCAACATAAAAGTAATAGCAATAGCTCTACAAATAGTCTCATGAATAGATGTGAAAAAGGTAGGCCTCACAACTAGATCCAAAAGCCAATAATAACCCTGGACCTCCCAAGGTGAATACTCAGTATTTCACACCCCAGAATACAATGTCAAAAGTCGTTAGCTAACTGCCTGAGTTAGATAAACTTGTTACATATCTAGAAGAAGAGATAAAAAAGATAAAAATTAGCTTGTCACTATCAGAATTGCTAAAGACCCCAATCTTCAAGAAATCCTTCTTGAAATCTTTAGATGAACCCAAACACAAAGATGACAATCCTTGTCATAACCCTAGCCACATCATGACCAGAGATCCTGCACTTAGAAATAATGCTATTCAACCTAAAGTGCAGGCTACTGTTCATGCTTCCGAAACATCATAGATGACTCTATAAAGAGATAAGTCTGAATCACCTCCATTCTTACTCACTCTAAGAATATTTGGCAAGAATTTACATAATTGTCTGGTGGTTTCAGGTGCATCAATGAATCTGATGCCCTTGACCATTTGCAATGCTTTAGGTCTACATCTAGCCAAATCCCTCAAAAAGGTGACACAACTTGATAAAACAAAAGTGAGTGTGGTAGGAGAATTAACTCATATCCACATGCATCTTGCATTAGACCCAAGGGTGCAATACTACATTGACATCTAGGTAGTAGATATCCCTAATACTTATGGAATGTTAGTTAGTAGAGACTATTTTAAAACACTTAATGGTTACATGGCCACTAGCTTTAGTCATATGTGGTTACCATGGAAAGGAATCCCCAATCAAATAAGGATAGAAGTTGAACCTAGGATGAAACACATGATAACTGAGTACACTAATACCAATGAGATATTATATGTAGATATTGAACCAGGAATTTATGCAATAAGACCTTAGACTGTTAGGATTAAAGAAGTCTTGATGAGTAACATGTACATACATGAAGACAATAATAAAGAAGAAAAGATGATCATTGAGTCTGCTTACTATTCAATTGATGAAGAAGTAGATCACTTCACTAAGTTTGAAAAATACCTATCCAGAGAAATGTGGAGGTACCAACTGACTGGGACATCCATGGAGGATATCTTGATATCTGAATGGTGCAGATTACATGATGATGCACACCCAGAAAAAGGATTGTGAGGCATGTCTAGATATGATCAAATTAGAAAAAGTGAACCTAGAAGGTAGATCATCATCAATCGAGGTAAGTGAAGTATTTAATGATGATGATACTGATTCTTATTTGTTTTCTTTGTATACAGGGGAACATGAAGAAGAAGTGCATCAGGATAATGCCTTGATGCCAGTTTTAAAAAAGATTTTAGTATGCTAGGAGATACAACCCCATGAACATAAAAATATTACCACCTTGAGGTTTGAGTGTTTCATTGAATCCGATTATGAGCTATCAGATGAGGATAGAGGGAGTCACCTAACCAAATTTGAAGAATTTTTATCTAAACAAATTTGAGGAATTTTTATCTAAACAAATTTAGAGACATATTCTACAAAGAGTTCCTTCACATCATGCATTGATTCAAGGATGGTGCAAGCTTCATTAAGCACCACACTCAGAGATGGATTGTGCCTTATGCCTACATATATTGAATAAGGAAGAACAATTGTGCTCAAGAGACAAAGTGCATGATATCAGGGATATCCCTAAAGATAAAAGAAAAGAGATTGCAACATACCCTATGGATGAAGATGACAATATTAAAGAGATGAAAAGAAGAGATGTTTAGTATGATGATGCCCAAAAGAGACACTTAGGTCTAGCAAAAGGAGAACCACAAAAGTTAAAATGGATATCTTTAGGTGCAGCTACAAGGGCTGAAAGAAAAAAGAGAAGGTCCTAACAAGCCTTTAACAGAAGATAAGCCATAGATTCTTAGGTTTGATGGTTCTAAATCCAAACAAGGAGCTGGAGTAGGCATTGACCTCATTAACCCATCAGGGAGGTCATTTTAGTAGCATATTGATTGCAATTCCTTTGCACTAATAACGTGGCTGAGTATGAAGCCTTGATCCATGGATTCTTGTTTTCTCTCAAGAAACAAGTCAAAATTCTACGTGTCTATGGAGACTCAGAATTAGTGGTAAAACAAGTCAAGAGCATCTATACATGCAACTATAAAAAGATGTCAAATTATAGGCATAGAGTTTGGGATTTAATATAAGGATTTGATGCATTCAACATCATGCATGTCCCTCGAGAACAAAATCACATAGCTAATACACTAGCATAGGCTGCCAGCACATTGGAACCCCTATCCATTTCTGGAATGAAGCAATTTTTATTAGAATTGGTATCAATGCAGTCCATACCTAATAATGTCACCCATTTCCAAGTGTTCGATGATGACCAACATATCCTAGATTTCATTGCAAATAAAGATATATTTGAGGCACAAATCTTGGATGAGAAGAACTTAGAGGATCATGTATGGGAAGAAGAAATCATGGACTTACCAAGCAATAAAATTCCTAAAGGCATGATTGAGCTTGAAAGAGCTTTTGACATAGACAACATGATAAAACAAAAAGACCTCCCCAAGACAGATGGAGGAGAGTATTCACCTGTCAACATAAGACAGGGTGATGACACAAGAAATGTCCTAATTGGGAAAGTTTGTTCTAAGAAAGAGAAAGAAGGAATAACTCAAGAATTAAAGGATTATATCCATGTCATTACCTGGACCTATGATGAACTGAAAACATATGACACTTCTATTATCACCCATACAATACCACTGAAGCTAGATGCCAAGCCATTTAGGCCAAAACAGAGGCCAATCAATGCTTTGCTAGAGCCCATAAAGTTTGAAGAAGTCAAAAAGTTACTGAATGCAAGGATCATATTTCCTATTAGGCACTCAACATGGGTAGCCAATCTAGTTCCAGTCAAGAAAAATAATGGAGACATACATCTATGTGTGGACTTTAGAAATCTAAATAAAGCATAAAAAAAGCACAATTATCAACTGCCATCGCTAGACGAAGTTCTATAGATAGTGAATGGAGCTCAAATGATGTCCTTCTTGGATGGTTTTTCAAGATACAACTAGGTGATGACAGACAAGATAGACATATTAAAGACAACATTCACCCCCAAATGGGGGATATTTTCTTACAAACACATGCCCTTCATCCTAATTAATGTTGGAGCCACATTCCAACATGCAATGGACATAGCATTCAGGGGCCTAGTTAGCCAGTGCATACTCATATACATGGATGACCTGAAAGTCTTCTTAAAGAAGAGGGGTGACCATATAGAAGACCTCAAAAAGGTGCTTAAGAAATGTGAATAGTATAGTATCTCACTAAACCCAAAGAAGTGCATATTTGAAGTGACCATAGGTAAGTTACTTGGTCATGTAATATCAGAAAATGGGATCACCATTGACCTTACCAGATTTGACTTTATAATGAAGTTATAACTTCCAGGGAGTAAAAAGAAGTTAAAATCCTACTTTGGTAAGATTAATTTTGTGAGGAAGTTCATTACAGGATTTGCAGAAATTGTCAGGCCACTCAATGCTATGCTCAAGAAAGATGCCCAAATAGAGTGGACACCTAAAGAGAAAGCTTCCTTTGAAGATATCAAGAAGGCCATAGCTAATGCACCTATCTTGATTAGCCCAAATTATACAAGATATTTTTACATCTATTTTCTTTAGAGCATACTTGTGCAACAGTTCTAACATGGAGAAGTGAAGAAAAAAAGAAAAGCCCATCACTTTTATGAGCTCTCCATTTAAAGATGCTAAGCTAGGATATATGGATGTTGAAAGGCAAGCCCTTTCCTTAGTCAGGGCAGTGAAGAAGTTTAGACATTACATCTTGAGAAGCAAGGTAATTGTTGTTGTACCTGATGCAGCGATCAGGATGCTCCTGATGCAGAATGAGCCTCGAGAGAAGAAAGAAAAGTTGACAATAGTGCTTCAAGACTATGACATGGACATAACTCCCATGAATCTGGTTAGAGGACAAGCCCTTAGTGAAATGATTGCTGAGATAGACCTAAACTTGATAAGTCAGCAATATGCAGTGAATACTGCAAAATATGAGGATTGGTACTCTAATATCAGGCATATCTTGATCATCGGAACATGCCCACCAAATATGTAGGCTTCCCAGAGGAAAGCCTTAAAAATCAAATCACAAAAGTACATGATAAAAGGAGGCATCCTCTTTAGGATATATTATGAAGGAATATACCTTAGGTACTTAGACAGATCAAAAGCTAATAAAGTTCTTATAGAGTTACATGATAAATTTGGCACAACTCATGGATCCTATCTGGCCACCTCTCATGCTATCCTAAGAGTAGGATATTACTAACCAACCATCTTTAAAGACACTGCTAATCACATCAAATACTACCATACCTGTCAAATTGCTTCAAGTAAAGAAAGATTTGCAGCTCAGCCTTTGCAACCTCTAATGGAGATGCACCCATTTCCACATTGGGGCATGGACTTCATCGGTCCAATCAATCCTCCATCATCATCAGGACACAGGTATGTATTAATAATTATAGATTATTGCATCAAGTGGACTAAAGCCATTAAAAGAAAGACCTACACTATAGAGGATGTGATCAAATTCCTAGAAAGCAACATAATTAGCAGGCATGGAGTTCCTTATGCCCTTATGTGTGATAATGGACCAGCGTTTGTATCTTTAAAATTGTCTAGTTGGGCTTTTGATTATGGGGTGATTTTAAACTTTTCTTCAAACTATTATCCCTAAGGTAATGTCTTAGCAAAACCAACAAATAAGAACTTACTAAACATCATAAAGAAATCAATTGAAAAGAACCCCAAAGAATGGAATAGCCTACTTAAATATTACATGTGGGTAGATCAAACTAGAATGAAGATTGCCTTAGGAAATTCCTCTTATCAATTAGTTTATGGGGTGGACCCTATCCTCCTTGTCAACCTTAAAATCCCTACCTTGCAGTTTGCACAAGAATATATAGGCATTGACAACAAACAAGAGGTCAAGTTACTTCAATTAATGCACCTAGAAGAGAAGAGAGATAGAGCGATTAACCAATTCACCAAACATCAGGCTACTGTCAAATGTTGGTTTGATAAGAGAGCTAAATTAAAAGCCTTCAGAATATCATATTTAGTCCTATCACGGGACAAAGCACATGAAAGGAAAGGTGACCATCAGAAATTTGACAAACTTTGGACAGGTCCCTTCCAGATCTCAGAGATTCTAGGTGATAGCACCTATAGACTAAAAACTTTAATAGGTGAGGATGTCCCATTTCTAGTTAATGGATAGTTCCTCAAACACTACACCAGTACAAAAGGAGCAATATATTACTAAAAACACTACTAAAAACTACTTATAAATGACCAAACATGGTCACATGACCATTAGTAGTTTATTGCCAGTCATTTATAACATGACCAAATTGATGACTCAACCATTTTTAGTCATTTATTGGTTGTTTTGATTGATTGATTTGGTAGTATATTTAGTCATTGATTTAGTCATTGATTGTTGTTAACTGGCCACTTATTTAGTCATTTTTATTCACTAATTTCTATCCATTGGTAGTGTATTTTGTCATTAATTTTAATCATCATTTTGATCAATTTGGTAGTATATTTAGTTATTTTTATTCACTGATTTAACATTGGTCATATATTTAGTCATATTTATTCATTGTTCACTGATTTCTGTCAATTGGTAGTATACTTAGTCATATTTATTCACTGTTAATAATTTCTGTCAATTGGTACTATATTTAGTCAATTTAATTATTAATTGATGTCAATTAGTAGTATATTTAGTCATTATAATTAACTGATATTTGAGGATTTAAACATAAAATATAGAAACACACCATAATCATCAATTAATTGCATACAATATAAGACAGCCAATGAGAAGGAAAAATCACTGAACTTTATTAAAAGAAAGGTGTTCTTATAGCTTGCACAAGTTTGAAATATCTATCTTGCTTGAAACATGCTTAAAAACATAGTATTACAATGTTTATTTTCAATCACAAGACTAGAAATCTAAGTTACAATGCACAAAAATGACAAGAAAGAATTAACTTCTCCAAGTTTACAATGCTTTGCCAAAAAGTGAACTGTCAGTAACTGATTCTCAACCAACCTAACTGCTACCACAGGTCATCTAATCTGTCCCATCAGTCTAGTACTTGTCCTTCTTGACTGCAACTAAAGGAAATACACTATCATATGTAGTCAAGTCTGTGATAGGATATTCATAATGTGAAACATGGATTAGATCAGGCTTCCTTAATGAAACATCATTGTATTATTGTGTCTTGCACTATCATTACCACTGCTTATGGGACATGCTTTTATTGAGTTTGAAGATATCAAGGCCTCTCAGGGTATGGAATCAGATTCTTCCTTCATTAATGCATCTTCAAAAGCCTCTTTTTGAGTCTAAACCATTCACTTACCCTACCTCTATTACATTGGACACTTGGTAGGCAGCCATATATATTTAGTATCCTTGGTCTTCATTACTCATTGTGGTGATTGAACTGTGCATACTTGCTTTCTAGATGATTGCCCTATAACTTTCATAGACTTGCCTTTAAATTAATGCTAACACTGTAGTCCTCTATTCCTTTGCTCATGCCATTGAAACCATGTTTACTATGCATGTATCCCTAGGAACCATTGACCATTGCCACTCGCCATGAACATCTTACCTCTATGCACTCATTATCTCTCTATTATAGAATAGTAACCCATAAGTATATAGAATTTAGAATTTCATTTGTAGACTGTCATAGGTTTATGAAACTGTCATATTCCTGCAACTATACTGCCATGTAGAATATATGCCTTGTAATAATAGCATTATTAGTGGTTGCCTTTTTGTCTATTTAAGACCTCTATAAATTTGTCTACTGGTTGCTTCCAAAGTCTTGATGAAATGCTAACATCGTCACCTTATGATTGTAATCTTCCTCATTGATCTTTGTGCATTACCAACTACCCTTCCTTTCTCAAAAACTAGCACACCACCCTTGATCACAATAGCTTAAGACTCATCTCACTTTGTCTATGGCATGAATTGTGTACTTTATCTCTTGTCCACTGTCATTTATGCTTCTTGAGTCTTCATGATTGTCTTCATGATGACATCTCATAAATGAATCTCTCTCCTTTATGAATCCCTCTCATTTATGCTCCTTGAGTCTTCATGACTGAGTGTTGATCGTGTCCCATATATGAAGCTCTCTCCTTCAATGCAGCCAACAATAACCCTAGAATCTTTTCATAAAGGCATATAAGGCAGTGATGCTAAATGCTTAGGGAGGAAAAGCAACATAAAATCAAGTCCAAAAAACCCATAAGACTTAAATATGTGTCTTTTCTTTAAAAAATGTGTTACAAAGTGTGTTTCTTAGTGTTGTGATTGAGAAAACTAAGTTACAATGGCTTTTTTTGCTTATACAGCTCCAAAATAGATAAAAAACACTAAGATCCCTGAACAGCACATTGAAACTATTGCATAAAGCAGTGGGCCAAGCTGTCTAATAGCTAGTACATGATAAACATCAACTATGTCATTTTTTTCAAATATTTTAGTGGCCACCATGTGAAGGTCCCTTCTTTCTCTTTCAGACGGATAGCTCCATCTATTTTTTCTTCATAAGAAAGGGGTATCTTACTTGTGACCTTTAAAATATTTACATTTGCATCTCCTATTCCTTTCAATTTGACTCCATGTACAATAGATAGTAAGTGAATCAACCCAATGCCCATAGAAGTAACACCATCACTAGGATCCAACACCCAAAATTTATCACCTTCTTGGAGTTTATCAATATTAAATGTCTACAAAAAAAAAAAATACACATTATATTGAGATATAGAACACATTATATTGATTTTGATAGTTGTATGTTATGTCTTATGTCTTGGAACAAATCAATTTTTGTATGTGTTTTTTTGATCCTATTGAATAACAAAGAAGCAACTTTTTACTCTAAAAAAAAACTAACCCATTGCGAGGTGAAAACAAATGGAGGGAAAGACTACAATAGTGCTAGACTATATGAGTACTCTAGAAAGAGACATGGATTGGCAATGAAGTCCCCCCAACTGAGGACCATGACATCACCAAACACAATGCACTAATGTATAGTCAAAATCTATGTATTCACTTTATTACAACTAAGCTCTAAGTTTCCATATGTAAGTTATATGTTCTCCCTTATTTCCATAATCTATGTATACTAGCTAATTACACTTCACTACTATTCTAACCAACTTCTATCAAATAGGTAATGATTACCCTTATTTACATAATAAAACAACCATTACTTACTTGAATAGTACTTGCATGTGGTTTCATAGCACTCACCTTGAGTTCAACATGACTACTACTATGAATATCATGTACATGCTCGTCGAGTTCATCATCATAATTATCACTATCAACATTGACATAAAGTTGTATAGTTTTGTAGAGAGCTCTATTGACAGGGACTTTTTCTTTTCATTTTGCTTTCATATATGGTTTAATCATCATGCAACAATTAATATAATTCAAGTAAAGAATGCAAAAGCTATAAAGTTTTATCCAAAAGAACATTCTAAGTATGAAGAATTAATGACAAAACATTGGGACAGATTAACTTACAACTTAAATAATGAAAAAGCTATAATTTTTTGTCCAAAAGAACATTTTAAGCATGAAGAATGACATAACATTGGGACAGATAACTGACAACTATTATATTACCTCAACTTTAGCATAACTATGATGACTGTGTTGCACATTCTTGTCCATTTCATCATAATCATCACTATCAATATCGACAGCTCTGTTGACATCATGAAGGCATTTTTGCTTTCTTGTTGCTTTGAAAAAATTGCTCTGCATGTGGTTTAACCATCATGCAAAAAAATATACAAAGTATTCAATAGTCAAGTAAAGAATGTAAGCTATAAATTTGTCCAAAAGAACATTTTATGGATCACTCCAACAATAAAGAAACTGGGTTGGATTCTCCTATGTTCAGATTTCAATAATCTACATATTAAGAGACATTTGTATATAGAATTGCCAAATAAGAAGAAATGAGATCAATAGAGCCTCTTACCTCATCTGAATCCATGGATTTATTCTCATTCCATGTAGAAACTATAGGGTTAACAAAGGCAACCAACTGTGAAACTTGCTGACTAAGACTATATATGCAATTCAGTACATGTCGGTACCCTTGATTTGAGTTAACATGATCTAGAGAGGCTGATCCTACTGGGCATGTAATAGATGGTTGTGAAATCTCTGTTGATGAACTATATTTCCACTTCATCCTACTCTTAGATTTACTAAGATCTAGTGCTTCCATATAATTGACAATATCTTTTGCACTTGCTTCTCTATTACTGTTTTCCACCTAAAATACAATGTCAATTTCAACATATAGTCAGTTCAATAAAAAGTCAAAATAAATAACACAATGTAAATTAAACCAAAATGCCATACACTTACTCCAAATTTGTCCATTTTGGCCTGCAACCCACCTCAACCAAATGTATATCCAACCCTCACATTATCTCTTGCTCTCTTGCCTTTGTTACTCTTTGCCAAATATTCTTCGGAATGCATAGTTTCTTTCAATTCCTCCCACTATTTGGGACATAGAGTGGAGTCTAACCTCTCTTTTCCCTCCATGATTATTTTTCTGCAATTGTATCTAAAATTGTTCATCAAAATTCTCATCTTTTGCTTGTAATATTTTCTAGAGATTTGTCCACCAATAGTCTCAAAAGCATTTTCCATTTTTTATATAACATTTTCCACAGATCATGGATCTTGCTCTGCACAACTTGATTTGCAAATATCTAAATGGGCCCTACATCTTACACCCAACTCGGAGGCCCACTTTGCAGCATTTGGCCCAATGGGCTCACCATCTCTCAATACCTCAAGCAAGAATGGCTTCTTACCTTCTAATTTTCTTAGTTTTGTATTCTCTCTATAGATCTGTACAAATCTTGACTCAATATTTGTCTTTTGACAAAAGTATCCACATCTTATATTAAACCACTACCAGTATTTCTGGCTGATCCACTAGTTCCATCAAAGGTTCTAGATGCAACAGGTGCACTTTGAGGCACAACAGATGCAAGAGGTCTCTCTCCATGACTTTCATTAACCATAACTTCATGCTCCTTGGCCACATCAGGTGTGACATCAATAGGTAGATCATGAGTACTGGTCTCCACATATTTCACTTCAAACACATCCTTTAATCTTGAATAAATCCTTTGCAGACTTGTTGTTCCTTTAATGCTTTGATGTTTTTTCAATAATATCTCTTAGACTTTGTTCTAAGAGATCATCACAACATTGCACATCACCATGTGCTATATCAGGTTGCACATGATCACCATGTGCTATATTAGGCTGCACATCACCATGTACTATATCAGGTTGCACATCAGCGTATGCTATATCAAGCTACACATGATCATCATTGCAACTATTGTTTTCACCAACTACATTTATTGAATCACAAAAGTGGTGGCTTCTACGAGATGGTGACACTGTATCTTTTCTTTCCTTTTGTTTTTTCTCCACATTTTCTTCTCACTCTTTTTGTTGCCTATAAAACAAAAAATAATATCATATTATGTCTTATATACATAAATCTCTTGCCTATAAAATTTCATTAAACACTATTAAACAAATAATATACTACTTAGTGGATTTACAACTTGCCTATTTGTAAAACCAAGTCTCAATAAATATTCATTATTCTTGGCCACTTTTTCTCTATGAAGGCACTCATAATCTGTCAGTGAAGTTTCAACATTATGATCACTATCATCTAATTTGTGCCTTACAACCCTTCTCTTCATTTCCTAAAGTCCAAATAAACAATAATGTATAAATCAACAACTTGAATCGGTAAAACTTTATTGAGTTCATAAGTTGATAACTTTTGACTTTCCAATCTATTGATAACTACAAATGAAAACTTAAACTAGAATTTAGTTTATAGATTAAAAAGAATTTGTCGTCAAAAACCAAGAAGATGTTTACAATTATAGGTATCAGACAAATTTTCCTTAGGGATATATTCACAAGAAAAGAACTCATAAAAACATTAACACAAGTAGGATGAAGGAAAAACATAGTCTAGTTCATCATGAGGTGTGTTAGAACCATTCAAAATTTCCCATAGTCCCACTTTGTTTCATGCATTTTCCTTCCATAAATCCATAATTAGGGATTCATATTCCCTTAGAATTGTTCCAGGAGTCATTTATGAGCATTTCATATCAGGTCTATGTGAAAGAAATTTATATTTTTTACCATTGATGTGTTTTTGTCTCTTATCATAGCCCCGCAGTACATGCAAACAGCCTTGGTGGGTCTACAGGAATTAGAGGATGTGAATACACAATTACCGCTTTCCCTCAGCATGCAAAAATTCAGTTGTGGTGTTGTGGTATAAACTCAAGCGGCACATAATATGGTACTGCACCCCTACGATAGGTAAGGAGATGACCAGCGGCAATGCGGTAGGAAGGAGTTAGGACTAAGTGTTCACCATGCCCCCATGATGGTTTCAAGTCAAACATGTAGTGTTGTTGTATAAGGAGTTCAAGTAACCGATAATACTACATATCATGGCCCTGGAATGCTAATAACTTTGACTAGTAGTAATGCGGTAAACAATGAATGGGAGACCAAAGGCTCCTGTAACCCCACGACAGTCAAGCCAAAGCTTGGCGGTGGTGTGGTAAAAGACATAAGGGATAACATGTATCCTAGCATCCTACGGTGGTGTGCAACAAGGCTTTGGTGTGGTAGTAAGTGGTGAAGATGAATGTAACTGTCCAAGTGGTCCCACGATTTACCTAAGTTGGTCTTGTAGTGATGTGGTAAGGAAATAAATGTCAAAATGACTTCAGTGCTGCCTCGCAATGGTTATCATTGATGCCTGTGAGATTCTAGTTTTCAAGGAAAGGACTGAAAGTCTTGAAATACTCACCCAGCCATTAGATTGGATCAAATCAATGGTCTGTGTTTGAAAAGAATTGAATGCTGAGATTTGTTGATTTCATGGCACGAACCAGGTTAATGGTGAAATGACCAGCTTCATCTCATGATAAAACTTGGGATTTCTTTGTAATTCTTCATTCTAGCAAATTCAGTGTTGATTGTAGAAGGAGAATTTAAGCTTTGTGTGCTCTCCTCAGGCATTTTCTGACTGGGTAAGTCTGCTTTAACGAGGCTCATTGCAGTCCTCATCATTTAATTTTAATAAATATCAATCCAAGGTGGTGTCCATGGCTGTATGCAAAAGGGAGAAGGAATAACTTGCATGGCAGACTTTTCTACAAAAGGGAATTGACAACAATTGCATGAAATAAACTGGGTTTAAAATCTACTGAAAATGACAACCTAATTTAAGGAAAGCAATAACTTGAATAGCTGATCTAATTCCAGAATAAAAAAATTGGAACAACTAAAGGAATTCTGAATAAAGGAATTGCATAACAACAAAGCAACTAAACAAACTAAGAAATGTAGTCTTTGCCCTTCGGTTGGAGTGGGCCCTTGCTCCTTCCTCCAGAGACACTAATCAATTCTAGCAATCAACAAATGGGTAGAATAACTTTCTTTATTCAATAACCTTCAAGATCCAAAATACATGCAGCTGTAGAAAAAATAGAGTTCTTCTTTCCTTCAATGAATTCTTTTACAACTTCCCTTTCTATTCTACGCCATAGTTCTCTATATATTACTATGGTTATTAAATTCTAATTGAGAATCTCTCCAGAGTAGAGAAATTATTTGTGTAGCTAACTAAACTTATTTATCTAGTTAACTAAACTTATTCATTTAGTTAATTGATTATACAATTGCTGATTATAAGGCAAAACATGCAGTCTTTTAGAAAGACATGCAATGACACTAAGTGTGTATTCTTTGCATGGAATAATTACTCATAATTAGATCCATTAATTTAGGAGTAATTATAGTCAATCTATTCTTCAGAAAATCTTGAAGTGTGTGTTGGTAGATTGGAAGAATCCGCAGCAACTTCATAAATTATCTCTGGAACATCTTTAGAGCTTGCAGAATAGTCAACTTCTATCATAAAGTGCTCATTTGTTTTACTATATCTCCTCAAATGATTTCTAGGTTTTGTTCCTCTAACTTCCTTCTTTCCACATCATTTTGAATTTATAAATTTTATTAATAAATGAGAGAGATACCATAGTTTTACTAAAACTAGTTTTCTTGACTTTTCTGTTCTACATCTTCGCGCTCTGTAACAATCAACTTATATCATTAACCATTTATTCATTTTAATGAATATCTTTAAAATGCCTTCATAGATTTTTTCATCTCTCTTTAATCTTTTTGGATCATTTTGAAATTCTAATTTTCATTAAGAAATGAGTGAGATATTATAGTTTTACTGAAACTGCCTTTTTGACTTCTGCATCTCTGGCACTCTGTGCATCTCCAGCACTCTGTAATAGTCAATTTATGTCATAAACGGCTCATTTGTTTTACTAGATCTCCTCAAATTATTTATGGGTTTTGTTCCTCTAACCTCCATCTTTCTAGATCATTTTGAATTTCTCAATTTCATTAAGAAATGAGAGAGATATCATAGTTTTACTGAAACTAGCTTTTTGACTTTTGCATCTCTAGCACTCTATGCATCTCTGGCGCTCTGTGATCTCCAGAGATTTGTGCATCTTCGGAGCTCTGTGCATCTTTAGAGCTTTGTCCATCTCTGGCGCTCTATGCATCTCCAGATCTTTGTCCATCTCTAGCACTCTGTGCATCTCCGGAGCTCTGTGCATCTTCAGAGCTTTATCCATCTTCGGAGCTCTATAACTTAACATAAAATAGACTTTCTCTTCACTTTATTGATAAAATAATTGTTGATCTCGAGGTGTGTTGGTTCTTTCTCTCCGGATTAGCAGAGGGTCGAGAGGTTGCGTGAGCTGCCTCCCCTTCACTTTTGGTTCTGCTGCAACAAGGGGGGTATCCCTATAGCTAAAGATTTAACTTTGACTCACCCAATGACAGAAAGATTTAACTTTACAACAACATGAAGAATACTCTCATGTATGGACCAAGATTTGGGTGATAAATCACAAGGTTGTCACTGTTCTTGGACATATCTGACTTGTTAGGAATGAGAGTAAGCAGGGGTCTTAATCCTACTCCTACAACTAACAGGTTGGAAATATGGAATGATTTGTATTTAATTTTGGATGCAAGACAGGGGTTTTGGAAATATAACACAACACAAGGAGCAGACTGGTGCCTATCTCAAGGCTAGGAGTCAACTAGATGTATACAAGAGAATGATTTGCATTGGCATTCAAGTTTTAAGGGGCTAAGACTGGTATCTGCCTTAAAAACATCACCAAAGACTGAGTATTTAGTTGTCTCTACTTACAACTATCCTGGCTGACATACATTCTTCTTCATACTTAACCTAAGATAGTTTAATCCACTCTTTGAATGGAAATTAGAGATTAAGCATGTGATATAGCAAATCTATATCCTAGAATCTAAGAAACCCTTAGCATCTAGATTCAGAAGAAGCGATGCATATAGCAATTGGAGACAAACAACTAAATACATGTAAAGAATGCATTTTTCATATAAAACAACAATAAAACTAAAAATATGTGCAATGTGCATTCAAAATGCAACTCATAAACTCCAACAGAGATAAAACAACCATGAAAGGCTTTGTTCTTCGTTATTTTCCTAAAAATGCCCAAATCTTCAACAACCCTCAATGAGCAACACAGTTTGCTTTTTATAGAAAGACTACATACTCAACAATAATTACAAGGCATTTTCAAAATTCTGCCAAATACAATGCACCATTAGAATGGCGTCTAAAAATATTCAATACAGTAGGTAGGAGAAGAGGCAGGGAGTTGTTGAACTCAAGGAATGTGCCACTGCATGAAGAAATTCCTACTAAAATTGGTAGTTGGCCAGTCTACTCATCGACTATGCCTCTGTAACCCTACCATCAATGGCCAACCTACCCACGACCCTCTGGAATGCAACGGTTGCATGCTTTTGAAACTTTTCCCACTCGAAAAATAGTTGCAGACACAAAGAAATCATTCGCCTTCTGGAAATTTAAAACCGGCTGTCGATTTCCCCCCTATCGTTAAAATCTATGGTATGAAATTGCTTTGAAAAGTCACCAGCCAATTAGATCGCACCACACAGGTGTCTCTTGTGTCCATCACTGACTTTTCCCTCTCTTATTTTGCCTTTTTTACCACTACATGCAATTGTATGTAAGATTGTATATACATACAATCGCAAACATACAAGGCGGACCCCAAATCCTTATAGAACAAAATGCAATCATATTCGGGTCTGGCTTGTATCCTCCTTTCATGTACATTTCCTTGTATATTGCATATACAAATGCAACATACAACCCCCGGACCTCACCACAATTATGAGGTAGACTAGAAATACTTTTAAAATCCCGCTTGTATCTTTACCCTTGCATCTTTCATTTTATATCGGCATATACAAGCACCTAACATACAAGCCGCGGACCACACCGCTGAATTTGTCAAATTTGACTTTTTAAGTTTGGTCTGACTTGTATGTCGTGAATGTATACAACCAATGTATATCGCATATACAAATGCAAACATACAAGGAAAACATACATTCACCTTTGCATGTGAGGTCCTCACCAAATGTATATCGGCTTTGTATGCATCAGGCCCTTTGCATATGGTGAATGCATATTACATATACAATGTAACTTCTATATGAGATACAAAGCCATTGTATGTGAGGCAGACCCCACCAAATGTATCTCCCCCTTTTGTATGTTGACTTTGTATCAGTCATTGGGGATATCCTTAGCTCGGCTACCGATATGCTTGTTTGGCCGATGAACCCTTTCACTATAGTGGATGCATGTCGGCCTTATACATTTTTTCCTTTGTATATTTTCCTTGTATGCCGCTGATGTATCTTTTGCTTGCATGTGGTGAATGTACAAGACAATATACATGCAAACCTTCACATACAAGTAGGGAATATTCTGGGGATCTGCAATAGAATATGTGATATACATTACAGAATATTCTAGGAATGCATCTAAAAAGCACATACAAACCTGATATGCATATAACAATGCATACAACCATTTTTGTACCCCTTAAAGTTGATTGAACATACAAACCATCTTGTATGACCGAATGCACATTTGAACCTGCTTGTACATACAAACAACCATGCACATACAACTAATTTTTGCATTTATCAACTGAAAGACCTAGAAATCTTTTGAGGGTTTAAATGAAAAGACCAATAGATTTTCAAGCTCAAAACCCTAACTCCAGGTGCATGCACCAACATTGGCTCTATCTGGGGATACATGCCTCTTGCAGGCATGACGAGAACCATAGATCTCTGGGATGTAGACCAGTCCCTATCCATTGGGCAACATAGTCGAACACTACACCAACCTACATCACAAATCACACATTTCTTAAACATTATTTTGGTGGTCCTGGGTAGGCAAAAATGAAAAACCATAATTTTCTTTTGTCAAATGCCTGATTCAAATCTGAATAACGCCATCCACAAATGAATATACTAACACAATTTGCCCACATGCTGATCATGTCAATTACATACTTCACCATCTTTGAAAGCTTGCCTCTATCAGTACTGCCTCTGTCACTCTATATTTGGCATTCTTCACTGTCTACCTGGCTGTTGCACATTACCAGGCACTCATTTGGCTGATCTAGAAACTAAAAACACTCAAAATATATGAAACTTTCAATATTGTTCATATCACTTATTGGCATTAAAAACAAAACTTGATCCACACACCCATAGTTCCATACATCCTGAACAACTGATATTGAACATTCATTATCCACAGTGTGCATATCAATATTATCTTCACAAGGGCTGAAGATCTCTGCCTTTGATTTATATGTCCCCTCTTCACAAACTGATGCAGCACCTAGGTCAGTTGTATCTTGATATTTATCATCATCTTCAAAAAGAGGGCTAATTCTGCACCAATGGAGGTCATGACTCATAATGTTCAATGCATCTAAAGGCTCATCATAAAGGGGATTCATACTCATTGCAAGTGTCTCTGCTTCTTCTTCATGATAATCTAACTCTTTTTCAACATTACCAAATCTAGAGTCATAAGAAGAACAAACCTGATCCATGAACTGATCATGGATATCATCTTTATCATCTAATTGCCCCACATATAAGATTTCTGCTACTTCAATGCATTCTGAAGCTGCACTATCTATATCACTTTCCAACCCTCTAATGCTTCCTAACAAAATGGAATTGACTCTTGATCCATATGATCACAAATATGCATAACAGGATCATTTAAATATGAATGCTCTTTGCTGACGACTGGCATATAAATATCACTTGAAAAATCATCACAATCAGCTTCATTTGCTAGGTAAATCAGGGCATCCTTCTTTATGGCAAAGTTACCATTAACTTGGAATTATGCATAAACAAGGATAGAAGGGGTGTGAGTACTTTGACATTCATTTTCAATATATAAATTATACCTTTCACAAACATTGGGGACCATAGAGCAACATAACTTTTCAGAGAAATAACCATTTTGAATTCCATGCATCCAATTGTTTTCAATGTCCATTACAAACTGATGTACCTGATGCAATGTGGTGGGCTTCTTATCTCTCAATCTATAACTCATTTTCTTATCAAATGCTCCCAAATAGACCACTAGGCACAATGCATCACTAGGTCTCATGGATTCTAGAATTCTTTTCAATGCCTTCATAAATCTGAGGTTAAAGGCTAGAACTAACTCATCTTTTTCAATATGGATGTACATGAAATCATTGATAGCTGCATACTCAGATATTCTTTCACCATATTGTTCTAGAAATATAGATTTAAATTCTTGCCAAGAGCTGACAGAGTGGGTTGGAAGGTAAGAGAACCAGTCCTTTGCATCTTCATCTAGAGATTGAACAAATAATCTCATAACTACATCTTCATGGTCAACCTCAAAGTCATCTATTACATTTCTAAACTGCTGCAAGTGTCTCTCAGCTAATTCATCCTTTACACCACTGAACTTAGGCAAATACTTTTTGATCTTAGATGGAAAAACATTTGGATAACCACAAATGCAATTGAAATTTATGGGCCTATATCTGTCTATGCTAAAACTCCTTTTATCACATGGTTGGGATTGGTTATTATACATTATTGCATTTGACACTTCACAAGGGTGCATGGGCTAATAATACATCTTTATGTGTTTTTGCAACCCTCTTCTCAACTCAAATTTTCAAACAATGGCCTTAGGCCTTTAAAATACAAACTGCTATTTCAAATTTCCTAAAGTCCTCTAACTGAGTCTTTCAACAATATTTGCATACTTCTTTTGAAAATAGAAACTACATTCTCAACAAAAACAAAGCATGCAAGCTTATCATATATATTCCCCTTTTAACTAGTGCTTTTTCACCCAATAGGGAATCCTTTTAAAACTTATACAAATACCTAGATATGTTGCAGCTGCTATAAATTCTTTTCTTGACTGATGTTCTTTTTTAGGTTCTTTTTATGCAGAGTCGCCACCTCCTTGGCAGAGGAATGAGCTTCAAATAACATGAAGCTGAAAATACATTTCTTTTCTTTCTGTGTTCGCCAATAGTAGACCCACACATACAACTTTAAATTTGTTGCAACAAGGTACTTCCAGGTCTAATTCTTCAATCTTTTAGACTCAAACTTTCATGGATATGACAATAAATCCCCAGCAGATTCGCCACTTTGTTGGTTCTTTCTCTCTGGATTGGAAGAGGGTTTCCCAGTTTCAATGCACATGGCAGATTTGGACAACAAATATGGGAGGTTGCGTGAGCTACCTCCCCTTCACTTCTGGCTCTGTCACACCAAGGGGGGTATCCCTATAGCTAAAAATTTAACTTTGACTCACCCAATGACAGAAAGATTTAGCTTTACAACAATAGGAAGAATACTCTCACGTATGGACCAAGATTTGGGTGATAAATCACAAGGTTGGCACTATTCTTGGACATATCTGACTCGGTAGGAATGAGAGTATGCAAGGGTCTTAATCCTACTCCTACAACTAACAGGTTGGAAATATGGAATTATTTGTATTTAATTTTGGATACAAGACAGGGGTTTTGGAAACATAACACAACACAGGGAGCAGACTGGTGCCTATCTAAGGGCCAGGAGTCAACTAGATGTATACAAGAGAATGATTTTCACTAGAATTCATGTTTCAAGGGGCTAAGACTAGTATCTGCCTTACAAACATCACCCAAGACTAAGTATTTAGTTGTCTCTACTTACAAATATCCTGGCTAACATACATTCTTCTTCATACTTAACCTAAGATAGTTTAATCCATTCCTTGAATGGAAGTTAGAGATTAAGCATGCGATATAGTAAATCTATATCCTAGAATCTAAGAAACCCTTAGCAACTAGATTCAGAAGAAGCGATGCATACAACAAATGGAGACAAACAACTAAATACATGCAAAAAATACAGTTTTCATATAAAACAACAATAAAACTGAAAATATGTGCAATGTGCATTCAAAATGCAACTCATAAACTCGAATAGAGATAAAACAACCAAGAAAGGCTTTGTTCGTTGTTATTTTCCCAAAAATGCCCAAATCTTCAACAACCCTCAATGAGAAACATAGTTTACTTTTTAGAGAAAGACTGCGTACTCAGTAATAATTACAAGGCATTTTCAAAATCCTGCCAAATACAATGCACCATCAGAATGGCACCCAAAAATATTCAATGCCATAGGCAGGAGAAGAGGCAGGGAGTGGTTGAACTCAGGGAACACGCCGCCACATGAAGAAACTCCCACTAAAATTGGTAGTTGGCCAGTCTACTCATCGGCTATGCCTCTGTAACCCTGCCATCAATGGCCAACCTACCCACAACCCTTTGGAATGCAGCGGTTGCATGCTTTTGAAACTTTTCCCACTCAAAAAATAGCTGTAGACACAAAGAAATCATTCACCTTCTAGAAATTTAAAATCGGCCATCGATTTCCCCCTATCGCTAAAATCTACTGCATGAAATTGCTTTGAAAAGTCACCAGCTAATTAGATCGCGCCACACAGGTGTCTCCTGTGTCCATCGCTGACTTTTCCCTCTCTTATTTTACCTTTTTTGCCACTACATGCAATTGTATGTAAGATTATATATACATACAATCGCAAACATAGAAGGTGGACCCCAAATCCTTATAGAAGAAAATGCAATCATATTCGGGTCTGGCTTGTATCCTCCTTTCATGTACATTTCCTTGTATATTGCATATACAACCCTCGGACCTCACCACAATTATGAGGCAGACTGGAAATACTTTTAAAATCTGGCTTGTATCTTTACCCTTGCATCTTTCATTGTATATCGGCATATACAAGAACCTAACATACAAGCCACGGACCCCACTGCTAAATTTGTCAAATTTGACTTGTTAAGTCTGGTCCAGCTTGTATGTCATGAATGTATACAACCAATGAATATCGTATATATAAATGCAAACATACAAGGAAAATATACATTTACCTTTGCATGTACGGACCCCACCAAATGTATATCGGCTTTGTATGCATCAGACCCTTTGCATATGGCGAATGCATATTGCATATACAATGTAACTTCTATATGAGATACAAAGCCATTGTATGTGAGGCAGACCCCACCAAATGTATCTCGCCCTTTTGTATGTTGACTTTGCATCAATTATCGGGGAGATCCTTAGCTCAGCTACCGATGTGCTTGTTTGGCTGATGAACCCTTTCACTGTAGTCGATGCATGTCGGCCTTATACATTTTTTCCTTTGTATATTTTCCTTGTATGCTGCTGATGTATCTTTTTCTTGCATGTGGCAAATGTACAAGACAATATACATGCAAACCTTCACATACAAGCAGGGAATATTCTAGGGATTTGTAATAGAATATGTGATATACATTGCAGAATATTCCATGAATGCATCTAAAAAGCACATACAAACTTGATATGTGTGTAACAATGCATACAACCATTTTTGTACCCCTTAAAGCCAATTAAACATACAAACCATCTTGTATGCCTGAATGCACATTTGAACCTACTTGTACATACAAACAACCATGCACATACAACTATTTTTTGCATTTTTCAGCCGAAAGACTTAGAAATATTTTGAGGGTTTAAATGAAAAGACCAATAGATTTTCAAGCTCAAAACCCTAACTCCAGGTGCATGCACCAACAAGGTGAACATGTAATATCAAGATAAACTCATGCATGGCATTGATTGTTGCATTTAGACAAGTTTATTTGATATTTAGCTAAAAATCTTCAAACCCATACTCAAGTCCATTTCAAAAACTGATTTAATGAAGAGAAAATATATGCTTTTATTTGACTAAAGATGAGACACTTTATGGTCTCATCATCTCCCCCACACTTAAGAGGTTGCAATTCCTCCTCCACTTCATAATCATCTTTTTGAGCCAACCTCTTTGCTTTTATTGCAGTTGCTCTGGAGATGCCTTATAGTTATTGTTCTGGTGTTTTCTGGAGTAGTTTTAATGATCTTTGGATTTGCCATTCTGATAATCTCTAGAGCTTATACCCTGTTGATCCCTAGAGTTGGTGTGCTGCTAATCTTTGGAGCGAATACTTTGCTGATCTCTGGAGCTGATACTTGTTGTTCATCTCCGGAGCTAATACTCTGCTGATCTTCGGAGCTATTGTTTTGTTGATCTCCATAGATGATACCTTGCTGTCCATCTCAGTCTTCCATGTGACCATCATGCACCAGTTGGTTCTCCATCTTTTTAGCCCATATTTTGCATGATGCATGTAAAAAGGTCTTCAACTTCTGAAAGCCAAAATATATGCAAGAGTTCTTGAAAGTAGCAAATTGTATAGAAAAAGCATGTGCAAAGCACTTATTTGCAGAAAATAAACCTACCCTAACCTACTCTACTTAGTGATGTAGAGTTAGGTTACACAAAACCATTGACTAGTTGGGGAAAATAGCTTCCTTTTCTCAAAATATGGATCCATGCGTTTAACTTTCTGAAAGAAAGGAAAACCATGAGAAGAAGATGACTCAAAATTTGAACTTTGATGCTTCACCTTCCTTTGAAATAACAATCTCCTCCATAATTTCTGACTCTAGCACATGCACGGGCTGATTGGAGAGATCTTGCAACCTTTCCTTACATTCTGGTGCATGCATGATTAGATGCAGCTCCTTGCTATTCATGGGTTGATTAGAGAGATCTGAAACCCTTCCTCATATTATGGTACATGCATGATTAGAGGTAACTCCTTGTTGTTCTTCAAATATCTGATCGGCCAGCCCTCCTTGGACATTGAAGGCATCCCAATAATACTCTGCCATACAAGCTCCTCAAGTGGAGACAAGATTTCTTCATTATACTCGTTACCTATTGCAAGCAATAGGGCATCAATGTCTCCTTCTAAAATGTATTTTTCCTTGCTAGACATTGGAGTCATGGTCATCCAATTGAAGAGGCTACACAAGAGTTGAAATTACAAAACAAGATTTTTCACCTTTTTTGCATGCAAGAACCTTACTATTTGGATCTACAATTTGGGGGTTTTTTGGCATACAAATCTCTCTTGAGGAACTTCTTTTATCTACCTAGACTTTAAAATAATAAACCTAAAAAAGACTATCAAACCAATTTTCCCCTCTTTTTGACTTGCTGTCACCAGATCAACAACTCCCTAATGACACCTATCCCTAGCAACGACGCCAAAAATAACGAGGGTCATTGCAGTCCTCATCATTTAATTTTAATAAATATCAATCCAAGGTGGTGTCCATGGCTGTATGCAAAAGGGAGAAGGAATAACTTGCATGAAAGTCCTTTCTACAAAAGGGAATTAACAACAATTGCATTAAACAAACTAGGTTAAAAATCTGCTGAAAATGACAACCTAATTTAAGGAAAGTAATAACTTGAATAGATGATCTAATTCTAGAATAAAAAAATTGGAACAACTAAAGGAATTTTGAATAAACGAATTGCATAACAGCAAAGCAACTAAACAAACTAAGAAATGTAGTCTCTGCCCTTCGGTTGGAATGGGCCCTTGCTCCTTCCTCCAGAGAGACTAATCAATTCTAGCAATCAACAAATGGGTAGAACAACTTTCTTTATTCAATAACCTTCAAGATCCAAAATACATGCTGCTGTAGAAAAAATAGAGTTCTTCTTTCCTTCAATGAATTCTTTTACAACTTCCCTTTCTATTCTATGCCATAGTTCTCTCTATATAACTATGGTTATTAAATTTTAATTTAGAGTCTCTCTAGAGTAGAGAACTTATTTATGTAGCTAACTAAACTTATTTATCTAGTTAACTAAACTTATTCATTTAGTTAACTGATTATACAATTGCTAATTACAAGGCAAAACATGCAGTCTTTTAGAAAGACATCCAATGACACTAAGTGTGTATTCTTTGCATGGAATAATTACTCAAAATTATATCCATTAATTTATGAGTAATTATAGTCAGTCTATCCTTCAAAAAATCTTGGAGTGTGTGTTGGTAGATTGAAAGAATCTGCAGTAACTTCATAAATTATTTCTGGAACATCTCTAGAGCTTGCATAACAGTCAACTTCTGTCATAAACTACTCTTTTTTTAACATATCTCCTCAAATAATTTCTGGGTTTTGTTCCTCTAACTTCCAGATTTCCAAATCATTCTGAATTTCTAAATTTCATTAAGAAATGAGAGAGATATAATAGTTTTACTAAAACTAATTTTCTTGACTTTTCCATTCTACATCTTCACACTCTATAACAATCAACTTATATCATTAACCATTTATTCATTTTAATGAATCTATTCAAAACAACTTCATAGATTTGTTCCTGTCTCTTTAATTTTTCTAGATCATTTTGAAATTCTAATTTTCATTAGGAAATGAGTGAGATATTGCATTTTTACTGAAACTACCTTTTTGACTTCTGCATCTCTGACACTCTGTAACAGTCAACTTCTCTCATAAATGTCTCATTTTGTTTACTAGATCTCCTGAAATGATTTCTAAGTTTTGTACCTGTAACTTCCATATTTCCAGATCATTTTGAATTTCTAAATTTCATTAAGAAATGAGAGAGATATCACTATTTTACTAAAACTGCCTTTTTGACTTCTGCATCTCTAGCGCTCTGTGCATCTCTGGCGCTTTGTGCATCTCTGGTGCTCTGTGCATCTCTAGAGCTCTGTCCATCTCTAGATCTTTGTGCATCTCTAGTGCTCTATGTATCTCCAGAGCTCTGTCCATCTCCGGTGCTGTGTGCATCTCTGGAGCTCTGTCCATCTTTGAAGCTCTGTGCATCTCCGGAGCTCTATGCATCTTTGAAGCTCTATCCATCTCCAGAGCTCTGTAACTTAACATAAAATAGACTTTCTCTTCATGTTATTGATAAAATAATTGCTGATCTCAAGGTGAACATGTAATATCAAGATAAACTCATGCATGGCATTGATTTTTGTATTTAGACAAGTTTATTTGATATTTAGCTAAAAATCTTCAAACCCATACTCAAGTTCACTTCAAAAACTAATTTGATGAAGAGAAAATATATGCTTTTATTTGACTAAAGATGAGACACTTTATGGTCTCATCATGCCCTATCACTCTTTGCATAAAAGTTGGTGTTTGGTTTGTGCTTTGTTTTCAACTAGTCTAGTAAAGCAAGTAAAATATCAAAACCCTAGTTCATAGAGGCACTAAAATATGGCACCTAAAAAACTGAGTCTGAGAGTAAGAGAACTAACCCCCCTGCTCCTAAGAAATGATCACTTCAACAATCATTGTTGGAAATCCTACCAAATTTAGTTGACAAGGGGTTTAAGAAATTATTTAAGGATGTTATGAAAGGATGTCGGGATGTTGCAATCCCTATCTCTGGATGGAACCTTTTTTGGTATTTTTGTGGAAAGAAAGATGGGCAAGGATCAGTTTGAAAACCATGGAATTTAGATTTGGAAAAGGTTGTGATGCCAAATGTATTTGTTGACGTGGATTTGATTAGAACATTGGCACAACACTATCATTCAACCACAAAAACAATCAGACTACCAAATGGGTCACCATTAGTGGCTGTGGACAGGAATGCAATCATAGACGGCTTCATGTTCAGCAAGTAAGCCCTCACACAAGTAGATCTACAAAAGAGTGAGCAGGAGTGCAATCGTTTGAGAAAAAACACACAGAAGGGATGAGGTACCCATGCACATGAGGAAAGGGGCAAATAACAGAAGAATTGAAATCCCATCCACTATAATTAAATCTTTCTCTGTTGAAGATTTTGCTGTATATTTCAAAAGAACATATTTTGCTTTGTGTCAGGCATTGTGTATTGATGCCCAAGGTAGAATGCCTGTTGACCTAATGATGATGGCCGTGAGAATTCAAAATCCAGAAGCTAATGTTGAATATGATTTTACAACATTCATTGAAAAGAAACTGCATGATAGATTTTTGAAAATAAGAGAAAACACAAAGCCCATAGAAATATTTCAAATACTACTCTTTGTTATGTCATTTGATTTTGTATCAAATTAGAAGGAAGTGGCCTAGCATAATGGATCTGAACATGATTGATGAAAACAGACAAAGATTACCAACATAGTGTTGGTGTTACAAATGGGATATACATTACAAGAATTGTGACTATGTTGTGTTTCATGATGAATTCTGAATTAGAATAATGAATTCTCTTGGTAGATTTTCTCCCAGATTGACAAAAGAGATCAAGGAAATGTTGAGGCCTCTTGCCTATAGGCCAAAACAGGGTCATAGGCATAACTATGTTGATTGATTTTTCTTGCCAGTTCATACTATAATCAGGGTATATGGGTGTACTCAACCACCCCATGTGTTGCCCAAATTTGTGCTAGACAGAATTGCATTCCTTGAATTCATTTGGAAAATGATGTGGATGGATAAGGATGTAATGAAGAAATAGAAGAAAGGCACATTTCTTCCTGATTCCATAGTGTTTGGTGATTGGTCCATTGGTTCTAATACTTTAGAGGATTTGTAAGCCTATTTGAAGGCTAAATATTCTTTGAAACCAGGTGTAGAGAGGGTTTGTGATCTAGAGGGTCACATGAACTTTGTCAAACAAACCATCCTCACAAGAATGAGAATATCCCATCAAATTAATTTTGATGAGGATGTGATCAGAAATCTTGTCACCTTTCAAGAAGTGTATAATAGGGTAAGAAAATGGGAGATTTTGAAAAGGATTGAGGATGATAGGAGAAAACAAAATCCTAATTTTGATGGATTCTTTATTGAAGAGAGGGACCCTTTGAGAAGAAAAGATCTGATAATTGACAATTTTGAAAGTATATATAGCAAGTCTGAGAAGAAGCCTTCAAAGGCTAGTAAGCTCAGTGTCAAAAGACCACTAGGAGTTGTGATTCAAGAGCCTGCACCAGATGCAATGTCACTACAGGATCCAGGTCATGTCCTTGATTCAACACCTACCAAAAGGCAAAGGATTGAGGATGTTTCTCCACTGGTTCCATATGAATTGAGCAAAGGAGGGTATGACACTGATAAAGTGGCTAGTATGTTGAGAAATATGGGAGATGAAGGAGAAATAGATAAGCCACTTGTTGACCAAGAAACAAAAGCACACAAACTAGAGGCTAGAATGGCCAAACAAGCACAAGGGGAGCCTAAATTAGAAGAAGATGAAAGAATTATGGCTTCTATGTGATTTATGGAGGATGATGATTTCATTAATTCTCCTGAATTCAAAGATTTTTGTCTTAAGATGAAGATGAAAGAATTTTGAGAACAAGTGGAAATAAATAAAATGGGTACTGATGAATCTCAGCATGACCAAATTGTTTCACAAAATTTCAAGAATATGAAAATAGATGAAATAAGTGTCAGCCTTGATGAGGCTAGACAAATGGTATTAAGGAGAAACATGCTGATCATTCCCAGGCTTGACTTGAAGAAAATGTTTTTGTTAGACCAAGTCAAGAATCAAGATGACCCCATGCTAGTTTCTTAATTTGACTATGATGAAACTGTCATTGGTTGTGGTTACAATCCAAAAACAGAGACTTTGGCAATATGGGCAACACAAAAGAACACCAGAAAACCAAAATTACTTTATGTGGTCCAAGAAATAAGGGGAATAGTTGTGGTCAAGACATTCTAGGACACATCAGCAACTAAAGCAGCTACCCTCACTATCCAACACATACTGCAATGTTTACACGAGCTACTATTGTAAAGGTAGAGCAAAGATTGTTTGATTATGAGAGAACTCGGATGGAGATGAATGATGAGGTAAATAGATTGTATCTTGAAAATGTAAACCTGAAAAAACAACTGAAGGGTGAGAGTTCTTCTCAGATTCAAGACATTGTACCAATTTAAACACCTATGCCACAAGAGATCGGTGATACCACAGTGACTGCTGAACAATTCAATGTTTTGAAATTGAAGTTGGAAAAATAAATTGAGGAATTGAAAAGACAAAACGAGAAAACAAAGAATGAGGCAAAATTGAAAATTCTTGAAGTGTTTGAGAAAATTTTGGAATATAGAGTGAAAATGGATGTTGACAAGTTGAGAGATGTGCATGCATGCTATTCTTCCTTGTCTTAGGCCATGGAATGGTTGAAAGTAAATTTTTCTGTTTTAGATCCCTTGTATCAAAGATGGCAGTCAACACATCACACACTAATCACTTTGTGTAAAGTTCTACAATGGAATCAAGATGCTCCTGCAGCTATAAAGCCAATAGAGAAAATGGTCAAGATGATATTGGATGAGTATTCGTATGTGAATGGTGAGAATCAAAGAATGCAAGCAAGGATTGATTCTTTTTCCACTTTCAAGCACTAGTTCATTCCATCAATCCTAACAGAGAATGAAATGATTAAGGATTTTGATGTGTAGAAGGATGAATTTGGTCATACAGTTTCTAAGGTCATGGAATTTTTGAAAAAGGATGAAGATATCAATATTCTCAGCTTCAACATCATTCTGAATAGAGTAATTGCTTTGGATGTTGGATATACAAAGTTTGTAATTGATGTCAAAGCATTGCTGCTCAAAAGGTGGAAGGATCACGAGGCCAACTTGGTCCAAATTCAAGATTATAAGTGGCCTAGTGATTTAACTATGTTTGAATGACAAGAGAAGTATCTTCGAGTTGATGAATAGATAGGCTATACGTGCAGGGGAGCAATGAGCATCATGGCCTCATGACTACACAATATACCAATGGGAGCAAGAGTATTTGGCTCCTCCAAAAGAATAGGGCCTTGAAGATGTTGTAATGGAAGAACCGAGCCTTCAAACACTCTATCATGGAGAGAGGGACTTTGCTAGATTGGGATGATCACGGTTCTGCTATGTTGATTAATGGACTACAAGTGTATTGCAAGTGTTGCAGGCTTCCAATCAATATTGTCTACTTTCTCTACTTTCTCTTAATTATGTTTTAAGCAAAATTAATGTTTAGTTTATACGAAGAGGCATGAATTTTGAAAATATGCCATATTTTGTAATGGTCTGAAGCTTGTTGCTTCTCTTATAAAAGAGAAACCAAGACCTAATTTTGATATCATCATCATAGGCATTTATAGAAACATGTATGAGGAGACTTTTGTTATATTGTAATATCTATTTGAAGCAATCAATGGAGAAGAAGATTTAATCTAGTGCTTGAATTATGGTTAAGATATCTAAGAGATCATTTCTTTGTTTGTGATGAGGAGGCTTAGTTTACCGAATGCTAAGATATCTATATGTATTACTAAATCACAAATGTTCATCATTGTTTCCTTCACACTATCATATTCAATCCATGTGGAGGCTAGAATATGTATTACAAACTAAAGCTATCATCTAGGACATACAAGAAAAGTCTAGCATCTAGAAAACATATATAGGACATACAAGAAATTATATTATAACTAAACAAAATTAATTTCAACCAAAGTAAGAAAACTAACAAGAATGATTGAACCTAATTTTAAATGCACTTCAAATTAGTAGTGAACATCTCAGGTTTTGTATACAATGTACCAGCAGAATAATGATGATTACATTCAGAAATGTATCATTAAAACAATAGTGAATAAGTATACCTCTACTTAGATCTTTATTACATTCAATAATAAATTAAACCATACATATAACCAAAGTTTAGGTGACAAGCTAAACTCTTAAGGTGACAGGCTAGTTAAGGTGACAAAACATCATCATAATCATTTGCATTGTAAGAAAAATTAGAATCCCAATCACTCATGTCTGCATCTGCTTGATTTTCTTCCTCATCCTCATCTATGACATGATGCCCATTCTCTCTCCCAATCTCTTCATTGGTAATCAAAATGATGTAGAGACACTAGGATAGAGGGAGGATAGAACAATTTGACAAGGTTTTCACTACACCCAAAAACCCAAATTCAAGGATCAATTTACAAAAAGTGGGAACAACAGTTAGAGGCTCTAAAATCTTCATGGAAAAGTTGATTTGGCATGCCATGGGACCCATCCAAACCATTGGAAAAGTCAGAACAAACATGGGTTTAGTACTTCTTTCTTTAGGCCTCCAAATCCCTTGTAGCCCTCCAAACATGAACAATCAGCAATAACTCCTTACACAGATCTGCAAACTCAGAACTTAGACAATCTAGAGATACCCATTTGGATCCCCCATGACATATTACAAAATGGTTATGGATTGTTTTGGACAGTATGGTCCAACCTATAACCCCTCCTAGTGACCTAGAGCCCCAATTAGGCCAAATTTGTGAAGCAACTACCCTTCCAGAGACTCACATAACCTAACCAATCAATTGGACACCTCAATTCCATTCCCAAAACAAGAATTTTCTAGGTTTTGTACTCCTATGATCAAGTGTTCCCCAAAATACTTCTATGGTTCCTCAAATTGGCTTAATACATGGTCATATCAAGCCTACTCCATCAAATCTTGCAAATACCAACTCTCTCTCCTCTGCAACCACCCAAATAAACTCAAATACAAATGAACACATCCATCCCACTAGTCTTATGGCCTTGAAAGATAGTGGGATGGTCACCTTTCCATCGTTTGAGGCAAACCCTAGACTAGGTTTTGTTAGGACTATTTTTGAAAGAAAACCTTATATCTCCCTACAATAAGAATGTCAAGACACAAAACTACCTTCAAATGAAATACAACTCCATACACTAACCAATAAAAACATGAGGAAGTGAAAACAACTCTGTACCTTTACACAGTACGACCTGTAGCAGTGTGGAAGTTCAGGAAAATAGAGGTTTCAATAAACAGTCCAAGGGAAAATGCTTATAAGTTGCCTCCTATTCAATGCCACAGCCTCAAATTAGTCTTGAATGGGAGTCACTTTACCACATTTCACATCCCAGTAACCTAGGAGTCACGTTAGTTCCGTACAGGAGAATGGTGTGGACTGTTTCCTCAGAAAATGCAGAAAAAAAGGCAAAAACAACAGAGAATTGGTATTTTATTGCATTGAAACTTCTTGCACACCCTTCAATGATCCTGTCCAAGGATTTTTGAACTTGTAAAACCTTGACAAACTCCTTAGAGATAGTTTGGTCAATGGGGAGATCCATAACTACTTCCTCCACCATCAAACTTCCTTGTTCAGTTTGAAAACTGCAACTAATTACCAGGTTTGCCACTGCCTTGTTTAGGATTGTTTAGGCTTAACAAATGCCTTCAAACACTTGGCAATGTAATTAAACCTTTGACAAGCATTTTGACTTCTATATGCCTTAGAACTATATGCCTTAACAAGGCTTACAACATGAAATTTGTATGACTGCCCCTTATGACTTTATGACTGCCTACTATTACAAGGTGTGATTATATGATTGCCTTACAAATATGAGATGTTTATGGACATAGTCCTTATTACAACATGAGAATGGTCTTCATGACATTATGGAATCAACAAGACAAAATGAACATCAAAAACAAGACATAAGTCCTTTAGTCTCCTTGGTGCTCCTACACCATACTCCCCGGGTGGAAAGAGAACTCAAGTCTCTTGAGGAAGTAGATCAGCAACTGTGACACCATGCTTTAAGATGCCTTCTTCACTCATCCAAGTGGCATCTTCAATGGGTAAGCCTTTCCATTTGACAAGGAACTATTTGTATGTCTTCTTTCTAGTCTTCTTCAAGACCTTGGTGTCCAAGATACATTCCAGCTTTAAGGGTTGAGTGGGTGGAAGACCCTTAACCCATTCTTCATCTCCTGTTGTTGTCATATCTGCCTCTGAATCTGCATTATGATCACCCTTGAAAGGGAACAAGTCTGAAACATTAAAGATAGGAGAGATGGCCAAGCCTTGAGGGAGCTCAATCTCATAGGCATTGGACCCAAACTTGTGCACAATCCGGCATGGTCCTATCTTCTTCATGAGGAGTTTGGTTGGCTTCCCCTTTGGACGTCTCTCCTTCTTCAAATGTGCCATGACCAAATCCCCAACCTTGTATTGTACATCTCTCCTTCTCTCATTGGCTTTTTCCTTGTACTTCTCATTGTTTCTTTGAAGGGTTTCTCTTACATTATCATGGATGTCCTTCATGGCCAATGCAAATCCTCACCTTGAGTACTCTTCCTCTCCAATCCATGGAGATCTCTCAATTCAAGAATACCTCTTGGGTGAACACCATAAGCAATCTCAAATGGACTCCTTCCTATGCTCCTATTGGTGGAATCATTTTAAGCAAACTTAGCCTGGGGGATGATCATATCCCATGCCTCTCCATGTTGTTTGGTAAAACACTTGAGAAGATTTCCCACGGACCTATTCACCACCTCAGTTTGGCCATCAGTCTGAGGGTGATAGGCTAAAGTGAATGACAATTGAGTGCCCAACTTTTTCCACAAAGTGAGCTAAAAGTGGCCTACAAACTTTGGATCCCTGTCAGTCACAATGTTAAGAGGCAAACCATGGATTCTAACAATTTCTTTGAAGAACAAACCAACAATGTGTGAAGCATCATTAGTGCATTTACATGGCAAGAAATGAGCCATCTTACTAAATCTATCCACCACAACAAATATGCTATCAAGCCTCTTTGAGTCCTAGGAAGACCCAAAACAAAATCTATGCTAATACTTTCCCATGGTCTATTAGGAATAGGAAGTGGCTAATATAGACCAACATTAGATGAAGTGCCCTTTGCCCTTTGACAAATACTACAACATTCAACAAACTTTCTGATATCTAATTACATTTTAGGCCAAAAATAAAACCTCTTCACCTAATCCAATGTTTTATCCAACCCAAGGTGACCTCCTAGTCCACCACAATAGTTTTCCTTTATGATGTTCTCCCTCATGGAACACCTAGGAACACATAGTTGGCTGCCTTTGAACAACAACCCCTACTGCAACAAAAAATCAGAAAAATCAGAATGATAAGAGTCTGAAAACTGTGAACAAACTTCACATACCTCCTTGAAATCTTCATCATCCTAATACATATGTTTGAGAGCATCAACCCCTACACTTTGCAACTGAATTTCCTGAACCATACACACCCTTCTACTCAATGTATCTGTCACTTTGTTAGCTTGTCCCTTGTGTTTGATTGAAAAAGTATATGCTTGGAGTTGTCCAACCCATTTCATGTGCCTATGATTGAGTTTCTCCTGTGAATTTAGAAAACTAAGTGCATGGTTGTCAGCATAAACAATAAATTCTTTAGGCAAAATATAGTGCCTCCATGTTTTCAAAGTTTGCACCATTGCATACAATTCCAAGTCATAAGTAGAGTACTTTCTCTTAGCATCATTCAATTTTTCACTAAAGAAAGCAATAGGCCTACCTTATTGACTTAGGATAGCCCCTATAGCAAGGTTACTAGAATCACATTCCACCACAAACAACTTGTTAAAGTTGGGAAAAACAAGAATGGGCTATTGTGCTACCTTTTGTTTCAGAATTTCAAAAGAATCATTAGCTGCCTTTGTCCAAAAAAACTTACATTTCTACCCCCCTTTGATGGTATTCAAAATTGGTGCACAAATATGACTAAAACCCCTTATGAATTTCCTATAAAATGTTGCCAAACCATGAAAACTTTTCACATCACCTGCTATTTTTGGAGTTGGCCATGACAAAATGGCCTCTACCTTTGCTGGATCCATCTTCAAACTACCTTGTCAAATGAAAAAACCAAGTTAGGTGAGTTCTTCCTTCATGAAGACACTCTTTTCCATGTTGATCATCAATTGTTCATCATGTAACTTCTTCAAAACCTGATCCAAATGTTGCAAATGCTCTTCCTTTGTCCTACTGAAAACAAGAATGTCATCCAAGTATACCACAACAAATTTGCCAATGAAATCCTTCACCACTTCATCCATGAGATGCATACAAGTACTTGGGGCATTAGATAGACCAAATGGCATCACCAGCCACTCATAAAGACCCTCATTTGTTTTGAATGTTGTCTTCCATTCATCCCCTTGCTTTATCCTAATTTGATGAAACCCACTCTTAAGATCAATATTAGAAAAGTATCTAGCCCCTCCCAAATAGTCCATTAGGTCCTCAATCCTTGGCATAGGGAACCTATATCTTATGGTAATCTTGTTAATGGCTCTAGAATCCATACACAACCTCCATTTACCATCCTTTTTAGGGGCTCGGACTGTTGGGACAGCACATGGGCTAAGGCTCTTTCTTACCAATCCCTTATCCAACAATTCTTGCACTTCCTTGGCAATCTCTTCATTTTGAGAAGGTGTCATCTTGTAGGCTTCTTTGTTTGGCAAAGTAGATCCTGATATGAAGTCAATTTGATGGCTTATGTCCCTAATAGGTGGCAATTCATTTGGCATTTCTTCTACCATAATCCCCTTATACCTTTCTAACAATTGCTGCACCTCCTTACAAACCTCTTCCTTACTAGGATCATGCAAACTAGGACTATTTTTAGGCTTCAAAATTAGAGCATACCCTTGGGTTCCTTCCCCCTTAAGGGTGTCTAAAAAATCTTTACCACTTACAATCATGACACTTGACCTAACACTCTTCTCTACATTCTCATCGGGCAATGGATCCATTCTATACTTTCTACCATTCTTGGTTATGATGAAAGAATTAGTTTTACCATCATGTTGTGATTGAACATCATATTTCCATGGGCATCCTAACAGCAAATGACAAGCATCCATGGGAATTATATCACACAAAATCTTGTCCTTATATTCTCCTATCTCAAATTCTACCCATGATTGTTCATCTACCAAAACTTGTTGCCCCTTATTCAACCATGATACTTTATAAGGACTAACATGAGGAAGTCTTTTCAATTTCAATTTGTCTACCATTTCAATAGAAACCAAATTTTTAGTTGAGCTTGAATCAACAATTACCTTGCAAATCATACCATAGGCCTTGCATGTTGTCCTAAATAATGTCTTCCTTTGAGGGGGTTCTTGTGTTTGAGGCACCTTCAACATGGTTCTTCTCATCATCAAACTTTCTCCTTCATGGATTGGGGCTGCACTTCCAATTGGAGAGTTAACACTTTGGTAATCTTCCTCTTGGATCAATTGGTTCCTTCTCTCTCCTCCATGAGAGCTTGAGGCTTGCTTTTCAGGACATTTGAAGGCTGGATGTCCCACTTGGTTGCAATTGTAGTACCTTCCTGTGAAGACATTAGGACCTCTTCCTGGTCCACCAAATCTACCCCTTCCATTGGGCCTCCTTCCTCTAAAGCCTCCTCTAGAACCCGATTCTCCACTTTTCTCTTGGGAACTAGATTCCCCTTGACTTCTTTGGAACTGATTTCTCCCTCCAAAACTGCCCCTACCTCTGAAATTTCTGCCACCTCTCCCTATATTTTGTTGCTCACCTTTCCTCTTCAACTTCTCCTCAGCCCTTAATGCCACTTGAAAGCATTTATCCATGGTTTCATGGGTTAATAAACTGATTTCATCTTGGATATTAAACCTCAAACCATTTAGATACCTTGCCACTTTACCTTTTTCATCCTCCATGTATCCACAACGAAGAGAGAACTTGTGCAACTCCTCGGTGTAAGTGGCCACATCCAAATATCTTTGCTTGAGATTTTGCATCTTCTTGTAGATTTACACCTCATAGTCTGATGGAAGGAATTGGGACTTGATCCTCTCCAACATTCTACTCCATGAAGAGATCATACTCTTCCCATTCTTTACCCTCTCACCTTGGGTGTAATTCTACCATGTAAGGGCAATACCTTTGAGTTTAGTTTTTGCAAACTTCACCCTCTTGCTTTTAGGAACTTCTTTGTATTGAAAGTAGTTCTTTAGGGCCTCAATCCACTCCATGAATTCATCACCATTCATCTTGCCACTAAACATGGGAATCTTCATCCAAGCCTCTGAAGAATCCTTGCCAATTGCCTTGATGGCTTCAAGGAAATGTTTTTGATCTGTAGGTACCTCTACCTCTTCTTGATCTTCTTCTTCCTCCTCTTTTTCTTCTTCTTCATCAAAACCTTCATCTATCCTCTTCCCTATCCTCAATGCCTTCAACTCTTCTTGGAGTTCTTCCTTGACTCCACTTTTGATCTTTTCTTCCATCTCCTTGAACTTCTTAACCACTTCATTGGTCATCCCCTTTGGAGGCATATTGCTAGCCTCTCCTTCACTCTCCTCTACTGACATATACCAGCCTTACACAACCAACAACATAACCTTTTATGGCTCTGATACCACTATGATGTAAAGACACTAGGATAGAGGGAGGATAGAACAATTTGACAAGGTTTTCACTACACCCAAAAAACCCAAATTTAAGGATCAATTTGCAAAAGTGGGAACAACAGTTAGAGGCTCTGAAACCTTCATGGAAAATTTGATTTGGCATGCCATGGGACACATCCAAACCATTGGAAAAGTTAGAACAAACATGGGTTTAGTACTTCCTTCTTTAGGCCTCCAAATCCCTTGTAGCCCTCCAAACATGAACAGTCAGCAATAACTCCTTACACAGACCTACAAAATCAGAACTTAGACAATCTAGAGGTACCCATTTGGATCCCCCATGACATATTACAAAATGGGTATGGGTTGTTTTGGAGAGTATGGTCCAACCTATAACCCCTCCTAGTGACCTAGAGCCCCAATTAGGCCAAATTTGTGAAGCAACTACCCTTCTAGAGACTCACAGAACCCAACCAATCAATTGTACACCTCAATTCCATTCCCAAACCAAGACGTTTCTAGGTTTTCAACTCCTATGATCAACTGTTCCCCAAAATGCTTATATGGTTCCTCAAATTGGCTTAATACATGGTCATATCAAGCCTACTCCATAAAATCTTGCAAATACCAACTCTCTCTCCCATGAAACCACCCAAATCAATTGAAATTAAAATGAAGACATCCATCCCACTGGTCTTATGGCCTTGAAATATAGTGGGATGGTCACCTTTCCATCATTTGAGGCAAACCGTAGTCTAGGTTTTGTTAGGACTATTTTTGAAAGAAAACCTTATATCTCCCTACAATAAGAATGTCAAGACACCAAAGTGCCTTAAAATGAAAGACAACTCCATAAACTAACCAATCAAAACATGAGGAAGTGAAAACAACTCTGTACCTTTGCACAGTACGACCTGTAGCAATGTGGAAGTTCAGGAAAACAAAGGTTTCAATAAATAGTCCAATGGAAAATGCTTATAAGTTGCCTCCTATTCAATGTCATAGCCTCAAACTAGTCTTGAATGGGAGTCAATTCACCACACTTCACATCCCAGTAACCTAGGAGTCATGATAGTTCCGTATAGGAGAATGGTATGGACTCTTTCCTCAGAAAATGCAGAAAAAAGGCAAAAACAACAAAGAATTAGTATTTTATTGCATTGAAACTTCTTGCACACCCTTCAATGATCTTGTCCAAGGCTTTTTGAACTTGTAAAATCTTTACAAACTCCCTAGAGATAGTTTGGTTGATGGGGAGATCCATAACTGCTTCCTCCACCATCGAACTTCCTTGTTCAGTTTGAAAACTACAACTAATTATAACTAATTACCAGGTTTGTCACTGCCTTGTTTAGTACTGTTTAGGCTTAACAAATGCCTTCAAACACTTGGCAATGTAATTCAACCTTTGACAAACATTTGGACTTCTATATTCCTTAGCACTATATGCCTTAACAAGGATTACAACATGAAATTTGTATGACTGCCCCTTATGAATTTATGACTGCCTCCTATTACAAGGTGTGATTATATGATTGCCTTACAAATATGAGATGTTTATGGACATAACATAGTCCTTATTACAACATGAGAATGGTCTTCAAGATCTTATGGAATCAACAAGACAAAATGAACATCAAAAACAAGACCTAGGTCCTTTAGTCTCCTTAGTGCTCCTGCACCACAAAATCTCTTCTTCAAACACTCCATCATTGTCTTCATCCACTTCTTTAAATGTTTCTTGTAAATTAACATATTGCCCATCAAGCATTATATTGACAACTTCCATGAATTTTTGTGTGGAATGAGACTCTGTTTGAATGACATATGACCATCCTGGGATTCTTACATCATCAATTAGAAATGATTGGTTAATTTTAAGAGGGAGAACATACGACTCATCCATCTCTGATAAAAATTGCCCTATATTTGAGTGTACAAATCCATATAAATCAAATTGTACTGCGGATGGTTGGATCCACTTACATTTTAATAATATAGGACTATTTTCACCAAAATCCACTTGAATAATTTCTTGGATGAATCCAACATAAAATTTCTTCTCAATTTCATGAAGAAATTCAGCACTAACAACACAATCAAAATTTGTCTTTCCTTTGTCTTTTTCTTCCACTCTTAAATGACTACCATAGGCCCACATTCCACTAAAACACATAGCCCATACATGTGGAGATTGTGAAAGCTCACTTTCCTCCATTTTTGCATCTTGACCTTCTTCTTTTGCATGACTGACTACATTAACAATCCATTCTTTAAATTTTGGAAAAGAATCACCTCCAATCAAATCATGACGTCTGCACTTTTGAGGTCGATGTTGCATCCAAGTTTGATTCTCTTCTTCATATTTTCTACATAGAATATTAACATACAAATAGTAATATTAATAATATAAATGTGTAAATGCAATTGAGTAAATTTTTTTACCTATGCCACTTATCGAACAAAGTTGTGTTTTGAAGAATATAGGCATGTATCGTACTTCTTTCTTGATGTGATAGATTGAAGTGACATCCATTGCCTTCTAATACTTCACCTTCAACTCTTTCATCTCTGTCATCATCCCATACACATTGATTGACATTTTTAAAATCCTTCATATATTCTATGCAAAATCCCATGGCCTCTTGCATTGAATATCCCTCAGACATGCTACCTTCCAGTTTTTCCCTAGTATGAACAAATTTTTTCAAAACCTTCATATATAATTCTATAGGATACATCCATCTCGTTCTTACTTCTAGGCTACAATTCTCTAGTTCATATTCTAGATGTATCAAAAGATGCATAGAAATGTTAAAGATTGTTGGTGGAAATTCCCATTCTAATAGACAAAGGACTTCAACAACCTCCTCCCTCAAACTATCAAAGTTTGAAGGATCTAATACATGTAAACTCATTCTCTTTAATATTAGGCTCAACCTTATAATTTCCAATCTTGGCCCCTTTCCCAAACTTGATATATTTACCACAATAGGTAAAATATTCTCAATTATGACATGATAGTCATGGGTCTTGAGGCCTCTTAAGCCATAAATGTTAGTTTGGCTTCTAATACTACAACTTACATATCTAGTGGGAAAGCAAGTTTGAGACAACAACTGTAAGAATTGTACATGTTGTTCCTTTGTCCAGACATAAGGAGCACTAGATTTTCTATATTTTTCATCACCACATTTTTCAACCCAAAGATTTCGATGAATCTTTAGTTGTCAAAAGTCTTCACATGATTGAACAGTATCAAAAGCACCAAAAAGAGTTTCTATAATAGAATAGGCTATATTTTTCTCAGTATGCATAAAGTCAACAATATGCCTAATAGATATATCCTTAAAGTATGGCAACTTATAGAATATGCACAAGTTTTACATTGCTTTCACTACATGGATCATATCTACTACTAGCAATCCCATCATTTTCAATAAATGACATTCTTTTTTGTCCATTCTCAACAGTGTAATCACTTGTTATTAGCAATGGTGCTTCGCGATTCTCTTCTTGACCATTGAAACATGTTTTTTGTCAATGATATGGATGATCCATTTTAAGGTAAGCACGATGTCCACAATAAATACACTTATGCAAAATTCTTGTGTGCCTCACAAAATCGTTAAAGTTGCAAGTAGGACATCCATGGTATCCATGAACACTGAGACTAGACAATGTGCCATATACAGGAAGATCATGAAACATAAACAATAGGGAAGCTCTTAAAGTGAATTTGATTGAATGACCATCCCTTAAAGATTGAATTTCTTCAATTCCTTTCCACAATTCCATTAGCTCATCATATAATGGCTCTAGATAAGCATTGATTGTATCAAAAGCCACACTTTCCTTTCCTCACATAATCAATTATAGCATTAAGGAAAATAGTTTAGTTGCTAACCATGGAGGCAAGTTATAATTTATTAAAAACACTGGCCAAGTTGACCATTTAGTAATTTGATCTGATAATGGGTTCACTCCATCTAGAGTCAAACCCAACCTTATATTACAAGGATCTTGAGAAAAATCAGGCCATCTATTATCAAATTCCATTCATGTCTTAGAATTAGGTACATGTCATTGTTTTCCATCGGTGCTCTTATTTTGGGCATGCCATTGCATAAGTTCAGCAATGTCTCTACACCTATACATTCGGAGTAATCATGGGATTATTGGAAAGTGGTGAAGAACCTTTCTAGGAACCATAACTGATTTCAACCCTTGTCTATACCTCACTTCCTAATAGTTCAGACATTCACTCTCACTTGCAAGATTATTGTGAAATAATACACAACCATTGACACATGTGTGGATGTTTTCATACCCTAATCCTAGTTTAGTGATTTGCTTTTTACATTGACTTCATTTTGTTGGCAATGTGGAGTCAGGTGGTAACAACAAACTTAATAATGCCAATAACTAATCTACACTCTCATTTGTCCAACCATGCACCACTTACAAGTTAAGAATTTGAAGGATTATTGTCAAACGACTTAACTTGCAATTAGCATACACAGGCTTTAAAGTATCCTCCATCGACTTGACCCAATCATCGTCCAGGCCCTCATTCAACATTCTATCAACTTCAAACCCTTCATCTAACATTGCTGCCTCTTCATCTATGTTTGGTGCCACTTCATCTATGTTTGTTGCCTCTTCATCTCTCACACTCTGTAATTCTATCATATCTTCATAATAATTGTAATCCCAAGGGCTTATACCACTATACCCATATCTTATCATATGTCAAAGAATGAGGTTTCTTTTTCTCACCTTTCCACCACGACAGTCTTTACATGGACATGGATATTTGTCCATGTCCCTCTCATTGGCTACTCTCTCATCAAATGCATGGTATTGATTTGTAGTCAACCTTCAATGTTGATCCATCTGTAATATTCTACACATAGAAACAAAAATCTATTAGAAATAAAAATATATCTTTCGAATGCATTTGGTTTGGTAGAATTTCATCAAGTTTTGTGTGAGATATTACATTTTTGGTGAGTGTAGATCTAAACCCTAACTAGGGTTTCTAGGGAGAAAAATTTGATCATGGGCAAATGTTTCCACCATCCTAAAATCTTGAAAATTGGTGGAAAGCTCTATCCCATGCCTATCGACATCCCTACAAGAGGACAACTCACGAATGGCACGTGTGAAGAAGATATGATTGACTGTGTGTGCAGATTTGTTGTGAGACAATCCTAAAACCCTAGGTTCTTTGTTGCTTTGAATAATCTATGCACTGTATGTCAATGGAGGGGTGAAGAATCATAGTAGCATGTTGTTAGGGCCCGCACAAGCCTGTGAATTCATATGACAAGTATTCTTACCTTCATTTGGAGTCATCACCTTGAATGCACTTAGTGGTAGCAAGACCTAAATTGCATAAATCATTGTGTTAATCACTTGGTTAGGTCATGTACATTTGGAAACCCCTAGAAGATGTTGTAATAGGTCTAAATAAACCAAGTTTCCCATATTCCATGTTGTCTTCAATGATTGAGTGTCACTAGGGTGTTGTTTCCATGTTTTAGGCTTAGGAGCAAATTGTCAAGAATTAACAAGGGTGCAAATTTGCATCAAGTGTATTGAAACTTTGTTTGGGATGTGTCAAGGTTATTGTGTGTGGATCCTTCCTCTGCATCATGTTCTTCCTCTACATAAATCTCTATGGTCAATTTTGTGCATTTTTTACTTGTAGGATTCTCACAGTTAGTGAAAAAGGTAGTGTTCATGAAGGAATGGAAAAGATGCTTAGAGCCTTTGAATTATACATGTACTATGCAATGACATTGAATCATTTAGAAAACCATTTTTTCTTCACAAGGAATCATTTTCTTGTGGAATAGTTGACTGAGATAACTCTTGTTTCAACTAACCACCCTCTCATGAAATCTCATTCATATTATAAACTTGCACAATCTTATCCTAGTAAAGGTGATTATGACACCATTGGCCGCTACTACATTGCATCAGTCAAGGAAAGCCAGAGGCCACATGATTTTGTAGACATGTTCAATTGAAGCTGGGAGATCTTAAGAGTTCTCTCTCAAATTTTTAAAAGGTTTTGGAGGTCCACCCTGAGAACTGTGAGAGCTTAAAAGCTATAAGCCATATATATGCTCAGGAAGGGCAGGTAGAGAAGGCTTTGGAAATTTTAAGAAAGTTAACTTGCATATATCCATGTGATGCCCATGCATTTATCAAGATGGGTGAGTTATTAATATCATCAAACCCCAGTGCAGCCTTAGATTCTCTTAAGACAAAAAAGTATCTTCTGAAGAAGAGAAAAGAAGAAGTACCCATTCAATTGTTAAACAACATTGGGGTTCTTCATTTTGGTCATGATGAAATAGTGTTGGCTCAACAAACTTTTATGGAGGCATTAGGAAATGGCACTTCGGTTGAATTCATAAATAAAAGCCCCAGTGCCAATTCTGTAGCTTTTAAGGATATGGAATTCTTCCATCGACTAGAAGAAGGTGGTGTTTCACTTGAGCTAGGTCATGGGATAAAGTCACAACACTATTTAATCTTGCTATGTTGTTTAAATAGCTACATGATACTGAAAAATAAAATCTTTTATTTAGGCTAATATTGTTCAAGTTTCCTAATTATGTGGATGCATATCTACATCTTGCAGCCATGGCTCAGGCTTGGAATGAGATCCAACTAAGCCTAGAATTGATTGGGGATGCATTTAAGGTGGATAAAAACTCATCAAATGCTTTATCTATGCTTGGAAAAATGGAACTAAAAATAGATGATTGACTTTAGCAAAAGAAACAATTAAAGTTGCACAAAATGAATCAGATGCAAAAATTCTTATCTTGACATTTTACTTGGAAATTGGAATTATTTTGTAGCTTTTCGCAATGAGAGGAGGGATCCAAAGGTGGAGGAACAAAATCTTGAGAAGGCTAGAGAACTGTATTGTAAAGTGTTCGCACAAAGACCAGGAAATGTTTATGTTGCAAATGGGGCAGCCATTGTGCTAGCTTAAAGGGGTCAATTTTATATTGCAAAGGAAATTTTTACATAGGTATAAGAAGCTACAGTAAGAAATATCTTTGTTCAGATGCCTAATGTGTGGGTAAATCTAGCACATGTTTACTTTGCACAAGGACAGTTTGCGCTTGCAGTGAAAATGTATCAAAATTGTTTGAGGAAATTCTTTTTTGGCACTGACAACCAAATTTTATTATATTTAGCTAGAACACATTATGAAGCAAAACAATGGCAAGATTGTAAAAGAACATTATTAAGAGTAGTAGATTGTAACTATTGTAAGTTTCCAATCACAAAGCTATAGATTTTGTGTTTATAAATGTAGTGAAGCTTTCGAATTACCTTTGAATTTGCTGCAGAGGGTGTCCCCAAATCCAACTTCACTGCAGAGGGCCTTGCTGACTTCAAATTTGTTGCAACAAACTTTGAATTCCTTGTCTACCTTTTCAGAAGTCTCCAGGTCCTCTCCTCTTTATTGCCCATGCAAGTAGCTTCTATAACTCAAAACACCTCAGTGTGAAGTAGCTCTGGGAAAGTACTTTGATCTCTACATTCCCAACCTTTTTTTTTTGGTGAGTCCACCACAAGCAATTCTGAATGGTCAAAGATATTCCAAGTTGAGTGTGTGAAGAACATGTTAGAGTGCCTGCAAGTGAAGAGTGTGATGGTGATGGTGATATTTAGTAAGGAGTTAGAGATTTGAGTGCAAACAGAAGGAAGATATAGAACAGGGTATGATGGCGATGCAGATAGTAAAAAATGTTGGAATCATGGCAATACATCCCACTAATAATTTCCTAAAAAGTTTTTAAAATTTTGACTAATTTGTATTTGGGTGACTAACTATTTAATCATTTTATTTCTATGACTAAATAATTTTTTAGTCAACTACTAAATTAGTCATTTATTTACTCATTTATAGCTAAGTTGCAAAAAATTAGTAGAAATTAGTCATTTTTAGTTGTTGTGACTAAAATTTTTAGTCACTTAGTGGGTCATCCCACAATAATGGGTTACACATTTTGGCAAAACTTGACATTGAAATCAACATTTTGAACCAAATCTTCACTTTCTGACATCTATAGCCGCTAAACTGTTAGAAATTTGAAGATGATATGAACTAGTGATTTGTGACATTTTGTTTGTAGATTCTAAATATATTTTTTTTAAAAAAATTGGAGTTAATTTGTAAAAATATTTGCATTTCCTTTGATAACTAGTTTTTAATAGTAAACAACATTTTTTTAAAGTGATGTGTATTTTGTAGCACATAACTTTTTTTGTACAAAGGATAAAATTCTGATTCTTTTGAAATTAGATTGGTAACACTGATATATAGGCATGCATTTGGTTTCATAATGTTTTGTTGAATATTTTTTTTAATTAATTTTTGAAGTCAAACCAATTATAATTTAGACATAGGCGTATTCTGTAAAACATAACATTTTTTGTATGTATCGAAATTCATTTTCTTTTGTTGAAACAAGGACATCAATACCTAGGGCATAGATATTTTTTAGAATTTTTTTTCACTAATTTACTAATTTTCCATGTGTGCAGAATAGAGAACTTGATGTTTGGTGAAAAACCTGCATTCACAAGAAATAAAAAATAAATATAATAATCAAATTAAATATATTTAAAATTATACTTTTTGGGAAGCTTATAATAAGGACTACATACTTACAAAACATAAATTTTAAATGAATTCATTTGTTCCCTCAAAAGGTAAATCAAAAGAGGTTTTTTATCAGCATTTTGATAGGTGTAGAGGAGACTCCATTATAGGTATGTTTTAAAACTAGCGGGGTTCTATCCAAGGGGGTTTGATCAAACCCTCTTCAATTAAAATCCTTTAAATGTAACCTTTCAAGGCTTAAATCATTATATTTTCTAAAAATATGTGATTTCAGCAAAAATTAGGATGTCCCAAAAAGTGTAACCCATTATTGTGGAAGCACCCTAGTCATTTATTTGCCAAAATTCTACTAGTGCTATTTCTAGAGCTAGAGAGGTCATGTCATGACACTATATCATAATGTACATTTTGTATAGTTGTTTGTACAGTATGTTTTTGTGTGTTTTCTTTGCTTCTCTTGTTGGTGAGTCCTTGTTTTAGTTAGGTAAGATAGTAACCCTTTTCACTTAAGAAAACCACTAAAATTGTTAGAATTTAAGAGATGAATACAAGTCCATACATAGGTTGTAACTCATGTTAGATTAAGTTTTTTTTATTAAGTCTATGATATCCTATTCATCAGTGATAAGTTTCCTTGCTCAAGGGGATCCTCACTAAATACACCTAATAGCCTTGGGTTTGTTGAACATATTAGTGGTGTTAAGTGAAAAATCAAAAGGTCTGCCCTTGCTACCATTGCAATTCCCAACCTAAAACAACAAGTGCCCTAACCTTACAAAATGTGCTTACATGATCATATCTTACAAAAATTTGAAAACAAAAAGAAAGAGAAAGAAACGTATTGAATATCTAAAAGATAATTAGGCTATCCAAGTAACTCTACTGGGGCTATAGACGCCTGATTGGCAGTGTGGCTCTACTTGGGGGAATTGCAATGATAACCTTGTCAGGGCTATGGATGTCTGCTGGCAACAAGGCTCTATCCAAGTTGGCTATGAGGGTTAAACCAAACTATGTAGCTTAACACTTGTCACTAGCATTTTCAACTTATCTACAAGCTGGAGGATATTAACCACATGTACACACTTGACTCCTTATATATCATTATATTGATGAACATCATATTATTCAAGAAGATTAAGATACATAAATTTGATAAGAGTAGGAACATTATGTCTCAACTTTCCCTCATCTCTTGAATTGGTTAAATTTTAGTTATTTTCTTTGGTGGCCAGTCGTTGTGTGGTTACACAACATGCCCCATTTTGCCTCAGCAAAATAGAGACCTGCATTTTTGCTTATTTGCTTGTCTTTGCTTTGGGTGGTATGGTAAAAAGAATTAGTATCAGATGCATACTAGGATGATATCTCATGCATGTCAGGACATCCCAATATATGTCCAAATTCTAAAGTTAAAATTTTCTATCATGAACCTTGCTAGTTGAAAGACTGCAAAATTTCAAGTAGGTTCACCTTTTGGATCACCTCAAAATTCCTTAGGAATAAAAAGTTATGTTCGGTCAAATATCGGTCAAGCGGGTCGACCCGATATTTGCATTACATAGTATCTAGATCTTAAGTTAGTATCTCGAAACTCACTAATGTCCAGACATCAAACTTATGAGACTTGGTCATTTGAACGTCAAAACATCAGGATATTAGTTAATATCCTGATCTTATATAATATCCTGACCTCAATAGTATCCAGAAGTCAAATTTAAGAGACCTATCCAGTTACACATCACATGCAGGAGGCTAGTTTACGTTTGGATCTTAACTTAGTATCTAGATCTTAACTTAGCATCTAAATCTTTTCAAAACATCCATATCCTGACGCACTTGAGAACACATTTAGGACCTGATGATAATTTCTTGGTCAACAGAGGTTGACCCGACATATGATGACATCATACAAAGCTTCATATCTAGATATCCCCTAGAATATTCCTTAATCAAATATTCCTCATACCCATGCTTTTCATGTTTAATGCAATAAAGTGGCCATTGGCATTTAAATTCAAAAGTGTGCTAATGGACACCTAAGAGATTTTGTTCCATCTTACTGAAAGGGTTGTTAAATCACATTTTTTCCATTAGTGTATCCTAAAACCATAAATTGCCTAAGTTAAAAGGGGAATTTCATTGTCATAACATGCACACTCGCATTAGAGAACCCTAATTTCATTGTTTAGAGCTTGTTGTGAACCAGAGTTGAAATAAAGGATGAGATCACAGGAGAATGCTTCACCCATAATGACAATCCAGTTGTTATTACATCAATCACAAGTTAAAAAGCACACCAGGTATGTATAAATCCTATCCCTTTGACTATTTTTATGGGTCATGCCCTAATCAAGTCGAGAAATAGTAAAAAGGGATCTTGATAGTAAATATGCAATGTTTAATTCAAGTCTTGGCATTCAGATAAAATTGTTATTATGCTAACTATGGACAAGGATACGCTATTGTTAAAGACCGATGCATTTGAATTGCAAGACAAAATGTCTCAACCATAGATTGAAAAGTGAGATGCTGAGTTTAAAACCCCCATGTTCCCTAGAATGCGCAGTGTGTACTATAAGTTGGGAAATTGAGAGGATACTCATGCAAGTGGTACAAACATAGAAGACTTCAGAACGAGAATCGAGGATGGGGAAGGTAGCCTCGTCCTACAAAATGTAGTAGCATCCGGCTTGTTCCATGCTGTTGGTTTTCCATATTCTATAGAAGCTTTTGAGCTCATCGTAGAGTGTGCACAAAACTATGATATTAACACTAGAAGGGTGGAAAAACAAGAAGGGATTTATGTTGATCTCTCGGTGGATGGCATTGTAGAAATGCTCCATTTGCTAGTAACACAGAACATGTATGTGCCAGACCTAGAAGCACTGGCTGAAGAATTCGAAGCTCACAACAAGAATTGTAGAAAAGTTATATATATGGGATGGAGAAGCCCAACTAAGATAGCCCAGACAGCTACAAAAATGGCACAATACTTTTTCAAGTTTGACTTCAATGAGGAAGTCCAATATATAATGTTCATGCTCAGTCGAATAATTGGGTTGGTGAACTATGGGAGTTTTGAACCTTGGATGTTTAGATTGATAAGGATGGTTGTCGAGTACAAACCAGAGAATGTAAAGGTCCAATGGGCCAAGATTATTAGTGACACCATGCATGATCAAAGGGAAAGAAAATAAGATCTCAATTTTTCGAATGACTTCATATCATGTGTATGCATGTGCAACTAAAGGCACATTTCATGGATTCCAGACTGTGAGAAAGCTAGGAAAAATGCCTAATGAGAAGACTCCCTGGGAATATCATCCCCAGCTAGAGAGGAGATTATCCATATAGAATTATAAACTTGTGAATGATGGTTTCATAATGCACATAGTTAGACTTATGGATGGGGACACAGCTAAGATTTTTGGTTGGCACCACAGAAGCAATCAATCAATATGGCTCTTGGTTCATTCAAGCTAGAACTTATTCATATATCAAACTGGAGGGTTTTGGTGGAAAAACCTTATATGCTACCAAGATATCCTTTGGATAAAGTGGTGCTACTAGAAATGATGAGGTAACAATTGCCTATATTTGAATTGTCCAAAGCCAAAGAGGGAAGACCTTATAGAAAGTTTCCCATTGATATTAATTGGATCCTTGTTGGATCCATGGAAAACACAAAGAAAGTAGAGATAGGTTTGAAGAACTTACATTTGAAGTTATTTCCTCTAGCTAGAGACTATGATCCATATCACAAGATTGAGAAAAGGTTCAACAAGAAATATAAGTACATTGTCCACCTTGAGGACTACTGGGCAGATTGTGACGATGATCATGAGATAAGAAGAAGAGAGTACCAAAGATTAACTCTAGATCAAATGAAGACCATAGGACAACCTAAGGTACCTCCGTAAATCAAAAAGGATGATGATGACCTCATGGATCTGGAATATGAAGAGAAAAAGGTATACAATGATGCAATATCTGCTCCAGAATTGAAACAAAAGGAGGAAACATCCATTGATGTCTTCAAGCCACAGTCATGGCGAGGACAAAGTGATGGGTTGATAATAAAACCAATGACCTGAAAGGAAAAGGTATCGTAATTACCTTTGATAAGAAGAAGATGAAAGAAAGAGAAGAACCAAGCTTCGATGATTTTCTAATAAAGAAGAGGCAAGTTCTTGAAGCAAAAGCAGTAGAACCTAGTTGATCTGGAGCTGTAGAGCAGCTCACTACTGAGGGAATTTCATTGGTATATGCACCACCCTCACCTCCTAAGGAAACCCCTTTGAAATCTATTGCTATATCTGCACCCAAAACAACTACAACACAAGGAGAGACTTCAAAAGATGTAGAATTAAGTCTAGTGAGGACTATTGTTGAGGAGGAGAATAGTGAAGATGAAGGAGAGGAGATGCATCTTTGAACATTAAAGATGAAGAGAGATGATTTTATACAAGGTGTAAAGGTCCCCATGCACTCTAGGTATCAAAGTCCATGAATGAGAGGTGCCCTTTCACTAGAAAAGGTAATGGCATCGGGATCAACTAATCCAACTAAAGGCATAGTTACGAAGTTACAACATGATGTGCCCATAGAGTCTATAATAAAAGTAAAAACTAAAATGATAGAGGAGTTGAAGAATAAAGCCCAAGGAGAATAGGCAGCTGAGGCTCTTCCACTGAGCCAAACAATTGACTTAACTTAAGAGGATGAGCTGGTCAAAGATATCACCAATGACCATATTGAATCCCTATTGTAGCATATAAAGGCAAAAATTAAAGATGATATAGCAAGGGAACCACATGATGGAAGAAAAGAAAGGGTAGGAACTCTTGAAGCAGAAGTACATATGGGGTCCCTTGATACATTGATTAAGAATGTGACCAGTCCAGCTATAGTGGACATGACTTATGTGCCAAAAGAAAGGAATGTAGAAGAAGAGGTCACTAAAACTGACCAATCCCAGGAGGAAAGAGTCCCTATGGAAATAGATAATAAAGGTGAAAATGTGCAAGAACAAATGGCACAACAGGATATCTTAGTGGATGATTCTAAACAAGTGAATGTGTCTAAATCACATGTACCTACAGGAGAAAAGGGTGATGAGCATAAAGAAGATAGCCATCATGATAATCAAGAAGATAAAGGCCGAGAGCCTAAAAATGATGAAGTTCTAAAGAAACATGATGATTCAACACTAGATAATCAACCTCCTCTAAAGAAAAGGCAAGAGGAACAAATGCATGAGGAGGAAAATCTGGAAACCAGAGGTGAACATCAAGAAAATGTACAAGATCTAGGTGATCAAGAAAAAGAACAAGATAAAGGAACTCAATATGCTCAAACTAAGAAATTAGATCAAGATAGAGGATCACAATTAGGTTCTTTTACTTTGATTTCTTTGGAGGTAGGCCAAGAACAAGCACAACATGTACCTTTTGACTTTGGGTCTTTATTTACTATTGATTCTGCTAAAGCTAAATGGAGAGCTAGGATAGTCTCCAGTATTAAAAGAGATCCAAATATTGGAAAGAGGATAGCCCAAATTGTTGTGCCCCTAGTGGATAAGGCTAGAAGAGAAATTAGGCTAGAGGAATTCTAGGTGACCCAGGTTGACTTGGGTCATGCTACCACAGAGCAGGAAATACAAGAACATTTGGAGAGCACGGAGGCAATAGTGGCCAAAATGAAGAAGCTCAAGGCCAAAAAGAAAGAATTGAAAGAGTAGAATATGCAATTGTAGCAATTTATACAAGGGTTGGTGAAGCCAGATAGCTTGGTATCTACCTTACAGGCTACTCAGAAGCCTGCTGCATTAACCCTAATAAGTGAAGTAGAGATAACTAGTCTAGATATCTAGAAACACCAAGCTCACAAAATGGATAAATGGTTTTCCAAATTCATGACTTTGAGGGAATAGTTAATAAGGATATCCATGTCCAATTGGGAAACATTGTCCAAGATAAAGGAAACCATTGATTCTTTAAAGAGTGAAATAACTTAAAGGATACAAAAGTTAAACTATGCAATGGCGAGACTCAAAAGAGCCAAGGCCATGATAGATGATGAGCTATTGAAGAACAAAGTTGTCACTAATGAAACTTTGCCACTCATGGGGACATGGATGACAGAGATGGATTATGAGTTGAATGTGTTGAAGGCTAACATGACTCAAGTGAGAGAGATTCAGACTAAGGTCCATGATTTGTTAGCCGAGGAGTTAAAAGTAATGGAAGAATTACTTAGAGATGATGCTATAACTGAAGAGGCAGTACCAACACTTGATGAAGCCATCTTGATATTCAAAGACAAGTTTAAAGAAGTCACTGAAGATCCAAGGGAGCTTTTCACTATGGACATTATGGATGAAATGGTTAAATTGAATACAAAAGTAAAGACATATGCCAAAGAAGCAGATAGCAGGACATCTATGCTAGAACTTTTGGAGGAACAAATAAAAGCATTGAAGTATGCTAAGTTGAGAGCTATGACAATGAGCAAATTCCAAGTGGATACATTCAGCCAGGCATATAATAATTACAAGAAGTCAGACACAAAGAAGTTAGTACAGGTATATGGGGAGGATCCATCTAAATGAAGAGGGAATTACATTATGTGTCTTCCAGGGCATTTTTGTAATATTAGCACTTGTTGTATGACTATATGATATTGAAGATCATAGAATAGTCAAGGAAAGTTGTACTCCACTAGAAGATTGCCAACTGGCAACTTATACCACTTATTCTATATGTTGACTTGGTCAATGCAATATGGACCAGTGATTGTAATAGATAAATCTTGATCATAGGATTTTTGTAACTGATTCTCATCCTTGTCCTATAAAAGGATGCAAAATCATAGTTATTTTCATTGAAAAGCTTAAATTGAGATTGGATTGCTGAAATGTTGGGATCAATCCTTAAGGTCAAATGTAAATATATACTCTTTTCCATACTTAATGAAGATGAAGTCCCTTTGATTACATACAATCATAAAATTTGAGTAATCTACGAATGAATTTTGGATATGCTACTTTGATTTGCTGCATCCCTTGGAGTGCATTTCATCCTATGCATGTCTTCATTCCTTTCCTTCAAAGTTAGCATCAATCATATTTAGCTGTGGAATGACCTAGTAAACATATGGTTTTATTTCCTTCTCTTCATGACAATATCAAGAATATATGTGGATCAATGGCTAAAGATTCATTTATTTCAGTAAAATTAGAAAGTTTTAGTTTAAGTTTGTTTAATTTCATTCAATCATCATCATAATTGTAAATACACAGAAAATAATAAGCAAATACAAAGAAATATGTCGATATCTCGTAGGTAACTGAATATCTTTAGCAAATTTGAGAAAATAGCATGTCAATTTCAAAATATCATGCACATAACCACTAATGATGATGAAGAACACTTAAATATCAAGTTGTAGGCATAATATTTACACAAATTCATGGTACATAAGCATAAACAGGATAAATACAACAAGATTTAAGCTTGTTTGTTGAGAATTCATAGAAAGCATGATTTACAGAGAATATCTAGATACAAATCACTTCAAATAGAAACATAAGGCCCCTTATGGAAAACAACAATGTACATTAAACTACTGAGTAACATCAGATGATTATGAACTAATCCACATAGACTTGGGATTATGAATTCTCTAAATTCATCATATATTTCAGGATGATAAAGGTTTGATATGCATTTCTTTATCTATGTATGTTTATGACTAACATCATGATCAATAGATCTCCCTTGTCACCAGAATCCCCCATTATTATTGAACCTATTGTCACTATGGGAGATAACAATTTTGTGGTGATGAACCAGTTAATAGAATATTTTCTTATCTAATCACCATAACTCTTGAAAGAAATGAACCACTAATGAAGAATATATCACCTGCATTCTTACCAACTTTTAGAGGGAAAGCCTCGTAAGACCTAGATCAATTTTTATTTGAATTTAAGGTTCTTTTCTAGACTTATGATTATGGAATAGATAATCAAAAGTTGAAGCTTTTTCCCTCTACTCTAAACGAATCAACCTTATGATCATTCATGGGCTTAATAACAGATTCTATAACTTCTTGGGATCAAATGGAGGCTACCTTCCTTGATAAATACCAAGACTATTGTAGATAGAAAAGATGAACTTTTCAAAATGAAATAGATGGAGGATGAAATTTTGGAATTATGTGGATTGATTTTTATTTGTCCATATAAGATGTGGAAGCAATTTGCATGAACTTAACAAAACCATTTTTTAAGAGGAATTAATGATGGAATAAGAGAAGCCTTAAATCTTATGGGGAAAGGAGACATCGATAAATTAAGTTTCACAAAAATTATCGAATTCAACAAAAATTACTCTCGAACATGAGCTAGTACTAGAACACAAAAAAAGGGAAAAGTAGTGGTAGTGATATCACTAAAGTAATGGAAGAACTTGCCAACCTAAAAACTGACATCCTGCTCTATTTAAACACCACTCTTGATGGTATTCAAGCAAGTAAAAAGACTACTGAACCTTTGGCCATCTATTATTCTCAGTGTAGATAAAAGCATCCACTTAGGGAGTGTCCATTGAATCGAATAGAGTTATATGGGATATGTGAGAAAAGTCACCCCACAAATGAATGTGAATTACTTCCTGAAATTAGGGGCAAGGGCCCTAGCTCGATTGGCTAAAAAATTCTGTTGTGGTAAAGAAGATCACGAGGTTTAGTCTCCCCCTGTCCTTGTGGTACCAGAGGGCATGTGATGCCAATGTCACTGGTCATGTGAAAAAGGTTTACCAGGCACACTGTAATTTATAGGGGGTGCTACCCAATTCCTATAGTCTAAAAAAAAATTACTTCTTGAAATTAAAAATTGACTGAAAAATGTATCACCAGTGGAAGAAGAGCTAAATTTTATAGGCCAGAAGCAATCAAATTATGGGTTTAACTAGTTTGTGAGACAATATGGTCCAAGAGGCCCTTCTAGTTGGGAGACAAGCTAATGGAGTGGACCTTGGGGAGGCCCATCTCCACAAATGCAAATGCCACCTCAGTGGGGACCACCATGGCCTCAACCTGAGTGGATGAACTAGTCTTGGGTTACCCCCCAGTGGAAAAATCAAAATCAATAGTAATAGCCCTGGGTACCCCTATTGATAACTGAGAGGGGGGAGTGAATCAATTATCTTAATTTATTTGAATTTCTTTTCTTCTTCAACAATAAGTGCAATATTATAACATATAAGCATACATAACCATGGAAGTAGAAATAAACTCAACACTCATAACACAGTATTTTTGACATGGAAAACCCTGTTAAGGGAAAAAACCACGGGGTAACTAACCCAAGATTGTATTCTCTTTTAAAAGAATAAGATAGTAAAAAATGATACTTTCCAATTAGGGTTCACTGCCCGAGCACAATGCTCACAAGAGGCTTACTGCCTACAATAGTTTATAGAGAGAAACCAAGTACTTGAACTAATGAGAAGCATCCACGTATGCTGAGGTTTAGTTCTATTTAAGCTCAATATACTGATCTACTGCATTTCATTCTTCCTCTGCTTTAGTGTTGCTATTTTGTCACATACCGGACCTGTATTGTTATTTCCACATTGCTTTCTACTTTTCTTCACACACCACACACACCTTCATACCAAAATAAATCTGGTATATATATCCGCATCAATGATTTCCATCATCTTTCTAGTCGGCATCCAGAAAACTCAAGATATTTCCAAACTCTGGTCTGTCAGCTGAATTCATGCTTGCTAAGTGATGCGTATCAACAAGATAGTTATAGAAGTCATCAATCATTTCAGCCAATCATGAATGATACCTCAAGAAACTTGATCACCATCAATATCTCATCCGAATTAAAGTCTGATTGTCTGTCGGTCAGTTCTTCCTCAGTCTTCTCTGCCAAACAGGAACCCAACACTTAGGTGTTCATATCTTTTCACTCTTTCATCACTAGAGGCTCAATCTCTGGAGTTTATTAGTCATGGTACTCCTCTTGACTTTCCCAAGTCCATACTTTACTAAGATACTTCCTCTGAGAAATTCAGACTTGATTGTCAGACCTTGCTGCACGGTCTGTGCTTGCTTACCAAACCAAAATACTCTTCAATCTGACTTCCAGTATAGACATACCATGTCCTGCGGATGTGTGGGATGGACTTTGTTGCCATCAATGACAACACTCATGAAGCCACATAGTGTCTCTTGCCAACAATCTCCCCCTTTGGCATTGATGGCAACACTTAGTGAAAAATGACTAAGTGTTATAGCATACTCCCCCTTGGCTGATGCTCTGTTCTTATGTACACTTTTCCGGAGCTCCCCCTTAGCTAGATTCCATATTTTTCACTACTCCTCACTCCCCTTTTGACATCAATGGCAAAGGGTAGGATCCGCATATCAAAATTTCCAAAAACAATCTATACTTGGCCGCATAAATATATATACATAACATACTTACATATACTGAAGTATGCCTACAAAAAATGTCTTCAACTGGACAAATTCTGTTGCCCAACTCTGCTTCATCCTGTCCAAAATTGAGATGTGACCACTCAACAGGAATGTAAAAGCTCCTGCCCTCTTTAGATCTATCGGATCTCTAGTCCCGGCTGTGGTCTAAGCATTAGTTAGGGCCTCATGCATGGCCTCTAACTTAGGGATAATTATCCCTCTAAGTTCACCCATCCTACTTATTATGTTCTTCCTTTCCTTTTCAAGTTTCTTTATTCATTTAGAATAACAATAGTCTGACATTCTTGGTTTATTATGGATGTGGTGAGAGGATAAAAATTTTGAGATAAACTTGATAGTTTATCCTCTTGTTCTTTCACTTTCTTCTCAATATCCTTTGTCACTTTAGACCAGGATAAATAAAATTTATATATTCCTCTTCCATCTTTAAGAACATTTTCTAAACTCTTTATTCCAATATCCATATTTCTCCTCTCATTTGTTATTAGCCCTTGTACTTCAGAGAATCTCTTACCCAAAAACTCTTTCCGAACTTTCTCTTCAGTTGCTTGCTCTAAAGAATCAAAATGTGTATTAACAAAATTAACAAGAGATTTCAAATTACTGGATGAGGAGGCCAAAAGATCCTTTTGAAAGGATGGCATGATCTTCTCCAATACACCGGATGCAATCTCTATTATCTCACAGTCTTCCATGTGAGACTTCAAAAGTTTTTCTTTTGCCTTTGCTGAAGCAAAGGATGCTATCTTCATTGTTTGAACCAGGGAGAGGGAATCAAAATTGAATGGTCCTTGAAGCAGTTCTGGTTCATCTAATTCCATCATTTCTTTTGTTAGGAAGTCTTTAACTACTTCTATAGTGTCTCTTGCCAGAGACAGAGTTTTCTTGCCTTATGTGGCCTTAGAGCTGTCATCTAGGGTTTTCTCTGTCTGATCTTTTTCTCTTCCCTTGACTTCTTCTTCTTGACTACTTTTCTCATCTTTTCTTTCTTCTCCTTCAGTTCCGAAGTCAGTAGGGGGATTCAGAAGAGATATATTTGCTTCTTCATGGACTTCCTCTTCCAGAATAGAGGAATCCAAGTCCTTAGTCCTCTCCTCACTTATTTCCTTTGGATCTTCTAGATTTTTCTCAGTAGGTTCATCATCTATGTCCTCTATAATAGGGAGATTGAATTTCTTGAAGGCATTCCAGAGGATGTCTTTAGTTTCTTTTTCCAATTTGTCAGTCTCTCCAAGCATAAGCTGATTCATTCTTACTTTGCTCTGAAACTCATCCTTGCAATCCTTAAAGATCATGTTCATTTGTTTTGGAGTGATGGAAGGGTAGAGATGAATAGCTATCTGTTCCCAGATCTCCAGGTCCTTTGCCTTGGCATTGTTCTTTCTTATTTCAAGTTCCTTCTCTAGGCTTTTGGGAATTAAGGAGATGATTTAATGAATGCTTTGTTGTAGATGTTTAGATACTTGACTGTAGATTCTTACGAGATCTTCTAATTAGTTTCACTATAATCATCATAAAATCCAGTCATTTGTTTCAAGTTCCCATCCACAGTGACTGACTTGATGATATCATCAATGCAGAGAGTAGGCCTTTCAACAAATTCTTCTGCCTCTTCTTCCTTGTTATGACCAGTAGAGGGTTCACCAGATGTTTTCTTCTTCTTCTTTATTTTCTTGATCTCCTCATCTGATTCTGTCTCTTCATCATCCTTCTGACTGATCTAAGACCTTGTGGCCTACGTCTTAGTTCTCTTCTCTCCCTTTCCAGATGTCTTGACTTCTAGTTTTGAGGCTTTTTGACTCTTAGAGGTGGCTGGTGTAGAGCTTTTGGAGGATCTGGTCTGGGAGGGGGCTTGCACTGGAGCACTTTCTTTTTCTATTTCTTGCCTTTCTTTCTCTACTCTTTCCATCTTCTCTCTGTTGGCATCAAGTGCCTCCTTTGATATTCCATGCCTCTTGGCGAAATCTTCTACTTCCCTTCTCACTTTTCTCTTGATCTCAGGCTATCTTATTTCAACATGAACTTTTACACTCAACTCTTGGAAGGTTCCAAACCTTTCTGCCTTAGGGTCCTTGGGCTGACTTAGTAGGTGTTGGACATGCAGTTCCAGAATTTTATCATCCACCTCATACCCCATTGGCATAATCTAGACTATCCTTGGCTCTACTGCTTCCATTAGACATTGATCAGTGTTTACCATAAAGCACACTGTATCCTTGTACTTCTCAACCAATGATTGGGGGATTCTTTCTCTAGCTTGCATCATACTTTGAAAGTTCTTGAAGTATCCCCAGAGAGCCATATTTTGAGCCTTGGCATCACCAAGCCCATGCATGTAATCTCTGATTTGAATGGCAACTGGTCTATCATTTTGCCATACCCAACCACTGGATCTAGGTAGCTCATTCATATAGTAGAAGAATAGGCAAAGTATCAAGCCACCATATTTGAATGAATTATTTTTATCCTTCTTTATTTTCTACAAATTCTCTAATAGTTGGTTCAGGAGAAGCTCACAAAGATCATAGTCAACATTTTCTCTTAGCATCTGATAAGTAGTGTAAATTACAGTTCTGGGTACTAAATTTTCCCTGTTGGAGTGATATATCTTGTAACCAATTATCATGGAGGCAAACTTGATATCCGGATCAGTGATATCTTCTATTGTCATTGCTCTCTTGTCAAATTTTGATCTGGTAGCCTCACTCACAGTTTGGTTTTTGACCAATTTGAGAACAAGTAACCCACCGGATGAGTGCAATTCAATTACCGCCCTAATTGCATCCTTGGTTATCTTGAATGGCCTCATCAACCACATAAAGTTGTCATGCATTCTACTCACAACATACCAGACCCAATCATCTTCAGCAAAATAGGGGAAATGAATGTAATGTCCAAAATGCTTATCCCGGATGGCCTTGTACTGAGGTTTGAGTTCAAATGATTCATCCATCAATTCCTTGTGGTAGATATCCATCAGGTTGGATTCCCCAAATTCTTCAATGTTTGCATGTATGTAAACCCTAACATCTTCTACATGCAGAACTCCATGCAGAATGCTAGAAACTGCACCTAGGGGATCAACTTCTAGGGATTTATAGGGATGTTTTTTGAATTTAGGGCATGGCCTATCAGTGATCTTCACAACATTTGGAGTAGCCATCTTTCAAAGATTCAGAGAGAGATATTCAAGAGTGGAAAATACCTTTTACACTTCTAGGGTTCACGATATGAGCTGGATCAGATTGCTGGATGAATCAACTTCTGCGGTTGATCTTTGAGAGGTTTGAGACAATTTTGTTGTAGAGCTTCTTCTCTCTTCTTCTCAAATGTAAATGTGTAAATGTTTAATAAGAGAACCCTTATATTTCTACGTAAACCCTCTTTCTACATTGCAATAAATGCACAACTTAAGTCATTTCAGTTGCCTTGTTTTCCTTGTTTTGAGAAAGATCTTTTCCAGATCACTGAGATGCACTTAGAGTTATTCTCAGTGATTATTGACAATCTATCTTCCTTTCTCCAATCATTTCATCTATCCGTAGATCACGATTCCTTAATTTTGAATCATACCGGATCTAACTGTGAAAATCTTGCTTCTTACCGGATGACTGTTAAACTGGACTAATCATGGATGATTAACCTTTTCAAACTCCTTAAGGATCTTTCAAATATTTATCAAGGGTTATTTAGATGTTTCTCTAAGGGCCCTTTTAATCTGCAACCTTCCATGTGCCAATTTCAAACACCAGTTGACTAGCTGGGGGAACTTGTTTTCTTTTGTGACTCCCCCTGAGCCAGAGCTCATCTATTTAGTTTCTAGAAGGAATATTAGCACCAAATTCTAGTACAGATCCATCCTTGACAGTTTATGTACTTCTCTTCACCCAAATCTTGTTCATCTCCCTTTGAATTTCATCTGCATTCACTTTTCCTTTTCCTTTGTCTTGGTTTTGATTATGATGTACCAAACTCTTTTTGTCTTGACTCTTACTTCTGTAGAATTTAGCAATATGACCGGATCTATTGCAATTGTAGCAAACAATATTTCTTTGCATATTTGACTAGTATCCTCTTTATCTACATTAATTAGCCATATGTCCCATTCTATTGCATGCAAAGCATCTACCATTGAATGAATTGTTCATTTGCATATTTCTACACTCTTGAGATTTGTGACCATACCTTTTGTAGTTAAAACACTGACCGGAGAAGGATGAATTAGTCTGATTCATTCATCTTCTACACTGATTTGCTCTATGACCAAAATTATTGCAATTGTGGCAGTATCCATTAAAGGATGGATATCTTTGAGCATTTGGTTGCCTTACCAGAGGTCTTCTAGGCTTGTTTCTTAGATTTCCTAATCCAGAGTTCTTCTAACCAGATATGAAGCTTTCCCCTTTCTCATACCCCAAGCCTTGCTTGTCATCTACCCTCTTTTGGCTTTCAAGAAGAACTTCAACTTGAGCAGAGCTTATCTTGAATTTCTCTTTGTATTCATTTGTTGTTTGAAGATCCCTTTTAAGAGTGTCTATCTGATTCTCAAGTTGTTCCTCATTGCCTCTAGCTTCTTCAAGATCAGATTCTAGATGCTTGATTATTCTATCCATTTTGTGGTAGTCTTTTGACTTCTCCTTAAGAGATTGTTTTAGATTATCTTCACTCTTTCTTTTCTCTTCAATTTCTTGGGTGAATTTCATAACTCCTGATTCCATTTCATGTCTTACCATAATTACCTCTTTAGATAACTTCTCACATAACTTGGTTTTCTCATGCAGATCTTCATTAGTATCATTGGCTTCACTTTGACTTGCTAATTGTTGAAGCAATTCATTTCTTTTCTTCATTGAGATACTTAGTTTTTCTTTGAGTTCATTTATGAAATCATCATCTTGTTGGAGTCTTTCCCTCAGGTTACTGACTTTAGAGTGAGATTGTTCAAGATCATCTAGGGAAGACTGAAGTTGTTCCCTCATACCATACATATCCATTGAGATTCCTAGATCTTCCTCAAGCTATTAGGCTCTGTTAGGAGGAACTTAGCTCTGATACCAATTGTTGATAACTGAGAGGGGGGGTGAATCAGTTATCTTAATTTATTTGACTTTATTTTCTTCTTCAACAATAAGTGTAATATTAAAACATGTAAGCATACATAACCATGGAAGAAGAAATAAAATCAACACTCATAACACAGTATTTTTGATGTGGAAAACCATGTTAAGGGAAAAAACTACGGGGTGACTAACCCAAGATTGTATTCTCTATTAAAAGAATAAGATAGTACAAAATGACACTTGCCAATTAGGGCTCACTGCTTGAGCACACTGCTCACAAGAGGCTTACTGTCTACAATAGTTTATAGAGAGAAACCAAGTACTTGAACTGATGAGAAGCATCCACGTATGTTGAGGTTCAGTTCTAGTTAAACTCAATATACTGATCTACTGCACTTCATTATTCCTCTTCTTTAGTGTTGCTATTCTATCACATATCGGACCTGTATTGTCATTTCCACACTACTTTCTACTTTTCTTCGCACATCACAACACACCACACACACCTTCATACCAAAATCAATCTGGTATATATATCCATATCAATGATTTCAATCATCTTTCTAGTCGGCATCCGAAAAACTCAAGATATTTCTAAACTTTGGTCTGTCGGTTGAATTCATGCTTGCTAAGTGATGCGTATCAATAAGATAGTTATAGAAGTCATCAATCATGTCGAACAATCATGACTGATACCTCAAGAAACTTGATCACCATCAATATCTCATCTGGATGAAAGTCTGATGCTCTGTCGGTCAGTTCTTCCTCAGTCTTCTCTACCAAACAGGAACCCAATACTTAGGTGTTCATATCTTTTCACTCTTTCATCACCAGAGGCTCAATCTCTGGAACTTATTAGTCATGGTACTCCTCTTGACTTCCCCAAGTCCGCACTTTACTGAGATACTTCCTCAGAGAGATCTGGACCTGATTGTCGAACCTTGCTACATGCTCTATTCTTGCTTACCAGACCAAAATACTCTTCAATCTGACTTCCGATATAGACATACCATGTCCTGCAGAAGTGTGGGATGGACTTTGTTACCATCAATGACAACAGTCATGAAGCCACACAGTATCTCTTTCCAACAATCTCCCCCTTTGGCATTGATGGAAACACTTAGTGAAAAATGACTAAGTGTTATAGCATACTCCCCCTTGGCTGATGCTCTGTTCTTATGTACAATTTTCTGAAGCTCCCCCTTAGCTAGATTCCACTTTTTTCACTCTTCCTCACTCCCCCTTTGACATCAATGGCAAAGGGTAGGATCTGCATACCAAAATTTCTAAAAACAATCTATACTTGGCCGCATAAATATATATACATAACATACTTACATATATTGAAGTATATCTAAAAAAATTATCTTCAACTGAACAAGTTTTGTTGCCCAACTCTACTTCATCCTGTCAAAAATTGAGATGTGACCACTCAACAAGAATGCAAAAGCTTCTGCCCTCTTTAGATCTATCATATCACTGGTCTGGGCTGTGGTCTGAGCATCAGTTAGGGCCTCATGCATGACCTCTAACTTAGGGATAATTATCCCTCTAAGTTCACCCATCCTACTTATTATATTCTTCCTTTCATTTTCAAGTTTCTTTAGTTCATTTAGAATGACAATAGTCTGACATTCTTGGTTTATTATGGATGTGGTGAGAGGATCAAAATTTTGAGATAAACTTGACAGTTTATCCTCTTGTTCTTTCACTTTCTTCTCAATATCCTTTGTCACTTTAGACCAAGATAAACAAAATTTATATATTTCTCTGCCATCTTTAAGAGCATTTTCTGAGCTCTTTATTCTAATATCCATATTTCTCCTATCATTTGTTATTAGCCCTTGTACTTCAGAGAATCTCTTACCCAAAAACTCTTTTCGGACTTTCTCTTCAGCTGCTTTCTCTAAAGATTCAAAATGTGTATTAACAGAATTAACAAGTGATTTCAGATTACAGGATGAGGAGGTCGAAAGATCCTTCTGAAAGGATGGCATGATCTTCTCCAATACACTGGTTGTAATCTCTATCAGCTCACAGTCTTCCATGTGAGACTTCAGAAGTTTTTCTTTTGCCTTTGCTAAAGCAAATGATGCTATCTTCATTGTTTGAACTGGGGAGAGGGAATCAAAATTGAATGGTCCTTGAAGCAGTTCTGGTTCATCTAATTCCATCGTTTCTTTTGTTAGGAAGTCTTTAACTTCTTCTGTAGTGTCTCTTGTCGGAGACAGAGTTTTCTTCCCTTCTATGGCCTCAGAGCTGTCATCTGGGGTTTTCTCTGTCTAATCTTTTTCTCTTCCCTTGACTTCTTCATCTTGACAACTTTTCTTATCTTTTTTTTCTTCTCCTTCAGTTCCGGAGTAGGTGGGGGGATCTGGAAGAGAGATATTTTCTTCTTCATGGACTTCCTCTTCTAGAATAGAGGAATCCAAGTCCTTAGCCCTCTCCTCACTTATTTCCTTTGGATCTTCTACATTTTTCTCTTTAGGTTCATCATCTATGTCCTCTATAACAGGGATATTGAATTTCTTGAAGGCATTTCGAAGGATACAAAAGTACAACTATCTAATGGCGAGACTCAAAAGAGCCAAGGCCATGATATACGATGAGCTATTGAAGAACAAAGTTGTCACTAATGAAACTTTTCCACTCATGGGGACATGGATGACAGAGATGGATTATGAGCTGAATGTGTTGAAGGCTAACATGACTCAAGTGAGAGAGATTCAGACTAAGGTCCATGATTTGTTAGTTGAGGAGTTAAAAGTAACCTAAGAATTACTTAGAGATGATGCTATAACTGAAGAGGCAGTGCCAACACTTGAGGAATCTATATTGATATTCAAAGACAAGTTTAAAGAAGTCACTGAAGATCCAAGGGAGCTTTTCACTGTGGACGTTATGGATGAAATGGATAAATTGAATACAAAAGTAAAGACATATGCAAAAGTAGTAGATAGCAGGACATCTATGCTAGAACCTTTGGAGGAACAAATAAAAGCATTGAAGTATGCTAAGTTGAGAGCTATGACAATCAGCAAATTCCAAGTGGATACATTCAGCCAGGCATATAATAATTACAAGAAGTCAGACATAGAGAAGTCAGTGCAGGTATATGGGGAAGATCCATCTAAATGAAGAGGGAACTACATTATGTGTCTTCCAGGGCATTTTTGTCATATTAGCACTTATTGTATGACTATATGATATTGAAGATCATAGATTATTTGAGAAGGACAGTTGTACTCCACTAGAAGATTGCCAACTAGAAACGTATGCCACTTATTCTATATGTTGACTTGGTCAATGCAATATGGACCATTGATTGTAATAGATAAATCTTGATCATATGATTTTTGTAATTGATTCTCATCCTTGTCCTATAAAAGGATGCAAAATCATAGTTATTTTCATTGAAAAGCTTAAATTGAGATTGGATTGCTGAAATGTTGGGACCAATCCTCAAGGTCAAATGTAAATATATACTCTTTTCCATACTTAATGAAGATGAAGTCCCTTTGATTACATACAATCGTAAAATTTGAGTAATCTATGAATGAATTTTGGATATGCTACTTTGATTTGCTACATCCCTTGGAATGCATTTCATCCTATACATGTCTTCATTCCTTTCCTTCAAAGTTAGCATCAATCATATTTAGCTGTGGAATGACCCGGTGAACATATGGTTTGATTTCCTTCTCTTCATGACAATATCAAGAATATATGTGGATCAATGGCTAAAGATTCATTTATTTGAGTAAAATTAGAAAGATTTAGTTTAAGTTTGTTTAATTTCATTCAATCATCATCATAATTGTAAATACATAGAAAATAATAAGCAAATACAAAGAAATATGCTGATATCTCGTAGGTAACTGAATATCTTTAGCATATTTGAGCAAATAGTATGTCAATTTGAAAATATCATGCACATAACCACTAATGATGATGAAGAACACTTAAATATCAAGTTGTAGGCATAATATTTACACAAATTCATGGTACAAGAGCATAAACAGGATAAATACAACAAGATTTAAGCTTATTTGTTGAGAATTCACAGAAAGCATGATTTATAGAGCATATCCGGATACAAATCACTTCAAACAAAAACGTAAGGCCCCTTATCGAAAACAACAATGTACATCAAACTACTGAGTAACGTCAGATGATTATGAACTAATCCACATAGACTTGGGATAATGAATTCTCTAAATTCATCAAATCTTTCAAGATGATAAAGATTTGATATGTATTCCTTTATCTATGTATGTTTATGACTAACATCATGATCAATAGATCTCCCTTGTCACCAGAATCCCCCATTGTTATTGAACCTATTGTCACTATGGGAGATAACATTTTTGTGGTGATGAGCCAGTTAATAGAATATTTTCTTATCTAATCACCATAACTCCTGAAGAAACAAACCACCAATGAAGAATATATCACTTGCATTATTACAAACTTTTAGAGGGAAAGCCTCGTAAGACCTAGATTAATTTTTATTTGAATTTAAGGTTCTTTTCTAGACTTATGATTATGGAATAGATAATCAAAAGTTGAAGCTTTTTCCCTCTACTCTAAATGAATCAACCTTATGATCGTTCATGGGCTTAATAACAGATTCTATAACTTCTTGGGATCAAATGGAGGCTACCTTCCTTGATAAATACCAAGACTATTGTAGATAGAAAAATAAACTTTTCAAAATGAAATAGATGGAGGATGAAATTTTGGAATTATGTGGATCAATTTTTATTTGTCCATATAAGATGTGGCAGCAATTTGCATGAACTTAACAAAACCATTTTTTAAGAGGAATCAATGATGAAATAAGAGAAGCCTTAAATCTTATGGGGAAAGGAGACATCGATAAATTGAGTTTCACAAAAATTATTAAATTTAGTAGAAATTAATCTCGAACATGAGCTAGTAATAGAACACAAAAAAAGGGAAAAGTAGTGGTAGCGATATCACTAAAGTAATGGAAGAACTTGCCAACCTCAAAATTGACATATTGCTCCATTTAAACACCACTCTTGATGGTGTTCAGGCAAGTAAAAAGACTATTGAACCTTTGGCCATCTATTGTTCTCAGTGTAGAGAAAAGCATCCACTTAAGGAGTGTCCATTGAATTGAATAGAGTTATATGGCATATGTGAGAAAAGTCACCCCACAAATGAATGTGAATTACTTCTTGAAATTAGGGGCGAGGGCCCTAGCTTGATTGGCTAAAAAATTTTGTTGTGGTAAAGAAGGTCACAAGGTCCAATCTCCCCCTGTCCCCGTGGTACCAGAGGGTTTGTCATGCCAACGTCACTGGTCACGTGAAAAAGGTTTACCAGGCACACTGTAATTTATAGGGGGGGCTACTTGATTCCTGCAGTCTAAAAAAATTACTTCTTGAAATTAAAAATTGACTGAAAAATGTATCACCAGTGGAAGAAGAGCTAAATTTTATAGGCCAGAAGCAATCAAATTATGGGTTTAACTAGTTTGTGAGAGAATATGGTCCAAGAGGCCCTTTTAGTTGGGAGACAAGCCAATGGAGTGGACCTTGGGGAGGCCCATCTCCACAAATGCAAATGCCACCTCAGTGGGGACCACCATGGCCTCAACCTGAGTGGATGAACTAGTCTTGGGTTACCCCCCAGTGGAAAAATCAAAATCAATAGCAACAGCCCTGGGTACCCCAATATAACCAAGGACCAAGATGCTATGGAAACCAAACACAAGCCTTACTCCCTGGACCATCACAACCTACAACCCAAAATTAAAATGATCAGGTGAATCAACCTCAGTAAACTTCTTAGCCTATACCAAACCCCAAGAATAATCAACTTCGACAACAAGTTTATAACGCCGATCCTAATACAACAACCTTGAATGTAGTAGAAATCAATGACATTCAACTACATTCCTAAAACGTCCCTTAAAAATCTCCTTTTGAGGAAGTTTCTAAGGAGGATGAGACTATGTCAAACATTGTAAAAGAAGAGTAGCCCTAGGGTAAGAAAACCAAGACAAAGAATCTTGAAGAGATCCCCAAAGATATTCCTATTCCATTCCCAAAACGACTGAGACGATCTACTCTGGAAAGATCCAAAGATCTCTAGACTACTTAGGATGACTCTTAGACGATTAAGGAACCTAGGAAGATAAACATAGAAGTACCTTTGTTACAAGAAATTAAAGTCATCCCTAAAATAAACCAAACAATCAAAAGCTTATGCTTAAAGCTTTCTAGGAGAAAATGGAAATCACCAAATACTACTCAAGTGGAGAGAAAACATGTTGATGTCTTGGCAAACAAACTAATTCCTCAGAAGTACAGAGATGTTATAAGCCCTGTTATCTCAGTGATGATAAAATAAGTGTCATTTTTAAATGTGTTGATCGATTTAGGTGTTATTATCAACTTAATGACTGCAAATATTGTACAAGCATTGACATTAACTCACATGCAACCTACAGCCATAGTTTTACAACTCGTTGATCTGTCCATCACTAAACCTGAGGGAGTTTTAGAAGATGTTATAGTTACAATAGATACTTGGGATTATGCAGTAGATTTCCTTATCCTCCAAACAAGAAAGAAGCAATCAAGGTATCCTATAATATTGGGTAGGACATGGCTATCTACTGCAACAACCCTCATTGATTATCGATTGGGAAACATGACTATATCCAATGGAAAAAGATTAAAAGTACTCTTGATCTCCCCACCTACTAAACCATTTCTCCAGTATGAGAGTAAACCATGGATAGATGATCTTATGGATTCATATGAAGAAGATGCCTCCTCGCTGGCTATGGTGACAACTGTAGAGCATTTTAAGCAATACAATGCATTAGAGGAAAATGACGAATCATCCTCCTACTTTGTCACAAAATAGGTCTCCAAATGGCTCTAGAGAAATCTAAGAGACTCCCTAAGAGCATTTAACTACCCATATTCTGAAGAAGTTGCCTCTAATATGAACTATCAACAAGCAAAAAAATTACACCAAATCATGCCTCATTGTTGTCCCTTAAATACATTAATCAATCCTTACAGGGGCATCCATTATGTCAATTTTGGTACCAAGAAAATAACTACCCAAATAGACAAACAACTCTCCATAAATAGCTGGTTGATGTCAGAAACTGAAGAACTAAGATTAACAGAGCTACTGCAAAACTATACACAAGCTTTCACATGGGAATACAAGGATATGAGGGGAATCTATCCTAGTGTGTGTACACACCTTATTTACAAAGAAGATGTTCATCCTACAAGATAGCCCCAAAGGAGAATTAATCTTGCACTAAGAGAAATGATAAAAGAAGAGATAAAGAAGTTGTTGCAGGTAGGTTTCATTTATCCCATTTCTGATAGTCAGTGGGTGTCACCACTAGTGATTGTACCAAAAAAAATGGGAAATGTCGTGTCCATATCATCTATAGGGAATTGAATAAAGCAACCAAAATGGATTACTTCCCTCTTCCTTTTATTGATCAAGTATTGGATAATTTGGTTGGTAGTCACTACTTCTCCCTTTTGGATGGGTTCAATGGCTACAACCAGATCCAGGTGGCTCTGAAGGAGTAATACAAAACCACATTTGCATTCCCTTGGGGAACATTTGGATAAAAGAATAGACTTGTGTCACACTTTCATCCAACTAAATATTTTCTATAGAAATAGTTTTAGGTGAAGTCCTTTCTTTAGAAACCATGTGGCACCTTTAAATTTGCAAAATCTGATTTCAAATTTGAAAATGGTCTTTATTTGCATAAAAAATTTAGTGAGAGAGTTTTTCCTGAAACCTTTCTAAGCGATATTATTTCACTCAAAACTATCCAGGTGGCATCCTTGTTGGCAGCCAACTCACCATTTCTCAAAATTTTCTGAAACTCTCAACTTCAATCAAATATTTCTTCACTAAAAATGTATTTTTAGAAAAATCTAAAAATACCCTTTTCTAGAGCTCCGAGTCTACAATCCAAATATATATATTTCTTAATATTTTAATTAATTTTAATATGATTTTTAAAATAAATATTGTGAGTAGGTCATTATAATTAAAGATGAGGTTGATTAGAAATTAAACAAATTATTTAAACAGAATAATTTTTTTTGAAAAATATATGGTGCACTAGAGGAGAGAATCTTATCAAAAAGGGTATAATTTGTTTTTGGAATTTTTTATAAAAATTATACAAAAATTGATGTCCCATGAAGACTATGTCATTTTGGTGATGTTTGACTTTAAAATGTTATTACAGAAAAAAATTCATTCAATTTTAATTTTTTTTTCCATGCACTAGATATTGAAGTTACGTATTTTGGGTAAAAAAAAGTAAGGAAAAAACCTTGTTATCTCTTTTTTTTTACATCCCATTGATCTCACTTTTTTCTAAAATGTTTAGCAATTCAAATTTTGCTCTTAAATTTATTTAAAAAAATATCAAACCAATTTTTTTAAAATTTTGAAAATCACAACCATAATCTTCTTCAAGAGTTCTACATTTCATTAGTTTACATCATTTTGAAATTCAAAACATAAAGGCCACTTTTATGTGGTCGAAGTTGAAATTTTTTGTCTGTGTTGGTCATTTCCTTTAAAAAGTGTGACACAAGTTTGTGCTTTTACCCATTTTCTTACAAGGTCTTACCTTTTGGGTTGTGCAATGTACCAACCACATTTCAAAGAGTCATCTTGGAAATTTTCCTAATCTAACCAACACATGTGTTGAGGTATACATGGATGATTTCACTATTCATGGGAAGACTTTCAATGAATCCCTAAAGAATCTCAACAAAGTACATGAGTGGTGTGAGGAACATCAGTTATCTTTGAATCGTGAGAAATGTCTTCTCATGATGACAGAAGGGATAGTTCTGGGTCATCACATTTCTTAAGAAGGTATGAAAGTGGATCTTAAAAAGATTGAAATCATAGGGTAGATTCTTGTACCTCAGACTCAAACAAAAGTAAGAAGCTTCCTAGGACATGCAAGTTGTTGGAGCAATCAGCCACCAGGATCAAATCTACAAAACCAAATAACCTTCCACATAAGAGAGACATGCAAAAGAATGCTATATTGCCATAATAATGATACAATAATGGATACAATAGTAAAGAGCCACTGGTTATAAAGACCAAGGTAAGACACAAGACAACACAGGATTAGGACAAGTGTCATAATCTTATGACATGTGACAACTATAGACATCTAGAAACAACTAGAATGCTTCCTAAGTCAACTTAACATGTGAACTATGTGTGATGTGTGAATATTATTTAACTAATAAATAATTAAATAATATGAATTATCCACACAAGGGTAAACCAGATAGGTAATAACCTTGTTCAAACCAACAACCCCCTTAAGTGCAACTTAGGAAAGAAATCCAAACTTAGTCATCAATTGTCGAAGCCAAAGAACCTCTTGGCTAGCTAATATTGCACCTTGCTACTTAGGCTCTATCGATGATAATGTAATAGCTGTCTACTTCTTGCAATACTATGCAATCTTGCTAGAACCAAGGTAAAAAACAAAGCTAGAAGTAGAATTCTAATCATCATCACTAGCCCAATCTGATTCAATGAAGCCCACAATCAAAGGAGATCCTGATGTGTAATGAATGCCAAAGTGTGATGTGCCTTGAATATACCTAAAGATATGTTTGGTTGCCTTCTAATGACTCTCATGTGGCTCCTGAGAGAAACAAGAGACAAGTCCAACCATAAAGGAAATATCAAGACAACTGTGTGTCAAGTACAAAAGACTACCAACCAACTGCTGATATAATGTAGCATCAATTGTGGGAGTAGTGCAACTGGTAGATAGTACAACACCTAACTGAAATGGAGTAGGGATAGGCTTGCAATCATCCATGCCAACTCTCTAAAGAAAATCAAGAGAATACATATGTTGAACATGAAGATCCCCTCGAAAGTCTGGCAAACCTAAAGACCAAGGAAGTAGTGCATAAGACCAAGATTTGTCATATCAAAATGCTCCATCAATGCTTGTTGAATACTCTAGATCATGGAGGTAGAACTACCTATGAGAATCAAATCATCCACATAAAGCACAAGGATCAAAAGATCATCTCCATGTCTCTATGTATAAACTATAGGATCGAAATGACGTGTAAAACCAAAAGCAAGTAGGAAACAATCCATCTTCTCATACCAAGCTCGAGGGGCTTTTTTGAGACCATATAATGAACGATGAAGCTTGCAAACAAGTGAAGAGTCCTACACAAAACTTGGAGGATACTCCATGTAGATCTCCTCATGAAGATCACCATGCAAGAAGGCACTCTTTACATCCATCTGATACATTGACCATTCCTAAGATGCAGCAAGAGAAAGTACAAGATGAATATAATCAATCTTGGTGACATGAGAAAAGGTCTCGAAGTAGTTAATACACTCAACCTAAGAAAAGCCCTTAGCAACAAGATGAGCCTTGTACTTGTCTATAGAACCATCAACTGCATATTTGGTGTAGTACACCCACTTGCACCAAACTACTTTTCTTCCCTTAGTAAGAGGAACAAGATCCCAAGTATGATTCTTCATTAAAGAAGAATACTCAACCATTGCACTGTCCCACTCTAGAATACCTGTGGCATTAGAAAACTTCTAAGGATCTTCTGAAATGGCATGACTCAAAAGATTGCCACTTGTTGTCTATGAATGAGTGTAGCAAGTATCTGTGGTACTACTAACAAGAGAAACAACATCCTCAAGAGTAGTGCAGGCCCATCAGGGAAAAAGTGGTGCATAAGGAGGTGGTGGAGTAGGACCATCATCAGTATCATCTTGAAGAAGAAAAATATCTTCAAGTGACGATGAAGAAGGCAGAGTATGTAGTGAGGAAGGAGAAGAAGTGGAGGAATCCACTTGTGTGAAGGACTCATCAAAATGGACATCTCTACGAAAGTAGACATCTTGAGTGACAGGATCAAATAACCTATAAACCTTCACATCCTCACAATAGCCAACAAAAATCAAAGGTTGACTCTTCTTCTCCATATCCATATGCCTAGCATTTAGAATGAATGCCTAAGCCTCACTACTGAATAGTCTAAAGAAGGATACACCAGGCTTGACATGGGATCAAGGCTCCTTAAGAGTCATATGCTGCACTACCTTGTGAGGCATACAATTCTAAATATAGTTGGCACAATTGACTGCTTTAGCCCAAAAGGTAGGAGCCATAGACCTAGACTAAATCATACAATTTGCCATCTCCTATAAAGTCCTATTCTTTATTTTGGCCACACCATTCTACTGAGGAGTGTAAGGAACGGAAAACTGATTCCATGCTCACTACAAAAATCTTGAAAATCTTGATTCACATATTCCCCCCATTATATGTGCATATATATCGAAGAGAAAGACCTGACTGCTTCTCCACAAACACCTTTTAAGTCCTGAATGTGTCAAAAACATCACTCTTGTACTTAAGAAAGTAGACTCAAAAATCAGCAATGAAAGTGAGCACATACTTGGCCTCTAAAAATGAAGGAGTTAGAAAGGAGATGAGATCACTATGAACCAACTCCAAGGGTACCAAAGATCAAGTACCCTTACACTTATGAAATGGATCCTGATGATGTTTTCCAAGTACACAACTTGGACAAACTCCCTCTCTACACGAAATCTTAGGTAGACCAATAACTAACTTCTTTTTTCTCAACTGCTGAAGATAAATGTGATTCAGATGTCCAAATCTCTCATGCCAAAGATTTCTCAAGGCATCGGCATGTGCTATAAGAGATGATCCTAATGAAGAATCAAATTCATCAAATTTGTATAGTTGAGATGAATGATCCACTCTACCTATAGCAACAACTATCTTAGGATCCTCTAATTGTCTATTAACCACATTGTAAGGAGAAAACTCAACTATCTTCTCATCCCCAAAATGAAAAATCTGATATATGGAGAGAAGGTTTGTAGAAATCTTAGGAACAAAAAGAACATCCTCAATGCAATCATCTTGCAACTAAACAGTGCATGTCCCCATGGCTGAAATCTACGAAGAGTTCCCCACTACAATTTGAGAAGTACTAGTATCAAAAAGAGTCTCAAGTAGATCAAGTGAATTTGTCATATGATGTGAAGCACATGAATTAAGTATCCAGCTATTTGAAGATGTAAGCAAGCCATGTGCCAAAAGAGTGTGTCCTTTGCTTATAGAGGAGGGCTTGGGAATTGAAATTTTATGCTTCTTCATAGCTTCCTCCAAAGCCTCTAACCTCTTAAAGCAATGAGACTCATCATAACCTATTATTCCGCAAAAAAAACAAGTGCCACCTTTCTTATTCTGTCTTTGAGGAAGAATCACTAGATTTGGAAGGATTAGGTGGAGGAGTGGGCTTGTGATCATTCTTCAGCTTTGTTTTGAAGGGAGACTCACTACCAAGGAATCCATAGTAGAATAGATGGTAGATTAAAACACCTGAAATGGACCCTTCAACTTAGACAAAATTAGGAAAATACGTTCCTTATTAGTTTTATCATGCCCACATCCTTTCAATTGTGACAAGAGCATCTTGAATTTTGCTAGAAAATCCTAGATAGTAGGAAAACCATCTGGAGAGAGTGATGTCAATGCTACCTCTAGTTGCAAGATTTAGAATTTATTGATGGTACCATACAATTCTTCAAGTTTATCCTAAACTTGCTTAGGTGTTTTACACTTCGCAATATGAAACAAGTTGTCTAATACATGCAATCCAATAATTTCCATAGCTTCATCTAATTTATTCTTATAAGAAAATCTTTCAAACTCATTAATGAAACCAAGTGGATTATCCTCTAGCATTTGCCAAAGTCCTTTATATTGCAATAGTTGTTTCATTTTTAACCTCCACGTGTGATAATTATGTGGAGTGAATGGTTGTATAGACACACTTTCTGCCATGTGTAGAAGAAAAAGCACCAAGAAGCAAAGACATAAGGGCACTTAAATCATGCTTGTCACCCTCCAAAATGTATTAACAATGTAATTGTAACCCCCCTAATAAAGTACAATGAAAATTAATTACGTTTTGTGCAATCAACAAGCTTAAATCAATCATTTATAACACATGGTGATTTTTACAATTTTGAGAAATAAATGCTTGTCAAGGGGAAAATCAGAGGTTACAATCAAATTCCTTGCAATTTTCTGAGCAATTTCAAAAAAACTTTCTCGACTCATTCCAACTTTGATACCATGTTGGAGCAATCAACCACTAGGATCAAATCTACAAAATCAAATAACCTTCTACACAAGAGAGACAAGAAAAATAATGCTATATTGCCATAATAATGATACAACAATACTGGATACAATAGTGTACAAAGAGGCCTTGGTTATAGAGACCAAGATGAGACACAAGACAACATGGGATTAGGACAAGTGTCATAATCCTATGACCAATGTGACAACCGAGACATCAAGAAACAACTAGAATGCTTCCTAAGTCAACTTAATATGTGAATGATGTGTGATGTATGAATATTATTTAGCTAATAATTACCTAATAATATGAATTATCCACACAAGAGTAAACTAGATAGGTAATAACCCTGTTCACACCAATTCAAGTTACTATAGGAGATTTATTGAAAACTTCAACAGAATAACCAACCCATTGTTTACACTCTTCAAGAAAGACTCTAAATTCAACTGGACCACACAATGCCAAGAATCATTTGAGGCTATACAAACCTTGATAATTACACCTATTATTGTTGTCCTATTTTAGCAAAGGCCAAAATAGCCCAAAAAATCCCACCTTTATTCCATTAGGAATATCCAATCTGAGAAAGATTAAATGGAAGAAAGTCTCTTTTCCAAAATCCTAAAATTTCTAAGTATTTTGCCCTTATTTTACCTTAGTTAGAAAAATATGAGTTTGGCAAACCTTTGGTTTGCCGATTGGTTGGTTCACTAACTAAAGGAGATAGTAGGAGAGCGGAATTCTTTAAGGGAACATAATGCAAAGAAAGATTTTGTTGGCAAACTTAGCAGTTCATGAACCCGAAGGTTTGTTGATGGGAAAGTTTCTTGACAAACCAATTCACTAATAGAGAAAAGTTTCAAAGGCAAGGTAGAAGAGATGAAGACAAGTCTTAGTCAACAAATTTTGATTTTGATGAACTCAAAGTGTGTCGATCAGTGAAATCGCTGACTAAAGTGGCAAAAGAGGAAGGAAGAGGTTCCAACAAAGATGATAGTCGGCCAAAGACAAAGGAAAGGGAAGTTGATCACTTGGTTGGTAAATTCATGAAATGGTGAAATTGCCGACAAGTTCATGGTTTTCCAAATTCGCCGATATGGTGAAAAGTGAACAAAGGAAAAAAGGAAAATGGAGCAAAATGGAGAGTAGTTTCTAAAAAGTAAAGCAAGAAATGTAAGGCGTAAAGCAAGGCAATGTTTAGAAAAGGAGGATTTCACCAACCAAGGAACAATGGAAGAAGATAAAGGATTTATCTAAGGCAAAGAAAAGGAAAGAGAAGGAGAAATTAGGAAATCAGTGAAATCACAAACTCATCGATCAATTCGTGGCTTCTCTAGTTCGCCAATAAGGTGATTTGCTGAATAGAGGCCCAAAAGAAGAAAACAAGAAGATCTGATGGTTTGCCAAATGGAGATTTTACTGACCAAAGGGAGATTAAGAAAGGAAATAAAAAAAGAGATAGAGAGAAGAGTTCACTAGAAGGCAAATTTGCCGACAATGAAAATTGTAGGCGCCGAAGGCCGAATTGAAAAATAAACACTTTTCAAGTGTTGTAAAAGCTTGCAGGGCATGATTTCCCCAAATCATGCCATTGTTACAGAACAAATTAAATACCTGAAAGACAATATTGTAGATAAGTCAGATTTATGTAGTTGAAATAGTTAAAATCTTCAATGTGCTTGTATGCACAAAAAACATAATAAATTTGTAGGTACCATGGAAGGACTTCAAACCTTCCCTCTTCAATGCACCTGACACCCATGCATGTAGGCAATCTTCTTTTGTATCTTTTACAGGCTTGATAGAGCATGGCCACCATCCCTATTTGCAGATTTCCTGATGGGGCCATGAGATGAATTAAATGCAACATGGATGCCTAGGAAAAGTGGTTGACAAAAATTTAGTACCTGTAGCTACGCAACAATTGCAAAATTTATACATACATGAAGAAAGATGTAATTGTTGTTAGCTATTATTTTGGGTCATTCTACAGGAAAGGAGAGTTTGTTATAGTTTGAGACCTTGTAATGCATTACAAGAGCCAGTCGAATCTAATACATTGTTCTTGACGATAAGCCCTTGATGTCTCTGATTGTGGTTCACCCATGAATGTAACTAGTTATTTTGTGTCTATCTCTTCTACAATGAATTCTTCTTTTGTAATGGTTATTTAGCCTCTATGATCAATATAATCACTAATATTTTGTATCTCTTTATGCTTCTACTTTGTGTTCACTTGAAAATTGTAGGCTTATTCTATGGATAAAATGGTCCCTCCTGTAGTTATAGTTTTCTATTCCGAACCTCTATTAAAGTTGTAAGTCTATGTGAATCCATATTAGTATTTGAGATCATTACTATGTTATGTTAGTCCTAGCTAACACTATAAATCTAGTGCATCAACTTTTAGTTTTAGTTCTTCCTCTTCCCCTTTTCCCTATGAGTATAGCATTAGATTTAGTTGTCATTCTTTGGACCTTAAGTCCAGAAAGAGGAACTAACCTTCTCTAGAGGTTTGGTCTCAATTGCAAGGTCCCACACCTTCAGACCATTCCCATTTTGTCATTAGAATGCTTGAATAGATTCCAAGTGGGGTCCAATTCCAAGTGATACAATTATCAAAGGACCAAACTGGGAGGAACATTTTCACATCCATGCTGACACTTCTAACCAAGCTATTGGAGTAGTCTTAGGGAAAGTAAGTGAATCTAGAGGAATGCATGCTATATATTACATCAACGAAAAATCTAAATCCTATAAAAAAGAATTACACAACCACATAAAAAGAATTTCTAGTAGTAGTATATGTCATTGACAAATTCCTCCATTATATCACATGATATAAGGTCTTTGTTCACACAGACCATGATTCTATTAGATATCTCATGAATAAAGTCATGGTTGGGGGCATAATCATTAGGTGGTTATTACTATTGCAAGAGTTTGATGTAACTATCATTGATAAACCAAGAAAGGATAATGTGGTTGCTGAATTTTTATCCAGATTAACTGTGTAGGGGAACATTGAACTAGTCGATGATGCATTTCTAGATGAACATCTTTTTCTATTTCCATACAATCTCCTTTATTTATTGATTTGGATAATTACCTAGCTATAGGAAAATGTCTCCCATACTTCAACCATAAGGAGATAAGACGATTAATAAGAGATAGTTCCATGTATAAATGGTATTCTATTTAAAAATTGCCCTGATCATGTGTTGATAAGATGTGTGTAGAAAAAAAAAGTCTATGGCATCATTTGATCTTTCCATGATGAACACTCAAGAGGACATGTTTCAACTCTCTAAACTGGACACAAGATCTTGGGAGTTAGATAGTTATGGCAAATGATGACAAAGGGCATTCAATAGTATGTCAAATAATGTGATTAATGTCAGCAAATGGGACGTCCTACACCAACCAGAGAAATGCACATCCATCCTCAAGTGGTCCTTGAACCATTTGAGAAATGGGTAATTAACTTTGTAGGACCTATTGACCCACCTTCCAGAGGAAATCATTACATTCTAGTATGCATAGATTATGTCACCAAATGGGTTGAAGTGAAGGCTCTACTAGCTGCAAAAGAAGAAAAAGTAGCAAATTTCTTGTACAAGAACATTTTACAAAGGTTTGAAGCTCCAAGGGTCCTTGTCTCTTATCAAGGACCATAGTTCATGTCTTCCATGATCAAACAATTCTTGGATAGGTATCAAATCAATCATCAGAAATCTTCCCCGTATCATCCTCAGAGTAATGGTCAGGTAGAAGTAACAAACAAGGAATTGGAGAATACCCTTACAATTTTTTTTTGAAAAAAGGACCAATTGGGTAGAAAGAATGATAGGAGCTATTTGGGCCTACAATACCACATGGAGAACCACTACTAACTTTACTCCCTATGAGTTAGTTTATGGGAAACAATTGGTGCTCCCTATTGAATATGAAGTGGAATCCCTGAGAACAACACTTGAAGTAGGTATTGACTTAATAGAAGCCCAATAACATAGGATCATGTAGCTAAATAGAATGGAGGAACTGCATCATACAGAGTTGATTCAGAAACAAAGGAAAGAATGACATGATAAACACATCCTCACCAAGCAATTGAAGAAAGGGGATTGGGCTTTACTTTATGATTTAAAATACCAAGATCTGAAAGGGAAATTGAATACTCGATGGTTGGGACCATATGAAATAAAGGAGACTTTTAGTAATGGTGTTGTCCAGCCATCACCTATTGATGGAGATCAATGAGTTCTTCTAGTAAATGGACACAGATTAAAGTTATATCACAAGCCAGCATCTAAGGAAGAGTTCTCTATAGAGTTGCAATCTTGAATAGACCATTTCACCATGGAGGACCTCTCTTCCATGGGGGTTATGCTCTAATCTCTCAAAAGGAATTTGCAGCCCAAATGAAACAAGAATGTTGAAAACCAAAAATGGTGGCCCTACCTAGTAGGGAAGATTGAAAACTAGAAATAGCAATCTTTCCTTGGAAATTTCCTCTTTATCAAAATAAGACTCCTTTTGAAGTTTCTGAAGGTTTTGAATGATGTACTGTAAATACCTAGATGGCTCCAGACAACTCCAGATATCTCCAGATGGATCCAAATGGAAATAGATAGTACCACAATAATAAATACGTACCCCAAATCACATCTCCACTTGAAAAGCAAGTTCAGTAAAAGTTGAAATGATGTTGTCTTGTGAAGTAAGTACTCTACATAAATATATTTTCTTTCTTAAAATAATTATAATCATTTTAATGTATATATGTGCCATGTACACCCCTTACATGCCCAACACATACTTCCCTTCTGTAAGCACACAGATCAATGTGGCATGATAAACCAATGTAATCATTCAAAAGAGGGCATGTGGCACAAGAGAATTCCCAAGGACAGTTGGCAGGGGCATGTACCATCTAATCATGATGACAAATTTTCAACGATATACCATAAATGGAAATTAATAAGTTTTAAAAGGTAATCATGATTAAATTTTGTAATTATAAATGGTCATTAATTACAAGAATCTTTGACAAATGAGAGTTTTCATTAGCTCTAGATTTGAATAGATGAGGCACTAAAGATGGCAACTCAACAAGACCTCACACACACAACAACTTAAAATTAGAGTGTTCGAAGTACAGGCTGTACAGTTCCACTTTGTATGCCATTACTCTTGAAATAATGGCAAGGTTAATTCCAGGGTCCTTCCACATTACATGTATTGATGTCATCATCAATTGGGAAAAATAGTTTGGAAACCTACTAAACTCACTTCTCCTCAATCACAGACACATTCACTTCTCCTCTTTGTCATGTTTAGCATCAATTGAAAGACATTTAGTGGGTAAGCAATAGAGAAATGAGCAACAAGTAGAAGGCAAAACTAGAGAATGCAATCTTGGATCAAGCCAGTGCTAATATTTTCTAGTAGGCAGGTTGGATAGGGTTTCTCTAAAAATTTGAAGGGTATGAGGAAGAGTTGGTGGAGGAGTTCATCACTAACTTCTATTAGACCTTCTCTAAAGTGAAATGGGTAAGGATTCCTATAAGCCCTACTCTCATTAGCCAAATTTTAGAAATCCTAGAAGTAGGAGTAGACTTGTTTCAAACTAAGCCCTCATATGAACAGTTAATTCAAAGCTTCCATGTTGCTCTAGAGTCCTTGCCATGATATTGTTGCAAGTATGGGCCTAACCAGTATTGTCATTCATGTCAACATACTCCTGTTGCATTGATGATAAGGATTGGATGAGCTGTATGCTGAGGATATTGAGAAAATTAGTCCTATCAGGAACAGAGAAGAACAGTGAAGACAGTGAGGTAAAAGATCCCATCTAAGATGAATATCAGAGGTTATGCTTCAAATGGTTTGTAGATACATGTCTTAAGATGATCTAGTAAAGATTTTAGAGGTCTGCATGAAAATATGAAGAAGTTATGGCCACTTAAGTAAAACTAGTTCTGGCAGATGTTAAGAGGTGACAGAGTGACACATATAGGTCTGGTAAGATCTAGAAATGCAATATCCTATTCTATAGATTTGGTGGAGTGTTTAGGAGGTCAATGTGAATTGACAAGTCAATTGGTTCATGGTCTAGAGGTCCGCAAGCATCTATTCCAATATGACAGTGATGACAGACTGTGTTCTTGAGGTTCTGGATGAAGGATAGAATGATTTCAGTAAGCAGAAGTAGTATGGATGTTTCTGGTGATTCAGGAAAGCTTGTGGAGGTCTTTGGATTTTGTCCAATTCGTGGTGGTGGTCCACATTGAAGATTGAGCTCTTAATTAAAGAATTACTTCCACATGATGATGTTCTTCCTAAGTCTGGCCGACCAGATGAATTACACATCCTATGGATGATCTTGAAGATGTTCTATGGAAAATGGCATGTTCCTAAAGGAAGATTGAAGTCTCAGATCTTTGTGGCTGACAGTGTGTTGATTTGCGTGAAGTCCATTTGTAATTAGTTATGTTGTATTTATGCATTTGCTCTATAATGTATGCTGACTTGGATGATTATCCCTAAGTTGATGTTGTGTATAAATAAGGAGTTGTAAAGTCATTTCAAAAGCTCTTGTGGAGATGAGGATGTGGTAGAGAGAAGCAGAGCAAAAGTATTGAGCTTAAATGGAATTGACTCAAGCATGGTGAAGATGCTATTCTTCAGATCAAGTATGTAATACTTATTATTCTATAGACAGTGTTTCCCTTGTAGGCAGTGGGTCTCTTGTGAATAGTGTGCATGGGCAGTGAGCCCTAATTAGCATGTACCATTTTGTTCTTTCTATTTTTCTAACAGAGAATAGAATCTTGGGTTAGTCACCCCATGGTTTTTCCCTTAACCAGGTTTTCCACGTCAAAAATCTTGGTGTCTTATGTGTTAATGTGTTTCTTCTCTTGAATTATTGCATTATGTTTCCATGATTGATTTATTATTATGCTACTAAATTAAGAAAAGGATTTAAGAGATTAATTGGAAGAAAGTCTTCGACAACTGATTTACCCCCCCTCTCAGTTGTCCATCCTAAATCTAACAATTGGTATCAGAGCCAAGTTCCTCTAAAAGGAGCTTAACTACTTGATGAGATCCAGGATGCCATCCTACAAGAAGGATAGTCCAATGTTTGATGGAACCAATTTTACTCTTTGGAAAAGTCACATGGAATGCCATTTGCAATGTATGGGAATGTAGTATTGGATCATGGCTTCAAAGAAGTATGTTCCTCCAAAGAATGGTCTGAGTACCATAGATGAAATCAGAGATGCTTAAAATAATCTTCAGACTAAAAAAGCCCTTCTAAGTGCCTTGTCTGATTCAGAATTGACAAATGTTATTGATCTAAAAACTACATATGAGATTTGGCAAAAACTAGAACTTCTACAGGAAGGAGACAAGTATGTTAAATGTGCCAAGCTACAGAGTCTATAAGGAAAATTTGAAAACCTGAAGATGAGAGAAGATGAAAATATCACTTCATTTATGCCAAGAGTAAATGAGCTTGTTTGTGGCATTAGATGTGAATCTTGGACGAAGATGAGATTGTTGGCAAAGTTCTCAAATCCCTTCCTGATTCTTACAAATATAAGGTTGCTGTTATTGAAGAATTAAGATCCTTTTTAGGTATCACAAGAGATCAATTGGCTGGTAAACTAGTTGCATTTGAATTGACTGAGTTCGGAGATACCCCTCCTAAGACTGAATCTGCATTCAAATCTAGTGCCTCTATAAAAGGAAAACAAAAGTTTGATCTGGGAGAGAACTCTTCAAGGAAACTATCATGATATGAAAAACCAAGAAAAGACCTAGAAGAAGATGAAGCAGAAGCTACTCAACTTGAAGCCCTTATTGCAAAAAGACTGTCAAGAGGATCCGGTAAGTATGAGGGGAAATTGCCTTTTAAGTGTTTTAACTACAATAAGATTGGTCATTTTGCCTCAAGGTGCTAGAAATATTTTCAAGGCCAAATCCTAATAGATCAAGGTTCCAAAAGAATTGTTACTATGTTCATGAAGATGATGATAATGAAGGAGTAACAGATGATGAATCAGAGATAGGAAACAAATCCCGAAGTGACTGGGTGTTTATTACCATCAAGGAAGAAGATCCAATGCCCTTTGAATCTGCTAGTCATAAAATTGTAGAAAGAGCTCTAGCTGTCCAAGTTGAAGAAAAGAATGATTGGGTCATTGAAAGTGGATGCTCTCACCATATGATAGGTGACAAAAATAAGTTCATAGATTTGGAAAGGTATGAAGGAGGAGTGGTAAAGTTTGATGATAATTCTACTGGTAGAATCAGAGGTAAAAGAACAAAACTAGTAATGTACTATATGTTGAAGGTCTGAAGCACAATCTTCTCAGCGTTTGACAGTTGGTGGACAAAGGTTATGATCTTTGATTCAAGAATGGAAAATGCAAGATATTTCAAAGTTTCAAAATAGAGATTGTATCCGATACTCAAACAAAAGGTAATATCTTCCACTTAGTTGGTACTGGTAAAAGTTGTCTATTTGTTCAAATTGATTAGAGTTGGTTGTGGCATAGGAGAATGTGTCATGTGAATTTTGATAATATCATCAAGATAAGAAACACTCAAGCTGTAAGAGATCTTCCAAGATTGGTGAAACCTACAAATAGTTTGTGCAAAGAATGTCAGTTGGGTAAACAAAGCAGAATCTCATTCAAAAGAAAGGAACAATCTTCTACTGGATTATTGGACTTAGTTCATATTGACCTATGTGGTCCGGCAAGAATCAGAAGTGTGTAAGGTGATAGATACTTCATGTTATTAATTGATGACCATTCCCAGATGATGTGGGTGACTTTTCTAAAAGAGAAATCAGAAGCGCTTGAGAAATTCAAAATATTCAAGGCTATGGTAGAGAAGGAAACTGGATTAAAATTAAAATGTCTAAGGTCTAGTAAAGGTGGAGAATTCACATCCGGTGAGTTCATAGAATTCTATGAGAAACATGGAATAAAAAGATAGTTGTTTGCTCCTAAGACTCCATAGCAGAATGGAGTAGTGGAGAGAAAGAACTGGACTATCTAGGAAGCATCTAGAACCATGATGATGGAATCAAATGTTCCTCAGATCTATTGGAGAGAAGTTGTAAGCACTACAGTCTATACTCTCAATCGAATACAAATCAGAAGCAATACCAGTAAGACTCCTTATGAACTTTGGTTTGGCATCACTCCCACTGTGAGGTATTTCAGAGTCTTTGGTAGCAAATGTTACATTAAAAGAGATGAAGATCTAGGAAAATTTGATGCTAGAAGTGATGAAGGAATATTCTTGGGTTAGTCTACTCAAAGCAAAGCATATCGGTGTTATAACAAGAGATTAAGGAAGATTGTAGAAAGTACAAATGTGAAGGTTGATGAAGGTATTAAAAAACCCTCAAGGTTTTATGAATATGATGAAGATGATCAAAATGATGTTTTGTTCAAGAAGTCCAAGCTCCCTCTAAAATTTAGATTCAGAATGATTTGGTAAATCAGGAAGAAGAAGAGATAAGTTTGAATAAACCTGTTCAAGAATCAGAAGTGCAAGAAACTCCCAAAGTTCCTAGGTATGTAAGACTGAATCACTATGAAGATAGATCATAGGTGATAAAAGAAAAGGTGTACAAACAAGAAGAAGGATCACTCAAGATTTAGAAGAGTATTGTCTAATTTCAAAGATTGAACCTAAGACAGTGAATGAAGCTTGCAATGATGTAAATTGAGAAAAATCACACTTGGGATCTTGTTCCCAAACCTAAAAACAAGAATGTGATTGAAACCAAATGGGTCTTCCAGAATAAACTAAATTAAGATGGTGAAGTAGTTAGAAACAAAGCCAGATTGGTCTGCGAAGGTTACTCCCAAGTAGGAGTTGATTTTGAAGAAGATTTTGCTCGGGTGGCAAGAATTGAAGTAGTCAGATTATTTCTTGCTTTTTCTACCTTCAAGGATTTCAAAGTATATCAGATGGATGTCAAGTCTACCTTCCTAAATGGTGACTTAGAAGAAGAAGTTTACATTGAGCAACCGGATGGTTTTCAATTGTCTGATCATGGTGATATGGTCTGCAAGTTGAAGAAAGCATTGTATTGACTCAAGCAAGCCTCAAGAGCCTAGTATGAAAGATTGGATAAGCATCTTTTGAAGATTGGTTTCAACAAAGGTACTACTAATAGTAATTTTTATTTCAAAATTAATCATGAAAATATCTTGATTGTTGAAGTGTTTGTTGATGATATCATTTTTGGAGGAAGAGATAGTATGTGCAAAACCTTTGGAAATCAAATGAAAAGTGAATTTGAGATGTCCATGTTTAGGGAAATGAATTTCTTCTTGGGTTTGCAAATCACTCAAACAAAGAAAGGAATCTTCATTTCTCAGACCAAATATGTGAAAGAATTGTTGAAGAAATTTGGGATGGAAGACTCAAAACCAATGAATACTCCCATGGCAACTAGATGTAAATTGAGCAAAGATGATGACTCTCCTAAGGCTAATCAAAAAAAGTATAGGTCAATGATTGGAGGACTATTGTATCTCACTCAAACTAGACTTGACATTATGAATGTTGTTGGTCTTGTTGCTAGATTCCAAGCTGATCCTAGAGAATCTCATGTCATGGCAATCAAGAGAATTTTTAGATATCTAAAAGGGACAGTTGAGTATGGATTGTGGTATTCCAGAGATCATGATTTTCCTCTTCATGCATATACAGATGCGGATTGGGCAGGAGATGTGGATGATCGGAAGAGTGCCAGTGGTGGAGCATTCTTTTTAGGGAAGAGATTGGTTTCTTGACTAAGCAAGAAATAAGAGGCAATATCTCTATCCACTATAGAAGCATAATATATTGCAGCAGTAGGTAGTTGCACTCAAGTATTGTGGATGAAGCAAATACTAAGAGATATCAGAGTGGGGTATGAAGAACCTATCACAATCTTCTGTGATAATTCAAGTGCAGTTAACATATCAAAAAATCCTATGTTGCATTCAAAGACTAAACATATATCCATCAAGTTTCAATTTTTGAGAGAGCAAGTGAACAAGAATGAAGTTCGATTGGAGTTTGTGCCTTCCAAGGATCAGATTGTAGATATTTTTACTAAACCTCTACCTAAGGACTCTTTTGAGTATCTCAAGGAGGAGTTAGGGGTTATTACCCCTCCAGTTCTGAATCAAGGTGCACTGATGTGCATCAGTCTGGTGGATCTCACAATCATATCTTGTGGTCTGGATTGATGATGGGAAGCTGCTACTCAGGGGGAGCAGATGATATGATTTTGAAGTGATGCAAGTATGTGCCCTTTGCCATTGATGTCAAAGGGGGAGAGAAGACATGTGAAAAATAAGTAGATGCTGATCAAAGGGGGAGCAGTAAAGGAAGAGAAGACATGTGAATGGTTGTTGTTGTTGGGGGGAGTTATGTTAGTGAGCAGAAGCTCTTGTCTTGATGGTTAAAATGGTTTTTCACATCATATGTTGCCATCAATGACAAAGGGGGAGATTTTACAAGTATGGGCCTAACTGGTGTTGTCATTGATGTCAACATACTCCTGTTGCATTGATGATAAGGATTGGATCAGATGTATGCTGAGGATATTGAGAAAATTAGTCCTATCAAGAACAAAGAAGAATAGTGAAGACAGTGAGGTAAAAGATCCCAGCTAAGATGAATATCAAAGGTTGTGCTTCAAAGGGTTTGTAGATATGTGGCTTAAGATGATCTAGTAAAGATTTCAAAGGTCCTCATGAAGATATGAAGAAATTATGGTCACTTACGTAAAACTGGTTCTGGTAGATGTTTAGAGGTGACAAAGTGACACGGATAGGTCTGGTAAGATCCAAAAATGCAATATCCTATTCTACAGATTTGGTGGAGTGTTTAGGAAGTCAATGTGAATTGACAACTCAATTGGTTCGTGGTCTAGAGGTCCGCAAGCATCTATTCCAATATGACAATGATGACATACTATGTTCTTGAGGTTCCGAATGAAGGAGAGAATGATTTCAGTAAGTAGAAGTAGTATGGATGTTTCTGGTGATTCAGAAAAGCTTGTGGAGATCTTTAGATTGTGTCCAATTCATGTTGGTGGTTCGCATTGAAGATTGAGCTCGTAATTAAAGAATTACTTCCGGATGATGATGTTCTTCCTAAGTCTAGCCGACCAGATGGGTTACACATCATGCAGATGATCTTGAAGATGTTCTGTGGAAAATGGCATGTTCCTATTTAAGGAAGATTGAAGTCTCAGATCTTTGTGGTTGACAGTGTGTTAATCCGCGTGAAGTCCTTTTGTAATTAGTTATGTTGTATTTATATATTTTCTCTGTAATGTATGCCGACTTGGATGATTATCCCTAAGTCGATGTCTTGTAAAAATAAAGAGTTGAAAAGTCATTTCAAAAGCTCTTTTGGAGATGAGGATGTGGTAGAGAGAAGCAGAGCAAAAGTATTCAGCTTAAATGGAACTGAATCAAGCATGGTGAAGATGCTATTCTTTAGTTCAAGTATGTAATACTTATTATTCTATAGACAGTGTGTCTCCTGTAGGTAGTGGGCCTCTTGTGAATAGTGTACATGGGCAGTGAGCCCTAATTGGCATGTGCCATTTTGTTCTTTCTATTCTTCTAACAGAGAATAGAATCTTGGGTTAGTCACCCCATGGTTTTTCCCTTAACCGGGTTTTCCACATCAAAAATCTTGGTGTCTTATGTGTTAATGTGTTTCTGCTCTTGAATTATTGCATTATGTTTCCATGATTGATTTATTATTATGCTGCTAAATTAAGAAAAGGATTTAAGTGATTAATTGGAAGAAAGTATCCAACAACTGATTCACCACCCCCTCTCAGTTGTCCATCCTAAACCTAACAGATACATCATCAGCAGAGGTGCTACTAAGAGAATTGAAAGGACTCACCTCTAAGAACCATGGAGGACTATGGTCCTATGGATCATGAAGTTTTCTACTTGTGAAGGATAGTATAGAGTTGTCTTGGGCTCTGGCATGTGCATGTTAATTCACTTATGGCATGGGGAAAATAGACCTAAGTGCCTAGTAAATCTCCCTACTTATTTACACATATATCTACTAAACATGATGGCTAAGGTAAAAAACTAATAGGCAAATCAACCATCACCAAGTTGATTTATTTGATCACTAAACAACACTTCATCTTACAAGAGGATGGTCAAGAAAAATGGGAGGATTTCCACAAATTCAAAACAAGGAAAAAGAAGACCAAGAAACTCCAAACTTCTTCCATTTAATTTTCTATGGAGCCAGAAGCACACTATTTCAGATGGATCTAGAGAGTTGTAGAGCAATCTGCCTAAAAAGAGAAAGGTGAAGAAATTGTTGCCTCTTCCCTTGCACCAACATATTATACTAGAACATTTATCATTTTGTTAGATGATGAAGGGAGCACTATGGCAAGGAAGGAGGTGGCCACAATTTCAAGAAGCCTCTCCACCCCGAGGTACAAAGAGAAGAGGAAACCTCTAAACCTCTCTAGAGGAAAGGGAAGGAACCATAGGTGGATATTACTACTAGAGGTGAGGAAGAAGAACAAAACCTCAATTCTCTGGCCCTTTCAAAGGTTGAGCATGATTTGAGGGAATGCTAGAAACAACTGGAAACCCTGACCCAACTATTGAGGACTAGGGATGGAGAGCAAAAGAAAAACCTATAGAAAGATGCTTGAGAAAGAGAAGAAAAAGACAAAATAGTCTCTGAACTACAAAAAGACTTGGAGTGGCAGAAAGCTCAGATTACACAAAAAGATGCCCAGATTTCTACTCTTGCTCAATGTCTAGCACAACTTACCCCTACACTAGTAGCATTACAAATTTATGAAGTCAATGTCCAACTATCTAAGGATAATATCAAGCTCAAGAGGTAGAACATATAGCTCTGAAGAGATCTAGAGAACCTTCAAGTCAAAAAGATTACAACCAAAGAACAAATTGTCCTTCCCTATGAAACAGGTGAAACCCTTTTGGCACAATGACAACCCTCAGGTGTGTATGCATTATTCTTATGAGAACAATTTCTGTGATGGAAGTTGTTACGCATTAGCTGCAATTTTCCCTTTGATTTTGAAAATGACAAAGAATTCATGGAAACCTACATGCAAAACCATAAAGAACAACAAAATATTCTATGTGAGTTCTTCCAACATGGGCATATCATGGGGCATGTTAATACTTCCATGTTGAATTTATATGTGGGGAAACTCTAGCTCCAGAGCTATCTTTCTCTTTTAAGAAATAACAGGGAATGGGAAGAAAGAATGGAGAGTACAACACAACAATTATAAATATTGGTCTATTAATGAGGCATGAATCCCCTAAAACCACATGGTATACCAAGGACTTCAAAGCTCAAGTTTATAGGTAGGGTATAAAGGACCAATATGTGGAAAATTTAAACTCCTACATTGCAAACTTTCACAAAGTTGCCAAATTTCTTCCCAATGTAGCTTCTCAAAGATGTATTTTCCATTATGAGGATTTGCCTGATTGCTTCAAACATCAGGAGCCAATCTCCTCACTTAATCTCAGATGGATGTTTGCAAGAGTAGAGAAATTGGTCACTCTCATCCAAGAACAGAAGTAGAATTAGATTGGAATGAGATTCCATCCACAACTCTTCCTAATGTCAGCGCCCTCCTCAGTGCACACGGACCAATGCGATAGCAGAAAGTAGAAAAATGGTATGCAAGGGTCATAGAGAATGATGGTTTTGTAGCTAACTTGGGTGGCAACTTTTCAACTACAAAATATATGACTATGATTGCAGCTAGATCTTGGAGGAGAAAAATGTCACTGATGAATATGTTGTTCATCATTCACAAAGAGGACATGGCTAGGATTCATCATGGGGGGATGATGAGGCAAATTAATGACTATTTTAATCTCTACATAAGTCTTTCCAAAAACTTTGATATTGTGATATGACATATATATAAAACATTATTATGATTATAACTATCTTTTGAATGAATGGATATGCATGCTTAGTCCTTATTTCTTTTAGATAAAATCTTTTGACAATTATTGTGAATTTTGCTTTAAAGTTTATGTTATAATGAGTTCTTCTCAAAGTTATATGTTGATTTCATAAGGGTTATAGCATAGAGCTTTCCAAAAGCCTCTGGATCCCTCTGGAGCTTCCCTTCTAATGAAGATCCCAAACTCCAGGTGGCTCTAGATTCCTACAACATTGCAAAGGAATCATCCTCCCCTTTGAGTCAATGATTATTGAAGCAAAATCTAGGCTTATTTTGAATCTCAATGATGAGAATCACGGAGAACTCTAGTTGTCAATTCTAGTGCCACAATTCCTTGACAAATCTAGAACTCTGGTTCAAAGTTATTTGGTTTAAGATAACTAAAACTAATTCCCCAGTTCATGATCGCACCATTGGAAACCTGTTTGACTACCATCCATCATGCTCAATTCAGAATTTTATCTAAAGCTTCAAATTAAAGGAACTTTTGAATATATGAATAAGTGACTGGTTATGTCCAAGTTTTTCTGTAGCTAAGTTTGGTGTAGTTATTTTAATGAATAAAGGCTCGATTGTATAAGTAGGAGCCTAGTAGATTCTTAGAGCTAGTCTCATTTTGAAAAGTCTAAATTACTATTTTCCTGAAAGGATTTTTTTTCCATCGTGTATCCATGCCCATTCAGGTTTTGATTCAATGAAAATAAAGAGGAATTTCTGTTCAAGTTGTTTTAGCATAGGAGGATCCTTCTTACTGGGAAAGTAGGGTCTGCTTCCCCAATGAAGGAGATATCTTGGTACACCTTTCTATTTTTCTTTTCTTATCTTCTTATGTGTGTTAGAGTCAGTTGATGTGTTTTCTGTGTATGAGTGTTTTAGTATTTAAATACCAAAAAGAGTTATGTTATGAAATATTTCACCTTGTGAAATGATGGTAGTTTATTCTGTTGAACTGGTATTGTGGAAGCAAAGGCTGAATAGTTTGATTTTCTAGTTATTTACTTTAGCAGTTCATTCCAGTTGTGTGATAAGATAGTTTTCAATGATTTAGCAATTCAATTTGATTCACATAGTTTACTTGTTACAAAGTAGTTTAGACATTTTTTATTCCAACATGTGTGTTTATTTTGAGCAATTAGAATAGTTTGAATTTCAGCATGTCTATTTCTTTTAGTATTTAGAATAGTTTTATTTCCCATATTTGTCCTTTCAGTCTACTTGGATTTGGATCCATACTCAAACCCCCAAGAGAGTAAACCTTACTGCAGATCATTCCAAACACCTCCAGATTGATAAAATTAAATGATGACGAATTAAAAGAACTATGCTGACCTCATCATCTACAATATTATGATGATCATTGAGCATGAAGATCACTGAGAAGAACTCTTTCTTTTACACAAAGCTCCTTGGAAGCCCTACCTGAGTCTAGTTCTTCTTGAATAAGTTTCAATTGGACCTTGATATCTTTTTTTTGAGTGAATATATTATCAAAGGAGTTTTTGTTCCAAATCTTGATATTTTACTTAACAAATATGAGATTTTGGACAACATTGAACATATTAGACCCAACATGATCCTAATTCCACCAATTTGCAATTAGATTATTCAGATCAATATGGTGGGTCTACATCACCTCAAATCTAAAGGGAAAATATTTTTTCTTGACAAACAACTTATAATTTAAGATAAGAGGAGTATGATCTGACCCAAATCTAAGTTGAGTACATAGATTGTATTTAGCAAGAATATCCTAGTTAGCTGAAATAAAAAATCAATCCAATTTTACCTAAATGAGTTTGTTCCCATCTCTTTTATTGGACTGGGTGAAGTTAAGCCCCTCTAACTCTATCTAAAAGACCTCCCTTCTGAAGGAAGTTGTCCAAACCATCATGTTGTTACAGAAGTCAGAGGAGCCACCCATTTTTTTGAAGGGTAGAGTTGAGAGTTGAAGTCTCTAGCTACCATCCATTTGTTGCTAGTAAAGGAATTCTTGGAGGTTAAGAGTGTTTCCCAAATATTCTGATATTGAACCAAATTTCTAGGAGAATATATATTTGACATCACACATTCAAGCTAGTTGATCTTACTTTTGAACAAAATATTATGGAAATGTTTGTTTTTTGAGACAAGCATACCTCCTAGATACTGAGGTTTCCACATAGTATCTTGACCATGAGAGGTACCCTCAACGTTTTTAGATATAAACTGAGAAAAAGGCCAAATGTACCTACTGACTTTACCAAAATCTTTAGAACTTATCTTAGTTTCTTGAGTAAAAGAATATCTACTCTCATGTCCTTAATGATTTTTCAAAACATGTTACTTATGGGGTTGTTTAGTCCCCTAATGTTCCAAGAAATAATATTGATTTTTGCTTCTCTAGAGCCCACTTGCTCCAAAGTTTTCTATCTTCCATTATCCAAATCTTTGGCTATTTCCCTTTTCCTTGTCTCTTGGAGAGATTTTGTGCCTGACTTGGAGTCCTTACCCACATCCACAATTTTTCTATTTCCCTTATTAGAATGAGGAGAAAAAGAAGTGGTGGCTCCTTTCTTACTTGAGTTTGGAGTTTTAGGGCTTGCTCCATCCTTTAGGTCTTCCAGGCCCTAGTTTGTGGACCACTTTCTTCCCTACACCTTGTTAATGTTGTCTGGGTTAACACTCTCTGGCCCTAAAGAGTTTAGGGCTATGCTATGTCTTGGTTCAGTCCTAATAATTGCTTTAGAGACAAGCCCCAAGGAGCTCATCCCTCCACTTCCCTCTTGTAAGGATTGAAAATTTGAAGGTCGGTTCCTTTGAGGAGTAATAGCCCTAGTATCCAATTTTGAATTGGACCACAAAGTTGGTCTTCCACCAAGTTTTTAGCATGCTTACTCTAAACTCCCTCAAAGGGAGGGTTAGAAGTTAGGATTTGAATGACCTCAAGAACTTTTTGTAACACCCACTAGGGTTTCTTTGGGGGAAACTGTGGGTGGTCCAAAGTTAAGTTCTTAGGTGAGGCTGTGGGGTCACCAGTCTGAGCTTTATCCTTTTGTGTTGGTTCTTGGTTGGTTTTAAGTTTCTTTAGGAAGACATTAATTAAGAGACCCGTAGAAGAGAAGTTCTAGTAGTAGAGAGTAACATTCTCATAAATAATTTCTTGTGTCCATGGGTAGGAAGAACTTTGTGGGTTTCTAATCAAACATAAAATCATACAAAAACAAACATGCTATGATTTTTAGTAACATTATCCACAGATAAGAAGTGACCAAAAGAGTTAGCAATGATAGTGAAAACTTTGTCATCCTAAAATTCAAGAGGGATCCCTAGGAGCCTTACCCAAGTTGGGGCAGAGGCTGACAGGGCCTCCTTAGGATTGAAACATGGGTACCATCTACATAGCCAATCCTTTGCTTACCAAAGAACCAAGGACCTTGGGTTAAAATGCAGAGGCAATCTTCTACTAGAGAGAAGGTGAAACTAAAGAGCCCTTTAGGAAGAGTAGAGATATAGATGTTACCTTTAATCAACCACTTATTTGACATCTATTTGCATAACATCTCAATATTCAACTGCCTTCTATAGACTTTTCCAGTGAGCACATTATCCATTTTGGCCATGGCTCTGTCCAGAGTGTGGTTCTTAATTTTAAGGCACAACCCATCCTTGATATGGACAATATCCACCCCATCATTGAACTTTGGGGCATGATGACTTGTAAAGAGATCATTTTAGACATGTGACTCACCTGAGGAAGGATTAGAGGATTTCTCAATCCCAATGATTAATTTTGAGGAATAAGCCCCACTATATTGTCTAATCTAAATATTCAAATGATTGATACCACTGATTGTACAAGCATCTATCGACATTGCTCAAGTAGATCCTCAAATTCTCTGCACTCCTAGACCAGTTCTTAGGTTTTCCCGCCCATCAATTGGTGCTCCCATAGTTCCAAATTTCCATCCTAGGGCTTATTACTATTTAGTAACGAAAAAGGGGGAAATCTTTTGGTTTAGGTTTCAAAGGAAAATCCTCCCTTCACCACTAAACATTCAAGGGCATATCAACTGAGTTGAATCTCCACTAAGCGAGAGAAATCACCTATCAGGTTGGGCTACCACTTGGAACGATGTGGAAGTTTAGATATATCAAATAATATCTCAATTTAATGCTCAATTAGACTTAAAACCCTAAATAAGAAAAATAGTAAGCAAATTAATGAATTACGACAAATCCTTTCAGCTTAAGTTGAAGGACAAAGATTATTAACTCACTATTTTTCAAAGTTTAGGATGTGGAATTGTCGGGAACACTAGGACTAGTGCCCTAGTCCAAGGTATAATTTTCATCATGGAATTTGAATCTCCTTCTGACATTGATCTGCACTGTATCTTCTGTTTCTGCCTCGAAAAAAGTGGAGGACATAGGGACTAGCGCCCTTGTCCCAAAATGTCACACACTATCCTCTTTCTTTCAGATCTCGAATCCCTATTGTCTGCAACCTTCTTTCTAGAACTCCACTCTGTAAAACTCAGTACTAGTAACCTGTAATCATAAAGGAGTGTGGGAGGGGGTTGTGGTGTTTAGAGGCTTGCCTCGGTCAAGCCCTGGAGAGACATTCAAGTCTTTCGAACACTGTTGTTAGATAAGAGTGTGTATCCTAGTGGGACAAAGGCAAAATCCAAATGATAAATGATTGAAAACACAATAGATATCACCTTGAATGTAGATCTCATGGAAGGAAGATGCTCTTCATGCCATGAGGAGATGGAGTCAAATCTGCAAATACAAACACAATAACAACAAAGTACTGCTCTGCAACACAATGAATGTCTTGAATCAAATTTAGAAATCCCAATACTCATCTAATTTCCATCTAATTTGCAAATGAAACCTAATCATGGGTAAGTGTGCTGGAAGAAGATGAGTTCACTTTTTGGCCAAAAAGTGGAAGTACTTTTCCTATTTTTCAAATTTTGTCGTACTTGGAGTGAGAATTTGAAGCACTTGCACATAAATTATTAAGATGATGTAAAAATAAGAAATGTAGGATTTTTTTTCTAGTTTTCAAATATGTAATTTTTTCTAATACCTAGATGATGCAATTTGGTTTTTTGTTGGATGTACAAAAAGTGGCTTTTGAAAGTCCCCTATTTTTTGCAAAAGCATGCATGTGTACGACCAACATAATTTGACCTAAATTAATATATTTTTCTAATTCCTTTTGTGGAAAGATTCTCAGGTTGTTGAAATTTGGTCAGGATATTTTTTTTGTAATTTTTTGATAAATATTTTTTTTATTAATTTTTTAATAGCCCCAATTAGTGTTTTCTAAAACCCTTCATGTATGTTCAACATAATTTGAGCTAAACTAATCAATTCAGTAAAAAAAAATTCATCATGTAGAGAATGATGTCTAGTTTGGTCAAACATAATTTTTTTTTCAAGAAACTTTCAAAATCAAAAGTTATTAAAAAATAGTAACCTATGTTATTTCAATTTTATGAGTTAGTTTGTTTAGAAAATAATTAATAAATAGAAAATTATGAACTCAATAGTTAAAAAAATTACATAATTGAAAACTAGATTCTCAGATCTACAATGGGTTTTAATTTTGTTAAAATATTCTAAAAAAAAAGTCGTCAGCCACAGTGGTGAACGTGGTGTTTTCTCCCATTGTTTTCATGGCTTCTTAGTTGTAGGTTAGTTGCACATCCAAGGCTTAGGTTCGGGTTTCCAAGCCTTTACCAAGCCTAAAACCAATACAAATTGGTGGGTGTCACATTTCAAAAAATAAGAAACGTGTACCTATTTCTAAATGGGTACCTGCTCGTAACGGGTGCCCTTTACAAATGGGTACATGTTTATTTTTATTTTCTATAAAATGGGTACCCATTTTAAAATAGGCACCTATTTCTATTTTAGTCATTATTTTTTTTTCCTAAATTGGTAGTACGACTGAAAGCTTGCAACATTCCTTTTTACTAGTACAGTCGACAGTGACAGATTCTACGATTTTTTTATGTGTAAAGTGTCAATTCGAGCTTTCAATGGGGCATATCTTATGCAATTTGTATAGATATTCAATCATAAGGAGAATTTTCAAATGGAATGAAGAAGAAAATCTATTTTTTATAGGCATTAAATTTCTTGGAGAGAGATTCATTTTTACCAATACACCAACAATGACGAATTCTATGACTTTTTTATATGCAAAGTATTAATTCAAGCTCTCAAGTGGACATGTTTTATGCAATTTTTATAGGGATTCAATCATAAGGAGAATTTTCAGATGGAATGAAGTAGGAAATCTATTTTTTATAAGGATTCAATTTCTTGGAGAGATCAAACAAATACCAAGCAACTATCATATTGAACAAAGGATCTATTTCTACTTGTATTTCATACATTTTTTTAAGAAGGGATCCAACACATTTTGGTAATCATGGGATCAAATAAAAGTCATAAAAAAAAGAAGAGGAAGGCTATGACAATTGAAGAAATTGAAGCACATCAAGAGAAAGAGGCAAAATGACAAAGAGAGAGGAGAGAGAGGATTAAAAAAATGAAGAATGATGTAGTATCTAGTTTGATGACTATTGAAAAGGAGAACATTGAGGAGGAGAACATTGAAGAGGAGAATATTGGAGAGACCAATTTGGATGAAGTGAATGTAGAGTATGCAAATGTGGAAGAGGTCAAGAACATGGAAAATGCAAATATAATAACGAATCCTGGTATGTCTTCGAATCCCTTGAATGATAATGAGATTAAAGATTTAAAGCAAGATAGATATAATATTGATGAGATAAATGCTTCTACTACAAACAAGACAATAAAAAATGAAAACCCTTGTATGCATGAAAATGAAAATATTTTTTTTAAAAAAATTAAAAGTAATGTTTTGAAGGATCTTCATGGTAAGATATATTGGGGACAAATTCGAACACATGCAAATAGATTGTACAAATAATTTTTTTATAGAAAAACTCTTGGATTTCAATGCCAACTTGTATTACAATTGATGAGAATGTCAAAAATGATAAAAGTAATGAAAAAATTAGGCATTTTTGTAAAACCCAAAAAGGTGGATGAATCAATGGAACAAGTTATGTCTAGTGTTGCTAATGTTATTGGTTCTATAGGAAAAAATAATTGATCTAAGGATAAGAATGCAGCATGTCGAGCAATAACAACTTCTTTAGTTAATAAATCAGTTGTGAGCAAAAGAATGATACTTAAAACAAGTGGATATTTAAATGTGCATGCTATAACTTTAAGAAGAGTAGAAAAGAGAAGAGTAAGTATTGAAGAGGATCCAATCAACCAATGTTGGACTTTTAGTGGTAGACTCCCAAGGTTTGACATGAAATTAAATAATGAAATTAGGTCTTTGATTGAAAAATATTGGCATGATAATACAAGGGTTTCATCAAATGCTAGAGATGTTTTGAAATTAAGGGTGGGGTCAAAAAATCATGATCCTCATCCAAAACATATTTTAGGCATGAAACAAACAAAATTATATAGAAAATTTCTAGATGATTCAGTTATAGAAAATTCTAGTATAAGTCAAAGATCATTTGAGAAATGCAAACTTTGGTATGTTGAGATTAATAAGCAATGAGTCTCTTGTTGTTGTAAAACTCATGTGCAATTTTATTATTTTTATGATATTTTTTAATATATACATTGTACTTTATATACTAACCAAATTATGCAGGAATGTGGTATTAATATGCCACCTACAACAATTAAGGATTTTATAACAAGTATACTTTGTGAAACAGTTGATAGGAAATTCTATTTTTTAAAATCATGTGTTCCGAGACAATGCAATAGATGTGGTAACCTTTCTTTGTTTGAAGAATGCATACATAAAAGAAGTTCACATGATTTTAGACAACAGTTGGTGGATGTGAAGAGGTTCACCAATATTCAATATCCATTAAAGGATGGAAAAACTAGAAAGTGTTGTGAGTTAGTCATAGAACAAAGTAGTGTACATGCATTCATCATAGAGTTCAAGAATAAGATTGTGTATAAATATATGAAACATTCTCAATATGCTTGGTGGCTTGATGAACAATTCTACAGATGTAAGAACACATTTCCAATTGGAACTATACTTTCAATGGTTGACTTTGTAGAAAACTATACACTTGCTCCACAAGAGGAGATTCAATCATAATATTATAACTTGGTACAAGTGGCCATATTTGTTCATATTGCATACAGACATGCAGTTGACAGTACAGAAGATGACAGAAAATTTTTGAGAGAGTACCTTTTCTATGTGAGTGATAACCGGTTACATTCATCAGAGCTTGTGTAGTATTGTTTCAAAATATTTAATGACAACTTAAAAGAAAGACAAATCCAGATGACACAACATTTCATATGGTTAGACAATTGTACAGGACAATTAAAAAATTCTTGAATGTTTTAATGGTTAAGTAGGGCCCATAAAGAAAATAATATCCAACATATTTGGAGTTTCTTTGAAGTTGGACATGGTAAAGAACATGATGGAGCTGGTGCATGCGTGAAAAGGGCTCTTGCTAGGGAGCAACTAAAATTTCATGATGCAGCAAAGTTTCAAGATGCACATGCAATTGTGGATTGGTGTAATGTAAAATTGACTACATGATCAAGTGAGAACTCTAAAGTTCAATGGTTTTTTTGGTTGGTTAAAGAAGAAAACATTCCTCCCCAATTTGATTGTGATACAATTAGTGGATTAGAAAAATAGAATTCATTTAAGAGTTCAAATGCAAGTACATGGACTCTATGGGCTAGGGAGATCGCATGTTTTTGTTATTTTTGTATCGCAGGTGAGTTGGAAGCATGTGAAAATACAAATTGGGTTGAATAATGGCAACAAAAGGCCTTAACACCTCTACAAACACATGATCAAAATGAGATAACATTTAGGAGGATAATCATTTGCAAGCATCAGATGACTATGAGTGTATTTCATACCTCGTACAAGAAGGTACATTCATTCAATATTTTTTTTGATACATTTTTTTGGAAATATATATTTAATTGTACATATGTATGTATGCATATTTTTGTGACATTGAATTTGAAATTTTTTTGCAAGACATGTGTATGCTTTTGTTACACCTGAGGGTAATGAAGAGGAAATAGAGTATTGGTTGGCTCAGTGTGTTGAGGCAAAACAGAAGTTGTTACAACCTAGAGTAGATGATGATAACTTTGAGTATCCAGCAAGTTCTATGGTTGTTATTGGCACTTGGCTACATAAATATTGTATAAGGAGGAATGGTATACCTGCATTTGAAGACTATGAAAGACATAAGAAAATTTTGCACTACTCACATCTAATTGTGGCAACAAATATACAATTAGTGAGATATAAAGGGAGACCTATCACAAAAGAATTATGGACACTTTCTATGGAAGAGCATGAGGCAATCATAGATGTATTACAAAAAAGAGAGGATGCAGATGGTACAATGGAGTAAATGTTTTAAATGATTAATAGATATGTAGAAATTTTTAAACTTTTAATCTTTGTCTAGGATGTGAGTATAGGATTAATATGATTGATAACTTAACTAATTGATTGCATCTCCCCTTAAGCATCCTCTGAAGTCCTCTTAAGCCATCCCTTATCTATGTTCCATAAGTTAGGTAAACTTAGGATTTAGTTTAATAACTTCAATATAGTTAATTATAAAACTTAGCACACCCTTACCAAAATACTAGAGTTGATTCCATCTCCCCTTAAGACATTCTCTTAACTCCCCTTAAGCCATCCCCTAGCTAAATGATATAAGTTAGTGCATGTACCCTAACCAAAAATACTATAGTTGATTGGACCATCTCCCCTTAAGACATTCTTTTAACTCCCCTTAAGCCATCCCCTAGCTAAATGATATTAGTTAGTGCATGAACCCTTACCAAAAATACTATAGTTGATTCGACCATCTCCCCTTAAGACATCCTCTTAACTCCCCTTAATCTGTCCCCTAGGTAAATGATATAAGTTAGTGCATGTACCCTTACCATTTAAATACTATAGTTGATTCTATCTCCCCTTAATCCATCCTCTTAACTCCCCTTTTAAGCGATCCTCTTAACTCCCCTTAAGCCATCCCCTAGCTATGTTCCATAAGTTAGTTAAAATGTCATCTCCCCTAATTGATTGCATCTCCCCTTAAGCCATCCTCTTAACTCCCCTTAAGCTTTCATATTGATATTCCTAATTCTCTTAAAGATCATGACACATTCTAACTTTTTTACATTTCATTACATGGTGCAGAATATGTTTTTTGCAGTCATAATAGAGGCTGGAAACATAGAAGGTGTTAAATTTCACTTACGCTTTATTTCAGGTATTCATTAGACCTATACTATTAATTATTTTAATTTATGCTTCAATAGTTCTTTCCTTTCATTATAATTTCAATGGAACTTCTTAACAAATTCTATCTTTAAATAAAATGATCTCTAGAGGTTCTAAATTTTTATATACATTTCATCATGGCCTGACCTCTAGATTTGTTTTTGTAATTTCACATGCAGTGTTGAAATGATTCAAATATGTTGTTTCTTGTTGCATAGGTATGATCTCTACACATGTTTCATATCTAGAGTCTTCAACTTCTAGATGTCAAGTATAAAATCTTAGATGATCTAGACTTAGAGAATAACATTGTTTAAAATCTAAGTGTCTCTAGGTGTCTTGGGTTCTAACTATATAATAGGCATGTCTCTACCTATGTCTTAGGTATTCTATATGTCAACTAGGTAGATAGAGACTAGAAAAAAGGTATTCTATATGTCTAGGCATCTCTACCTATGTCTTAGGTATACTCTATGTCAACTAGGTAGAACTATATAATCTAGGTGTCTATGTGACTTAGGTCTAGACTACATTAACGTATAAAGACTATATATGTATATATATAATTTATCTAGATACATACTATACAATATGTGTCTTAGGTATCCTACATAGAACTAGAATACATGTGTCTTAGGTCTTAGGTGAGGCCACATGAGCTTCCACCTTCATGTCGTTGGCCTTGTCAGTATAGAATATTTATATTTCTTGAAGCTAAGGGAAGCTCTTTTTATTGTACATAGAAGTTATGAAAAACCAATTAATGCATTCACTAAGTTATTATTTAGTGTTCTTGATGAAATTACATACAAAATGCTAATTTTATTATAGTTTGTAGAAATTATAATTTTTAGTTTTTTACAAAATTCTAGAAGCAAATCTCAGAAGTTTTAGTAGATAGAACCAAGTATTGTTTATCAAATTTATATATATAACAAATTAGAGTTATAGGTATTTGTTTATTTTTCTTTTGATATTTAGGTTACCTATAAATTTCTCTATTTTTCTTTTGATATAATTTAGGGTAATTCCCTAATTTTCTAAATTTTTAAATTGTAAATTTAAAGGGTACAGGTATTTCTCTAATTTTCTTTAAATTCTTTTTGTAAATTTATAGGGAAGGTATTGATCTATGAAATGTTTAATTGATTAAACATGGTTACTATATTGACAAATCTAATCAATAAAATTTTCCTAAATATTTAACTCAATTAAAATTTAACACTTGTCCCAAAATTTGACTCGTGTAAATCCAAACATGTTCATTCTAGTTCAACAAATTTAATTTTCATTTTATTTTTTTAATTTATTTAGGGTAGATACATTTAGTCTATATAAATATCCAACCTAGAGTCTATATCTAATAAATGTTTAATAAATTAAATCAATTGAAATTTTTCTCTTATCTAATTAGAATTAGTATTTTACAATTTTATGTAATTAAACACATGATTTAATTTGAAGTGTTAAATATGAGATATATGAAATTTAAGTTTGAATCTAGATGCATATAGTGGAAATTCAATAAATAGCAAAATCTAGTCTAGATGAAATAGACTATGAGATATAAATACTGACATAATAACAGTCAATGTAAAAATAGTGAAATTGTCACAAAACATATATGTCTAGTCAATACTGAAATAGTCATAAAATGCTCATGAAATAAACAATCTAATACATCATCATCATGTCCATCCATCATCCATCCATCAATCTAAAACATGTGTGCACATTAAGTTTGATCATCATCCATTTCAAGCCACCTTTTAGTCCCATGTGACTGAGAGGGCAACTCATACTGTGTACAAGAAAAAGAAGCTTCAAATCAATTTTAATGTCAAAACTGCATCCTAATTAAATTTAAATCAAATATTTAAAACCAAACCATCAAATTAAATTTTTAAATCTAAACTTCAAAATCTCTAAGCATACCACAAAAGGATCAACATCTCTCCTGTCATGCTCCTGTGCAACAGATGGTGCCAATTTAGATGATAGATTAAATGTTTGTGTCGCCAATTCTTGTATTTCAATAAAACACATGAATTCTAGGCTCTAGAGTATAGATACAAAATGCAAGGTTGAATGATACAAAAGATATTGAAATCACATAGGATTTAACTATAGGACCTAAAATATGAGAGATGACTTGTGCATCTATGCAGGCTCATCAATGATAGGATTAATTGAGCCTGCACCTAAACTAATCTCATCCTGCATATATATGTGTACATGTATATATAAATTCAACTTTAAATACATGAATTTAAAATCATGAAATTACACTGGAAATTCAAATTTAAACTAAAAATGTACAATTTTAAGATACAAACCATGGCATATGAAGTAGGCTCCTCTATAGATGATGTTGCCACTGGTCCTAGATGACTAGGTTGGTTTGACACAAAAGTGCCAAGACCTCCCATCTGCTTTCAATTAAAATGTAACATTTCTGTATTAAATTATATATTATTAAATTAGATATATCCAATTAAATAATCTCTAGAGGTCCTAATTTTTATACCTCGTCCATATAAGGTCTACCCAACTCTACTACCAGTGACACTAAATGGTCCAACCATGATGAAGTGGTAGCAGTTGATGGATTCATCTGTACCAATCAACATGAGCATATATTTATTCATATATATTTAATTTTTTTAAAAAATATTGATAATTGATAATTGTCCAAATCTATATTAATTTGTAATAATTTTAATTTTATTAAATATGGCATACATACTAAGTCCATAGCAACAAATAATGTAGCCAAAAAGGAATCCTCCTCTGAAGCAGATGTAGGACCAAAACATGGATGATGACAATTCTGACAATAATACGGTGTGGACTACAATGGTGTTAATCTAGGTGATGCATCAGGACCATCATCAGATGCTCCTCTAGGCTGTGCAGGCTTTCCAGGATTGACTTCATCTGCTAAGTGGGTATCTTGGTTAGTTAAGTTTCTTGAGAGAAATGATAACACTACGAGTGCTGAGACGATCGTTCGCTAGTGAAATGGCATAAGAACAGAGGGTGGAGAAGGGACAATAGGTGCATGAGGTAAACATCAATTTGGATTGACATGTACCCATGGTCTATGTTGTGGCATTCCACCACCCATGCCCTAAAATGATCTCATATCAAAATAATTGGGCCTTTTGCCCATATTAAACTCCACCCATAATTTTTTTAGAAAATAAAAGGGAACCTCAAAATTAGCATGAGGTGGATGGTCAAAGACCATCCACCATCAATCCTAAAAATTATTAGTTATCTACTGATGTGTACACCATTTGATTGAAATTCTCTTTTTAGTTGGTGGTATTTATTCACCTATGGAGGGATCAATGAAATATGGGACAATTGTATTTTTGGTAATATGTAAATTATTGATCTCTTTATATGAGAGACCATCTGCATAAAATTGCCTCCTCTCTTCCTGCCATGAGTGGAATGTGTCTAGATCCGTGTGGATAGCTCTCACTGAATCAATAATAGTTTGCATTGTAGATGCAAACCGTGAAATGTGTGGAGGGGTTTGGATTTGGCTTTGCAAGAAATTGATTTTTTTCTTGCAAAGTTTGTATCTCGCAAATGAGCCTTAGCATGCAGTGGTGGTGGGGGGGGGCAGGTTGGGGTGGGGTGGAGGGTCCTGGGGGGTCTTGTGGGGGTTAATGGGGGGGTCATGGGCTAGATCGGCCATGTGTACAAATAAGGTCTACAAGTAGAGCTGCAATTACAAAAAATATTTAAAATCAAATTAGGAATTGAAAATATATATTAAATTACATGCACAACATATGTTTAAATATACATATAAATATAAATTGAAAACTTGGAAATATATAAATTTGTGTGGTTTAAACAATACATTAAAACATTTAATTTTACATTTAATTTAACATATCCATGCATTCAAATTTTAAACTTGTTAGAAAATCTTTAAAATCTAAATTTATACATTTAAGAATCATGACATCAATCAAAATTTATGTCCTAGTATCTGGTCAACATTATTTTGTCTTGAGTCCTATAATCTTATTTTACTATACATGTATGTATGTATATATGTATGCCTAGACAATTTCAAATGATCTTAGTTAATATATCATTAATAAAATTTTAATGTATAGCCTAAATGTCAATCCATCCAGGGCCATGTTACCATTTCCTAGATTTTGCTATGTACATGCTAAATTAAATTTTCATTGAACCCATGGTTGGATCTGACTCAAAGACCCGTGAAGAAGATAATGGAAGCATGGATTGAGGGATTGGTCTTAATTTGCTTGGCTTTACCAAATAAATTTTGAAGCAATTTAAACTACTTGATATATTATAGACCTTGGTTATGACTATAATTTAGGATTAAGTGACTTAGAAGGACTTAGAAAATATAGGACTTAGAAAATCATTCATGCATAGAAGGTGGGGATCTAGTCTAGAGATAGGTCTTTATGAATACAATGGTCTTTATATATGCATGTTTAATATGGTAATGATTTCGTTTCTTCTATTCACTTGAAAATTGGATATATAAAATGTATGTTTCCATAAAATCTTGCATATAAGGTATATGTCATTTATGTTAAGGTGAAAGTAGTAATGGTATATACATTGTTAATGTTCTATTTGTACAAAATAAGATCCCATATGATAAATTTTATTGTATATAACCTAAATGTCATTCTATCTAGCCATGTTACCATAAATCCTATTTTGTTTCTAATCCATGTTTATCCTTCCTAAGTGTCTCATTTTATTCAATCTTTGAACCCATCCTATGTACACTAAACATTATTTTAAAGTTTTTACATTGTTGTTGTCCCCTTTACCCCTTTGTTAAGCATCAAGTTGTCATAGATATATGGATATGTTTAAATTAAATATTTAAACATAATAAAATGACTTCTAGATTTTAGGTTTAGGTTTAATAAGTAATTTAGGTTAGGTCTACAAAAAGATATGAGGGTGCTATCTTGTCTAATTTGTAGGCTTTTAGAGCTTCATGAAAAGAGTTTTACAAATGGTTAAATTAGGACTATGAGACTCATCAGAAAGATTAAAAGCCATGAAGACTGAAGAATAAGCCTATAGAACATATAACTACTTCAAGGTCTAGATATAGGGGAAAAGAACTAATAGGTGAGATAATATATGTGCATTTAATGTCCAATATTTTTAAAAGTTTAGTAGAGTAGTTCTGACTTTAGTCTTGTTAGTGTTGTACTATAACTACTAAAAATTTAATGACTAAATAACTAATCATACATGATGTTGTATCAGCCCACCAACAAAACATGACTTAATGCACACCTATTGGCCCACCCTTTTTTGGGGGGAACTATTTGACACCTCAACAAAAAGCACTTAGTTTTATCTTTACCTACTATAAGCTATAAAGTCTTAAAGGTATTAATAGATGATTATTCAAAGTTCCTTTCATTCCACAACATCAAAAAGACATGAAGTATGCTTCATATTGAAAGACTAGATAATTCTCTTGAGGAGAATAGTCTTGATAAATTTTGAGGAGGCCTCTAAAGGGAAGAAATTTATTCCTAGTCAAAAGGCCAAGAAAACATATAAGAGGAAAACTATAGGAGCATAAGGAGATGTGGAGGAAGAAGATGAGAGGGACAACCAAGCCACCTCCTTAGAAGCCTTCCACTATTGAACTCCCATCCTCTCTTCCTATGCAAAAGGATCCAACCATGCAGCCCATTCTTCCTCCAGTTATTCCTATCTCCACTAAGGTTCAAATGTCAGTCTAGAAGGACTCTATTCCCAAAGCTTCCACATCTACTATTCCTATCCAATCTCATTCTTTTGGAACCATTCTTACACCTCCAATTGATTCAACCATGCCTATTCATTACAATTTACATGCCTTCACCTAATAAGGAAGGAACTATAGAACTAGCTTCTCTAACCTCCTTTATTCCAAGGTCTATTCCCTCTTCCCCTCCTAACTCTCCACCCTCCCTCTCCAAGATTGAAGAGGTTGTTAAGGATTTAATAGAAGAATAGTTTGAGAAGAAAGATAAGGAGAAAAGTGAAGCAACTAGCTTGCTTAAGGAGTAAGAGCAACTTGAAGGAATAATTCATCCAAGGGATAACTAAGAAGAGGCTTGAGTTGAAAAGGAAAAAATCAAAGGATCTCCCCATGAAAAGGATAAAGAGGAGAAAGCCAATGTTATCAATCCTCTCACCATAGAAGAAATAATTAAAGGGGAAAAGTTATTGGAGGAATTGGGGAAATTGCCTAATAGGTTGGACCTAGAAGAGAAACAAGAAGAATAGGTCTTCCCACCACCTCATGAAAAAAAATTATAGATCCATCCAATTCCTTGTTTCCAACCTAGCTTTATGTGAACATTCAAAGAAGAAAGTAGACCATAAAAACAATTTTCAAAGGATATGTCCTCCATATTGGTGATGATTGAAGCTCCTTGGCCTAAGAACACTAGAACTCTTTTGTCTATTAGATTATATGCTTCTAGGTCTAGGATTACAAAGGTGGCAAGTCTAATGGTCCATAAAGATGACAAAGACATGCTATCCTCAAACTATCAAATCATTGCTTATAATTTGGGGAAGTAGACTAGGGAGGAAGAGATACATGGAATGCAAACAATAGTATCTACTATAGTCTCCTAAATGGATGAGGCCTAAAGGATGAAAAGGGATTAAAGATTGAATTTCTTTAGCATAATAAAGGAGGTGAGTGCATCTTCATAGAGTTTTAACAATTTTCTATTAATTATGGTATCACATTTCATCACACAATTCACTACACACCATAGAAGAATGGGGTCATAAATTAGAAGAATCGTGCCATTACATGTGTTGATGTGGCATCATATTTGATGATGTGGCCCAGAAACCTTATAAGTAGGGGCCTTGCCAAGTAATATACTATAAATTTTTTGTAGTGATTCAAAATTGCCATGTATGATTTTGAGAGGCGTGAAGTTAGGGTGCTCAACTACTGGGTCCTCTCCCCTAAACAATTTCAAATGATTTTGAAATATCATTCCTAAAGGTTTATTGTTAAGCCTATATGACAGAAACCCTATATAAGTTCTATCAAACTAGGTCGTTCATGGAGGGATTGTCATGTGGCCATAACTATTTATACAAATATTATATATAATATTTCCATATGTTTAAATTAAAGATTTAAACATAATAAAGTGAAGTTTCTAGGTTTTAGGTTTAGGTTTAATAAGTCATTTAGGTTTTAAAGAATAGGTTAGTTTAGTTTATGAAACCCTAGTTTATGAATTAGGGTTTAGTGTTTATGAATTACAGTTTTACATTTTACTATTTATGAAATCCTAGTTTATGAATTAGGGTTTAGTGTTTATGAATTAGGGTTTTATGTTTATGAATTAGGGTTTTATAGTTTAGTCTTTATGAAATAGGGTTTACCATTTCTGAATTAAAGGTTTACATTTTATGCATTAGGGTTTACTTGTTTTCAATTTTAGATTGAATATATACAATGTAACATTGCAAAAACAACAAAAAACAACAAAATACAAAGAAAAAAATAATGAAAATTGGTGGAAATGGATGAGCAACCAACCTGGGGCACTGCTAAATCAATCTGAGGAGGCAAGGATGCTTTGGAGGTGGAAGATGGGGTCATCCGATGTGGGTACCCATTCTTGGCATCATTCTCCCTTGTCTTCTGTGGCCTGTAGCTGTTAAAATGAAGCTACATACCTATTTTCTAAAAAAAATTATACTTTTCAAAAATGGGTACCCATTCCATAATGGGTGCCTGTATAAAAGGTTGCCCATTCCATATTGGGTGCCCATTCTAGCTTTAGGTGCCCGATCGCGAATGGGAACCCGTTTCGTAACGGGCACCTGTTTCGGTTCGGGCTCCCATTCCAAGTGGCATTTTTCATCTGTGGAAAACTTCCATGAAATGTATACTCAACTTCTTACTTTAACCCTCATGCTTATATACGCAAATACAAAGATTCTTGGTAGGACCTAAATAATGGTCATAAAACTGACATTTAAATTTAGGGAAAACCTAAAATATGGCAGGACTATGGTGCTAGTGCCCAAGTCTGCCCTGCTATTTTTGTTTAGGGATCATCAAAATAGCCCCCTAGGTCCTATTTACCATAAGACTTTAAAGTTTTCTCATTGGGAGTCAAAATTAACATGCAAGATGCTCTAAATACATTCTAAGGACTCGAGAGCTAAACCTTAAGAGGGAAAAACCCCCAAGATGACATTTTTTGACATAACATTTAGCCCCCACTTTAATGTACATATAAACGCTAGGCCAATACATGCATTAAATTAAGTTAAACAAACATAGCAAACATGCCAAGGATGGTAAAGACATGCCAAACACACTAAAGATAGTAACAGGCATGCAAAACATGAAGAAGACAGTTACAGTCACATAAAACGTGGAGAAGACAACATTGAAGACACACAAAACACAATGAATGCAGTGATTATTTTCTTTTTCTTTTTCTCATATATGAATACAAATGCAAGTACAAGGAAAGTAAACACACAACCCAAAATTTAGGAGGGACTCATCACCACACGTCTTTAGATTACACTTGAGAACAAACATACCATACAAATCCCAAAGCATAGGAGCGACTCATCGCCACACGTCTTTAGTCTATGCTTGGGAACAAACACGCCATACACACACACATAGAAGACATAGAGAAAACATGGCAAACAAGCAATGGAAGAAACCTATAGCTAGGTTCACAACCATCTCAGGCAGGCTACACCCGCCTCCATAGAGGATTTTAGAAAATGACAGGATGTGCAATCTCTTTGAGAAATACACCATCCCTACCTCCAGAGAGGGCTTAAGATAAAAAGGATATACATGATATCCCACCTTCACAGAGGGCTTAAATGATTGCAATATATTTCAAGATTTTCAAACACACTTTGCTAGCATCTAAATTAGACAACTCACCTTATATATGCACCCACCTTAAGGTGGTTGATATTATGTACCAATATAAAGAACATTAAGGTGGAGAGAAAACACAAAAGGGAACATGAGCTCTCACAAAGCCCATGCTCCCAAGAGGTGACATGTACTTTATGATCGCCAAATGTTCCCACAAACACACAATTTCCTGCAAGAAAAGGTGTTAGGATCCATATAGTCATGATAAACAACAATGCATGTAAAAGAGTCGAGGAAAGCAAGATACAAGATAGACAAAGTGCATAGAGCAACAGTATTGTTATGTTTTGTAAGTGTGATAAGACAACATCTAGATATCACATGGAGTGATTCTACTAGCCAAGCGGCGGATAATATATAACAAACCCGTCGTCATGTATGGACTAGGTCCATTTTTTGATTCCTCATTGAAGGGATGCTAGGTCCGCATCAGTATAATATGTTTTATGTCATCTTCTAGCTAGATAGAACCACTAGATGAAGGTAAACAATAAATCAAGAGAGGAGAAACAAGTGCCATAGGGATAGTCACGTAGGAAGGTGCCCCCAAGTCACTAACTGCAACACTATGTCCATAAGACATAACACATACTAATGAAAATAGAGGAGAGGCAATATAGAAGAATGATTATACAAATAGAAGAAAGGTCACAATAGAGGTGGCCTCCCAGTATCCTTGACCTTACGAGAGTATCAAGGGTCATCCTAGGAGGCCTAAACAACACATAACACATCACAGGGGAAACACAACACAGAGGTAAAGGGTTATAAATACTTACCTATAGGGAAAACTGAACTAAAGGTTGTCATCGAGCAAATCATCCTCTTCCCAATCTCAAATGCTATAGGAAAGAGGTGTGTAAGGTACCATAGCCCAACTTTTGTTCTTGTTTTTAAGGTTGTTCAGTGTTAAGTTCATCTAAGTTTGATCAATGTTTGGTTGAATATTTTCTTGTTGAGTTGCAATTCATTGGGAAAAAGCTTGTCTTCTCTTGCTTCTCTATTCCTTCTTGTCTTACTACTTATCTTCTCAAAGGCATTTTCATGTTTTTCCATAGGTTTTTGCACATTAGAGGAGGAAGCCCCATGTTCAAATTTCATTGGTCTCAAGGGGATGTTTTGTTGTCATTGAAAACCTCCCAATCCTTGTAAGGATGAGGGGGGAGGAACCTCAACATAGATACCATCTCTCCGTAGACGAGGTGAGTTACAAAAATTTCCCTTGTCCACATCTATCATGCCAATTATCTCATCATACTTATAGTAGTCTTGTGTAATTCTTATATCATTTTGTCTTTTTCCTTTTGCTCTAATGGGATTTTCAAATGCATGTTTTTCTTCTCTTAGTGTTTGTAAAGGAGGCCTGGCCACTCTAGCGAGTTGTTTTGTTTTGTATCGTCTATAGTTTAGGAAAGATTCATCTCTTCATGGCTCAGGTTTTGTGTTAGGTTGCGGCCAAAAGTAATTAAGAGTAAAGTTCTTTCTCTTAGCTAGAGGTTGGTATGAATTACAATGGATAGTATGGATTTCTCCATGCAAAGGAAATTTTAAGCATTTGTGAATAGCTCAGGGAACGACATTCATAGCCTTAAGCCATGGATGTCCTAGTTTTACATGGAAGAGGTTGGATAAGGGGATAACACCAAATAACTGATCCACGGTGCCATGGATGAATTTGTAGTGTAGGAAAGATTCATCTCTTCATGGCTTAGGTTCTATGTCAGGTTGTGGCCAAAAGTAATTAAGAGTAAATTTCTTGCTCTTAGCCAAAGGTTGGTATGAATTATAATGGATAGTATGGATTTCTCCATGCAAAGGAAATTTTAAGCATTTGTGATTAGTTGAGGGAACGACATTCATAGCCTTAAGCCATGGATGTCTTAGTTTTACACAAAAGAGGTTGGATAAGGGGATAACATCAAATAAATTATCCACGGCTTTATCATAAACTGGGAGCAATAAGGTTATCTGTCCAAATGTATTCATCAAAGCTCCATTATGTGTTTTAATTATCAAATCTGGCGGTTCATAATAATCTGGTGCCAAATCATGTTTAAGAAGAAACTCTTCTGTAACCACATTAGTCATGCAACTAGGGTATATAAGTGTTCCATCCACCAATATTTTTATTATGTTCACTGTAATGCAAAGAGGCCCTTCAGGATCTACCATTTCTTTGTCATGAGGTGTAAATGTTATTTCAAGTTCACTGGCTCTTCTTTTCAAATAATACCTAGGAGGAAGCCTAGAATTATTGTTGTATTGAGAATCCATGTGTATGTTTTCAAATGAATTCCAAATCAGATGTCAAAATTTTTCAAAACTTATGCAAGAATAAGTGCAAAAGTATGTATGAAAATGACCTAAAATGCTATATTTTTTTACTTTTTCCAATGCAAACGAATGATAGAAGAGGTGTTGTGAAAAATTTCAAGAGGGAAAAAAAATAATATGCCTAATAATAGTCCAATGATGTGGAAATATTTTTCACAACATGCCTTGGACGTAAATCTAGAGTGATGACAAGTCAAAACCTAGTGAAAATACACTTGAAATATGTATTTTTCACCAATTTTCAATGTAAATGAGTAAAGGAAGGGGTGTTTGTGAGGAAAATTGTGATGGAAATAAGATTAAAATAGTGATATAAGTCACTTAATTCCATGAAATCCATCACAACATGCCTATAGTGCCAATCTAGAGAGTTGACTAGTCAAACCCTAGTGAAAATATAGCTAAAATATGCAATTTTTTCACCAATTTTCAATGTAAAAGCCTAATAGAAAGGGTGTTGTAAGGAATTTGAGGAGGGGAAGATAATAACCCTAATATAAGTCAAATAATTAATCAAAATCCCTCTCAACATGCTTGTAATACAATTCTAGAGAGACGATAAGGCCAAATCTAGTGAAAATGCAAGGTTTTCAAACCCTAGACATGAAATTTTGCAAGGAAACCACTATGATGCAACACTAAAATTAGAAATTAGTACTAATGAGTATTTGAAAATGGTAGTAAAATCTGAAACAATATTTTGACTACAAACCCTAGCTAATGCAAAACTAAGTTTTTATGAAAAATGCACAATTTTTAGCAATTTTTGACAATTTAAGCATGAAAATGCAATGCAAGTGAATGCTAAATGATGCATTTCTGTAATTTAAATAATATATAATTAAAATAAGATAAATTTAATGAAATTAACTTCCAATTAATTCAAAAATGCTAAAATGCAAGCCTAAGATGCCAATTTTTTTGAATTTTTCAAAATTTTCATTTTTTTGTATTTTTTCGAATGCAATAAGTGTATGATGAAAAATAAATTTCAAATTTAATGATGAAATCATAAATTAAATGAAATGCAACTAAATTAATGCCAACTATGTGAAAATTCAAACCCTAGAATGCAAATCTTTTTGAAATTTTTGAAAAAATTTTAATTTTTTTGTAGTTTTTCGAATGCAATAAAATGAATGAATTCAAATCTATTACACAACACTCAGCAAGGTGACAAAAAGTCCAAAAACATGGGTTAACCAAAATGTTTAGGACGTGAAAATGGGGGGATAAGTTTTGGTTTAGGTTTTAAAGGCAAATCCTCCCTTCACCACTAAACATTCAAGGGCATATCAATCGAGTTGAATCTCCACTAAGCGAGAGCAATCACCTATCAGGTTGGGCTGCCACTTGGAAAATTGTGGAAGTTCAAATGTATAAAATAATATCTCAATTTAATGCTTAATTACACTTAAAACCCTAAATAAGCAAAACAGTAAACAAATTAATGAATTACGGCAAATCCTTTCAGACTAAGGTGAAGGACAGAGATTATTAACTCACTATTTTTTGAAGTTCGAGATGCGGAATTGTCGAGGACACTAGGACTAGCACTCTAGTCCAAGGTACATTTTTTTCATGGAATCCAAATCTCCTTTTGACACTTATCTGCACTATATCTTCCATTTCTACTTCAAAAAAGTGGACATAGGGACTAGCACCCTTGTCCTGAAATATCGCACACTATCCTCTTTCTTTCAGATCCTGAATCCCTATTGTCTGCAACCTCCTTTCTGTAACTCCACTTTGTGAAACTTGGTACCTATAACCTGAAATCACAAAGGAGTGTGGGAGGGGGTTGTGGTGTTTAAAGGTTTGCCTCAGTCAAGCTCTAGAGAGACATTCAAGTCTTCTGAACACCGTTGTCAGATAAAAGTGCATATCTCGGTGGGATAGAGGCAAAATCTAAATGATAAATGATTGAAAACACAATAGATATCACCTTGAAGTGTAGATCTCATGGAAGGAAGATTCTCTTCATGCCATGAGGAGATGGAGTCAAATCTGCAAATACAAACACAATAACAACAAAGTACTTCTCTGCAACACAATGAATGTCTTGAATCAAAATCAGAAAATCCCAATACTCATCTAATTTTCATCTAGTTTGCAAATGAAACCTAATCATGCTTATATATGCAACTATAAATATTCCCACTAAGAATTTTGTAATTCAAACTTGAGATGTCAGCATAGGACCTAAATAATGGTCATAAAACCAACATTTAAAATTAGGGCAGACCCAAAATAGGGTAGGACTAGGGTGCTAGCACCCAAGTCCACCCTGCTATTTTTCTTCAGTGGTCATCAAAATAGCACCCCTAGGTCCAATTTGCCATAAGACTTCGGTGTTTTCTCATTGGGAGTCAATATTAACATGCAAGATGCTCTAAATGCATTCTAAGGACACGGGAGCTAAACTTTAAGAGGGAAAAGCCCCCAAGGGGACATTTTCTGACATAACAATTACATTTCTCTAATGGGTTAGAGACATAATCAAAAACTAAAATAAATTAATTTCACTTAGGGATTTTTAACCCCCTTTTTGTGTATATGTAGATTTATTTGTTTGGGAGATTATATTGATATTGGTAGATGTACTTTAGAAAAGTATTAAATTGTTCTCTTAAATAGCTTGCATCAATTCTTTTTCTGCACATTGGGATGGGTTTTAAATTAAACCTATGGTTTTGAATATTTATAGTGTTTTTTAATTTTTGATTAATTATATGTTGTAGTAGACTTTATCAAGATTGGAAATGTTATATCTTGGATTTCAAAAAAGAATTTCCATTAAACATTTAAATGATGTAAATTTTGGGATTTCTATTTACATGTAAAAAAATCAAATTATATTAATTAAATATTGTTTCAATTTGAATGATTTATTTGGTATATTTTTTGTTTGAAATGCAAATGTTGTAGCTTTTATTTCAAACATTAGCATATAATAATATTAGTTTAATCTTTCTCTTCTGCAATAGTATTTAGTTTTTCAAAAATGTTTTAATGTAGTCTAGCCTCATTTAGTCACTCCATTTTAGTTAATTGACATCATAGATGATAAACATTTTATCATATCACCACTTTATTTTTTGAATAATTAGCTGTTAGGATGTTATTTTAGGATAGGTGTTAAGGTCTAAGTCTTGGGGTGAGACCATTTTTTATTTCACCTAAGAGCTTAGGGGAGATATTTACCTCATAAAGGAATATCCCTATGGCATTGCAAGATGCAACATCACATCCTAAATAGATTATCATCCATTTAGATAGGTTGTATGTGTTACATGGAAAAGAGAGACCTAGCCCAAAAGGTTAAACTAGGTCAAACCCTCTTCCATAAATATTAGGACACACACTGAGCTTAGCTTCTACCATTTAAGGAGAGCCAAACTATAGGGGTTTTGTCTCTTTGTTGTATAGAGGAGAATCAACCAAATCCAACCAATCGAGCTAGGGCAAAGTAGAAACCCTAGTTAAGCAAGATATGTGAAATACGATTGTCAAAAATAAATATAAGAAATCTAACACCATAGCGAGGGTCATAGGGTAGAATAGAACCTAGATCCAGATTCGGGAGCCCAAAGGACTAGGGTGCTTGGGTTCCCTAGACCTTGATTAGGGTTTTAGTAAAAAGTGAAGTTTTCTGTCTTTCCACTTCTATGTTCCTACTTCTTATAACTTGTTTTATGTTGCTTCTTCTAGATGCTACCTACACACACACAAGAAGGAAAATGGTTGGGTGCTATTTAGGAGCTTACCTAAGTCAAGCTTTGTGAATGGTGTTTCCATCTTCACAATAGCAATAATGAGAGATAAAGAGAGTGTGCCCTAGGAGGGTAAAGGTAAATTTGAAGTAGAATGGAATGCTAGGACAAAGCATAAAGGAAAGAAGTCACCATGAGCATGGAAACCCTAGAGTGCTTGATGTGGCATCATAACTTGACTCAAGAAGTTGGTGTAGCCCAAAGAAGTAGAGAGATCTTCACAAGACTTGCAAGAAGTTTGCATAACAACAATAATCCACCATAGACAAGAATAGAGAGCATGAGAGAGAAGAAGAGAGAGTGCAAATGTGTCTAGATTTCATAGAGAACTTAGAGATGTTCAAATGAATAAAATATCTTGCTTTTATATGCATTCCCACTCAACAACAATGAATAAAACCAAATGGGGATGACATGTTAAAGTCAAGGAGGTGCTCTAAGCTAACACCACAAGAGAGGGGCTAAAGGTCCCATCTGGGACTAGGGCACTTGGGTGCCCTGGCCCTTTAGCCTCACAAACTCTGGGGAGTGTCCCTTTAAGTGGCTTTAGAGCAGTCCTAACTTTATTTTGTCAGTTTTATTCATCGAGTATGAGATTTAATCATTTAACATTCAAAAAGGTGTTAAAATAGGTCCTGATTAACAAGTGTAAACATTTTAGGTGGGTGATCCCACAATACTATCTTCCACTTTTTGGCCAAAGTAGGACATTGGAATCAATATTTTTAACCAAATCTTCACTTTCTGACACCTATAGTAACTAAACAATTAAGAATTTGAAGATGATATGAACTAGTGATTTTTGAGATTCTGTGTGTAGACTCTAAACATATTATTTAAAAAAAAATTAAGAAATAATTTATGAATTTTTTATGTAACTTTTAATAATTTATTTTTTATAGTTAACACTCTTTTTTAGAAGTGACATTTATACCATACATCATAACTTTTTTTATAGAAAGGATAAAAATATAACATTTTAAACATAGATTTGAAACACTAATATCTAGTGTGCAGATATTTTTTCATAATTTTTTGTTGCATATATTTTTTTATTAATTTTTGAAGTGTGATTAATTATAATCCAAACATAGGTTTATACCAAACAACATAACTTTTTCTGTATGCATCCAAATTAAATTGGTTTTTCTTGTTGAAACAAGGACACCAATACCTAGTGTGTAGATACTTTTTAGAAATTTTTTCTCTATTTTTTTAATTTTTCGCATATGTGGAATAGAGAGCTTGATGTTCGGTGAAAAACCTATGTTCACTAGAAAATAGAAAATAAATATAAGAATCAAATAAATATATTCAAAATCATGCTTTTTGGAAATCTTATACGAAGGGATACATGCTTACAAAATATAATTTCTAAATGACTTCATTTGATCCCCCAAAAGGTAAAGAAAAATTGGTTTTTGGTCAGCATTTTGATATGTGCGGAGGAGACTCCATCGAGTTTTTGATTTAAGACTAGGGGGTTATTTCCAAGGGGGTTTGTTCTAAGGGGGTTTTATCTAACCCCTTCAATTAAACCCCTTTATATGGAACTCGTCAAAGGTTAAAACATTAATTTCTCTAAAAAATATGTGATTTTAGACAAAAATTAGGATGTACCAAGTTTGGGACTCAATATTGTGGGATCACCCAGGTGCTAAATTAGGTGTAAAATGCTAGGGTACATACTTTACTCCATAATAATACAAAAGGAGTTTCATTGCATCCCTCCTTTCAAATCCATTTTCCCACTTTGTGTAGTGTGCAAAACATTATGTTGCACATGCAATTTCATCATGTGCTCACATTAAGTAATCATGTGCATAGCATGAATGTTATGAGAGAGTTCTTGTTTAAGAAAATTTTTGTTGGTTCAATTTTCATGTCCATGTGTAAATGTGGGCTTGACATTTGGTATTAGAGCCCAAGTTTTCAACCTCTAGGAACTCTAGGTCTATGTAAGTAGAGGTGTTGGGCCATGGTTGTTTGTGCATAGTTATGAGGGAAAAGGGGAATATTTTCTAGCAATTCTCTCTAGAGAATCATAAGAAATCTTGTATGGGAATGACTAGATTCCTTAGTATTGTTCTAGTTAACCTTAATGTAGAACTTGATGCCTTTGACACTTGAGGACTATGTTCAATTTGTATGAGTGGTTTAGGGACCTTGTAAGTTCTGGATACCTTGGCACAAGTAGTCCTTTTAATGTTATCTTTGAAAACTTTGATAGGAAAGGAGAGATTTATCTATAAACTCTAGTCAAGGTTTACTTCCACTCTTATAAAATGGTGTTATGAAACTTTGAGTTAGAGTTTGTTACCAACCCTTAGATTAACACCCTCAAAAATAAGGTACCTTATGCAACTTTGACTAATATAGAATCTTGCAAAATCATCCTTAAAAATGTATGTTCTTTTGTTGCACAATGTGGACACTTGCATGTTCTATAAGGATAGCATGTTTGTGTATGTTGAATAGGGTATATTCTACCATGATATGGAAGATTGTATTGATAAAGTATATCAAGTTGGGGTAATGACTTATGTACCTATTTTCATTTAATCCCCATTATGTTATGGAATAGTTAACCTATGTAATATGGGAATAAGCTTCTGTCTAATTTAGTGGACTCCTTGTTGAGATGTTATGTTGTTGGAGGGCTATGGATTAGGATTTTCTAATGTTATAGTGATGATTACTCCTATTAGGTGATTGTCTCTTAGTGAGAGAAGAGGATGGTGATCTATCCCTATGTACATGGTGATCATTCTACCCTTGACTTGGGCATGTTTTAGTATGTGTATATAAGAGTATAAGTGTATAAAGGCATATTAAATTCTATCACCTTATATATCCTCCTAGTTGAAGTAAGTTGATAATAGTGGATTAGTGACCCACTCCATCTTTTATGAACCTTGTGACATCCCATGTACCACTTTAAGATAGTCTCCTAGTGTGAGGACCGCCCTTTTTACTACTGTTGTCATGACTATTTACAGTACTGTTATTGTTACTTTCATATTTGTGGGATAGCAGTTCCCGAAATTTGTCAGACTATTTAACTTTATTATGTTTTCGAAAAAACTAATTGGGTGATGTTTGGATAAGTTACTTTTCAGAGAAATGAATTAGAGATGATGGAAAATTGTAATATGATTTTTAATTATGTTAAATTGTACTAAGGCATGAGAATGCATGTGTTATTTAAGTTGCTTCGGCTATGATGAATTTATGTGGTTACTGATCTTGTAATTGAGTGTGCAGGGACTACTAATCAAACCACAGATTTCAGAGATCATTCCACACCTTGTTAATTGTTATTCCCTGTTAAGCCGATCTGGTTCCACGAGGAACCAAGATCTCTTTGTGTTTGATGTCATGATGTAATGTGGTCTTTCGTATGGTCGAGTGGGTTAGGTTACCCTCATGTAACATTAGTTTTATAAGTAAGTGTTGTAAAGAGATTGAATTTGAAATTTCTATTTTTATTTAAATTATGAGGCCCTTTTTCTTGTGCTTTACCTTGACCTGGGGTGTCTTGTATGGGTTAAAATTGACCCTGGGTTCTACCCCATGGGTCTAGGGGCCCATTTGGCATGGGTAACCCTTGAGTAACCTCCATCTAGTCAACTTAACCTTCCCCTGAAGTTAAGTGGCGAAAATTGGAGGTAGGAGGGGACATGATGGGTTGTACCAACACTCAACCCATCCCCTCTACTTTTCCCTAGATAAGAGATGCCATCCATTAGTGAAAGTTACCTCTTCTTTAGTAAGATTCCCCCATGTACTATGGGGACACCCATGTGAAGAAAGGAGAAAGAGGCATGGGTCACCTGTCTTGTTCCCATTTAACTCTTTTTTTTATTTCTCCCATGAGAAAGTGGAGTCACATGAGAGGAATAAGGAGTACCCTTGGGAATGGAGAGTGACATAAGCCACCTGGACAGAATAGTGATTTTTTGGGAAGGGTGAGGAGGTGACAAGTGTCACTTCCCCATTTCTCAAAATTAGAAAGAAAGAGAATTTTGGGTTATTTATTTTCAAATTTTGGGATGAGAGGGAGTTAGTTGAATTTTGGGGAAAATCTTTCATTTTTGGCCTTACCAAAAATAGAGAAGTTAGTTTGGAAGAGAGAGAAGAGAGAGGGAGTTGGTGGCTAAGCTTGGAAGTGAACTCTGTGGACTCTGCAACAACTTCATTTCAGGAGGGCTTTGCAAGGTTGGTCTGAATTTTACCTTTGTTTTGGTAGAACTGAAATGTGTATGAAATGTGTGTGAAATATGTGTTTAAATTTGTTTTCTGTGGGGTTCTTGTCGGGTGTTTGACAGAGCGTCTCCCACTTGGGAGAAATGCTCATCAAGTTTGGGGTAGGGGAGGAGAGATCCTCCTCGGGTGCATACCTGTTCCATCTTTTGGGATGTTGAAAGCCTTGAGGGCATGTATCTGTGACTGTATTTTTGACTTGAGAGTCATATACAGAATTCATACAACTTGTGATCACACTTGGTTGAGACCAAGAGAAATTTATATGAGTTCATTTATCTGTCAGGGTGACACTCTGGAGTCGAGTGTATCCACTCTCCTGCCCCTTATGAAACTCACTGTAGTTGAGTTTCCGTATTGTGTAAAATAGCCACGGGTGTAGGTGTGCTTTGGGATTGTTGTTGTTTCTGTTGTGAAGTGGAGTGTTTGAGTACCCAGGTGTGAGTATGGTCTCCCTAGCTCGGGGGTGACCCTCTTGCGGGTCTACGGTAGGGAGGAGAGCTAGACAAGTGGTATTTTCTTCTTTGTTTGTCTTTGATATGCAGGTTTTTTCTCTTGGAGCTTCTGGATGGCTATTTATGAAGAAACAGATTATCTCCTTGTCATGAGAATTAGGCCTGGTTCATTTCATAGAGATGAAGAGAGAACACCTCTCTTGTTAATGTATTAATGATATTCTGGGAGTGAAGAAATTCACCTCCCTGATCTTGTTATTATTGGACTTTTATTGGTTGTCATAGTTTTCAGTTGTCTACTGTTTGGGAGGAGAAAGTTCATATCTGGGAAGTTGGTATTCATGATTGAGAAACTGTAATATGAATGTGCTTAAATTTTTAAGTTGATGTTTGCAACCTTTGTTCAATAGCAATTTTTGTGTTTCAAGTATTACTGAAAAGATTAAGTTCGTTTTTGCAACTTAACCTGAGTTGTTTACATTTGAAAGTTTGGAATTGCTTCACTAGTTGAAATGCTAATTTTCTTTTCAATGTTAAAATGGAAAAGACAGTTTAAAATATTTGAGTTATTCTCCATATTAATGGGTTCTGTTAATTTAGAAGGATTAGAGGAAATCTAGCATGTAAATATATAATCTGTTGTAAAGTTATGAGGTCTTAAATGTTTATGAAAATGGAAAATTATAATTATAATAAGGGGATAGCTAGTTACCATTTCTATCAATTAAGTGAACATGGGATATATATATATATATATATATGTATATATATAATTATATCTACTAGTTATGACAATTTCTTTATAACAGGTTGATTTGGAGAAAATGCATTAAGTAGTGAAATTGAGAAATTTAGGAAATAGTTAAGCACATATAAGAATATTTTTATATATAAATAAATTTAAATATATATATATATATATAGAAATATATATATATATTTCATATTTTGAGTAATTATCATTTTCCAGAATAATAGTGAAATTGAAAATAACTTATCATTTTTATGAAATTGACGGAGAAATATCAATATAAAAATAGATATATATATATATATATATATATATATATATATATATATATATATATTTATATATATCTCTAATTATATACTCATTTATAAATATATATATATATATATACATATGAATATATATATATATATATATAAATATATATTTTAATGTTGTGAGAAATGGCGGACCAAATGTAAGCCGCGGTTTAAAAAAAACACAGTCGAATTTTTATATTGGGCGGTGGGGAGTAAACCCCACCGCAGGATGGTTAATTCATTTGGAGGTGTGGAGTGGGGCGGAGCCCCACCCACACCCCCACGTCGTGGGAATGTGGGTGGGGCTCCGCCCCACTCCACATCTCCCCCCCCTCCAAACCCTTATGCCTCCCGCGAAACCTTCCCGCCGCTCTGCGGCCACCGCGAAATCTTGTCTGCCGCTCTGCGGCCACCACGGAATTTCGTCCGCCGCTCTGCGGCCACCCCGACCCTGCTCCTCTGCGGCCACCGCCGCCCATAGCCGCCGCCTGCTGTGAGTCTAAAGCAATACAAAAATGTTAGGGCTTGAGCCCTAACATATGAATGGTGTTTTTGTAATATAAATACAGTTTATTTTTATATAGCTTTATATATATAGGCATATATATACTATATATGTCTATGTATATAGCTATATAGATATAATATAATAATGATTATATATCTGTATATATATATATATATATATATATATATATATAGGTATATAAGTTGTGGGAAACCAATTTGTCCATTATATAGACATTAAAATAAATAAATAAATAAATATATATATATATATATATATATATATATATATATATATATATATATATATGCATAGGAGTGAATCTTTGAACCAATTTATTGGGCCCTCGTTTAAGATCGTTATAAACTATGTCTCATGGATATATAAAAAAAAAATATATATATATATATATAAATATATATATATATATCTATATATATATATATATATCTAAATATATATATATAGATGTTATTAAGTGTTGAACACAACAACCAAAGAAGATATATTACCATGAACAGAGTTTTATAAAGTGGTGAACCACCTACATCTATTGACAACGTCATACGAATTACAATCCGTGTATGAATCGTAATTAAGAGTAATAGTAACAACAGTAATTCTAAACAAGAGAAAATAAAATTATAATGTAAAGAGAGTTTAGGAATATTCGGTGATACTCAGGAAAGAGTTTCTCGGAAGTTTCAACTGTTAACGTACTAATAATCACCCAGAAAATGAAGAGGAAAATTACACAACTCTTGCTCAAAAGAACACTGGAAATAAACTTATGAAGCCACCACTAACTATCCATGTGGCCATATTAACCTCAACTGTAGCAAACGATCTCATATGTAAACCTGTAAGAGGTTCCGAAGAAGGAAAAACTAACATTGGAAAACACAGAGGAGAAAATGCGCGACCCTTCTCACACGGGATAAGAGAACTAAGTTGACGGACCCTTCTGTCAATTGTGCTTAGGAACAAGTTGACTAAGTATTTACGAAGAGGAGGAACCTAGATCGGGGAAGATTAGGAGACCGAGTCCAGCGAAATAGTAAACCAGCCTTTGTGACCGAGATCATCCTGAAATTAGGTTTAATATCAACAATAGCTGCAGTAATAACCCTGATTGACATAAATCACGAAGAAAGGACAGGATGCACATAAAGAAAGTATAGAAAATGAAAGAGAGAGAGAGACCGAAATATAAACACGCTAAATGAACTAAGAGATAGTAAGGTAAGGGCGATAAAGATATAATCCAACTTAAGAACTTGTGGAAAGGGAAGAGAGGGCAACCAAACCGCCTTGTTGAAAATGCTAAGTCATAGGAGGAGTTTGTTTCAGGGAACAAGAGAGGAGACAGACAACCGTGCCTGGCTGAAAAATGACTAAATAGGGAGATCACTAACCGGTTTAGTCGGAACAAGGCGTCGTGGGGAGTGGTTCCTCTATCAGCGAACCACGAGCGTAAATGAGTGCAGCGTAATTCCCACTAACACCGTAAGGCATTCTGCTACCGAACATTGCCGAGGATTCGATTTAAGAACTTTGGTAATCTCACTCTTGCAATGACGTTAGCAGCGTTGTATAGACCCTCTTGTTGATCTATATGTTTCTGGTTGCACGCCATTGTACTTGTATTCCGCCGAAGAGTATAGTGTTCGCCATGAGAGAACACCGTTGAGCATGCGTACGCATGTGAAAGGGGTTTTTAGGACAGTGTGAGAAAAGTTTTTCATATCTCGTGTCATAACCACATGACAGATGTGGCTATGACACGTGCGATGTGTGTTGTGACCACAAGGAAAATGTGGGCATGACATTTGGTATCAGAGCCAAGTTTGTAAACACTGGGCGTATTTGGGCACGTTATTATTCCGCAACTTTGGCTAATTAGTTTCTACCTTGTTTTGTAGGATGCCTTCCCGACGTGTTCGACGAGCGCGATCACGCCACACAGCGTCAGTCGAGGTACACAGCGATTCCTCAGCCGAGGGACTGGCACCCGCAGATTCAGCAGCACCACCTGCCTCACCTGTGCCACAAGCACCACTAGTACCACAGGCGACACCAGTAGCGGATATAGGTCCACAGATCTTACAGGCACTACAGACTATGCTAGACAGGTTACCACCAGTGATTCCTGAGCCACGTATAGAGCCTCGTGTTGCTCCGCGAGAGGAGCCACGTGCCGAGTCATGTATTGAGCCACGTATGGAGCCCCGCGTTGATCCACTAGAGGTGAGACGTGTGGAGCCCTTCGTTGAGATTCCTGACACAACAGTAGAGGAGGTAGGGTCGGCCTCCCGAGCACGGAGCAGGAGTCCTCCGAGACTTTTGAGACAAGAACAGGTTCAGCAGGGAGTATATGAGGATGGTGTGGAAGAGCCACTTGGGAGACTTAGAGACAGAGGGGACCCTATCAGAGATCTACTAAGGCTCAACCCACCCACCTTCGCAGGAGCTACAAAGGGAGCTGTGGCCGAGGTTTGGCTAATTAGCTTAGACAGGTGTTTCGCATTGCGACCATATGAGAGCAACACGAAAGCACGAGTGGCAGTTCATCTTCTTAGGGATGCAGCAGCCACCTGGTGGCGTACAGAGGAGTGTAAGCACCGACTCTCCGTGGATACACTCACATGGGACACCTTCATTGAGCGCTTCAATGCGCGGTATTTGTCCGAACATTATAGACAGCGCAGAATTGATGAGTTTCATGATCTACAGCAGAGGGGACTCACCGTTACTCAGTATGAGAGCCGATTTATAGAACTTTCTCGTTATGCAGAATACCTCCATGACGAGAAAATCTTAATACACAAATTCATCAGGGGGCTAAATCACGGGATAGCAGGACCAGTTCGTATGGCAAATCCCCAAACCATGAGCGAGGCTGTTGAAAAGGCCCTTATATCAGAGGAAATTCAGGGACGAGGACAGAATTCACGCCCACAGTACCAGGAACGGAATCCCCAACAACAGCAGAATTTCTGAAGGCCTCAAAACACAACACAGAGAGGAGGATATAATCCTTCATCATTACCTCCCAGGCCTCCACAGCAACAGCAACATCAGCAAAAATCCAAATTTCAACAGAGGGGACAGGGAGGACAGAACCGTGGATGGCAGCAGCAGGGACCACGCAGGGATCAGAGACAGCAGGGTTCATCGGCAGGACCCGCAAGGTCCCAGCAGTCTTACAGAGGCTCACAGGGATCCACCGGACGGACCGGGCAACAACAGTCGGGCAGAACACAGTCAGGGCAGTTACAGGTTAGAGGACCATGTTATGTATGTGGTGGGGCAGGGCATTTGGCTAGAGAGTGTCCGCAGGGATTTACTGTAGGGGGTCAGCCCCGATCAGGAGGGTCTGAGCAGACCGTAGGTGACGTGGGCAGATCTCACCACATGTTTGCAGCGGTTGATAACCGCCAGGCTGATTTTCAGGCTTCTGTCATCGAGGCAGCAGGTACGATTAGAGACTTTCCCATCTCGATCCTTTTTGACTCAGGAGCTACTGACTCTTTTTTGTCTACATCGTTAGTGGAGCGTTGCAGGCTGGTGGCTTCTAGGCAAGACATTAGGTGGGAAGTTGAGTTGGCCTTAGGGGCCAGGATGTCAGTAGATACCTTGGTTAAAGACTGTGAGATCACATTGGGACCCTTCACCACAACGTGCGACCTTAGGATTATGCCATTAGGGTCTTACGGAGTAGTTCTGGGTATGGATTGGCTTGCGGCACATAGAGCCAAGCTTGATTGTCGCCAGAGAACGATTAGCTGTTTAGACGATCAGGGTTCGTCGGTTGAGATAGTGGGCATTCAAAAGCCCACGGCAGTTCGTATGATATCCGCACAACAGCTTAAGCGCTGTATGCGGAAGGGATGTCAAATGTTTGCCATCACCGTCAGTGATAGAGCAGAGGACGAACCTGAGGCTACTTTAGATGATCACCCTATCCTTAGAGAGTTTGCTGATGTGTTCCCGCCAGAATTACCTGGTATGCCTCCACGTAGAGAAGTGGACTTCCACATTGACTTAGTGCCTGGTGCAGAGCCGATATCCCGCGCACCCTATAGAATGACGACCCATGAACTCACAGAACTTAAGCTGCAGTTGGAAGAATTACTTGAGAAGGGACACATCCAACCTAGCATTTCACCATGGGGCGCACCAGTGATCTTCGTGAAGAAGAAGGATGGGTCTCTTCGTCTATGCATGGACTACAGGCAGTTGAACAAGGTGACGGTGAAGAATCGTTATCCTCTACCTAGGATTGACGACCTTTTTGATCAGATGCAGGGAGCCAGAGTGTTCTCGAAAATTGATCTAAAATCTGGGTATCATCAATTGCGCATCACGGAGTCAGATATTCATAAAACTACTTTTCGAACCAGATATGGCCATTATGAATTCACAGTGGTACCTTTTGGGTTGACGAACGCTCCTGCAGTATTCATGAGTCTCATGAACGGGGTGTTCCGTACATACCTAGACCGGTTCGTGATCATATTCCTAGATGACATTCTGATTTATTCACGGACTGAGGAGGAGCATGTAGAGCACTTGCGTCAAGTTTTGCAGAAATTACGAGAGCAGCAACTTTTTGGCAACTTGACGAAGTGTGCCTTCTTCAGGACAGAGGTGCAGTATTTGGGACACATTTTATCAGGCGATGGCATCTCCGTAGATCCATCTAAAATTAGAGCAATCCAGGAGTGGCCGGCACCCACGAACGTGACAGAGGTCAGAAGCTTTATGGGGTTAGCTGGGTATTATCGTCGGTTTGTCGAAGGTTTCTCCAGGATAGCACATCCCATTACTTCCCTTCAGCGAAAAGGGAAGGGTTTCACTTGGACCGAGCAGTGTGAAAAGGCTTTTGGAGTCCTCAAAGAGCGTCTTACGAGCGCTCCTATTTTAGCAATACCAGATCCTTCGGAAGAGTTTGTAGTTTGCACGGATGCATCATTAGAAGGTTTGGGAGCCGTGCTTATGCAGGATGGTCGAGCGATCGCATACGAATCGCGGAAACTAAAGACACATGAGTTAAACTATCCTACGCACGACTTAGAGCTTGCAGCTATTGTTCATGCCTTGGTTCGCTGGAGACACTTCCTCTTAGGGCGACGCTTTGAACTCCATTCAGACCATCATAGTTTGCAGTATATTTTTACACAGCCTAATTTGAACGCCCGCCAACGGCGTTGGATGGAATTCCTATGCGAATATGACTTCGATGTCCATTATATAAAAGGGAAGGAGAACGTGGTCGCTGATGCTTTGAGTCGAAGACGCCATGAGATCCAGACCCTGACCTTGAAGATGGACTTGAAGGATCGCATCTTACAGCATCTGCCGGAGGACGAATGGTTTCTTGAAGTGCAGTAGGCAGTACTAAACCAGAAGGCCCTTGAGGGCAAATTTACAGGATATACCCTTGATTCTGATGGAATGCTTCGACATCGGCAACGCATCTATGTACCCCATGCGGGTAATCTTCGTACAGTAATCCTATCAGAGGCTCATAGAGCACCCTACGTAGCACACCCAGGAGTGAAGAAGATGCATGCTGATTTACGACAGCTTTATCATTGGGCTGGGATGAGGCGTGACATTGCCGAATTTGTTGCTCGTTGCCTGGAATGTCAGAGGGTCAAGGCCGAACATCAGCATCCAGCGGGACTGTTGTACCCTCACGAGATACCTGAATGGAAATGGGATACCATTTCTATGGATTTTATCGTTGGTCTACCTATGTCATCACGTCGCCATGATGCTATTATGGTGACAGTTGACAAGCTGACCAAAGTGGCACATTTTTCACCAATATGTACAACGTACAATGCACCATCAGTGGCAAAGGTGTTTCTTGATCAGATTGTTAGACTTCATGGAGTACCTCGCCGCATTATATCTGACAGAGACTCCGTATTCACTTCATCATTCTGGAAAGCCTTACATCAGGCATTGGGCACACAGCTCAACTTCAGTTCTGCATATCATCCGGAAACCGATGGACAAACAGAGAGAGTTAACCAGGTGTTAGAAGACATGCTTCGCATGTATGTGATGGACCACCAGTCTAGATGGGAGGAGTACCTGTATCTAGTTGAGTTCACCTACAATAATGGGCATCATAGCTCGTTGGGTATGCCTCCTTTCCAGGCATTATATGGCAGACCATGCAGAACACCTTTGAGTTGGGATCGTATAGAGGACAGAACAGTCATCGGCCCAGAGATAGTACAGAATATGGAACTGCAAGTTAAACAGATAAGACAGAGGCTTCTGGAAGCACAGGACAGGCAGAAAAAGTATGCCGATGCAAAAAGGACAGACCGAAGCTTCTCTGTGGGGGAAAGAGTATTTTTGAGAGTGCGGCCGCACAAAAGTCCAATCCGTTACGGAAAAGGCTCTAAACTCGCACCTCGATTTGTAGGACCTTTCGAAATCTTGGAGCGGATAGGACCAGTAGCCTATCGTCTAGCCTTGCCACCTATCCTGTCACGTATCCACGATGTATTTCATGTATCAGTTTTACGTCAATATGTTTCTGACTTATCTCATGTGTTGGATTGGAGTGCTCTTCAGGTAGAGGCAGACGGACAACTGGCGTTGGAGCCAATTCGCATATTGGCTCGTCGGACGCTGGCCCTTCGAGGTCGAGAGCTGGACCAGGTTAGAGTCCAATGGGACTTATACGACGAAGTCACTGCTACATGGGAAGATGCAGAGAGATTGAAGACCCTGTATCCTCACCTTTTTGACGACTTCCAGGAGGAAGTACCGTCTTAGGGGGAGAGGATGTGAGGACCGCCCTTTTTACTACTGTTGTCATGACTATTTACAGTACTGTTATTGTTACTTTCATATTTGTGGGATAGCAGTTCCCGAAATTTGTCAGACTATTTAACTTTATTATGTTTTCGGAAAAACTAATTGGGTGATGTTTGGATAAGTTACTTTTCAGAGAAATGAATTAGAGATGATGGAAAATTGTAATATGATTTTTAATTATGTTAAATTGTACTAAGGCATGAGAATGCATGTGTTATTTAAGTTGCTTCGGCTATGATGAATTTATGTGGTTACTGATCTTGTAATTGAGTGTGCAGGGACTACTAATCAAACCACAGATTTCAGAGATCATTCCACACCTTGTTAATTGTTATTCCCTGTTAAGCCGATCTGGTTCCACGAGGAACCAAGATCTCTTTGTGTTTGATGTCATGATGTAATGTGGTCTTTCGTATGGTCGAGTGGGTTAGGTTACCCTCATGTAACATTAGTTTTATAAGTAAGTGTTGTAAAGAGATTGAATTTGAAATTTCTATTTTTATTTAAATTATGAGGCCCTTTTTCTTGTGCTTTACCTTGACCTGGGGTGTCTTGTATGGGTTAAAATTGACCCTGGGTTCTACCCCATGGGTCTAGGGGCCCATTTGGCATGGGTAACCCTTGAGTAACCTCCATCTAGTCAACTTAACCTTCCCCTGAAGTTAAGTGGCGAAAATTGGAGGTAGGAGGGGACATGATGGGTTGTACCAACACTCAACCCATCCCCTCTACTTTTCCCTAGATAAGAGATGCCATCCATTAGTGAAAGTTACCTCTTCTTTAGTAAGATTCCCCCATGTACTATGGGGACACCCATGTGAAGAAAGGAGAAAGAGGCATGGGTCACCTGTCTTGTTCCCATTTAACTCTTTTTTTTATTTCTCCCATGAGAAAGTGGAGTCACATGAGAGGAATAAGGAGTACCCTTGGGAATGGAGAGTGACATAAGCCACCTGGACAGAATAGTGATTTTTTGGGAAGGGTGAGGAGGTGACAAGTGTCACTTCCCCATTTCTCAAAATTAGAAAGAAAGAGAATTTTGGGTTATTTATTTTCAAATTTTGGGATGAGAGGGAGTTAGTTGAATTTTGGGGAAAATCTTTCATTTTTGGCCTTACCAAAAATAGAGAAGTTAGTTTGGAAGAGAGAGAAGAGAGAGGGAGTTGGTGGCTAAGCTTGGAAGTGAACTCTGTGGACTCTGCAACAACTTCATTTCAGGAGGGCTTTGCAAGGTTGGTCTGAATTTTACCTTTGTTTTGGTAGAACTGAAATGTGTATGAAATGTGTGTGAAATATGTGTTTAAATTTGTTTTCTGTGGGGTTCTTGTCGGGTGTTTGACAGAGCGTCTCCCACTTGGGAGAAATGCTCATCAAGTTTGGGGTAGGGGAGGAGAGATCCTCCTCGGGTGCATACCTGTTCCATCTTTTGGGATGTTGAAAGCCTTGAGGGCATGTATCTGTGACTGTATTTTTGACTTGAGAGTCATATACAGAATTCATACAACTTGTGATCACACTTGGTTGAGACCAAGAGAAATTTATATGAGTTCATTTATCTGTCAGGGTGACACTCTGGAGTCGAGTGTATCCACTCTCCTGCCCCTTATGAAACTCACTGTAGTTGAGTTTCCGTATTGTGTAAAATAGCCACGGGTGTAGGTGTGCTTTGGGATTGTTGTTGTTTCTGTTGTGAAGTGGAGTGTTTGAGTACCCAGGTGTGAGTATGGTCTCCCTAGCTCGGGGGTGACCCTCTTGCGGGTCTACGGTAGGGAGGAGAGCTAGACAAGTGGTATTTTCTTCCTTGTTTGTCTTTGATATGCAGGTTTTTTCTCTTGGAGCTTCTGGATGGCTATTTATGAAGAAACAGATTATCTCCTTGTCATGAGAATTAGGCCTGGTTCATTTCATAGAGATGAAGAGAGAACACCTCTCTTGTTAATGTATTAATGATATTCTGGGAGTGAAGAAATTCACCTCCCTGATCTTGTTATTATTGGACTTTTATTGGTTGTCATAGTTTTCAGTTGTCTACTGTTTGGGAGGAGAAAGTTCATATCTGGGAAGTTGGTATTCATGATTGAGAAACTGTAATATGAATGTGCTTAAATTTTTAAGTTGATGTTTGCAACCTTTGTTCAATAGCAATTTTTGTGTTTCAAGTATTACTGAAAAGATTAAGTTCGTTTTTGCAACTTAACCTGAGTTGTTTACATTTGAAAGTTTGGAATTGCTTCACTAGTTGAAATGCTAATTTTCTTTTCAATGTTAAAATGGAAAAGACAGTTTAAAATATTTGAGTTATTCTCCATATTAATGGGTTCTGTTAATTTAGAAGGATTAGAGGAAATCTAGCATGTAAATATATAATCTGTTGTAAAGTTATGAGGTCTTAAATGTTTATGAAAATGGAAAATTATAATTATAATAAGGGGATAGCTAGTTACCATTTCTATCAATTAAGTGAACATGGGATATATATATATATATATATATATATATATATATATATATATGTATATATATAATTATATCTACTAGTTATGACAATTTCTTTATAACAGGTTGATTTGGAGAAAATGCATTAAGTAGTGAAATTGAGAAATTTAGGAAATAGTTAAGCACATATAAGAATATTTTTATATATAAATAAATTTAAATATATATATATATATAGAAATATATATATATATATTTCATATTTTGAGTAATTATCATTTTCCAGAATAATAGTGAAATTGAAAATAACTTATCATTTTTATGAAATTGACGGAGAAATATCAATATAAAAATAGATATATATATATATATATATATATATATATATATATATATATATATATATATATATATATATATATATATATATATATATATATATATATATATATATATATATATATTTATATATATCTCTAATTATATACTCATTTATAAATATATATATATATATATATATATATATACATATGAATATATATATATATATATATATATATAAATATATATTTTAATGTTGTGAGAAATGGCGGACCAAATGTAAGCCGCGGTTTAAAAAAAACACAGTCGAATTTTTATATTGGGCGGTGGGGAGTAAACCCCACCGCAGGATGGTTAATTCATTTGGAGGTGTGGAGTGGGGCGGAGCCCCACCCACACCCCCACGTCGTGGGAATGTGGGTGGGGCTCCGCCCCACTCCACATCTCCCCCCCTCCAAACCCTTATGCCTCCCGCGAAACCTTCCCGCCGCTCTGCGGCCACCGCGAAATCTTGTCTGCCGCTCTGCGGCCACCACGGAATTTCGTCCGCCGCTCTGCGGCCACCCCGACCCTGCTCCTCTGCGGCCACCACCGCCCATAGCCGCCGCCTGCTGTGAGTCTAAAGCAATACAAAAATGTTAGGGCTTGAGCCCTAACATATGAATGGTGTTTTTGTAATATAAATACAGTTTATTTTTATATAGCTTTATATATATAGGCATATATATATACTATATATGTCTATGTATATAGCTATATAGATATAATATAATAATGATTATATATCTGTATATATATATATATATATATATATATATATATATATATATATATATATAGGTATATAAGTTGTGGGAAACCAATTTGTCCATTATATAGACATTAAAATAAATATATATATATATATATATATATATATATATATATATATATATATATATATATATATGCATAGGAGTGAATCTTTGAACCAATTTATTGGGCCCTCGTTTAAGATCGTTATAAACTATGTCTCATGGATATATAAAAAAAAATATATATATATATATATATAAATATATATATATATATATCTATATATATATATATATATCTAAATATATATATATAGATGTTATTAAGTGTTGAACACAACAACCAAAGAAGATATATTACCATGAACAGAGTTTTATAAAGTGGTGAACCACCTACATCTATTGACAACGTCATACGAATTACAATCCGTGTATGAATCGTAATTAAGAGTAACAGTAACAACAGTAATTCTAAACAAGAGAAAATAAAATTATAATGTAAAGAGAGTTTAGGAATATTCGGTGATACTCAGGAAAGAGTTTCTCGGAAGTTTCAACTGTTAACGTACTAATAATCACCCAGAAAATGAAGAGGAAAATTACACAACTCTTGCTCAAAAGAACACTGGAAATAAACTTATGAAGCCACCACTAACTATCCATGTGGCCATATTAACCTCAACTGTAGCAAACGATCTCATATGTAAACCTGTAAGAGGTTCCGAAGAAGGAAAAACTAACATTGGAAAACACAGAGGAGAAAATGCGCGACCCTTCTCACACGGGATAAGAGAACTAAGTTGACGGACCCTTCTGTCAATTGTGCTTAGGAACAAGTTGACTAAGTATTTACGAAGAGGAGGAACCTAGATCGGGGAAGATTAGGAGACCGAGTCCAGCGAAATAGTAAACCAGCCTTTGTGACCGAGATCATCCTGAAATTAGGTTTAATATCAACAATAGCTGCAGTAATAACCCTGATTGACGTAAATCACGAAGAAAGGACAGGATGCACATAAAGAAAGTATAGAAAATGAAAGAGAGAGAGAGACCGAAATATAAACACGCTAAATGAACTAAGAGATAGTAAGGTAAGGGCGATAAAGATATAATCCAACTTAAGAACTTGTGGAAAGGGAAGAGAGGGCAACCAAACCGCCTTGTTGAAAATGCTAAGTCATAGGAGGAGTTTGTTTCAGGGAACAAGAGAGGAGACAGACAACCGTGCCTGGCTGAAAAATGACTAAATAGGGAGATCACTAACCGGTTTAGTCGGAACAAGGCGTCGTGGGGAGTGGTTCCTCTATCAGCGAACCACGAGCGTAAATGAGTGCAGCGTAATTCCCACTAACACCGTAAGGCATTCTGCTACCGAACATTGCCGAGGATTCGATTTAAGAACTTTGGTAATCTCACTCTTGCAATGACGTTAGCAGCGTTGTATAGACCCTCTTGTTGATCTATATGTTTCTGGTTGCACGCCATTGTACTTGTATTCCGCCGAAGAGTATAGTGTTCGCCATGAGAGAACACCGTTGAGCATGCGTACGCATGCGAAAGGGGTTTTTAGGACAGTGTGAGAAAAGTTTTTCATATCTCGTGTCATAACCACATGACAGATGTGGCTATGACACGTGCGATGTGTGTTGTGACCACAAGGAAAATGTGGGCATGACACCTAGCAACATACTTGTGTCTTGTAGTTCCTTGTGATGCTCTTAAGCATAATGTCATGGCACACCTTGTTCTCTTTAGAAGGGTTCTCTTATAATGTCAATAAGGAATGTACGTAACCTTGTGGAAAGTAAACTATATTATGAATAATTAGAAATAAGCGATAAATGTGTGAATAGTATTCTAAGTACCTATTAGATGATAAATCTAAGAGCAACTCGATTTCTTGCATGATTGCCTCACTCCTTGGTTATATGTATAAGTCATGATAAGGTGACTAATATCTTTAGGAAGGGAGTTCTTTGTATGAACATGAACAACCTTAGTCAAATTTTGTGTGTTGGGATAGCTTTTGGATACAAATTTTGTGTGTTGGGATAGCTTTTGGATAGGAAATTATGTGCTAGTAGATGCATGCTTAAGAAAGCATGTGAATTTCCTCCTTCTAGGAGGGTTTGAAGTGCTACAGATAGGTGTTTCCCTTTGCATATTATTTTTGTAGACCCATAAATTACATGAGAATGTAAACTTTAATCTATTTTGGTAGAAAACTTAGATATGTTTAGGAGGTAGATTGTAGGGGAATAGTCACTCACCCTTTTTGTTTCAACAAAATAGCAGGTTAGGTTGTTTCAAATGCATAAAACCTAGTAAAATAAGAGTAAAATTAGAAAATGTGGTGCCTTAAGCCTAAGTGAACTCAATTTGTAAGGTAAACCATATTCAAACCATGCTATTGTGTGATTGAGACTTAGTTAATTATATCTCTATGGAGTTGATTTAGAAAGTATTAGATGTATGCAACAAAATTTTAAGTATGATTTTTGGTAGGACTGAGTAAAATTTATGTGCATCTTCTCATGACATAATATGATAAAATATGTAAAAATCTACAAGTGTGGTATATGTGGATACCATTAAATGTTGAGATAGCACCTCAAGTATGTGATATAGGGTATCCGACTTGGGTAGAAGGGTATAGTGAAAATCATGTATGATTCACTTATGTGCATCCTTTGCGATAATTAGGTGTGTGTGAACAACTATGTTTTAGATTAGTTGAGCATTGGAATACTAATAATTGTGTATTGATGTGTTCCTTTTTAAGGGAAATGTGTGAATCCCTCTCCATGTTCTTATGTTTTGTACTGTGTTGTATCCCCTAGAGTCAACCCTCCCACTCAGGTGAGAGCACGCTATTGTAACTAAGGTCGAGAGAGAAGGGAACTCCATTGGAAGATTGTGACTTTCCATGGATGTTATTCCCTAATTGACTTTCCCACACATTATAACCACACTAGTTGGTTCATAATGTAACCTATTCCTTGTTAGTTATCCGATGGGTTGTGGATGGACCCTAATGTGTTTTGAGTCTACTCTCATTTTTGGCTATGGATACTTGGTATTTCAGTTGGTATGAGCACTTGAGACAACTACTAATTTTAGGTAATTGAAATCATCATGGGCAACTAGTATTTAGAAACTACTATTAGTCATGAAAAGCTAGTGCTACCTTTGGATACAAATATAGTTATACTTGTTGGTTACTAGAAATTGAGATTTGTTGTGAACCATTTGGATTGATGACTTTCAACATTAGCACATGGTGTTCTATTAGAATAATGGGTATGAGTTAGTATGACATTGTGAGTGTATTGAAAACTTGAAACATAGATAGGTTGATAAAACATGTGGCAGTGATGAATCTTGTTCTTTATATACATGTACAACACATTAAATTCTTACCTTGGATAAACTACATATGAATCTATGTATACAATACTTCAAACATTTGACACATGGTATTTTTTCTACATAGCATGTCCTGTGTTGTGTGGGACTTGTAGTTGTATCATATGATAGTGTATCTAGTGATTCTTACGTGGTTTGAGACCACCATGATATTGGATGCTATTATTTTCATGTGATTTGAGACCACCATTCCCCTCCTCCCATTAGGCGGCTTTAGTGAAATTTGCATGGTGTATGTGATGTGCAAATTTTGTAAAGATGTTGGATTTTTTATTATTTTTATTTACTTATTATTAATGAGACCAAAAGGTTTTGGATCTTATTTATTTTGGACCACTTAGCCATTTTGTTAGCGTAGGTTTTTATTTTCCTAGTGGGTCGTTTATTTTCCTTATTTCCTCAGTTTTTCCTACACTTTTATTAAGCTTTCTTAGGTTAAATAAAGTCAATTTAATTAGGTGAGTGGGTCATTTGAGGTGTCCCCATCCTGGAAGGGAGCTACATTTACTATGTTTATACCAATTGGTGGTCTCTCCCTATTGGTCAATTCTGCCACCTCCACCCCTCTCCTTGGTCTATATAAACTCACTACCTAGCTTGTAGTTTTCATCTTGTATGGAAATTCTGTTAGTCTTGTGTAGCTTGTTCTTTGAGCTCTTAATGCAATTCTACCACCCTAACATTTTCATATCTCTCAGAGTCATTGGTTTGCATTGTTTATGCTTTTTCTAGTTTATGTGGCTTAGAATTTCTCCTATAAAATTCTTGGGTTATCAATCTATTTCAAATTTCTAACATGGTATCATAACTTTGTTTTGAGAGTTTTAAGTTCTAGGATTCCTATTTGATAGTTTAAGATTATTTTTGTGAGATATTGTTAAATCATGTATGCTCTACTCTTGAGTTTATTAATGATTTGGAGAATCATAAAAGATTTATGAAGATCCAATAACCTCTTCATTTTGCATATGTATTTTGTGAGATCTAGGTGATTGCAGCTATTTTGGTTATATTGGCAATGTTTTTTACTATTCTAATATGTCCAGGAGGCTTGAGAAAGTCAAGTTTCATCTAATTTGGAGATCATTTAATGTAGTTACAAAATAGGGGTTTAAAGCTCAGATTTGGTGATCAATTTTCATATGGAGCATTTCTAGCCAAAAAGGACCCTACCATCGAGTCTATAAGGCTGAACAAATGAACTTTGACATAAAATTTTCCCAATTTTAGTGCCAGGAGCTTCTGAGGCAATTTTTTACTAGAAGACAATTTTGGGCCCCCAACATGTCTTTCGAGACAGTTTTGTAAAAAATTAATTTAAAAAAAACAAAAAAAAAAGCTTAAAACGCTCATAGTGCTAGCAATGCTTAGTGTTGTCCAAAGTGCTTAAAGTGTTGATCATATATTGGGGCTTTGGCCCCCTTTCGAGACTAATCCCCATTACACAGGCCCCACACCTTTTGTTGGGGTGGGTGCAAGTGAGGCTTCATCCCCCAACCCCTATTGTAACCTAGGCCCTTATGCCAACCTTGAATTCAACCTTTGGCCTTTCAAAAATTTCATCCCCTTGTGGCCTATTTATGTGTCTGGCTTAGCTTTCAGACCCTCAAAACTAGCCCATATTTATCCAACCTCTAGTGTTAGAAGATTGTGCTATTTTTAGTTGAAATTCTATTTTGGCATACTTTTGGTAGCATTCTAAAATTGGCAAAGGGCTAAATTTATTTGGAGGTTCTTTAAACTTATCAGAGGTCCTAAACTATCTCATGAACTCCAAACTTGCAGTACCTCTATTCTAGTGGTAGTTCTGCCAAATTTGGTGGCAGGGCAATTTTTGCCAATCAGACGCCTCTTTGTTGGCAAGTCTATTTTTGAATGAAAACTTTGAAGGGCAATAACTTGGGCTCGCAATCTCCTTTTTCTAAGATTTTTTTATTTGGGATAATTTTTCATGCTCTACATGCTAGTACAAATAGATTTTGATTTTAGTGTACAAATTTTCTATAAATTGTAGATTCTCGCAAGTGACATTGCACAGTTCTTGTTTTGAGAACTTCAAAGACTCATAACTTTCTCATATGACTTTGGATCAAGGTGATTCATTTTTTGAAAGTGCATTATTTTTTGGGTACTTTGCAATGGTGCTATTTTTTTCACTTGGTTTTATTGTAAGCTTGCACTTTCAACATATACTCATTTGTTGAAAATTTTATAAAGCATTAAGATCAAATCTACTTAGTGTTTCTTGCTGGGGTAATTGCAAACACATTATATATAGAGTGCCAAATCATTTTTTCTTGAGGGTTATTTTATTAAGTGAAAAGGGGGGTGTCTTATGTGCCCTCTTTGAGTTTTTGCATTCTCTTTTTCTACACAACAACAAACTCAATTTTCTTTTCTGCATAAAATGCATCAAGTAATAGTACCAATAATCACACCCAATAACTTTTTTGATTGGAAGTCAAAAATGACAATCTATCTAAAGAAGCAAAGGTTGTATAGGGTAACAATGGGGCTAGAAAAGCTAAAATGGTTTAATAAGTGTGTTGAAGCTTTTGAAACCATGTGTATGTCTATATCTCTAGATTTTCTTTTCCATATTGAATTTGTTTCTACACCAAATTATGTATGGACAACTTTAGAAAATCTCTTTGGTACATATGATGAAATAAGAGGACATCTACTAGAGAATGAGCTCATAGGGTTAAGTCCTACTAGTTTTGATACTATTTAGGACTTATTCACTAAGATAAAGGCCATAAGATTACAGTTAAAACAATGTGGAATTGAGAAGAAAGATTCTCAATTGATCTTAAGTATTATTTCCAAGATTGGTCCTAATTATTCTATGTTTGTTTCTACATTTCATGCCACTAAAACTACCTTAGGAACCACATATAAAATGCCTTCTCTTTATGATTTTGCAAATGAACTCACAAAGGAGAAAGATAAATTAATTCAAATGGGAACAATTAATCCCTCTAAATCTCATGCCTTGGTTGTAAATCAAGGCACTAAAGATGGAAAAGGGTTTGGTAAGCAGAATAAGAAACAACAAAATCAAGGAGAGAAGAAACAAGATAAAAAATTGACTACTCCTAAAGTAGCTAATGAGGCCTCTTCTTCCAAAGGTGACAAAACTAAGAAGGAGAAGGCAAAGTGTGTCTATTGTAAGAAACTTGGTCATGATGAACATAAGTCTTTAAAGAAACAAATTGATCACTTGACACATCTTATTGAAAAGAACAATATCAAGGTACCTGATTCTATGAAACATAATTCATCTCAAGAATCTTGGAAGGACATAGACAAAAGTAAGGGGAAAGGAAAGAGAAAGGCCCTAGTTGCTATTGCTTCACAAAAAAATTCCTTGATTATTAACTCAGGTACTTCACACCACATGGATTCATCACAAGGTAATTTTTCCTCCTTGGAGTCATGTTCTATGCAATCTATTCTATTGGGTGATGACACTCCTAATGATGTGCATGGGAGAGGATCTGTTGACATTGGTGAAGAAACATTTTAGGATGTTCTCTCCATTCCATCTTTGTCAACTAATCTCCTATTTGTCTATCAAATCACTCACACTGGCTTTTGTAAGTGAGTTGAGCTCACTCTAGACACAATGGTAATCAATGAGATGCATAGTGGGTCTATAGTTGTTGTGGCAAGGTTGATCATCAATCTAGACTGTATCACTTTTCTCACTTTGTTCTTGACTCCCCTTCACTTGATTTACTCACTCACTCAGATGAGGTGAGTTGATTGTGGCATCAATGGTTTGTCTACTTGAACTACCATTACTTGCAATAGATTAGTTAACAAGACATGGTTTCAGGGTTGCCTTCTATACAATGTTTTGATGGATTTTGCCAAGGATACATTCTTGGTAAGCATCCTGAGGATAAATTTGATAAAAGCAAAGCATGGAGGGCCACACAACTTCTAGAGTTGGTACATAGTAACTTGGAAGGCCCATTTCCACATCCTTCTTTTAGAAGGTCTCAATACGTTTTAACATTCATTGATGATAATTCTATATACACTTGGGTATATTTTCTCAAATAGAATACTAAGGTTTTTGAGTCCTTTCAGGACTTCAAATCTTTTGCAGTAAAAGAGTTCAAGAAGGCCATCGAGATTTTGTGTACATATAATGGGGTGAGTATGTCAACCAAAGGTTTGAGTAGTTTTGTGCTTTAGGGGGCATTAATCTTTATCACATAGTTCCCTATAGTCCACAATAGAATGATATTGAAAAGCGAAATAACATGTCCTTGAAAGAGATGTCCAATTGTATGATTCACTCTAGGTGAATGGCACCTTAGTATTGGGTGGAGACCATCAACTGTGTGTGTTACATCTAGAACTAGGTTCATCATAAAGCGGTGTAGGGGGTCAATCCTTTTTAAGCTTGGACTGGTTGAAAATCCATAGTAAAGCACTTTTGAGTGTTTGGTTCTCCTGCATGGGCCTATATTGTAATAGAGAAATATAAGGCTATAGATATGTAGAGAAAGTGTTGCATATTTATTACGTACCTAGATGGTGTTAAGGGCTACATGCTTCTTCAACCCACCACACATGAGTTTCTCATCAAGAGGAGTGTTCATTTCAAGGAGGATGTTTCTAGTTCTCCTTATACCACTTCTCCATCTACAATCACTTTGGATACATTACGACATGAGGATAGTTTTTCTGAGGATCTTAATCCTCCTACTCTTCATGAGTATTCTTCTTCCTCCACTTTAGATGGCGACAATGATGATGAGGATTGATCTTCCTCCTCTCCTAGTAATCATTCAAAGGGTGATGGTTCTCCTCCAAACTCTCCTATTGGGCCTCTTTGGGCTCATCAAACATTTGAGTTATTAGGTGATTGGGTTGGTGATCCTTCAGATGTAGGAAGAACAAGGTCACAGTTTTAGGAGAATCAACATTTCTTCATTGCTTCAGTTTTTGATCCACGGTCTTTTTGAGAAGCTCTTCATGTCCTCAAGTGGGATGCTACTATGCAAGAGTTTAGTTCCTTAGATAGGAACCATACTTGGGAATTAGTCCCCCTTCCTAAGAGAAGGAAACCTATTCAACACAAGTGGATCTATCAAACAAAATTTGTTGTAGATGGGTTAGTTGATAAGCATAAGGCTCACCTGGTTACCAAAGGATTCTCCCAGGTTCTTAGGATTGACTACTTTGAGACTTTTGTGCCAGTTGCCAAAATGAATTCCATCCAACTTGTCCTTGCTATTGTTGTAGACCATCATTGGTAAGTTCATCAGATGGATGTGAAGAGTGATTTTATTTACAGTGACCTTCAAGAGGAAATATGCATGGAGCAGCCACAGGGGTTCCTACATGATCTTTGGAAGTCTCTCTATGGACTCAAATAGGCCCCTCGGGCTTGGTATGCCAAGATGGACTCAGTTAGGTTCACTCGATTCCATTCTAATCCAAATGTATATACTTTTGTAGTAGGATGATGATGCAGAGGTAAGGTAGAGGTTGTAGAAGTTCACTCAATGAACTTAAGTCACTCAACTTCCTCCAAGAGGTTTACAAAGGTGTTTGTGTTTACAAGCCCACACAAGGCTATTCCAGGAATCAACTTAGCCTAGGATCACCTATTGATGTCATCCACTCAGGCTACTCACCACTCACTTTGGAGAGTCACTGTTCAATCCAAACTTTATACACAATCCACCTTTGAGGACTCAAAACCTACTACCCACCCTCTACCAACAGTGTCCATCTATAACTATTAACACTTACTTGTCAAGGAATCATGACTATCATGAGGTCTTTGACCAAAAGACTAGTTTCTACCTTCTCTAAGGCAATGGACAGCAATAGCAGCTTGACTGTCCTATGACAGTACTAAACTGACAACTTGTAGCCTGTAAGAACAACAAACTAGCATTATAATCCTATATCAATAAAGATCTTCTCCTCAAACACCACATGCATTCAACAAGGACAAGATCCACTGACACAGTAAATACTATTGTACTTACTCTGACAGAGATAATGACTGTTTTATGACTGTCATAGGAAAACAGCATTTCAAGAATGTTTAACCTTGTAGCATATGGGAAAAGATAAGTCAATCCTAACTCTTCTAGACTCCAAGTGACACTTACCTTTGAATGCACACTCCATATACCTATATTAAATGTATGCCATTCATCAAACTTGTAGACCATACTGTACCACCATGTGTAGGAACAACAAACTGTATTTCTATCAGCAATTGTGGATTTTCTTCTAAAGACAGTCTAGTTTGAGATTATGGGAAAGATGTGTATCAAGGATCCCTTGTCTAGATTAGTAGGGATCTTGTGTAGGTCTACCTTCCTTCTAAAGCATAGAGATCAACACCATTTGATCAATTCTTTGACTATTTTCTTACACTCTTGTTGTCTTCTACCTTTTCTTAACTAACTAGTCACTGTTTTGACTAGATAGAGGCATACCAACCACCATGGAGGAAGGAGAACCACAATACAAACATCAAAAACATAAAAACTACTTTGTCTTCCTCCATCCCACCAAGAAATGGGCAACCACCTTTAGAGGATAGAGGAAGAATGGAGCATTTTGTCCAAACCCTAGCTGTGGAGGGTTAGAAAACCAGTTTGCAAACAATGAAATCGAACAAAGCAATAAAAATGTTTCAAAAACTCCAAACAAATGCAAATGAAAGGTGTTTTTCAGACCTAACAAATTTCTAACATTTCAACTCATAAAAAATCCATATCAGGCCATACAGAAGGTTGTTTCAATGAAAAAATGCAGAAAAATAGTTTTTTTTCCTTAAAAAACTCCTCCTCTTCTTCAATAATTGGCATGTTTTACAAACTAAAGTTTTTAGGAAACTTTCCCAAATGTTTCCACTTCTCAACAGTCCATACAACTGCCCAAGAAAGGTAGTGAAACGTTGGAACTAGCCTTTTTCCAAAAAAACATTAAGTTTCAAAAAGAAACATTCCTATAAAATAGGTCTTATTAACATCCTAATGGACTAGTCACTCTAAATGACTAAGTCTTTATTTCAACACATCAAAATGGATTTCAAAGCCTTAGAGGTAAACAAATAACATGAAAAACAACAAGGAAAAATAACACAATGATTAAACTATGGAGCTCCTGCACCAGATGATACCCTCACATTCCATGTTCTCTATGTTATTGACTTGTTGCTCATAGGGAGTTCCTCATCCATCATCAAGGTAGTGAAAATTACTCTTCACAATCATTTTTTTATATCTGACTTAGGCCTTCTACATTAAATTTTAGGGATTGAGATCACTTAGTCTTCATCTGGTATTTTAATTACACAACCCAAGTACACACTTGATATGCTCTCTAGATTTTGTATGGCTAACTGTAAGCCTACACCGAATCTATTTTTGTCGGGGATCTAACTTGAGGCTCACTATTGTTCACTATTGGTGGATGCTACTTTGTATTTCTAATTAGTCAGGAGTCTCATACACTTGACTCACATGAGGCCTGATATTTTATATGCCATAGGCCTGGTCTCTAGGTTCATGTACTGGAAAGTAGCTATATATGTAAATTCTTCACTATGTACATGGCACTCATAGTTATGGGATTCATAATGCAACGAGTGTTGATATTGACTTTTTGGGACATACATATTTAGATTAGGCAAGTGATTCTTAGGATCACAAGTTTACTTTAGGGTATCACTTCTCACTTGGTTCTAGTCTAGTTTCTTGGTCGAGCAAGTAGTCTACAGTTGCTCTTTCATATACATAGGCTAAGTATCAAGGAGATATTAATTATACCATTATGACGATTTGGCTTTAGAACATTCTCACTGAGTTTGGTATTCCTTTCTAGAAGCCTATAGTCATCTTTTGTGATAACCAAAGTCTGATTCATATCTCTCACAATCTGGTCCATCACCAACAGAACAAACACATTGAGATTCACATGCACTACATTCAAGAGCTAATTCATGAGTAGGTCATTGATCTTAGGTATTGTCTGACATTAGACCAGACCACATACATCTTTACCAAACCCTTCACTAAGAGAAAATGAATTCATTTGCGAGCTTTATTTGGGGGTACAACAAGTGTCCACTTCACGGGGGACTTTTTAGTGCTCTTATTCTCTCTCTATTATAGGGGTGTTCTCTCTCTATTTTTTGGGGGGGGGTTCTTCTCTTTGTGTTATGTCAGAAAAAGTATCCTTGGGGGCTTTTTCCTCTTAAGGTTTAGCTCCTGGGTCCCTTAGAAAGCATTTAGAGCATCTCAAGCATGATTTTGATCACTCCCGATGAGAAAACCCTTAAGTTTCATGGAAAATGGGACTCAGGGGATGCACTTAACATAAATCCTACCTAAAATAGGGGTGAGGACTTGGGTTCCCTTGCTCTAGTCCAACCCTATTTTAGGTCAAGACCTATTTTTGGGTGTCGGTTTATGACCGTTACTTAGGTCCTATGCTGACATCCTAAGTTTGAGTTACAAAATTCTTAGTGGGAATGTTTGTAGTTACATATATAAGCATGATTAGTGATTCATTTGTAAACTAGATGGAAATTAGATGGCAATTGTGAAATTGTGGCTTTTGTGAAAGTGATTCAAGGCATCAGTGTGTTGCAGAGCAATATTTTGTGTTGTTATTATGTTTTTATTCGCAGATTTGGCATCCATCTCCTCATGGCATGAAGAGCATCTTCCTTCCATGAGATCTTCACTACAAGGTGATATCAATTATGTTTTCTATCATTTATCATTTGGATTTTTCCTCTATCCTGTAGGGATATGCACTCTTTATCTAACAACGGTGTTTAGAAGACTTGAATGTCTCTCTGGGGCTTGACTGAGGCAAGCCTCTAAACACCACAACCCCCAACCCATTTTTCCATGATTGCAGGTTATAGGTTGGGAAAGCGAAAGAAGTGGAGTTGTAGGAGAGCAGTGCACACTGTCAGAATTGTAGTTCAAGGAAGAAAACAGGGACCTGGACTTAGGCACCTGCTCATTAGTCCTTCGGATCCTGCAACTGTAAAATCTCTAGAATAGTAGAACTGTGTTGCAGATAACATTCCCAGATCCTGAAGAAAACTGTGGCACTAGACTAGGGCACCCACTCATTAGTCCCCAACTTTTCCACACACCAAACTTTGAAATTTGATATGCATTTGATTGTCATTTGATATCTCTGTGTGTGATCATTTTCCATAATTTGTCCATTTGTTCACAATTTCACAAAATTAGGGTTTTGAGCATAATTGGGCTTAATTGAACAACAAATCTACACAATTCCAATCTTCCCCTATGTTCCAAGTGATAGGAGATTTGTAGTAGAGTTCTCTACTTGGTTGAATTTCCTTGAATGTTTAGTGGTGAAAGGAGGATCAACACAAACCAATAAAATCAACCCTAAACATTTTAACACTAAACACTTTGCATGGGAATTCTTTGTACATAGGTACCTCATCAGGCTTGATTTGCTAAGACCCATATTTTCACCCACCTAAGCTATGCTTAAGGGGGGTGTTAGTGTAGGTTTTTATTTTCCTAGTGGGTTATTTATTTCCCTTATTTCCTAGCTTTTTTCTACACTTTTAGTAATCTTTCTTAGGTTAAATAAAGATAATTTAATTAGGTGAGTGGATCATTTGAGGTGTCACCATCCTATAAGGAAGTTACATTTACTATGTTTAGACCATTTGGTGGTCTCTCCCTATTGGTTAGTTTTGTCACCTTCACCCCTCTCCCTAGTCTATATAAACTCACTACCTAGCTTGTTTTTTGCATCTTATATGACAATTCTATCAGTATTGCATACCTTCTTCTTTGAGCTCTTAATGCAATTTTGTCATCCTAACATTTGTATATTTGTCAAAGTCACTAGTTTGCAAAGTTTATTCTTTTTCCAATTCATGTAGCTTAGAATTTCTCTTATAAATTTCTTGGGTTATCAATCTATTTTAGATTTCTAACACATTTGAATTTTTATTGGCCCTCTTTGCCTCAAGGAATTTTTTATTTCAATTTTAAGTTAAATTTGAGACTTTTCTTGGGTGGCCGCTTTGATTATTATCTTATTTTATTGAACTTTTCTTATGGGTTTATCTTATGATCTTAATTTATCAATATTATTAGTTTGATGCATTCATAATGTTTTAATTTTTGGTATATGTGGATTAATGTAAATTGTGTAAACTACCATATTGAGGAGGGTTCCCTCGTAGGTTGTATGGGGGAGTAGATGGCCTAGGGAATTCTATTGTGAGGATGGGGGCTGCAAGTGGGACTGATATGGGACAATCATAATCCATTTTCCCCCTAGATCTATGTGTGAGATATTTGTGTGCCTTCCTCTTGGAGGCTAAACCCCTTAAAAAAACAAGAGAAAGGTACTAAGAAATATATGGATAGGTCCTCGGGAAAGGCCTTAAGACCATCTTTCCTTGTGGTTACATGGAACATGATACTATGATACTTGTGATGTTACTTCCTTTAGAGATGAGACTATATGGTTTAATGACTATTCAAATAGTACTTTAGTGGGTTTTACACTTATATGGTTATTCAAATATTTTAATCTATTGACTATGGCCCTATAGTTACTTAGTAGTATATTAATTCATTTCCTCCTTGTAAAACCTATTTTGTGAGCATTATGATGTGAGTTATGTGAAATATATTTGTAGTGATACATGTGTTTAGCCCTATAGATTAAGTAGTATTGTTTGGAAACTAAGTGTTGGAAAATAATAATAATTGTTTTGAGGTAAATGCCTATTAAGGTTATGTTTGGTATGATGTCTTGATAGCATAGTGTGTTGTAATGTTAGTTATTTTGTGCAAGGTCTATTTGAGAGTCTCATGATGATCATTGGAGGTTGGATAACTTATTGTTTTGGTAGGTGATAACAAAATAAATTTTTGTGGGTTCTCTTATCCCTAAATGTGACTTAATTCTATGCAACCTTACCCTATGTGGGGTACGTATGTAGATCTATGTGTGATGATGGTTTCTCCCTTTTGTGGAGTAAGTACTCTCTAGGGTACTCATTAAGTGGTGACCTTTTTAGTTGATTATTTGTTTTCCCCTTACTACTTGTTTAATGGAGTATTTTGATGTCATTACCATGATGAGATGGCTCGGAGGTGGGTTTCCTTACCTCTTTGTTGACTTCCAAGAGGAAGTTTAGTCTTAGGGGGGAGGATGTGATACCCAACCTAGTGTGTTAGAATTATGTGCTCTATTGGATCGATTATTATTTTGATACACCTAAGTGTTGTGACCTTTTCCCAACACACCCCATTCTTTGGTTAAGAAAAAGATGGAGTCCTCATTTTTCTAATTTTACTTGTGGTTTTTCCCGTTATTTCCTTGTGATGTGTTAAGCCTTATAAAACTTTTAGGATTTGTCATTCTGGTATGATAGTAGAATCACCCCTGACAATCCAATCTTCCACTATGAGTGCTTTTTAGCCTAGTGGGGTTGGTCATTTTTGCATGACCATAGAAGCATCCCTGACATCCCTATTCCAAGGACTATAGCTTGGGGTAGAGTGTAACCCTTGTCAAACTTTCAGTGGATAGCCTTCTAGCAAGCTCCGATGGTGTGGGATATGACCTAACCCTACCTACCCTCATCTCTACATTAAATGTAATTCTCTTATGTGCATGTGGATTGGATTTTAATGGTGTTTTAGGTTTGTTATCCTTGTCATTTGCATTTTAATTGATTACATTATAGAGCCTGATCTGCAAACCCTCGTGTCCTATGTGAATGCTTGATAGTGATGATTAGTGACTATGATCATGGAGTTTGCATCTTCAACTATTCCATATCTATGAGCATTGTTATAGAAGGTTGGTTCCACTATTTCTATTTTGAATTGCTTGCTTGTCATGTCTTTTTCTAGGGTTATTTGGTTCTATAATTCTGTGCAAAGTAAGCCTCTTGAATCCTCTCATTTCGCATTGTTGTCTCTTGTTTTTCCATTGGTTTGTTCATTTTTGAGGTTTTATCATTTGCTTTTCCTTTTTCTTTCAATCAATTTTGTGGAATGGTATACTTTCCAATACTATTTATATGATGTCATTCATGCCCTTTGTGTTTTAGAAGTTGTTAGTGCCTAAATTGACTGACAATTTTTGAGCAATTTTTATGCAGGCACTTTCCCTAAGTATCCAAAAAAATGTTCTAAGTGTTGGACCTCCTCAGCATTTTTCAGCTGCATCATCATATTTTCTTCGAAGAGGAGGTCATCATCATCATATTTTCTTCGATGGTGGTCAGCATCATCATGTTCTCTGTCGACTGGTTTCTCATCAGGATCATCATATTTCAAATATCGGGTGATGTCTGGATATCATCCTGATCCTGCTGATGAGCTATAGTGCGCCCTGATTTGCTTGCGGGGGTGATTTTTCAAGTATCCGGTGATCTTCCAATTATCACCTTGCCCAAACATGATGATGATGTCACCCCGATCTTCTGAAGGGATTATTCTCTCAGTTGTTCGACCTAACTTGTTTTTTCTTAAGGGTCGTCATCATCATCATCATATTTCCAGTTATCACCGTGTTGCTTGCAGGGGTCATCATATTTTCTGCCTGCATGATATTTCGCCGGGGTGATATTTCTATCATCGGGTGATCTTGGTTATGATCATCCTGATGATGTTGTTGAAGAGTTCTAAGTGTGACCCGATATTCACTGGGGTCATCATATTTTGAACGTCAGGATGATCTTAGTCAATATCATCCTGATGTTGTTGTATCACTTCATATTCGTTGTTTTATCATCCTGATGATGCTGACGTCATTCTTATGTCAGGGTGATATCTATTTCTCTGCCTATCTGCATCATGATATTTCCGAAGGAGGGGGTGATATTTTCATTTTTGAATATCACCCGGATGTATGTTTGTTCCAGCGTCATGATGATGCTGATATCAAGGAGATATCCTCCTGCCGGCTTCGTGCATTATCTAGTGGGGGGTGATCTTTTCAAGCATCATCATATTCATCTATCGCCCCGATCTTATAGAGGAGCTACAGTGCAACCTGATATTTGTGCATCAGGATGATATTTCCAAATATTTGGTTATCTTCCGAATATCATCCTGATGTCGATATGATGATGATGTCATCAAGGTCCGGGGAGGGTCATATTTCTAACACAGATCATCTTGTGGAGATCTCCCGATATTTGCAAACATGATGATGATGTCATCCGGATATGAGGAGGTGCGCAGTGGGCGGATATGATGATGACGTCAACAGGATATGACGGTGACATCATCAGGATGTTCATCGGCCAGACTTTTGGTATAGGCTCAGCAGGAGGATGTTCCTCTGATGGATCAGGTTGTGCGGATGAAAGCGATTATCATGCAGGTTATATTGCGATATGATGCTGACGTCAGGGTGATATATCAAGCGACAGGATATCATGCTGCTGAAGGATGATGATGATGAAGTCTTATACTAGTGTCGTAAGGAGCAAAAGCACTGACATCATATATGCTCATGACCTAGTATATAAAGTGTTAAAAAGGTCACCGCGGGGTGCATGTGGGATAATTGATATCCTGCATATTTTCAAATATCATGATGATGAATCTCGGCGGGAAATGGTTGCGATGCAGAATTGACATTTTCCCGAGGGTGTGGATTGGTGCATCTTTAATGGCGAAGGTTGCAGAGGTATGGGCGGATCTGGTACCTGATTGAAGGTGTACATCGACGGACAGTGGCGCAGGGCTCGAGGTTTCTTCCTGTCTCCTCCCCTACCTGCTGCATTCATGTTTGGGTGCCAATCTGGTAATGCGTTGAGCGCCATTTTGCTGATACTGTGTATCTGGCAAGATTTTTGGTCAACCATGTAATTAATTGCCGTGGTACACTACCTGGCTATTATAAGCAGGAAGTGTTACTCATTTTTAGTTGTTGAAAGTTGAAGATTTTTGGCTTTGTAATTCAAAACAAGCTGATCTGGTTGCTCTGTACAGCTTAACCTGTGAGTTTATGTATCTCCTGTTGTACGATTTGGCATGAATCCACTGATTTCATGGTTAATCTTATATGAATAATGTTGTGTTTGCATGTGTTATGCTGATTCTGTCTCCAGCTTTGCATGTATCTTTCTTACTGCAATAGGGATGCCATAAGTATAGACAGCTTAACACTCTTTATTGGGAGATATCTGTAAGGCAGATATCATGTGTATCCCCCTAAAATCTAGTTTTAGCTATTCATGCTGATCATTCACAGGTGTATGTCTACCGACTCCAAGCCCTGGATAGGCACCAATCATGCTTTGTTTTTGTGTTATAACCATGTCCAGCTTTGCATCCAAAATTCAAACTAAACCATTTCATACTTCCACCTGTTAGTTGTAGGAGTAGGATTAGGAACCCCCTGCATGCTCTCATACCCAACCAGACATCATGTCCAAGAATGTTGCCAGCCTTGTGATCTATCATACAGATCTTGGTCCATACATGAGAGTATTCTGCCTGTTGTTGTCAAGTTAGATCTTTCTATCTTTGAGCTAGTCAAGGTTACATCTTGAGTTATAGGGATACCCCCCTTGGTGCGGCAGAACCAAAAGTGAAGGGGAGGCAGCTCACGCAACCTCCTGTATTTAGTTGGCTGAATCTGCCTGTGCATTAGAAGTGGCAAACCCTAATGCTGATTCAGAAGAAAAACCAATAGAAGTAATGGGGGGAATTGTCCTGATATCCTGATCCCTATACTTAGGACCCTTTATGTTTTCAAAATCTTAGCATCAGACTCTCGAGCTTAGGCCTTCCAAATTTGTAAACATCAAAGGTCCACCCTGACATTATTCAAATACATTTTATCAGGAATCACTTGTTAGGACTTCCAACTTTGTCCTTCCATTTTGGAAGGAGTAACAAGTCCACCTCGACCCTCAACTCTCATTATGCTTTACTTAGATGATCTTTAGAGTTTCATTGTCAAGACTTCTAGATTTGTCCTTCCATTTTGGAAGGAGTTATGAGTTTTCCTTGACCCCCGACTCTCGTTATGCTTTACTTGGTAAATCTTTAAAGTTTCGATGTCAAGACTTAAACTCTTATCCTTCCATTCTTGAAGTAATAAGAGTTTGACCCAAACTCCGACCTCTAATAGTCTACCAGGGAACTTGTTATTATAGGTTTCAAATCCAAATATTTATTACTAAATTATGCAAGTAATATAGTGTTCTAACCAGAAATAAGTTCTAATGCATGGCATGGTTTGTCTTGTAGATATGGATGAGGTAGGACCTTCAAAGGATGCTAAGTGTGAATTCAAAGTGTACCTACTACCATCAAATATGTCTTACACACATCCTAAGATTGGGGAGATATATTTGGTCCAACTAGATGCATGGGGATATTTATAGCAGCTACGCAAAGAGAATGGAAAGTCATTCCAAACCTAGTGCATGGAGAACATGGCATTATTTCAAGCTACACCATTTCCTATCTCCTTGCAATGCCCAAAGCTAGTGCTTGCAAATGCACAAAGGTATAAAAAAGGAAGCAAAAGGATTGTAGTGTTAATAGGATAGGTAGTTAGATAAAAAGGAAGTAAAAAAAGACCTACTAAAGTACCTATTGTCAAAATAATCTCTCACGGGTTGTATGGCAAGGAAGATGTTATAGGGGAGATCAAGATCTAATACTTGGCATTTTCTCTCCAAGATATTTTGTCAAACTTGGATTAGAAGTTTGATTGTCCATTCATATTGTCATTATGTGTCATAGTATCCTTTGATTGTTATACTTTCACTTGAGTCCACAACCACATCAGAATATCCCAAGTGTTTTATTAATTAATAGTCATTTGATGGTATGTTTGTGGATACAGACTTTGATATGTAAGGCTTCATTATGAGGTGAGATGGAGGCAGGGAGATCTTGTTTAGAGAATGTGAGATGGTGAGGTGAAGAAAGGTGTCCCACCATGGCTTGGAATTGGTTCACATTCAAGTCATTAGGAATGTGAGTTTCCATCAACACTTTGTCGAGGACCTCTTTGTGGAGGGGTGATGTGTGAAGCAATTCAAGAGTGGATATTTGGGTGGGTTTTTTCTAAGGTGTTTGAGGAGATGATACTTTTTGGTGGTTGAAAGGTTTGTGGGTGTGAAGGTGGTAGCTTGGTCTACGGTTGGGGCTCCTCCAATGGATATGCGATCACGACGAGTGGTAACAGTCCAATTGGGGGTTTTGGCCCGTATGGTGAGTGGCCACATGATTAGGACATTCTTCTATGCAACCCACAATAGAGTCAAAAGAAGGAGGGGGAACTACATGATATGCTTAATCAGAGGTGGAGGATTTTCCTTTGTTATGGCCAGGAAGTGGATCCTTGTAAGCTCCTAAGTTCTTGTTGGGTGATCTTTTGGGAGGTTCATTGATTGTAATGTCACCAAGATCTACGATATCTTGTATACAATTTTTCAACCTCATCTAATCATATGTTTTATGTCCCTTTACACGATGATATTCACAATAGGCATTTTCATTAAACCATGAGGGTTTGACTTGGTTATCGTGTAGGGAATGACGTCATAGAAACATCATTGGAAAGAACACCATTGCCCAAAATGGATTGAAAGAAAAATGAAAAGAAAACAATAAAACCCCAAAAATGAAGAAACCAAAGGAAAAACAAGAGACATCTACACAAAATGAGAGGATTCAAGAGGTTTACTTTGCATGGCATTATAGAACCAAATAGCCTTGAAAAGAGATGACAAGAAAGCAATTCAAAACAGAAAGAGTAGAACTAACCTAGTATAACAATGGTGGCAGCTAGGGAATAGTTGGAGATGCAAACTTCATGATCATGGTAACCAATCGTCACAATCAAGCACACACATAGGACACTAGGGTTCACAAATCAAGCTCTAAAATACAATCGATTAAAATATAAATGATAAGGAGAACAAACCTAAAATACCATTAAAAGAAAATCCACACACATGTGGGAGAACTACATTTAATGTAGAGTTGAGGGTAGGTAGTGTTAGGTCATATCGTGTGCCTTTGGACCTTGCCTCTTAGATGTACTAGAAGGCTATCCACCAAAAGTTTGACAAGGATGACACTCTATCTGACACCATAGTCCTCAAAATTAGGTTGTCATGGATCCTTCTATGGTCATGCAAAAATGACCAACCCCACCAAGCCAAAAAGTGCTCAAAGTGGAAGATTGGATTGTTGGGGTGATTCTACTATCTTACCAAAATGACAAACCCTAAAAGTATGATAAGGCTTAACACATCACAAGGAAAGAAGAGGATAAAAACATAAGGAAAATTAGCTAAAGGGGCCCCCCATCTTTGGCTTAACCAAAGAAATAGGCATGTTGGGAAAAGGTCACAACAAAGGCCCACCAAAACAATAAAGAAAGAAAGAAAAAGAGAGGTACTCCAAGCCATCTCTAGGATAGATAATCAACCCAAGATCTTGAAAAATAGGTCCTAATCAGATACTTTAGAATAGTGAGGACTGGACCAACCAAGAGCAAAAATACGTCAAGGACCAAATTCAATGTCTTCAAAATCCAAATGTGTGCAAATGATTGTTTTAACTTTCCTTAGGCATGCAAGAATGCATCCATCACAACTAGAGATTGGGTTAGGTTAAATGGATCTTGCTTCCAAGTGGTCACCTAGACATAGCTCTGCTACCAACCAGACATTTATAGCCCTTACATAGATATCACTAACCCGACTCAAGTCTTTTCTCTACTACCAGTCAAGCATCCACAACCCCAGTAGAGATTGCCTGGATCACCCAAATAGTTGAATTCTCTTGATATATATATTTTTTCCCATCTTTTAATATTTTCTTTGCTTTACTTCTCAACTTATTCTCTTTCTCTTTTCTTTATGTGTGTCCTCCAACTTGCAAGAAATGAAGCTTACTACTGGGTTGGGGGTTAAGGCTAACCTATAAGGAGCAAACCACTCCTACGTTAAACGAATGGTGGTAACCTCAAGAGACAAAATCTTAAGATTTTTCACCTAATAACCAACTACAACAACCCATTCTAGAAAGCATGAGAAATTCTTAATGTGTGATTATATGTAAGATTCAAAAGACACTTCCTCATGCACCCAAAACACCCTTAGCTCAATTGAATCCAGTGAACACCTAGACCAAAATAAATAAGATAGGGCCACAGTTCCCAAAGATAGATTGATGCCTACCAAGAAATGACATAGAGTACTATCCCCACAAAACACTCCCAACATCAAAATCAAGATCCAAAGGCAAAAAGGGGGAAAAAAATCACAACCCAACAAACAACAACAATGAGAAGAAAAATAGAATAGTCCCTATACAAACTAAGAAAAAGACACAATCAAAAGATCCTAGAAACCTAACTATGTACAAGGGAACATGAGGTTCCCTAACCCTGCACCTAATTTGAGAAGTAATGCCTAAGGAACTTAGCATTAAATGGCAATGGAACAGGCTCCCCAGAGAGGGAACTAACCCTAAATGTGTTTTCCCCTAAAATCTTGGTGATCTAGAAAGGCCCTAGCTAGAGTTTGTCAAATTTGGAATGATCTCCTTTCTTTTCTCTAGCTTTATCCCACATGAGGACTAAATCAACAATTCTAAAGGCTTTAACCCTTGCCCTTTTATCAAACCATATTTTGACAGCAACCTAGTGTTTAGAAAAATGTTCTAATGTAGAATCCCTCTTTTCCTCTAGACCTATCAAGTACAATATCCTGGCCTCCTTTTATCTTCAACCCCTAGATAATATTTCAAAAATTGTAAGGTTGGGATTTTTAGATTAACTAGGAAAATTGGATTAAGGCCATATACTAATTGGTATCCAAAGAGGCTTTAATTTGGATTCTATCAACCCAGAGGGTGAATTTTAACTGTGTGTACTAGTCCCTAGGGTTCTTCTCCAACAACATTTTGATCACCTCAATTATGTTCTTATTAATGGATTCAACAACACCATTACCTTGAGGATAATAATTGGAAGAATAATTGATAATTACCTTATCTTAAAAATTACATTACAACAATTTAGCAAAGGAAAAGTTAGGACTGTTATCACATACAAGAGAAAATGGCATACCAAACCTGGTGATGATGTGTTCCTCTTAAAAACTGATGATAGTTTATGCAATATAGTCCCGACAAGCTCTAGCCTCACTCCATATTGTGAAATAGTAAGTTGTTGTCAAGATAAACCTATTTCCTATAGAAGAATTTGGGTTAATCATTCCAATTAAATCAATGCCCCATTGGGAAAATGGTATCACCTCATAAACTGGTTGCAAAGGCATGGCAGGATTCCTTTCCCTATGCATAGAAGTCTAGCAAATGTGACACCTCCTAATGTGTTGATGTGCATCCTTGAATACCTAAGGCCCATAGTACCCTACTCTAAGGATCTGATGAGATGTGGCATTTCCTGACCTATATCCATTCTCAAGCCTCATGCAATTTAGTTAAGACTTACTCTTCTTCTATATGGTTTAGGCATCTCAAATAAATCCCTTCATAATTTATTCTATAGAGTGTACCTAGATTGATCATGTATTTATGACTTTTCATCTTCAAAGCTCTAATTTGAGAAGGGTTTATTTTTTCTATCTTGGGCTCAAGGAGTATATCAATCAGTTCATTGTTAATTGTAATACATGCCAATGTCACAAGAGTAAAATAGTGGAAGCTCCCAACTTACTTCAACCATTGCCTATTTGTACTCATATTTAGATAGATATTTCCATGGATCTTATTAAAGGCCTTCCCAAGTATAGTACCAAATTAGTCATAATGGTGGTGGTGGATCACCTCTCCAAATATGCCCACTTCTATGCCTTGGCCCACCATATAGCTTCACCATTGCCCAAACCTTGTTGGACCAAATTTTTTGTCTCCATGGAATTCCTTCTTCTATAGTCTCTAACTACGATGTTGCATTTACAAGCCATTTTTGCAAAGAATTATTTAGTGGAATTAGCACAACATTGAAAATGAGATTTGAATATCACCCTCAAATAGATTGTTAGATTGAGATAGTTAACAAATGCTTAGAAACATATCTCTACTATTTTTCATCTTAATAACAACACCAATGGGTTAAGTGGTTGCTACTAGTAAAATGATGGTACAACACCTTATCTCAAACAACCAAAAAAAACCCTATGTAGTAGTTTATGGGGGAAAAAACTCCATCTCTTTCCTCATACACTCTAAGAAGTTCTTCAGTCAACATAATGAATACTACCCTCAATACATAATACATTATTCTTTAGGTCCTTTATGACAACCTGCACATGGCTTAGATTGCATGATGTAGAAATTTGATCAATGTTATTCTCAATGTAATTTATAGCTTGGAAATATGGTTTTACTCCAATCATAGCATTATAAATAATCCTCCTTGTGGATGAAACGTAGGAAAATTCTTTCTCCTAGGTTCTATGGGTAGTAGATAGTTCTTCAACAGATTGCTCCCATTGCTTAAAAGCTAGAACTTGAACATCTTCATCTTGGGTTCATCCTATCTTCCATGTCTCATGTTTGAATAAATTTCTTAGCCAACATGTCACTACTGTTAGGAATTCCATGCAGAAGATATCAATTAAATGAAAATAAAGATTAAACAAAGGAATGAAAAATACACAGAAACAATAATAGCGAGAGACAATTTTTAATGTGGTTCACCCAAACTCGAGCTACATCCACCAATAGAGAGTCCAATATTATTATCCAATAATTGAACCATTTACATCTAGCAATCCTTACGACTCAATACCACTGCAAATGCTACAATACAATATCTCAATGGAAACCCTAACCCTTAGACACTTTTATCAAGCCTTATGTCAGTTACAAAATAGGGTTTTTTCTTATGTCGGCCAATAGAAAAATAACTCCCTTGACCCTATCTTGGGGGCACTACCCCCAAACCCCTATTAAATAATTTAGGGGAGAAACCGCGCAGATAAAAGTGGTGAAAATTTAGCCTCCGAGTTTGATTAGGCTCCATATAACTACTCAAATCATTCTTCTAGAGCTTGATGTTGAAGGCTTCATTATTTTCCAATTGAAAGTAGTCTTTCATACATGATCACACCAAATTCACAACCACACACTCACTGAGGTCCTCATCTAATGGAATGGAATGCACCTTGAAGATGCCAGTTGGGAACCACTACATCAAATTCATTAACAGTTTCATTTCCTTTATCTTTGAGGACAAAGTTTCTTAAGGGGATGGGATGTTAGGACGCTTTTTCCTAACTCTTTTATCATTATAATAAAGGCTTTAGATGTATATATGCTTTGTAAGTCATCCCTTTAAATATTATGAATGATCCCATATGCTTGGGAAATAGTAGTTAGCTTTGTTATAAATAGCATAAATATAAGGATTAGGCTATTGTTTGAGCATTCATGAAATATATTTTATTGAGCATTTCTCAAAGGATGTTACCCCATCGAAGAGACCAGCAATATTTTATAATAAACTTTTATTAATCAAGTTAATAATATTCCTAAATTTCTATTTTAGCATAATATTTTTTGTATTTCATGTTGCAGGAGGTTCTTCACACTAGAATTATGCACTTAAATATATAACCCTAGATGCATGAAATTTAAATTTTGGCATCCACATTGATGAATAATGGTTATATCTTAAGGTTGTTAGTATTGGAATGTGGAATTTTGTATTTTGAAACAAGACAAAAAAATTGAACTAGCAATCTTATCTAGGGACATGATCATAGATATGTTAGGAAAGGTGTCTCAAACTTGCAATTACAAAAAAGTTACTATCTATAGCATGTTTGCATTTGAGCATGTATGGGTCCAAAATTTTCTGCAAAGCTATGGAATTTCCAAATAAACATTTTGGGTTAGTTTTGACCCAAGGTCATGTCTAGATGTCAAGTTATTAAAGTTTCTAGTTTTTGAAATACTTGAAAAAGTTTTAAAGTCAATTTTGAGGCATCTAGAGGTCACTTTTGGCCCCATAAGTTGTCATAAGTAACCATGTTTGTTATAGGTGCATAGATTTCTTCATGATATTTCTAACGCATCAAAAGGTTTATCAATCAACCTCCTGAATAAAAAGTTATGGTCTTCATAAGTTGGGTCTCTCGTATTGGAAAATGTGAAAACATGTTGGACATAGAAAAGAGCTATAAGGGGGAGTTACATGTGTTGGTGTGTGTTTTGACACACCATAGGGCATCTTTGATTAGAGATAATTTGAGTGCCACCTTTTTGGGTGGTTTTAACTCATGGTTTTGTAATTACCATTTGATAGTTTCATGTATTGTATCTCCTATATATTAGGTTCTTGAGATGGATGTTATGTGTGAAAGTCTTATAGATGTTGAGTTACCTTCAGATCTTTGGTTGGTGATACTCCTGTGAAAGCTTGTTCTGCAAGTATATTCTAACCTCATTGATTTTTGAATAATATGTTGGGTGGCTTTTAGAGTGTGGGGTTTTCTCCTGCAAGGTTTTTCCCCATGTAAATCACTATGTTGTGGTATGAATTCAATTTAAGTTTATTTCCTATATAATTTCTGTAACTTTTGTAAATATCTAAAAAAATTTGCATAACCTTCCTCTCAAGATTAGTGTAGGAAGTTGTTCTGCTACCTTAGCTTCCTTACAAGATATATGATTTTGTGTAAGGTGGCTAAGTTACTAGAAACAAAGTCAACAAGGTTTTAAAAAAGGTAATGAGGTAAGTCTAAGTGGTGGATTAGGACTTAGGTCATTGAGTAAAGAAAAATAATTAAATCATGAACTAAATTCATACATCTAAAACATCAATCCAAAATAGTTCATAAAATTAAAATTAAATATATGAAAATATACAATTTTTTAAATATGTACACTCTATATATAATATTCATTAACAAAATTATCCAATAAGAAATTAAGTTTTAGAACATTATAAATAACTAATGTTGATTAAAATGTCAATAAGGGCAGGGTTTGGAGGTCAAGTCACACAGTTGTTGTGGTGGCCATGAAGGTTCAAACCCATGCTGGGCCAAAGAGCTTGCAGGCCTTATGCCTTTGTTGGGATGACATGCTCACAAGGTATGTGCCTCCGCTGAGCTATCATGCTCATAGGCTGTGGGTCTTTGTTGGGCCAATGAGCTCAAGGGTTTGAACTTAGTGATAATGCCTTAGGGATTGAGACCCCTAGTAGTGGTCTTGGTGATAAAGCCATGGGAAGAGATCCCTTGTAAGGGTCTTTCTAGGCTTGGACTAGGCTAAAATCCCAAGTAATCCTCATTAAAAAAAACTAATGTTGATTAAAATAAATAAAACTCTTATATTATTTTGGTTTTCTAAAAAAATTAAGACATAAAAATATTTAAAGTAGTTACAATATTTATTAAGAACTATTGAAACAAAATAGTAGTTTCAATAATTATAAGCATTTTTCTTAAAAAAAAATTCTTTAAGGGGATTCAAAACACCCTTACACTAAGTAGTTGTAGTAAATCACACAAAGGTGTGACCTATACCAAAACTCCGTAGACCTATGATAGGATTAAGGTCAGAACTTCCATACATTAATTATACTAGTAATTGTCAACTATAAAGGAAAGTACACTACTAAGGTAGTTGTATGTGGTTGGTATGTGCTTAATAGTGTTATTTTCTTTCTAGAAGATGGAACTATTTTACCTACATGTAACTGTAAGCACCAAAATCACACACAATCTCCACAAGGACCCCATGATGCCTCATAATCCTTGTCATGTATATGTAAGCATGAAATAACACCCTATCAACAATGATTCTCTTGGCAACATATGGGTTTTCACTTCTCTTTTTGTTTCCCCTTTGTTGTACTAACCTTTCCCCCGCTTTTGACACTTTTTGACACTTGTTGATTTTCACTTTCTATGCTTGCAACTTCATCTCTAAGCCCCTTATTTGTCTATTTATTGTACAAAGTGACCTTTCCCATCCATTCTTTCTTCCCCACCCATCCAACTCACTTTCTAATTGGCTACTTAACTTTTTAGGGCCTGAGAGACCAATAGGATACCCTGAGAAAAATGGTTTGAAAGTATAATTTTGTGACACTTTCAAGAAAAATACTGGCACTATTATGTATCACTCTAAAAATCATGCACTTTCAAAAATAATGACACCCAAAAAGGAGTCTGTATGTGCCTGAACGAGCTTCTAGAAGTTCTATGACCTATGTAGAAAAATTGTTTCAGGGTCACCCACTATTAGTTCAAGGTCACCCTTGGACAAATTTGACTGATAAAAGGGGTGACCCACCTCATATGCATCATCTTGACTTGTTTCTAGAGGTTTATGACTTTCTTAGCCCTCTAAAATCTTTCTCCAACTGTCAATTTTCACTCAGACCCCTTCCTTTCTAGATCTCCCCCTATTATTTCTAGATCCTCCTCAGCCTGGGTGATTTGAACTAGCAAAAGGGGTGACCCATGGGTGACCTTTTTGTCTTTTCCAATTGCAGAAAAACTCAAGTTTCAGACACAAAAAAGCTTCATTTTGGCCCATTTTTCTTCTTGTTTGCATGAGTTTTTGGCCTAAACATAGAGTTAACTATTCCAAGCCTTCAAGCATGCATAATTAACTCCATTTGGTCTATACTTTTCACTTCTTGGACTCTTGATGAATCAATTTTTTCTTTTGTGATAAGCTATCAAAGTTTGTTCATTCTCTAATCAATCTAGTTATCTATCCAATCAACCTTGTTAACTCTTTAATCAAATTGAGTTAATTTCTCAATCAATTCCACCTTTCATAACCTCTTCCAAGCTATAAATACCCTCCCCTCTTCATTATTTTCTAGGTTGGAGAATGCTCTCCTCTTCTTCATGGGCCCTTGAGCCTCTTTATCTATTTCTTTAGGTTTTCAAAGCTTCAAATCTTTCATGTCATTAGTTTTCCAAAGCTTTCATTAGTTTTCCTTATTGCATATCTTCAAAGCCCCCCTTTTGGGAGGAAATTTCATATGTGCATCTAGTCTTTGAATAATTTTACTCTCCACATAGCATCCATATGCTCATACAGGACTTACAAGCCTTTTATTTCATTGTTGTTTCATCTAAGCTTTGTTAAAAATCTTCTTATCGCATCAATACACTACTCATTTTCAACCCATCGTGCTCATTATCTCACATTGAGCTCATGTTTCAAGCTTCTAAATCTCTTTTGCATCCCTTCCCTATTGTTTCCAAGAAAAGATCCCCGCTATTGCAAGAGTACGAAGAGGTTTCCGACACAAGGATTCCTAAGGGTAGTGGAAGCTCATGCATCTCATATTCCACCTAAAACACATTAACAACAATTTATAGATTTCAAATATACATGAACAAGATCTCAAAAAAGATTAGTTAAGAAAACTACAAACTATTTTGTAATTTCTTCAATAAGCTTTCCTGTAAAAGGCTACAAATCTAAAATACAATTCCTAGGGTCATATGCCCTCTTATTACAACAATATGGGCTATCTTACAATAGAAATGTCTGACTTATAGATCCTTCTAGAGCTATCTTCTAATACCTACTAACCTCCTCATTTCCGTGAACATGACTTTCCAATAACTACCCATTCCTATCACTGCCTTTGGAACTTTTAAAAATAGGCTATAAATATGCATCAACACCAATTAGTGGAATTTCCCCAATGTCAACTTGCTTTGAAATGTGTAACTCCCATTTGGGCACCAAAATGAACCCAACTGTCCCTTTTTCCTACCTAAGAAAGAATTTTCAAAATTTAAAAATTGAGAAACTAGGTAGCACAACTTCCGGGAGCCATAACTTTTGAACCTGGTGTTTGATTGACAAACTATTTGATGCATTGGAAAGCTCGTGGAAACCTAAAGGGCCAAAGAATGTCCCATTAAGGGATATTTTGATTTTTGGCCAATTTCTAGGATATTATAGAACTTCTAAGTGCCTCAAAATTGATTCTGAAACATTTTCCATGAACCTCAAAAACTATAACTTTAATATCTTGAAATCTAGACATGATCTTGGGCTAAATTTTACCAAGAATGTTTATGTTTCTATTCCAAATATTTGGGGAAAACTTTGGGGCCAATCGCTTCTCCAATATAGGGTTACTAATAATAGTAATTCCCAGTATTCTTAGCCTTTTTGGAAACTTTGAAGGTTCATAATCATTATTCAAGCAAATGGGTATCCAAAAATACAAAAATTGAAAAGAACATAAAACAAAATCATCATTTTTTTGGGTGATGCAAGATTTCCCTTATAGTACTAGATGCTCTTGCATAAAAAAATTACCCTTATACAATGACATAGCTAATTAGGGTGATCTTCCCCTCCATCTGATAGTCCAAGTTAAGGACTATTCCATTAAACATGTAATGATAGATTATAGGTCTGCAATCAACATGGTCTCTTTTTCACTTCTTCAAAGAATGGGTTATGATGAAACTCAAATCACAAAACAAACTTCCATCCTTAGAATTCATGATAACCCAAACATTCGAACCATGGGTAAGGTCAATCTTCAAATCACATTAGGTCCCAAAACCCTCCCAACTGAATTTTATGTCATAAATGAAGAAACCACTTATAAAATGATCCTAGGAAGACCTTGGATCCATAGGATGAATGCTATTCCCTCCACGTTATTTTAAGAAATCCACTTCTTGCACATGGGATAAACCCATGTCATCAAAGGAGATCATGATCCTTTCATCCTTTATAGAGTTGAACAAGTCAAAAAGAAGGGAAAGACCATGGAAACCACCAATGACCCCAAAATCAACACTTTTCAAAAAGAGACATCAAAACAAATTGAAAACATAGCCAAGACCTCAAAATATATAGAAAAGGGGGCAAGAAGAGAATTCCCCTTCAATCCTGACTCAACAAAATCTTATGCTCCATTCAACTTAGTGGCCATTCTAGTCATGCCAGACATAAACATTTATATGATTAAAATCATGACTAAAGAAGAAGAACCAAAACCCATACAAAAACTAGGAGAGTCAACATCAATTCAAATTGCCCCTCAAAGGTTCAAAACAAACATTGAAATTAGATAAGATTAGAATATGATGAAGCTAGGGGGCAAATCATCAAACAATGAGACATGTGAGTACACAAAACTCCTCAATGGATGCAAAGACATTTTTACACCAATTATTCAAGTGTCCTTGCAAAGACTTTCAAAAGACCAAATTGGATATGTCCAAATATAGTTAAGGACGACGCAAGAAAAGACACTACCTCTTGTGCATTATGGAAATAGAAGAGTTCAATATCTCAAAACATTGTAAAAGCCTATCAAATCCAAAAAAATCAAATAATTCAAATATCCATAAAAAAGCATAAAATCATGAAAGATCAAAGTTTTGCATTATGTTCCATCATGCATTTTGTGAGTGTCATGCTCTTGTCTTATTTTTGTCCTAATAAGGAGTCCAAGGTTGCTTAGGTATAGGTTGACCTTTTGAGCCTTTGAGATCCCATAATAAATCATGTTTACCATTTATCATTCCCTTATTCACATTTTCCCAATGATTCTAATCAAAACCTATCTCTTAGCTTTACATTGATCCCAGTCTTAATGATTCATGTTGTTAAGTCTAAGTGAAGTCAATATTCAAACCTGCAGTGTTCAAAGGAAGCTTTCAAGTAGACCTTCCCCATTCTTCCCTAGTAGAAAGGAATTTTGACTAGACTATGAAAAATTTTACTTGGACTCAACCCCTTATCTTTCCTAGCTAAAAACGTTAGGAGTATCAAAACTATGAAGGAAGCAATCTAAAATATGAGTGAATAAAAACTGAGTGATAAAAAAAAGAGTGATTATACATGTAAGAATAAAGATATCAAATTCATTTCATATCCATAATTACTCAGAAAGTTCAAAGGTATTCATTTCCATAAAAGCCAAAATATCAAAAAAATGAGAAAATCAAGTGAGGCATTCCAAAAATACAAAAAAAAAAAGAAAAAAAGAAAAAAAAATAGAGATCTACAAAAAAGAGTGATAGAGAGAATATTGTTGAATGTTTGTACCCTTGGGTGGAGATAAATCTAAGCTCAAATCTTCAAGGGTGACATTCTATCAGAGGAAATAAAAGAGAAAGGTACAAATCACACACACACACACACACACACACACTATGTTAGAAATGAAGGTGTAAACCACACAATAGAAATCTGATTCAAACCTTATTTATGTCCTCTAAACAATGTAGAATTAATGGAGGTTGTAATAGAAATAAAACCTACTACATAGAAATGAAATGCATTAAGAACTGAACACATAACACAGTATGTAATGTGGAGAAAATGCTTTCGAGTAAAGAACTCCACCAAGAAAAGAGGCTCCTACAAGTTGTATTATCTTCAAATATGAGATTACAGTACATGAACTTTCTCTTCTTCAATCTTCAATCTAGTAGTGCCTGTTACTCTCAAATCTACTAAAAATGTAGTACAAATATCCTTATAAAAGGGGGTTACCTTCTAGGGAAAGAAAACTAACATAATATCAACCATCAAATTTGTGACCTAATGATGATGGTCTAGATTTACAATGATAAAATATAAATAAAATGGGGTTTTAGGGGCACTTCCCTAAATCCTTTCTAGGGTGCATAGCCCCCGAACTCCCCATTGGGGAGATGATCCCACCAAACCCCTCGCAAGGGGGAAACCCCTTGTGACCCCTCATCACAGATGAAGTAGCATTGGGTACCAGATATAAACATGAAGTTGAAACAAGATCGTTGTTGGTGAAACCTTTCATCCCTTATGGGTGATTTACAAACAATAATAGAAATAATAAATTACATAGGATTTACAAGGTTGATGGCACCCTAACCCTAACATTCTCCCACTTTACATCATACATTGTAAATACCCATAGGAAAATAATAAAATACAGGCACTAGAAATAAGGTCCGTGGCCTCTCTGCACCAAACAAATTTCTCTATACTCATAGGCTTGGTCAAAGAATTTGCAACCATTTCTTGAACAAAGTGATATTGTACATCAACATGCTTAGTTTGAGAATGATACATATGATTCTTGTCCAAACAAATAGTAGTTTGGCTATCACAACTAATCTAAATGATCTTGTAATCAAAACCAATACTTGTACACAATCTCCTCAACCAAACTACCTCCTTAGAGACATGGGTAGTAGTCATATACTCTTCTTCAGTGGTGGACAAAGCAGCTATGGGTTACCTTTTTCTCATCAAACTTACTACTTTGCCAAACAAAGTAAACACATAGTCACTGGTGGACCTTCGACTATCCAAGTCACATGTCCAATCTACATCAACAAACCCCTGTATGTCTAAAATTTTGTCACCACTGTCAGTACTAGAATAAACTAAACAATAATCAACAGTACCTGCTAGATATCTAAACACCCTCTTCACATAATTCCAATGCTGTCTACTAGGGTTAGACATAAATCTGCTCAAAACTCCCACTACTTGGGCAATATCTGATCTAGTGCAAACCATTGCATACATTGAACTCCCTACAACACTAGCCTATGTCACATTAGACATAACCTCTAAATCATCATCATTCTTTGGACACATATCTAATGAAAGCTTAGTACCAATGGGTAAAGAGACTCTAACTGGGTTATAGTCCTACATACTAAATCTATGCAAAATGGTATTCACATACTCTGAGACAACCAAAGCTTTTTGTTACCTTTGTCTCTCATGATCTCCATACCTGTAATATACCTGGCTACTCCAAGATCCTTCATATTGAATGCACTTGAAAGTTGGGCTTTCAATTCACTAGTCATACCCTTAGTATTGCTGAAATATAACATGTCATCAACATACAATGTAATGATCATAATAGAACCATCAATACAATGAATGTATACAAAGTGTTCCTCCTCACTTCTAACAAAACTAAATTTTAAAAAAAAAAATCAAATTTCTGGTACCACATTTTGGGGGATCATTTCAAACTATAAAGAGACGTCTTCAATCCACAAACTCAATGGTCTTTCCCTTTTACCTCAAAACTTGTAGGTTGTTGCATGCAAATTTATTCCTCAATATCTCCATGCAAGAATGTAGTTTTAACATCTATTTTCTAAATTTCCCAATCAAAGGCTGTAACAATGGATAAAATAAATATAATAGAAGTTAATTTAGCAATAGGAGAGAATATTTAACCAAAATCAACTCCCTCTCTTTGGGAGTAGCCCTTGTCTACCAGTCCAGCCTTGTACTTCTCCAATGAACCATCTGCTCCAAACTTCTTCTTGAAGACCCACTTACAACCTATGGCCTTTCTTCCTTTGGCCAAACGAACAAGATCCTAGGTGTTGCAAGAGTCTAAATATGTCATCTCCTCCTGCATGGCTAACTACCAAGACTCACTATCATCTACATGAATAGATTCCCTGTAGCATCTAGTCTCATCATTAGTACTCAATAAAGAAAATACACAATAGAAATCTGGTGGGCTATACCTATCAACTAGGTTATGTTGTCTTGTGGATCTTCCTAGAGGTGGAGTAAGAGACTCTTTAGGTTCTTCTGCATGCTTATTTGTACCAATTTCTTCTGTCACAATAGATTATTCATCATTAGAACTTTCACTCAAGTCTTCTTCTACTTCTTCACCCCTCAATCCATCATTATGTTCTTCCTGAAGCACATCTTCATCCTCTAATTCAAAATGCACTCTCTTCATCTTTTCTTCTTTTTCCTTTGGCTATTCAAGTTTTGAAATAACACTAAGTTCCCTAAAAATAAGATCTCTAGAATAGATAATCATTTGAGTTAGTGGATTCCAAAGTTTATAACCTTTTACATTATCACCATATCCAATGAAAGTACACTTTTTATCTTTTGGATCCAACTTAGTTCATTTTTCTTTAGGCACATCAACATAAGCCTTAGCCAAATACCCTTAAATGTGAAACAAAAGGTTTCTTACCTATCCACATTTCATAAGGAGTTGAAACAAGAGCCTTACATGGAGATCTATTAACCAAGTAGTTCTTAGTACACACAGCTTCTTCCCAAAAGCATTTGTTCAACTATGATTCACTCAACATACTTCTGGCTCTTTCCATTATTACTCAATTCATCCTTTCTGCCACTCCATTCTACTATGGTGTATATGGAGTTGTCTTCTATGTAACAATACCTCCATACTTATAGAATTCATCGAATTCCTTAGAATAGTATTCCCCTCCATTGTCAGATCTCAAAATCTTTATCTTATGATCTGATTGCTTTTCAACTAAAGCTTTAAATTGCTTAAATTTAGTGAAAACTTCATATTTGTGATGCATAAAATAAATCCACATAAACCTTGAGGCATCATCAATGAAGGAAACAAAATATCTATTTTTTACAATTGATTCAACATCTACTAGACCAAAAACATCCAAATGAATAAGTTCCAATTTGTCATTAGATTTATTACTGCCCAAAGGAAATGGAGATCTATTTTGTTTTCCAAACACACAATGTTCACATAATTTGAAACTCTCATCAGAATAGGATAAACTGTCTAACAATTTTTTATTTAAGATAGTCTTTAAACCCGACTGACTTATGTGGCCCAATCTATGGTGCTACAGCATACATGTATTTTTAGTATTAGCCTTATATGCATAAGAGGTATTACAAAAAATAGTGGCTTCTATCTTAAATAGAGTTCCCAATCTTTTTCCCTTCGCTATCACCAAGTTTCCTCTCACTAATCTACAACCATGCTTATCAAATGTCACATACATTCCCAAATCATTCAACTTTGAAACAAAAATAAAATTTCTAGCCAATCCAAGAACATGCAAAACACTAGGGAGGGTTTTGATTCTCCCATCACTAAAACACAACATTACCTTCCCTTGTCCAACAATAGGAGATGTAGAGTTGTCCTTGAGGTACATATTTCCTCCATCATACTCTTCATATGTTGAAAACCATTCTTTATGTAGGGTCATGTGGTACAAGCATCCTGAGTTAACCAAGCAATGATAATGAGAAACAACATTACATACGAAAAGTAAAACCTCATCACCTGCATTCAAAGACTTAGCAATAGTAGAATCCCATTGTTTCTTCAAGTTTCTACATTCCTTTTTCACATGTACTCTCTTTTTGTAGTTCCAACAATTGACTCTATTCTTCTTTCCAAGTGTCTTATAATAGACCTTACACTTGCCTTTAGACCACTTTTGATCTTCTTTTGGTCCTCTTTCCATAGACCCCCCTAACACTGAGAGCATCCCCTGAACTATCCAAACTTTTCTTCCTCAATTCATGTGACAATAGAACTAAAACAAGAGCATCCAACTTTGGATCTATGAGGTTAGTAATGATAGCCAAAATAACATTCTCCCATGACTCATGTAAAGAATAGAGAAGCAATATACATTTATCTTCCTCATTCACATCAACATCTATAGATGCTAGTTGACTCAATAACAAATTAAATGAATTCAAATGCTCTGCAATTGATTCACCCTCTTTCATTTTCATGGAAAATAATTTACGCTTTAAATAAAGCTTGTTTACCATACTATTGGCTTGGTCGATCTCACCTAGATGCTTCTACAAGCTATGTGTAGACTTCTCAGTCGCAACATTCAGTAGAAAGATTCTTCAAGACACAGCTGGCTTGTACTCATGCCTTTTTATCCAGTCTATCCAACTCATCTTTAGTAACATCATTAGGTTTCTTCTCTTTCATAGCAGCCAACAACTAATTTCTTTCCTAAAGCAAATCCTCCATCTTTAGATTCCACAATTTGTACCCCATGCCAATGAACTTTTCAATGTCCAACTGAGAGGTACAAAAAATAGTGGATGCAGCCACGATCTGCAAACAAAAAAAAAAACCAAATAATCCATTGCAGCTAAAAAACCTTCACACTACCACCCAAGAATCAAAACTGGCCAATCTCTGATACCAAATGTTAGAAATGAAGATGAAAACCACACAACGGAAATCTAATTCAAACATTAATTTATGTCCTCTAAATAATGTAGAATCAATGGAGATTACAACAGAAATAAAATCCACTACATAGAAATGACATGCATTAAGAATTGAACACATAACACAGTATGTAACATGGAAAAAAACCCTTTCAAGTAAAAAACCCCACCAAGAAAAGAGGCTCCAAGTTGTATTATGTTCAAATATGAGATTACAGTACATGCACTTCCTTTTCTTCTTCAGTCTTCAATCCAACAATGTTTGTTACTCTCAACTCTGCTAAAAATGTAGTACAAATATCCTTATAAAAGGGGGTTGTCTTCTAGGGAAAGAAAATTAACATAATATCAAGCATCAAATTTATGACCTAAAGATGAACGGTCTAGATTTACAATGATAAAATATAAATAAAATGTGCTTTTGGGGGTGCTACCACTAAACCCCCACTGGGATGCACAGCCCCTAGACCTCCCGCCAGGGAGATGATCCCCTCAGACCGCTCGCAAGGGGAAACCCCCTTGGGACCCCCCATTGTAGACAAATTAGCATTGAGCACTGGATATAAACATGCAGTTGAAATAAGATCACTGCTAGTGAAACCTTTCATACCTTATGGGTGATTTAAAAACAATAATATGAATAATAAATTACATAGGATTTACAAGGTGTTGGAAGTTTGTTTGTCATTGAGGAGATTGTTGGCATAGCACATGATGTTACTATGGTGTTGTTATTGATGTCAACCCATTGTACAAATGCTGAAGTGTTAGTCCGGAGAAGACCAAATATTTTGGCTAAGTGGCTAAGTCCTAGTGTACATATTTTGTGTTTAGGGAAATAGTTTTGTGATCCACATTGCTCCACTATGCAGAATTTTATTATGTTGTTCTATGGTATTCATGGTGCATGTTAAAGATGCCTATATTCAAAGTTTCATGGTTGTATGCCTTCTGCAATTGAAGATATTGATTGACCTGGAGTATCAGCTAAGTTGTGACAGTGTTACACTGGTAGAGTGCATGATTGGAATGCTCTGCATTCCACCACAAATGACTATTTTGCTATGCAGTTTTGAGGAAGAGTTTATAGATGTTAGAAGTGTTTTCCATCCAAGTGTCAAGCATTTTGATGGTCCACGTGTCAAGTTGTGGATGAACAATTGGTTCATTCTTTACTAGTTCTATTATCCGGTGACGACCTAAGTATTCTAGGGTTGTGTGGAGTTGAGTTATGAAATGTGTAGATTCATAGGAATAATTATAGGTCATGCTGACTCATTTTGATGTGCTACATGTTTTGGTTCCCTCCACAAAGCATGTATTTTAGAGTTTTGTGTCGATATATGCATGCTTCATCTAACTAGACCGACCTAATTGATATTATAATTGTTTACAGATGTTATGCATATAAATGTAAGTTCATTTCAGTGTTGAAAAGCCATTTTTGAAGCGTAGTGAATGTGTCGATGTGAAGGTGATAGAGCAGAGTGAGAAGAATATGATAGTAGTGAAGGATGAAATGGGTTAAGTCAATGTACAGAGCTTAATTAGAACTATCTTCAATATGTTGTAGATGCATTATAATTAGTTCAATCTCTAGTAGGGTGCCACCCTCTTTTTGGTTCTAGTAACTTGAGCCATTTCTTCTACTCTCTTGGACAGTGAGTTCATCTAGCAGTGAGCCATTCTGTAATATCTTATAACTAGTTATAATATATTGTGATCTAATCCTCACTGTAGTTTTTTCCTTTTTGGGTTTTCCATGTCAAGCTGGTGTTCCTATGTTATGTGATGTGATACATGATTTTATTGTCTCTTTCCATTGTTGTAAATTGAATAAGATGTTTTGGATGCATGTTTAAGTCAATGAATTTTAGGGAATGCTGATTCACCCCCCCTCTCAGTATTTTAGGTGTTCAACACTTGGTATTAGAGCTTGGTTCCTTCAATTGGCTTGATCACTAAGGTAGATCTTGGAGGTTGAACACATGGAAACAAGAAGGTTTCCTATCCCTCTGAAAGAAATTCCTATGGTAGGGTTTACTAAAGAAGAATGTATAGTTGATATGAATGGAGAACTCAAATCATCCCTTGATGATCTAGATAGAACTAAATGTGAGAAAATAGATTTGAAAGAAAATATTAAGGAAGCAGATGAATGCATCAAGAAGTTGAGGGAGAAAAACAAGAAGTCTAGAGAAATATTCATGGAGGTAAATAAGTAGCTTAAGTAATCAAATGAGACAATCACTAGCCTGAAAGTACAAGTTGAAGAAAGAAAAAGGATTGAAGAATGCTCGAATTCCAAATTAAAAGACAAATCTGAAGAATGTTCAAATCTTGAACAAGAAATTGTAATATTAAGGATAGATCTAGGGAAAGCAATGAATCAAGAAGACAAATTCAAGAAGAGCTCCACCTTGCTTGATGAAATGATTTCAAGTCAAAAGGCTTTTGGATAAAGAAGGATTAGGGTTTGAAAGAGGCAAAAGTTCAAAGAAAAATCAAACTCTAAACAATACTAAAAAGAGGAACAATAAACAATGGAAAAAGAGCAATATTAGACAGGTTCAGAACTAGAATAAAGATTTCAGAGACCACCTATCAGACAATCGGTTGCATAAAGGTACTCATCTTTTAATGGTTACTATTACTCTTGCAATAAATTTGGACATGTATACACCTAAAAGTGACGCGACTCTACCTAAATAAATATTTTAAATATTTATTTCATTTTAAATTCCCCTATCAATAAATAAATAAATCAATTTATTTATTTGATTCATATCTCTCCAAAAAAATAAATAAAATCATTCTAAATTAAATAATACCAAATTATTTAATTAGTTCTTCTAAATTCCAAAGTCTTCAAATCCATGAATATCAAATCATTCTCTATATTTAAATGAATCCAAATATTTATTTAAATTGTCTATTTCCTCCAAAATTGAATTAATACCAAAAATAATTCAATTAATCCACGTGCACATGTAATTAAATATTTTAAATATTTAATTCGCTAATATCTTCTCACCCACATGTCCTATTTCTCCTCCAGTCATATTAGTTAACTCATCGATCAAAACAATTAACTAATTAGTCATCTGAGTTCACTGATTAATCATCTTAGTCAACTCCCCAAATAGCCCACTTAACTCTCCAATAAACCCAGTTAACTGATCAATCATCTCAGCTAACTCTTCAATCTATTCTATTAACTCCCCTAATGCATGAAAGAATAGGACACTTGTCCTCTCCCTATTTGTACACATCCTCTCAAATTTCCTCTACTATTGATCTTCTTATTTTTTCTACACCATTGATCTTCTTTCTCACAAATCTATAAGTACAACCCCTATTCCTCCATTTGAATCATCCAAGCTTTTTATAAACTTACTCTACAGGAATCATAGCACGCCTTTGGCACAAATCACTCCATAGCTTTGAGATCAATTGTTACCATTATCACCATTATCATAGTATTGTGAAGATCCTCTTCATTGCAAAACCTATCAATAGCCATTCTCCATTGTCATCTTGGAAGAAAGCAAGGAAGTGTACCTTCTAAGAGCTATATTCATACACGAGATCGATTTGAGATAGGAGACCAATGGAAATCACGGAATAGAAAGGTTTGCAAGGTATTATGTTCTTTGTGTTTGATCTTATTTGTTTCAATTTCATTGAGATTATCAGATAATTAGTTGTTTATGATATTCTTCACATTTTTTGATAACAGGACATAGAGCTATGGAGTGTAGAAACAAAATGAATTAGAATGTTCAATCATGTTCTGGTCAATATTTTACATGCAATAGATTTGGTCATAAGGCTAGTGAATGCAGAAGTTAGACAATAAATGGTTACAATAACAATACGATGTTTCAATCTTTCAATTGCTACTATTATACATGCAATGGATTTGGACATAAAAGTGTAGAATACAGATCTAGAATGGAAGTAATTTTGTTGAGAAAAAAGGTGTCATGTGCCACAATTGCAACAAATCAGGACATATTGCTATGTTTTGTAGAAGTAAGAGTGTGAAACCCATTGTTTCACTAAAGAAGGCTAATATGGTGAAGAAGGTTGATTTGATAGAGATGAAGAAGGAAATGAATAGGATCTGGAAGAAGAAAGAAAAGAGTGAAGTGAAGAGTGAGTCTGTGCCAACTCCTGGTATAGATGTTTCCTCTTAAAACTAAATGAAGAGCCTTGGCTTAGGAGGAATTTTAATAGAAAATCCTTAAGCCCCTGCCAAAGATGTGGTGCTGATATCTTCAACACCCTGATGCATATGATGAATTATATGCTTAATCTATCGGTGAGATCTCTGGTATGAAATATCCAGGTGCAAAGATTTAAGAAGTGTTTAAAGGTGACTGTGTCTACATAATTAGGGTTTTCCAATTTTTACCTAACTTCAATCAACGCATTTAATATGTATTAGGTCACCAAGAAAAGAGTTTATATGTCATTTCACATATGATAAGTTAATTTGTGATCGTGTAATTGAAATGTAGAGTAGAGCAGAAGAGAGGTGAACTCATTCCACTATTGTGTGAAACCCTACTGGCAGAGAATCAAAGGTATTTATTAGTATTTTGCAAAACCATAGCTCTACTCAAGATGTTTACTTCTTAAGTTGTTAATGTGCTTGAGTGACTAAGACCTAAATTCAAGAAGTAAACTTATAAATCCATGGAGATGGACCCTGAAGGTGCATTTTTGTCGATTCCACATGGAGTGATGTACACAGAGGATGTAAGGATTTACATTCACACAAAAATGGATGAGTATAATCATGTAAATCTGGGAGAACTGTGGGTAGATATGTTAACCAATGATGAATTTGAACTAAAACTAGAGTATGAGAGTTTGATGGAGAAGAAATTGGATGTATGGAATAACTTTCCCAATTTCTACTATGAGGATGCATGGGTAAAGTATGTATTAAGAAGAATCCATGATAAATTCTTGTGGTTGGATATGCCTCACATGATCAACAAAGAGGCAATTAGGGTAGTCACGAGTTTGTGTTCTACTAGACCAGTTTTGGTATTGAAGGCCATAAAGAATGATGCTATAATGAAGCTCACTAGAGAAAAATTTGACAAACATGCCCAACCATAAATGATATCAAAGATCTAGCAATAAGATATGCATCCATGATGATAGGCTACAAGTTCTTCTTCACAAACAGGGAGAACTTAGTTTCTGCCACCGCAATACACACAACATACCAGATGGTAAAAGAAGGTGAAAACATAGATTTATGTGAACTCCTAAGATAACAATTGATGGAGAATTTACAGAAGACCAAGGAATCAAGGTACTCCTAGTATGGTACACTAATCATTTTCTTATGGTTTTACTTTCTTAAGGAGTTTCCTAGAACGAAGAACATAGTGTGGTTAGATATTATGCTTGTAGCAGTACAAATAAGGGATCATTTAAGAAGATTCTAGGAAGATGAGTCTAAGGATCAAGCTCTATGGAGATTTTTCAAATCATTCTAATCTTGGATGCAAGAAAGAAAGAGAAACCCAAGAAGTATTGTTGGTAAATATAAGAATGATGTAACCTTCATGGTTAGCAGAGATTACTGTTATATGGAGGTAGTAGAATTGAGGATAGTTTGGATTATGGAACTAGGATATGAAGTAACAATAGATGAGGCTACTGGTCTTATAGATCTTATGCTAAGCAAGCCTAGAGATACATCAGAGGATAGGTTTGAAACTTATGAGGAAAAGTCTAGTGAGGTGCACATGAAACACAAAGAGAAGGAGATCAAAGAAAATGTGAAAAAGATGAAGACACTATTGGAGGAGATTGTTGGTACTCTAGAGAGTCCTACAGAGAAATCCAAAGGCATATCTACTCCTCTGAAATGTTCTCCAAGCACAAGAAGGTCAGTCAGAATCTCTATCCCCTCTCTATTTTTTCTTAAGTCCTCTAGAAATATGCCTGTAGTTGGAACTAAGAAACAAGCTACATCCAGTGCCCATGTGCAACCATTGAATGCTCCTAAGAGAAGAAATAAAGAAGAGGCTATAAGAAAACAATATGTCAGCCATGATGATGAAGAAGAAGAGGAAGAGGAAGGAACTTAGTTAGTTCAAAAGAAGAAGTCCACTGTCCCTCTGGTAGAGACCAATACAGAACAAGGTCTGGTAAATATAGAAACTAAAGAAGAAAAGAAGAAAAAGAAAAAGAAAAATTTGTTAAAGGAAAGGGAAAAAAGAAAGAAAAGGCCCCCCTCTAGTAAGGGAGCACAGTCCCTTGAAATTGGAAGCATTGTTTAATGGTATATCAGAATTTGATCTTTTGAAAGAGACAGCTAAAATGTATCTAAAATCAGATGATATAGATAAGGCAACCATAGAAGAGGCTACAGTCAAATATATGATGACATGTAGTATTAGCCTAAGAGAGATTGAGGATCAATTGCCTAATGATTTGAAGAATGTCTTGAGTGCTAGGAGATAAGAGGTTGTTGATGAAGATGCCAAAGTGAGGGCATTTGCCTTGGAGAAGACTAGTTCTTCTCTTACAGAAGAAGATAGAGCTAAAGTGGCTCAAGTATATGACAAGGAGTTCAGAACAAAGAAAAGAGTCGACATTTTGATGAGCAAAGATTAGGAAGATATTGAAAGGTTAGAGAATGAGACACTGTAGAAAGTTGTAGAACTTGCCAAAGAGTTAAGAGTGTCTCCAGACAGTGAAAATCAAATGTAGCATGATACATTTGTCTCAGAAGGTAATGAACTTGTTAATGAGCAACATGAGCATGAGCATGTGGATGAGAATTTACAAGAAGATGTGATGATAGATAATATCCATCTAGATGTGGAGAATGTTGGTGAGGAACAGAAGGAAGAAAATCAAGACATCCAGGAGAAGGATGAAGCACAAAATGAACAAAAACTACCCTCTCCAAATAAGAAGACATAACAAAGAAGAGAAGAGGATACACAAGAAGTCCTAGAGAAATCTGAGGCTCAAGGAGAATAGAACTTGCCTCCTCTAGATGGTGAAAAGACATTGAAAGTAGAACTGATGCAACTACCTATGTATCAAGGACAAGTAGACTTGGATAAGTTTTCTCCCCTACATAAATTATAACTTGGTGATGCTTTTCATGCCTCTACAAGAAAGGAGATACTTCAAACACACCAAAAGAGTGTGGAAATGATAGATGAAATAGTTAAAGTGTTGCAGGACTACATTCCCGGTGCAACTGTTGATAACTTCCTATTTGGTGTGCAACAATTGAGGCTCCTACTTGATTCCTTTAAGGAATATTCTACTAGTTTGGAAGAGAAGCTAGAAAAAGAAATGGCAAAGAAGGTCAATGATAGGAGATTGACTAAGATTTGTCATAAATGCACTGTTTCACATGGCAAGTTGCAAGACAACTTAAAATATGCACAGAAATGTTTGGATGAAGCTAAATCTTTATTTCAGTTTTGTTTGAAATGGCCTAATTCTACAAGGAGCATAAAAGACCAAATGGACTCTATTGAGTCACAAATTTCTTAGGCCTCAAATGGATATGATCCCGTGAATGACAGAGTTGGAACTAACAAGGCAACTATTGAAAATTTACATGGTCAGTTATTTCAACTACAAGAGAAAAAAGGGAAAAACATAATTTAGTATAGTCATCTTTGTGATGTGGTAAGCTTCAGACTTACATCTTTGGTTTAAGTCTTGGAGAATGATGAAAAGGTGTTGCAAAAGAATCTAGTGCCTAGTTCTTCACATGAAGGAGAAGAACTCCTTATGCAATTTGACAGTCAGTGTAATATACTTGCCTTCACCAAGAAGGAGTGGGAGGCAGCAAAGAAAGACTGGGAGGCACACCTTTCCAAACTTAAGGAGTCTTATCATAGTAATCTATCCTCTTCAAGTTAAGTTGTACATTTTTGCTTTGACAATTTTTTGCTTTCAATATACATATGAGAAGGTATTTGATCATGTTGTGGTACAAGTTTTGTCATTTTTGATAATGGATAATTTTTCTAGGGGCAATTACACCAATATTTGTAAGGGGGAGTAAATAAAGAAAGAGTAGTTATAGTGCCCTTTGCATGATGCCTTCCGTAGTTGAAGATATTGATTGACAGAATATCAGCTAAGTTATGATAGTGTTATAGTGGCAAAGTGCATGATTGGAATGCTTCACATTCTACTGTAAATGAGTATTTTGTTATGTGGTTTTGACGAAGTGTTTATAGATGTTAGAAGTGTGTTCCATCCAAGTGTCAAGCATTTTGATGGTTTTCATGTCAAGTTGTGGATGAACAGTTGGTTCATTCTTCACTAGTGCTGTTATCCAGTGCCAACCTAAGTGTTTTGGGGTTGTGCAGAGTTGAGTTATGATATGAGTGGATTCATAGGAATAATTATAGGTCATGTTGACCCATTTTGATGTGCTACACATTTTGGTTCCCTCTATGAGGCATGTATGTTAGAGTTTTGTCCCGATAGGTTATGGTGTTGCACGTTTCATCTAACTAGGCCAACCTAATTGATATTGTAAGTGTTTGCGGATGTTATGCATACAAATGTAAGTTAATTTTAATGTTGAAAAGAAGTTTTTTAAGTGTAGTGAATGTGTTTATGTAAAGGTAATAGAGAAGAGTGAGAAGAGTATGATAGTAGTGAAGGATGAAATGTGTGAAGTCAGTGTACAGAGCTTAATTGGAGCTATCTTTAGCATGTTGCAAATACATTTAATCAGTTCAATCCCTAGCAGTGAGCCACCCTCTTTTCTATTCTAGCAGTGAGCTATTTCTTCTACTCTCTTGGAAAGTTAGTCCTCTAGATAGTGATTCCACCTAGTAGTGAGCCATTCCATAATATCTTATAACTAGTTATAATATATTGTGAGCTAATCCTCACCGTGGTTTTTCCCATTTTGGGTTTTCCACATAAATCAGGTGTTCTTGTGTTATGTGATGTGATGCATGATTTTATTGTCTCTTTGCATTACTAAAAATTGAATAAGATGTTTTGGATGCATTTTTAAGTTAATGAATTTTAGGGAATACTAATTCACCCCTCCTCTTAGTATTCTGGGTGTTCAACACAAGGTTGATGGCACCTTAATCCTAACACACTAGCTAAGCAAATCCAATAGTCTAATAGTCTTGAGGAACATTTTCTATCTCAGGACCCTTGTTCTTTCCCATTTTCCTTTACCCCAGGTCGATCTTACTTTCCATCTATGATCTAATTCTAGTAAAGGACATAAAAATTTGTTTCTTGTTTAAGTTGAAAGCTTGTCAAATTGTTTTATCTAGATAAGGATCAGTGTTTAGCCTTTTGCAAATCCCAAAATTCAGAAGCATTCCATAGATCCCCCCGAGTCCCACTTTAGTCTCTAATCCCATCCCAAAGATCAATAAGTCTCTTTCTACCATGTTCACTCGCAATCCCTTAGGTTAAAAATCCTACTTAAGAGTAGTCACATTGTTTGTTCCACCTACATACAAGCTATCATAGAAAATCAAAAGCAATAAAACATGTCATAAAATCATGGCATTCATAGCACTTAGACTATAGTAGTTTGCATTTCATATTACATATAAACACATTGCATGTCATTCATATCAGAAAAAGTAAAAAGAAAAATTGCATCATCCATATGTGATCATCTTAGATATGCATTCTCATAAGAAAAAGTAAAGCTCTAGCCAACCATATGCACAAGAGGGAAAGTGAAGTACAAGATGTCAACTAAAGCTATATATAGATCTCATCCAATCATGTCTTGTAATAATAAGTGCAAACAATGTCTGAGCATAAGTCACTCCTCCAAATGGAGTCAAAAGAACAAAACTGTGTAATCAAGTGCACAAGTGATGTAGGAGCATCCAGGTTCATGAGCAATCCTCATCAACCAAAAAGATTTGTTTTTCTTTCTTGCTTGTTTTTCTTTTTGTGTTTTGCTACAAGAGTTGATGATCCATTTCTAGAGAACTTTCATAAATATTTCAGCCAATTTATGGCTTGATCTTGTAGAAGGTCCTAATGGGTATCTGCATTTCAAATTTGGACAAAATCTGATGAAAATTGAGCAAGATATGCCTCAGCAAAGTTTTGGCATGTCGCATGATTTGGAGCATTTTTGGTTCTCATAGGACTTGCGCTAGCTTTTCTTGGCATTAGACATGTCCAATGAATCCTCAAACCCCCACCTCCTCTAGTAAGCCTTTTTTTATCTGCTTTTCCACCTTAAGACCTTCAGATGATGCTTTGCATTGAATTCAGACTTCATTAGATATGTCCACTGAACCTTAAGATCTCTGCATATTTGGTGAGGTCAAGTTTTCTTCCTTTTCTAGTACTTTTGCTTGAGTCCATAGATAAATCCTCTTGCAGTAGAAATCTTGCACACCAGACATATCTACTGACCCTCCAAAACCCCGCATGTCTAGTGAAGTGCCTTTCCCCCGCTTTACCTTTTAAACTGTCAAAGGGCCTTTTGTGTTGATTTCTCACTACACCAGATATATCCTTTGAACCCCAAAATCTTTGCATATCTAGTGAAGCCACTTTCACCCGCTTTATCCTATCATGACCGAAAGGCCCGCTTCCCTTGCATGTACCAATATCCAATGAAGCTTGACAATCCCGCAAAGCACACAGAACCTGCCAAACTTAGTTTTAATCACGTGTACAGCCGATCCTAGAGAAAATGGAGGTCTAACATGTGCCATATTCACATGATGAAATTTGTTTCCACCTCAAATGTCTTTAAAATGGGTGGATTGTTGCAAGTATGTGTTAATCAGTGTTGTCATTGATGTTAACATACTTTTGTTGTCATTGGTGTCAACTATGTCTTCTGATGAGGTTGTTGTTGTTCGATTAAGTTTTCTTGCTAAAGGTGATTTGGTTACTATGTAGAGGTGCTAAATATGTTGAGGATATGCCTCTATTTTTGGGTTTCCAAGTTCTTTTGAGAAAAATTGATTAATTATTGAAACAATGTGATGAAGAAGTCTTCTGGCTTATAAAGTACTGTTTGAGTTTTCTCTCCACATATATTTTGTGTTGAAGATCTGAGTGTGAAGTTTGGATATGTTGTTTAGAAGTGTTTGAAGATGCTAAATCTAGAATTTGGTGCTCTGAGTCATTGTGTAGTGAAAGTTGTGTTCACTAGTTTGAGAACAGTGTTTGACAGTGTGTCTGGGAGAAAGTGTTTTGCTCCACATTTCTCCGCAGAATGGTTTGAGGTATTACAATTTTGGATATGTTCTTATAAGGTCTATATCTTTCTTTAATTCAAGTGGTTCATGATTTTATGCTCTAAAAAGTCATTTCTTGTGTAGCAGAGTTCAACAGTGTTGTTTGTAAGAAGATTGTGAACTTTCTTCAGGTGAAAGTTGTTGTGGTTAAATTTGTTGGTTTTTAGGTGACTTCAAGATGTTTGTGGATGTTTATAGATTGTGTTAAATCTTTATGTAAGAGCCAAAAGGTGTGTTTACCTTTGAGGAAGCATGTGCTTAAAAGTTCATAGTGTTAACTCAAGTTTGGCCGACTTGGTTGTTTACACTATTTACGGTCATGCTTTGGTGAATGTGAAAGCTTGGTGAAGCATGTAAGAGTGGATTTAGGTCTGTGCTAAGGTTTGATGTGGTTTTCATTCATTCCTTTCCTTTGTGGGAATGTTTAGGTCCAAACTTACTTTGAAATTTATGAATTAAGTTGTATTGTCGACCTTAGAGGATATTTTCATGATTGATGGTGGTATAAATAAGTGTCAAGGATTCATGGATGTATGTGTGTGAAAAGGATGTAATGTTTTTGATGTGATTTTGATTAGTACAATGAGATATTTCAAGTGTTAGGATACTAGATGCAGTGAGCAAAAGGTGTCTACAATTTTTTAGTGATGATGTGAAGGTGTTGTTTGTCTTGTGATGTATATTGAGCTTCAGTGGAACTGAACTCCATGCATAGGTTAGATACAATTATATCAGTTCAAATCCTAGCAGTGAGCCACCCTTCTCTTCTTTCTTTCTTCCTTAGAGGGCAGTGAGTCTACTTGGATAGTGAGTCCACTTGTAGTGAGCATTATTTCCTTTGGACAGTGAGCCTTTTGTAATTCAGTATTGTTACTACATTATATTGTGAGCTAGTCTTCACTGTTGTTTTTCCCTTTTAGGATTTTCCACATAAAATCTAGTGTTCTCTTGTGTGTGGTGTTGTTATGATTTAGTTTTAGTTATTTGATTTTCATGCTTAATCATCATAACATGTTTAAAGGTTAATGTGGATCTGAATGTTTATGAGGGTTTGAAATTTTTGATACAACTGATTCACCCCCCTCTTAGTTGTCTTGTGCATTCAACAATTGGTATCAGAGGAAGGTTCCTTGGAAAAGAGCTTAACAACTTGAGGTAGATCTGCAATGGTGCACAAGAAGGATGTTCCCCTATTTGATGGATCTAATTTTGCACTCTGGAAGGTTAGGATAGAAGCTTTTTTTATCTCTCTTGGTTATGAGATCTAGAAGTCTGTTGAGTCTAATTATACTGTACCTGAGAATGGTGTAAGCACTGTAGATGAGATCAAAGATCATGAAATAGATGGTAAGGCTTTAAAAATGCTCTTTTAAGTGGTCTTACTAATTCTGAATTGGTGAAAGTTGTGCACTTGAAAATTGCTAATGAGATTTGGAAAAAGTTGAAAAGTGTTTATGAAGGAGATGATTAGGTGAAACAAGCTAAAATGCAGAATTTGAAGCTCATGTTTGAGACCATGCATATGTCTGAAGATGAAAACATTACAAGCTACTTGCAGAAGGTGGATGAAGTTGTCAATGGCATCAAAGGACTTGGTGGAAAGATAGGTGATAAAGAAGTGATATTGAAGGTACTTAGAACTCTTCCTAAAGCTTATAGCTATAAGGTTTCTACTATTGAAGTATTAGAAAATTTGAATTAGTTTAGCAAAGATCAGTTGCTTGGAACATTAACTTTTTTGAAATAAGAGAGTTTGGCACAACTAGTGGAATTACAAATGATGAGACTAATTTTAAGGCTGACAAATCAGAAAAGGTTGTGGAATTTGATCTGGATGACTTTGATGAAGTACAAGCTAACTTTGTGAGAAGAATGAAAAAGGGTACTAGAAAGTTCATTGGTAAGTTGCCTTTTAAATGTTTCAGTTATGGAAAGATAGGTCATTATGCTTCAAGATGTCCAGATAAAGCTTTGAGAATTAAGAATAGGGAAAACAGAGGTAAGATGGTTAAAAAAAGTTATTATGTCAGAGAATATGCAAGTATATCTGGTACAGTCAAGGTAGGAAGGTCCAGTGAGCGACTATCCAACCTTGCAGCCTTAAACAACTAACAACATGATCAATCAGAGATGCAACAGCAGTAAAAGGTTAACAATAGAAATAAAGAGACATTGATACACTCATGACACAAGATATATCCTAGGAAAACCCTTAAAGGGAAAGGACCCGGCCTTCAAAGCTCATTCTTCTTATATTATGATCTCAAACACATTACATATGCCACTCAAGATTTTATAGATGATAGGCCACAGCCCAGGGTTACAAACATTCATATAACAACATTACTTCATGTTTTTCTTTTGTCAACTTCTCGATTCCCTGCTCTACAACTTATTCTGTCCTCTACTTTTCTTTCTACTCTATTCTACTATTAGTCTGGATCAAAAATAACTCATCTTCATGCTTCCTATCTTCACACACTTGATCACTGCTTAGAAATAATCCTTTATCTCTCATTTATATCCTCTGCAAGCCTTCCAAACATTAACAAGTGAGCCTAATTTCAACAACTAGTATGAAACATGTAGACATGGATAAGTTAGACCTAAACATAAGGTATTGCTCCGCTTATGAAAATAACTTCGTGTGGATATCCATGAAGGTTGGCCATGTCCTAAAATTCATTGAATGATGTTCCTTTCAGTTCTACAAGTCACAAGATTGCTCCGCAAGCTGATTAGACTTCATTGAACACTGTTGGCTTTGCTATGTGAAAATAGGTAAAAATATGTAATCTTCTGATAGTGATATCTTTTCAAAATTGAACCCAAATGATCTAAATTTTGGATATGTTGTAAATGATTATGTCTAGATGCTAAGTCCATCTCCGTAGCCTTTGATACATAAATGTAGTAAAATGTGTTAATCTCCAAGGTCATTCTCCCTAGTGCTTCTGTAACTTACTATTAACTACCCCAACTAATTTGAATGCTTCCAGATGCTCCTACATCAGACTCTCAGGGTTATTTGAAAAGTAAGCCTCTTCACTTTGGTCTATATTATTCAAAAATCAATGTTGTTTCTTTGAATAGGTTAAATAGTCTGTTCACAGGTATTTGCAACTGCCTCAAGGTCAGCAGTCTGTTCAAGTCCACCCCACAAAACTACCTCAAGTGTAATCTAGATTCGGCACTCTACTTGCAAGCCTTACACTGCCTCATTGATTGGCAATCTGAGCAAGTCTTCTCCACAAGATGCATCAAGTTCTTCAATTTGCAATGGTATAGGTTTGGTGGTCTACCTGCAAGCCTTGCACTACCTCAATGATCAGCAATATGAGAAAGTCTTCTCTGCAAGCTGCCTCAAATCAATATCAACTTCAACCAATTAAGAGTCAATCAATACATACATGCATCCTCCAGAACAATCATGTTACTCCCCTTTGATACAATCAATACTGTAGGAGTCAAGGACAACACTGAGAGGGGGGTGAATCAGTGTTGTGTGAATTTTCAAATCTTTTTCAAACTTTAACTTGCAGAGCATAAAGGTGAGAAAGTTATCATTGAATTGTCAAACACATATGCACATAACTTTGTCAAACACATAAACAAAACTCATGAGTAAAACATACAATCATAGAGCGATGATTAAGACACAAGAATTGTACGAGTGGAAAACCCTCCAGGGGTAGAAAAAACACTCCAGAATTGCCTCACTGGCTTAACTGAAAAACATGCCTCACTGGCAATACAAATTGTATCTAGGAGCACCAACTCCTTATGGAACACCAACTCCAATACCAAACAGAAGCACCCACTTCCAACACTGATATACCTCACTAGTAAACAAATAGGTCTCACTGACCTACAAGCCTCACTAGCTAATACAAGGCCTCACTGGCAAACTAAATCTTCACTAGAAGTAATAAACAAGTTCAGAGGGACACTCTGTTTCATTCAATACAAAACATATGTTTGTCAAATGGCCATTCTATTCAAAATCAATCCTTTTTCTGGATCCCCTCAACCACACTGCATATTCTGTATGTTTCATTTCTGTCTTACTAGTTTCAATGTCTTGATCAATCAAATTCATGATTCATGCACCTGATTGTCATTGCAATTGCATATTGTCTTTCTAATCACCTTGTCAATCTCTGTATCTGTATTTGATCCCTATCAGTTCATCATCTCATCATCTATCTTATTAAACCACACAACTCTATATTCAAAAACATCTGTAATGTCATTAAATAAAATCTGAATATTCTTTCACAATCCATCACAATGTTCTTTCAATAACCCTTCATATTCTCTTCTCTTTTCATGATCCTTCATATTCTTTCACATTTCAATTTGAACAATTTCTGTATTCAATTTTATCCCTGCATAAAACATTTAACAAAAATATATCTGCAAAAACAACTTCAATTAAATTCAATCATTTTGTCCCTGTCAAAAATAAAACAATAACTCTTCAAATTCCTTTGTGCATTCACTTTCATCTTCATTGCATGATCCTTCATATCCATTAAAAAAATCACTGGATTGCTTCAATTTTTCATGTCAAAAATGAAGAGCCATCACAAATTGATTCACCTGCAAAAGATTTTTCATATTCCTCTGTATAAATATTTTCACCTTCTCAAACAAAATCATCTTTATCTTCAAAAACTATTCAAATTCTTCCCACAACAAATCAATCTATCCTCTGTCAAAAACCAAATCCACATTATCATCTTCAATAAATCTCATTTTCTCTGCAAAGAACTTCTTAAAAAAATCCTAGCCAATGTCTCAAGATATTCTTCATTTTAAAAAAAAACATCTCCAATTCTTCATCAATATTTGCCTTCAAAAAAAATCTCCTTAGAAACATCTCTTAGAGTTGATAAGTTGAAAATTTCTAATTTAAAAAAAAGACTTATCACCTTAAAAAAGAAATTCATAGCTTTCTTTTAAAATTAAAAATCTCCATTTAAAAAAAATCTAAATGTTATGGACCGACCACTTTAGAAATTAAAGAAAGTTTCTAAAAAAAAATTTAAAGCCATAAAAGGCTTGGAGGTCGAGTTTCAAGACTTTCTAAACTCCTCACAAAGTTTTAGTAGTATTTTTCTTTAATGCATCGGGCAGACTCCTCTTAGCCCTTTTTGGCGGTGATAGTTTAAATTCAAACACATTTTAAGCCCGCCCATTTCATCGTTCAAACAGCCTTTGATATAATATTGGCGCTCATGTGTCAACCATTCCTATCGGTAAAAGGAGATAAGGGCCGGTTATTTATATGGCAAACAAACCCTTGAGCAAGTCACTATAAGTGGCTATTACCTGGAGGAGCAGGTCAAACTAAAATTAAAACAAAAGTGTGAAGTCATATGACAGTCTCAAAAGATGACTAATTTACCATTTAAGCCACATTTAATCTTTGAAGGATATGACCCTTTTTGTGAAACCATTAAACATCTCTGAGATGATAATATTCTGCCATTCCTCTATCTTTTATATATACTCAATGAATATATCCATTAAAGAATCTCTTTGCAACTCCCAAACACTTTGACAACACACCGAAGTATAAATCAACTGAAACCAATGAAGTAATTGAGAACTCCTAAAACACTGACTTGATCAATCTCTCGACTCTCTTCAATTCCTGCAATACATTTCTTCAACTGAAAACATGTGAACACCAACAAGCCATGAACCCAAACATTGATAAACAAATACTCCCTTTTATCCTGTGATGAAACATAACAAGATGAAGACAAATACATATTGGAGGCATCCTGATAAATATTGTTGACATTCTTACATCCTTTGATCTTTGACATGATGATAAGACTGAATCTCCATGAGGTCTTCATGGCACATAATACACAAACTCCTTAATCAAGAATCATTTTATAACATCCTCTGCAAATCTTTAATGTCTCTGCATACCTGTACTTAAAATGATAAGTTTTTCATGTATACTAAACCAAACTCAACATGTATCAAGACATGAGAAGATCAGATTGATTTCTTCATCATCCTAAGACACGGCAATTATCAACTATAGATTGACAATTTCAAATATCAAATGATCAACAACACATAAGATGATGTACTCCTGATGATGCAAGATCAAACCTGTGAAGTATAAAACCATTCTCTATATCTGCAAGATGATGTCTCATGCTCCTGAACACTTTTGACATCAATGACAACCTAACACCATCAAATACAATCATGAATTTCTCTGCAACACTTTCTGATCTCTAGTTCCAAATACAATTTCTCTCACACCCCAAAAATTTCCAGTTTCTTCTCTGCATATACTTCTCCTATACTTATCTCTATTTCTTTATCCATGTTTCCTTTACTGTAGTACACAAACTTTCTCCTCCTGTAGAATGTCTTGTCATTCCCTACAATATGAATTTCCTTTCTCTACTATGCTTCACTCTTGCTCACACAAACTATCCTTTGCATTGTTTCTCAAATGATTTTACACAAACTTTCTCTTGCACTACTTTCTCAGATGATTAGTCTATAACATAACTCTTCTTAAGTTCAATGCTTCACCCCCTTCTGGTTTCTTTAATAAATTTGATGACTCAAAAGTTTCTTCTTCCTCTGCACAAACTACTTATGCATCATCTTCTTCTGGTTCCTCTATCAAACTTAGTGATTCCATAGGCTCTTCTTCTCTTGCATAAGCTACCTATGTATCATTTATTGTTTCCTAAGCATTAACTTCTCTGGTAACAAGTTCTTGTTGACATACACTGCTTGATTCTTTTCTCCTCCAAACTTGAAAACGGGTTCTTCTGAATGGTTTTCTATCAAATCCTCTTTCATCTCTCCTATATCCTTCACTGTGATAAGAATTATGACTCATGTCTTTTCTCCTTCTGTAGTTTGAATTACTATCCTTGTTCTACTCTGCATAAGGTCTTTTGCATTTTATTTTAGGTCCTCTTTTCTCTCCAACACATGAATACTTCCATCTATACAACCTTTTGAACATACAAGCAACATGTTTCTAATTTGCACCATTAATCCATCCCTAATTCATCTGCATACAATCTGTCATAGGCTTTCTCCTCTTTATTCCAACACATCTTTTCAGAATGATTCCTCAATCCACAAAACTTACAAGGATGTACAGATCCCAACACAATTCCTTTTCATGTCCATGTCTATTGCAATGTGAACAATACATACCTCTTCTCCCCTGATTTGACTTGTTTGAATTTCCCACAACATCCTTACCTTTGTCATATCTAAGGCCTTCACTTCTTGATCTGATTACTGGTTCAATAGTTTCTGTAATTCTTTGTTGATGTTTTCCCAATCCTTGTCCCTCATATCCCATTCTTTGTATGATTTCGAAACCAATACCATCACCAACAATTACAGGTTCAATCATACTGTCATTTTCAATCTCACTTTCTAAAGAAACTTCTACATAATCACACAAATCATCAGTATCACAAGAAACATCACCAAGTTCAGGTTTAAATCTTAGAATCTCATTCTCTTTTTTGCATGCTACAAGTGATTGTTCTAACTGATTAACTTGTTCTTTCAACCCTGATATTTCACTCTTCTATAGACTATTTTCCTTATTTATCTCTTCCAAACTTTCTTCTAGATCTATATTCTTCTTTTCCACCTTCCCAAACAACTTGAATCCTTCTTCCAATTCTTCAAATCTCTTTTCAACATCCTCAAATAACTTCAGCTTTGCTTCTAATTCTTCATTCATTCTTTTTACATTTTCCAATTCTTCTTCAAGGGCATCATATTTATCTTCACCTAGTTATTTTATCCTCTCCATCAACTCTAAATTACACCTTTTAATTTCATACAATTATTCTTCTGGAATATCCTTTTCACATATTAGGTTTTCATTTTCTTTCTTCATCCTTTTTCCAATTTTCCCCATTGAAACAAATCAGATAAAAAACTTAATTTGAAAAGCTTACCCAAATCCTTTTTCCTTAATCTTTCTTCAGCAGTGATACTTCTTTAGTATAGGGTTTTTCACTTCTTCCAACACTTTCTATTATCCCAATAGATTCACAACCTTCCTAGTAGATTTGTAACCAGCTCTGATACCACTTGGTGCAGTCAAGGTAGGAGGGTCTAGTGAGGGACTATCCAACATTGCAGCCTTAAACAACTAACAACATGATCAATCAGAGATGCAACAGAAGTAAAAGGTTAACAATAGAAAGAAAGATGCATTCATACACTCATGATACAAGATATATCCTAGGAAAACCCTAAAAGGGAAAAACCCAACCTTCAAAGCTCATTCTTCTTATATTATGATCTCAAAGACATTACATATGCCACTCAATATTTTACAGATGAAAGGTCATAGCCTAGGGTTACAAACATTCATATAACAACATTACTTCATGATTTCTTTCACCAGCTTCTTGATTCCCTACTCTGCAACTTATTCTATCCTCTGCTCTGCTTTCTGCTATGTTCTGCTATTACTCTGAAAAAAAAATAACTCATCTTCATGCTTCCTATCTTCACACACTTGATCAATATTTAGAAACAATCCTTTATCTCTCATTTATATCTTCCGTAAGCCTTCCAAACATTAACAAGTTAGCCTAATTGCAATCGCTAGTATGAAATGTGTAGACACGGATAGGTTGGGTCTAAACATAAGGTATTGCTCCGCTTATACAAAGAACTTCGTGTGGATCTCCATGAAGGTAAGCTAGATTCTAAACTTCATTGAATGATGTTCCTTGCCACTCTGCAAGTCACGGGATTACTCCACAAGTTGATTAGACTTCACTGAACACTGTCGGCTTTGCTCTATCTATGAAAACAAGTAAAAATAGGTAATCTTCTTATAGCAATATCTTTCTAGAATCAAACCCAAATGATCTAAATTTTGGATATTTTTTAGATGATTATGTCTAGATACTAAGTCCATCTCAGTAACCTCTGATATGTAAATATGGTAAAATGTGGTAATCTCCAAGGTCACTCTCCCCAGTACTTTTGCAACTTATTATTAACTACCCCAACTAATTTGAATGCTTCTGGATGTTCCTGCATCAATATCTGATGATGAATCTAATTATGACAATGATAATGGTAATGAATGCTTATTCATAGCCCTAAGAGATGAAATTGTTTCTGCTAACTCAGGAAGTTGTGTGAAGGAAAAGGGTCTGGAAGCATGCGCTAACTCTGAAGGGACTATAATGTATGCCTTTCATGCCAAGAGAGAAAATGATGACTGGGTCATTGATAGTGGATGATCAAATCATATGACAGGTGATAAGAGTATGTTTGTTAAACTTGAAAAATATGATAGTGAAGTAGTTAGATTTGGTGATGATGCAGCTGCTAAGATCTATGGAAAAGGTTTAGTAAGTTTTGATGGAAAGCATAACACTGATGATTTTCTCTATGTCAAAGGTTTAAAGAATAAACTCTTGAGTGTTGGACAAATGTGTAGAAAAGGTTACAATCATATGTTTTAGGATGATGGCTATGAGATCAGAAAGAGATCTAGAAAAGTGATTGCTAGTAGAAAGAGGACTAGTGGAAATGTTTATCATATCAAAGGAGGTGATAGTTACTGCCTTATAACTTAGATCAGTGAGAGTTGGCTATGGCATAAGAGATTGTGTCACATCAATTTGGATAGCCTGGTAAGGATAAGTTCACTTCAAGTTGTGAGAGATCAGCCAAAGATAACAAGGCCTATTACTATTGTTTGTAAGGAATGTCAGTTTGGAAAGCAAACAAGAAGAAGCTTCAAACGTAAGGATCAGTCATCTACTGGACTATTGGAATTGGTACATATAGATATATGTGGTCCTACCAGAGTAAGGAGTTTTCAAGGTGAAAGGTATTTCCTATTATTTATTGATGATTGTTCAAGAATGACTTGGGTTACTTTTCTTAAAGAAAAATCAAAAGCCCTAGATAAGTTTAAAGCATTTAAAGAAATGGTTGAAAATGAAATGGATATGAAAATCAAATGTTTGAGGTCTGACAGAGGTGGAGAGTTTTCTTCTAATGAGTTTAACATGTTTTGTGAGAATCATGGGATAAAGAGGCACTTATCTGCCCCTAGGACTCCTCAGTAGAATGGAGTGGTTGAAAGGAAGAACATGACTATTCAAGAAGCTACAAGGACAATGATAAAAGGACCAGACCTACCAAAAGTCTACTAGAGAGAAGCAATTCAAACTGTTGTCTACATACAGAACAGAGTACAAGTAAGAGAAAATGACACAAAGACTCCCTATGAGCTATGGTATAGAAGGATTCCTACTGTTAAATATTTCAAAGTGTAACATCACTTTCCTTAATGCTCAAGATTTAACATAAACATTCTTCTTAATCAAGAGATTAGTTAACAATATGATTAACCAAATCAAAATTTAACCATAATGAATCATTATCATTTCATCAACTAAGCATGTTATTCTAACATAATATAACAAATATTATAATACAATAATCATTACATATCCTTAGTGAGTAACCATCACTAATCATGTACAAGTTATGCCCAAGGCATCATGAATCAATTTATAAATTGCATTTGACCGACATGTCATTAAATGAAAAACATTGTATCTGGAACAAATTACATCAATCTTCATAAGCCTTAGCTTGTCTCATGCTTGGGAAGGAGAGCATCATCCCGGTGCTTTTCCACCAACCATAGACCTGTAGTCCCCTGCTCAACTTCCCAACTAGAAGTGGCCCTACCCTTCATGGAAAGGTTAGATATTAGGAACCATTAGGTTAGCCATCTGAGTATCTGGTGTTGTGTCCTTCCTAATGTCTCATGGTCACACAACTATAGATCCACTCTAACTATGTATGACACTACTAGAGACAATAAGCCATCTGGAGCACTGTGGATCAACAATGCATGTAGAGACAAATGCATTACTTTGGCCAAAGATTTACATACATATACATTGCACAATTCATAATGTCGTCATATGTCCACCACCCTAACTCAACTTATAAGCTGTCATATCCTACAATAAATTCAAATTGAGCTTTCCTTCTAGGTCTGGTATAAGTGGGATCAATTTGATTCATCATCCATGCTTGGACACTTGACTCCCATCATAATTTGGTTACAAGTAAATGGGTTACTTTCATAACGAGGAACTTGTGACTCCACATCACCTTGTTCCACTTTCAATTCATATCATAATCAACCATTTTCAGCACCTTGGGTATTCTATGGTTTACAATTTTGATTTAAAATAACTTATAGATTAGAATCATAATTCTTGTTACTCTAGGCACACCTTGACTTAACAAATGGAATCATTTCATTATGAATGATAGCTCAAATTACTCTTATGAGAGTTTAGTTATAAACACTATCCCCATTTGTTTACTCATAAGTAAAGTAAAGGGTTTAAAAACTTGTGATCATAAACATATAGGTCTTACTTATCAAAATAAAATAATTTCCATACTAATAATTTAGCAAGCATGCAAATTGTCACATGTTAAAACTATGATCTTTAATGATCACACCACCTCCTTGGTCCAAGGTAGACAAGTACAATCACAACTATTTAAATAACCCCCTTTATAGCCATAGTCAAGTTTTCATGCAAGTTGAATCAAGAATTCATTTGAGTGCTATCACCACAATCGTGGTGGCTGTATTGGTTATAATGTAGGCCATAACAAAGTAAGTACTAAACATCATCATTCAACACTTCTTGTGTCATGAGCATGTTAAAATTGAGTCTTGGCACTATTATTATACAAGCCACATCATTATTCAATGTGTAAATGTTGTAGTATATATATGTGCTCAGTCATAAGGGCTTTGAGCCACAGTTACAGTATGGATTATAATGCATTAAGCTCAGCCTTCATGGCCTTGAGCTATAGATATAACTGTTGATAACTGAGAGGGGGGGGGGGGGTGAATCAGTTATCCTAATTATTTCCCTTATTGAACTTTCTTATTAATTGATGCAGCATTGAATTAAACATAAAAACATTACCATGAAATAAGAAACACATGACACAGTATTTTTGACGTGGAAACCCTGTTAAGGGAGAAAACCACGGGGTGATTAACCCAAAATTATTCTCTGTTAGAAGAATAGGAAATTACAAAATGGCACTTGCCAATTAGGGCTCACTGCCTGAGCACACTGCTCACAAGAGGCCCACTGCCTACAAGAAGACACACTGTCTACAAAGTGATAAAAATCACAGTCTTGAACTGATTGGAAGCATCTGCATATGCTAGAGTTCAGTTCCGGTTAGGCTCAGTACACTGATCTGCTGCACTTCATCTTTTCTCTGTTCTTTATTCTGCTGTCCTTTCACATACCGGATCTGTCTTGGTACTTCTGCTCTATTCTACTCTTCTTCGCATATATCTTTTCATAGTCACACCCTTCACAACTAAATCCGTCCTCTATATATCCGCACAAGTAATTTCATCACCTTTCTAGTCGGCATCCGGAACAGTCTAGTTTCTTGCAAACTTTGTTCTGTCGGCTGAATCCTTGCTCACCAAGCAATGCGGATCAAGCATATACTTGTAGATATCATTAATCATGTCGGCCAAACATGATTCATGCCTTCACAACCTTTATCATCAACAGTAACACATCTGGAAAGTAGTCTGATACTCTGTCAGTCAGTTCTTCCTCTGTTTTCACTGTCTCTCAGGAATCCGGTACTCAACTATTCATATCTTTTTCCTTGTCCATTACCGGAGGCTAAATCCTTGGAATATACCACTCAAGATAGTCCTCTTGACTTCCCCAAATCCGCACTGCACCAAGACACTTCCTCTGAAAGATCCGGACCAATCTGTTGGACCTTGCCACATGCTCTGTTCTTGTTCACCGGACCACAACAATCTTTATTCTGACTTCCGGTAGAGACACATCATGACTTGCGGATATGTGGGATGACCTTTGTTGCCATCAATGACAACAACCATGAATCCATATAGTGTCTCTTGCCAACAATCTCCCCCTTTGGCATTGATGGCAACACTTAGTGAAAAATGACTAAGTGTTTACACTATGCTCCCCCTTTGCTGATGCTCTGTCTTTATATACAATTTTCGGAACTCCCCCTTAATTGGATTCCTCATTTTTCACTGCTCCTCACTCCCCCTTTGACATCAATGGCAAAGGGTAGGGTCCGCACATCAAAATTTTCAAAAATTTTCTATACATAGCCGTATATTTACATACTCACATATATTGAAGAATGTCTGCAAAGGATGTCTGCAATTGGATCATTTCTGTAGCCCAACTTTGCTTCATTCTATCCAAAATTGAAATGTGACCACTCAACAAAAATGCAAAAGCTTCTGCCCACTTGAGATCTATCGAATCATTTGTTTGGGCGGTGGTCTGAGCATCACTGATGGCCTCATGCATAGTTTCCAACTTAGGGATTATAATCCTTCTAAGTTCTCCCATCCGGTTAGTGATATTCTTCCTTTCCTTCTCAAGACTCTTTATTTCATTCAAGACTGCAATAGTCTGACATTCTTGATTTATTATGGAGGAAGAGAGAGGATCAAAACTTTGAGATAAGATTTGTAGCTTGTCATGTTCCTCTTTTATTTTCTTATCAATTGCTGTTGTTGCCTTTGACCAGGATATACAAAATTTGTAAATGTCACCGCCATCCCTAAGAGCATTCTCTAAGCTCTTTATTCCAATACTTACAATCTTCCTATCTTTAGAGATTAATTCTAATACTTCTGAAAATCTTTTATCCAAAAATTCCTTCCGGACCTTTTCTTCAGCAGATTTTTCTAGAGATTCAAAATGTGTACTAACACTGCTGACTAAGGTTTTGAGATTACCGGAAGAGGAGGCTGTGGGATCCTTTTGAAAGGATGGCATGATCTTTTCTAGCACTCCAGATGCTACCTCCATAAGCTCACAGTCTTCCATGTGAGATTTCAGCAGCTTCTCTTTGACTTTCTCATTTGCAAATGAGGCTATTTTCATTGTTTGCACCGGTGACAAAGAGTCAAAATCTAATGGTCCTTTCAGCAGGTCCGGTTCATCAATTTCTATAGTGGCTTTGCTCAAAAATTGTTGAATAGTTTGTGCAGTGTCTCTTGCTGGAGACAGATGTTTCTTTTCTTCTGCAGTCTTGGAACTGTCAACCTCTTTATCTTTCACACCTGCTTCCTTCTCCTGTAATTTCTCTTCTTCTTTGGATCCGGAGACTGTAGGGGAAACTGGAGGAGAGATGTTTGTCTGTTCAGGGCCCACTTCTTCCGGAACAGATGATTCCAAATCCGCAGCTGTTTCTGCACCTAAGTCCTCTACAACAGGAAGATTGAACCTTTTGAAGGCCTTCCGGAGGATCTCTTCTGTCTCTTGGGCCACTTTGTCAGTCTCACCAAGCATGAGTTGATTCATCCTGGCTTTACTTCTGAACTCATCTTTGCAGTCTTTGAAGATTATGTTCATTGTCTTGGGATCAATTTGAGGATATAGCTGAATAGCTATCTTCTCCCGGATCTCAAGATCTTTTGCATGAGCATTATTCTTTCTTATTTCTAATTCCTTTTCTAGGCTTTTAGGAATAAGAGATATGATCTCAATGAAAGCCTTATTGTATATGTTCAGATATTTGACTGTGGCTTCCTGCAGAATCTTTTGGTTAGCCTCACTGTAGTCATCATAAAATTCAGTCATTGGTTGAAGGTTTCCATCCACCGTGACCGACTTGATTATACTCTCTAGAGACAGAGTGGGCTTTTCAATAGATACCTCTGCCATTTCCTCCTTGTCTTGGCCTGTGGAGGGTTTACCGGATCCTTTCTTCTCCTGCTTCTTTATTTCTTTTACTCCCTCATCTGACTCTGTTTCCTCTTCATCCTTTTGGCTTTCATAAGCCCTTGTGGCTTTTGTCTTGGATCTTTTACCGGATGCCTGGACTTCCGGTTTTGAACTTTTGGTTGTGGGAGGTACAGATCTTTTTGATGATCTGGTCCAGGTGGGAGTTTCAACCGGAACACTTTCTTTACTTTTCTCTTCTTCCTTAGCCTTTCTCCTCTTTTCCCAGCTGGCATCTAGTGCCTCTTTTGAGATGCCTAGGCCTTGAGCAATATGCTCAACTTCTTTTCTTACCTTCCTCTTTATCTCCGGTTCCCTGAGTTCTACATGTATCTTTACACTCAGTTCCTCAAAGGTTCCAAACCTTTCTGCCTTAGGATCTTTGGGCTGGCTTAGCATGTGTTGAACATGCAGCTCTACTATCTGTTCATCCACTTCATACCCCATGGGCATGATCCAAACAGTCCTTGGCTCCACTGCCTCCATTAGACACTGATCTGTTTCAACCATGAAGCATACTGTGTCTTTGTACTTTTCAACAAGGGATTGGGGTATTCTTTCTCTTGCATGCATCATGCTTTGGAAGTTCTTGAAGTATCCCCATAGAGCTGTATTTCTTGTTTTAGCATCCCCAAGTCCATGCAAATAGTCTCTGATTTGGATAGCAACTGGTCTGTCATTCTGCCATATCCATCCACTAGATCTGGGAAGCTCATTCATGTAGTAAAAGAAGAGATAGAGGATCAGATTGCCATACTTGAAGGAGTTTTTCTTGTCCTTCTTGATCTTCTGCAGATTTTCAAAGAGTTGGTTCACAAGAAGCTCACACAAGTCATAGTCTGCATTCTCCTTTAACATTTGATAAGCTGTGTAGATTGCAGTTCCTGGTACTGAATTTTCCCTACTGGAATGATAGATTTTGTAACCAATTATCATAGCTGCAAATTTGACATCCGGTTCAGTGATGTCATCAACTGTCATAGCTCTCTTGTCAAACTTGGATCCGGTTGCATCACTAACTGTCTGATTTTTGACAGACTTGAGAACAGGTAATCCACCAGATGAGTGCAGACTGGTTACAGCCCTAATTGCATCTTTGGTGATCTTGAAGGGCTGGTTCAACCATAGGAAGTTGTCATGTACTCTACTTAGTACATACCGAACCCATTCATCTTCTTCAAAACAGGGGAAATGAATGCACTGTGCAAAGTGTTTGTCCCGGATGGCTTTGTACTGAGGTTTGATCTCAAAGGAGTCATCTATCAATTGTTTGTGATAGATATCCATCAGCTTTGATTCTCCAAAGTCTTCAAGATTCGCATGGATGTAAACCCTAATATCTTCCGTATGCAATACACCATGAGGAACACTAGAGAAGGCTCCTAGTGGATCTACCTCCAATGATTTGTAAGGATGTTTCTTGAATGTGGGGCGAGGTCTATCAGAGATCTTAACTATATTTGGAGTAGCCATTCTTCAAAGATTTGCAGTGAGATAATGAAAAACGGAGAATACCTTATGCACCTTCGGTTTGCACGGAGTGGTGGGATTGATTTCTTTATGCAATGACTTCGGCAGGAGATCTTTGGTGTGCTTGATGAATCTTGTTGCAGAGCTCCACTTTTCGCTTCTTCTTGAGTGCAGAATGAGTAAATGATCTTTGAGAAATCCCTTATATTGCTCCGCAAACCCTAATATCTGTTTGTAATAAATGCTTCACCTATATTATTCCAGTTTGCCTTGTCCGGATAGCTTGGAGTATCCCGGATCAGTCCTGATCTGTGAACATCATCCGGATCTTTCAATCATGAATAAATCGAGGTGACACATTGAAAGAACATCCCAAACACTCTGTCCAATCCGCAGAATAAGATAGTGCACTTCCGGATCTCTCCGGACCTTTTTGTAATCCTCTGTCATACCGGAGCATCTCCCGGAACAGGTCTTACTTGATCGATCACAGCTTCTTTATAACTCCATGCGGACCTCTGAAATCTTATTTGGATCGTCTCAAGACTTATATCTTTAAACTTTTTACTCTGCATCTTGTGCCACATCAGGCACCACTTGATTGGCTGGGGGAACAGGATTTTCTTTGAGTCTCCCCCTAAGCCAGAGCTAACTTTTTAATTTCCAGAAGAAATATCAGCACCAGAGTCTGGTGCAGATCCAACCTCTACATTCTCTGAACTTTTCTTCACCCAAATCTTGCTCATCTGATTCCTAACTTCATCCACATTCATCTTTTGTTTACCCTTGTCTTGATCCTGATTATACACCGGACCTCTTTTGTCCTGATTCTTGCTTCTGCAGACTTTAGCATTATGACCGGACCTATTACAGATTTGGCAAATAACATTTCTTTGCATAATTGACTGATATCCTCTTGATCTGTATTGATTAGCCATATGACCTACTCTATTGCATGTAAAGCATCTACCTTTGAATGATTTGTTTACTTGCATATTTCTGCATTCATCGGATTTGTGTCCATACCTTTTGCAGTTGAAGCACTGTCCGGAGAAGGATGAATTAATCTGATTCATTCTCTTTCTGCACTGATTAGCTTTGTGACCAAAGTGGTTGCAGATGTGGCAGTATCCATTGAAAGATGAATATCTTTGAGCATTGGGCTGTCTTACCGGAGGTCTTCTAGGCCTGTTTCTTGGATTTTCTGATGCAAAATTCTTTTGACCGGATTCGGAACTTTCTCCTTTCTCATATCCCAAACCATACTTGTCATCTGTCCCTTTTTGACTTCCAAGAAGAACTTCAAGTTGAGCAGAGCTTATCTTGAATTTCTCTTTATATTCATTTGCTGTTTGAAGGTCTCTTTTGAGAGAGGCAATTTGATCCTCAAGTTTTTCTTCATTATCTTTGGCATCTTCAAGATCAGATTCAAGATGTCTGATAATCCTGTCCATCTGGTGGCATTCTTCTGATTTTTCTTTAAGAGATTGTTTTAGATTGTCTTCAGCCTTTCTTTTTTCTTCAATCTCTTGAGTAAACTTTATAGTTCCTGATTCCATTTCATGTCTTAACATAATGACTTCTTTTGATAACTTTTCACATAACTTGGTTTGCTCAGTCAATTCTTCATTTGTATTTCTTTCTTCACTTTGTCTTGCCAACTGTTGGAGTAGCTCCTTTCTCTTTTTCATAGAGAGACTTAATTTGTCTTTTAATTCTCTCATGAATTCATCAGCCTGTTTGAGTCTTTCCTTTAATTCATTGACTTCAGAATTTGACTGTTCAAGATCCTCAAGGGCAGTCTTGAGTTGCTCTCTTAAACCATATGCATCCATTTGAACTCCCAGATCTTCCTCAAGCTGTTAGGCTCTATTAGGAGGAACTTAGCTCTGATACCAATTGTTGATAACTGAGAGGGGGGGGGTGAATCAGTTATCCTAATTATTTCCCTTATTGAACTTTCTTATTAATTGATGCAGCATTGAATTAAACACAAAAACATTACCATGAAATAAGAAACACATGACACAGTATTTTTGACGTGGAAACCCTGTTAAGGGAGAAAACCACAGGGTGATTAACCCAAAATTATTCTCTGTTAGAAGAATAGGAAATTACAAAATGGCACTTGCCAATTAGGGCTCACTGCCCGAGCACACTGCTCACAAGAGGCCCACTGCCTACAAGAAGACACACTGTCTACAAAGTGATAAAAATCACAGTCTTGAACTGATTGGAAGCATCTGCATATGCTGGAGTTTAGTTTTGGTTAGGCTCAGTACACTAATCTGCTGCACTTCATCTTTTCTCTGTTCTTTATTCTGCTGTCCTTTCACATACCGGATCTGTCTTGGTACTTCTGCTCTATTCTACTCTTCTTCGCATATATCTTTTCATAGTCACACCCTTCACAACTAAATCCATCCTCTATATATCCGCACAAGTAATTTCATCACCTTTCTAGTCGGCATCCGGAACAGTCTAGTTTCTTGCAAACTTTGTTCTGTCGGCTGAATCCTTGCTCACCAAGCAATGCGGATCAAGCATATACTTGTAGATATCATTAATCATGTCAGCCAAACATGATTCATGCCTTCACAACCTTTATCATCAACAGTAACACATCCGGAAAGTAGTCTGATACTCTGTCAGTTAGTTCTTCCTCTGTTTTCACTGTCTCTCAGGAATCCGGTACTCAACTATTCATATCTTTTTCCTTGTCCATTACCGGAGGCTAAATCCTTGGAATATACCACTCAAGGTAGTCCTCTTGACTTCCCCAAATCCGCACTGCACCAAGACACTTCCTCTGAAAGATCCGGACCAATCTGTCGGACCTTGCCACATGCTCTGTTCTTGTTCACCGGACCACAACAATCTTTATTCTGACTTCCGGTAGAGACACATCATGACTTGTGGATATGTGGGATGACCTTTGTTGCCATCAATGACAACAACCATGAATCCATATAGTGTCTCTTGCCAACAATAACATGGTAAACATTGCAATATAGCTCAACTTTCATGGCCATGAGATTTAGTACATGTAGGGATATAATGTATTGATGCTCAGCCTCCATGGCCTCTAGCAAAGTCGCAACAAGGAATATAATATAGTATAGATCAGCCATAAGTCTCGATCTTAGACACCGTGAAGAATATAGTGCAATACAGCCTGATCGTAAGGCCTTGAGCCTCTGAAATGAAGATAAATGCTTTAAAGATTATGAAAGATCGACTGTAAGGCCTTGAGTCATTACCATGTAGAATATATCAGAGATAAGGACACCACAATAACAGTTATAAAAGCATGAACCCCATACGCTATGCGTGCTATGGGAGCTCAATATAAAAGAAACTCATAACTAAAAATGTATACAAGGATAACATTCTTTACTTTACCTGAGCACAATCCTTCAAATGCAAAGGTCTTCCTAGTTCAACCTCTGTTTGTCCTACTCTATATGTCTTTTCTTGCGTAGAGCTAAAACTCTCTCTTCTTTCAAAAAACCAAAAGATCATAATGATTGTCTTTCCAGAAGACTAAAGGATTATTACCTCATCCTAATCATTCCTATTTTTCATGGAAACTACCATCCTTTACCAAGGTGACATGAGTGGTTTCTCCCACTCAGCCAACTACCATGATCATGGCTTGCACAAGCATGACACTTGCTAGTCTATGGTGAGCTCGAAGTTCCCATTAGTTATGATGTCAACTATATCAAAATAATAAACACAATAAAATAGAAAAATATTAAATATCAAATTTATATAATTATATTATAATATTTTTACACGCATCCACTAGATGCATGTGAATACTAATATAAACCAAGATGTCATTTTCTAACATCACCTCCTTCATGGACATAGAGTCATCATGTGATTTAGGGATCAAGCACTACTCTCCCTTCTTCACTAAGGACTTGAAACTTAACAGACCAAATAATGGATTTATAATCTCAATTCAAAAATATTTAGAGCAATAAGAAAATGCTCTAACAAAAAGCAAGACTAACCTTTGACTCATATTGACATTCCAAGAATGTCGTTGGGTGTAGTCGATGCAACATTGTCGAAATGACTAAATCGACAAGATGACACAAAAGAAAAATCAATTGGCCAAGAAGAAGCATAAATTATGCCAAGTTACATAGTTTGAAAGGACAAAATGTCTGTCACTCAGATGGCTACTAAGCCCACTTCCTGACATCTAACTCTTCCTCCAAGATGATACTCTCCTTGCTTCTTTGAAGGACATTATATTTTCATGTTCACACTCAGGACCACAAAACCATGATCAGTGCATCATTATCATATCCCATAATATAAATCAATTAATGTTCAAAACTAATTAACATCAGTCACTAAATTCATAATCAATGATCAAATCTAATATTTCCACAATATCAAATCAGTTAACTATGATAAATCCTCCTAATTATCATGTAAAGTTAATGATTAAGTCTAATTGTAAGTTGAGGATGTAACATATCTCCCCCCATAAGAATCATCATCCCCAATGATTAATTGTCTTAAAATTAACTCAACATAATAAGAAAATTTTTTCAAGAGCATAATAAACTAATGTTTTAGAAACGATGAGGAAATCTAGAATGAAAGTCATCATAATTTTCCCAGGTGGCATTTTCCTCTGCATATTGGTCCCATTGGACCTTGCACTATGTTATTTCTTTGTTATGTAAGCATAGCTTATGCATTTTGAGCACCTTGATGGGCTCGATCACCACCACTCCTAGGTCCTTCACCTGTAGAATATTCCAATCAAGCATAGGAATTTGATTATCAGCATAATTAAACTTTTTCAAATATGAAATATGAAACACATTATACATCATGGAAAGTGCTAGCAATAGAGTAATTCTATATGCTACTAGGTTGACTTCCTCAAGAACTTCGAAAGGACCCATGTATCTTGGTGCCAATTTGGACATCTTTCCAAATTTAATGGAACTTTTCTAAGGTTTTACCCTTAGGAGAACTTTATCTCCCACTGTGAAATACCTTTCAATGCACTTTGCATCTGCATAACTCTTCTGCCTATCATTGGCTTCTAGTAGCCTTCTCCTAATCAAATGGACTTGCTCTTCTATCTCTAATAGCATTTCTTGACCAAGGATAACCCTATCTTCTAACTTGTCCCATCTTATAGGGGTTCATCACTTCCATCCATATAATGCCTCAAATGGAGCCATCTTAATAGCTGAGTGATAAGAATTATTGTAGGCAAATTCCACCAGAGGGAGATAATCCTCCCATTTGTACTGCTGATCCATGCAGTACATCCTTAATAAGTCATCCAACACTTGGTTCACCCTCTCAGTTTGTCCATCCATTTTAGGATGATAAGTAGAGCTTATATTCAAGTGGGTTCCAAGTGAAGAGAATAAGGTTTGCCACAACCTTGATGTCATTCATGCATCCCTATCTAAGATAATCTTCTTAGGAATGCCACGCAGTCTAAAAATCTCTTGAACAAAATTTTGAGCAATGATGGGTGCCCCATCTATCAAATTTCTAGGTCCAGAATGAGCAGCTTTGGTGAGTCTATCCACCACAAGCAAGATAGCATTGTGCCTATTCCTTGACATAGGAAGCCCTTGCACAAAGTCCATGCTTATAATTTGTAATTTCCACTCAAGAATTTCATGAGGGTATAAGAGCCCTACTGAGTGATGGTGTTCCGCCTTCACCCTCTAGCATTCAATACACGTAGCTACAAAATTTCTAGCATCCCTCTTCATTCCTTTCTAGAAATATAGGGGTTTCACATCAGCAAGTAATTTTGTTGCTCCAGGATGCCCAGAATATGGTGCAGAATGAACCTCTTTCCATACCATATTCCTTAACTCTATTGAGTTAGGTACTATTGATATATGTTTTTACACATAAGCAACATGAGATAAATTCACAATGAACTCAGTCTCTCTTGAAAAGTATGGAGAATTATACAATGATAATTCTCAACTCCAAGGCTCCGGTAATTAGTTCCTGACTGTGTTAGATAGTTTAGTGGTTCATTGTGAGCTATTTGTTCAAGGGGCCTTACGTAATTTAAGGATTTGTTAGTAGAAACTGTCATTCATTATATGCAAATATCTCAAATATCTCTCAAATCAATGATCCTTTGCAATTATTTATAACTTTCAAGTCAAACTTTACATAAATTTCACAAAAACAAACTTGATATTTCAAATTATATGAAAATCATTAAAGAACTTTGACATTTTCATGTATTTAATAGGATCTTCAACAACTTCCTTTAGATAACTACATTTTGGCTAATTGTTTAAAGAATTTTTTGGAAAAGTTAAACAAGATAGGGTTAGAAAACTCAATTCTGTAGGAATTATTTCTCTACTACTCATGTATACAAGATTAATCAATTGCAACACTTCAAAGGAGTAAATTCCATGTATGCTTATCCTGAGCAATATCACAAATTAACATACAGAAATGCGACTATCAAAGAAAATACACTAAAGAATACCTAAATCTAATGCAGTCTGGAATAGATGCAGATATTAGATGTTTGTATTCATTAATATACAAAAAGTCTTTCAAATTTACAATGTATTTAGACTTCAAATTCTTTGAAAAACATCAACAATTAATCAAAACTCACAGACACTTTACAGATATAGGGAGGAACTGGACATTCCACATTATCTCCACTGTAGACATAGGTGCATTCCACTTCACACAAATTCTGCTCAAAGTACTTTACTTCTCTTGCCTAAATGTAACATATGTCTTTCTCAAACTCTATGTCTTTAAAACGTTAGTAGCGGGGTTCTTTATATAGATTTGAATTCCTCTCCTGCTACGGTTACAAAGAAACCCAATCAATGCTTCCTACTCAAACTCACAAGATCAACGATAGAAAACATCTCCCAACCATCCTTCACAATATTTCTAGGAATATTCCCTCTGGCGCAAAGGATGCCATTAGGATCTTTCTAAACATAGAATCTTCCTTGAATTTCTCTTTGTTGACTTTGGCTGCAATAAAATAACATAATATACCATAGCATATGTAAATAAAGATACAAAAGAACTGACCACTGCCACTGGTACCCTTTCTTCTCATGCTTCTCCTATTTTCTTCAAGTACTCTATGTACTTGGCTATCGATGCTGCAACAAAATTATGATTATTCCTTTGACTCACTGTCCATGTATACTTCTGTAATTCAACCCACTTTCAATATCATGATTTGTTGTTCTATATCCTCTCTATTTTTTTGATACTTCTTTATCTTGGTGCTTAATTCCATGATGGAATCAATCATTTCATTGCTTAGATATGTGACAGGATTCTCCAGGCAGGGTAGATAAATAGCTTTAAATTGTTTAATTGCCATAACTGTATCATAAACTGGTATCTCCTAGCATTCATGCCCAATAATCTTCTGTATTATTTTCATGTGCTTCCTTATCACTTCATCAACAATTTCTTCTAGATCCTAGGTATTCACAATGCAACCCTCCAACATGCTATCTTCAAATTTCAGCTCCAATATGTATTGTATCATATGGCTTGTCATTTGTGAGGTTATTACTCCCTCATTTATCAGTTCTTCAACTCTCTCATTCATGTCTTCAACTTGCTTCAACTCCTTTTTGCACTCCTCCATTCTATATTGGCAATGATGTAAAATAATATTGCAATTATTTTTCTCTTTAAAAGTAAGGGGCCAACTAGTAATTACCTTCTTTATTGCACTCTCTCCTTTTTTAATAAATGCATTAAACCACTCCTCAAATATATTTGCTTCAATCTTCTTATTTTCCAATTCAGTAACCTAGTCTTTTGATAAAATGGCTAAATCTGCAAGTAAATCTAGCATGTTAACATTGGAATCAAACATCCCCTATATGAACTGCTGCAACTGAACAATATGTCCTTTCAAGTAATCAAAGTTATCCTTATCCTTCATCATCTCCATAGTTACTTTATTCATATCCTCCCATTCAGCAATGTACTTCTCTCTAGTCACATACCTGAGGTCTATATTCAGCAATTGATAATCTTCAAGGCTCATTTCTCCCTTTACCTTGTCCTTTTGAGATATGGCTAGCTCTAAATTCCTGGATCCAGAAGGACCTCTCTTTATGGTAGACATGGTTTGAGATTTTCTCCTTTCTTTCTGTGAATACCCACCTAACAAGCTCTTTATGTCAATGGGGACCAACTGTACATCTATTTTTTCTCTTCTGACTTCTGAACCCATCCAAGCTGGTGCTTCTCAATTTATTTATGCCTTCTTTTCTTCATTCATTACTGCCTCCTAAGGAGTAAATGCAAGGAGATGGGGGACCAAAAGTCACCACGATCTCCAAAATTTAAAAAAAAATGTGGTTTTGCTTTCAATAAAAGTAAAAAACCATTTTTGCTCATTCATGTTGTGACTTCTCTCCTTATAGCAGCAAAGGAAACAAGCAAAAATGTGATCGTGTTGAAGAAGATGCCATTGAATCAAGTGCATCTGAGAAAGCAAGAAATTCACAATGCCACCTCGCCACCAAAGACATCGTCGTGCAAATTTGGAGGTTCCAGCACAGGAAGAAGGTAGGGTTTGTCTGATTTTGTTAGTTTGAGAATAATTTTTTAGTTTTACAAGGTTTGATTTGTTTTTATATTGCATTTACAATTATTGGAGAAGGAGAAAACTTAAATTTAGTTGAGGAGGGTGAAAATAACCCTCCAAATCCTCCAAACCTTCACCTCCTTTTCATGTAAGGGATAATCAAGAACACTACCTAGGGATAATAGAAGAAAACAAGAAACATCTTGAAACTATTATTCAAACCCTAAACAATCCAAATGGAACCATTGATCATAGGAGGGCACTTATAAAATCACTATAGGAGATTATTTCCCACATGGATTTGGTGACAAAACAAATCATTGAATTCCAAGACTATAGGGAGAGGAGTCGACAATATTATGCTAACAAGTTGTCATATGAACAAGTCAAGAAGGAAAAAATTACAAAATCTCAATTATCTATAGAATTTATTAATCCCAAAACCGGCCAAAGATTAGAAGAATGTTACAAATAGTTTCCTATACATTGGTGTAGGAATGAAGACATATCCTAAAATTTTTGGGATAGATGGTACATGGTCTTCAATGAGTGGCCATGCAACAATGATGAGGTACCACAATATTTCTTGAGGAAACTCTATTGCAAGTTCGTCCTCAACAAGATTCCAAATTATTTTGACATTAGTGAGTTCCAGGGTAGAGGTGGTGGCTCTACCCAAGATAGACCTGAGACTCAACAAGATGAAGACCATGTGCCTATACCCAGAGCGAGGCCAGAACATAGGTCACTCCCTTTGGCTTTGAAGGAGAGTGTTGAGCTGGAGACTTTACAATCATTGACTACTCTCACCCAAACTATATCATAGCATGCTGATGATTTTAGCCAGACCGATGCGGGTGAGAGTAGTAGGCATCATGTGTCCCCACATTTGTGTAGTACATGTGGGAACCTATGTGATTATGGGACGCGGGAGGCACGACAAGACTCTTGGCCACCAGGGTAGCATGCTGCGACAGAGGGGCAACATGATGCAACACAGGGGTAGGACATATTGGATGATATTGATCTCAATGACGATCTCTTACACCATACATTTGGTATTGACTCTTAGGTAATTTGTTACAAGTTTCATCTTGATTTAGTATATTGTTATTTGAAATTTGTAATTAATTTTATATGATTATCTATATTATAAGTAAAAAATAATGTATGTAATTGTTTGCACAATGAAATTATAGGGTCAAAGTCTTCATCCTACCTCTGTTAGCCATCCATTGACGGGTTATGAGAGGAGGTCAAGTCAGCAGGTATTTAATTTATCACATAATCATAATTATTGTAGATATGTCAATGGTAATATTATTTTGTGACAATTTGATGATTTCAACAGTCACCAACACCTCCATGGTTTCCTTGGTCCCCTGGATGCCAAACCACTACTTTTATAGAAGTAAATTTAATCATTTCTAATCATTATGCATTTTTAAAATAATGTTATGTATTTATTTTGTTTGAATAATCTTGAACTTGTTTTTTAGATGTTGAATACAATGGAGACTCCTCCTCATCTTCGTGAGTTAGCACAGATAGGCATTGATGCAGCCATGATGTCTGTAAATCCTTTGATTGAGGTATGAGCTAATAACATGAAAATATCATAATTTTGTATTTCTTTTTTTATCTCATGTCATTTGATGTACATAAATGATATTTATGTTTAGTCAATTTTGCTTCTTGATGCTTCTCACAAGAGGTCACAATTCTAATCTGTCCAACTATGGATGAAGAGAGAGACAAGATGATGGAGAGTGATCATCGGTTGGCGGTAAGTAATCAATTACATATGTGATGTTATATATTTCATACATTTTCTATACTAATGTGCACATTGTTTGTTTGTATCAATAGGTGCAGCTGGATGAACTTTATTCAAAGAGGTCTACTCGACGGTAGAGAGAGGATGTGTCACTAACTAGCTCTCCATCTTCATAGTCAAAGAAGGGCCATCGATTATTTCCTAAAAGTCCATAGGAAACTAGTTTTTCGAAATTTTTTTGTATGCCTAGATAGCTTTGTATACATACTTTTGTATGTTAATCCGATGTATATTTTTGTATATTTGCCTGAATGGCTTTGTTTGGACACGCATATATGGATTTTTATATAAACTAGATGTTATGTTCATGCCATTATGTATATGACAATTTATATTAAATATTTAATATGATAATCAATTATTGTTACAAGAATTTGGTTTTATAAGTGCCAATTGCATTTCCTTGAAAGTTTATAAATCATTTTCAAATAATCCATTTTGTGCATATCTTGCAATCATTGAATTCTGTGGGACTGTGCATTTCTTTGAGGAATCATTTCAAATAGTTCACGTACCTTGTCTATGCTTCCATATTTTCCATACATGTCTACAAGGGTAACTTTACAAATACAATACATGTGACAAAATTCCTATATCATTTATGCTTTGATGGTTGTCCACACCATGTTCTCTAGATCCCATTATAGCATAGGCAAGGAGGAAGTTGGCTAAGGTTGTGCAATTTAGTTTTAGATGTGCCAAAATTTGTGTAAATGGTTGAAATTTATTTTTGTGCATTTACTTGAGAGTTTTTAAAGCCTTATGAAAAATCTATTTCGTGCATATCTTGTAATCATTGCATTCCATGAGACAACATTTCTTTGAGGCATCATGTCAAACGGTTCATGTTTGTTATATATGCTTCCACACAAGTTGCACACATGTCTTGTAGGGTACTTACAACTATGACATTTGACAAAATTCCTATATCCTTTATGCTTTGATGGATGTCTATATCATGCTCCAAACATACCATTTCTAAGGTTTTAGAATTTGGCTTTACACTTACCAATTGCATTTTCTTGGAACTTTATAAAGGCTTACCATTAAATCCATTTTGTTCATATCTTGCAATCATTGTATTCCATGAGTTGACATTTATTTGAGGCATCATGCCAAACAATTCACGTGCCTTGTCTATGCTTCCACACTTTGCATACATGTCTCTGAGGGCAGTTGCAACTACATCTAACAAAATTCCCATATGTTTTATCCTTTTGATGGATGTCCATTTTGGCATAGGCAACGAGGATACTAGCTAAGGTTGTGGAATTTTTATTTACACCCACCAATCGCATTTGCCTAAAAGTTTCTAATGCCTTATCAAAAAATCCATTTTGTTCATATCTTGCAATCATTGCATTCAATGAGGTGACATTTCTTTGGGGCATCATGCCAAATAGTTCACGTGCCTTGTCTATGCTTCCACACCTTGCATACATGTCTACAAGGGTGTTGAAGTAGGTAAGGAGGATGACTCAACACCATGGAAACATATTTCACAACAATGGGCTAAGACCCCAAACACTTTTTCAACTAGACATGAACTCAATCAAGACTACAAACCCAACACTTGGTTCAAAACCTCAATCTCTGCAAACCAAGTCATGAAACACCCTTAAAATGATGAATGTGACATAAAAAGACCATTCATAGTCACCAAGAACATAAACTTTGCATATAGGTTATTCTTCCTCATAAACTACCCTTACAAGCTAGTAGCCCTCCAAAAACCTGATTTTTAGAACATAACTTATTGATCCATGACCTCTGATGCAAAGGAGGACAGATTAGGATACCCATTTGGATGTTTTACAACATATCTTAAATTCACCATGTGTTGTTTTGGAACATTCCCTTCAAAAATGGACTGGTAATTTGTATATGAGGCCTAATTAGCCTACTTTTACAAAGCATCAACTACTATTCTTGACCCCTAAACTAAAAATTGCACTCCAAAGGTTTAGTTAGGTCCTATATGGACTGAATCACTCATTATCATAATTATTCAAGACCCTTGTTTAACCATTTTTCAAAACCCTAATCACTATACTGTCAAATAGACCAAAAACACACAGGCTGCTTGCCTAGGGCATCATTAATTTAACTGAAAACAACCTTGGTCACTCCTGCAAGTCACATAATATGAAACTAAACTCTCTAATATTTCAATCCATCCAACTTACAAAGAATTTCTAACAGTGGAAATGATAGAAATCATTAAATTTGTATACAAACCCTCATAGCCGCGGGTTACACACCTAGTCATGGAAAAACTTCAATAACTCACTTGATTCCCCACCAAAATAAATGGGACCAGTCTCATTTGAAAGATAACTAATATTCCAAAACATTCCAATAGGTTTTAGATGGTTAAAACTTCATACATGGCCGTATCAAGCTCTGCAACAACAAGAAATTAGAAAATTTCTAGAAATGTTAATAATTTTATTAATTTTCCATATGTACAATGTCTTCCATCTGACCACCACACTTTCCAATGATGGATCAAGGCTATTTATGTCTTTTCACATCTACCCCAATGTTTACAAACTACTTTTCCAATTTCCCAACTGACTTGGCTGTTCATCTTCCTTATTTTTGCAATTTTGCACTTTTGCCATATTGACAAGTTTTTTTGACAACATATACAACTTGTTCAAAAATTTACATATTTGACCTTTTGACATGAAAAATGGCCCTCATAGGCCTTATTGCATCAAAATGGATGCACAAACAGTAATTTAAATAACTATGACAACTATTAACCATTTGGCTACAAGAAAAGTTGCTTGACAAGTTTTCTTGCAACTTGACAACTTTTGCAGCCTATGACCTCCTAAACTCTAATGACCCTTATTACATCAAGAGTGGTCTAATATGACCTCATTACAATGCAAAAATGACTCAACACATCAAAATTCATCATTTGATCATGTTCATGAAATAGGCTAGGTGCCCCTACACCAAAGGGCAGTTGCAATTACAGCATGTGACAAATTTCCTATATCCTTTATGCTTTGATGGATGTTTATAAGTCATTCCAAACATTCTATATTGGTGTACAGATAGGGAGGATGTTGTCAAAGGTTGTGTAATTTGTCTTTACACATGCCGACTGCATTTACTTGAAAGTTTCTAAAGTCTTTTCAACAAATCCATTTCGTGCATATCTTGCAATCATTGCATTCCATGAGACAACTTTTGTTTGAGGCATCATGTCAAATAGTTCATGTTCATCAAGTATATGCTTCCATACTTTGTATACATGTCTTGCAAGGTACTTACATCTACAATATTTGACAAATTCCTATATGCTTTATGCTTTGATGGATGTCTATACTGTGTTCCAAAGATACCATTTCGAAGGTTTTGGAATTTGGCTTTACACCCGCCAATTTGGTGCAGGGGCACCAAATTCATTTTTTTTGCAAGTTTGGTCAAATGAGGTCTAATGATAGGTTTTTTTTGGGTGTTTTTAGTTTATTTGGTCTAATAAGGTCATAATAGACCATGTGCAAGGTCAATAGAGTCATTTTGAGTTCATTTTAGAAAAATTGTCAACATGTATACAATGGATATACCTACATATGCATGGATACAATGGTTAATGATGATAGAAAAATATGTTAAAACTTAAAATAGATGATCACATGGATCTTTTACCTGATTTCTTAGCCTTATATGTTACTGATACACCATTTTCAAGGTCCTAGTTGGCTGGATTAGTAAGAGGAAACCATGGAAAGGCCTTTAAAAATATTTGAGTGATGCAAGAAATAGAATCTATGATGTAGAATAATGGATGTACAAATCTCTCCCAACTCAAGATCAGGCTTGTTACAACATCATATTATTGTTTTATGCATGAAGAAGGATAAAATAGGTGTAGCCCTTAAGATCCCTAAGATAGAAAAACTACCAAACTTTGATAGAGGTTTTCTCAGAATTTGTGGTAGTTGGGAACATTGTGTTTGGACCTGTAGGTGCACGTGGGGTCCATCCACAATAACCTCTCTTAGTTTCATTCAACTCTAGTCCATTTGACCATGCCGAAATCAAACACATTCTTACAAAATGCTTCAGTTTCATGCAGTGGAAAGGTACAAGGAGTGACATTTTGCATTCCATAGCTTGTGGGGCCAAATAGACTTCACCAACATGTCGAGGTGGGTGGGTAAGTGCCAAGGGAGGTCTTGTTTTGTGTGCCAAGCATCGCAGTCATTCAAGGCAGCAAGCTACTAGCAAAGTCCCTTAAGATCCCTAAGACGAAAAAATTGCCAAACTTTGACAGAGCAATTCTTAGAATTCATGGCAGCTAGGAACATTTTGTTTGGACCTGCAGGTGTACATGGGGTCTATCCACAATAACCTCTCTTGGTTTCATTCAACTCTAGTATATTTGACCATGTCGAAATCAAACACATTCTTGCAAAATACTTCAGTTTCATGCAGTGGAAAGGTGCTAGGAGTGACATTTTGCATTCCATAGTTCATGGGGCTGAACGGACTTCACCAACATGTCAAGGTGGGCAGGTAAATGCCAAGGGAGGTCTCGTTTCATGTGCCAAGCGCCCCAGTCATTCGGAGCAGCAGGCTATAGGTAAAGTCCCTTAAGATCCCTAAGACAAATAAACTGCCAAACTTTGATGGAGCTGTTCTTAGAATTTGTGGTAGTTGAGAATGTTACGTTTAGACCTATAGGTGCATGTGGGGTCTATCTACAATAACCTCTCTCTATTTCAGTCAACTCTAGTCTATTTGACCATGCCAGAATCAAACGCATTCTTGCAAAATGCTTCAGTTTCATGCAATGGAAAGGTTGCCAGGTGCCATATTTTTTGTTCTTCTCATCATGGGACTGAATGAACTGTGCCAACACATCGATGTGGGTGGGTAAATGGTAGGGAAGGTCTCGTTTCATGTGCCAAGAATCCTAGTTGTTTGGAGTTGTAAGCTTCTAACAAAGTACAAAGTTCCTAACACTAAAATTTTGCATTCCATAGGACTTGGGGGCAAAATCACTATGCCAACATGTCTGGGTGGGTGGGTAAATTCTAGGGGAGGTCTCATTTCGTGTGCCAAGTCTCTCAGTCGTTTCGGGCTGCAAGCTATCAACAAACTTGAAAGGCGCTAGGAGTGACATTTTGCATTCCATAGGTCATGGGGAAGAATGGACTTTGCCAACACATTAGGGTGGGTGGGTAAATGCTAGGGGAGGTCTCATTTCATGTGCCGACCACCACAGTCATTTGGGGCAGCAGGCTATCGGCAAAGTCCCTTAAGATCCCTAAGACAAAAAACTGTCAAACTTTGACAGGGCAGTTCTTAGAATTTGTGGTAGTTGGGAATGTTCTTCTTAGGCCTAAAGGTGCATGTGGGATCCATCTACAATAACCTCTCTTAGTTTCATTCAACTCCTATCTATTTGATTGTGCCAAAATCAAATGCAGTCTTGCAAAATGCTTCAGTTTCATGTAGTGGAAAGGTTGCCAGGTGCCATATTTTTTGATCTACTCATAGTGGGGTCAAATTGACTATGCAAACATGTTGGGGTGGGTGGATAAATGCTAGGGGAGGTCTCGTTTCGTGCCCCAAGTGTCTCAGTCGTTCCACACTGCAAGCTACCGACAAACTTGAAAGGTGCTAGGTGTCAGTAGCTTGCAGGCCAGAATGACTGGGATGCTTGGAACATGAAACGAGACCTTCCCTACCATTTACCCCCACCCCAATGTGTTGGTATAGCCCCATGATGAGCAGAACAAAAAATATGGCACCTAGCAACCTTTCCATTGCATGAAACTGAAGCATTTTGCAAGAATACGTTTGATTCTGGCACGGTCAAATAGACAGGAGTTAAACGAAACTAAGAGAGGTTATTGGAGATGGACCCCACATGAACCTATAGGTCCAAAGAAAATGTTCCCATTTTCCATGAATTCTGAGAACTGCCTCGTCAAATTTTGACATTTTTTTCATCTTAGGGATCTTAAGGGACTTTGCTGGTAGCCTGCTTCCTCGAACGACTGTGGTGCTTAGCACACGAAATGAGACCTCCCTTTGCATTTATCTACCCACCCCAACGCGTTGGTGAAGTCTGTTTAGCCCCACGAGCTATGGAATGCAAAATGTCACTCCTAGCACCTTTCTAGTGCATGAAACTGAAGCATTTTGCAAGAATGCATTTGATTTCGGCACGGTCAAATGGACTAGAGTTGACCAATTTTGAGAGAGGTTATTGTGGATGGAGCCAACATACACCTATAGGTCCAAACAAAATGTTCCTAGATTCCATGAATTCCAAGAATTGCTCCATCAAAGTTTGGTAGTTTTTCCATCTTAGGGATCTTAAGGGACTTTGCGGGTAGCCTGCTACCCTGAATGATTGCGATGCTTGGCACATGAAACAAGACCTGCCTTGGCATTTACCTACCCACCCCAATGCGTTGGAGAAGTCCGTTTGGTCCCACGAGCTATGGAATGCAAAATGTCACTCCTAGCACCTTTCTACTGCATGAAACTGAAGCATTTTGCAAGAATGTGTTTGATTCCAGCATGGTCAAATGGACTAGAGTTGATTGAAACCGAGAGAGGTTATTGTGGATGGAACCCACATGCACCTATATGTCCAAATAGAATGTTCTCAGCTACCACAAATTCTGAGAATAACTTTGTCAAATTTTGGCAGTTTTTCTATCTTAGGGATATTAACGGCTACACCCATTTTATCCTTCCTCATGCATAAAACAATAATATGATGTTGTAACAAGGCTAATCTTGAGTTGGGAGAGATTTGTACATCCATTATTCTACATCATAGCTTCTATTTATTGCATCACACAAATATTTTTCAAGGCCTTTCCATGGTTACCTCTTACTAATACACCATATTTTGTGATCAACATTAACATCATGAGGACACTAAAGAAATCCTTGACACATGAAGATACTGAGAACACTGAAGACATTAAGGACAAATAAGTATGAAGACATGAACAAACTCCTATCATGAGGAAGAACCACAACCCAATCCAACTCTTGAAAGCATGGCATGTTATGATGAAGAACCACAACCAAATCCATTGATCCAATGACAGGAGCAACTATGTCCTACTATTGTAACATGATAAACATGAATGTTATGAACTAACATTCAAACCCTATGACATCAATCTTGATATGACATGAGTGAAACATAAGTGAATAGGATTAAGACCAATTATGATCAACTCCATCCATTACTTAGATCTATCCCCTGTTAATACAAGCTCATGCAGCTCCACCTGTTAATACAATCAAACAATATGCACATTACTATAACAAAATGTATGTGAAATATATAACATCACATATGTAATCGATCACTTATCGCCATCTGATGATCACTCTCCATCATCTTTTCTTGAGCTTCTTTGTCCGTAGTTGGATGGACTGGAGTTGTGACCTCCTGTGAGAAGCATCAAAAAATAAAATTGACTAAACATAAATATACTGGAGGGAAGAAAATCATACTACTATTTATATACAAAACAAAGTACAAGTAACCATCTATGAAAGTTTTATGCATACTTACAAATCAATCCAACGAACCATCTAGGTCTTCTCTATTCTTTATTGTGTCAAGTATTGCCTCATGGTCAAAGTCACGCACCTTCCACAAGGTCTTGTTCAAAGGTCTACCTCGATATTGTATCAAATGAACATTGGTTGTCATGACAAGGTTGGAGTAATGAAGAATCTTTTGTTGCATGTCAAAGTCCTCAAACAACCAAACATTAACACTCTTATGTGGGTACCTTCTAAGCCATGTTCTAGTAACAACCACTAAGCCTATAGGGTATTCGATGTTTTCTCCATCTGTAACTGGGGCCTCCAATTTATTTTTGGCCTCAACACAACAACACAAGTAATAATATGTTCCCTCTTTATTATCTTCATCTACAATAACTACATAAACATGCCCTATAATGATATGTGCAGGAAATTAGATGAAATTAGTCAACATTACAAAAATACTACAAAGTTTAAGATAACATTAGGAATTTCAAATTTAACTAGATCTAATAGATATATTACTTGGTTGAACTAGATCTAATATGTGGTTAAAGTCAACTAAGGATTCCATCTGTGTCAGTTCTAGTGTCGTCAGGAGTCAATATGTGTCAAGTGGGCTAAGATAGCATAACTGCCATTCGTCAACCCACTCTTGCGACTCGCATTCATTCCAAGCTTGAATTGTACATGAAGAATAAAAGAATGTCATCTTCGGCATATGGATACTCCATGAACCTGCAATTGAGCTTCTGAAAGAGTGTAGCTCACTTGATCCTATCAATGTACAATAGTCCTCATATGGTGCAATGTTAGTATCATCTATCAACCAAAAAAATCTACGAACTAAAGACTTACCTTCATTACCTGGACCCATCGAAGCATTACACCACTCGACAATTGATTTTGCATCTGTCAACTTTGCATTGTCTTTATACTTTAACTCTTCTCGTCCTATGGCTCTTTTGATTAAGGATCTGCACCATCATGCTCCCCCTTTCCATGCCCAGCCTCACAAAAGTTCCTCATATGTTGAACACCTGTAATATTATGCCTCATGCTCAGCCAATAGAAATTCTACGAGCTCTTGAATTGTGATGCATAGTTATCTGACCATATGATATGCCAACTAAATAATATGCCCCTTCTAGCCAAATCATTGTAGAACACCTGAAAGCAACCTTGTATGAACTCCATGGAATGCATGCGATCATTGCTTATATAAAAATGATACTCCCTTATGATCTTTCTATCATCCTCTATACTATCATTCACATGAATGAATGCAATGTTCACAAATATAGAAACCTGTGTGGAGTTTTAATATTAGGATTGCACCTCACACTGTGGCTGTAGACTGTAGTTCTCTTCAAAGTTGATGAATGAAACAATGCTACTAACTGAAAATGTGTCCTTGTATAACATGAATTGCAAGTCCAACCATCAAGCTCTATGTGCATGTCTTACATACTCATACACTATACTATCACAAAATATAGACATAAACTTATACACTAGAATCTTTTGAATAACATATTGACACCTCTTTGCTTCTTTACTATCTTTTGTATTGTATGCCACTATTTTATACCTGCCAAACTCTACTAGTTCATTTCCAACTGCATGTGTTATTTCCATATGTTCACATATTTGCATATGTTGCAAGCCACCGCAATTCTGACATGTGCCATCCAAGCATAATTTCCTGTAGAATATTTGACCTTCTTCTCTATCACATAAAAATACTGATATGAAGTCTCTTGAAGTAGTTGGTGGGGCACGTATGCCACAATCCTACAAAACATTGTCAATATGGAAATCTAAACATATAGACCAATAAACATCAAAATGGTTAGAAAATTCAATATGTTATCTACAACAACAACTAGTGTGTGTGAGATTTATTTTGACAAACAAATGTTTTAGCATTTCAAAATATCTTTGAGAAATTTTAATTTGAGGATACTTCTCTAGAAATTTACTAAAAAATTATGTTTGAGTCATATCCAAAAAATGCTTTGGATGTGGCTCACAGTTTTGACTGCAAATTCTCCTTCTTACCACATCCCTTTGATTCAGAGATACCCTTGTGTAATTCTTCCAAAAGTCTTCAATTAGTGATCTCAAAGCTTCGACAACAACTTTGTCTTTCCATGGGAGTCTTCCAGAGAATGCCCACAATTTATTAGTGTTTGGATCCTCAACTCTTTGACGTCTTCCAACAGCTCTCATTAGAGTTTTTCTATTTATTTTCAATGCTTGACTTGTCTTTCTAATGAGGCAAGATTTTTTGGTTTGTTGGCTTACAATTGTTGATGTAATGACACGTCATGTGACATTACTATCCTTGGTGCATGAAGTGGAACCCACACTCTCATACGTACTCATTAGATTCTTGACAATTGATTTTTCACTTGAGGCATTCAATGTTCTTAGGCCAAGAATCTTCATAGTGGGCCTAAATTTCAGATTTCTCATTAGTTCAACAAAGAGTTGACATCTTCTAGTTTCATTTAAATTCTCAAAGAATAATTTCCATATCTTATTCACATATCTTTGGCAAGTGTACATGGGAATCTTATCTTGCATGGGCTCTAATACATTCCCATCAATATCAATTAGAAACTTAGGCTACCTATGCAAAATTCTAGGAGGTGTTTTATTTGGTAAAGTAGACTAAACATTAGGAATTTCTTCAATATTTACTTGAGATGGGATAGATGACGTACCTTCGATTGGAGGTGAAAAGGATGAAAATGATGTACCTTCAACTTGAGGTGTGAATGATGGTGTGCCACCAACTTGAGAAGAAAATGCAAATGTACCTTCTACTTCACCTATGAAAGATGGAGTGTCTCTAATTCAAGAAGATAATGATGGTGTTCCTTCAACTTAACCTGTGGACGATGGAGTGCCTCCAACTTGGAGATTCACTTTCCTCATTGCATAGAGGTTTTGTATTCATTCCCTTTGTGCCACCAATTCTATCTCTCTCTTATCTTCATTAGACATGTCACATTCCTCTTCAATTGGCAATGGTGGAATGTCTTCTTGTATGGTTGACAATTTCCTACTTTCCTAAATTTGCCTCATTCTTTCTCTTTTCCTCTCATTCTCAGCTTCACGCTCTTTTGGTGTGAGTCTTTGCTTGTTTCCTTGGCATGATGATGATTTCTACAAGCATGATGAATAAGACAATGATAATTAGAGATTTTATAATGACAATGAATAGCACAATCAGAATGAATAATAAGGTTCTACAAACTTCTGAATAAGACACTTCATATCAAGATAACTTGAACATACATGAGTCATGGAGTATGCATTTGAACACACATATAAGTCATGTAGTATACACTTGAACATACAAAGTCTTGGAGTATACACTCAAATACACGAAGTCATAAATGATGCACAAATAACACTTTTAGACTTAGATTTGATGAACTTCCAATTACTACCCCAACACTGTCATGCACAATCATTTAGGACAATCATCACACTTTGTCAAATAATGGGCAAGAAAGCTTAAAATCTCCTTGAGCAGGTCTGAAAGACCTTCAGATAGATTCTTCACACCTTTTTCCTAATCACAAAATGCACCAACTATACAATGGAATACACAAAGTCATGGAGTATACAATTGAACATAAAAAGTCATGGACTATACACTCAAATACATGAAGTCATAAAATGATGTAGAGGAAGGGTGAAGTTCATGAAAACAGACCCAAAAGTGATGCAATGCAAGGGTTCAACACAATTCGAAGGAGGCATATTTCACAACAATGGGCTCATGATTGGCTCCATGACTCAATGGCAACATTACAAACATACCATCAAATGAAGAACCAACAACTTTTCTTTGTTTATCACTTGGTAGACCTTTTCTAAGTTAATGTAGACTAATTCAATGTATCAACACCCCTCGTGCAACTTAAATGCTTCTACCATAGGTCCTTCTTTCTTTGACTGTCCTAATGCTAGTATCCCTCCAAAATGGACTATCAGAACTTTTCTCTCAGGGTAGGCACTAAAACCCAAAACTGTTGACACTTTTGGATACCCTTTAAGCTCATCTAAAACATATCCTAAAATGAGTATAGGTCACTTTGCAACACAAGCCCCAAAAACTAACTGTTCTGTTTCCTAGAAAGGGACAATTAGCCTTGTTTTCCAAAGCAATTCCACAAAATCCTTCTACCAAACTTCCAAACTAAATTCCAATGTTCAATACAGACCTCAAATGGTCCAAATCCACCACTTTTTCCAATGGGAAACACTACAAAATCCCTAACCCTTGTTAAAGCCAATTCCATGCTTGTATCATGAGGGTTTATAGAAAGTCTATGTTCCCAAGCCTATTTTTCTTTGTTGATGCCTCAAACACATTAAATTATGTCTGCACATGCTTAATCAATCACTTGTAATAATCCTCTAACTATTTTTCCATCAAACCTTATCTTTTTACCTCTAATTTTCTTAAAACAATAGCTCTGCCAGCCTAGGGTATCATCACACATACAACAAATTGACACCCCTGCATTTTACAAAATTGTAAACAAGAAATACATCCTTTCTAAATCCAATCCACAAATTGTCAAGTGTTCACATTGGTGGAAAAGAGTCACAAACCACTTTCTTGCATTTAAACCCTCAAAAAGGGAGTTTGTAGGCAGTCAACGGGAATATGAGTCAAATGTGTAAATATGAGTTGAGTCTAGATATCATAAGGTTATAATAGACCATCTAGTATGTAATTTGAGTCATGTAGGTTCATTATTGTAAAAAGTGTCATATTTTGTAATGTTGTCATATAATGTTACAAGGTTTAAGGGTTTGAAAGCAACAAAATGAAGACATGAGTCATTCCATCCACTATAAACCTATGTAACCTAGTGGAATGACTCATCTAAGGTGTAGGTTTTGTGTTCATGTGATCTCAGGAGTAGGGGAGGCATTATATTAAAATTAGGGTGATGCCTAGTTAGAAATTGCATTGTTTCCAAGCAAGAAAGCAGGTGTAATGTTGAGTTTTGGTCAAAACTAAATGTGGGTGGCCATATTATGGTTTATTAAGCATGTGCAAACCTTATGCAAGGTGATTGAGTGGTCTTTGAAGTGATTTGAGTTTTGGGTGTAGGATTTTCAATAAACCCTCCCATACAAGCATAGAATGAGGGTTTTGAGGTTAGGGTACTTGGTGGAGTCTTCTATTGCCAAAGTTTGGTGATTTAGGTCTTTTGAAGTCTACCTAGTGGATTGGGATTGGTTTTGTGAGTTGGGAGAAAGATTTGAGAGGTGTTGCTTTGTAAAAGTGGCCTAATTAGGCCTAGGAAAAATAGAGGATAGTCAGTTTTTGAGCCTTTCGTTTCAAAATAACCTATACTGAGTTTGAGATATGTTTTAAAAATCCTTAATGGGTATCCAAAAATACTTCATAGTCTTGATTTGAGGCCTGCAATAGAAGATATGCTTTGACAGTCCATTTTAGAGGGCTACTAGCAATTAGGGGACAGTTTGTGGGAAAGGACCATGTTGGCTGCAAGAAGGTTTTTGTGAGGAGTTGGTGGAGTGAGTTAGATTCATTACGGTGAATAAAGAATGTATGGAACCTTGTTTGAGCTTGTGGACCTAAGGAACCCTAACTTCCTTGGGTGCCAACACTTACTCAATGATTGTAAAACTAGTCCTCTTGGGACAATCATAATAAAACTTGTCTAACCCTTGAAGAATGCTCTAAAATCATTTGTATACACTTGAATACAATGGAATACACAAAGTCATGGAGTATACACTTGAATACATAGTCATGATATACACTTGAATACAGTTCATAGAGTATACACTTGAATACAAATACAAAGTCATAGAGTATACACTTGAATACATAATCATGAAATATACACTTGAATGGAAAGAGGACATTTAGGGAAGAAATTTAATATAGTTGAATTATAGACTAAATCTTATGAAGGAGAAAGTTGGGAAGGTTTCCAAAAGACTCTAATACTATGATAGTCATAGTGGACTAATGTACATAAATAGTTTAATGCAATAAAGACAATCATGAGTATTCCATAAAGGAAAATAGGGCTGCCAAGAAACTTCAAAACTATTTGAAGGCCATTGTTTGGACTCTTATATGAGTATTAAATCATTATTTCAGGTTTGGAAATCATGAATTGTATGGTTAATTTTTTACATGTATATGAGTTGTATGGAGGTGATTTTGAAGGATGACAAAATGAATGCCATCAAAGGGGACTGTTAATCAACATAAATTGACTATCCTAATAGTCTTAAACCAGTCCAAAAAAATTGTGATAGTCAAAAGAACATTAACCCTTGAAGATAACCTTCTGGATACTCATGACAAAAGATCAAAGACATCTTAAGTAATGCATAAATTAAAAACAACTTCATGAAGGTCATGACTATGATAGTGGACTGTTATATAGACTTGTGACTATCCTACACTCATGAAAACCTCCTTTTTAGTGTTTTATCTCCTTATAACTCCCTTTGTATCATCTTGTGTCATGATGCTTGTATGTCCATATATTTGTAGATAACTCTCTTCTCTAAAATTTTGTTATGTTGATGAATATGAGTATGACAAAGAATTGTTCACTAAAATTATGCCTCCATTGATCATCAATATGAGTATGACAAACAATTGTTCACTAAAATTATTTTATGAAGTATTTGATAACGTTTTTCTCTTGTATAGCTGCAAATAGGTTAAATGAAGGCATGAAGGGCCAAAACAAGGTTGAAACATGAGGAATTTGGAGTCTCTTTGACTAAACTAACTGATATACCTAGAGACATATATATCTTAGAACATAAAGAACATAAAAAACATAGACATAAAGACATTTAAAGACATAAAGAACATAAGAGCATATATATGTGAATTAAAATGGACATAAATTGAACATACCTTAGAATTCGATATTATAGTTGACCAATTCTCCAAAAGATAGCTTCAAAATCCTCAAATTCTTGTTTTTCGCAAGTTTGATTATGATTTTTATATAATTCTAGAATAGGATTAGTGAAATTTATGGAAAAACCAAACATATATCATCAAATTCAATCTATATATCAATGGTAATTAGCTTTGAAACAATATCACACATGAAACATGAAACTTTCAGTTTAAATAATCAAAATTTATCCAAAAACATGTAAAACTAGTTCTTCTATTTTGAAAAAACAAAAAAGGTGGTGGATTGATATATAAATGATTCTCAATTAGTCAAACAACATGAAAAGCATTTTTTTGTCTGATATACTCATGAAAAACAGGAATATGCATAAGTTCTCCCACTACATTGACCTCAGATTTGTCTAATTGTCTAACAACCTTAGCAAATTTCATAGGGGTAAGCCCTAAAATTTTACATATTCCCAATGGCATGACATTAGCCGAGGCTCCTGAATCTACAATACAATTATGTATATTTTTCCCAAACATTCTCAAGGTTAACAAAAAAGGAGGGGACTCCTTCTTCTCTATGTATACTACTACATTTGTGCTTGTAGGTTGTTCAACAGTTTTACTCTAATCTTTGGTCTGTACATCCTTACCATGCATGTTTGTAACTAGATTATCTTTTGGCCCTAACTCATCTAAAGATTTTATGAATGCATTCCTTACCCCTGGGATTTTCAATAAATCATATAAAGGTACATTAACCTTTATCTTCTTTAGCTCCTTAGACAAGTAACTCATTAATTTTGAGGCTTCATTTGATTCTACCCTTCCTACATGAACTTTTGGTGTTATTGTTGCACCAATACCCTAATAGTTAGCTTTGGGAGGCACTGGGTTATTACTTGCTTATTGGTCAGGCGGGGTATTGAGGTTGTTTGGAGGCATGGAGGTGGTGAAAGGACCTCCTGATTTACTAGTATTTCTATGATTGTAGGTGTGATTCCGATTAGACTATTGAAAGGTTTGTACTTCTTCTGATTCACCTAATACCTCATTTTTAGTTTCAAAAGGAACCTAAAAAGACTCTAATACTAAAGTTGATTCTAGATACAAGCTATCGCAATAGTATGGTTCATCTTCTGCTATTTGATTTTCTTCCTCCCTGGTTGCAAACGTAAAACTTTCTAAGACCATAGCAGACTCAAATCCCAAAGGTAATATCTCATTCCCCTTAGGGATTAAAAACTTAGATGTAGGAGCCTGTACCTCTACATTAAAAATACTAGCTACTAAATGGAACTGCAGACAATCAATTTCAGCATGCACATTAGTATTGTGAATCCTGCACCAATTATTCAATGCTACATTAGCCATTTGTATCCTAGCAAGTTGTTTAGGTTCCTGGTTATCTAGATTCTCAAATGGAGAAGCTAAAGTGCCATTGTTTGGTCTGGTGTTCCATATTCTAGGAGGTTTAGGCTGATTCAGATTCCTATTATCATTTCCCCAAGCCTTGTTATCTCCATTATGTCCTCTATTTTGTGATCCCTGTCCTTGATTATGATTCTAATTTTGACTGTGGCCTTGACTTTGATTATGATTTTGATTCTGATTGTGACTCTGAGAATTTCTGCCATAGAAATTTTTATTTCTCAGTTGAGTCATCTATGTTGTTAATCTCCTCAAATGTGTAGTGATTTCTTTCATCTCCTCTTTATCATCTTGTGTTTTAGCCATATATGTATCTTGAGGAGGTTGAAAGAATGACTAACCACTAGCCTGATTGTTATTTGTACCATTACCTATGTATGGAACTATGGCCTGAGTAGGGACGGGGTTATATAGTGGTGCATAAGTAGGCACTAGATTCAATAGTAGAGTATGATGCATTAGAACACCATTCCATGGTTGTGTTTGGTTTGAAATTCTAGGATTTCCTACATTTAGAAAAGGATAATATGTTCTTTGTCTCATTTCTTGGTTGACCTTAACTGCCTCTTTATAAGCTTTTGACAAACTATCTATATTGGCATGTCTCTTAACAAACATTGAGGTCAAAGGATCTAAAGCAATATAGTACATTGCTAAGATTGCCTCGATAGTCATAGTTTAAGGGTCAACCAACTTAGAATATGCCTTCTAGAACCTATCATTAAAGTTATCAATGAGTTCCCCTTCACCTCTTTTGATTGCTGCTAATTTATGATATAGAGATGATGGTTCAACTAGCCCTCTAAATCTAGATAAGAATGCTTCTTCCATGAGTTCCCATGTGGTGATATAACCGTTTGGCAAGTTCACATACCAATTAGAAGTCTGCTCATTAAAAGTGAATGGGAATAACCCACACATTGCATCCTGATGTTCTAACCTTGCTCTAAAGCAAGATTCTTTGAAGATTCTGATATGATCTTTAGGATCTTGATGCAGTTGGTACTTAGGGTAGATTTTCTCAGGATTCTTAGGTATTTCATGATAATCCACAAAGAGTATAGGAGAATTTACATTAAAGTATGCCATGACTAGACCTCTAGGTGGATTTGGACTTCTCGGAGGGCTAGGACCTCTTGAAAAAGTAGGACTTATAGGAGGACTAAGACCTCTTGGTGGACCTGAACCAAGATTTAACAATTTGAATGTAGAACCATTAGGATTAACTATGTTTGGAATACTCCTTGGTGATCCTAGAGGATTACTTGAGGAATTTCCTACCTGTAATACTCTAGGATTCCAAATAAAGGGACTCTTATTCTATCATCTATTAAGTAATTGTGTGAAGATATCACCTAAATTGGACCTAGACCTGGTCACTCGACCAATATTGTGAGTCAGCTTTGCACAAATCTTATCTCAATTCAAAATAGGCCCTCCTTCTAGCACCAACAATTGTTGATGTATGTTTTTACACATAAGCAACATGAGATAAATTCATAATGAACTCAGTCTCTCTTGAAAAGTATGGAGAATTATACAAAGATGATTCTCAAGTCTAAGGCTCTAGTAGTCAGTTCTTGACTGTGTTAGATATTTTAGTGGTTCGTTGGGAGCTATTTGTTCAAGGGGCCTTACATAATTTAAGGATTTGTTACTAGAAACTGTCATTCATTATATGCAAATATCTCAAAATATCTCTCAAATCAATGATCCTTTGCAATTATTTATAACTTTTAGTCAAACTTTACATAAATTTTATAGAAACAAACTTGATATTTCAAATTCTATGAAAATCATTAAAGATCTTTGACATTTAATGTATTTAATAGGATCTTTAACAACTTCCTTTAGATAACTGCATTTTGGCTAATTATTTAAAGAATTTTTTGGCAAAGTTAGAGAAGATAGGGTTAGAAAATTCAATTCTGTAGGAATTATTTCTCTTCTACTCGTTTATACAAGATTAATTAATTGCAATGCTTCAAAGGAGTAAATTCCATGTATGCTTATCCTGAGCAGTATCATGAATTAACATATAGAAATGCAATCATCAAAGAAAATACACTAAAGAATACCTAAATCTAATGCACTCTGGAATAGATGCAGCAATTAGATGTTTGTATTCATTAATATATGAAAAGTCTTTCAAATTTACAATGTATTTAGACTTCAAATTCTTTGAAAAACAACAATAATTAATCAAAACTCACAAACACATTACAAATACAGGGAGAAACTAGGCATTCAACATTATCTCTGTTGTAGACACATGTGCATTCCACTTCACACAAATTCTGCTCAAAGTACTTTACTTCTCTTGCCTAAATGTAACATTTGTCTTTCTCAAACTCTGTCTTTAAAATGTCAGTAGCAGGGTTCTTTATATAGATTTGAATTCCTCCCCTGCTATGGTTACAAAGAAACCCAATCAATGGTTCCTATTCAAACTCACAAGATCAATGGTGGAAAACATTTCCCAACCATCCTTTAAAATATTTCTAGGAATATTCACTCTGGTACAAAGGATGCCATTAGGATCTTTCAAAACATAGAATCTTCCTTGACTTTCTCTTTGTTGACTTTGGCTGTAATAAAATAACATAATATACCATAGCATATGTAAATAAAGATACAGAAGAACTAACCATTACCACTCGTACCCTTTCTTCTCATGCTTCTCCTATTTTCTTCAAGTACTATGTGTACTTGGCTATCAATGCTACAATAGAATTACGATTATTCCTTTGACTCACTGTCCATGTATACTTCTATAATTCAACCCTCTCTTTCAATATCATGATTTGTTGTTCTATATCCTCTCTATTTTTTTGATACTTCTTTATCTTAGCACTTAATTCCATGATGGAATCAATCATTTCAATGCTTAGATATGCAACATGATTCTCCAGGTAGGGTAGATAAATACCTTTGAATTCTTTAACTACCATAGCTACATCATAAATTGGTATCTCCTGGCATTCATGCCCAATAAGCTTCTATATTATTTTCATGTGCTTCCTTATCACTTCATCAACATTTTCTTCTAGTTCTTGGGTATTTAGAATGCAACCCTCCAACATGTTATCTTCAAATTTTAGCTCCAATATGTATTATGGCATATGGCTTGTCATTTGTGATGTTATTACTCCCTCATTTATTAACTCTTCAACTCTCTCACTCATGTCTTCAACTTGCTTCAACTCCTTTTTGCACTCCTCCATTCTATATTGGCAATGATGTAAAATAATATTGCAATTATTTTTCTCTATAAAAGCAAGGGCCCAACTGGTAATTACCTGCTTTATTGTGCTCTCTCCTTTTTGAATAAATGCATTAAACCCCTCCTCAAAGATATTTTCTTCAATCTTCTTATTTTCCAATTCAGTAGCCTAGTCTTTTGATAAAATGGCTAAATCTGCAAGTAAATCTGACATGTTAACATTGGGACCAAAAATCCCTTGTATGAACTACTACAACTGAACAATATGTCCTTTCAAGTAATCAAATTTATCCTTATCCTTCTTCATCATCTCCATAGTTACTTTATTCATATCCTCCATTCAATAATGTGTTTCTCTCTAGTCACATACCCGAGGTCTATATTCAGCAATTAATAATCTTCAAGGCTCATTTCTCCATTTACCTTGTCCTTCTGAGGTATGGCTAGCTCTAAAGTCCTAGATCCAAATGGACCTCTCTTTATGGCAGACATGGTTTGATATTTTCTCCTTTCTTTCTTTGAATGCCCACTTAACAAGCTCTTTATGTCAATGGGGACCAGCTATACCTCTGTTTTTTCTCTTCTGACTTCAGAACCCATCCAAGCTGGTGCTTCCTAGTTTGTTTTTGCCTTCTTTTCTTCATGTATTACCTCCTCCTGAGGTTTTTCTATTTCTATCTACTCCTATTGTTGTTGTTGTTGTGATGGATTTTGATCCAGAGGTGGATTTTATTGTGGTGGAGGTGGTACATTACCTTGCTATAGTGGCCTCCCCTCTTCATTATCCTTTTCTTCTTCCTCTTCCTCTGTATCCTCTTAAGTATCTTTCTCTGTATTTATCTCCTCTAAGTTCTCCTGTTGTTCACCTTATTCACTTTTAACATTAATAACATTTGACACATTAATATCAGAAATGCCTACTGGCATTGCCTCTTCTTCTTGCACATTAGTTTGAACTGGTACATTTTATGTCATGCTTATCTTATCTGATTGTGATGGCTGACTTGAAGGTACAACTGCTACCTCTATAGTTTTTTTCTCCTTCTTCTTCCTTTTATGCTTCTATCACTTGTGCAATAGTTTGCACTTCTTCTATAATCTCTGGTGATACCAATTGACCGTAAGGGTCTACTATCTCCAAGTTTTCCTGTGTATTTTCATCTTTTTTCATTGGGCTTTGTGTATTCCCTATCTGAGCACTTTGTTCTTCCATTATAGGGGAACTCTTTGATGTTCCTTCTTCTTCTTCATCTTCTACCCCCATATCAGCTCCAAATTGTGACTCATCATCATCACTACTTTCTTCACCAATATTCACAATGTTACCTACCTTCTTGACCTCTTGGCCTTTTAAGTCTTGTAGCTTTTCTTCAGTCAACTCTTCATTGACTTTTATGTGGCCTAGTCATCTTTCCTCAAGTGTAAAATCTATAGATATAGGCCTTTGTCTCACTCCAACCTATGGAGAATCCACTATTATAGTAGGAACTTGTGATTTCCCTTTTGGGGTATCTATGATCACAACTTTAATTACATGTTGTCCTATTCGCACCTCTTTATTTTGAACTTGTTCTACAGTAGTCTTTAGTGTTTGTACTTGCTCTACATTACCCCCTTGGCTGGATGTTCCTTCTTCCATGAATGTCCCTAAAGGAATGGCAACTATGATGCCAAGAGCATAGGGATCCAAAAGTGTGGCATTTTCATCTTTATCAAGAACTGTGGTTTCTACAATTTTCTTCTCTTTTCATAAAAACACATTAACTCATCCTTATTTTCTCTTTCTCTCTTCTTTCCCTTTTTCTGATAAGTGGTTACAATACCTTTGGCTTTGAGCTCCTCCATCCTATCACTTAACCATGTTTTAGAAAATAAAATAACCAGTTTAGATATTGCCTCCAAAGATGTCTATGCTGGCTCCTCCCAATTAGGCTCATTGATGGGTAATAATGCCACTCCTTTACTTTCATAACTTTGGTGTAATATTTTATCATCATCCTTAACCTCTTGGTTCACATTGATTTCCCCCATGGTTCTCATTTGTTCCAATGTTAATCTTTGATGAGCCCTTTTCCTCACTTCTTTCTCATTCTCACAGTCCAACCAAAAATCCTCAATGTGGATTTGGTGCCTATATTTCTTATCAATGTAGTTTTGAATTTTGTGAAAAGGCTCAAAATGTCTAACTAATTCAAACTCCTCAAGCCCATAATATCTTAGCTCCCTCTCTGATTCCTTAGCAATGTCCTCATTATAACATGAAAAATTACCAATTACCTAAGGGAACTTGATGTTTCCTCTACCAAATCTCCTTTTGTACATTCTGAATACATTCATAATCTGTCTTAAGAATTCTAACACAATCATCTAGTCTGGGGGGTATCTTGGCAATTTGAATGGTTTACCTTCAAATCCTTCAGTTCTGATGTAGGTGAAGGTAGGAAATTATATATACCAAGAACTGAAAGGACTGATGGCCTTTATTTCCTCCTCTAATAATCTTCTGTCTTTATCTCCTATTAGAATTCTCACCAAGTAAGTATAAAAAACATCATTAACCCTTGCATACTTGTGCAATGCATTCTCCTCCTGTAAATCTGGATAATGATCATACACCAACTTTTGACATGGGCCATTTCCCAAGGTACCCATTCTGTCAATTCTAGCCAATGGTGGCATTTCAACAGCGCATGCATAGATCACATAGGAAGACAAAAGAAATCTTCTATTCTTCCTTAATGCCATTACTTGTTTGTATATTGCTTTACTAATAGCCCTAGCCCAATGAATGGTTCCCTTCTTTTCTCTAATATACTAGATGATGTTAAACATCCAAGGCTCAAATTTTGTTGCATCTCTTAATCCAGCCATTCTGCTTAACATTGTGATCATTAGGTACACTTCCTCTTTGAAGTCAATCTGATATAAATTCTTCAACACCCTTACATCAGCTTTCAGTTTGTTCTTTGCTATATACCACCCATAAAAAATAGTAGTTTTACATTCTTTCTCATTTTTAACAAAATCTACACCATATTGATCAATGTCAATGTCCATCATTTGCTCTTTAATCTCCAGCCTGAAACTTCTGGCTATGCCCTCTGTAGATAAATCTACAATAGTTCACCCATTATGCATTACCTTTCTAGTACTCAAATTATATTGGTCTATGCATTCCAATACTAAATCTTTAGCCTCCATCACCAACAGGAACCTAGCAGCTCTATGCAATCCCTTTTCCCAAATTTCCTTCATGTCTGTGGTTGCATCTGACACCGTGATTTTCTGTAGCACCTTGTATGCATCATAGTGACCAATATTTGTATCTGTTATGATTTCTCCTATGCCAAATATCAAGGATGCATATCCCTTGACCGGTGGTAACTCCTCTCTAACCATTTCTTTCCTCAATTTTCTTTCTCTTTTAACCTTTTCTTTTTCATCAGCTACCATAATACCCACCTTCTTTTGTTTGGGTGCCATCCTACCAAGAGAAATTATACATTCTACCCTCTTTCTTGTGTACGGTTCTAGGGTTTTTACCATAATCTTTACATTTTTTACCAATTACCCTAGGGTTTTTCTTGTCATTTTTTCTTATAAGGATTTTTAGAATTTAACAACATCAAATTCTATTTGCATAATCAACTACAGTAACGAATAACAATTTGCATCATTTTCTTAATGAAATTACTATAATTAACCCTAATTTTACTTAACTGTAATCTAACGGTGTTTGATGTACATACCTGTATCCATGACCCTTTTGACTTTACGAATGTTGACAATAATTTACCATTTCAACCTTTACCGTTACCGTTCTGTTCAGCTCCTGAATCGTGTTCCTCTGGCTATGTGAAATTTTCTACAATTTAGCTCTTAGATGCAATTGTGAAAATAAACATAATTGAATTTCACCTTTTAACTTGTTCAAATTCTACATTTCAATGCCAGACTGGTGTTAGATGTGCATTAAATGCTGCCATTAATACATACAGTTCAGTTTATGTTTAACTTTCTATTTAAATTTGTATTTTGAACTTTGTATTCATTACTTCCCTTTCCTTTTCTTTGTATCTCAGTTTTGTATATCATAAAAATATACAAACTCAGACATGCACGGGTTTATAAAACACATTGCATTTAATCTCACGCCTGGCCTTCTATATCTTTCATTTGTATCACTTATATATTTTGCACCTCGATCTTATCACTGTGGACCCCACCCAATGCATACAATTCTCAACTTTTAACATCTTCAGGTTTTGTATCTACCTTTTGTATATCGCAATGCATATGCAATACATACATTCTAATATACAAGTGCAGAACTAAAAAATGTATCCACTTCATTTTTATTTTGTGTCAGTTCCGACATTGTATCCTTACTTTTTGTATATCGTGTTTGTAGCACAATATATAATATACATACAAACCCTTTTGGACCTCAATTTATGATGAACCACATTCTAATTATTGTCGAGTCTGCCCTTGCATCTCTATCTATGTATATTACCTAATGCATATTGAATACATCCTACGATAATGCATCTGTGGGTCCTGCCAAACTTAATCCTTTTTAAATTCTTTTTTGAAATCCTCTATTGTATTTGTATCTTAGGTGCAAACATTTATACATATAGATATAATACAACGCTTATTTCAGATTTCAAACTTTTATAAACTGAGTTACATATTCTTTTCAGGTTCAGGCATGTATGTTCACTGATTTGTATATTGAGTGCATGGTTTTGAACATACAATACAATACTCAAATACAAATATGGATTCTAAATTTTATTCACCTAACCTCTAAACCTAATTGGGTCAGTCTTTGTATATTAAAATTTGAACATTCAAGATGTACATGCAAAAGACAAGATACACAAAACCTGATTACACCATAATACAACAAAATTAGCATCTCATATGCAAATAAATTTGTACATGATATACAAATTTAACTGAAAACTATATTTTACCAAAACCTTCATATTTCAAGAAATACCAGGAATTTCAAGTTGGTTCAAAAAACAACCTTAAATCATTTTTCACACAAAATTCACTAGTACCACCTGTTTCGCTCTAAGACTGGGTATTTTGATTCTTCAAGCATTTCTTTACATTACATACCATTTTCCCTTTACCATCAAACGGGACCAAACACAACAAAACAAAAGCAAACAGGATCCTCATTTTGCTAGAAGGTAAAATCGGGTGTGTTGTGAACATCACAATAGGTACATACATCCTTGCTTTAAACATTAATAACCCATCTTGTTCAAGGTTGAATCCTTCATATCTCAAATTCTAGGGGTTTTCTTCAAGGGTTTATTTTACCTTCTCGTAAAACTCATCTCCCTTAGATTTTTGTAACACCTAATTCCTAAAAAATAGAATGTATGGAGATCATGGAGGAGATGTGCCTTCTACTCAAAGCATCTGCCACCTAATTTTCCTTTCCTTGTATATATTTAATCTTTAAATTATAATCTAAGATGAATTCCAATGATTTTCTTTGTCAAGAATAAAGATGTGGTTGAGTGAACAAATATTTGAGTCCTTGATGATCCGTTTTTAGCTCAAAAGGTTTCTGAAGCAGATAGTGTCTTGACATTTGAAGTGTGTGAATGACTTCTGCAAGTTCCAAATCATGTGGGGCATAATTTTTCTCATAGTTTTTCATCTTACGTGATTCATATGTGATGACCTATCCATCCTAGACTAGTACACCACCTAAGCCTTCTCCTGAGGCATCGGTAATGACTACAAATTGACCCTCTGGGTCAGGTACTTTCAAAATTGGTGCTGAAGTCAATTTTTCCTTCAGTAGGTCAAAGGCCTCCTAGCACTTATCTGACCATTCAAATTTCTTACCTTTTCTCTACAAGGAAGTTATAGGATATGCAATTTTAGAGAAGTTTTTCACAAACTTCCTGTAATAGCCAGCAAGACCCATAAAACTTCAGACCTCATGAACATTTCTTAGTATCGGCCATTCCAAAATAGACTTAATCTTAGTTGGGTCCACAACTATCCCCTTAGCTAATATTATGTGGCCCAAGTATTGTACTTCCTTTTGAAAGAAAGTACATTTGCAGAGATTTCCATATAGTTTATGCTCTCTCAACCTCTCGAGAACAATTCTTAAATGTTGTATATGCTCTTCCTCATTCTTGGAATAGATTAGAATGTCATCAAGGAATACTAGGACAAACTTGTCCAAACAATCCCTAAACACACTATTCATAAGTTTCATAAATGATGCTAGTGCATTTGTCAATCCAAAAGGTAGGGCAGTGAATTCATAATGTCCATACCTGGTTCTAAAAGTTATCTTATGGATGTCCTCATCCTTCAACCTCAATTGGTGATATCTAGACCGAAGATTGATCTTGGAAAACATGGTTTCTCCCCTCAGCTAATAAAAAAGATCATTGATGCGAGGTAATGGGTATTTATTCTTAATGGTTGCTTTATTTAAGATGTGGTAATCTATGCACAATCGTAAAGTGTCATCTTTCTTTTTCACAAAAAATAACTAGGGCTCCCATGGTGACACACTAGGTCTAATGATGCAGAGAGGGCTACTAATTTACCAATTGATGCAACAATGAGATACTAATCCATTAAAATCTGCAACACAACACTACACAAGCCTCTGAAAGCAAGATGAAAATAAAATGGAACAACAAATAGAAGAAGAGAAATCTACACAATAATATTTATTCAATCCAAAATTTCATTACAAAATATGGAACCATATGAGATTCTCAGAATTACACATCCAACACCTACAACAAATAATTTTCTCCACATCTAGACTCCTTCCCCAACATCTGGGTCTCTCCTCAATTTTCTTCTCCCAGCTCCAATAAACACCTGTCACTTATTCCTTTTACCGCGCCCTCATTTTTCTAAATTTTCTAAAATAGTTTCTGGGTTTCGTGCCTCTCCTTCCTAGATTTCTATAACGTGTTTACTTTCTTAATTTCAATAAGATATCATAAATTTATACTCATTTTACTAAGACTGGGTCACATAATTATGACCCCCCATTTTAGAGTTACAAATTTTGAAATTAATAAAATAAAATTCTAGGAGTTAGGTCCACCAACTTGGGCCATAAAGACTACTTACAAGATTCCTTACACAATGTTGGTTACAAAATAAGTGCTTGCTAAAATTAGGAGTTGGTGACCCACTTTATGACGGCATCTCACCCACCAAATCAGTCCTACCAAAATACAAATTAATGCATATCTCCAAGTGGATGCCTAAGAAAGATTCTCCCCACTAATGGAGGATTTTTCAAATTATTTGGATATTTTACATCCAAATTTGTATTTATTAATATATCCCAAGAAAATCTATTTGTTGCAAATATTAATATTATTTCCCAAGCCCATAAATCTTATTGAAAACAAACAAACATAAATTAAAATATTTTTGGTGATGCTGATTATCAATTTGCCATGGATGCTCCTGCATTGGACTCCCAGCAAAAAAAAAATCCAAGCTGTCTTGGATTGAGGGTAGTAACATGTCTTCTCTTTCTTCCTAATCTTCCAATTCTTTTGCAACTTGTCCTTCATTTCTGCAACTTTCCCTAGATCTTTTTTTTTCTTCTTCTTTTACCACCTCTTAGCATCTTCTCAGCTTCAAGGTTCCAAAACTCTAGTTCTTGTTCATATGTCACATTACCACTGTCCATGTCTTCATCTTCATCATTTGAATATAATTTATCAACATATTCACCATTACCACAATCTGTATAATACCCTTGCAAATATGCATATACCTCATTAATAAACAAATCTGTAACATCTTTATTAGCAACCTTATTATCAACATCAACTTGATCATCAACATGCCTTTCCACTTGCTCATCCTGAACATCAGACTCAAATAACTGAAAATGACATGGAGACTCATCCACAACTATGTTTACCATGTCTTCTTCAATACTTGATTTCAAAACAGTCATAGGTATACTCACAATTTCATTGCTTACTTCTTCCTCTATCTTAGATTGCTTTTGTTCTTCCTCTATTGTTGATGTCCTTGCTTGTTTTCTTCTTTTTTGGACAATGTTCTTGATGGGCCATGTAACCTTCCTCTTCACTGATAAGTGTCAGCTTTGCAACTACTAAACTATTCTTTCCATATCTTTTCTCATTTGTTCCATGGCTTGCTTCAACTCCTTGATCTCTTGGTCAATTTCTATTTGGCTTTCCTTCTCTTTTTTGTTCATCTATTTTTCCTCTTGCTTCTTTTTCCTCTCTTTTTCTTCTTGCTTCTTCTTTTGTGAACCCCAAGCCTACAAGTACCTTCTAAACAAATCCATCTCCTCTTCAAGCAAGTCCCTCCTTGCTTCCTCTTATCTTTGCCTCTCCTAGGTCTCTTCTTTTTTTCTCTACCTAGTCTTTTGGCAACTAGGTTCTCTCTTCAACCTACACAAACACAAACACACAAACACTAAACTCTCTTTTCTCTAGACCTTCTGAGCTCTGATACCAATTGATGCAGAGGGGCTACTAATTTACCAATTGATGCAACAATGAGATACTAATCCATTAAAGTTTGCAACACAACACTACACAAGCCTCTGAAAGCAAACTAAAAATAAAATGGAACATCAAATAGAAGAAGAGAAATCTGCACAAGAATATTTATTCAATCTAAAATTTCATTACAAAATATAGAAGTATATGAGCTGCTTAGAATTACACATCCAACACCCATAACAAATAATTTTCTCCACCTATAGACTTCTTCCCCAACATCTGGGTCTCTCTTCAATTTTCTTCTCCCAACTCCAATAAAAACCCGTCAATTATTTCTTTCACCGCACCCTCATTTTTTGTTAATTTTCTAAAATGGTTTCTAGGTTTTGTGTCTCTCCTTTGCAGCTTTCTAGAACATGTTTACTTTCTTAAATTTTGATAAGAAAGGAGAAAGTTATTATTATTTTACTGAGACTAGGTCTCATAATTTTTACCCAGACATGCAACAACATGCAAATCTTTGTGGCCCACATTGAACCACCTGTTGAAAATCCACACCCTTCTTGGAGGTTACAATTCAAAAATAATAAAGATAAAATCTCATGCAATCCACCTTCACATGGACACATAGAATTTGCCCAATCAATTTTGGGTTGTTATGACAACTTACAGATTCCTTAAAACTATGACAATTACAATAATAGATGCCATTAATTCCAAGATTCTTGGCAGCCCCACTTATGACAAAATCAATCAAATCCCACCAAAATTACATTTACAATTGCATCCAAGGGAAATTACATTTGTTGTAAATTAAAATATTATTTTCTTAAAGCTCCAACATGATACTAATCCATTAAAATCTGCAACACAACACTACACAAGCCTCTGAAAGCAAGCTGAAAATAAAATGGAATAGCAAATAGAAGAATAGAAATTTGTCGATTTGTATATTGAGTGCATGGTTTTGAACATACAATACAATACTCAAATACAAACATGGATTCTAAATTTTATTTACTTAACCTCTAAACCTAATTGGGTCAGTCTTTGCATATTAAAGTTTGAACATTCAAGATGTACATGCAAAAGATAAGATACACAAAACTTGATTACACCATAATACAACAAAATTAGCATCTCATATGTAAATAAATTTGTACATGATATACAAATTTAACTAAACACTATATTTTACCAAAACCTTCATATTTCAAGAAATACCAAGAATTTCAAGTTGGTTCAAAAAACAACCTTAAATCATTTTTCACACAGAATTCACTAGTACCACCTGTTTCACTCTAAGACTGGGTATTTTGATTCTTCAATAATTTATTTACATTACATACCCTTTTCCCTTTACCATCAAACATGACCAAACCCAACAAAACAAAAGAAAACAGGGTCCTCATTTTGCTAGAGAGTAAAATGGGGTGTGTTGTGAACATCACAACAAGTACATAATCCTTGCTTTAAACATTAATAACCCATCTTGTTCAAGGTTAAAACCTTCATATCTCAAATTCTGGGGGTTTTCTTCAAGGGCTTGTTTTACCTTCTCATAAAACTCATCTTCCTTAGATTTTTGTAACACCTGATTCCTAAAAATAGAATGTATGAAGATCATGGAGGAGATGTGCCTTCTCCTACTCAAAGCATCTGCCACCTAATTTTCTTTTCCTTGTATATATTTAATCTCAAAATCATAATCTAAGATGAATTCCAACAATTTTCTTTGTCAAGCATTAAGATGTGGTTGAGTGAACAAATATTTGAGTCCCTGATGATCCATTTTCAGCTCAAAAAGTTTCCTAAGTAGATATTGTCTCCACATTTGAAGTGTGTGAATGACTTCTGCAAGTTTCAAATCATGCGGGGCATAATTTTGCTCATATGTTTTCATCTTATGTGATTCATATGTGATGACCTATCCATCCTGGCCTAGTACACCGCCTAAGCCTTCTCCCGAGGCATCGATAATGACTACAAATTGACCCTCTAGATCAGGGACTTTCAAAATTGGCATTGAAGTCAATTTTTCCTTCAGTAGGTCAAAGGCCTCCTAGCACTTATCTAACCATTCAAATTTCTTACCTTTTCTCTACAAGGAAGTTATAGGATATGCAATTTTAGAGAAGTTTTTCATGAACTTCTTGTAATAACCAGTAAGAGCCATAAAACTTTGGACCTCATGAACATTTCTTAGTATCGACCATTCCAAAATAGACTTAATCTTAGTTGGGTCCACAACTATCCCCTTAGCTGATATTATGTGGCTCAAGTATTGTACTTCCTTTTGAAAGAAAGTACATTTGGAGAGCTTTCCATATAGTTTATGCTCTCTCAACCTCTCGAGAACAATTCTTAAATGTTCCATATGCTCTTCCTCATTCTTGGAATAGATTAGAATGTCATCAAGGAATACTAGGACAAACTTGTCCAAACAATCTCTAAACACATTGTTCATAAGATTCATAAATGATGCCGGTACATTTGTCAATCCAAAAGGTAGGATAGTGAATTCATAATGTCCATACCTATTTCTAAAAGTTGTCTTATGGATGTCCTCATCCTTCAACCTCAATTGGTGATATCGAGACCAAAGATTGATCTTGGAAAACACAATTGCTCCCCTCATCTAATAAAAAAGATCATTGATGTGAGGTAATTGGTATTTATTCTTAATGGTTTCTTTATTTAAGATGTGGTAATCTATGCACAACCGTAAAGTGCCATCTTTCTTTTTCACAAAAAATAACTGGGTCTCCCATGGTGACACACTAGGTCTAATGATGCAGAGAGGGCTACTAATTTACCAATTGATGCAACAATGAGATACTAATCCATTAAAATCTACAACACAACACTACACAAGCCTCTGAAAGCAAGCCTAAAATTAAATGGAACAACAAATAGAAGGAGAGAAATCTATACAATAATATTTATTCAATCTGAAATTTCATTACAAAATATGGAAGCATATGAGCTTCTCAGAATTACATATCCAACACCTACAACAAATAATTTTCTCCACCTCTAGACTCCTTCCCCAACATCTGGGTCTCTCCTCAATTTTCTTCTCCCAGCTCCAATAAAAACCTATCACTTATTCCTTTCAGCATGCCCTCATTTTTCTAAATTTTCTAAAATAGTTTTTGGGTTTCGTGTCTATCCTCCCTTGATTTCCATAACATATTTACTTTCTTAATTTCTATAAGATATGAGAAAGTTATACTCATTTTACTGAGACTGGGTCTCATAATTACGACCACCCATTTTGGAGTTACAAATTTTGAAATTAATAAAATAAAATTCTAGGAGTTAGGTCCACCAACTTGGGCCATAAAGACTACTTACAAGATTCCTTACATGATATTGGTTACAAAATAAGTGATTTCTAAAATTAGGAGTTGGTGACCCACTTAATGACGACATCTCACCCACCAAATCAGTCCCACCAAAATACAAATTAATGCATATCTCCAAGTGGATGCCTAAGAAAGATTCTCCCCACTAATGGAGGATTTTCTAAATTACTGGGATATTTTACATCAAAATTTGCATTTATTAATATATCCCAAGAAAATATATTTGTTGCAAATATTAATATTATTTCCCAAGCCCATAAACCTTATTTAAAACAAACAAACATTAATTAAAATATTTTTGGTGATGTTGATTGTCAATTTGCCATGGATGCTCCTGCATTAGACTCCCGGCCAAAAGAAAATCCAAGCCCTCTTTGATTGAGGGTAGTAATAGGTCTTCTCTTTCTTCCTAGTCTTCCAAATCTTCCGCAACTTGTCCTTCATTTCTGCAACTTTCCCTAAATCTTTTTTCTTCTTCTTCTTGTACCGCGTCTTAGCATCTTCTCAGCTTCAAGGTTCCAAAACTCTAGTTCTTGTTCATATGCTGCATTACCACTATCCATGTCTTCATCTTCATCATTTGAATACAATTTATCAGCATATTCACCATTACCACAATCTGCATAATACCCTTGCAAATCTGCAAATAACTCATTAACAAACAAATCTGCAACATCTTTATTAGCAACCTTATTATCAACAACTTGATCATCAAGATTACTTTCCACTTACTCATCTTGAACATCAAACTCAAATAACTGAAAATGACATGGAGACTCATCCACAACTATGTTTACCATGTCTTCTTCAATGCTTGATGTCAAAACAGTAATAGGTATACTCACAATTTCATTGCTTACTTCTTCCTCTATCTGACATTGTTTTTGTTCTTCCTCTATTGCTGTTGTCCTTGCTTGTCTTCTTCTTCTTTGGACAATTTTCTTGATGGGCCATGTAACCTTCCTCTTCACTGATAAGTGCCAGCTTTTCAACTGTTGAGCTATTCTTTCCATATCTTTTCTCATTTGTTCCATGGCTTGCTTCAACTACTTGATCTTTTGGTCAATTTCTATTTGCCTTTCCTTCTGTTTTTTGTTCTTCATCTCTTTTTACTCTTGCTTCTTCTTCTTCTCTTTTTCTTCTTGCTTCTTCTTTTGTGAGCCCCCAGCCTACAAGTACCTTCTAAACAAATCCATCTCCTCTTCAAGCAAGTCCCTTTAACCTTGATTCCTCTTATATTTGCCTCCCCTAGGTCTTTTCTTTTTTTTCTCTACCTAGTCTTTTGGCAACGAGGTTCTCTCCTCAATTTTCTTCTCCTAGCTCCAATAAAAACCCATCACTTATTCCTTTCACCACACCCTCATTTTTCAGAATTGTCTAAAACAGTTTCTGGGTTTCGTGCCTTCTTCCTAGATTTCCATAACATGTTTGGTTTCTTAATTTTGATAAGATATGAGAAAGTTATGCTCATTTTACTGAGACTGAATCTCATAATTAGGACCCCCCATTTTGGAGTTACAAATTTTGAAATTAATAAAATAAAATTGTAGGAGTTAGGTCCACCAACTTGGGCCATAAAGACTACTTACAAGATTTCTTAACTGATTTTGGTTACAAAATAAGTGCTTACTAAAATTAGGAGTTGGTGACCAACTTTATGATGGCATCTCACCCACCAAATCACTCCCACCAAAATACAAATTAATGGATATTTCCAAGTGGATGCCTAAGAAAGATTCTCCCCACTAATGGAGGATTTTCCAAATTACTGGGATATTTTACATCAAAATTTGCATTTATTAATATATCCCAAGAAAATATATTTATTGCAAATATTAATATTATTTCCCAAGCCCATAAACCTTATTGAAAACAAACAAACAAAAATTAAAATATTTTTGATGATGTTGATTGCCAATTTGCCATGGATGCTCCTGCATCAGACTCCCGGCCAAAAGAAAACCTAAGCCCTCTTGGATTGAGGGTAGTAATAGGTCTTCTCTTTCTTCATAGTCTTCCAATTCTTCCACAACTTGTCCTTCATTTCTACAACTTTCCCTGGATCTTTTATTTTCTTCTTCTTGTACCTTCTCTTACTTAGCATCTTCTCAAATTCAAGGTTCCAAAACTCTAGTTCTTGTTCATATGCCGCATTACCACTGTCCATGTCTTCATCTTCATCATTTGAATAGAATTTATCATCATATTCACCATTACCACAATCTGCATAATACCCTTGCAAATCTACATATACCTCATTAACAAACAAATCTGCAACATCTTTATTAGCAACCTTATTATCAACAGCAACTTGATCATCAACATGCCATTCCACTTTCTCATCTTGAACATCGAACTCAAATAACTAAAAATAGCATGGAGACTCATCCACAACCATGTTTACCATGTCTTCTTCAATGCTTGATGTCAAAACAGTCATGGGTATACTCACCATTTCATTCCTTACTTCTTCCTCTGTCTGAGATTGTTTTTGTTCTTCCTCTATTGCTGTTGTTCTTTCTTGTCTTCTTCTTCTTTGGACAATTTTCTTGATGGGCCATGTAGCCTTCCTCTTCATTGATAAGTGCCAGCTTTGCAACTGGTGAACTATTCTTTCCATATCTTTCCTCATTTGTTCCATGGCTTGCTTCAACTCCTTGATCTCTTGGTCAATTTCCATTTGCCTTTCCTTCTCTTTTTTTCCATCTCTTTTTCCTCTTGCTTCTTCTTCCTCTCTTTTTCTTCTCGCTTCTTCTTTTGTGAACCCCCATCCTACAAGTACCTTCTAACCTTGCTTCCTCTTGTCTTGGCCTCACCTAGGTCTCTTCTTTTTTCTCTCTACCTAGTCTTTTGGCAACTAGGTTCTCTCTTCAACCTGCACAAACACAAACACACAAACACCAAACTCTCTTTTGCCTAGACCTTTTGAGCTTTGATACTAATTGATGTAGAGGGGCTACTAATTTACCAATTGATGCAGCAATGAGATACAAATCCATTAAAATCGGCAACACAACATGTAATGCCCCCTTTTAGGAACAATACTAATTTTACCCTAAATTATCAATTTCCAAGCAAACAAGGGTTTAGAGAGTACCTTAGCTTGATTTAATTCCTACAAACAAGTTAGAAAATACTCACAATAATATTTATCACAGTCAAGTTAACATGATTAACAAATTTAAATGACATTATTAACCTAGTTGTCTAGTGGACTCAATCATAAGAGAGTTGAGGAGCATGACTTCGATGGGTGTCTTGGATCCTCTACCCTAGGCCCAAGAGTGGATATACCATCCCCCTCATCTTGTCATTTCCTGTTTCCTTTCTCTATGATGGGTTCCCTTGGAATTGCATCTCTATGATACGAGAATGAGATTACAAAAGGGTGCCCCAAAAGCCACCTCTTCTAAGCCCAAGGGTGGTACCCTTTGTACCCCCTTGGCCCCAATGGGATTTATCAATCCCCCCTCGAGGGGTGGTGTACCTAGAAGAGTGCCCCATCACCGTTCCCCTCTTGCACCATCTTTCCTTCATCATAGAAATCATAACATTCAAATAAATTTTCATATTAACTCACACACATAGAAAATTATAAAAAGATCTTATGTTAGTTTATATGCATATTAGATGATAAAACCATAACACATAAATCTCATTAGTATTCATATTATTTCACTAACATATATACTTGCTAATGAGAAAAATTATTAACAAATTATACACTAAGCCACATATACCAAACTACTACTAATGCTGCTATACTTTTATTGAGATCTACCTTTGTTGATTGTTGACTTGAATTCCCTGCAGACTTTAACTTTAGAACCGATATCTCTTTTTCCTTGCTTTTTTTATGATTTTTCCAGCCTTCACCGAACCTCCTATTATATCTTTATAGAAGGTGCCTCTTTGGGAGCAGTTGTATTCCTTCATGGACCGTAACCCTCTATGCACCCATCTGTTGCCCTTTTTAATATTCATTGACTCCACAATGTTTTGCATTAATATTGATTGGATACTTATATTAATATATATTAATATTAATATTAATTGAATGCTTATATATATATATTAATTCAATATTATATCTATACTTACTATTATATTAATTACTTCTCTTGAATATTGATTAATAATAATATTATTATTAATTTATAATTATAACATTATTCTTGATAAATAGAATAATAATAAAATTGCAAATTTATATTTATTCTTTTAATATTTATTGTATTTAAATACTTCATAATTTGTATCACAATTACAGGGGCATGATATAATAATATTGTTTAATATTATTTCTTGATTATTCAATTTGACTTCATTGTTTCGTCATGATGTTTAAATCTTTAATTTAAACAATGCCTTAATATCAGGACATCACAAGCCTCTGAAAGCAAGCTGAAAACAAAATGGAACAGCAAATAGAAGAAGAGAAATCTACAAAATAATATTTATTCAATCTAAAATTTTATTACAAAATATGGAAGCATATGAGCTTCTCATAATTACACATCCAACACCTACAAAAAATTATTTTCTCCACCTATAGACTCCTTCCCCAACATTTGGGTCTCTCCTTAATTTTCTTCTCTCAGCTCCAATAAAAACTTGTTAGTTATTCCTTTCACTGCGCCCTCATTTTTTGGAATTTTCTAAAACAACTTCTAGGTTTCATGCCTCTTCTTCCCATCTTTCCAGAACATGTTTAATTTCTTAATTTTGATAATAAATGAGAAATTTATGCTTATTTTACTGATAATAGGTCTCATAATTTTGACCCAGACATGCAACAACATGCAAATCTTTGTGGCCCACATGGAACCACCTCTTGAAAATCCACACCCTTCTTGGAGGTTGCAATTTAAAAATAATAAAGATAAAATCTTGTGCAATCCACCTTCACATGGACACCTAGCATTTACCCAATCAATTTTGGGTTGTTATGACAACTTACAGATTCCTTACAACTATGATAGTTACAATAATAGATGCCATTAATTCCAAGATTCTTGGTAGCCCCACTTATGACAAAATCAATCAAATCCCACCAAAATTACATTTACAATTGCATCCAAGGGAAATTACATTTGTTGCAGATTAAAATATTATTTTCTCAAAGCTCCAACATGATACTAATCCATTAAAATCTGCAACACAACACTACACAAGCCTCTGAAAGCAAGCTAAAAATAAAATAGAACATCAAATATAAAAAGAGAAATTTGCACAATAATATTTATTAAATCTAAAATTTCATTACAAAATATGGAAGCATATGAGCTTCTCAGAATTACACATCCAACATCTGTAACAAATAATTTTCTCCACCTCTAGAATCCTTCCCCAACATCTGGGTCTCTCCTTAATTTTCTTCTCCCAGCTCCAATAAAAACCCGTCAATTATTCCTTTCACTGCACCCTCATTTTTTAGAATTTTCTAAAATAGTTTCTGGGTTTCATGCCCCTCCTTCCCAAATTTCCATAACATGTTTACTTTATTAATTTCAATAAGATATTCGAAAGTTATGCTCATTTTACCAAGACTAGGTCTTATAATTACGACACCTCATTTTTGAGTCACAAATTTTGAAATTAATAAAATAAAATTCTAGAAGTTAGGTCAACCAACTTGGGCCATAAAGAGTACTTACAAGATTCCTTACATGATGTTGGTTACAAAATAAGTGATTGCTAAAATTAGGAGTTGGTGACCCACTTTATGATGGCACCTCACCCACCAAATCAATCCTACCAAAATAAAAATTAATGCATATCTCCAAGTGGATGCCTAAGAAAAGATTCACCCCACTAATGAAGGATTTTCCAAATTAATGGGATAATTTACATTAAAATTTGCATTTATTAATATATCATAAGAAAATATATTTGTTGCAAATATTAATATTATTTCCCAATCCCATAAACCTTATTGAAAACAAACAAACATAAATTAAAATATTTTTGGTGATGCTGATTGCCAATTTGCCATGGACGCTCCTCCATCAGACTCCTGGCAAGAGAAAATCCAAGCCCTCTTGGATTGAGGATAGTAACAGGTCTTCTATTTCTTCCTAGTCTTCCAATTCTTCTACAACTTGTCCATTTTTGCAACTTTCCCTGGATCTTTTTTTTCTTCTTCTTGTACCACCTCTTACTTCGCATCTTCTCAGCTTCAAGGTTCCAAAACTCTAGTTCTTGTTCATATGCCACATTACCACTGTCCATATCTTCATCTTCATCATTCAAATACAATTTATCAACATATTCACCATTACCACAATCTGCATAATACCCTTACAAATCTGCATATACCTCATTAATAAACAAATCTGCAACATCTTTATTAGAAACCTTATTATCAACAACAACTTGATCATCAACATGCCTTTCCACTTGCTCATCTTGAACATCAGACTTCAATAAATGAAAATGACATGGAGAGTCATCCACAACTATGTTTACCATGTCTTCTTCAATGCTTGATGTCAAAATAGTCAGAGGTATACTCACCATTTCATTGCTTACTTCTTCCTCTGTCTGAGATTGCTTTTGTTCTTCCTCTATTGCTGTTGTCCTTGCTTGTCTTCTTCATCTTTGGATAATTTTCTTGATGGGCCATGTAAACTTCCTCTTCATTCATAAGTACCAGCTTTGCAACTGCTGAACTATTCTTTCCATATCTTTTCTCATTTGTTCCATGGCTTTCTTCAACTCCTTGATCTCTTGGTCAATTTCCATTTGCCTTTGCTTCTATTTTTTGTTCTTCATCTCTTTTTCCTCTTGCTTCTTCTTCTTCTCTTTTACTTCTCGCTTCTTCTTTTGTGAACCCCCAACCTGCAAGTACCTTCTAAACAAATCCATCTCCTCTTCAAGCAAGTCCCTTTAACCTTACTTCCTCTTGTCTTTGCCTCACCTAGGTCTATTCTTTTTTCTCTATACCTAGTCTTTTGGGAACCAAGTTCTCTCTTCAACCTACACAAACACAAACACACAAACACCAAACTCTCTCTTGCCTAGACCGTCTAAGCTCTGATACCAATTGATGCAGAGGGGATACTAATTTACCAATTGATGCAACAATGAGATACTAATCCATTAAAATCTGCAACACAACACTACATAAGTTTCTGAAAGCAAGCTCAAAATAAATTGGAACAGCAAATAGAAGAAGAGAAATCTACACAATAATATTTATTCAATCTAAAATTTCATTACAAAATATGGAAGCATATGATCTTCTCAGAATTACACATCCAACACCTACAACAATTAATTTCCTCCACCTCTAGACTCCTTCCCCAACATCTAGGTCTCTCCTCAATTTTCTTCTCTGAGCTCCAATAAAAACCCGTCACTTATTCCTTTCACCGCGCCCTCATTTTCTAGAATTTTCTAGAATGGTTTCTGGGTTTCATGGCTCTCCTTCCCATATTTCCAGAACATGTTTACTTTCTTAATTTTGATAAGCAATGAGAAATGTATATTCATTTTACCAAGACTGGGTCTCATAATTTTAACCTAGACATGAAAGAACATGCAAATCTTTATGGCCCACATGGAACCACCTCTTGAAAATCCACACCCTTCTTGGAGGTTACAATTTGAAAATAATAAAGATAAAATCTTTTGCAATCCATGTTCACATGGACACCTAGAATTTGCCCAATCAATTTTGGGTTGTTATGACAACTCACAGATTCCTTACAACTATGACAGTTACAATAATAGATGCCATTAATTCCAAGATTCTTGGCAGCCCCACTTATTACAAAATCAATCAAATCCCACCAAAATTATATTTACAGTTACATCCAAGGGAAATTACATTTGTTTCAAATTAAAATATTATTTTCTCAAAGCTCCAACATGATACTAATCTATTACAATCTACAACACAACACTACACAAGCCTCTGAAAGTAAGCTGAAAATAAAATGGAACACCAAATAGAAGAAGAGAAATTTGCACAATAATATTTATTTAATCTAAAATTTTATTACAAAATATGGAAGCATATGAGATTCTCAAAATTACACATCCAACACCTACAACAAATAATTTTCTCCACCTCTAGACTCCTTCCCCAACGTTTGGGTCTCTCCTCAATTTTCTTCTCCCAGCTCCAATAAAAAACCGTCACTTATTCCTTTCACCGCACCCTCATTTTTTGGAATTTGCTAAAATAGTTTCTAGGTTTCGTGCCTCTCCTTCCTTTCTTTCTAGAACATGTTTACACTCTTAATTTAAATAATATATGAGAGAGTTATACTCATTTTACTGAGACTGGATCTCATAATTATGACCCCCCATTTTGGAGTTACAAATTTTAAAATTAATAAAATAAAATTCTAGGATTTAGGTCCACCAACTTGGGCCATAAATACTACTTACAAGATTCCTTACATGATGTTGGTTACAAAATAAGTGCTTGCTAAAATTAGGAGTTGGTGACCCACTTTAATAACGACATCTCACCCACCAAATCAGTCCCACCAAAATACAAATTAATGCATATCTCCAAGTGGATGCCTAAGAAAGATTCTCCCCACTAATAGAGGATTTTCTAAATTACTGGGATATTTTACATCAAAATTTGCATTTATTAATATATCCCAAGAAAATATATTTGTTGCAAATATTAATATTATTTCTGAAGCCCACAAACCTTATTGAAAACAAACAAACAGAAATGAAAATATTTTTGGTGATGTTGATTGCTAATTTGCCATGGATGCTCTTGTATGATCTAATCAACCCTTTGTCTAACAACTCCTGTAATTTAGCTTTTAACTCCATTAGTTCTATAGTGGTCATCCTGTAGGGGGCTTTAGAAATAGGTTCTAATCTAGGAATTATATCAATGGCGAAATCAAAGGCTCTTTTAGGAGGTAATCCTGATAGTTCATCTGGAAACACATCCTCAAAATCTCTAAGGAATACCTATCCAAATTTGATCTTTCCTGACCTATGGAATCCTTCTTCCCAACTTCATTAAGTTTATGGGATTAATAAAACATTAAATCATCTTGGAAATAAGTTTCCTTGGTCTCATTTAGTTTTTCCCTTTTGACCACAAAAAGTTGGCACCATTTTCTTTGAGCTCTTTTCATTTGCAGTGCAGAAATTTGTCTTAACTTGACTTCCCTAGGTGTCCCTTGGAGAAAGAATTTGTTTCCTAAATCATCTAGACACTCTACTATTTTGGCAAAGCAATCCACTTTGGCTCGATGTCTCCTTAGCCAATTTATCCCTAGGGTAACATCATACAAGCCTAGTGGGGCTACATAAAGATTCACTTCTGTGGAAAAGATCAAAAACTCAACCCTAGCCTCAAACAGGCATTTCTCTACTTGAGCCTTGGTGTGATTTGCATATTCTACAGACCATGTGTTTGCCATGAATCTAGCTTTTCTAGGAATTTTATTAGAAATTTTAGGAGAAACAAAGCATTCAATAGCACCAGTATCAATCAAAACTAAAATGGGAACTCCAAATAAAATACATGTTGTCTCAACGGAAGTTATTTGGTATTCATTTTGTCGATTGTTGAAGGCTGCATGGGTGCGTTGCTGGAACACCACTTGTTGAGAGGGTAGAGGGTTTCCTCTTGGTTGTGCTCCCTATGTCTTGTTAGAACACTAGTTGGCATAATGATCTCCACCACAAGTATAGCACCCTCCCACTGGTCCTCGCTTTTCCTGGGGTTTGCTAGAATTATCTCTATTCTTCCTAGAGTGGTTATTCCCCTTTTTCTCTCCCTTGGACTCAGTTTGATTATGTTTGGTCCCTTTATCATTTTTCTCAGAATAATCCTGTTTCTTCCCCTTTTTCTTAGAGGATTGTGAGGATTGATACCAATTATATATCTTTCAGTTCCTTTCTCTATAAGTTGACATAGCCTTTATTTTCTATTCCTATTTGATGGTATTTTCATAGACCTAGTCCATTGTAGTAGGACCGTGAACATCAACGTCGCCCCCAATCTGGGCATTCAACCCCATTATAAACTTTCGAATGTGGAATTTCTCATCCTGTTGGTACTGTAGCACATACTTCAGTAGCCAAGTGAATTTTTCCCAATATTCATTTATGGACATATCTTCATGTTTCAGATTCTAAAAATCTATAAGTTTTTTTATCATAGAATAGTTGAGGCAACCATCTTTGCCTAAAAAGTTCTATGAACCTATCCCATGTAAGTCTTGTATCTTTTTGTACATCCACCATGTGGATGCTTCACCTGCCAGCTGGAATGCTCCCCACATAGCTTTAGTGACTTCATTATAGTTTTTTATTTCAAATATTTTTCCATTTCTATAAGCCATGCCTCCGTGGCATCTCCGCTTACAGATCCATCAAATTTTGGAGGCATGACCTTCTTCATGTCTCAGGATAGTTCCAAAGCCATATGGCTCCTTCTATCCTCTTCTTTCCTAGCCTCAGATTTATTCTCTCCATGCTCACTTTGGGTGGTGTCATTATGGCATTCCTTGCCATCACCCCCATCATAGGCATCCTGCCTAGGTCCTTGTCGGCCCCTGACCTCCTGTTTGAGAGTTTCTACCCTCGTTCTTCTTTTTTTCAATAAAGTCAAGATCTGGTCTATCTTTGATTCAAAGTGCCCTAAAGGATATCCTTCTTCATGGTTGTCTCCCATCCTAGTTCTAATCTGAACCTTGGTTGCATTCTACTTCTTCCTAAAGTTTGCAGATTAATCATGGATTAGTTTTTCCACGTCATTTAATTCATTCATTATACAAATCTATTCTCATTCATGTAATCTTTAACAAGAAAGGAAAGATTATCAAAATTTGCCATTGCATTGTAGTTTTCATTGGATTACACATAATCTATCAAAATTACAAAAAAATTGTTTACACCTTGCTACTGCAAGTCATTTATAGTTTGGGATAACTTCCCATATTCATTTCTCAATCTTGAGATTTATCATTTCAATCTTAGGATGTGAGGGTACATGCAAGTACTCCTTCACAATCTCCTTAGGTACATCATAATCCCTAGGATTATTTTCCACAGCTGGTGCTTTCAGTGCAGAAGGTTCTACTAATGCATCAGTAGAGTTAGGAGTAGCCATCATTTCTCCTTTCCTTAACTCCTGTTTGATGTGTTTCTTGGTATCAATGAAGGTTTCCTCATCAGTTAACCATGCTCCTACTAGGTAGCCAGTCTGTTCAAGTTTCTTCATCCTTGAGGCTCATGCCTTCAAGATATTTTGTTGACGTAGGTAATGTCCATGTTCTGTTACCTTCTTTCAAGGTGTTGTTCTAATTTTTACCATTCTGGCAAAGAACATCCAAATATTAGCATTCTTAATGTTGGGTAAAGTAATCATCAAGTAGTGAGCTCATAGGTCCATGTATTGAACCTAGTAGCTCTGATACCATATGTAACATCACTTTCCTTAATGGTCAATATTAAACATAAACATTCTTCTTAATCAAGAGATTAGTTAACAATATGATTAACCAAATCAAAATTTAACCATAATGAATTATTATCATTTCATCAACTAAGCATGTTATTCTAACAGAATATAACAAAGCTTATAATACAATAATCATTACATATCTTTAGTGAGTAACCATCACTAATCATGTACAAGTTATGCCCAAGGCATCATGAATCAATTTATAAATTACATTTGACCAACAAGTCATTAAATGCAAAACACTGTATCTAGAACAAATTACATGAATCTTCATAAGCCTTGGATTGTCTCATGCTTGGAAAGGAGAGCTCGTCCTGGTGCTTTTCCACCAACCACAGACTTGCAATCCCCCGCTCAACTTCCCAACTGGAAGTGGCCCTACCCTTCACAGAAAGGTTAGATATTAGAAACTATTAGGTTAACCATCTGAGTATCTAGTGTTGTGTCCTTCCTAATGTCTCACAGTCACACAACTATAGATCCACTCTAACTATGTATGACACTACTGGAGACACTAAGCCATCTAGAGCACTATGGACCAACAATGCATGCAGAGACAGATGCATTACGTTGGCCAAATATTTACATACATATACATTGCACAATGAACATCATCGTATGTCCACCACCCTGACTTGACTTATAAGCTGTCATATCCTACAATAAATTTAAATTGACCTTTCTCTTTGGGTATAGTATACGTGGGATCAATTCGATTCATCATCCATGCTTGGACACTCAACTCCCATCATAAGTTGGTTTCGAGTAAATGAGTTACTTTTGTAATGAGGGACTTGTGACTATACGTCACCTTGTTCCACTTTCAATTCATGTCATAATCGACCATTTTTACCACCTTGGGTATTCTATGGTTTACAATTTTGATTTAAAATAACTTATAGATTAGAATCATAATTCTTGTTACTCTAGGCATACCTTGCCTTAACAAATGTAATGGTTTCATAATGAATGATAGCTCAAATTACTCTTATGAGATTTTAGTGATAAACACTATCCCCATTTGTTTACTCATAAGTAAAGTAAAGGGTTTAAAAACTTGTGATCATAACCATATAGGTCTTAGTTATCAAAATAAAACAATTTCCATACTAATAATTTAGCAAGCATGCAAGCTGCCACATGTTAAAACTATGATCTTTAATGATCACACCACCTCCTTGGTTGAGGGTAGATAAGTATAGTCATGACTATTTAAATAACCCCCTTTATAGCCACAGTTGAATTTTCATGCAAGTTGAATCAAGAATTCATTTGAGTGCTATAAGCACATTTATGTTTAAGGCCATATCGACCATCACCACAGTCATGGTGGCTATATTGGTTATAATGCAGGTCATAACAAAGTAAGTACTAAACATCATCATTTGGCACTTCTTGTGTTGAGCACCTTAAACTTGAGTCTTGGCACTATTATTATACAAGCCACGATTTTATTCGACGTGTAAATGTTGTAGTATATATATGTGCTTGGCCATAATGGCCTTGAGCCATAGTTATAGTATCGATTGTAATGCATTAAGCTCAGCCTTCGTGGCCTTGAGCTATAGATATAACATGGTAAACATTGCAATATAGCTTAGATTTCATGGTTGTGAGCTTTAGTACATGTAGGGATACAATGTATTGAAGCTCGGCCTCCATGGCCTTGAGCAAAGTCACAACAAGGAATATAATATAGTATAGCTTAGCCATAAGTCTTGATCTTAGACACAGTGAAGAATATAGTGTAATACAGCCCGGTTGTAAGGCCTTGAGCCTATAAAATGAAAAGAAATGCTTTAAAGATTATGCAACCTTGTCCGTAAGGCCTCAAGTCATTACCATATAGAATATATCAGAGATAAGAACACCACAGTAACAGTTATAAAAGCATGAACCCCATATGCTATGCATGCTATGGGAGCTCGATATAAAAGAAACTCATAACTAAAAATGTATACAAGGATAACATTCTTTACTCTACCTGAGTACAGTCCTTCAAATGCGAAGGTCTTCCTAGTTTGACCTCCATTTGTCCTACTCTGTATGTCTTTCCCTAAACAGGGCTAAAACTCTCCCTTCTTTTCAAAAACCAAAAGATCATAATGATCATCTTTCCAGAAGACTAAAGGATTATTACCTCATCCTAATTCACATGCCTATTTTTGTGGAAACTACAACCCTTTACCAAGGTGATGTGAGTGGTTTCTCCCACTCAGCCAACTACCACAATCATGGCTCGCACAAGCATGACACCCACTAGTCTATGGTGAGCTCGAAGCTCCCATTAGTTATGATGTCAACTATATCAAAATAATAAACACAATAACATAGCAAAATATTAAATATCAAATTTATATAATTATATTTTAATATTTTTACATGCATCCACTAGATGCATGCGAATACTAATATTAACCAAGATGTCATTTTCTAACATCACCTCCTTCATGGAGATAGAGTCATCGTGTGATTTAGTGATTGCGCACCGCTCTCCCTTCTTCGCTAAGGACTCCAAACTTAACAGACCAAATAATGGATTTATAATCTCAGTTCAAAAATATTTAGAGCAATAAGAAAATGCTCTGACAAAAAGAAAGACTAACTCTCAACTTGTATTGACATTCCAAGAACATCGTTAGGTTGAGTCGATGCAACATTGTCAAAATGACTAAATCGACAAGATGACACAAAAGGAAAATCAACTGGCCAAGAAGAAGTGTAACTTACGTCAACTTACATAGTTTGAAAGGACAAAATGTCTATCAATCAGATGGCTACTAACCCCACTTCCTGACATCTAACTCTTACTCCAGGCTGATACTCTCCTTCATTCTTCAAAGGATATTACATTTTCCTGTTCACACTCAAGACCACAAAACCATGATAAGTGCATCATTATCATATCCCATAATATAAATCAATTAATGTTCAAAACTAAATAACATCAGTCACTAACTTCATAATCAATGATCAAATTAGATATTTTCACTATCAAATCAGTTAACTATGATAAATCCTTCTGATTATCATGCAAAGTTGATGATTAAGTCTAATTGTAAGTTGAGGATGTAACACAAAGTTTTTGGAAGTAAATTTTATATCATAATAGATAAAAGGAAGAACTAGGAAAGTTTGATGCAAGGTGTGATGAAGGTATTTTCCTTGGGTATTCTACTAGAAGCAAAGCTTACCGGTGCTACAACAAAAGGCTGAGAAAAATTATTGAAAGTGCTAATGTTAAGTTTGATGAAGACATATAGAAGATTTCATAGATAAATGGATATGAATCAAATGAGTCTTCTTGCAGAGAAGAAGAAACCAAAGAAAAGGAAGTACAAGTTGAAGAACAAGAAGCTCCCAAAAAAGAAGCACAAGTTGAAGAACAAGAAGCTTTAGAAAGAATCCCTAAAACACCCAAGTATGTGCATAGGCATCACTCTAAAGATCTAATCATTGGTGAGAAGAGCAAAGGTATACTCACAAGAAGGAAAGCTATTGAAGAACATGTAAATCTATGTTTAATTTCTAAAGTTGAACCTAAAATAGTAGTTGAGGTATGAAAGGATGAGTATTGGATTAAGGCAATGGAAGAAGAACTAATGCAAATTGAGAAGAATCAGACTTGGGAACTTGTCCTAAGACCAAAGAATGAAAATGTGATTGGAACTAAGTGGGTATTCAGGAACAAACATAATGAGAATGGTGAAGTGGTAAGGAACAAGGAAAGACTTGTGTGTAAAGGATACTCACAAGTGGAAGGAATAGACTATGAGGAAAATTATGCTCCGGTGGCAAGAATGGAGGCTATTAGGATGTTTCTGGCTTTTGCAACACATAAGGATTTCAAAGTGTTATTTATGGGACAAACCTTGAAGGACATCAAAGTTGTGTATGATGAGCTAATTTCTATTTTCTGTGATAATACAAGTGCTATTAACATTTTAAAGAATCTAGTGATTCATTCAAGGACAAAGCATATTTCAATCAGGTATTACTTTCTAAGAGAGAAGGTTGTACAGAATGAGGTAAAGCTTCAGTATGTTCCTACAAAGGATCAGGTTGTTGACATATTCACTAAGGTTCTTCCTAAGGATACATTTGAGTATCTCCGAGAGAAGTTAGGGGTTATTGTCCCTCCTTCTTTGAACTAGATGCATAAGGAGATGCATCAGTCTAGTATGCTTCAAGATTCATTCTTTTCTGGACTGATGTTGGAAGCTACCTCTCAAGGGGATTAGGTAGTAGCTATGATGATTGTTGTAGTTAGGGGTTGTAAGAAGTTGGTACAATTTTGGCATGCACTCCTAAGGGGGAGTATTCAAAGTAGTGAGCAATGCAAGTATGTGCAATATCATAAAAAGGGAAAGAGCTAGAAACATTTGTGTAGCCCTTTGCCATTGATGTCAAAGGGGGAGAGAGTTCATGTGAAAAACAAAGGGCGAGAGAGTATGTGAAAAAGAAAAGAGTTAGTACTCAGAGATAAACTAAGATGTGTAAAAGAAAGGGGGGGAGTAAGAAACTAAAGATTGGTGTGGAGTTTTATCTTGATGGTTTTTTACATTATATGTTGCCATAAATGACAAAGAGGGAGATTGTTGCAAGTATGTGCTAATTGGTGTTGTCATTGATCATTGGTGTCAACTATGTCTTTTGATGAGGTTGTTGTTGTTTAATTAAGTTGTCTTGCTAAAGGTGATTTGGTTTCTGTGTAGAGGTGCTGAAGATGTTGAGGATATGCCTCTAGTGTTCGGTTTCCAAGTGCTTTTGAGAAAATTTGATTAATTATGGAAATAGTGTGATGAAGTATTCTAGCTTACAAAGTACTGTTTGAGTTTTTACTCCACATTTCTTTTGTGTTAGAGATCTGAGTGTGCAATTTGGATATGTTGTTTAGAAGTGTTTGAAGATGCTAAATCTAAATTTTGGTGCTCTGGATCGTTGTACACTAAAAGTTGTGTTCACCAATTTGAGAACAGTGTTTGACAGTGTTTGCAGTGTGTCTAGGAGAAAGTTTTTTCCTCCGCATTTCTTTGCAAAATGGTTTTAGGTGTTTTGGTTCTAGATATTTACTTATAAGGTCTATATCTTTCTTTAGTTCAAGTGGTTCATGATTTGATGCTTTGGAAAGTTATTTCTTGTGTAGCAGAGTTTGACAATGTTGTTTGTAAGCAAATTGTGAACTTTCTTCAGGTGAAAGTTGTTATGGTTAAATTTGTTGGTTTGCAGGTGACTTCAAGATGTTCATGGATGTTTCTAGATTGTGTTAAATATTTGTGAAAGATTAGCAAGGTGTGTTTACCTTTGAGGAAGCATGTGCTTAAAAGTTCATAGTGTTAACACAAGTTTGCCTGACATGGTTGTTTAGACTATTTACGGTTGTGCTTTGGTGAATGTGAAAGGTTGGTGAAGCATATAAGAGTGGATTTAGGTCTGTTCTAAGGTGTGATGTGGTCTACATTCATTCCTTTCCTCCACGGGAATGTTTAGGTCTAGACCTAATTTGAAATTTATGAATTAAGTTGTATTGCCAACCTTGGAGAATGTTTTCATGATTGATGGTGGTATAAATAAGTGCCAAGTATTTGTGGATGTATGTGTGTCAAAAGGATAGAATGTTTGTGATGCAAATTTGATTAGTGTAGTGAGAGATTTTAAGTGTTAGGCTATTGGATGCAGTGAGCAGAAGGCATCTATAATTTTTTAGTGATGTTACAAAGGTGTTGTTTGTGTTGTGATGTATATTGAGCTTCATTGGAACTGAACTCCATGCATAGGTTAGATGCCATTATATCAGTTCAAATCCTAGCAATGAGCCACCCTTCTCTTCTTTCTTTCTTCCACATAGGGTAGTGAGTCCACTTGGACAATGAGTCCACCTGTAGTGAGCATTCTTTCTTTTGGGCAGTGAGCCCTTTAGTAGTGAGTCTTTTGTAATCGGTATTGCTACTACATTATATTGTGAGCTAATCCTCACCCTGGTTTTTCTATTTTAGGGTTTTGCATGTAAAATCTAGTGTTCTCTTGTGTGTGGTATTGTTATGATTCAATTTTAGTTATTTGCTTTTCATGCTTAATCATCATAACATGTTTAAAGGTTAATGTGGATCTAAATGTTTGCGAGGGTTTGAAATTTTTGATATAACTGATTTACCCCCCCTCTTAGTTGTCTTGTGCATTTAACATGGATTCCATGCTTCTTAAAGGGGGATTCTTCTAATATTGATCTCTCCAAGGTGGACCTCTCTATAGTACGTTTTGGAGCTTCTGTTGGAAGATTTTCTAGATTTTAATGGAAGAGCTAGGGTTATCTTGATCCACACACCAAATTGATTTTAAGGCTTCAGCCAGGACATGTGTGAATCCCATCATACTCTTGTTGTAATCCTTCTATTGTATATGAATAAAGAATCATTTGTTTTGTTGTTGTGAGTTAATCATTTTTGCTGCTTGGTTCAGTAGTTTGACAAAGCCCCTGGATCTTGACCTACATCAAGTGGTATCAGAGCTTAGGTTTGGCATTCCTTGAGGCTATGGATTTGTTGTATAAGAGACCCTAACGAGGTTATTTTAGGTTGAGTGAAGAGAGAGACGTACAACTAGAGAGGGTCTACAGACATGGAATGCTAATGGAGAGAACACAACACAGAGGAGTACCCATAATAGATGTGAGTGATAATGAGGAAGAGGTCAATGAAGAAGAAGTAGAAGTAGGAGAAGATGGATTTGAGAGGAGATTTTTTATTACAATGACAAAGATTTCTGGTAAACCCCATGTGGAGTTACCCAATTATAAGGGTAGTCTGAAACCAGATGAGTAATACACTAGATTTTAGTTATGGACAAGTATTTTGAGTTGGAATCCATTGAAGACCCTAAGAGGGTAAAACTTGTAGCTTCAAAGCTGAAAGGACATGCACCTCTATGGTGGGATCATGTGCAAGTTGAGAGACAAAGAAAAGGAAAGGAAAAGATTAAAACTTGGGAGAGGATGTTAACCAAGTTGAAGGAAAAATTTCTTTCTGTAGACCATTAGATCACCATGTTCAAGATGCTACAGAACCTCAAGTAGAGGGAGAAAAATGTGCAAGACTATACCAAAGTGTTTTACCAATTGAACATAAGGGTTGGTCACATTGAAGATGATGCTGAGAAGATCTCTAGATATGTAAATGAGTTGCATTATCTATCCAAGATGAAATTAACATGGTCAGGATTACCAGCATAGAAGAAGCCTATCAATTTGCATTGAAGGCAGAAGAAAAGATCTCTAGAAGGTAGAATAGCTCTAGGGGAAGAGGTAAACCCTCCAAACGAAGAGGGCAATCAAATCTAGGACATGGTTCTCAGGATAAGAAAGCAGAAATAAGTTCTTAAAATAATACCCAAGGAGGTAGAGAAAGGGGTAATTACTCCCGAGGTAGAGGAAATTTTGGAAGAGGAAGAGGATTCAGTGGAACATGTTTCAATGTAGATAGGCTAGGTGTAAGGCATTTGGACATCCCCTATTATCAGAAAATGTGGTTAACGGTATTAAACTATCAATAACCTAATAACTCAATAGAATTGAAATAAACACAAAGAACATAATACCTTGCAAACCTCTCTATTTCATGACTTCCATTAGTCGCATATCTCAAATTGGTCTCGTATGTGAATAGAGCCCTCAAAAGGTGCACTTCCTTTCTTTTTTCCAAAATGACAATGGAGAACAGCTGTTGATAGGTTTGCAATGAAGAGGATCTTGCAATGCAATGAAAATGGTGATAATGGTGATAGTTGATCTCAAGCTATGGAGTGATTTGGGTGCCAAAGGCATGCTGTGATTCCTACAGAGTAAGTTTATAAGAAGCTTGGATTATTCAAATGGAGGAATAGGGGTTGTATTTATAGATTTGTGAGAGAGAAGATCAATGGTATACAATGAATAAGAAGATTAACGATTGAGGAAACTTCAGAGGATGCGCGTGAATAGGAAGAGGACAAGTGTCATGTTCCTTCATGTGTTAGAGGAGTTAACAGAATAGATTGAAGAATTAACTGAGAGGATTGATTACTTAACAGAATTGATTGGAGAGATAAGTGAAATTGATTGGGGAGTTGACTGAGATGATTGAACAGTGAACTCAGATGACCAATTAGTTGACAGATTTGATTGATGAGTTAACTAATCTGATTGGAGGAGAAATAGGACATGTGTGTGAGAGAATATTAGCTAATTAAATATTGAAAATATTTAATTACATGTGCACGTGGATTAATTGAATTATTTTTGTATTAATTCAATTTTGGAGGAAATAGATAATTTAAATAAATATTTGAATTTATTTAAATATAGAGAATGAGAAGAAATTAATTAAATAATTTGGTATTATTTAATTTAGAATGATTTTAGAAGAATTTGGAAGATCTAATTAAATAAACGATTTTATTTAATTTTTGGAGGAATATGAATCAAATAAATAAATTGATTTATTTATTTATTGATAGAGGAATTTAGAATGAAATAAATATTTAAAATATTTATTTAGCTAGAGTCATGTCTTTTTTAGGTGTATACATTTTTCCCCTCTTTGATGTAATGTGTTTTATCACATTGCTTCAAAGAATGATACATGCCCCAGTTTTCCCCTGGTATAGGTTTAACGACGGTAGGATGGCCCCTCGGGAGATTGGATGGGAAGAATGTGACAACATGATGACTGAAAATCTCACGATGAGATAGGTTGAATAGTTAGGTTAGGGTGAAGAAAATAGGTTACGGCTTGAGAAAGCGGGGGAGAAAGGGTATGGAGAACAGGCAAGGTCACCACACAGCTTGTTAGGGTTGCATGTCTATAAATAGAAGTTGGGTCCACAATCCTAGTCATTTGCACACTTGTCATTTTGTGAGAGATACTTGGAGCTTCACAAAGCGCAAGAGCAAGAGCAGTCAACAGGGAGATGGATATTCCACATGAGGAGCATCATTTCAAGCGGGTTTGGCGATTCAGGCAAGCAGCAGAGGAAGGACCCCCAGGATGTACATCAAAAAATTTAGGATAGGTGCATTTATGAGTGTAATAAATGCATGTGAAAGTTACTTGAGTGAATGCACAACTTGGTAGTTTAAAACATTTGTGCTCCAAAATGATGCATTTGTTGCGTTTTGATGTATCTAGGTTGTCTTGCTGCACAATTGCTCATTTTGCGCATTTAGGATAAGTTTCTGTGCATGTGTTATGATTCTGTGCATTTAAGTTGTTATGCTGTGCATATGTTATTTCTATGCATGTGTAGCACAGAGCTACGCATTTGTAGTGGAACCACACATTTACTCCTTTTGGTTGTGCATGCATTATGAAGCTGCACATTTTCTCTGATACGATAAAAATGCCATGTAGAATGGTGCATTTGCTTAGGATAGTCAGTTACTTAGTGAAATTGACTCAATTGGCATCTTGATCGATGCAACAATTGATAAGTGATCTCCAAGATTGATAGAATCTAGACAAGAGATGACATGCTTGGTTTGATCAATTTGATATGTTAAGTAAGTAATGTTGATAGGTTTAATAGTTGAGCAGGTTTGCATTGATATGGTAATGGTTGACACATTGCTTTGTTGATTACAGGAGGATATTTCTGACACTCTCATGTCATGGGAGCAGTTCCCTATTACGACAAGGCGACGACACATGCTGACAAAGGTAGATCATCTAGTGCTCAGTGCGATTGGATTATACTATGTTTGCTTCATGCCTGAGGTTCGTGCGAACCTCATTTTGTTGACTGGCCTAATGGAGTGCTTCCACAGTTAGGATGGGACATTCCACCTCCCCACTGGTGAGATCACTATTACTTTGGAGGATGCCTACAGGATCTTGCACCTACCTATTATAGGGGAGAAGATAGAGTATAACCCTCAGCATGACACTGGGTTACCTATGTGCAGGAGGGTTTTTGATGACCCAAAGATAGAGGGATCAGTTATCAGCTGGCGGGACATGTATGATTATTATGACTACTTTCCAAGGATTGTGGCTGGCTTGATCAAAGGAGTGGTATGCCCCGATTAGAGATCTCACAATTTTCTAGTTGGCTGGGGTCAGACTCTAGACAGAATGCTGATGGAGGGTACTCGTTTTGCTTGGGGTGTCTGCATTTTGGCTCACCTTTATTATGATATGCACCAGGTTGTTGACCATAGAGCATCTAGCCTATCTACGGGTGTTTCACTGTTACAGTTCTGGGCTTGGGAGCACATCCTGGTTACATGGCCTATAGTCATGTTTCACCGGCAGCCAGATGAGTCATACTCTTATGGGTATGCTAGTGTACTTGCTCATCATAGGCTAGGTAAGTTGGAGTAGGACACAGTTGTGTGGTGATCGTACATAGAGTGTGAGGTTTGCGAGGATGAGGACGACGAGTTGCCATACGTGTTTCAGACATGATGGTTGATTGGTTAGACTTCACACATTTCGGAAAGATATATAGTCAGCCATGTCCTCTGGTAGTTTGGGCAAGTTCAGGATATGCCATAGGGGCAAGCTCTTTTTGCAAGGAAATTTGCTGAACGGCGACGATGGGGACCTCTAGTTTCATATGAGGAGGCCCGGGTAGATTTTCTTTAGATTCCCTATCAAGCATGGCCGATGAGGAGGGAGATAGTGGATGCAAGGATGCACGGGATTTCAAGGATTGGTTCATTGTACACCTGTTCCCTAGATACTCAGGACCAGGAGAGTTAGCTCCTCTTCTAGAGGAGGATGAGTCAGAGGAGGAGGATGGAGGTCGATGGAGGAGGAGGATGGAGGTCGATAGAGGAGGAGGTGGAGGAGGAGGAGAGGTAGAGATGGCAGAGGCCGAGGAGATGGAGGAGATGGTGGAGGAGGGGGCCAAGGAGATGGTGGAGGTGACGGCTAGCTGAGATAGCAGTAGAGAGTGGGGCACGCCCCACCTCAGTAGGAGGTACAATAGGTGGCCCAGCAAGCAATGGTTTAGCTGGTAGTACAATAGGCAATATAGCAGGTAGTTGCCCCACAGGTACTACAGGCACCTAATAGGCCTAACCCGCAGTAGTAGGTGCAGGGGGACGCAATGACATTGCTACAAGGCCATGTTAGAAGGTTGAGGGCATAGTTGAGAGCCACTGAGGCTTAGAGAGAGGGGGATGCAGGGATCATTGTTGGCATCACTGCAGAACGAGATGTCAGCCTGGCTAGGGTACAAGATTTGACCAGGGAGAGAGATGCAGCATTGGCTAGGGTACAGGCCCTAACAAGAGAGAGAGAGAGAGACGTAGCCATAGCCGTTCTAGGTACTGATGCAGCAACAATACTGCTTGTGACATAGTTGACACAGGCTCAGGCTTAGGTGACATAGGTGATGGGGGAGTTAGCTACAGCACGAGCTTTTAGACATAGTATTAAAGAGGGTTATACCATGGGGCAGTGCCAGCAGATGAGAGGGCACCGACTTACAGGAGCCAGTCAGTGGTTGTGTCCTCATAGAGGGAAGGTAGTTCATGGTTGGTGGCTTTAGGTATGGGCCCGTAGTAGTCTGGGATAGGCTGAGACAGAGGAGAGGGAGAGGGTAGTGCTAAGAACAGCATCTTGCGATAGCAGGGTTAGTTGTGATTTTGAACAGATTTTTACATTTGTTCATACATTCTTGATGGCTCATGGATAGCCAGTTTATGTCTACATCACTTTTATTGGACAACTACTGAGACATGTATCATGTTTATTTTAATGTTATGTATACACCTGTTGTGATTTGACTCATGGATGATGGACTGATTTTGTACACTTGGACATATTTATGTTTTATGATTATATATGATGATGCAGTTATGATGGCCTACATGCATTTTGTACTATGTGATGATTATGGATGCACTCTATTTCTTTATGGACACTTTTATGTTTCATGTTTATATATGATGATGTAGTTATGATGATCTACATGCATTTTATTTACGTGATGAACATGGATGCACTCTATTTTGTTATGTTTATATGTTATGCAAATGTTATGCTATCTAATGTGCAACACCTGTTATGCAAATAAAATGTTATGAGATGATTACTGACAGCTATGTTTTTGATGGTTTTTTGATGAGATACTATGTATGCATATATGTTATGTTGTTACAAATGTATATGAATGATTGAATGCACCTATATGTATGCAAAATGATTTAATCAATTTAATCACTATATCACCTAATATGAAATGCAAAGTGATGATATGTACGATTTAATGCACCTATATGTATGCAAATGATCTAATCAAGTTAATGATTATCTCACTTAATATGAAATGCAAAATGATACTATGTTTTTTGTTATGTCCAAGTGTACTCAATCAATTTAGAAGAGATTTGATGAAAGACACAATGATAGATAGAAAGTAGATTGATAGAAGAAATGTGAATGAAGGAATCACAAGCTTTTATTTGGTAAACATTGGCATTTTGAACAGAATCTTTATTCATGGACGATATATGAGATGTAATTGGATATGTTATGGATGCAGATATTTGTCACCTTGATATTGCAAGTATTTTGAAGTTCTTGATTTCATCATTGGGTATTTTTTGTTTTTTTTGTGTTTTAAAATGTTGTAAGAAAATACAAGCATCTAAGTATAATTAAACCAAGATGACCTGAGTATTGCTAACATGGATTTTGATATAGCAAGATAATACAAGCATCTAGTAAAAATTGAATCTAGATAACCTGAGTATTTCTTGCATTTCAATAGACAAGGATTATACTTGTTTCATGTTTAGACCTAGAACATCCTCGATGATCTTTTACTGATCATGTCTTTAGACAAAAGTCATCACATTACTAAAGATCGATCCACAAACAACAGACAAAGAAAATGATTATTCCCCCATCATAGCTCCTCTAATCTTTGACATCCTTGAGAAGCATAGAAAGACATAATAACAAAAATTAAGACCTTGTTACATAATAACCAATCAAAACAAAATTGTCTTGCATTAAATGTGTCTTCTCGCCATAATTTAGATAAAATCATATGGAGTGTTTAGGCACCTGTTTGTTTTTTCTTTGGATAGGTTGAAGTCTTGTGTCAAAATTTCTACTTGGAAGTGTGCTTTGTTGTGCTTCTACATCTAGTGAAAGGTATCACAATCCTTATTAGTGCCCTCTTAGAACATGTGGCATTGTAGAATCCAACTCTGTAACTAGGTTGAGGATTTGTCCCCAGTCAAGTAAAGGATCAAATTATTATGGATGAAAAACTATGAGACGCTTATGGTACCCTCAATGGGACAGGCCCTAAGGGACTGACCTAGTGTCTCGGGGGCTCATTGATAAATGGCCTTGCCTAGGTGACGATGCAGAGGCAACGTAGTTCGAGGTGAACATCGTGGACCTAGGAACTAGGTGATGGGAAATGGTGTGGATGCGGATGGACCAAAGGGTGGGCGATAAGATATAGAATGGATGGGAAAGGAGCCTTAGGGGTGCATAGATACGAGACGGCCTTGCCTACGTGAAGATGTAGAGGTGACGTAGTTTAGGGTGACCAAATACTGACGATAGACCCTATGATAGGCTGACACTATGGATAGGGTACTGGATAAACCTTAGGTTGTAAGGTGACAAAGTTGATAGAGTATCAAGCCATGATAGGCTATCATTAGGTGGGTTGGCAAAATGGATATGATTGGACGATGGATGATGGTAGGAAGGATGGACACAAGGCGATGGTTTCCCAAAGATGGAGGAAGCAGTTTGAATCACAAAGAGCACTTGTTTGCCAGGTTTTCACTACTTTGCTTTTATTACAATGTTTATGAAATACACATGACACCTATTTACCAAGTTTTCATCATGGTATCTATCCAAGGTGTCTATTTACCAAGTTTTCACTAGAGGACAATTTTTTTGTTGTTTTTTCTATTTTTTTATTTTTTTCCTATTTTGTTGATTTTTTTTATTTTTTTGCTATTTTTGATTTTTTTTCTTTTTTGCCCCCCTTACATTAGGGTTCTCTAGGTATAGAATTGACGAAGATGCATACTATTGATTGGGTCATTGAACAGCTCACCTTCTGATGTTGCTAACCAATATGCTCCTTATCCATAGGCAGCAATGATTACGTAAGGACCAAGCTAGTTGGGTTCAAACTTTCCTTTCTTCTCCTGATCCTACTGATTGTGAGGATTTTCTTTAATCACTAGATCACCAACATTAAATGCCCTTGGATAGACTCTGTGGTTCTAGCTTTGTGACATTCTTTGTTGGTAGGCTTTGATATGGTTGAAAGTATTTTGTCGTTTCTCTTCCAACAATTCTAACTCTTGTAGTCTAGAAACTTTGTAGTCCTCATTAGTTATAAGACCTTTTAACGACACCCTTAAAGATGGTAACTCAACCTCAATGGGCAAAATGGCTTTGAAATCATAGACAAGGGCATATGGCATGGCACCTGTGGGAGTGCATATGCTGGTTCAATAAACACATAGAGCAAGATTAAGTTGCATGTACCAATCATGGCTGACGTTGTTGACAGTTTTCTTGAGGAATTTCAAGATGGTTTTGTTGGATGCCTCTGCCTGACTGTTAACTTGTGGGTAGTGTAACATCAGAAAATGTCCCCTTGGGGGCTTTTCCCTCATAAGGTTTATCTCCCGAGTCTTTAGCATGCATTTAGGAGGTTTTAGTTCATATTTTAGCATACTGATGGAATGAGACCTAAGTCCCATGGCAAATAGGACCTAGGAGGACCCCTTGAGCTGTACCCTACCTAAAATAGGGGGGGAGGACTTAGATGCCCATGCCCTAGTCCTGCCCTCTTTTAGGGCAGCCCTAATTTCTGGGTGTCAGTTGGTGACCGTTATTAGGTCCCTTTACCAACACGGTAAGTTTAAATTTCAAATATCTTGGCGGGAGTGCTTCTAGATGCATAGACAAGCATGTGTAGGCATTCATTTGTCAACTAGGGGATTACAAGCAAGCTATTGTGTTCTCAAGGTGATTCAAGGCTTTCTATTGTGTTGCAAGAGTAGACTTGTGTGTTTTGTGTGTTAATATTTGCAGATTTGAGCATCAATTCCTTCATAGCATGAAGAGCATCTTCCTCCATGAAAGCTTCACTAAAATTTGACATATCATGGTGTTTTTATCATTGATTCCTTTAGTTTTTGGCCTTTGCCTCACAAGGGCATGCCCTCTCTATCTGATAATGGTGTTCAAAGACTTAAGTGTCCTCTAGGGTTTGACTAAGGCAAACCTCTAAACACCACAACCCCCAAACCAAGTCTTGTGATTGCATGTTACAGGTGCCGCATCTGGGAAAAGTAGAGTTGCAGGAAGGTTGGGAAGACATCAGGGATTCAAGATCTGAAGGAAAGACAGCCAAAGGAGCACTTCTAGGACTAGGGTGCTCACTCCAGTGTCCTCCAAAGATAAATTCTAAAAAATAGAAGTTACAGGGATGATCAGTGTCCGAAGGAGGTCTAGATTCCCTGAAAAAGCAGGTACCTTGGACTTGGGCAACTGCTCCAGTGTCCCCGACTATTCTTCTTTGGAACCTCAAAAATAAGTATTCTATAATTTGGCATTTTACTCCCGTCTGCAAGAGCTTTTTCCATAATTCATTAATTTGTTGTTGTATTTCCATAATTAGGGTTTTAATGGTCAATTGAGCATAGGAGAAGGAAAATTTGATAATTAATTTCCTAATCCAAGTTTCCCTACATCTGAAAGTGACTCTAGGGTATGATAGTGCTTGCCATTCGACCCTAGATCCTTCAATGTATAGTGGAGAGACAGATTTAAACACCTAAACATTAAAAATTTGACAAATCCAATTTTCCACTAAACATTTTGGTGAACCCGTGTCTTTGAACTTAAATTGCAACTTTCTGAGTATTTGTCTACAAATTTGGTGTGACTTCATTCATCCATATAGACATTTAATTTATTGCATTGAGAAAATTTCAAAAAAATTGGAAAAATACAAAAAAATTACATTGTTGGGCTTACTAAATTGTGTCAATTCTTTCTAAATTTTCGTAATTCATGATTTTTAAATCAGATATGATATAAACTATAGAAAAATACAAAAATTCAAAATCTTGTTTTTCATTTTCATCATTTAATTGCTAGGGTTTTGTGGAAATTTTGACAATTTTTAGATAACCTAGTAATTCCAAAATCTAGGGTTTGTAGGCAAAATCTTTTATTAGATTTTTATACTAATTATAGAGGCTCATTCAAATTTTAATTTGGCTGTAATCTTGCATTTTAGTGTGAATTTGCATTTAAATTTAAATTATTTGTATTTTTGCATTGAAAATTTCAACAAAAACTAGCAATTTTGATGCATTTTCATTAAATTTGCATGGGAATTTTGCATTATTAAGCTTGAAAATTATTTTTCAGATCTGAGAGTATGTAATTTCTATAAAAAATAAGACTTCAAACAATGATTTTCACCAATTTTGGCCTTATCGACTCTCTAAATTTGCACCATAGGTGTGTTGTGAAAGATTTTTTTTTGCATTAATTTTCTATCATCAAGGTAATAATTTTCTTCCCCTCATAAGAATCTTCACAACACCCTTTTAACGGGCTCCTGTAGTGAAAAATCGGCGAAAAACTACACATTTTGGCAATTTTAGCCGTAGGGTTTGACCTAGTTTGCACTCCAAGAGTATTGTGATCAATTTTATGGATTGAGGTGACTAATATTATTCATATTCTTCACTTTACCTCCTAAAATTCCTTACAACACCTCCTTTACTAGGTCTTGGAATTGAAAAATCGTGAAAAATAGCTTATTTTTGCTATATTTTCACTAGGGTTTGACCTTAAGTGGTGCTAAAAGCATGTTGTGTAGGGTATTTTGGCATCAAGTGGCTGTTATTACTGATATTATTTTCTGTCCATCATCATTTTCCACACATCACCCTTTGTTATGCTCTTTTGCATTGAATTTTGGTGAAAAAAAGTGCCTATTTTGACATATTTTCACTATATTTTGACTTGGCATTATCTTGGATTTAAATCAAGAGTGTGTTGAGAGTGATTATACTAATTTTTGGACTGATATCAGTCATATAACATGCTTCACTTGAATTAAATCCTCATAGCATCCTTTGTTTCATTCATTTGCATCGAAAAGTATCAAAAACCCAAGTGTTTTTTGCATATATTTTGTATTAATGGATCCTCCTAATGGTACATCTTTAGAAGACCTATATGAGTACATGGTAAACTATGATAAATTTTTCAAATTCACTAACAAATATCCTCAAGTTTTGCATCAAATTACATACATCTATGGCATTGACATAACCGACACTACTACATGTGATATCCTTCGATCAATAGCTTACTTTGATAACTTTTGTGAGACTATAGATGTTTTCCCTTCAATAATGGAGAATCTCAAAAATTTTATAGCTGAAAACAACCATGGGGAAAGTAGTGATGATAATTTTACTCCCACTCTCCCTTTGTTTCATGATGATATAATACAAATCCTTTCTGAGACCCATAAAAATGATATAGCAATGGGTGATTCATCAAACAAAGAGACTTGTCCCAACATAACCCCACTTGGTGAAGATATATTGGCACAAGAAAGAGACATCATTGAAACATTTCTCCACACTACTCTGCCATCTCTTCTCACTCTCCCTAATTAAGATGAAGCTTTGGATGATGCAAACTCTCTTTGTGACCATTTGCTTGGATTGCCACCGGATGTTCAAGAACTTCTCAACTACATGCTAAACCAACAACCAGATCATGAACTGTCACATACTTTGGGAAATAATGAAATTTTACATACTGTGGAAGAACAAGCTATCCCTCTTACTTAAGTCATTCCAACACCCTATTTAGGGACTGAAATGGGTACCTTTCAGATACCTCCACAAGCTCATTTAAATGGCATAGACAATGGCAGCACCCCCTCTCAACCATCATTAAGAGAAACCTTTCCCACATGGTTACCCTCACAAACTCATGAACATATGGAAGTGAGAAGAAGGGATAACACCTTAACCATTAAGATAAAGATCAAGATCCATGATACCTGCTAGCCCAAAAGGGACCCTACAAGTAAGTATCTCTAACCCTTTATCTTTTTCATGATGTGCTTCCCCCGTGATGTGTTATGTGTTGTTTAGGCCTCCTGGGATGACCTTAGATTCTCCCGTAAGGTTTAGGATACTAATAGATGACCTTTGTTGTGACCTTCTTCTATTTGTATCATCATTCTTCAATATTGCCTCTCTCTCTGATTTCATTGTTGTGTGTTGTGTCTTATGGACATAGCGTCGTAGTTGGTGACTTGGGGGCACCCTCCTACATGACTGTCCCTAGGACACTTGTTTCTCCTCTCTTATTTATTGTTTCCCTTCCTCTAGTGTTTCCATCTAGTGGATGGATGACGACAAACATTTATACTAATGTGGACCTAGTTCCCTTTCGAGAGAAATCAAAAAATGGACTATAGTTCCTAATATGACAATGGGGTTGTATATTTATCCGATGCTTGGCTAGTGGAAGCACTTGTCCTTTCCGCGTAGTGAATTTTATGATGTTTCTGTCGCATTTACAAACCTTAACAATATTGCTGCTCCATGCACATTTGTTTGCCTTTGAATCTAGCCTTGGCAGTACTCGATTCAGAGAACTTCGTGATATAGCCCCTGGTTATCCTTGAACTCCAAATTTATTGTATAACCTTGGCTCTTTGTGTGGTTAATCATATGCATTGATGTTGTTGATTATCATGATGTTGTAGACACTAACATGCTTCTTGTAGGGATGTGTTTGTGGGAACTATTGGCAATCGTAAAGTACATGTCACCTCTGGGTGCATGGGCTTTGTGAAAGCTGATGTTCCCTTGTGTGTTTTCTTCCTACCTTAACGTGCTTGATATTGATAACTGATATCAACCACCTTAATGTGGGGGCATATAAGGTAAGCTATCTATTATAGATGTTAGCAATGTGTTTGACCTCAGATGTAGAGACTTGCGCCCTAGAGTAGTGCATCATGCATCCTGAGCTTGTTTGCAATCAATCAATCAATCATGTAAGCCCTTTGCAGAGGCAGGATATCGAGCATATCCTTTTTCTTAAGCCCTCTACGGAGGCAGGGATGGTGTATTTCTCAGAGCAGATTGCATCATCCTGTCATTTTCAAAAGTCCTCTGTGGAGGCGGGGAGTGGTTATGTGACTAACTAAACCCTTAAGAGTATCTTTGGTGATTGTTGTGGCAAAGCCCAATCGTCAATGTGTGCATGTAATGTGCCTGAGATGGTGATGAGCCTAGAAATAGGGAACACACCATCACTTGTCTGCCATGTTTTCTCTGCGTCTTCAAGTGTGTGTGTTTTGGTGTGCTTATTTTGTATGGCGTGTTTGTTGCCCCATATGCAGCGACCAACGCTCTTGGGGAGTGCTTCATGCATTTTGGGAGGTTTTGTGTGTCTTGTGTGTGTGTTGCCCCATATACAGAGACTTGCGCCCTTAAGTGGTGCATTGTGTATTATGGGAGGTTTGTTTACTTTCCAATACTTGCATTTGCATTTCACATATATGAGAAAAAGAAAAGAAAAGATATCATTTATGTCTTCCATGCATTAATGTGTCTTATATGCATTAACTGTCTGCTCCATGTTCTGCATGACTGTAGCTATCTTCTCCATGTTTTGTGTGCATGTTACTATTTTCTATGTGATTGGCATGTCTTCTCTATGCTTGGTGTGTTTGTTGTGTTTGTGACTTACTTTAATGCATGTATGGGCCCTGTGTTCATACATACATTAAAGTGGGGGCTAAATGTAATGTTAGAAAATGTTCCCTTGGGGGATTTTCCCTCATAAGGCTTAGCTCCTAGGTCTTTACCATGCATTTAGGACATTTTAGTTCATATTTTAGCATCCTAATGGAATGAGACCTAAGTCCCATGGAAAATAGGTGCTAGGAGGACCCCTTGAGTTGTACCCTACCTTAAATCGGGTGAGGACTTGGGCCTCGCACCCTAGTCCTGGCCTATTTTAGGGTAGCCCCAATTTTTGGGTGTCAGTTAGTGATCATTATTAGGTCCCTTTGCTAACACGATAAGTTTGAATTTCAAATATCTTGGTGGGAGTGCTTGTAAATTCATATATAAGCATGTGTAGGCATTCATTTGTAAACTAGAGGATTACTAGCAAGCTATTATGTTCTCAAGGTGATTCAAGGCTTTCTATTATGTTGCAAGAGCAGACTTGTGTGATTTGTGTGTTGATATTTGCAAATTTGAACATCAATTCCTTTATGTCATGAAGAGCATCTTCCTCCATGAAAGCTTCACTACAAGGTGACATATCATGGTGTTTTTATCATTGATTCCTTTGGTTTTTGGCCTCTACCTCACAAGGGCAAGCCCTCTCTATCTGACAATAGTGTTTGGAGACTTAAATGTCCTCTAAGGTTTGAATGAGGCAAACCTCTAAACACCACAACCCCCAAACCAAGTCTTGTGATTGCATGTTACAGGTGCCACATCCAGGAAAAGTGGAGTTACAGGAAGGCTGGGAAGACATCAGGAATTTAGGATTTGAAGGAAAGACAGACAAAGGAGCACTTCTAGGACTAGGGCACTTGCTCCAATGTCCTTTGAAGATAGATTCTAAAAAATAGAAGTTATAGGGCTGATCAGTGTCTGAAGGAGGTCTAGATTCCCTGAAAAAGCAAGTACCTTGGACTTAGGCACCCACTCTAGTGTCCCCGATTGTTCCACTTCAGAACCCCAAAAATAGGTATTCTATAATTTGGCATTTAACTCCTGTCTACAAGAGCTTTTTCTGTAATTCATTAATTTGTTGTCGTATTTGCATAATTAGGGTTTTAATGGTCAAATGAGCATACGAGAAGGAAAATTTGATAATTAATTCCCTAATTCAAGTTTCCCTACATCTGAAAGTGACTCTAGGGTATAATAGTGCTTGCCATTTGACCTTAGATCCTTCAATGTATAGTGGAGAGGCAGATTTAAACACCTAAACATTGAAACATTGACAAATCCAATTTTCCACTAAATAGGTAGTACAGGGTAGAGAAGCGGTGTTGGATTTGGAATTTGTCATAGAGCTCTTGGACATCCTACTTTTTGAAGGGTCTTCCATTATCTGTGACTATAGATGAGGGAATTCTGTATCGACAAATGAGGTAATTCAGGATGAAGGAGGCAATTTGTTTGCCTGTGATAGTAGTGAGTGAGACGACTTCAATCCACTTGGTAAAATATTCAGTGGTGGTTATAATGAACTTGTGGCTGTTGGATGATGGAGGGTGGATTTTGCCCACAAGGTCAAGTCCCCACTAACAAAAGGGCTAAGGTGTCATTAATGGTCATAGTTCCTGAGCTTGTGCATGGATGACATTACCATGAATCTGGCACTGCTTGCTTTTCTTGACAAAATGATATGAATCTATCTCCATGTTCAGCCAATAGTATCCCAAATGCATGAGTTTCTTAGCTAAGGTAGGAACACTAAAGTGTGATCCGTAGATTCCCTTGTGTACTTCCCATAAGGTGGTTTGAGATTCACCACGTTCAAGACATCTGAGTAGAGTACCATCTAGACCTCGGTGGTAGAGGGTTTCAGTAATAATGGTATAGCAGGATGTTTGTCAGATAAAGGTACAGCGTTGGTTATTGGATGAATTGGCCGATAAAGTGTTATCCTTGAGGTAAGTGTAAATTTTACCATACAAGGGTGAATCAGATCCAATAAGGAGGCAAATGGATTGGGTTTCAGGGATATCATAAGCTGGTTGTGCAAGTGGCTCCACCAAGAACTCAAAACATGACTCATTCTCCGGTATATCAAGAAGTGAGGCTATGGTTGCCATGGCATCTATTGCTTTGTTCTCTATGTGAGGAATCTTCTCAAAGGAGATTATCACAAAGTATCCTTTAAAGTCATCTACCATACGCTTGTATAGTATTAGCTTGTCATCTTTCGTTTGGTAGTCATCATTCACTTGGTTGATCACTAGTTGTGAATCTTCATAGACATGTAGCTCTTTCACTTTCCACTCTACTGCCATCTTAAGACCAATGACCAAGGCCTCATACTCTGCTATATTGTTTGTGCAAGGAAAAAGTAGACGATAGGACTTAGGTATTATGTCACCTTGAGGAGTGACCAATAAGATCCCTACCCCCAATCCATGGTTTGTATAAGAGCCATCAAAGTATAGCTTCCATGAATGTGTTGTGATACTGTAAATTGATTCATCAGGAAACTTGAATGTCATTGGAGTGGTATCTTGGAATGGTGCTTCTACCAACTGATCTACAATGATCTGACCTTTGATAGCTTTCCTTTCCACATATTCTATGTCATACTCACTTAGTAGCATTACCCATTTTGCTAGGTGACCTATTATGGCTGCTTTGCTTAACAAGTATTTGAATGGATTGATCTTTGCAATTAGCTTGATAGAATGTGCAAGCATGTAAAGGCATATTTTTGGGAAGCAAAAACCATAGCAAGACAAGATATTTCAATTTGAGAATATTACAATTCATATCCCACCAGTGTGTGATTGATGTAGTAGATGGCACATTCCTTGTCTTCATAGTCTTGTTGTGCTAAAAGGGCTCTGAGAGCTGTTGGTGTTGCTGATATGTAAAGATATAGTGGTTTGCCTTGGATAGGTGGGATCAAGATAGGTGGATTCATGAGATACTCCTTCAATTTGAGAAATCCTTCTTCACATTTCTCATCCCATCTAAAGGGGATGTTCTTATGCAAGAGATTAGTGAAAGGTTGACACTTGTGTGCCAGTTCTGAGATAAATCGATGGATTGCCTATAATTTTCCTTGTAAAGACTGTAGTTGGGTGATGTTCCTTGGTGGTGGCATCTCCATGATAGCTTTGACTTTCACGGGATCTACCTTGATCCCATTAGCTGATACTATGAAACCTAGGAGTTTGTCGGAGGTGACTCCAAACACACACTTTTTTAGATTCAATCAGACCTTGAATTGTTCTAGCCACTGAAAGACTTTCTCTAGGACATCTAAGTGAGATTCCCTTGTAAGTGACTTGGCAAGGATGTCATCCACATAGTCTTCCATGGTGACGTGCATCATGTCATGGAAGATAGTAGTCATTGCTCTTTGGTATGTGGCTCTTGCATTCTTCAACCCAAATGGCATGACATTCCAGTAAAAGGCTCCCCATGGACATGTGAATGTCATCTTATGCTGATCTTCTAGCACTATTATGATTTGGTTGTATCTAGAGAAACCATCCATAAGAGAAAGCATAGTGTGTCGAGCTGTCAAGTCTACGATGATGTCAATGTTGGTCAATGGGAAATCATCTATGCGACATGCCTTGTTGAGGTCTCAGAATTCATTACACAATCTGACTCTTCCATTAGGTTTTGATACTAGTACAATGTTTGATAACCACTCTAGATAATCGATTGCTCTGATGAACCTAACATCCAATAGCTTCTTTAGTTCCTCTTTGACTAGCAATGCAACATGTGGATGCATTTCTGAGTTTTTGTTTAACAGGTTTAACTCTAGGATCTAGTGGTAGATGGTGCAAGATCAAGTCTGGATCTAACTCGGGCATATCTACATAGGACCAAACAAAGTTGACCTATTTCTTTTTGAAGAAGGGTACAAATTTTATCTTTTCTGGCAGAGATAGAGACTTGGCAAAGTGTATGATCTATGGGTTACCTTCTGTGCTGATGTGAATAGGTTATGTAGATTCTACCATAATTTGTGACTTCTCCTAATACATGTCATTGGGGAGAGTGTCAAGCCTTCCATCGTCTAGCACCTCAGAGAGCTTTTCACCATATGATGCATCCTTCATATTTACTTTTTTGGGATCTGACACTACCGCAGAGCAGTTTTCACCATCAGATCCATGTTTGATTTTTATATTTTTGCGACTGGAAGGCTTGGTACTCTCTCCAAAATAAGCCATGGTATTGAGTTCTATGTGAAGCTAGCTTTATGATCTCCCTCAGCTAGGTGGTTTCTTAGTTCCATGTAATCAATGTAGGCATCGTCATTTTGGAACATGTCAAGTTGGGGGGTTCCTTGTATATCCCAATTGATAAGCTTGGGATGTACTAGGGGGATGGGATCAATAGGTTGATCTGATTCTATGGGAGTGATGGTAAGGATGGATATATGATTAGGATTGGGAGTTATAGGAACAGGGTCTGTGATGGTACTCTCTTCAAGATTGTTTATCTCGTTGGAACTCCAACCTTCCTCATAAGTTGTTCTCTTAGGAATAGGCGAATCACACTCTACTAGTCTAGGTCTTAGAGTTCTTCCCTCATGGTAGGGGCTATAGGTGCAAAAAGTATCAATTCCTTTGTCCTCATAGGAATGTTCTGAAAGGTCATCCCATTCATACTCATTAGAATCTATATCACTATCCTCTTGAAGGTTATGGATCTATTCCACAAAACAAGTAGTAGCCTTAGCTTTTCCTTTGTCATTGTCTTTGTATCCTAGCCCTTTTGTGTCTCAGGCTGATGAGGATGAAGAGGGTTGAGTGGGTTCAGTTATTCCTTCTTTTCTTAGGTCGATGGGACCCTGTCCTTCATAGCCCATTCTGTGTAAGATAGATTGACCACGCCCATAGACTTGTGTTGGGAACTTTGGGTGTTTGTCTTGTGGTGTGTCATATTCATCTATGTAGAGACATTATAGAATGTCTCTTTCTTTGCTTTCATCTAATAAGGTGCCCCATTTGACAAAGGGAGCTTTGGGAGGTTGAGGAGGAGCAGATGGTTTTGGGAAGGGTGTAGGTCACCCAAAGGACTTCGGAGAGAAAGGCATTTTGGCTAAAGAAAAGGAATGTTCGATGGAGTACTCTCCTACCCCTGTTTCTTTGATCTTGACTTTCTCCTCTTTGGCCTTGGATGTGGAAGCTTGGGAGCCAAGATCCTGCTGGAGGTGGAAGATGTGGAAGCTTTATTATTAGGGATGCTAAAATCTGGATTTGATTGGATAGTGTTACAGTGTTGAAAAGGATCAAGGTCACCTTGGATGGTGATTTCTCAGCCATTGTGAGGGAACTTAATACACTGATGATATGTGGAAGGCACAACTTTCATGGCATGTATCCAAGGTCTTCCTAGGAGAATGTTATAGGTGAGCTCCCTGTCAAGGACTTGACAAACAACTTTTGTCACCCCTGGTCCAATTCTTAACGGTAACACCATAGTTCCCTTGGTTGTTTGTTCTTCTTCATCATAGGCTTTTATTATGATCTTCTTTCTTGGATCCACTGCAGTTTTTGAGAACCCCAATGTAAGGATTAATTTAAGCATGTAAATGTTCAAACCTGTTCCTCCATCAATGAGAACCCTTTTGATGCGATGTTTATTAATGAAGGCCTCAATATGTAATGAAGCATTATGGGGCTGGGATATGGATAGATCATCCTATTTAGTGAATGATAGGATGTTAGGTGAGGTAAGATGACCTGCCATGGCTTGAAATTTCTCTTGGGCCAAGTTGGTGGGCATAGTGGTTTCCACTAGGGCTTTATCAAGAATCTCTTTGTGGGCTGGCGATAGACACAACAAATCTAATATGGATATGTTGGCTAGAGTCTTTTGTAGTTGGTCAATGACGCTGTACTTGTGGGGGGTAGATGGTGAGGATGATGACCTTGGAGGGAGTGTGTGCAAGGTGACTTTCCCACTGCAGGTGGTGATATTACAATCATATTGGGTATTGGAATTTGATTGTTTGTTAAACATGAGCACATTTATTTGCGGGATATGCTCTGATATGAAATTAATGGTGTAGTTGAATGGTATGTTCATGTAGTTAGCATCATTGTTCCTATTATTGTGATTTTTTTGGTTGTTATTGTTGTTGTTATGTGGGTTCTTCCTGTCATGGTTAAGGAGTGGATCCTTGAATGCCACATGTGATTTGTTAGAGGGGTTATCTTTTGTGCACACATGATTTTGATCTAATAAGTCTTGTATGATATTTTTCAAGTGGATACAGTCATTAGTTTTATGACCTTTTCCCCTATGGTACTCACATAAATCGGTATCCTTCCACCAAGGAGGTTTAACTTAAGGTTCATAGTTTCTTGTGGCAGGAAGGGTGATCTCATTGTTTGCCAACAACTTTCTCAAAGCGGACTCATATGACTCCCCTAGTGGTGTACATTTTCATCTAGGAGGAAATTTGTATCGTTGTCTTGGTTCATTTGATGAAGGTTTGCTCAGTGTTGCATTATTTGATGCTCCTTTGAGATTGAAAATTGGTTGTTTAGGAGCTGCTACTTTAGCATCAACCACTCCATCATTGATGATGTTCTTGTTTTTGGACCATAATTTTGACTTATCCGTGGTATAGTTGGAGTTAGGAGTGTCTTTGAACAATTTTATTTGTCCTTTCACGATCATAGCTTTTTCGATGAATAACCCCATCTCAATGACTTTCATGAATGAGGTAGGGCATTGGATTTGAATTTGGTAGCTAAGATCGGGATTGAGATTATGGACAAACATTTCAAGAATTTATTTTTCTAGTATATGATGAGGACATTTACTGGCAAGTTGCCTCCACCTTTGTAAGAAAGCAGCGAAGGATTCGCCACTTTTTTGTGTTGTGTTGCAAAGGTCAAGCATGGGTACCTCATATTTAATGTTATATGAGAAATGCGTGACAAATTTATTTACTAACTCATCAAAAGTACGGATACCTGGGGGAGTCGAGAGAGCCACTCCATGGCTTTCTCTCCTAGAGATCGAGGGAAGAGTCTTATGAGAAAAGTTTCATTGTGGGCCACCTCTAGACATGCGGTGTTGAATTCTCTGATGTGATCTCTAGGGTCACCCTATCCTCTATACTTGTCAAATTTTAGAACTTCAAATCTAAGGGGAAAGGGGATCATTTTCAAACTCTTATCGAAGGGATACGGTGAGATATCCTCCAATGAATAGTGTTAGTGGGTGTCCCTATTTGGAGGTCCACTAATTGTTGTTGTAGGGTTTGAACTTATTTTATCAACATGTCTAAAGGTGTGGTTTAGTTTGTGGTTTTCTTTCCTTTGTCTGTGTCAAGGGTTTTTTCCTCATGTGTGCTCTCTTCATGAGTTCTTTCCTCTTCGGTTTCTTTCAACCTTGCAATGCCAAAGTCTTTGGGGAGCTTAACTCCTTGGTTTGCTAAGTGAAGGAAGAATTTGCTAGGGTCTTGGTTGAGTACTTTGTCCATCATATATTGAAATTTTATGTCATGGAGAGCTTCTTGTAAGTCCTTGTGAGATATTTCTTTGTCACTGTTATGAGGGGATACAATTATGTCAGATGTTCTAGCCATTTCAATTTCTCTTTGTTTATGTGATCTAGTTAGTACCATGCAAGGTGATTTGGGATGGAGTGGGGTGAAATTGGATGCTTTGGTAAGATGTGTTTGGAGGTTGTAGTGAAGGGGATACTTGTGGTGATAAGGTTTTAACAAGGGTTTTCTTTGATCAATGGTGTCAAAAAAGTTGGTTGATACAAAATGGTAGCCAAAAGTAAGGATGGTTGGAATCCAATTACTTGGTACAGACAAGTTTTTCACCAAAACACACTAGTGAAGTTTCAAGAGAGAAGGATGATAGATCCTGATAGTGGATACTTACTAGGGATGCTTAAATCTGATATGAAAAAAAATTGGCTTGTAGTAACTTGGTTTTGATAGTTTGAATTGTTCTCGAGAAGTTTTGTGAAATTTTGATGAGGTGATTGGATGCAAAAGAGGGTACACTATGAAAATGAAAGGGAGAAGTGACTGCACAGTTAATTTGATCTCAGAAACTAAAACAAGACTGATATGGGTGCTCAAAAAGGTTGATGTTTTCTGATGAACTATATGGAAGTGCTCACTATGATAGATACGCAGGAATAGAGTGTATATGCATAGCAACAGGAAACAAAAGCACAAGACTAGTGAAAAGAAGATGTGCCAGAATAGAGGATAAATGTGCAACTTTAGGAAGTATATGCGCAGGTTTGGTGAAAATCAAATGCGTAGTAGAACTGAGTAAATGCACAATAGAAAGCATATGCACAGCAGGATGAAGCAAATGTGTAGTAGGATGAAGCAGATGCACAAATCTATCTATTTTGCTTGATTTTGACTACTTTTGATTTGGTAAAGGTATGTTTTTCAATGTTTTTGGGTTCTTTGTTTGAATGTTTCTCTGTCTGATTTGTTTCTTCAATTATGGCAAGAAAGACACATCACACACAAAGAATATTTTCATGATTGTTTGATTTTTTTTTTTGTATTACAATGCATGCACAATCCTAAGGTTGGCTAGGAGAGTATTCAATGAGTTCCAACTTGGTGTTTACACTAGCCACTTCCATAAATATGGATAGCTAATAGCTTGGTAGCACCAAATCCCCTCAATGGCACTCACTTCTCACGCATACCAAGCTATAGTTCCTCTGAAGAGTTGAACTTTCCTATCTCTACACTAAATGAGTGTATGACGTTGGATGGATCTAGAGAATGTTTTACTCCTATGTCACCGAATAGGGGATTTTGGCTTCTACAAACAATGGATACGTAGTAAGGGCAACCGTTTGAGTGGTTATACTTGAGACAATGCTACTCTTCATTATGGAGTCTCCCAGCCTGCAAGGGTTACACCTTGTGGGGTTTATGGGGAGGTTGGCTATTGGTATAACTAATCTGCACTCATTGCTTGAAGTTTTTGCCTCAAACAAAGTTTATTTATAGTGGATCAGAAGAGCTTGGCATTAGCTCATTACCACTTAAGGTCATCCCGCTTGGAAGGAAGGAATTCCAAGGGTAAGCCTTTCTAAAGGAAACACATGTGAAATGATGATTCTAACATTTTGTTCACCTATTTAAGGGGAGAGCATAGTCCTATCATCATTCCAAAATCACGAAAAACACTGGTTCTTTCCTCCTAGTTAAAAAGAGAAAAACTAAATGAGTTACTCTATTTGGGCACACAAGGTTTGTTAACTTTGAAAAAGCTTTTGAAATAAATTGTTCAATTTTAATCCTCCTAGTTGGGACCATGTTTAAGTTTTAATGCAACAAGTACAAATTACTTCCCTCCTATTTAGAATCTATGTGAAGTTTACATGAACAAGTTTAATTACTTCCTTTGCTACTTAGATCTAGATGAGAGTTAACCATGCAACTATATGTCTAACTAGCTCTTAACCTGCAAGCTGGATCTGAGAATATTCCTGCAAATGATGTTAGAGTTAGAAATTTCCTGAGAAACAACCCAAAAAACCCTAGTAGAATGAATGCACAAATACAGTGAATGTATGCACAGATACAAATGCGCAGTTACAGAGAGTATATGCACAGAAAAAGAGAATAAATGTGCGAATGTTACAAATGCACTATAATAGAGGATAAATGCGTCGAAACAGTGAACAAATGTGCAGATTGGACAGATGCACTGGAACAGTGAATAGATGTGTCAATCCAACAGATGCATTGGAATAGTGAATAAATGTGCCGGAACAGTGAGTGGATGCGCAGGATGACAAATGCATAGTAACAAAGAGTGGATGCGCAACAATAGTGAGTGGATGTGCAGAAACATCCTGTGTATGGATTCTAACACAAAAACTCAATTTTGAAGTTAAATTGGGGTAAGGGCCCCATGGTGGGTGCCAAAAATGTTATTAGAAAATGTGGTTAACAGTATTAAACTATCAATAACCCAATAACTCAATAGAATTGAAATAAATAAGATTTAAACACAAAGAACACAATACCTTGCAAACCTCTCTATTTCATGACTTCCATTGGTCGCCTATCTCAAATTGATCTCGTATGTGAATAGAGCCCTCAGAAGGTGCACTTCCTTGTTTTTTGCCAAGATGACAATGGAGAACAGCTATTGATAGGTTTGCAATGAAGAGGATCTTGCAATGCAATGAAAATGGTGATAATGGTGATAGTTGATCTCAAGCTATGGAGTGATTTGGGTGCCAAAGGCGCATTGTGATTCATGTAGAGTAAGTTTATAAGAAGCTTGGATTAGTCAAATGGAGGAATAGGGGTTGTATTTATAGATTTGTGAGAGAGAAGATCAATGGTATAGAATGAATAAGAAGATCAATGGTTGAGGAAACTTGAGAGGATGTGCATGAATAGGAAGAGGACAAGTGTCATGTTTCTTCATGCGTCAGAGGAGTTAACATAATAGATTGAAGAGTTAACTGAGAGGATTGATCAGTTAACAGAATTGATTGGAGAGATAAGTGAAATTGATTGGGGAGTTGACTGAGATGATTGAATAGTGAACTCAGATGACCAATTAGTTGATAGATTTGATTGATGAGTTAACTAATCTGACTGGTGGAGAAATAGGACATGTGTGTGAGAGAATATTAGCTAATTAAATATTGAAAATATTTAATTACATGTGCACATGGATTAATTGAATTATTTTTGGTATTAATTCAATTTTGGAGGAAATAGATAATTTAAATAAATATTTGGATTTATTTAAATATAGATAATGAGAAGAAATTAATTAAATAATTTGGTCTTATTTAATTTAGAATGGTTTTAGAAGAATTTGGAAGATCTAATTAAATAAATGATTTTATTTAATTTTTGGAGGAATATGAATCAAATAAATAAATTGATTTATTTATTTATTGATAGAGGAATTTAGAATGAAATAAATATTTAAAATATTTATTTAGCTAGAGTCGTGTCATTTTTAGGTGTATACATCCCCAAGTACAACAAAGCAGTGGCAAATGAAAAGAGACTAGAGTCCATATAGCATAAGCTAAGGAGGAGAGTGTGGCTAGTGTAGCCTCACCAAAATTTAGAGAAGAACCTAAGAATGTGGAATCCTTGATGTCAAGGAAAATTCTCCTAGCACTAGAGAAGGTACAAGAGGAACCAGAACAATGAAGAAATTTGTTCAGAACTAGATGTAAGTCTAAAGGGGAATGCTGCAAGGTCATTGTGGATAGCGGTAGTACTGACAATTTATTGTGAGAAGAGATGGTGGAGAAGCTAAATATGAAAAGGTTGAAACACCCCACTCCTTACAAGGTCTCTTGGCTACAAAGGGACATCCGTTATACTTATTGGTAAGTGAACAATGCCTTGTCAAATTTCACATTGGAAATTACAAAGATGAGATAATGTGTGATGTTATGCCAATGGATGCATACCACATTCTATTAGGCAGACCTTGGCAATATGACAGGCAGACCATTCATGATGGTAAGAGTAATTGTATTAAAATCAAGGATAGGGTTGAGTATGTGTTGAATCCTTTGAAGGATAAGGATTCATGAGGAAGTTGAGAAAACCAATAGGGTTTGTCTAGTGACTGGAAAATAGTTCCTAAAGGAAATCAGAAAGGAGAAGGTATGTTATGCCTTCCTACCTCAAATTGTAGAAGTTATGATAGTAGAGAAGAGGGTAGAAGTTCCTATAGAGATTCAAGAAATCCCGAGTGAATTCAATGACATTCTAACAAAGGATTTGCCTGATGGATTACCTCCAACTAGAAGTGTAAGTCACTAGATGGGCTTGATACTGGGTGCAAGCCTACCAAACAAGGCACCATATAGAATGATACCTATGGAAAATGAAGAGGTGAATAGACAAGTTCAAGAGCTATTGGATAAGGGGCTGATTAGAAAGAGCCTCAGTCCTTGTGCTATACTTATTGTACTAGCACCTCAGAAAGATGGGAAATGGTGAATGTGTACTAATTCAAGGGCTATAAATAAGATAACCATTAAGTATAGGTTTTCATTGTCTTGTATGGATGACTTGATGGATTGTTTGAGTGGAGCAAAGTACTTCAACAAGGTTGATTTGAAGAGTGGATACCACCAAATTAGAATTAGAGAAGGGGATGAATGGAAGACAACATTCAAAACCAAGGATGGACTAAATGAGTAGTTAGTAATACCATTTAGGTTGACAAATACATCCAACACCTTTATGAGATTGATGAATGAGGTAATGAATCCTTCCCTTGGCAAGTTTGTTATCATGTATTTGGATGACATACTAGTTTTTAGTAAGACAAAGGACAAACATCTGTTGCACCTTAGGGCAGTTTTGCAGAGGTTAAAAGAAGAGAAGTTGTTGGTGAACATGGATAAGTGCAACTTTATGTAGATAGAACTAGTATATCTAGGTTTTGTAGTGTTTGAAGAAGGGTTGAAGATGGACCCTGAGAAGGTTAAGGCAATAGTGGATTGGCCTTCACCCAGAAACATGTTTGAGGCCAAAAGTTTTCATGGCTTCATTAGCTTCTATAGGAAGTTCATCAGAAATTTTAGTGGAACATGTCCACCAATCACTGAGACAATGAAGGGTGTCAAGGAGTTCCAATGGAAGGCTACAATAGAGAAGAGTTTTTAGTTGTTGAAGAAGAAGGTGACAAAACAACCAATGTTGGCATTACTAGACTTTGGAAAAGTTTTTCAAGTGGATTGTGATGCTAGTGGTAGTGCAATTGGGGGAGTTTTAAGTCAAGAAGTAGACCCATTACCTACTTTAGTGAGAAACTCAATCAAGCAAAGAGGAAATACTCATTTTATGACCAATAATTCTATGTTATAGTAGGCTTTAAAGAAGTGGAGGTATTATTTGTTGTTATATGAGTTTGTGTTGTATACCAATTGCCATGCCTTACAATACATCAACAGTCAAGGTAAGTTAAACTAGAGACATATGAAGTGGGTGGAGTTATTGAAAATTTATTCTTTTGCCTTGAAACATAGGAGTGGTAAGTCAAATAGGGTAGTAAATGCACTTAGCAGAAGGTGTTTTTGATGAATGAGTTAAGGGTCAATGTTGTTGGCTTTGATGCAATGAATGATTTGTATCTTAATGATCCTAATTTTAAGGAAGGATGGACAGTTAGTAGAAGTCCAATGGAGGGAGATAGGACACCATGGTTGGAGTATTTCATCCAATATGGCTTGTTCAAAGGATAGAAATTATGTATACCTAGAGGCTCAATGAGAGAGAATCTAATTAGAAAAAAGCATAGTGGAGATTTGAGTGGACATTTTGAAGTGGATAAGACATTGAAACAACTGAGTGAAACTTATTTTTGGCCAAGGATAAGTGCAAATGTGAAGAGATTGGTACAAGGTTGTAGGATTTGTCAGTATGCTAAAGGAGCATGACAAAACATAGGACTATATCAGCCATTGCCTATACCAGAAAGACCATGAGAACATATAAGTATGGATTTTGTTTTGAGACTACCTCAAACATAGAGAGGTAATGATTCCATTTTGGTTGTTGTTGATAGATTTTCAAATATGGTTCATTTCATACCATGTCAGAAGACTAGTGATTTATCCCACATATCTACATTATTTTTCAAAGAGGTAGTTAGGCTGCATGGGCTGCCTAAGAGCATAGTCTCTGAAAGGGACACGAAGTTTGTTGTCCATTTTTGGTGTACATTATGGAAGAAGATAGGCACTGAATTAGGATTCAGTTCATCCTATCATCCCCAGACTGATGGACAAACTGAGGTTGTGATTAGAAGTTTGGGAAACCTATTAAGGTGTTTGGTGGGAGACAAACCACATCAATGAGATCTTATCTTGGCACAAGAAGAATTTGCTTACAATAATTTAGTGAATAGAAGTGTAGGAAAGAGCCCATTCCAAATAGTTTATGGGTACAACCCAAGAGGTGTTGATGAGCTGAGAGATAGTGCAGATTTGAATAAGAAGAGTGATGTAGAAGAAGATTTTGTAGAATACATTCATGAGGTTCACATGGAGGTGAAGGAAAAGTGAAAGGAAGCTAGGTGTGTAGAAATTGCTTCCTACACTAATCTAAAGAGGAGAGAAGAGTACAAGTTCATTTTATCCTTTACAATTATAGAATGTTAACAACAAAAATGGAGATATTGCAGAAATACACATACACACAAAAATGAGACAGAAGAGAGAGACACGAGATATATGTGGGGAAAACCCTTATTGGGTGAAAAACCCCACTCCAAAACCTGCACAATGGATTATCAAAACTGAAATGGTTTACAATATACTTGCAATACAAGTTCTCAGGAGTCTTCGACACTCATATCTAGAGACAAACTGGTAGCATAATAGTACCTGTTAATCACATAATACATCTCCTCTCCAAAGCACCTATTTAGATAGATAATATAAGGCAAAAATGGCTCTATCTTGAGATGGGCGTCCAACATGGCCTCATGGCCCAAAACCTGCACCTATGGACACTTGTCCAACATTGTAGGATGTTCTTGACACTTGTCAAGTCACCCCATCCCAAAGAGGTCACCTATTCCCAAGTTGGGCAATGACATATGCTCTTATGACTATTACAACTGTCATAGAATCTGTCATACTGAGAAATCTCACAGCTGTAAGAGAATCTATCATAAATAGGCTATAAATAGCATATTCTCTTACAACATGTCATAACTCTCCTTGGGGCACCCAAAGATGCCTTCTTCCAAGATGCCTTGTGACACATGTCTTCACCTATCATAGAACCTTCTATTTTTGATTCTTACATGTCATAGAATCTATCATAACCATTTTGGTCAAGATTCATTTACACACTAGTCAAGATGCTGACACATGGCAGAAAACCTCTACCACACAAAAGGGACACCTATCTCCACATGGAGTGTGTTGACCATCCTAGTCATCTTACAAGTGGAGTGACAACTCATCATACCACTTCACACTAAATGACAAAACAAGATGTGCAACAAATTACAACATAGGCTAAGCAAATAAATTACCGAATCAAAATCCACAAATCCATGAATACAAACTAAATGTAGAGGTCATGTAGCATTACCACGATAGCATATGGAATACTCAAAAGTAACCCTCAAATATCTAAACACTCGCTTAACTACATCCCAATGTACCCATCTAGGCTTAGCCATAAATCAACTAAGGACTCCCACTGCTTGGGCAATATCTGGTCTTATGCAGACCATAGCATACATCAAACTTCCAACAACACTAGCATAAGGTGCTCTGCTCATGTCCTTCACCTCACTAGGAGATTTTGGACAATCATTAATAGACAACTTTGTCCCCAATGAAATAGGAACACACAATGGTCTACAATCTGTCATGGTGAACCTATCCAACACAGTCTTCACATACTTACTCTGGCTTAACCAAAGTTTTGTGTTAGCTCTGTCTCTTCTGATTTCCTTTCCCAGAATGTACCTGGTTGCCCCTAGATTTTTCATCTCAAACTGTGCTGACAACTGAGACTTCAAATCATAAATCATATTCTTACCATTCCCAATTAACAATATATCATCAACATACAATGCGATAATGAGAATGTGATTATTGTCAAACTTGTAATACACACAATGATTAGATTTCGATCTCAAAAATCCAATGGACAACACAAAGGCATCAAATTTCATATACCACATCCTAGCAGACTACTTCAAACCATACAAAGACTTTTTCAACTTTGTCCCCAATGAAATAGGAACACACAATGGTCTACAATCTGTCATGCTGAACCTATCCAACACAGTGTTCACATACTTACTCCGGCTTAACCAAAGTTTTCTGTTAGCTCTGTCTCTTCTGATTTCCTTTCCCAGAATGTACCTGGCTGCCCCTAGATTTTTCATCTCAAATAGTGCTAACAACTGAGACTTCAAATCATAAATCATATTCTTACCATTCCCAATTAACACCTATATCATCAACATACAATGCAATAATGAGAATGCGATTATTGTCAAACTTGTAATACACACAATGATTAGATTTCAATCTCAAAAATCCAATGGACAACACAAAGGCATCAAATTTCATATACCACATCCTAGGAGACTACTTCAAACCATACAAAGACTTTTTCAACTTTGTCCCCAATGAAATAGGAACACACAATGGTCTACAATTTGTCATGTTGAACCTATCCAACACAGTCTTCACATACTTACTCTGGCTTAACCAAAGTTTTGTGTTAGCTCTGTCTCTTCTAATTTCCATTCCCAAAATGTACCTGGCTGCCCCTAGATTTTTCATCTCAAACTATGCTGACAACTGAGAATTCAAATCATAAATCATATTCTTACCATTCCCAATTAACAACATATCGTCAACATACAATGCAATAATGAGAATGCGATTATTGTCAAACTTGTAATACACACAATGATTAGATTTTGATCTCAAAAATCCAGTGGACAACACAAAGGCATCAAATTTCATATACTACATCCTAGGAGACTACTTCAAACCATACAAAGACTTTTTCAACTTGTAAACCAAATTTTCTTTACCTTTCTCTATGTAATGCTCTAGCTATGACATGCAAATCTCTTCCTCCAAATCACCATGAAGGAAACTTGTCTTCACATCCATCTGCTCTACCTCCAAGTCATAAGCAGCTGCAAGAGATAACAAGAACTGAATGGATGTCATCTTTGCAACGAGAGATAAAATTTCACCATAATCAATTCCCTCCACTTGTGAGTACCCCTTCGCAACCAATCTAGCCTTGTACTTTTCAACACTACCATCTGCACCGAATTTCTTCTTGAACACCCATTTGCATCTAACAAGTTTCTGTCCTTTAGGCAAAGGCACCAAGTCCCATGTTTTATTCTTTTCCAAAGAAGTCATCTCATCTTCCATGGCCTCCTTCCAGGAACCTGCATCTTTCATGCCCATAGCCTCTATCATAGTTCTAGGCTCATCAGTGTTAGTAAATAAGGCAAAAGCACAAGAATCAAGTAATGAATAACCAAACCTATCAGGTTGCTTTCTTATTTGTGTAGACCTCCTCAATGGTTGAGGTTGAGGTTCTGCTTCTTCTTCTAAGATTTCTAAGCTACTAGAGCTCTCCTCATCATCATGTCTCATAGGGTTTGTTGGTTCAGTCTTCTCAGAGGTAGAAGGAAATTAAACCACATCTTTTTCTTTTCTGTCTGTTCTGGCTATAAAACAATGGAAGAAAGTGTTAGCTCTCTAAAGATAACACTTCTTCTATACAACACTTTTTCAACCACAAGATCCCAAAGCTTGTATCCTTTCACACCGACACCATAGCCAATAAAAATACACTTAACAGCCTTATTCTCCAATTTAGACCATTTCTCCCTAGGCACATATGCATATGCCTCACAACCAAAAACACGAAGATGTCTAACTGAAGGCTTCTTACCAGACCACACCTCCATAGGTGTCTTACCAACAAGAGCTGATGTAGGAGACTTGTTTACCAGGTAGCAAGCAGTGGCTACAACTTCAGCCCAAAACTTTTGTTCAAGGCTTGCTCCACTAAGCATACTCCTAGCCTTCTCCATCAGTGTCCTGTTCATCCTTTCTGCAACTCCATTTTGATGCGGGGTGTATGGAGTTGTCTTATATCTTTCAATCCCTTGCTCTTTATTGAACTTATCAAACTCCATCAAACAAAAATCACCACCATTATTAGTTCTCAAACACTTAATCATTTTACTAGTCTAATTTTCAGCAAAAACTTTAAACTCTTTAAATCGACTAAAGACTTCAGTCTTGCTCCTGATAAAATAAACCCATGTCCTTCTACTATAATCATCTATGAAAGATACAAAATATACAGATTTGGAAATCAAAGGAACATTAACATGACCAAACACATCAGAATGAATAAGATCCAATACACCAGAAGACTTGTGAGAAATAGAGTAAAACTAAACACGGTTGTGCTTTCCATATACACAATGTTCGCAAAAGTCAAATTCGAGATTACAATCATTTAACCCCTCAACAAGGTTTTTATTTTTTAGGGTTCTAAGACCCTTCTCACCAATGTGGCCATATCTCAAATGCCATAACATAGTCTTTTCAGCAGGAAGTTTAACTTCCAAAGCATGTGCACTACCATAAGAATGTGTTACAATAGATTTCTTCACTGCTTGTTCAGATGGTGGGGATGAAGTGACTACAGCTCTTTTCTTCGAGTTAGAAGAACTATTGCACTATGTAGTGTATGCCTCTAGCTAAAATAGAGTATCCCTTCAAGTACCCTTTGCAAGCACCATAGATCCTCTAGTCATCTTGCATCCATCCTTCGAAAAGACAACCTGCACACCTGCATCATTCAACATACTTACAAAAAATAGGTTCCGTGCCAAGCCTAAGATGTGCATAATCCTAGTGATCCCCTTCACTTGTCCATCAGGGAATCAGATTGAGACTCTTCCACGACCAACAATCTTCAGATGAGAATCATCACCCAGGTACACTCTTCCACCATCAAACTATTCATACTTCGTGAACTAGCTTCGATGCAAGGTCATGTGGAATGATGAACCAGAATCTATCAACCACACATCATCAGATGCATGGGTGGCTAGGGCTACGATGAAAGCATCACCATCATCTTGTGACTTATCAGAATCTAAATCTGGGGCATTCTTCTTTTTCTTTTTCTTTTCCTCTTTGTATTCCTTCTGGAAATGCCCAGATTTCCCACAATTCCAATAGAGAGCCTTGGACTTTCCAGGAGATTTGAATCTCCCACAGGATTTGGATCTGCCCTTTTCACCTTTCTTGTCCTTCTTCTTCCTTTTCTCTTTGGGTCTTCCATGAACCACAAGAGCATCTTTGGCCGACTCGATTGTCTTTCTCTGCACTTCTTCATATAACAGCGAAGATACTACATCATCCATCTTGAAGGTGGTGGTAGTGCTTCTGATAGCTATGACAGGATGATCCTGTGAATCTGGCAAAGAACAAAGCAGGATCATACATCGATCCTCCTCCATTTTCACACCCACGGATGTCAAATGTGCAACAAGCATGTTAAAATCATTCATATGATCCGCAACAGATCCTCCGTCTTCCATTTTTAGAGGAAACAACTTCTTTTTTAGAAAGAGCTTGTTCACCAAGGACTTGGCCTAATAAACAAATCCCATCTTCTTCCAAAGATCTTTCACAGTCTTCTCCTAATGGACATTCAATAGGACTGAGTCATCTAGATAGAGTCTTATGAGACCCTTATCCTTTTGATCTTTGAGGTCCCAATCATGTTGTGACATCGTTGTAGATTTTGTTCCATCAATGGTTTCCCATAGGTCACGATCAACAAGTAGATCTTCCAACTTGAGTTTCCACAACTCAAAATTTGTGCCATTGAACTTCTCCACCTCTACTCTTCCAGATGTGGTTACCATCTCCTTCCTGCAACAAGATACAAAATACTCTGCACAGACTCCCACTCAACCTAAGATTAGCTCAAAAAACCCCTACCCAGCAGCTAGAACCAAAACTGGCCAAGCTCTGATACCAAGTAAAAGGAAGCTAGGTGTACGAAAATTGCTTCCTACACTAATCTAAAGAGGAGAGAAGAGTGCAAATTTGTTTAATCCTTTACAATTACAGAATGTTAACAACAACAATGGAGATATTGCAGTAATACACATACACACAGAAATGAGATAGAAGAGAGAGACACAAGATATACGTGGGGAAAACCCTTATCGGGTGAAAAACTCCACACTCCAAAACCTGCACAATGTATTATCAAAACTGAAATGGTTTACAATACACTTGCAATGCAAGCTCTTAGGAGTCTTCGACACTTGTATCTAGAGACAAACCAATAGCATAATAGTACCTGTCAATCACATAATACATCTCCTCTCCAAAGCATCTATTTATATAGGTAATACAAGGCAAAAATGACTCTATCTTGAGATGGGCATCCAACATGGCCTCATGGCCCAAAACCCATGCCTATGGACACTTGTCCAACATTGTAGGATGTTCCTAACACTTGTCAAGTCACCCCATCCCAAAGAGGTCACCTATTCCCAAGTTGGGCAATGACAAATGCTCTTACGACTCTTACAACCGTCATAGAATCTGTCATACTGACATATCTTACAGTTGTAAGAGAATCTGTCATAAACAGGCTATAAATAGCATATTCTCTTACAACATGTCATAACTCTCCTTAGGGCACCCAAAGATGCCTTCTTCCAAGATGCCTTGTGACACATGTCTTCACTTGTCATATAACCTTATATTTTTTACTCTTACATGTCATAGAATCTGTCATAATTGTTTCAGTCAAGATTCACATACACACTAGTCAAGATGCTGACACATGGTAGAAAACCTCTACCACACAAAAGGGACGCCTATCTCCACATGGAGTGTGTTGACCATCCTAGTCATCTTACAAGTGGAGTGACAACTCATCATGCCACTTCATACTAAATGACAAAACAAGATGTGCAACAAATTACAACATAGGCTAAGTAAATAAATTACAATACAATAATAAATGCAAGGAATTACCAAGGTTGAGACACCTTAATTCCCAACAAAAAGTTGGAGAAAAGTGCCAGCAAATATAAGAAATATGTTGATGTGCATAGGAGGGAACAAGTGTTCCAAGTAGGAGACTCAGTTTTGGCACATTTAAGGAAAGAAAGGTTTCCACATGGAACATATAATAAATTGAAATTCAAAAAGGTAGGTCCGTGCAAAGTGTTGAGGAAGTTCTCATCTAATGCTTATGAGATTGAGTTACCAATAGGGATACACATATCACCTACTTTCAATGTTGCTAATCTATACAAATTCTATGAAGGGTAGACAAGTTTACAAGGGGGCACACATTCACATTCACCTGATGCACAAAGGTGGTTAGATCAGTTACCTAAAAACAAGATGGAAGAAGTAGATAATGTAATTGAATCTCAAGTGGTTAAGAAGACCAAAGAAAAGGGCTACATGGAGTATTTGGTCTGATGCGAGAATAGAGCTGTAGATGAAGATTCTTGGTTGAGTGCACTGTAGAGCTAGCCAAGTTTGGGATTCTAGTTGTAGACTTGTCAAAATGTTCATGAGTTTCCAACTCATTGAACATCTTAGTTACCCAGCATGTCTGATACAGGAGCATCCAGGTTCACAAGCAATCCTCATCAACCAAAAAGATTTGTCTTCCTTTCTTGCTTGTTTTTCTTTTTGTGTTTTGCTACAGGAGTTGATGATCCATTTCTAGAGAATTTTCCTAAAGATTTTGGCCAAGTGATGGCTTGATCTTGTAGAAGGTCCTAATGGGTATCTGCATTTCAAATTTGGAGAAAATTTGATGAAAATTGAGAAAGATATGTCTCAATAGAGTTTTGGCATGTCACAGGGTTTGCAACATTTTCAGTTGTCACAGGACTTGCACTAGTTTTGCTTGGCAATGGACATGTCTGATGAACCCTCAAACCCTCACCTCCTCTAATGATCCCTGTTTTACCTGATTTTTCACCTTAAGACCTTTGGATGATGTTTTATGCTAAATTCACACTTCACCAGATATGTCCACTAAACGTTAAAATCTCTACATATTTGGTGAGGTCAAGTTTTCCTTCTTTGCCAGTACTTTTGCTTGAGTCCACTGATAAAATCTCTTGCGCTAAAAAGCATGCACACCAGCCATATCTGTTGACCCTCCAAAACCTCGCATGTCCAGTGAAATGCCTTTCCCCCTCTTTACCTTTTAAATTGTCAAAGAGCCTTTTGCGCTGATTTCTCACTGCACCAGATATATCATTTGAACCCTAAAATCTCTGCATATCTGATGAAGCCACTTTCACCCACTTTATCTTATCATGATCGAAAGGCTCACTTCCCTTGCATCAACCAATATCTGGTGAAGCTCGATAATCTCACAAAGCACACAAAACTTACCAAAGTCAGTTTTAATCACATGTACAGTCAGTCCTAGAGCAAATGGAGGTCTGACACGTGTCATATTTACATGAAATTGGTGGCTGCCTCAAATGTCTATAAAATGGGTGGGTTCAACGCTTCTTAAATGGGGATTCTTCCAATATTGATCTCTCCAAGGTGGACCTCTCCATAGTATGTTTTGTAGCTTATGTTGGAAGATTTTATGGATTTTCATGGAAGAGCTAGGGTTAGCTTGATCTGCACACCAAATTGATTATAAGCCTTCGGTAAGGGCATGTGTGAAGCCCATCGCACTCATGTTGCAATCCTTTTGTTGCATATGAATAAAGAATCATTTGTTTTGTTGTGAGTTAATAATTTTTGTTGCTTGGTCGAGTAGTTTGGCAAAGCCTCTGGATCTTGACCTGCATCAACAAGTCTCCCCATACAAGGGGGAAAGGGTGTAAATATATTAAGCATAGGTTCTTCAAAGACCTCAAAGAATGTCAATTCAGACCTTCACAAAAATCATAAAAATTAGAAAAATTTAAAAAAAACCTAAAAAATTGTAAAACATCAAAAATCCCTAAAAAATTCAAATATGTTCTCCAAAATTTGTAATAAAAGGAGAATCTATTCTTCTCCTCTCTAGCTTAACATGTCTTTTACTTCCATTGTTGCTTTTATGCATCTTCCGTACTATCATTTTACATGCTTTCATCCCTACAAGTCTCCTCAACAAAAGTAAACAACTAGGTGAACTCACAAATCTATGGTATGTTTGGTCATTTCAGTTTTCATTGTTTATCTTGATACATTTAAAATATTGAACTAATGCTAGTTATTTCATGTACAATTGCAAGAAATCGACAATAGGTAAGGCCTATTTCGAGAACGGTACCTACCCTTAATGTAGACTACCATCCCCAAGGGGGCAAATACCTAAGCACCAAAATCACTCACAACCTCCAGGAGGACCCCATGATGACTCATAATCCTTGTCATGTACATGTAAGCATGAAATTACACCCTCTCAGTAGTGATTTTCTTGGAAACATATGGGTTTTCACTTCTCTTTTTGTTTCCCCTTTGTTGTACTAACCTTTCCCCCATTTTCAACACTTTTGAAACTTGTCAATTTTCACTTTCTATGCTTGCGACTTCATCCCTAAGCCTTTTATTCATCTATTTGTTATAAAGTGAGCTTTCCCATCCATTCTTTCTTCCCCACCCTTCCAACTCACTTTCCAATTTGCTACTAAACTTTTTAGGGCCTACGAGACCGATAGGATACCCTAATAAAAATGGTCTAAAAGTATAATTTTGTGACACTTTCAAGAAGAACTAATGGCACCATTGTGTAGCTCTCGAAAAATCATGCATTTTTAAAAAAATGACACCCAAAAGGAGTCTATATGTGCCTAAATGAGCTCTCGAAAGTTCTATGACCTATTCAGAAAAACTATTTCAGGGTCACCCCCGAGTGACCGAGGGTCACCCTTGGGTGATTTAGACTGATAAAAGGGGCGACCCACCTCATATGCATCATTTTGACTTGTTTCTGGAGGTTGATGGCTTCCTTAGCCATCCAAAATCATTGTCCAACTATCAATTTTCACTCAGACCCCTTCCTTTCCAGATCTCCCCCTATTATTTCCATATCTCCCTTGGGCAACTCAAGGTCTCCCCTGGGTGATTTGGACTAGCAAAAGGGGTGACCCATGGGCAACCCTGTCGTCTTTTCTAACCGCGGAAAAACTCAAGTTGTAGAGGCAAAAAAGCTCTATTTTGACATGTTTTTCTTCCTGTTTGCATGAGTTTTTAGCCTAAACATAGAGTTAACTATTCCAAGCCTTCAAGCATGCATAATTAACTCCATTTGATCTATACTTGTCACCTCCTATACTCTTGATGACTCAATTTTTGCTTCTGTGATAAGCTATCAAAGCTTGTTCACTCTCTAATCAATCCAATTCTCTATCCAATCAACCTTGTTAACTCTTCAATCAAATTGAGTTAACTTCTCAATTAATTCTACCTTTCATGAACTCTTCCAAGCTATAAATACCCCTCCCCTCTTCATTATTTTCCAGGTTGGAGAATGCTCTCATCTTCTTCACAAGTTTTTTCAAGCTTCTTCATAGGCCCTTGAGCCTCTTTGTCTCTTTCTTTAGTTTTTCAAAGCTTCAAAGCTTTGATGTCTTTAGTTCTCCAAAGCTTTCATTAGTTTTCTAAAGCTTTCATTAGTTTTCTAAAGCTTTCATTAGTTTTCATTATTGCATAGCTTCAAAGCTCCCCCTTTTGGGAGGTAATTTCATTTGTTCATCTAGTCTTTGAAGTTTTTTTCTCTCCACATAGCATCCATATGCTCATACAGGACTTACGATCCTTTTATTTCATTGTTGTTTCATCTAAGCTTTGCTAAAAGCTTCTTGTCACGTCAATATGCTACCCGTTTGCAAGCCACAGTGCTCATTAGCTCATGTTTCAAGATTTCTAAAGCTCTCTTACATTCCTTCCCTAATGTTGCCAAGAGTAGATCCCCATTGTTGTAAGAGGATGAAGAGGTTGCCGACAAAAGGATTCTTAAGGGTAGTGGAGGCTCATGTGTCTCATATTCCAAAGTCTTTAGTTCTTTTTTTCATTTTGATAGTAATTAGCTAATATTAAAATTGCTCTTGGGAATAGTAATTAGATGTTGCAATTTCCTTGATAGGATAGAAAAGTTATTTTGTTAGATTAGTTTGCTTCAAGTACTTTTCATCATTAGTTTAGTTTATTTTAAAACAATTTCATTTCTTAGAGTAATTAGATCCAAAATATTGAGAAAATCCAAAAAAAACATAGATCAGATTGTATTAGGTAAACCCATTCTAGATTGCATACACATTTCAAAATTCTAGATTAAAAAACACTTTCCTTTCATAAAATTTCAAAAAACACAAAAATATTGTCTTCCATTCATATAGGTTACATACATTAAAAAAAACCAAAAAAAAAAAAAAACAGCAAAAACACTAGCATCACAAGAAGATTGCAAACCCTTGATTTCATCACGAGGTCAGTATTAGTCAAACCCTCAATTTCGTCACAAGGTCAACATTGGTCAACACTAGTCAACCAATGCAAAGAAAAGCATGTTAAACCTTAGGTCATAAACCCTAAGTCAAATTGAGGTCAACCCCAACCAACTCTCTCTTGGTTTGGGCTCACGAATGTGCCCTAGACTTAGAGGTTAGTGGGTGAGGGGAAGAAATTGAGATACACCCAAGGCCACAACATGATCAATTGACGATCCAAGAACAATAACATAGGTTGAGATTACTCCAAACACAAGTCATCATCCAATGATTTGAAGAGAAACTCCAACTTAACAGAAGCATAAACGAGAGCAATCGTCAACCAACTCAAGGTTGGAATCTTCAAAATCCAAATAGGAGAACAGTAACTAGTGACCCTTAAGGTTATATAGTTATTTTAGCTAAAACGGTCACAAAGCACCATATTAGAATCAATACTCAAGAAAGGCCCTAGGATTGGCCGACCACTCTCCACAAAGTCCAACTCTCAAGCATGCCGGACCGCCCCCATGTCTCGCCTCCTCTCAACTGGCTACTTCTATGAGAGCAAGAGAGACATGGAGGTTCATCTCGAGGAAAGGAGAGGGGTCCATGTGCTCGCCAAAACTGAATCAATCGCCCCGAGCTACCAAATCATGTTTCTGAGTGTACAATAACCTATACATAAACATTAAAAAATTATAAGAAAAATCATAAGATTGCTTAAGACTACAAATCTATCTTCTATTAGCAACACCGTTCACAATGAAGATGTATTAACAAAAAAAAATTACCAATATTTTAGGAATGTGCAAGCTATCGTATTGCTAATTCTATAGTATAAAGATTGAGTGGCTTGTGATTGATGGGTTTGTTATAGAACCATTGTTATAGGTTCCTTTTAACTCATCTTGACTATGTATCTCTCTTATATAATATATTGTTTCATTTTTTTTTGCTCCTCTATTATGCTCATGTTATGGACTAGTTTTTTCAGTCCCTTCTTGTATCTGATAGACTACGATCGTACACCAAAATAATAAGCAACTTTGCCTTTCGCAATTATACATAAAACCACCGCTACAGTCTTCTTAAGGCAACATATCTGGGTTTACCCTTCCTAGGCAAACAATGCACGGCTAAGCCATCACGGACAATACCAAATACGAGATCCCTTTTCTTTAACGTATCAATTTCAAATTCCAAAATGATCCTGCGCAGGCGTCAGGCCCACTTTGCCGTGTAACAATCCAATTCCCATAGTCAGGTAACCCTCAGACTCTCACACTGATTTCGTCCGGTCTACTGTCAAAGTGTGAACGCACGGTCCTCGGATAAAGCGGAGTGATGTGCGGTTGGGTTCCCTCCCAGGGTCCCAAAGACCGGCTAACGAAGGAGGTTTCTAGAAGAGATTGGCCCGGCATGTGCAAGCCCGTCTATTTTTCCGTGCCGTGTCCATGACTGCCAGCCTAGCACGCCAGTCGCGACGAAAGCGGACTTAGGGCCGTGGCTGTGGTGAATTCGGGTCTTTGTCTTTTGTGTAGGGTAAGGGCATGAGAGAGTTGAAGTTGTAGGGAAAGGGCTAAGTTTGTGGCGTAGGTGAGTTGAATATGTGGCCGTTTGGGCGGGGCAGCTGTTTGCCTGGTCGGAGCCGAAGCAGAACAACTGTGTTGATTGCCCCGGCCATTCCTTCCTCAAGATCGCTGGCACTGCGGATTTCGTTACTCGTTCCGCCTCGACTACGAGGCGCCCCGTTTGTTAGGGTATATGGATACTTGTGCTGGAAGCTTCTCGTCCGTACTTTATTCAGATCGGCTGCTCCTCTTCCTTCTCACAGAACCCTCGCCTTTCGCTTGCAGAGGCTCGTTTTGGCTCCTGGTAAGTTTATTCTGTTAAATTGCTACTGGCGGCGATCGTGAATCGTCATCTTCAATCATTGGCTTGTAGAAGATGTGCAAGGGCTGTATTTAGTTATATTTGTAGGCTATGGTTATCTGTTCCAGTTACTTTGTTGTTTCTGCCACGACATGTTGCCGCTTGCAAAACCATTGTAATAGAAGTTTATCAAATCTGACTGAAACTGCATCGTCTGGTAGACCAGTTTTTGAGCTAGTTTAAAGAATTTGATTCCTTGAGTTCAAGTCAGTGGGTTCCTCTTTCTTTCATATTAGTTCAAGCTTTTTTATTTGAATCGTTTTTGGGAGTTTTGTTTATCCCCATTTATGGTATTATTTTTGTTTGAACAATATAGGACAAATATTTACCACTATTTATTGTGGATGAGGTGTAAAATTGTTGTTGGTTGTTTGACCATTGAAATGGAAGATACTTAAGTAGAGCCTTTATGAACTGCGATTCCATGTCCCTGTTGGGGTTAATTTAGATGATTGTCTCAAAAAAAAAAGTCAATCCAGAGATTTTGATTTTGATGTATTATGGTCATCTTTTCATGTTTATAATCGCTCTATTTAAGCATCATCCATTTTAATGGTCAAATAATCAATAGCAATAATCATGCCCATTGTACATCATAAATCACACTTAATAAACAACATTAAAGCATACAACCATGGACAGGTTCTAACCATACTTACATCAACTCCATTGATTTGAAATGTCTGCTTTAAAATTTAGATAGTTACATCTGTTCTTCACATATTTACAAGGAGGAGAAACGCAACGATTGAATTCATAAGCAAAACTATTGTGCTTATGTCATAGCCGATTGTAATTAAATCAATTGTTTAACGAAATGCATTACTTTGTAAGCCACAATGAGTGTTTAAATAAATATTTAAAAGATTTATTATACGTATAATAATAAAAATTATATAATTAACAATTTTTTATTTTTTTTAAAGTTAGAAGAAGTTGGGTTATTCTTAAATATCATCTATTTCAATAGTCAAAGGTCAATTTTGACCAATTAAAATAAGATAAATATTTACCACTTTTTATTGTGAGTGAAGTGTAAAATTGCTATTGAGTGTTTGACCATTAAAATGGATGATATTTAAATAGAATGGAAAAGTTGATCAAAAAATAGTTACACAACATTTTAAAAAAAAAATGCAAGTGAAGAAGAAAAATAATAATAAAAAAGAGTTAGTACAAAATTTAATAATTATATTAAAATATTATTAATGCCCTTCAAATCAATAAAAGAGAAGAGGATATGCCCATAGTTTAATATAGAATTCGACATTACCTTCGAAACTTTGAAGATTGTAATAATAAACACAAATTATCGCAGACAAGTAAGATATTCATATATAAATTGTATTGATAGTTTTTAATTTTTTAAAGTCTTCCTTTAAAAAAAAATCTAAACGTATTTTTCAATAAATAGTTAAATATTATAGTGAAATATTATGATGAATTATTAGGATATATATATATATATATATATATATATATATATATATATATATATATATATATATATATATATGTTTGAAAATTAAATTATTATTTTTATTTATTTATAATTATTTATTTGTATTTTATGTTTTTTTTATGGACTAATTATAAATAATTGGAAATTCTTATTTGCAATTGTATTTTCACTATTATATATTAATATACATTAATGTTTTAAATTAAAATGGTATAAAATTAAATGACTACTTTAAGGTTTTCATTTATTTATTTATTTAATAATATTTATATACCTCTAATATTTGAGTTCAAGTAAAAGAAAGAAATACTTTTAAATTTTCATAATTAAAAATCTAAATAAATTTATAAAATTATCAATTACTATTTATAAGAAGGGTAATCACCAAAACTAAACTAATTTTACATACTTTAAATGTTAAAGGGGTTGTGATCAAGTGGTAGTGCCACTTGGTTCTCATATTGAAGATCAAGGTTTAAATCTCATTAAGTGATATCTTAGCACCAATAGGCATGTTGAAGTGGTAGTCCCACTCTAACAACTAATCAAAAGACAAAACATATTTGTACTTCTTTTAATTTTTTTTTAAAGTGGTAGTCCCACTCTAGGTAATTTAGGAAAAGATAAAACATGTTGGTAGTTTTTTGGCGCACTGGAGTCCCACGCAACTAATCAAAAGACAAAACATGTTTGTATTTTTTTAAAAGTGGTAGTCCCACTCTAGGTAATTGAGAAAAAGACAAAACATGTTGATACTTTTTTGGTGCAGTAGAGTCCCATGTAACTAATCTAAAAACATTACATGCCTTCAAGGCTAGTGCATATTAAGTTGACTTTGAAGGCGTTACTAGAAGAGAGCCTCCATATTTGAGTTCTAACCTCTTTCTCATAGACAAAACATGTGGTAGTCCCACTCTAGGTATAGTCCCACTCTAGGTAATTTAGTAAAAGATAAAACATGTTGGTAGTCTTTCTCATAGACAAAACATGTGGTAGTCCCACTCTAGGTAATTTAGTAAAAGATAAAACATGTTGGTAGTTTTTTGGTGCACTGGAGTCCCAGGCAACTAATTAAAAGACAAAACATGTTTGTACTTTTTTTTAAAGTGGTAGTCCCACTCTAGGTAATTGAGAAAAAGACAAAACATGTTGATACTTTTTTGGTGTAGTAGAGTCCCACGTAACTAATCTAAAAACAACTCTACATGCTTTCAAGGCTAGTGCATATTAAGCCCCTACATTGACTTTGAAAGAACATCTCCAATTTCAAAGAATTGAAGGCATTACTAGAAGAGAGCCTCCATATTTAAGTTCTACCCTCTTTCTCATAGACAAAACATGTTTATAATTTTTTGGTGCACTAGAGTCCCACATTCACAATCCTTAATAGATCATTTTTACTCTAAATCCCACAGCGTTTGTGGTGAACTCTAAATGTCCTAAAATGACTTTAGCTTTACTCCCTTTGCAAAACTTATTGTTAGTAGTTTAATATTAAACGCAAGCAAGCACACTGGAAGTATAATAAATGCTCTATTTTGAAAGAGGGGTAGTTGTGGACACATGATTGAAACACCAATTTTTAATAAGTATGCCATAAGATATAACAAATGAGAGAGTGACTATTTCAGAGGTTCACTATACATTGTGGATGGTATATCCCCAATGCTTTGGGGATGACCATTGACACTAAATTGTGAACAACATATTAATTATTTATATGGGAAATCACTCCAGAAATAGACAACTAACACATTAACTAAAACATACCCGTTATTTAAATCTTTCCAACCATTAATACATCCATACCACTAGATAAACACATAATGCTCTATATGCCCCAATAATGTATCGTTAATTCCAGATAGCCAAAGCCAAACCACACGAGCTCTCATAAGTATTTCTTATGAATAAATAGAAAGGGTCAGATCTATTCGCTCCTAAGTTTGCAGAGATATGTCAACAAAGAATGATGAGAGGGTTAGACCCTTGGCCTTGGATGCCCAAGTACAATCACATTGGTCCGTCTTTCAAACAAACTGCCATAAGACGACAAAAAGTCGAGCATCATGATCCGGAGCTGATACTCGCGAATCGAGATTCAGAAGACATTTTTGTCCCTTGCTCATCCACTTAGCGAATCCCTCTTCGGAAGGTCTTTTTCAAAAGTGCCTGGTTAATGTCCGGAAGGTCAGTTATTTGGGCCCTTCAGCGTTTGTGCTGAGAGTGTTTTGTCTTACAATAATTCAGTAAGCGCGAGAAACTTGTGTAATGAATCCATATGCTCAATTAAATTTTGTCGATATTTCTTGTGCGCACAATTCGAATCTCTATAACTTTGCTAAAAATATCCCCGTCAGGACTGTACTTCCCGACTTCCAAGGTTCACTTCTGTGGTGAACTCTAAATGTCCTCAAAAGACCCTTGGGCAACGAACAACCCTTCGTTTGTTCAAAAGATCCTCTAGGCTCTAGCGAACAAATATGGTAAGACCAGCTAGCAGGTCATGTACAGAGGCTCCTATACGACAGACAGTACGCTGAGCCAGACTTAAGTGCTGTCTTCTTTAAGAATGTGAAAACCGTGTGCGGCGCGGCTTGCGGTGAGGACGACAACACACAGCTTATATATGTCGACACGCCTTCAAGTTCAGACTGTGCGAGTGCAGAGGTGGGAAGCGATAAGTCTGGAGAACAGGAAACGGAAAATGTGTCGCATTAAGGCGGGCGGCTGTATGCCTCGTCTTCGCCGGAGCAGAACAAGGGTATTAATTGCCTCGGCTCTAGCGTTTCCAAGGACGAGGGAGTCGCGGAACTCTAGAGTCGTTCCACGTCGGTTACAAGGATTCCCGTTCGTTAGGGTTTATGGCTACTTGTGCTGGAGGCTTTTCTTTCTCCGAAGGATTCGCAGATCGAATGCTACTCTTTCTCCACACAGAGGGCTCGCCATGCGATTACAGAACCTCTTTTTGGCTCCCACTAAGTGCATTATCTTAAATTGCTACAAGGAATGATGGTGAATGTCATTAGTGTCTCTTATTATTATGTCGTGCGTACCTGAATTGTTCTGTTATCCACAGGAGGGATTCGCCGGCTGTAATCTGCAACTCTGCGAAGTATTATAAGCAAAGTTCTGTTAATGCACCAGGCTCCTGCAACATCTGACGGAAAGAAGTGACTCTGTGCTTAATATATTTGCTGGTTTTCTGCTAATGGTTCCGTTCTTTCTTTCGTATTTCTTTTATCCAATTAGATTAGGGTTTGTAATAAATATATTATCGCCTTCCAAAGAAAATGTTTTGGACCTGCAACGTTTTCACCTGTGGCCAGACCTTCTGCCTGCAGTGCAGACCCATAGCAATCGTGCGGTTTGTATCTTGTAATTAATCTGTACAGTTTCTCACCAATGAAAACAAATTATTCTCATGTGCAATGTTTAATCTGTGAAGATGACAGTTTCTTAGCAAATAATATTTAGAAAATTATTTTACTTATGTTTTATTGGCTCACATTTTGGGGTCATATTGTCTACATTAGGTTGTTCAAGGTGACCAGACCTTACTAGTTCCTGCCTGCAGTGCAGACCCATAGCAATCGTGCGGCTTGTATCTTGTAATTAATCTGTACAGTTTCTAACCGATGAAAATAAATTATTCTCACGTGCAATGTTTAACTGTGAAGATGACATTTTTTTTTAGCAAACAATAGAAAATTATTTTACTTATGTTTTATTGCCTCACTTTTGGGGTCATATTGTTTACAGTAGGTTGTTCAAGGTGAAAATTGATCTTGGGTTTAAGGTTTGTTGATTTTTTTTGAGACAAGAAATTGTATTGTATTGGTTTTAAATATTATAGATGGTTGAGTTTTAAAAATTACTAATATTTTAAAAATAAATGTTTTGTTTGACCTTTGAAATAGGTGAAGAGGAGGCTTGTCAACACATTTTAGATAGAATGGTTGGCTATGTCTTGACTATCAAGAAAAGGTGAATGCAACATGTGGCCTTGCATGAAGAGTATGTAGACACCTATACAAGATTGTGTACGACTTTCGCGGTTAAGATTCTTAATCTTCTTGTTCTACTTCTATGATGTCTTTTGGCACCACTTATTGAAAGTTTTTAGACTTTGATAAATCCAACTTCTCCTTTATAGTGTCTTTTAAAACCACCTTGGTTGGAATATCTAATCTCACTTCTAACAGGCTTTTCTTTCATCTCAAGATATTGAAAAACATTCTCTTATTAATTGTAAATCTCATTTCTTCTCAAAATGGTTAGCATATTTATGTAACTCATATTTACATTCCTTTAACTTGTTGAAGGAACCAAGTTGGTTTCAAATTTTGTAATATTTAATATTTTCTTTAAGAATTCTCTAGAAAGAAGAAAAGTGAAGAAGATCTCTATATATGTAATAGTCTCATTTATAATGTGTGTGAAGCAAGAGAGTGTCATTATGCTACAACATTTTCATTAGTAAATTTTTTGTTTTGTGTATATCTTCTCTTGTGTGGTTTATATCTTCATATAGTAGTAATTCAAGTCTTTGTTTATTGCCACACATACCTTTCTATAAAGACTCTAATTTAGAAACCCTCCATCCAACTACCATCCTTTAGAAAATTTTGAATAGAAATAATTTCCATTCAAGTTTGAATATCCCTTACCATCTAGATGCAGGCCAGTTTGTGAAATTCAAAACCCATGCAAGGGAGAGAGGTGAATTTTGTTGGAGAATCTTGAATCTTTGTCCACTGCATCTTGCAACCCCATCTTGAATTTATCTGACACATGTAAAACCTCCCTAGAGCCTTAGTAGTTAGTTCCTTATCCCTAGAAAGTGAGAGCACATTACTTGCCAAAGTTGAAATAGTCTCCAAATTCACATGATGTCGAGTTGCATCCTTGATGCAATCATGTCCAAGAATTTCCTTAATGGTGGTTTTTACATCGCCCTCTTGGAAAAAGAATACCTTGCAAATTCTAACTAGTACATGAAATTTCTCCAATAAATGCCATCTGGTACACTCTAGAACCCAACCTCATCACCTCCTCGATTGACAAGTTGCACTAAAAGATCCAAATGCATAAGCCCATGCCATTTTGTTTGAGTTTAAAAATCTAAAAAAAATGTTTACATAGCTCCATGATAGATTCTACTGCAAGCACCATGGTCATGCCCATGAGCACTATTGATGCATTAAGACTGACCTATCAACCAATGGAGAAGGGAATCATACGATTAGATGGGAAGAGAGTCCAAACCATATGGATTCTTAAGGACTTCCCCTTACCTTGCATGCTTGCCTAAGTGTCACCATTCCTCAAGACAACATTATCATTGATATCCCTTCGGTCTTCAATGTTTGTTTATCAAGAGACTTTATAGCTAAGATATGAGGATATCTTTCTCTTCATTGGTCCCACCTAGTTTTTAGGACCAAGTATCACTCAAAGATGAAAATCTTCTCAAAGCCTATATCTAAAAGAACATATCAGTCATGAAGGGCTAACCAACATTGAACCCCCACGTACCATGTTCACTAGAGAAGAAAAGTTCTTGTCTAATCTAGAGATTATAGAAGATGAAGAAGCTTAGCCTACACATTTGACAAATCAAATGAATGCCTAGGTGATGGAAAGTGTAAAATGGGACCCCTACAGTAACTATGATTCTACTAGTTTTGGGACATGTCTTATATGAGGAAGTTCAGATCATCCTTGAGGTGAATGTCCTAGAGATTTTAGCTACAAAGAAGGAGAAAGACACTTCAAATTTGTGGAAGTTATACTTCAGTGCTACTACATGCAACAACTCAGGTGTTGGTGTTTGTTTGATCTCTATTGAAGAGAAGAAAGTTCTCTAAGCATTTTGCTTCTAGTTTAGTTGCACCAATAACAAAGCTAAATATAATTCATTGGTAGACAAACTCACTCTTGCCAACAGAAAGAATATTTAAAGCAACTGCAAGTGTTCAGAGATTTCAATCTTGTTATCAACCCAATCAAGGGAGTTGCTAGTACAAAGATGTCTAGATGAGGTCTTATCGTCAAAGATATGGGATCTCTTTGAATTTTTTTAAGAACTAAACTTTTAGTTATTTATGAGATCCCAAAACATGGAATCAGATTGAATGGCTACCATCATATCCCAATTTGATCTAAAAAAGATCTCTTGTGTAAGAAAGAACATGTCAAGTTGATCATTCGGCCTATAATTCTAGATGATGAGGATCATTGTGAAGTATTCAAAAGTGATGTTGGTATTTTTCCCAGACTGGATACTTATTCCTAGTTATCCCTACAAGGTAGCCATCATTGATCAATAGGATTTATGGGCCAGGGGCCAACAGTACAGGAGATAGACTCTATAAATATCTCCTCTTCTTCTTTAGGCTCTGCAGAACCAAGGGGGTATTCCCTATTCAACATCTATGAGATATGCTTGTGGATTGACTAGGATGTTGATACAAAGCAGATAAATCCTCCTTTATACAGACCAAAACTGTGGGATAAGAGCAAAGGGGCTAGCTTTGGGCTTATGTTCAGTTGTGAATCAAAGGATTTTAGTGCTAAACTACTTCTAAAGTCCTAATGGTTTGATTTAAAGTTTAAGTTTGATTTTATGTTTGGATGCAAAACTGAGACCTTGGGTTGCAACCTCAATACAAGACTGGATTGGTGCCTATCCAGGGCTCGGAGTCAATAGACATACACATGTGAATGGGCAGCATGAACATATACCAAAGACTGGATATCAAAGGGATTTTTAGTATCTACCTTACAGATACTTCCCAAAATAGAGTATCCTGTTATCTCTACTTACTGATATCCCTATTGCAATGTCTTCTTCCCAACACTTGATCTGAAAGGTTTAATTTACTCCTTAAGCAGAAGTAAGAAATCAAGCATTCAACACAACAAACCTATATTCTAGAATCATAAATATCCCTTAAATGCTTAGATTCATAAGAAGAACACACTCAATTTGGAGACAGATAACAGAACACATGCAATATAGCATTACACATTTAAATCAACATGATATCAGTAGATTTATGCAGAAAAACATACAACATGATACTCATAAACTCACAAGATAGCCAAGACAGAGCCACCAATGAAGTCGTATCTTATTACATCACCAAAATTTTTGTCCAGTTTTCAACAACCAATGAATGACATAGTTTTCCCCTTATATAACCAAACTGTACATCTAGCAAATTAATTATATGACAAGTCAAAAATCTTGCCAGGTACATTGTACCAGAAATGGCACCCAAAATATTGAAGGCCGCCAAGGAAAACAGAGGGGAGGGCAGGTGAGCTCGGGATCTACACCGCCCTTCAAAGATTTTTTTCATAAACCTGGTAGTTGGCTGTTCAACCATCAGCCCATACCTCTGTATGTTGCCATTAATGGCTCAACTACCTGTAGCCTCCCTTGGAAATCACAACAGCACACCCATGGAGTTTTCCTGCTCAAAAATGACTGCAGACACAAGGAAAATCCATCGCTGAAGGTTTAAAACCTGACCGTCGATCTGTATTCCACCGCTGAGATCAATGGTCCCAAAATATGCATGAAAAGTCACCAACCAGTGATATCGTGCCACGTAGGCACTACAAATTTCTATCGCTGACTTTCACCTTCTCCATTTTGCCATTTCATCCTTGTATATGCAAAAATGGATGCATATACAATCGCCACTATTTTCCCTTTCAAAATCCCTTGTATACTGTCGAACGGATATACATGCAACAACCTAATATACAAGGCAGACCCCATGCTAGTTTAGAATAAATTGAAAAACAAATCGGGTCCGGTTTGCATCTCTTTCCTTTGTATATCCATGATATACAACATACACATATATACAAGTCGCGGACTTCAAATCATTATGCACCAGAATGTACCTCCTTTTGAAGTCCAGCTTGTATCCTTTTCAATGCACACCAGGTTGTATATTAGCATATACAAGCGCTTTATACAACCCACGGACCTCAAGTTATTACTTGCTGCATTTAATTCTTTCTTGGCGTCCGGGTTGTATGTCTTTGTTGGTATATCAGCTTGTATGTGCAAACATATAAGCGAATGCACATACAACTGGTGGGCCCCAATTTTGACATTGACCGCCGCTGACCTGTTTGTATATTTTCCCTATACATTTCCAAATGTATATCACATATACCTTCTTCTTTGTATATGAGATACAAAGTCCTTTGCATGTGAGGCAGACCCCACTAAATGTATATCGGCCCCTGCATATTTTTCCTTGCACATGACCCTTGTATCTAACCATTGTATGCCAGAACATACAAACCAAATATACATGCAGACTCGATATACAAACCAAGAATATTCTAGAAATCTACGAAAGATTACCACTTTGTATATGCACATTCCTTAGCCCGATATGCATCTAAAATGCATACAACTCAATTCTTTACATTTTTTGGAGGCCGATAAAGATTTCACAAGCCTACCAACATACTATTCACCTTTGCATATACAAAATTTAGCATTCTTCTCAAGTGCGACAGGAAAAAGCAGTAAAACAACGCATGTAGGTTGAGGAACAATTCAAACTAAGGCACTAAGGGTTTGAAGGGATAAACACAGGAGTTTGCAAACTCAACTTCAGAACCTTAATCCTAGGTGAATACCACCAGTGGTTCTGACTGGGGATGTGCAGACACAAGATTGTAGTGAGAACCAAGCTACTCCGAAGCAGAGCAGTCAAAACACAAAACTCAAAACACGACCGACTATACAAGGCATGTACAAAACATTTACATCTAGTTTATAGTGTGCACAAAAGGTACTTGTCTTATGAGAAAAAAGCTTTAAGGAACTAACCGTGCACAAGCAACTCCAGTAGCTCACCACTTACGGCATGGAGAAAGTAGGAGTCCTCTCCATGAGTGTCGCAAATTTGGTACAGGCCCATCCATAAGGGCTCAAACTTACCATGTTTGCCTTTATCCTGGCTCCTTGCATTCCATATAAGGACCATATCACCTATCTAAAACTTTCTTTCTGTAGCCCTTTTATCAAACATATATTTCACCTTTTGCTATCTCTTGATGTTTGTTTCTTGTGCCCCCCTTCTCATTTCATCTAGTGCAACCAGCTGATTTATTCTTTCAGTCATCGAGTCCTCAATCTTCTCTTCATTTTCTTGTATGAATTTGTACACTGGCAAAAGATTGTTGATAGGTAGTTTAGCTACTGCACCATATACTAATTCGAAAGGTGACCTCTCGACTGCTCTTTTCACTGTCACCCTGTCAGCCCATAATGCGAACTTCAGCTTTGAATCCCAAGCCCTTTTGTTCTTACCTACCATCCTTTTGACAATTTTCATGAGGCTTTTGTTGCTTGACTTTGCTTGACCATTTCCATGTGGATGATACGGTGATGCATGTAACAAATTAATTCCATAAGCATTGCAAAAATTAGTAAACTCACCAGACCTAAAGCACATAGCATTGTCTGTGACCAATTTGGCTGGTACTCCAAATCTAATAATAATATTTTCTAGAATAAAATCCATCACCACTTTTCTTGTAGCTTTTTTAGTTGGGATGGCCTCAATCCATTTAGTGAAGTAATCAATGGAAACAAGAATCCAACTATGTCCTCCACTAGATTTTTCTGAGATTTCCCCTATAAAATCAATCCCCCATTGCTGAAATGGAGCTTCTACGGTTACAGTCATAAGGGGCAATGCACCTTCATATTTCAGCTTTCCTGAGAACCTTTGGCAAGATTCACATTTTCTTACCATTTTGTGTGTATTTGAGAAGAGAGTTGGTCACCAATAGCTTGCTCTGAGAATTTTGTGGGTTGTTGTTTGGGTAGTATAATGTCCACCACACACTCCATCGTGCATGTCACTTAAAATATCCATAGCTTGATCCTCATTCACACATCTGAGCAGCACACCGTCAGGACTTTTCCAATACATTTCTCCTTGAACAATGATGTATTTAACAGTATGTAGCTTCAAGGTCCTCTTCTAATTGTCATTGAGGTGGGAAGGGTAGTTCAAATTCTGCAAATAATGCACAATGTCTTTATACCACTCAGAATCTGACATATTTATAACATCATTATACACTAAATTCACTTGGCATGCATCTAGATTTGACTGTGTCATCAGTTTTGTCAAACCTTGTCCTCTTAACAACCTTGTAATTTGTATTTCAATGTTGAACTCCTGCAATTTGTTTATCCATCTGCATCTTCTTCCAGTTACCTCCTGCTGTGTGAAGATATCCTTGACTACTGCATGAGGCACATATGCAACTATCTGAGAACCTACCAAATACGTCATGAAGCTCTTAACTGCTCTAACCAATGCATATGCCTGCTTCTCCATGATGTCATACTTCAACTTAGCAGCTTGCGATGACCTGCTAAAGAAAGCTATAGGTTGTTCAAAACCTTTTGCATTTTTCTGCAATAAGCATGCAGCAATGGTATGGAAAGAAGCAAATGAGAACAAATGAAATGGCTTATAAAAATCAAGAGATTTTAGCATAGGAGCCATGTTTATAGCTTCTTTGATGTTTTGAAATGACTTAGTTCCTTCATCCTCCCATTTGACAGTTGCACCTTTCTTCAACATTTTAGAGATATCTTTTGTGGTCTCTGCAAAGTTAGGAACAAATCTTCTAACAAAATTAATCTATCCAAAGAAGGACTGAACACCTTTCATTGTTTTAGGGATCTAAATTTTGTCAATTGCATCCACCCTTTCAGGATCAATCCTGACTCCATCCTTGGAAACAATGTGTCCAAGCAATTTTCCTTCCACCTCCCCAAAAGCACATTTCTTTGGGTTGAGTGAGATGCCATATTCTAATGCTCTAATAAAGATTTGTTCTATGTGCATGCAATGTTGCACTTCCTTTTTGAATAAGCTATCAAATCATCCTGATACACAGCCAAGATTGAGTCAATTAATCCTGCAAAAGCAACATCCATAGCCCTCTGAAATGTGGCACCTACATTTGTCAACCCAAAAGGCATTCTCACATATACATAGGTTCCCCATGGGGTGGTGAAGGCAGTTTTGAACTGTTCAGATTCTTTTACTTTCACTTGATTATACCCTGAAAATCCATCCATCCTGGATAAAAGTTCATAGCCAGTCACCTTCTGCAGCATAGCTTCCATGTTTGGCAATGGATAATTGTCCTTCAAGGAAGATACATTCAGATTTCTAAAGTCCACACAAAGCCTTATGTCACCATTTTTCTTTCTGACTGGGACAAGGTTGGACACCCAAGTTGAGTGCCTAATAGGCATGATTATTCCAGCCTCCCTAAGCTTCATGAGTTCTTCTTGCATCTTTGGAGCCAAGGTTGGGTTGATAGGCCTTTGTTTTTGTCTAAATGGTTTAGCTCTAGGCTTCAACAGGATCTCATGCTGGAATAAATCCTCTCTATAACCCTTCAGGTCCTCATATGACCAAGCAAAGAAATGCCTATATTTTCTCAGTAGTGCAATTAGCATAGTTCTGATATGTGGCTTGAGCCGTTTGCCAATATACACCCTTTTGGGAGCATGAGATGTCCCCAAGTTTATCTCTTCTAAATCATTCTCGTTTGTTGGAGATGCCTTTGTAACAAATTGGTCCCTATTGTCAAATGCTCTCTCTAAAGTGACCAACCCCCTAGGGATTTTATTTGTCTTGAGTTGAATTACCTCCTTCCCTAAGAGAGTTTCTTTCCCCTCCACAACTTCTACAAAGTTTTGAAAATCTATTTCTTGGTTCTCATATTCATTAATGCAATGTAGAAATCTTAGTAAATCTTTATCATCATCAAACACTTGCCAGCTGCATACATTATCTGGTACTCTAGGTCTAAGTTTGACTTCCACATTTGTAAGGTCTGACAGAGTAACATCATCTAGCCTTATGGCTACATTAGCTAAAAAATCTGCCCTGACATTTTTTGATCTCTCAATCTAGTTTATTGAAAAAGCATCAAACAATTCAATTGTATCCCAAACAATATGCTTATACTGCTTTAATCTCTTATTCTTTGATGCATACTTATCTCTGACTTGGGAAACAACTAACTCTGAATCCCCAAATACTTTGAGCATCTTGATCCCATGCTTCAAAGTAACATTCAATCCTAATAACAGAGCTTCATACTCTGTAATATTATTTGTACAAGAAAACCTCAGCAAGAAAGAGAATTTTAGAAGCTTACCATCTGGAGACAGAAATATAATTCTAGCACCAGAGCCTTCCTTTGAACAAGCTCCATCAAAATACATGGTCCACAGATCCTGTTGGTCAAGCTCTTGAATGCATATATCCCTCCCTTTATCCCCTTTATCATCTGAGACAATCCTTAAATTGTCGCAGTTAGTGTCCACAAAAAAATATGCTCCTCTGACTCTTGATCCTTGACTATATCTGATGATCTTTCTTCTCTGACCAGTTTGACATCCTTGCCACTCATTGGAATCATAGCATATGACAAGTCATTGCACACTCCCACCAATCAATGCTGCCCATCTTCTTGACAACAACATGCCATATTGTGGCTTGATATCAACAACTATTATGTTCATTTTGTAAGTTTTTTTTGGATATGCTGCCACTCTGAAGTCCACATCTTTCATAATTCCAATGACAGACACTTCTCTAGCATCCATGACATAGCATTTCCCACATGCCTTATCTATCTTTAACCCAGCTTGCTGCATAATGGCCAAAGGCATGACATTCGTTGATGCTCCTTAGTCAAGCATACAATTCTTAATCACTTTTCCATTTATGACAAGGGAGACATAAAATGGCTCAACCTGTGAGGGGCATTTTGTCATGGTTACCCCCAGATATACTTTAGGAGTCTCATCCTCATCAATACACATAGCTTGTTTCCTACCCTGAGTCTCAATATTCTGATTAGCTTGACAGGGTATTCCTAAATTCAGGGACAATGTTTTATTTCTGAACTCTTCAACTTTCATCAGCTCCATCAATGGAACAAAGATCTTTACCTAGGAGAAGACCTAAGTTATGTCAAATGGAGCATAATTTTGTATAACAGTTGTAGCATGATCTACAATTTTATTTTTATCTTGGTATGATCCAGCTTTAATTTTTGTGGCTCCCTGACTGTCATCTTTGATTGAAATTTTTTTTGTTTTGATCCTCAACCTGGTGAATTCTATTTTTTGATCTTTGAAAATCATGACCTATTTTTTGCTTAAAATTTTGCTTATTATTGCTCCATTGTTTCTTTTTTGGTTTAGTCCCTTTATGACTGTGCAGTGGTTGGTTCACAAAAGTATTTTTTGGTTGGTGTGAGTTACTTACCTGAGTTTTACTCCTGAGATTGTAATTGCTTTTGACTTGAGCCACTGCTGCATCTGTGAAGGCTCTAATTTCTTCATCAGATGGTCTCCTCAAGTTATTCAAAAAATTGTGTGTCCTGAGCATAAGCATAATTATCCTCATCATCTTCCTCATAGGGAAACTGCTAGCAGACTTGAATCTCATTATTTGTGTTTGCATCAACATCTTGAGAAGGATACTCCCTGTTTGTAGACAACATATTGACATTGTCATCTTCCATGCAATGTGGTTCATTGCATTCATCACAGGCCATGGCATTGTTATATAGAGACTGAGCAATCATACATTGTGACTGTGAGTGAGGCATCTGACATATTATGCACCATGGGGTGTCATTAACACTATTAATAGCCTTCCTCAAAGGATCAGGTGTCTCCTTAACATTTTGAGTCCTTGAATTTGTGTTACTGTTTGGAAGAATGGGTTTACCATTATGCCAATTGGTATTATATGGCATATAATGTAATGATGGTCTTCTTTCTTGCCTTTGGTAAACTTGTCTGTTAGGACCTATCCCCTTTTCATTTTTAGCCATTCTATAACTTAGGTCCCTGACAATAGTTGTCAATTTATCTAATTTATCCTCAGAAGTAGATGCATTGCCTTGAATGCTTTGAGATTTAGTATTTAGATTTGGCAAAATTTTTACATCATCTCTTTTGTTTGTCTTACCAGACACTTTTCTATTATTTTTAATATTTGTTGCTATTTTGAAAGCATCTCTGAGGCTGTGAGGACCCTTATCTTTTAATCCATAAGCTGTTTTAGCATCAAAAGCATTTATGTATAACACTATGCACATAGGTTCATTGGGCCTCAGGTGATGTGGCAATTTGTTCAACACCTTAGTGAATCTAGCATTGAAATCAACAACCTGTTCATTTGATCCTTTAGTAATGCTAGTGAACTCATTTATGAAAAAACTAGGATCAGTTTTATCACCATATTGTTCCTTGAAAATTCTTTTGAAATCCTCCCATGATGGAATACACCTGTCAAGCAGACCCTTGTACCATTCTCTTGCCTCATCAACTAAGGATTGCATAAATAATTTCATAAAAACATCCTCATGCTCAACCTCAAAGTTGTCCATGATGTTCTAAAAAGATTTTAAGTGGTCTTCTCCTAACACAGTATTGTTTCCTGAAAACTTTGGCACTTGTGGCCTCACATGTTTGTCAATAGGATTTGGGTAACCAAGAATGCCATCAAAAACTAGTTGTTTGAATCTGTCCAACTGCATAGGTTGCCTGTCAAACTGATTTGCATTTACATTTCTATTTGCATTCTAATTTCTTACATTATTCAATGGTAATCTAGCATTATTTGCATTCTATCTTTGATCGCTATGCTGATCCAAAACTTCATTTATGCATTGGTTCCTCAACACATTTATATTCTCAAGGGTGGGAATTGAATCATTCTGAGCAGTTCTAAGAGCCTGCACTTTCTGTCTCATATCATCTCTAATTTTTACTACTTGCAAATATTCTAATTCTGCTCTCAGACTCTTGATTTCTTCGGCTAATTCCTCCTCTCTAGGCATAGAAGAGGAAGGTTTCATCACATTCTGATCATCATTGTCATCCCTTGGGGATTCAGCTTCTTCAAATCTGTCAGGGGAATCTACAAAAGGGCGTTCTTGGAACACTTCCGACCTCATTCTCAATCCACTACCCTATTGTCTTTCATATACATTCTGGATCTCAGCCTTAGTGTTTGAAAAATAAGGTATTGTTCACTTTGAAGATCCTGGATTGTCTTGCATATTATCATTACTTCTGGGAGAACCCTCTCGACTGGCTTGAACAGTCCCTTTTCCTCTATACATCATTTTTATGGATAACTCTTCAAACAGAGGATTACGCAGGGATCTTCTCCCTAGCATATAAATTTTTACCTTACCGGTTGGGAGATTGGGTTGGAGTCGCCAACTATAACTAGGAATTAATTTCTTTTAAACTAGGGTTCTTACACAAACTCCCTAGTAGAGTCACCAAATCTGTTGGTATTTTTCCTAGACTGGATGCTTATTCCCAGTTATCCCTACAAGGTAGCCATCATTGATCAACAGGATTTCTGGGCCAGGGGCCAACAGTACATGAGATAGACTTTATAAATATCTCCTATTCTTCTTTAGGCTCTGCAGAACCAAGGGGGTATTCCCTATTCAACATCCATGAGATATGCTTGTGGATTGATTGGGATGTTGATACAAAGTAGATAAATCCTTCTTTATGCAGACCAAAACTGTGGGATAAGAGCAAAGGGGCTAGCTTTGGGATTATGTTCAGTTGTGAATTAGAGGATTTTAGTCCTAAACTACTTCTAAAGTCCTAATGGTTTGATTTAAAGTTTAAGTTTGATTTTATGTTTGGATGAAAAACTCAAACCTTGGGTTGCAACCTCAATACAAGACTGGATCGGTACCTATCTAGGGCTCGGAGTCAATAGACATACACATGTGAATGGCCAGCATGAACATATACCAAAGACTAGATATCAAGGGGATTTTTAGTATCTACCTTACAGATACTTCCCAAAACAGAGTATTCCGTTATCTCTACTTACTGATATCCCTATTGCAATGTCTTCTTCCCAACACTTGATCTGAAACATTTAATCTACTCCTTGAGCAGAAGTAAGAAATCAAGCATTCAACACAACAAACCTATATTCTAGAATCATAAACATCCCTTAAATGCTTAGATTCATAAGAAGTACACACTCAATTTAGAGACAAATAACAGAACACATGCAATATAGCGTTACTCATTTAAATCAACATGATATCAGTAGATTTATACAGAAAAACATATAACATGGGACTCATAAACTCACAAGATAGCCAAGACAGAGCCACCAATGAAGTCATATCTTATTACATCACCAAAATTTTTGTCCAGTTTTCAACAACCAATGAATGACACAGTTTACCCCTTATATAACCAAACTGTACATCTAACAAATTAATTATATGACAAGTCAAAAATCCCACCAGGTACATTGCACCAGAAATGGCACCCAAAATATTGAAGGTTGCCAAGGAAAACAGAGGAGAGGGCAGGTGAGCTTAGGATCTGCACCGTCATTCAAAGATTTTTGTCATAAACCTAGTAGTTGGCCATTCAACCATCGGTCCATGCCTCTGTATGTTGCCATTAATGGCTCAACTACCCGCAGCCTCCCTTGGAAATTGTAGCAGTGCACCCATGGATTTTTCCCACTCAAAAATGACTACAGATGCAAGGAAAATCCATCGCTGAAGGTTTAAAACCTGATTGTCGATTTGTATTCCACCGCTGAGATCAACAGTCTCAAAACATGCATGAAAAGTCACCAGCCAGTGATATCGTGCCACATAGGCACTATAAATTTCTATTGCTGACTTTCACCTTCTCCATTTTTTCCATTTAGCCCTTGTATATGCAAGAATGGATGCATATACAATCGCCACTATTTTCCCTTTCAAAATCCCTTGTATACTGTCGAACGGATATACATGCAATAACCTAATATACAAGGTGGACCCCATGCTAGTTTAGAATAAATTGAAAAACCACTCGGGTCTGGTTTACATCTCTTTCCTTTGTATATCCGCGATATACAACATACACATACATACAAGCCGTGGACTTCAAATCATTATGCACCAGAATGTACCTCCTTTCGAAGTCCGACTTGTATCCTTTTCAATGCACACCGACTTGTATATTAGCATATACAAGCGCTTTATACAACCCATGGACCTCAAATTATTACTTGTTGCATTTAATTATTCCTTGGCATCCGGGTTGTATGTCTTTGTTGGTATATCAGCTTGTATGTCCAAACATACAAGCGAATGCACATACAAATGGTGGGCCCCAATTCTGACGTTGACCGCTGCGAACCATTTTATATATTTTCCCTGTACATTTCCAAATGTATATCGCATATACCTTCTCCTTTGTATATGAGATACAAAGTCCTTTGCATGTGAGGCGGACCCCACCAAATGTATATTGGCCCCTTCATATTTTTCCTTGCACATGACCCTTGTATCTAACCATTGTATGTCAGAACATACAAACCAAATATACATGCAGACCCGATATACAAACTGGGAATATTCTAGAAATCTATGAAAGATTCCCACTTTGTATATGCACATTCCTTAGCCCGATATGCATCTAAAATGCATATAACTCAATTCTTTATATTTTTTGGAGGCCGATAGAGATTTCACAATCCTGCCAACATACAATTCACCTTTGCATATACAGAATTTAGCATTCTTCTCAATTGCGACAAGAAAAAGTAGTAAAACACCACATGTAGGTCAAGGAACAATTCAAACTAAGGCACTAAGGGTTTGAAGGGATAAACACAAGAGTTTGCAAACTCAACTTCAGAACCCTAATCCTAGGTGAACACCACCAATGTGTAGATAGCATTATTCTAAAAGTGATGCTAAATAAATATCAAGAATTTAGCATTTGAATTAATCAAGTAGGCAATAACAATAGCTCCTATGTTGAGAAATCTAGATTTCTCTAAGGATTTCATGTTTACATCTTCAAGGGTGATAATAGTGTAGCCATGGTCCTTACCCAAAAGAATGATGAAAAAAGTGAACATCCAATTGCATTCACCTTGAAGACTCTCAAGGAGTACGAGGTCAAATACAACATGTTGCTGAGAAATAGACCTATGCATTGGTCAAGGGACTCAAAAAGTTTAGACAATTGATATTAGGAAATAAGATAATGGCATTTGTTATCCATTTGAGGATTAAAGAAATTACACAATGGAGGGGGAAATAAGTGAGAAAAGAGAAAATTGGATTACTAAAATCCTTGAATATGATGTATATATCAAGCCAACCAAATTCATAGGGGGGTGCTATGCCAACACTTTATTAAAGACGCCGAGCTCCTAAATAGATAGAACGATGAGGCAAAATTCATCTTGGTACATAAGGAAGGAGAACCAGGGTAATGGATTGATGAAAGAGTTCAATTCATGGAAACCAAGTGGTACCCAAGCCATCAGTCTTCTTCTAGGAGAGCTTATCAATTATAAGGAATACCCTATTCCTTAGTTAGTGGGATCCTCTTTAGAAGGAGCATTGATGGGATCCTACTCAAGTGTGTTACATAAAATCTAGTATAAAAGCTATTGCAATAATTTTACCAAGGAATGTTAGGACATTTCTCAACCTACAAAATTACAATAAAGATAATTCAAAAAATATATTACTAGCCCACAATGTTTTCAGATTGCCAAAGTGAGTAAGGAAGTTCTAATAGTGCTAATTTAATGTTGGAAAAAAGAAAAATGTTGCACTCCCTCTTAGCCCTATATTTGTAGATGAGCCCTTTTCTCAGTGGGGGATAGATTTTATGGGCATGATAAATCCAATCTCAAGTGCCACACATAAGTCGATCCTTATAGCCACCAATTTCTTTACATGGTGGATAGAAGTAGTACAACTAAAGGAATCCATTGAGGCTATGATTATTGCTTTCATGTAAAATACCGTCATTAGGTTTGGGGTCCCCCAAACCATTATATCAAATAATGCAAGAGCTAAATGTCTAGTGCAAAACTTTTGAAATTCACTCTAAAGCATGGAATAGCCATAAAACCATCCTCACATTATTATCTATAAGGTTTAAATGGGCTTGTGGAGTCTACTAATAAGAACTTAATCAAAATCATCAAAAGAGGTAATTCTAAATATCAAAGAGGATGGAACTAATATCTTAAGAAAATCTTATGGGTGGTGTTGGCCTACACCAAAATTTCATAATCATTTGAACTTGGTGTTATTCTTATTATGGTGCTTTCATAATTTCCCAAGTATCTTTTGTAGGTCATCCCTTGTATGTTCCCCTTACCACAACTTACATAAATACATTATCTTCCACTTGTGGTGCTATTTGGTGGATTATTCTATCCTTGCTAGTTTCCCTTTGACTTGTAATATCCCCTTTTAGATTGTAGTGCCCCTAACGACTTGCTATGTCTCCTTATCACTTTCCCTTGCTTGCTATTAGTATCACATGTGCCCCTAACCTATGTATTCCCACTACAAAATGGAGTATACTTTATCTATTTACCATTGTTATTACTTTTTTGATGGAGCCTCATGCATGTGGTGGTTTTTACAAGCTTGTGGTGTCCACACATTTTCTTGCAGGTATAATTGTATGTTGTGGAATTTTTCCTTTGATCTCATTGGTCTTCTATGACAAGTTTCTTCTTTGTGTAGCTAAATTATCATCCTATGCCTTATAGTCAAGGTAGTGGTTCAAGTTTTCCTTGAGATTGGTTTGGCCCACTTGCGATAGTGTGTTCTATCCATGGTAGTGGCATAGTGGTCTATTGTTCAACCTTGTGGTGTAGTGGTGACTTTATTGTTGTGGAGACTGACTCTCTCATGGTGGAGGTGTTGTGCCTGCATTATTTCTATTTAGCCTTTGTAGTGTGTTCTTTACTTGTGAAGGTTATCTTTCAGTTGGTAGTGTCATGTGGATTTTGGTTAGAGTGGTGCTTCATTCCCTATGTTGTGGCTACAAATATTGTATTGATTAGATGTTCCTATGTGGCATGTTATTGTAGTAGCATCTTGGTGGGAGTTCCCATATTACCCAAAGTATTCATCTATTTGGGGACTCATGCATCATTTGATCCTCATAAATGTGCACCCTCCCCACCTTGTTGTGGACCATCCAATCTTCCTTGTTTCCATGTGTTTGGTGGGTATTCAACTAAAGTTCAAAATGTTTACTTACCCTGCTAACACTATTCACTCCCACCTACCTTATCTCATCTCATACTTCTCAAAGATGTTTGAGCTATGAAAGTTATGGCTGGTTCATGGGTGGTTTCCATGTATTCTTTTCCTTAGTATTTCTTCTTAGTTCGTTTGTAGATCTACAATGTCAAGGCATGATTCAAATACTCATCTTGAGCCCCATACATTATCATGGTGAGATCTCTTCATCCAAACTTATCTTCCTTAATTTGGTGGTACATTCATTACTATATTAGATTAGTGGTTGGTTCTTGGTCACACCATTAGATATTATTTATCAATCATAGTGCTCTTACCCTTGCTATATAGATCTTACATTATCCTAAATGGATCTCTCTTCCCAACTTCATTCTTCTAACATGGCCATGTGGGCATCTTAGAGGTGGGATTTGATTGTATGTGAATTTGAAATCTCCCTCCAAGAGCCTTGATGATGAATGCTTTATATGCATGTTTGTTTGTTATATTTTTGGTTCGTTGCTACTTGACAATTTCATGGCCACATAAGTGTCTCAATTTGTTATAGCCTGAATCACGTTATGCAAGCCTAGTCTACAAGGAGATGAGATACACATTGTAACTTATAGTCCAAGGTTATAGGTGAAAGGAGGAAGTTAGTTAGTTGAGGAAAGGACTCCTCAATACTAGCGCGAGTGGCTAGTTTAGTGAGAAACTTGATGACCCCTCTCCTAACCTCCTAACAACCTTGACATGTCAATGAGACATGTGTCAAGGTTGTATAAAGGCACACCTAAGTAGGCCTATGCCTAAGTGTATAAATATACACTAACACCCCCCTTAAGCTTAGCTTAGGTGGGCACAAATGAAATGGTTCCCAGATACAAAGCCTAGTGAGGTACCCATGTACAATGCAAATAAGAAATAGGGTCCCAGAAACTAGGCTTGATGAGGTACCCAAGAACAATGCAATCTCTCATAAATGGAGAAAGGTAGAAAACCCAGTGGGAAAAAACTACCCTCCAAAAGAGAGAAAAGATGCATGAAAATTATACAAGTGAAAAAGTACTACTTCTTTCACTAAGTATAATAAGTGATTCCTCCCATAGGAGAGAAAATGATATAAGGTCTATGAGAACCCCCCATAATACATGTCCTACTGTAGTGAGGTTGGATAGTTGACAAGGAATGCAGATGTAGATCCAAGAATGCTGAACAAAGTTCCTTCCCTTGGGAAAAAATGAAACCACCTAAAGATGTAGGATATCTTCCCATGTGAGAAGATGTATGTATGATCTTGAATCATGCTAAAGTTGATCCAAGGATGATTCCCATGTTGACGTCTTCAAAGAATGCTTAGTTGACCCCATGTCGATGTCGAAGGATGCCATAATCAAATCAGGGGCATGCCCAATAGATGAGGATGATGACAATCCAAAACCATGTGTAGGACGATGTAGAGAATGAATATCTGAAGAGGATAATGGAGATGTAGCTTCATTGAAACTATCATTGAAGAGAAGACTGATGTCCTCAATGTGTGCTTCCATGTTAGCAATACGGGACTCTACAATTGGACAAGTGATGTTAGGTAGAAATCTGTCCCAATCAACAATGCTAGGAAGACTGTTTGCCTATTGCAAAGAAGTGCTAGAAGCTTTTGAGGAAGCAACTTTGAAATATGATGAATCAATAGTAGGAGTGATGACTTATTCTATGTCAATGGAACATTCTGTGTCTGTATCATGATTAGGGATGTGAGTTGTGATCAAAGTAGGATCATGTGGGAATGAAGAAATATTAGAGTCTCCATATATCTCCCAAATTTTGACCCATAATGCATGTGGATAGTCAATAGCCATGATGGAATACAAAGCATCATCTAGAATATTTAAACTGATCAATCCAACAATGTGATCATGATGATTAAACTACTTAGCCTTTTGAGATTGTTTACCAAGTTCAAGGACAAGTCCATATAGATAGGGTATGAGATTATGGAACCTGAGATATTTCAAGATGCCTTCACACTAGGACTTATACTTTCCCTTGTTTAGGTTGATTACAGAAGAGTGAGTTTCATATCCCATGATTTAGAAGAAGTTAGTTCCTTTAGACAATAGAAATCAACACATTAGGCAACCCCTAGATTAGGTGAACCCCCTAGTTTTGGCACTTTATAGCTTAGTGTGTTTTACAATGCAATCAGGTCCAATAGATGGGAAATGTCAAAAACTTAACTTTTGCAAAAAATGGTGCTCAATTTCGAGCTACCGATAAAATGTTAAGATACAAACAAGTTTTCCATAAATGGCCTAATTTATTGCATGTGCCCTAGAAAATAGAAAAAATGCCTATAACCCTGAGTGAACCTAGCCTTCCAACCACTCATTGGAATCAAGAAAGAGAGTACAATACAATGGTTTTAACTGTGAGGGGGTATTGGCCTCCTACCAAACCAGAGCTCACCCTTCATCTTCATTAGGTGAAAATACAAGGGTTTTTGAAAACCATTATTTTCTCAAAGCAATTTTGCCCAAATTTTTAAGTGCCCCCCAAAATATTTGCTTTTATTTCCTTAGTGTTATTAGACAAAAGAAAAATTGCCTATTTTTAACACTAAAAAGACATAATGTTACATGCCTTTTGTAAAACAAAACAAATTACGAAAAAATATTTGCCAAGCCCAAAATAGTTAGGGCGAAATAGAGTAGAGGCAGAAAAAAATGGCCATAATGGGGTGAATAGGGAAATTTTAGGTAGCTAAAATGGTGAATAGGGATTGATTTTTGCCTGTGAAAGGAGGTCGACACCTCTTGGAGTTGGATTGGGTGCTATTGAACCTCTGAGAGTGGCTTTATACAGAGAAGGGGCCTTGAATCAATGCCTTGGAGTTGGTAGCACACTCTAATTTATCCCATTGCAATATGTTTTCTCCATCCAACACAAATATGCCCCACGTAGGGAATGAGAGGACCAAGGGTGAGGGTCAGCCTCCACATAGGGTGAGTAGATTCGGCCAGCATGGGGCAGGGCATGTGAGATTGGCTTTCAAAGTCAAATAGATGCCTCTTAAGGGTTCTAGTGTTGTGCCAGAGGGAAATGATCAGATATGCAGTCCACTAGAAGAAAAATGCCCCCCTCTTCACTCCAAACAAACCTCAACCTCTTTTAAATGTAAATCTCTAGAAAGTAGTGAATGTGGTAGGACCAAGCACACCTTTGAATAGGGGATTTTCCTACAATCACAAGCACCTTAGGGTAGGAGTAGCACAAAATGAGGTAGGTTGAATCCAAAGTCCATGATGGGCAGAGATGTGAGTTCGGGTCTTTGCCTCCAAGATAGATTTTGATGAAAATTGAACCAGCAAATTAATTTAGTTTTTCTCTAATACCATATAAGAAACAAGAATTGACTAAAGAATGTTGGTATCAAAATCAAGTAGATTGATAGTCTAAAAGATGAGTACATATAGGTGAAAGGAGGAATTTAGTTAGTTGAGGAAAGGACTCCTCAAAACTAGCATGAGTGGTTAGTTTAGTGGGAAACTTGATGACCCCTCTCCTAACCACTTAACAACCTTGACACCTCAATGAGACATGTGTCAAGGTTATATAAAGGCACACCTAAGTAGGCTTATGCCTAAGTGCATAAAATATATGAAATATATATACACTAACACTACTTTTTGGCCAAAAAGTGGAAGTCTTTTTCTTGAAAATCAAAGTTTATCATAGTTGGAGTAAAACTTTGAAGCACTTACACATAGAATATCAATATGATGTAAAAATAAGAAATGTAGGATTTTGTTTCTAGTTTTCAAATATATAATTTATTCTAATACCTAGATGATAAAAGTTGGTTTTGTATAGGATGTACAAAAAGTGACTTTTAAAAAATCGCATGTTTTGGGCCAAAACATGCATGTGTACGACCAACATAATTTGACCTTGTTATGTCAAAAAAAGTAACTTTGGGCCTTTTTCCTCTTAAGGTTTAGCTCCTGGGTCCTTTAGAATGCATTTAGAGTATTTTTCATAAAATTTCATGGCAATTGGGGCTCAGGGGTTGTACTTAACATAAATCCTGCCTAAAATAAGGGGAGGACTTGGGCACCCATGCCCTAGTCCTTCCCTATTTTAGGTCAGGACCAATTTCAAAGTGTTGGTTTAAGACCGTTATTTAGGTTCTATGCCGATACGGTAAGTTTGAATTACGAAATTCTTAGCGAGAATGTTTGTAGTTGCATATATAAGCATGATCATGTTTCATTTACAAATTGGATGGAAATTAGATGGACATTTTGATTGATAATTTTATGTTATGGTGATTCAAGGCATTCATTGTGTAGCAGAGTAGAATTTGTGTTGTTCTTGTGTTTGTATTTGTAGATTTGGCATCCATCTCCTCATGGCATGAAGAGCATCTTCCTTCAATGAGATCTTCACTACAAGGTGATATCAATTGTGTTCTCTATCATTTATCATTTGGATTTTACCTCTATACCGTAGGGATACACACTCTTTATCTGACAATAGTGTTCAAAAGACTTGAATGTCTCTCTGAGGATTGATTGAGGCAAGCCTCTAAACACCACAACCCCCAACCCATTTTTCCATGATTGCAGGTTATAGGTTGTGAAAGCAAAAGAAGTGGAGTTGTAGGAAAACAATGCAGACTATCAGAATTGTAGATTAGAGAAGAAAATAGGGACTTGGACTCTGGTGCCCACTCATTAGTCCTCTGGATTCCGCAACTGGAAAATCTTTAGGACAACAGGAATAGGTTACAGACAAGATTCCCAGATCTTGACAAAAATTGTGGCACTGGACTAGGGCGCCCGCTCATTAGTCCTAGACTTTTCTACTTTTTGAACTTTGAAATTTGGTACGCATTTGATTGTCATTTGATATCTCTGTGTGTGATCATTTCCTGTAATGTGTTTGTTTGTTCAGGAATTCATGTAATTAGAGTTTTGAGCATAATTGGACTTAATTGAACAACTAAATCATACAATTCCATTCTTCCCCTATGTTCTAAGTGATAAGAGATATGTAGTAGAGTTCTCTACTCAGTTGAATGTCCTTGAATGTTTAGTGGTGAAAGGAGGATCAACACAAACCCTCTTCAAACAACTATCAAAATTAAACTCTTCATTTTCATCCTAAATAGACCTAAATGAAAGTATCACTCTAATTCGTTTTGTGGAAGAGTGCATATGATGTTGAAGTTTGATCAAGATATTTTTTTGTAATTTTTTGATAAATATTTTTTTAATTCAATTTTTACTGGCCATAATTTATTTTTTTTAAAACCCCTTGTGTACAACCAACATAATTTGAGCTAAATTAATCGTAACATGAAATTTATTTTTTTCATTGTGTATATAATGATGTCTCTATTGATTAGAGATAAAAAAAATTTAAAAAAATTTTCAAAATCAAAAATTATTAAAAAAATAGCAATATATGTTATTTCAGGTTTATGATGACCTTTGTTTAAAAAATAATTAATAAATAGAGAATTATGTTCAAAACAAAAAAAATTATATATTTGAAAAGTAGACATCGTCATCTGTAATGGGTTTTAATTTCATCTAAAACTTCTTAAGAAAAAGTCCTCAGCGATATTACCGAAGTTTAGTCCTTTCAAAAATTTTAAGGGTTTTTGTTTAAAAAATAAATAATAAATAGAAAAATATGTTCAAGACTAAAAAATTACATTTTTTAAAACTAGATATTGCCATTTGAAATGGGTTTTAATTTCATCCAAAAATTCTTAAAAACAAATTGTCAACCATATTGCCAAAAGCTATCCCCTTTGAAAATATTTTGCCACAAGTCTTCCACTAAAAATGGACCCATCTTCTTGCACTTACCCATCTCCATGGCAATTTGTAACTATTCATGGTGGTTCTCAAACCTAGTTGTGGATCCTATCTTGCCACATTTGCTAGTATGAGTGTAATAAGTGTTATAGATTAATGTCACACCATTATAATTCATTGTAAGCTATTTTTTAGTGGTCTTATTTCTATTTCATATGGGTAGTTGCAACATCAAGATTGGATTATTAAGTATGTCTATTTACATGAAGTGTTATACTTGATCTGTATGTGTGAGCACATCTAGTTCTATTATGATCTACAAGTGTATCATCTTCTTCCTTGCATGACTATGACTAATGCTCAATGGAGTAGGCACTAGTCAAACTGGTTTGGGATTTGATCCCATCATTTATAAAACACCTTTTATTTATGTTTTAGTTTAGTTCCTTGTCTTTCTTACATGCATCAATTATATCAATTTTACAACTTTTGGATTCATCATAAGAGAGCCACATGTGAATAAGATCTTAAGATGTTTGTGCATGTAGGAGTCCTACTTACCACATAGCTCATTGCTTTAGAAATGAATACCATTAGTGAGCTCATGTTAGATGGACCTATAGAGGGATATATTGGTAAGATGCAAGATGCGTATGTGTAAGAAAAGATAAGGGAATTTATCTTAAGGAATATAATCAATTCACATCCTTAGGTGGATATGCATGCTTGTCCAGGAATATGTTTTTGTTGAGGTTTAGTAGGCTTTCTCCTAGTTATCATTAGGACATGGTAACCAAGGCCTTATTCTTATTTGTGTTGAGACCTCAAGGGAATTCCCCCTAGGTTTTACACAACTTGATGAAGAAGAGGATTTTCCCTAATTCTATGCATTGGCCCAAAACCATCCTCTCTATGATGATGTCTCATCCTCTCTTACCAAGATACCTTGTTCCCCTTTGAGTTAGTTTGAGTGATGATGCTCGAAGAGAGGGCCTAAGGTTTTGAGAATCAATAGGTGGATTTGATAATTCCAAAAAAGCTAATTGACACATCCTATTATACTTTGGTATATGATAAAGAAGCCTCCCTACCTATCTCTCTAGAGCTCCCTATATTTGAATTGATAAAAAGATAAAAATAGAAGAAAGTGACACTATGGAGATCTAGTTAGATAAGCTACTAGAGCTAGAAGAAATAATAGAATCCACAAATTATTTAATGTTAGACCACCAATAGATTGTCAAATAGTGGTTTGACAAATTATCTTCAAAGCCAATTAAGGACATGGTCCTTGTTGGCAAGATAAGAGGGATCACAAACTAGATTTCTGAGCCCAGGTGTCCTACATGTTGTAGTTATACCCTAGTTATGACAGTAAAAGAATGATAAGAGTGTTTGTTGTGAGAATTAACATAATGCAATAGCTTAATATAGTATATATCTCATCATACATAATGTAAAAATTCAAATTAAGCATCCCAATCATATATCCTTCTTTATATATATAAACTTCATGTATTACAATGTCCAATGTACAATATCTTCTCTGATCTTCTTTCTATATTCTATTACTTCTTACTTCTATTCCTATGTTACTATATACATATAACTCTTATGGGGATGTGTCCCTTACAAAATATGACTATTCCTACTAGGCCTAGTCAGCCTTATGCTTCGCATCCTTCTTGGTGCCATTTGTGGTGACTTCTAGTTGTTGTACTAATTGTTGCCAAAATCATTCCCCCTTGAAACTATGTCTTGTCCTCAAGACATGCAAAATTATTTTAGTTTGCAGGTAGGATATTCTTGTATATTTCCTTCGTCTATGCAAATGTTGTATGCCATTGAGTCTTTGCTTGATACAACATTTGAATTTGACCATGGGTCTAAATCAATGTTTTCTCTGCTCTCCAACACTAGTTGGATTTGAATTTGTTGGGTAGTCTTCTTTGCATCCCCAAGAAAACTAGTGACATGTGCCATTCTTAGACTCACCACCTCCTAGAGTTGTTTTATTTGGGGTTTGATCAGCTCTCTTTGATCTTGAAACTATTGGAGTTGAGTATGCATTGTCTCTACCTATGCACTTATTGTTTCTACCTATGCCCTTATTGTTCCACTATGCAAAAAGGAAGTACAAATATTTCACAATGACCAAAATGGTCTCAACAAGCTCCACATACATTTAATTTCTTCTTAAAGGAATGTGGAAATTAGAAATCATAATTTGGTGTTGGCTTGGAAGATGAATCAATCATTTTTCATCTAGAATCTCTCTCAAGATTCTTTCAATTTAGAAACATAGATAACATTTATACATAGGCGCATTTTGCTTGGTCAAGTCCTTGATTCTTTTGGCGGACATTATATTCATAAATCAAAGGAGGACATAAATCAAGTACGAAGTCATGTAGAGTAATTTCTTCTCCTCAATTTTCAATAGTTAATGGTGAATAGAATTATTCATGATCTATTCCCAATAGAATCTGTGGCTATCCTAAAACATTTTTTTCACGAAGAAGAACATCCAAGGCTTGAAAGAATGGGCATTAGTTTTATCTATGATTTGACTTAAGAACATGATAGCATGCATGTACTCCTTAAATTCCACGCTTTTGGATAGTTCAATTTTGGAATAATTATTTCTAGGTGATACAATTTAGGTGTGGTTTATGAAGCATATGTTGCTATTAATTTTGACATTGAAGGTGCACTTAGAATCCTCCAAAGTTACTTCAGCCACTAAATTGACAAGTGATAGCATCACTTTCAAAATACTTTGGATTGAGATTTGTAATGTTGTGTCCAAAGATAGCTCTAATTGTGTAGGTCATTGGCTAATAATGCTTTGCACACTCTTAACACCAAATTGGAGGAGATGATGGTACTCATGAAGCCTACAAAAATAGCTTCAACCTCTATAATATTCAATTGCATTTGCCACTAGGAAGTTGTATGACAGACTCAATTTATGCATTTTTCAGGCATAAAATGATGCTTTAGAACAGAATAGCTTAAACAACCAGTACATTTAGTCAAAAACTTGTTGAAAGGTCGACACAAATCAACTATATTCAAAAACATGTGATTCGAAATAGTCAACCATTATCAACTGAACATGTCAAATAGATTTGTTAAATTCAATCCGAGTTGAAAATTTTTAAAATAGTCAACATGACAACGTGCTGGCTATTTACGGTGAGCACTTTAGAACTGTCAAGGACTCTCTCAAGAAATGACCATGCTACTACATGGTTGTTAAGCCACTCAAGTGAAAATCTACAATAAGAAGTCCATAGGTGATGGGTACACCAGATTCCTTTGTCGCTGTTAGAAACTAAAAATTGTAACAGGTGTTTAGTTGTGAAGTCCAACCATCATAACTTTCCAACTTCCCTATTTTTCAGACTCTTCATCTGTTCTGAAGAGTGTAATATAAAATTGGGATTCAATCACTTGTATTGATTGATGAAACATTGTTTTCGCTGCTGTGAATAATAAGAGATATTACCCTACTTTTTCTGGGAACGCCTTAACCAGCCGGTAAAGCGACCAGCTGGTCGACAACACGTACGGCAGGTCGAAAACAGTCGACAGCTGGTCGATGGACTGTACGGAAGGTTAAACGAGATTGAGGCGGTTTGGTCGACTGCGAGATTCGACTGGCCAGCCGTACAGCTGGTCGTTTACAACGCACTACCTGTTTACGCCTGACCCTTTTTCCGTGGATGTAACCATATTGGTGAATGACATAACTCTCTTTGTCTGCATACATTTGTGTGTGTGAATTTATATTATCTCTGTTTTCTTGATCGCTGTTTTGATATTAAATTCTGCTTCTATTACTTCACATCGAGTTCTTTCTCTGCACTCGTCTCCAAACTCATTACCAATCTTTGACCATCATTTGTATTTTGTTGAGTACTGCCACAGTGCCATTTGAATCTGCATGACTTTGTGATCATGCGCATGCATCCTGTCCGCTGAATAACAAAAATAAAGAAGACAGAAGTGCCTGCAACTTGCTCTATTTACCTGCCTGCACTTGCTTGCTTTTGTGCCGATGACTCATTTTAGTGCCTTCATACAGGCTCGTTCATCATTGAATCTTCGCTATTGCTAAACAATGGTGATACCACTCTTTCTCGTCTCTCCAAAATCCTGTTCTCTGTGGCTCTTCGAATGTGGATATGCATTACAATGCTCATTATCTCTGTACATATTAATATTTGGCGGGGAAACAGAGAATGTTTAAATATACTCGTCTCTCACTCCGCTTGGGCACGTCTGATCTTCGTTACCACCCTCTCTCGGTCACGATGTCAACACAACTATTCTTTTTCATGGCAGCGTGTTGTAAGAACTTCTACGCCACGTCGACGCTCTATATTATGCCTGCTTTGACTTTGTCTATGGGCTCCGTGGCATATATATGAGATGAAAGGTTTCTTCGAATGCAAAGCGAAGGTGGAAAAAAGTAATGGGGAGGGAGAAGTTTGAAGGGATTTAAAATTTGAATGAGCCTAGGACTTACAAGTATGAACCTCGACACTTTTTAAACCTCCTCTAGTTGGGTTTTCACAGTGTTAAACTATGTGATGTTTTATTAGGATTTAAGTTTCTAGTTTTGAGTTAAACTTATTGATCTATATTTTATGAGTAGTTGTTCACAAGAACCCATCTTTCATGAGAATGAATAGTTTACTTAGCACTCATTGCATCTAGGTGATGCTTATATGAGTGAGGCATTGGAACTTCCTAGGAGGTCATCCATCCCAATACTACTCCAACTCAAGTGTGCTTAGCTATGAAGTTTCCCCCAAGATCAAGCCCACTTAGCCTACTACCCCACTTAGCCTACTACCCCATTTGCAAAATCATCAACAAGTGTTGTCCCTTATAGTCCATCCATTATAAGGTTCCTTAGCTCATTCATTATCAAGTAGTTGAGTTTTTATAGTGTGTCAACTTATATGATGTTTTATCAAGGTTTAACTATATAGTATTTGAGTTAAATTTATTGAACCATATTTCATGAGTAGCCCTTCACAATAAGCCATCTCTCTTGAGCATGAATGGTCCACTTAGGTCTAGGGGATGCTCACATGGGTGAAGTATTAGGACTTCCTAGGAGGTCATCCGTTCAGTATTACTCTGGCTCAAGAGCACTTAACCATGGAGTTTCCACCTTGAGATCAAGCTCAATTAGTTTGCTACCCCATTCGTAAAACATTCAACAAGTGTTGTGCTTTATGAGCCATTCATTATGGAGCACCTTAGCTCATTTATTATTGAGTAATTGGGTTTTTACAATGTGTCAAAATATATATCTTATTAGGATTTGTAACATAGAAAATTATGTACCCTTGCAATTTCACGTTGTGTTTTGACTTGCATTGACGTCTAGTCCAATAGCATGTTTCTAGGGCTACCTGAGTTTAACCTTGGGCTATTTTTCCATTCACCAAGGTTTACCAAATTTTAAATTGATACATTCATATTTCTCTTGTTGTTTTGGGAACATGTGTCAAATTCTCCAGAGAGTGTTCTCACGACATAAGTAAGATGCATAGATGTCTGAGTGTCGTGCTAATATCTTAGAAGTTTTTAAAATTAAAACCATTTCTTTCCCACCTACTTGCTAGATTCGATTGGAAGTAATGTTCATCCAATAGAGAAACAATCTCTGTATGCATACTCAACCCTTTGATTATCTCCCTCTTCAATATAAAATCAAAATTTGCAATCCTTACCACTTCTTTTTCTCACTTTTAGCTCTCAAAAATCTCTTCGCTCACCATTGTTGATTTTAGATGATCTCTCTTGGCTGAAGCATCTCTCTTTCTTAGTTCTATCAAATTCACTATTGTGGCTTGGTCATTGTCAAGGTTCTCACAAAGGGATTTGCACCAATTGTCCATTGAGTAAATCCTCAAAGAGCTTATAGTCTTTTCCATATTGTAGATTTGGTAACATTGTTTCCAATGTGATTGAGTAACATTGTTGCATTCTTATATTGCATCTTCCATTATCTCTATTTAGCAAATCTTTGGTGTAGACCACCACCTTATTTTCCTTTATGTACACTAAGGTATTCTTCCCCATAGACCAAGGTTGATACTAATAGCTTTTAAATATTGTCACTACTATTATTTTCCTAGATGCACTTAGGAAATAAGAATACACAATTGTTTTTCAGTTATTTTCTAATATTAGTTTTCCATCGAGGTCGAAAGACCAACATAGTAGCTTGACTTGAAGGCAAGCTTCTAAATAGCCCCAACAAATTTTCTTTTGCATTGTAGCTATAGGTATTTTGGAGAGATTTGATTGCACAAAGGTTTGTTAGTTTCTCCCCTTTTATTTACTCATCTTCATTTCTTTTTCTACTATTTGAATATAGTTATTTCAATATATTTTTTAGTAGATATTGTTACTTAGAATGTTGTTAGGTCCCTCTTGTGGTTTGTTGTGCAGACAAGGTAAGTTATTCAACTTGAATAGAAGCATCTTTAAAAGTTTTGTTTGCATTTCTATCATACAAATGATAGCATGATGCACTAACATCCTAATCTGTGACCTCTGGTCTCTGGTGCCATTTTCCTCTTCCTTCCCTCTCGTCATTTCTATAACTCTTTGTGATTATGTATCCTACTTTTTAGAAAATTGTTACTCTATTAGTTTCCTTTATACAAGCGTGTGCAAAAATACGGGGGACCAAAAAGTGGCCAAAACCTCTTTTTGGTCCAAATAGGCTATATGCGAGTGTGTTATAACACACTCACATCATGGCTTGATAGTGATCAAGCCTAGGTTCAATCATTACCAAGCCATAATGTGCATGCATTATAATGCTAGTGCATTATAACATGTTGGTGCAAACACATTATAACACACTCATGTTATTTGGAAATAAAAGCAAAACATTAGAACCCATAGCCTCATTTGCTCCAAAACACTCAAAACGTGATAGGGCTTTTGTGTGAGCACACTTTGAGGTTGCTCGAGCAAATTTTTCTCAAACACAATGATCAAGCTCACTTCGCTTGCTACCCCAAGATCAAGCTCACTTAGCTTAGAAAAAAGTTTGTCTTTTAGACATACTTACTTTTAATCTTTAATAAGTGACAATAGAACAAAAATGTCTAATCTAAGCTTAAGAAAAAAGTTTGGTCCTTAAACCAGTTTTAACATCAACTTTTTAAAGTTCACTTATTCAATATTTCAAACTTTTTACATATATGCCAATAGGACACTAAACATCCAACATTAGTCCACCACATATCAAACATTATTTACAACACATCACATATAGTCCATCAAATTATCATATGGCAAAATACCACATACCAATAATCATAAGCCACAAACTGCCAATGACAAACTGCAAGCCGTGAACCAAACTGTGAAACCACAACCTAAGTGGACAACTAAACCCCTAGTGGTAGGTGAGCCTACACAAGCAACCGTAGCCTCCTAGCCTGTGGCTCTTAGTGTTATTTACCCATTCTCTCAGCAACTTTAGTGCCTGAAATATTCACTTGAATTGGCTGCTGGGAAATTGTATGTCACAAACTCAATTTACTGCTTTTTTCAGGCGCAAAATGATGCTTTAGAACTGTCACGGACTCTCAAGAACTAACCATGCTACTACATGGTTGTGAAACCACTCAAGAAAAAACCTATAATAAAAAAACCATAGGTCATGGGTACACCAGATTCCCTTGTCGCTATTAAAAACTAAAAATTGTATCGGGTTCTTTCTTTGCATTGGTCTCCCAACTCCTTACCAATCTCTGACCATCATTTGTATTTTGTTGAATACTGCCATTTCAATCTGCATGACTTTGTGATCATGCGCCGAATAACAAAAATAAAGAAGACAGAAGTGCCTGCAACTTGCTTTATTTACCTGCGTGCACTTGCTTCCTTTTGTGCCGATGACTGATTTTAGTGCCTTCATGCAGGCTTCTTCATCCTTGAATCTTGGCTACTGCTAAACAATGGTGATACCACTCTTTCTTGTCTCTCCAAAATCCTGTTCTCTGTGGCTATGCATTACAATGCTCATTGTCTCTGTAGATATAAGCAGCCGGTACGTCTTAAGCTGTCGAAATTCGATCGACTTGTCGATTTTTCTCGACCTGTAAGACAAACAAGGGTCGAAACAGTCGAAGCAGATGAATTAAACAGTAGAAATCAACTGCAGTCGAAAAATTTGAAATTAGCCGACACATGATCAATGTTAACATACTGCCGACACATGATCAATGTTAACATACGGTGGGGAATCAGAGAATGTTTAAATATGCTCGTCTCTCACTCCGCTTGGGCATGTTTGATCTTCATTACCGCCCTCTCTCGACCACGATGTCGACACAACTATTCTTTTTCATGGGAGCATGTTGTAAGAACTTCTACTCCACGTCGACGCTCTAGATACGCCTGCTTTGACTTTGTCTATGGGCTCCGTGGCATATATGAGATGAAAGGTTTCTTCGAATGCAAAGCGAAAGCGGAAAAAAGTAATGGGGTGGGAGAAGTTTGAATGGATTTTAAATTTTAATGAGCCCCATTTAAAAGTATGAACATATATGACACTTTTTAAACCTCCTCTTTAAAACAAACAACATAATAAACTTGGTCAAGTAGTTGGAACTTGGGTTCTCACATGTTAAATTATGTGATATTTTATTAGGATTTAAGTTTCTAGTTTTGAGTTGAACTTATTGATCTATAGATTAGTTGTTCACAAGAACCCATCTTTCATGAGAATAAATAGTTTACCTAGCACTCATTGCATCTAGGTGATGCTTATATGAGTGAAGCATTGGAACTTCCTGGGTGGTCATCCATCCCAATACTACTCCAACTCAAGTGTGCTTAACTATGGAGTTTCCCCCAAGATCAAGCCCACTTAGCCTACTATCCCATTTGCAAAATCATCAACAAGTGTTGTGCCTTATAGACCATCCATTATAAGGCTCCTTGGCTCATTCGTTATCAAGTAGTTGATTTTTTGTAGTATGTAAAATTATGTGATGTTTTATCAAGGTTTAACTATATGGTATTTACATTAAATTTATTGAACCATATTTCATGAGTAGCCATTCACAATAAGCCATCTCTCTTGAGCATGAATGGTCCACTTAGCACTCCTTAAATCTAGGTGATGCTCACATGGGTGAAGCATTAGGACATCCTAGGAGGTCATCCATTCAGTATTACTTTGACTAAAAAACACTTAACCATGGAGTTTCCCCCAGGATCAAGCTCACTTTGCTTGCTACCCTATTTGTAAAACATTCAACAAGTGTTGTGCTTTATGAACCATTCATTATGGAGCTCCTTAGCTCAGTCATTATTAAGTAATTGGTGTTTTCCATTGTGTCAAAATTCTTATCTTATTAGGATTTGTAACATAGAAAATTACGTACCCTTGCAATCTCACGTTGTGTTTTGACCTGGGTTGGCATCTACTCCCATAACATATTTCTAGGGCCACCTAAGCCTAACCTTGGACTATTTTTCCATTCGCCAAGGTTTATCAAATTTAAAATCACATTCATATTTCTCTTGTTGTTTTGGGAACATGTGTCAAATTCTAGAGAATTTTCTCATGGCACAAGTGTGACACGTAGACATCTGAGTGACATGCTAGTATCTTGGAAGTTTTCAAAATTCAAACCGTTTCTTTCCCACCTAGATACGGGATTCAGTCGGAAGTATTGTTCATCCCGTAGGGAAACAACCTCTATAAGCATACTCAACTCTTTGATTATCTCCCTCTTCAATATAAAATAAAAATTTGCAACCCTTACCAGTTCTTTTTCTCACTTTTAGCTCTCAAAATTTTCTTGGCTCTCCATTGTTGATTTTAGATACTCTTTCTTGGCTGAAGCATCTCTCTTTCTTAGTTTCTTAAATTTACTAAAGTGGCTTGGTCATTGTTAAGGCTCTCACAAAGGGATTTGCACCAATTGTCCATTAATTAAATCCTCAAAGAGCCTATAATCATTTCCATATTGTAGATTTGGTAACATTGTTTTCATTGTGATTGAGTACCACTGTTGCATTCTTATATTACATCTTCCATTATCTTTATTTGGAAAATCTTTGGTGTAGACCACCACCCTGTTTTCCTTTATGCACACTAAGGTATTCTTCCCTGTAGACCAAGGTTGATACTCATAGCTTTAAATGTTGTCACTACTATTATTTTCCTAGATGCACTTAGGAAAGAAGAGTACAAAGTTATTTTTCAATTATTTTCTAATATTAGTTGTCCACATAGGATGAAAGACCAACATAGTGGCTTGACTTGAAGGCAAGCTCCTAAACAACGCCAACAAAGTTTCCTTCAAGTGTTGTACTATAGGTATTTTGGGGAGATTTGATCACACAAAGGTTTGTTAGATTCTCCCCTTTTATTTATTCTTCATTTCTTTTTCTACTATTCATTTATAGTTATTTCAATATGTTTTTTAGTAGATATTGTTACTTAGAATGTTGTTCGGTCCCTATTGTAGTTTGTTGTGTAGACTAGGTAAGTTATTGTGCCAGAACAAAAGCATCTTTAGAAGTTTTTGTTTACATTTCTGTCATTTATAGCATGATGCACTAGCATCCTAGGCCGTGACCTCTAGTCTCTAGTGCCATGTTCCTCTTCCTTCCCTCTCTTCATTTCTATAACTCTTTTTGTGATTCTATATCTTACTTTCTATAAAATTGTTACTGTATTAGTTTCATTTATATAGGCATGTGCAAAAACATCGAGGACCAAAAACTCTTTTTGGTCCAAATAGGCTATAATGTGAGTGCATTATAACACACTCACATTATGGGGTAAGTGTAGGAAGATGGGGGGCCAAAAAGGGGTCTTAAGTGGCCACTTTTTTTTTTTTTTCTAAAATCAGTAAATACTAACCTTGGATGAGAAATTGAGCATAGTTACACTCAAAATTTTAAGATGCAACAAAAACAATGTTCATAGTGCTCCGAGTCTACTTTCTAAACAACTAATTTTTTTAAAAAATGGTATAGATTAAGGGGTTCAAAAAAGGGAGCCACAGAAATTGGTGTTGTTTCTATAAAAAAACATAACATAGTGTGTTTTGTGGCTCCCTCAAAAGGTTAACTTATTTTTGGTATTTTTAAAATTGCTTCAGTAAGAAATTAGCTCACAACATGCAGTTTATGCCCAATTTTTTTGAAAATTTTTTAACGAATATTTGATTTTTTACTAATTTTCAAAGTGGACACATCCTAAAAAATAGAATTTTGGCCATGCTACCCCTGTAAATTTGGAAATCTAATTGAATTTTTTTTTAATATGTGTAGAATGGAATCTAGTTTATAAAAATTTAATTTATTTGAAATTTCAATGAATAATGAAAAAAAGACCAAACACTGGTTTTTGCCCAAACCAGACACAAACAAAAGAAATTAAAGATGAAAGGCTTTTAACATTGTCAAAATGTAAAAAAAATTATATCGTTAAATAGCTAAGAGAAAGCCTAACATTACCTAGGTGTTCGATTTGTTCGAACTTGAAACACATGCAAATTTGAGGGTTAGCATGAACGAAATTATGTGAAATCCTGTAGAATATGCAAAAACACATCTTTGGATGTTGGGAAGGCACTACAAGCCTTTGGGTTGAAATCCAAAGCAAATCCCAAGCCTAAGGCTTGGGATTCCCAAAGCAAAATATAATGTGCTCGCATTATGTTTTGCATTTTTTTTCTTTTTTACAAGTTAGCCCAATGTTTACCTAGTTTGACATAATGCGAGTGCGTTATAATGCAAGAACATTATAAGGCACTCGCGTTATGTCTCCCTTTGAATGATTTTGTTCAAGTTTCTTAAGTATGTTTGATGTATGTATATATGTATGCATGTTTGTATGTATGTATGTACATGTATGTATGTATGTTTGTATGTATGTATGTATGCCTGCATGTATGTATGTATGTATGTATGTATGTAAGGGTTTTGGGTTTAGGGTATGTAAGGACCTGAGCCCATATAGTTTTTAGGGTTGAGGGTTGAGTTTTTTGGGTTTAGAGTTTAAGGTATAGGGTTGAGGGTTCAGGGATTAGGGCTTAAGTAATAGGTAGAGGGTAGAGGGTTGAGGGTTATAGTTGAGGGATAATATTTAGCTTGTTGAGTGTATAAGATTAAGTGTGTACGGCATGGGGATTAGGGTTTAGGATATTGGGTTTAGGGTTTATGATATGGATTGAGGGTATATAAGGCATAAGGTGACTTGGGTTGAGAGTGTATGGTTTAGGTTTTAAGTATAGGGTTGAGGCACAATTTTCAAGGTTTAGGGTATAAGGGTGAGGTTATAGGGTATAGGGATGAGGGTTTGTGGGTGTCAGCTTCAGGGTTTAAGGTATAGGGTTGAGGATTGAGGGATTAGGGCTTAAGTATATGGTTGGGGTTATAGGGTAGAGGGTTGAGAGTTTATAGTTGAGGGATAATGTTCAAGGTTGAGTGTCTAAGATATAGGGTTTAGGGTTTAAGGTTGAGGGTATAGGGCATATGGATGAGGGTTGAGGGTTGAGGGCATAAATATAGGGTTGAGGGTATAGGGTTTAAGGGTTTAAGGGTATCTAGGGGTTGAGAGTTTAGGGTTTAAGGGTTTAAAGTTTGAGGGATTAAGGGTTTAAGGGTTGAGAGATTAGGGTTTAAGGCACAGTGTCAAGGGTAGACGGATTAGGGATAGGTTTAGGGTCGAAGGTTTAAGGATTGAGGGTTGAGGCTTTAAGGCTGAGGGTTAATGGATTAGGGTTTAAGGTATAGTATTAATGGTAAAGGGTTTAGGGTTTAAGGTTTAAGGGTTAAGGGTTAAGGGTGAAGGGATTAGGGTTTAAGGTATAGTGTTGAGGGTTGAGGGTTGAGGCTTTAGGATAAGATTTAGGGTTTAGGGTTAAGTGAGAGACCTAGATGGCTAAGGACAGATGGAGAGGCATACAAGGAGTGACTGAGAGACGTAGAGAGGGGACACGTAAAGAGGTGAGGGGGAGACAAAGGTGAGGAATAGAGAGGTGAGGGGAGAGATATAATAAAATGAGAGAGTGAAGTTGACAACTTGAGGGAAAGATGGTAAGGAGGAGGGAGAGAGGTGGAGAGGAAGGAAAATATCTAGAGAGCCCTAAGAGATATATAAGTGAGAGACCTACAACCTAGGGAGAGAGGGGTGAGAGAGATAGGGGAGAGATGGGGTGAGATAGATAGGGGAGGAGAGGGGTGGATAATGGTTGAGGGTTTAAGGGTCAAGTGTTTAGGGTTTGGGTTTAAGGGTTGAGGGATTAGGGTTTAGGGTTTAAGGTATAGTGTCGAGAGTTGAGGGTTTAGGGATAGGGTTTAGGATTTAAGGTTTAAGCATAGAGGGTTGAGGCCATAGGGATATGGTTTAGGGTTTAGGGATAAGGGATTATAGTTTCAGGTAGAGTGTTGAGGGTTGAGGGTTTAGGGATAGGGTTTAGGATTTAACATTTAAGGGTTAAAGGTTGAGGCTTTAGGGATAAGTGAGAGACCTAGATGGCTAAGGGTTGAGAGATAGGGGAGAGATGGGGTGAGATAGATAGGGGAGGATAGGGGTGGATAAGGGTTGATGGTTTAAAGATTTAGGGTTGAAGGATTAGGTTTTGGGGTTGAGGGATTAGGGTTTAAGGTATAGTGTTGAGGGTTGAGGTTTTAGGGATAGGGTTTAAGGATATGGTTTAAGATTTAAGGTTTAAGGGTTGAGGGTTGAGCCTTTAGGGATAGGGTTTAGGGTTTAGGGATAAGGGATTAGGGTTTAGGAATAGGGTTTAGAATTTAAGGTCTAAGGGTTGAGGGTTGAGGCTTTAGGGATAGGCTTTAGGGTTTAGGGATAAGAGATAAGGGATTAGGGTTTAAGGTATAGTGTCAAGGGTTGAGGGTTTAGGCATATGGTTTATGATTTAAGGTTTAAGGGTTGAGGGTTGGGGCTTTAGGGATAGGGTTTTGGGTTTAGGGTTGATGGATTAGGGTTTAAGGTATAGTGTGGAGGGTTGAGAGTTTAGGGATATGGTTTAGGATTTAAGGTTTAAGGGTTGAGGGTTTAGGGATAGGGTTTAGGGTTTAGGGTTAAGGGATTAGGGTTTAGGGTTGAGGGATTAGTGTTTGAGGTCTAGTGTTGAGGGTTGAGGGTTTAGGGATAGGGTTTAGGGTTGAGGGATTAGGGTTTGAGCTATAGTGTTGAGGATTGAGGGTTTAGGGATACAGTTTAGGATTTAAGGTTTAAGTGTTGAGGGTTGAGGCTTTAGGGATACGGTTTAGGGTTTAGAGTTGAGGGATTAGGGTTTGAGGTATAGTGTTGAGGGTTGAGGGTTTAGGGATAGGGTTTAGGATTTAAGGCTTAACGGTTGAGGGTTGAGGCTTTAGGAATAGGGTTTAGGGTTTAGGGATAAGGGATTAGGGTTTATGGTTTAGGGATTAGGGTTTAGGGTTAAGGGATTAGGGTTTGAGGTATAATGTTGAGGGTTGAGGATTTAGGGATATGGTTTAGAGTTGAGGGATTAGGGTTTGAGGTATAGTGTTGAGGGTTTAGGGATAGGGTTTAGGATTTAAGGTTTAAGGATTAAGGATTGAGGCTTTAGGGATAGGGTTTAAGGTTTAGGGATAAGGGATTAGGGTTTAGGGTTGAGGGATTAGGGTTTGAGGTATAGTGTTGAGGGTTGAGGGTTTAGAGATAGGGTTTAGGATTGAGGGATTAGGGTTTGATGTATAGTGTTGAGGGTTGAGGGTTTACGGATAGGGTTTAGGATTTAAGGTTTTAGGGTTGAGGGATTAGGGTTTAGGGTTGAGGGATTAGGGTTTAGGGTTGAGGATTTAAGGTTTAAGGGTTGATGGTTGAGGCTTTAGGGATAAGGTTTAGGATTTAGGGATAAGGGATTAGGGTTTTGGGTCAAGGGATTAGGGTTTAGGGTTGAGGGATTAGGTTTTGAGGTATAGTGTTGAGGGTTGAGGATTTAGGGATAGGGTTTAGAGTTGAGGGATTAGGGTTTGAGGTATAGTGTTGATGGTTGAGGGTTTAGGGATATGGTTTAGGATTTAAGGTTTAAGGGTTGAGGGTTGAGGCTTTAGGGATTGGTTTTAGGGTTTAGGGATAAGGGATTAGGGTTTAGGGTTGAGGGATTAGGGTTTAAGGTTGAGCGATTAGGGTTTAAGGTTGAGGGATTAGGGTTTGAGGTATAGTGTTGAGGGTTGAAGGTTTAGGGATAGGGTTTAGGATTTGAGGTTTAAGGGTTGAGGATTTAAGCTTTAGGGATAGTGTTGTGATGTTCACAACATGCCCCATTTTACTCCTTAGCAAAATGACGACCACTACTGTGGCTGTTGCTTTTGCTTTCGTGTGTGTTGTTTTGCTTGGTGGTAGAAGGGAAAAGGGGATTAAAATTGCAAACTTTGATAAAAATAGAGAAAAAGTTGCATTTTCAGTACTAGGGCATGATATGGTTGGATTCCTTGTGAAAAATGAGCTAGGGTTGCTTTTTGAACCATCTTAGAATTTGCCATATTTTGCAAGTTATGATCATTTTGGTAAAATGTACAAGAGAGGGGTTTGTTGTTTGTATATACAAGCCTGTTTGAATATCGGGTTGTATATACAAGGAAGTCGTTTTATACTTAGTTGCTTTTTGTATTCAGGTTCATATACAAAGTCGGTTATATATCCTTTCATACATACAGGATGGACCCGAAATAGCTTAAGTCAAAATGAATAGATGTTTGGATTCTGCTTTGTATCTAACCTTTGTGTGTTTGGCAGGTCGCAACATACAAGGAAATATACAAAACATTTTATGCATTGCGTAGAATCCAAAAGTTATGAACCGGAGAGAATTCGTTGTATATCTGCGGGCTTGTATGTTTGAGTAACATACAATGCAAGTATACACCGCGCAGATTTGAAATTTTTTTAACAGTGTTAAATCATTGTACATTTCGGGTTTGTATATTTATGCATACATTTGGAACATACAACACCATATGCAAGTCGTGGACCCGAAGAGTTGTTTAAATAAAGTTAGTTGCTTGTATGTTTTAGAATATGCAAGGCATAGGATACAAGTGTTCTATATACAACGTGGACCCGACGGACTTATTAAAACAAATTAAGTCGTATATTTGGCGCTTGTATGTTTTGACATATAAACGGAACTACATTACACGCATACAAGCCGGAACCCAAAAGAGGTTGGAATCTGATTAAGACTTTGTATCGCATTTGACTTGTATATCGAAGGATACAAGCACAATATGCATCGAAATATACATTGGGTGGATTTGAAAAGTTATACAATAGGGTTATGCACTTGTATATTTTGGCATTTGTAGGTTGCGATATACAAACCAATATGCAAGGATAATATACAAGCCGGAATCCAAGCGGATTTAAAAGTGATTTATCTTATGTTCTACGTCTGACTTGTATATCAAAAATATACATTCTGATTAGCATACAGGGGCGATATACAAGGATTTAAACAAGAAGAAGGGCATCGACGTGAGTAAAATAATCGGTGGGAAATTGTTAGAGGGCCCTGATGGGTGAATGTTACGCTGACAGAAGAAAAGACTTAGCTGAAAAATAAAAGACATCAGCCAAACAATGGTGATCAACAGAGAAAATTTTGGCCGTGCCGATAGGCAAGTCTCACGCCGATAGAAAGAAAATAGTGAAGGGCATCGGCAGAAGTCACAGTGACAAGAGTAGGTGATCAAACAGAGAAGAGCTATCGGTGGGGGTTTTGTTAACCAAGTTGATAGAAGGTCACACCGACAGTGTAAGGATACAAGCCAATAAGGCTATGTTAGCCAAAGTGAAACGATTGGCCAAATATTTTGAGCCCATGCCGATAGTGAAAGTCATGCTGATAGGAAAGAAACACAAGCTGATAGGGCTATTTTGCTCAGAGTTGAGCGATCAGTATGAAATTTCTAGCTCACTTCGAAAGGCATATCTCACGTCGATAGGTGGGGAAAGACAGAACAAATAAGAATTTAAAGGCATTTTAGGGCCCGAATGCATGTTTCTAGTCAACGATGGTTGACTCGACCAGTTTAACATTGAATATGCATTCTGGATGCATAATTTTCACAGATTTGGGGTCCAATGCTTGCATTTACACAGTCATGACTGGATTTAGCAGCTATTTTTCTTCCTGCAGTTTTATTAAAATGATGATACTTATTGCTTATTCATTTTTGTAGGATTGCAGTTGAGGAAGGAGCTGAAGCTTAATGGCGGTGACATCATGGAGGAGAAAATCTGATCTTAGGAGTAGAGGAAGATAAGGACGAAGGGGGAGGAAGTCAAGGGTCTTCATTGATGAGGACAAAATGCAGATAGGGATATCATTGCAGTAGGCAACATAAGTTATTATTTAGCTGCTAGGGTTTCCAGAAGGGCATGTTTCACCCAGATTTGATGTATGCTCAGAGATATTTCTGGGGATTTGTTCTCCAACATTTATTGTTGTAACTAGAGGTTTGAACCATTGTTTAACTAGGGTTTTGAGCCGTATTAAGGACAATCAAAGTCTATATATTATGCCTCTATACACTGTAAAACTTTACACAGGGATTCATTTAGAATAGAGGGACCTTTTAGTTTAGAAGTAGAAGAAGGAGGTCACCTGTGTCTGCAATAAGGAATGCGTGGAACATCTGGCTTCCTTACTATATCTGTAAAGCTTGTAAGTCTGTTGTAGTTTGATCATTGAATCTAAGAGTCATTCAGACATTGTAAATCTTATATGACTATCTGTTTCTAATACAATTGAATCTAGAATTCTATATGTATCTTCTGAGTGTTTTCTTGCTCTTCATTGTGTTTGAAACATTTTCTCTTAGAGTTGGCAATCTTAAGTGTATGTTTGGGAAAATGCTCAGAACTTACATTTAACGTTTTTATCTGTGGATTTGATCAATTTTCTGCAATACTTATAAAGTGCATAACAGAACAATTAGATCCTTTGGTAGAATGAATGAAGTTTAGATTAGATCTTTCTAACTTTTCCCAACCCATCTAGAAATACTTAGCTGAGAACATAGAAATTTAAAGGAAATTGTCTCATATTTGAAAGAAGCATACATAGTTGAGTTGAAAGTAGACAGTTTTCATAATATTTAAGAGAAGGCTGCGATAATTCAAGAAGACCATAAAAAAAACTTTGCAGCACAGTAACACTTTTATGCAAAGGAATGAACAACTTGCTGATATTTATGACCTTTTGCATAGTTTGAGTCCAGTAAACCAACAGGAAACCCTAAATTATGTAAGGCCCCTTGAACATTATAGCTTCACATCAACCAACTGAATTTACCCAACAGGTCAAGACTTGACCATATTAAACTTGGGATTAAGTGAATCTTAACCAATTCCTTCATATCTTTCAAGTTAGTTTTGGTTCATTTTATGTGAATTTTAACTAATTGTTATGACTACATCAAAACAATCATCAACAGATAGGGTTTAGGGTTTAGTGATAAGGGATTAGGGTTTAGGGTTGAGGGATTAGGGTTTAGGGTTGAGGGATTAGTTTTGAGGGATAGGGTTTAGGGTTTAGGGTTTAGGGATTAGGGTTTAGGGTTAAGGGAGAGATAGAAAAAATACATGAGAGAGTGAATAATATAGAGTTTTGTATAGCAAGCCATAACACGCTCGCTTTATAATGTAAGCACATTTTTTCTTACTATTGAAATGGTGAAAAAGGCTAGGATACCTGTGATCCAGGCCCACATGCTCTATTTTCTTTTGGTTATGCGCATGTTCTGATGAAAACAAAGTTTTTTCATGCTGTTGGGAAGTGCACATGCACATTTTTCACTTTCTATCACCTTTGCATGAAATTTCCATCACCTTTTTCTTGTTTGCCAACTTAAGGAGGAAATAACATAGTTTTCACATTAAATTTGATATATATCAATTCAAGTTTTAATTTTTGTAGTGTTGCAATGTTAATTGTGATTGAATTGTAGGAATTTAACATTATACATTGGTTAATTGTATTGTTGTTAGTAATTCTATTTGAGTGTTATTCAATTGAACATTGAAAAGGAAGAATGTGGTGAACAACTCAAATTGTTGAGGAGTTTGATGCAAGAAGAAAAAAGACTACATAATTGGGTACTCTCTCCATTCGAATCTCCATTTTTTAGGTATGTCAAGTCTTTACACATGTTCTAAGTTATATTTTCCTTGATTCTATTTTAATTACTTTATCATGTCTCATTGAATATATGTTTATATCACTTGTATGGTTTATATATTTTGTGTTTATATTAGTTGTGTTTATATTTTGTGTTTATAGTTCATGTGCCTTGTCTATGCTTCCCCATTTTGCATACATGTCTAGTAGGGAATTTGCATCCCGAGCTCTGAATTTCTTCCCAAACAACAGTAAATTTCTATTGCTTTGAATTTATTCTTTATACCTATAGACTTGTAGCTGCTCATGAAAGATATCATCAATCCAAAAAATGAATTTATCAAAATGATCAATAGGAACATAGTATCCTAGCTGCAAAACTGAGTTCCTTTATTCAAATTCAAAAAGTAAAAAACTAGGATTACAATACACTCCTCTCCAACATAAACTATTTAAGACAACCATAAAACATCTAATAATGATCTGACAACTATTAAACAAACACAGCTACCAACCAAAGAAATAGAAAAACCTAAAAAATTTCCATACAACCAAAACCAAGTTCTTACTTGTGAAGATATTTTCTAGTGGTGCTGAACACATACCTTCAAAGTGGCTTGGGAGTACAAACTTGAGAAGCCTTAACCACCATTTCATTAAAGGGGTGAAAATAGCTAGATTTTCCACCAAATCACTTCTAATATATGCTTTAAGTCTCAATGCACTCATCATCCACACCCCTTCCTTAGATAGCTTTGACAAACTTTAAGGCAACTAGAGAGGAGCAATTAAAAATTAAAGATAGTTTATTGTTTGACATTACACATTTCCTAAAAGAGTCATGAGGTCTACCTTCATTAGACTTAAGAGACATTACACCTATCCACCTAATAATAAGCCACAAGCACCACCCCCAACAACCACTAACTCAACTAACCAATTTGAAACCACCATAAAAAAATTTAGTGCCTTGATTTTTAGAAAATATCACACTTTACAATTAATGTCAATACTTGCATTACACACCCTAACTTAAAGCTAAAATGAGAAGTTAAGTTGGCATAGGGAAGATTAGTACACTCACCATGATCAACTCTAAGAGCCCTAAAAACATCATAATGGAATTGATTTATAGGGCTTGAAAGATAAAAAATGGTCACAATTTGACCATGAATTTGGAAGGGGAATTTATAAGGGCCTTCAAAGATGCATAAAATTAATGAGGCATATATCTTAAATGAATGTCTATATTCCAACCCAAGAATTGGTTTGATGGTTGTAGGGTGCTATATGGGGCTCTTTGTCCACCCAAGATTTTACAATAAAATCTACTACTTAGTTGAGTATGCACCTGCAATGTTGATATCTTAGACAAAATTAGCATCAATTTATAGGACTGCAGACCTACAAATATTTTGAGGGTAGCAGACCTAAAATTTGGAACCATATTCATTTCTCAAGAACTAATATTTTTCTCTTTATCATGCTACAGATAAATTCTCTGTCATGCCAAGGAAACGATCAAGGATTAAACCAACACAGGAAGAGAAAGAAGCTAAGAATGCAAAGAAAGCAACAACTATGAGGCAACTTCACGAGAAGAGGAAATTAGACATGATTGTTGAAGACATACCAATTGAAGAGGAACCTCAACCATAAACAAAAGATATGGTATTGGCGGCACAAAGGGAATGAATGCAAAATCTTTGTGCTATGAGAGATTTGAATACTACAATTGGAGACACATCTATTGCAAGGTGTGACCCTTGGTCTTCTTGTTCAGCGTTGCGCTGTGGTGGTTTGTGACAAGGGCTTAACCGCCTCCCGTGCTTGTTAAGTCAAGTGGTTGTATCGGGCATTAATAGGTCGATCTTTTGGTGCAACAACAACTAACAGTTGGTATCAGAGGTAAGGTCACGGGTTCAAACCCCACACTTGCACTGGGGGGGATTGTTGCAAGGTGTGACCCTTGGTCTTCTTGTTTAGTGCTGTACTGTGGTGGTTTGTGACAAGGGCTTAACCGCCTCCCATGCTTATTAAGTCAAGTGGTTGTATCAGGCATTAAAAGGTCAATCTTTTGGTGCAACGACAACTAACAACATCCTCTACCACAAGTCAAGATAGAGGGACACCATCTACCGCATCTCAAGTTGAGAGTACTGTTGGAAAGAGACACTATTCTGATGATTGAATGTTGTCATTGATGGCAGCAAAAGAAAGAGACTCCACTGGCATGACAAAGAGACTTTACTCCAGAAGCAAAAATGACTAAGTATGAATAGTATACATTATACAGAGTAAGTGATAGTGTTTGGGATGGTATGCCTCCACAGTAAAAGATTAGTGTATAAGGATCAGGTATGTTGTTCATAGCTATTTAGTGATGATTTGTTCCAGTGCTTAAGTCTTGACTTCCTCTGGAAATCACATGTTAAAATATCTAAGTCTGAGTGAATAGAGCTAAGACAAGAACAATGCACAGTACCAGAGAAAAAGGGTCTACGTTCCTCTACAGTTGTATATTTTGTCTTGCAGTTCTAAAGGTATGCTAAGAGATCCAAAATGATTGTTGGTTATGCATCTTAGAGTCTCATATGGTCTGCAATGGGAAATATGATGTGATAGATGAGTTGATCAAGTGTGTTCTTAAGGAACAAGCTGACATGCATGTTAGATTCTTATGAGGAGAAGATATATTGTCTGGATAGTCAATCTAAGTGGTGGTATGATTGAAGCCAACCTATATGAAGACTTTTGTATGCTTCTTTAAGTCTGCATTGCAGATTGTACACAAGTTCAAGCCGACAAGATGTAATATTTGTGTACATGGTTTATGTTTTGCTTGCTGATCTGATTATGAGATAAATCTTGTAGTGAATATATATACTTGATGGAATTTGATAGTGGAGTGTGTTAAGTGTGTGTGTGGTGTAATGTGTGAATTTGAAGTGTGAAGGATTATGAGAAGAGTGCAGCGCAGAGAAAGAAAAACAAAGTAGATGTAGTTGTGTTGAGAAGCAGGACAAAATAAATGAAGACCTTTGAATCTATATACTGAGCCTTCAATGAAACTGCAATCTAGCATATGGTATGGTGGTGCCCACCTAGAGTTTGGGTTTCAAGTATTTCATCTACAGAGCCTGAATAGAAGGAGAGAAGGCTTAAATTTTTCAATTACCCATGCTCTGACTTGCCAAAAAGTCCCAAAATCTCACCTTGAGAATCTTTACCAAAAGCCCAAAAAAACCCAGAAATCTTTTAGCTTCAAATATTTTCATCGCAGGGTTTTTTCAGTTTCATCCTTTGTATTTGTGTATGCATTTTTGAATGTATATTCTTATATACATTCACCATTGTGTGGTTGCATATACAAAGGCGATATACAATAGAAAAGATACAAGGGGCCAATATACAAAGGGTCATCTGTGAGACAAGCCTCATCAGCAACTCTGTCCAAGTTCCCTCCGATGGCCGGTGCATATACAAGGCAAAAGATACAAAATGCATGTTGGCGAGACCTTGCCTATCGGCGGCCAAGTCCAATGTTTCTCCGACAAGCCAATGCATATACAAAAGATACATGCAAAGGTAAGAATGAAAGGGTGGGGTCTACCAATTGTATATATATACAGTTGTATGTTTACACATACAATCGCATGTACAAGGTGGAATATACAAGCGAACAAGATGCAAAGCGGACGAGGCAAGAAAGTTAACTGCATTTGTGAAATGGGTGAGGTCGCAGTTGTATATTGGGATTGTATGTTCCTAATATACAATTAGATATGCAATGGAAGATACAAATGAAACATACAAGGCAGGAGCGGTCAAGGTCAACGGTCTTCAGGAACCTGGTGGGGCTCGCGTGATTGTATGTTTTGCGGGTTGTATGTTGCACATTGTATGTGCGATATACAACATGAGATACAATGAATGTGATACAAGCCAGATTTGAAAGTTTTTTCAATTTGATTGATAAATGAGTTGGTGTCTGCATTGTATGTATATTGCACATTGTATGTTCAATATACAGGGTGATGTACAAAGGAGTTGGATACAAAGCCCAGACCCGATAGTGATTGCAATTTGATTCATGGTGATTTGGGGTCCGCCCTTGTATGTGGTGATTGTATGTACATACAATTGCACATACAATTTCAAATGCAAGAATGGATATATTTTCTCACTAATGGAGATGCAAAGGTAAATATTCAGCGATGGAGGACCAATCAGATGCTACCATGTATTCAAATGCAGTTGTATGTATATGCATTTGCATATGCAAAGATTAAAAGGCAAAATGGGTGAAAAGGCAAAATGTATGTTCATGCTGTGAAAAGTCAAAGAAGAAAAAGTCGCCTATGTGGTGTGATCTCATTGGCTAGAGACTTTTTAGCACTATTTGGAGCCATTGATTTTTTGGTGATGAGGGGAAAATCGACGACCCTGTTTTAAATTTTTGAAGGTGGGATTTTTTTGTGTTCGCTGAATCATTCTAGGCGGGAAAAAATTTCTGAACACACGAACCATTGTTGCATCCCGCGGGTAGGTTGGCCATTAATGGAAAGATTATAGAGAGGTATGGGTCGACTGAATGATGGGCCAACTACCATCTTAAAGGAGAAAATCTTCAGGCGGATGCATGTCTCTCAAGCTCACCTGCTCTTCCTTCTTCTTCTGCTTGGAGCATTGAATATTTTGAGTGGCCATTTTGATGGTACATTATATCTGGTGACATTTTGAAAAGACCCTGTAATTAATTGCTGAGTACACATTCTTGCTATACAGCGAACTGTGTTACTCATTTTCAATTGTGGAAGACTTGGGCAATTTTTGGAGGAAATAACAAAAAATAGAGCTTTTTGGTTGTTCTATCTCTTTTGGAGTTTATGAGTTGCATCTGAGTGCACATTGCACATATGTTTAGTTTCATGTTATGTTTATATGAAAAATGCTTCTTTGCATGTGTTTAGTTGTTTCTCTCCATTTGTTGTATGCATCCCTTCTTTTGAATATGGTTGCTAAGGGTTACTAAGATTCTAGGATAGAGATTTGCTATATTGCATGTTTAACTTTTGACTTCCATTCAAGGAGTGGATTAAATTGTTTTAGGTTAAGTATGGGGAAGAATGTATGGCAGCAGAGATATTTGCAAGTAGAGATTGCTAAATACCCATTCTTGGGTGGTGTTTGTAAGGCAAGCACCAATCTGACCCCTTGAAACTTGAATGCCAGTGCAAATCATTCACTTGTATATGTCTAGTTGACTCCTTGCCTTGAGATAGACACCGATCTGCCCTTGTGTAGTAGTTATGATCCAAAACCCCCTGTCTTGCATCCAAAACATAAGAGAAAATCATTTCAAAACTTCAACCTATTAGTTGTAGGAGTAGAAATAGGACCCCTACACACTCTCATCCTCAACCAGTTAAATATGTCAAAGAACATTGCCAAACTTGTGATTTATCATGCAAATCTTGGTCCACACATGAGAGTATTCTGTGTGTATTGATGAGCTAAATATTTCTATTGGGTGAGTCAAAGCAAAATCTTTAGCAAATAGGGATACCCCACATGGTGTGGCAGAACCAAAAGTGAAGGGAAGGCAGCTCACACAACCTCCTATATTTGTTGGCTGAATCTGCTTGTGCATTGGAACTAGCAAACCCTCTATTAATTTGGAGAGAAAGACCCAACAAATTGGTGACTCTACTGGGGAGCTAAATTAAAGAGTGAATTTTTGCCCATTCGAGTCTCGAACAAAGTGGCGACTCTACTGGGGAACTAAATTAAAGAGTGAATTTTTACCCATCCATGTCTCCAAAAAAGTGGTGACTCTACTGGGGAGGAGTCAAGTGATTTGAAGACTGGAAAATCTAGTTTCCAGTGCAGTTGTTGTAGCAAGACCAAATAACGACCATGTGGTGCTCTGTTGGCATGATGAATCCAGAAAACAAAAGTGTCGTGTTGATATTCTATCCTCTATATGAGAGGTGGTGACTCTATTGATTGAACCTATCAAAGCTGCAACATATTTCCAGGTATTCCATCTTTTCACTCAAAATGATTCAAATAGGGCAATAGTCCTGGTTGTGCTCTCAAAGAAGACCATTTTTTATTGAAAGATATAAAGCTTTGAATTTTAAAGGAATATATGGTTACCCAAATGTTATCCCCAATAAGATTAGAAAATGTTTGCCGAAATATAGTGGATCAAATTCTGAGTCTGCAAAAAAACATCTGCATTTTTTTTGTAATTTGATAGAAGATTATGAGGTAGAGGCTGAAGATGTAGTAATGAGACTTTTTTTTCAGTCATTAGAGGATGATGCTAGGGTCTGGTTTTCAGACCTGCTTATGTGTTCAGTTTCTTCATGGGTAGATTTAGAAATTGCATTCCTAGAGCAGTTTGGTGAAAGATTTGATTTGGCCTCATTGATCATACATTTCATGAATATCCAAAAAGAAGATGAGGAACTGGTTCCAACCTTCAATCTTAGATTTATTAAGTTGCTCAAGAAGATTCCTAAATATATGAGACCTAATGATGCATTGTGCTTAGCAATTTATTTGGCTGCATTTGATGAAGAAATGAGTTATCTATTGAGAGATAAAGAACCAGCCACACTTCACCAGGCCTACAGATTTGCTATGGATATTGAAAACAATTAGAAATATGGAATGCCAGTAGGTTTCATGGCTGCAAGTTTTCAAAATAGTTATCAAAGTGAATATATTTTAGTTTTCCCAGTGTGTTCATTGAGAGATGATTTTGCAAAGGGGAATGTATTTCAGACCAATGGGTGTAGTCGTGATGTGATGTATAAATATGAAGAAGATGTTGTAGAGAATGTAAGCACATCCTATAATGGTGAAGACAAAGATTGTTATCAGCCTCTAGAAGAGAAACCTGCAAGCTCAAAATACCCTTCAAATGGTCAAATGAAAGATATACATGAGGTTGTGTCTTGTAGTAATAGGTATATCCTAGTTATTCCTGATTATTTATATGAGGTGGATATGCAGAGTTTCACTCTAAATATAGAAGATGTTGATTCAAGGGATGGTAGGGAATGTATTGATGATTGTCAGCATTCAGACTCATGTGTGAGTCTTTCAGATGATGAATTTATATGGATACTGAGTATGAGTGCTTCCTGGAAGATTATGACCTCCTCTACAATGCAAAGGTTGAAATGTTTTCTTTTGATTATCAGTGCATTGGTGAAGAGGAAAATCAGGGTCATTATTCAGATGTGAATGGACAAGTTACAGATGTGTGTGCTCATACAGTTGGGGATAGTGTTGGTTGCAGGGGTGACTACAAAGCTTTCAATGAAGGGCTGCACTCTAAGCTTTTTATGCCTTCTCTTGAGGCATTCAAGGTGGACCTTAATGATAAAATTGCTAAGCACAATGATAATGGATATCTGAATGTTTATAAAAATGAATATGATTATGACATGTTGCTTGTGCCTGAGTATTGTTTGTTTGATACAGAGGAGCTTGTATTTTTTGAAGAAGGGAATTTTTTTTATGTTGATTCATTTGTTTCATGTGAGTCTGTTATTTTTCCAAGCAACATCAGTGACTCATATGATCATGACAGTCTACTATTGAGAATAGTAGATGCTTATGAATCTTTCTGTAGATGTGTTGAAGGAGAAGGAAGCAGCAACACAACCAATTGCAAAGTAGGGTGTTGTAGATAGTTAAATGATTTCAAGCTTCATTTGAAGAAATCAAAAGAAAATTGGGTGTTTGATAAAGGAAAATTCTAGTTTTTCCATTTTGGTGGCCCTGGGCCAACAAGTATATTTTAAAAAGTGTGATTTGTGATGCAGGTTGGTGCAATGTTTGACTCTGTTGCCCAATGGATATGGCACTCGGTCTGCATCCTAGAGATCTGGAGTTCTTGCCATGCCTGCAAGAGGCATGCATCCCCAGATAGAGCCAATGGTGGTGCCCACCTAGAGTTTAGGTTTTAAGTATTTCATCTGCAGAGCCTGAATAGAAGGAGAGAAGGCTTAAATTATTCAATTACCCATGCTCTACCTTGCCAAAAAGTCCCAAAATCTCACCCTGAGAATCTTTGCCAAAAGCCCAGAAAAACCTAGAAATCTTTTAGCTTCAAATATTTTCATCACATGGTTTTTTCAGTTTCATCCTTTGTATTTGTGTATGCATTTTTTAATGTATATTCTCATATACATTCACCATTGTATGTTTGCATTTACAAAGGCGATATATAACAGAAAATATACAAGGGGCCAATATACAAAGGGTCATCAATGAGACAAGCCTCATCGGCAGCTCTGTCCAAGCTCCCTCTGATAGCCGATGCATATTTGTTAAAATATACAAAATGCATGTCGGTGAGACCTTGCCTATCGGTGGCCAAGTCCAATGTTTCTCCGATGGGCCGATGCATATACAAAAGATACATGCAAAGGAAAGAACCAAAGGGTGGGGTCCACCAATTGTATATATATACAGTTGTATGTTTACACATACAATCACATGTACAAGGTGGAATATACAAGCGAACAAGATGCAAAGCCGATGCGACAAGAAAGTTAACTGCATTTGTGAAATGAGTGAGGTTCGCAGTTGTATATTGGGATTGTATGTTCCCAATATACAATCAGATATGCAATGGAAGATACAAATGAAACATACAAGGCATGAGCGATCAAGGTCAACAGTCTTCAGGAACCTGGTGGGGCCCGCCTGATTATATGTTCTGCAGGTTGTATGTGCGATATACAACGTGAGATACAATGAATGTGATACAAGCTGGATTCAAAAGTTTTTTTAATCTAATTGATAAATGAGTTGGTGTCCGCATTGTATGTATATTGCACATTGTATGTTCAATATATAGGGTGATATACAAAGGAGTTGGATACAAAGCCCAGACAAAATAGTGATTGCAATTTGATTCATGGTGATTTGGGGTCCACCCTTGTATGTGGTGATTGTATGTATATACAATTCCACATACATTTTCAGATGTAAGAATGGATACATTTTCTCACCGATGGAGATGTAAAGGCAAATATTCAGTGATGGAGGATCAATTAGATGCTACCACATATTCAAATGCAGCTGTATGTATATGCATTTGCATATGCAAAGATTAAAAGGCAAAATGGGCGAAAAGGCAAAATGTATGTTCATGCTGCGAAATGTCAAAGAAGCAAAAATCACTTGCGTGGTGCGATCTCATTGGATGGCAACTTTTCAGCATGATTTGGAGCCATTGATTTTTTGGCGATGAGGGGAAAATCGACGGCACTGTTTTAAATTTTTGAAGGTGGGATTTCTCTGTGCTCGCTGCATCATTCCAGGTGGGAAAAAATTCATGAACATGCGAACCATTGTTGCATCCCATGGGTAGGTTGATCATTAATGGCAAGATTGCAGAGAGGTATGGGTTGACTGAATGACGGGCCAACTACCATCTTAAAGGAGAAAATCTTCAGGTAGTTGCACGTCTCCCGAGCTCACCTACTCTTCCGTCTTCTTCTGCCTGGAGCATTGAATATTTGAGTGGCCATTCTGATGGTGCATTATATCTGGCAACATTTTGAAAAGACCCTATAATTAATTGCTAAGTACACGTTCTTGCTATAGAGCGAACTGTGTTACTCATTTTCAGTTGTGGAAGACTTGGGCAATTTTTGGAGGAAATAATGAAAAATAGAGCTTTTTGGTTGTTTTGTCTCTTTTGGAGTTTATGAGTTGCATCTGAGTACACGTTGCACATATGTTTAGTTTCATGTTATGTTTATATGAAAAATACTTCTTTGCATGTGTTTAGTTGTTTCCCTCCATTTGTTGTGTGCATCCCTTCTTTTGAATCTGGTTGCTAAGGGTTACTAAGATTCTAGGATACAGAATTACTGTATTGCATGCTTAACTTTTGACTTCCATTCAAGGAGTGGATTAAACTATTTTAGGTTAAGTATGGGGAAGAATGTATGGCAGTAGGGATATTTACAAGTAGAGATTGCTAAATACCCATTCTTGGGTGGTGTTTGTAAGGGAAACACCAATTTGACCCCTTGAAACTTGAATGCCAGTGCAAATCATTCACTTGTATACGTCTAGTTGACTCCTTGCCCTGCGATAGGCACTAGTCTGCCCTTGTGTAGTAGTTATGATCCAAAACCCCTTGTCTTGCATCCAAAACATAAGAGAAAATTATTTCAAAACTTCAACCTATTAGTTGTAGGAGTAGAAATAGGACCCCTGTATACTCTCATCCTCAACCAGTTAAATATGTCCAAGAACATTGCCAAACTTGTGATTTATCATGCAAATCTTGGTCCACACATGAGAGTATTCTGCTTGTATTGAAAAGCTAAATCTTTATATTGGGTGAGTCAAAGAAAAATCTTTGGCAAATAGGGATATCCCCCTTGGTGCGGCAGAACCAGAAGTGAAGGGGAGGCAGCTCACGTAACTTCCTGTATTTGTTAGCCGAATCTGCCTATGCATTGGAACTGGTAAACCCTCTGCTGATTCTGAGAGAAAGACCCAACATGGTAGATACATTTATAGTAATTCATCTTCTAGCAGCCAGCCAATCCTTCTTCTATCTTCTTTTCTCTTGGCAGTGAGCCTTTGTGCAGTGAGCACTTCTTCATAGGGTAGTGAGCCCTAAGCAATGAGCCCTAAGGCATTGAGCCTTCTTGTAATTTGGTATTGTGCTATCATAATATAGTGTGAGCTAACACTCACCATGGTTTTTTTCTTTTTAGTTTTTCCACGTAAAAATCCTGGTGTCCATGTGTTATGTCTTTATGGTTGTTGTTCTTATGCTTATTTTGCTTTCATGTTATTGATTTTGGAAATTGGATTAATAAACTTGTTAAGAAGTGGTTTTGTGGAATACTGATTCAGCCCCCTCTCAGTATTCCTTATATTCAACAATTGGTATCAGACCAAGTTTCCTTGGAAGAAGCTTAACAACTTGACGAAGATCTAGGAAAGATACTCATGGAAGCCAAAAGATTCAGAAATCTCTTGAACAATGTTGAACTAGAAGCAACTCTTATTGATCATGAGAAATCTGAAGCAAAAAATAGGGATCTAAAGGATAATATTCAAGAAGTTGATGAATGCATTCTAAAGATGAAAGAACAAGTCAAGAAACTCAAAGAAAAATATAGAGATGTTAGTGAACAATTGGTATCAGAAAATGAGACCCTGGATGATTTGAAAGTGGAAGTTACAGAAAGAGCTAAAGCAAAAGGAGATCTAAATCTGATGGTAAAAAGAAAGATAGAAGATTGTGTCAAACTAGAAAAAGAAGTTGTGAGCCTGAAAATAGACTTGGAAAAAGCCAAGAGCTATGAAGAAAAGTTCAAGATAAGTTCTACAAAACTTGATGAGATGATTGCTAGTCAAAAGAGTTCTAATGACAAGCAAGGCTTGGGATTTGAGAAAGGAAAAAGTTCAAAATTAGGTCAAGCAAACACTGAATTAAAGAAAAATAAAGGCAACCAGTTTAGGAATCAAAGAAGAAGACCTAGAAGACCTCTAGTCAAACAACCAAATGCGCAAAGGTACCCATCTTTCAATGGCCATTGTTTTAATTGCAATAAGTTTGGTCATAGAATAAATCAAAATGTTCCATCATTCTTTGGTCAATGTTTCAATTGCAAGAAAATTGGTCATAGATCAAATGAATGCAAAATCCTGGTAAGAAATGGGTCTCACAATGCAAGAAATACTCAAGCATTCAATGGAAAGTGTTTTGCTTGCAATAGATATGGGCACATGGCTAATCAATGCAGATCAAGGATGAATTCATTCAAAGGAAGGAATCAAGGACATGGAAGTATTGTGTGCTATAATTGCAACAAACTTGGTCATATGGAAAATTTTTGTAGAAGCAAGAATGTGAAAAGAAGCTACTATTCTGAAGAAAGGAAAACAGAGCAAAGGAATGATAAGGGAAAGGAAAAGGTTGATCCGGCTGAAAGTAAGAAAGAAATGGGCAAGATCTGGATCAAGAAAGATGTGATTGAAGTCAAGGATGAATCCACACCAGCATTTGGTGCAGATACTTCCTCCGGGAAGTAAATTTGTGAGATCTGGCTCAAGAGGAGTTGTAATGAAAATCTTAATCCCCTAGCCAGATTGTTAGTGCTAGAATCCAGTAAAAAGTTCATATGATAGATCTTTTGAAAGAAATTCCAGAAGAAAAGATTCAAGTGCAAAACATTGCGGAGCAATCCTAATAGACTAAATTTTGCAGAAATGTGTTTGATAGCTTTCTAATAAGAGCATTTATGGCGATGAAGTCAAATATTAAAAATAGGCTCATTCAACAGAAAATTCATTCTACATTCAAACGGTTAAAGTATCTAAGGCAAATTAAAGCAAAATTCCAAGTGACTCAGTGATTTCCAAAGCAAATTAAGACAAGACCAAAGAAAACCCTAATTCAACAAAAGAGGTATTTTTCTTTAATTCGAAACCCTACTGTGAATTTATTTGAACTTTTGCAAAAATAGCAACACCACATGTAATTGATATAACCAAAAGAGCCTGACCAAAATTCAAGAGGCACCCATTCAAATCAATAGAGGTCGATCCAAATGGTGCATTTTTAGAAATTCCATTTGGTGTGATACATGTGGAAGACGTTAGGGCCTATATTCATGTTGCCCTTGAAGAACTTGGAGATAGTCAGTTCTCATATCTATATATAAAACATTTAAGTGGAGATGGATTTGATTTGGTGGAAGAATATGCCCAGAGCATAGGGGTCACAAAAGAAGAAATTGCTAAAACAAGGGCAAAAATAGTTGAAAAACTGAAGGAAAGTGAACCGATTAAGGCTCTGGAGGATCTAATGAGGCAACCTGAGAACCAAACAGTAACAAAAAGGAGAACTAGAGGTTCTACTTCTATAGGAGCTGCATCTATGACATCTGGTCCTACACCCTCTACAAGTATGGAAACCCATGCAACGTTCCATGAAAGACAAAAAACCAAAGGTCAGAGAATGTATGTTAGTATAGAAGCTGATGAGGAAGAGATTGAGTCAAATGAAGAAATGAAGAAAATGAAAACTAAAGTCACCAAAGCCTATGGGAGAAGTAAGAAGAAACCTTCTGGTAAAAGAAAAACTAAGAAAAGGCTAGGGCAAGATGAGTTTGAGATAGGTGAACCCACTATAAATCTTGAGGATGTCCTAAAAGCTATAACTGTTGATGGAAATTTAAATCCCATAGGCCAACTGTATGATGAGTATAATGATTCAGATAAAAGAATTATTAAGACTGCTATTGTCAGATATTTGGACATCTACAACAAAGCCCTTATTAAGATCATTACTGATCTTCCAGGCACCTTGGGCAGTATTATGTTTGCAAGAAAAGAAGCAGCTATGGTAAAAGACATTGAACTCCATGAGCACACATTGATAAAATTATGTCTAGAGATCTCTCTTGAAGAGAAAACAAAAATATCCAAAGCACTCAGCAAGGAGTTCAGAACAAACAAAAGGATGAATGCTCTCATGTGAGATGACATTAAGAAAGTACTAAAGGAGACTGAGGAAATCACTTTAAGAGTGCTAAAGAAATTTCATCTCCCAATAATATATGACAATGATGAAGCAAATGTTGGAGATTATACATCTATTCCAGAAGTAAATTTGAACCAAGGGTTAGATGACAAAGTGGTCAAAGAGAAGGAGATACCTACTACAGTTATTGAGACTAGTCTCCCTCTGGAACATCAAATAGGTGACAAGATAGGAATGAAAAAGACTGAGAAGATAGATAAGGTCGATGATCAAGAAGAGAAATGGGATAAGGAATTCCCTGCACCGAAACAAAAGGATGGTGCAAATGAAGCTCTAGATTTAGATCCTTCGAAACTAAACCAAGAAGAAGAAGTCTTTGGTATAGCAAGACACACTACGGAGTTAGTCAAAGAATGTTTGGAAAAAGAGAAATAGGGCTTTGATAAGCCAGAATTTTTGCAAGGACCAATAAATCTGGACTCAATGTCCTCTATACAGAAATTCAAACTGGTATCAATTATGTAGGCAAAGGCACAAGAAGAAATTTTGAAGTCTCACATATAGGACAATGAACTGATTGGTGAGGCATCCAACATTTTGGAGAAGTTGATTCCATTATATAAGAAGGACACCTCTTTGTCTTCAATAAGTCAACTAAAAGGACTCATAAATTCTGTAAGTGAGCATTTTGAATCTTTTGAGAAATCTATTGAGACAAAAGTGAGACAAGAATTTGATGAGAAAAGGTTAAATGAGTTGAAGACCATGATAGTAAATGATAAAGCTCTACTAGACAATAAAATGAAAGGCATATAGAATGCAATCAAAGAAGCAAATGACCTGTACAAATTTTGTTTATCTTGGCCTGTAGTCATAAAAGAGCTAGAAGAAAAGATAAAGGATATGAAATTGTAGTTGATAAATATTTCTAAATCATTTAATCCAACAGCTGATTCGGTGGGTAACAAATATATACAAGTAATTAATATTCATAATGAGTTAAGTGATCTTGTAATAAGAGGGATTAGATGAAGAATAAAATGTGTCAGTTGAAAGGACTAATTAGTCCCAAGTTAGATTCAATGATCAATATTGTAAGAGAAGCACATGTAGCTTCACAAATTGACACACAATATGATGTGCAAAAGGCAGAAGAATTAGTCTTTTTGATAAATGGTAACATCCAAATTTTGGAAAGAGCCAAGAAAAGGTGGGATGAAGAGATTGTACAATTAAAGATTGTGTACAAGGATATCATTTCACAAGTACAACTAATTAGGTTGAAGATTGTATGTACATATGTAGTTGAGTATGATAGATTTACAATTTTGACATAATTTTGACTTTTTGTACATACACCTTTGCCATTGATGTCAAAGGGGGAGAAAAAGACCAGTGAAAAATGAGCAAACATCTAAGGGAGAGAAGGAATACATAGTAAGGGGAAGCAGACACAAGTATTTTTCACCAAGTATTGCCATCAATGCCAAAGGAGGATATTGTTGGCAAGAGACACTATTCTGATGATTGAATGTTGTCATTAATGGAAACAAAGGAAAGAGACTCCACTGGCATGACAAAGAGACTTTACTTCGGAAGCAAAAATGACTAAGTATGAACAATATACATTATACAGAGTAAGTGACAGTGTTTGGGATAGTATGCCTCTGCAGCAAAAGATCAATATATGTAGATCAGGTATGTTGTTCATAACTATTTAGTGATGATTTGTTCCAGTGCTCAAGTCTTGACTTCCTCCATAAATCACATGGTAAAATATCTAAGTCCGGGTGAATAGAGCTAAGACAGGAACAATACACAGTGCTAGAGAAAAAGGGTCTGCATTCCTCTGTAGTTGTATATTTTGTCCTGCGATTCTAAAGGTATGCTAAGAGATCTAGAATGATTGTTGGTTATGCATCTTAGAGTCTCATATGGCCCATAGCGGGAATTATGATGTGATAGATGAGTTGATCAAGTGTGTTCTTAAGGAACAAGCCGACATGCATGTTAGATTCTTATGCAGAGAAGATATATTGTCTAGATAGTCAATCTAAGTGGTGGTATGATTGAAAACAACCTATTTGAAGACTTTTGTATGTTTGTTTAAGTCCGCATTGTAGATTGTACACAAGTTCAAGCTGACAAGATGTAATATTTGTGTACATGGTTTATGTTTTCCTTACCGACCTGATTATGAGATAAATCTTGTAGCGAATATATATACTTGATGTAATTTGATGTTGGACTATGTGAAGTGTGTGTGTGGTGTAATGTGTGAATTCAAAGTGTGAAGGATTATGATTAGAGTTTAGAACAGAGAAAGAAAAAAATAGAGTACATGTAGTTGAGTTGAGAAGCAGGACAAAATAAATGAAGACCTTTGAATCTATATATTGAGTCTTTAATGAAATTGTAATCCAGCATATGGTAGATGCATTTACAACAATTCATCTTCTGGTAGTGAGCCAATCATTCTTCTATCTTCTTTTCTCTTGGCAGTGAGCCTTTGTACAATGAGCACTTCTTCATAGGGCAGTGAGCCCTAAGGCAGTGAGCCTTCTTGTAATTCAGTATTGTTCTATCATAATATATTGTGAGCTAACACTCACCGTGGTTTTTGCCTTTTTGGGTTTTCTACAAAAAAATCTTGGTGTCCATGTGTTATGTCTTTATGGTTTCCATTCTTATGCTTATTCTTCTTTCATGTTATTAATTTTAGAAATTAGATTAATAAACTTGTTAAAAAGTGGTTTTGTGGAATACCGATTCACCCCCCTCTTAGTATTCCTTATTTCTATTCCATCTCTAATCGAAGGTATGCCATCTAGCCCATCTCATTTAAATATTGATGAAATTCCTATTGTTGAGATGAATTTACCTTTCGTAACACCACCTAGAATTTTGCATAGAAAGCCAAAGTATTTGATTGATATTGATGAGAATATTTTGTATCCAATTGAAGGTAAGATTTCAAAATGCACTTGTAGAAGATATGCTCATAAGATTTTGAGAGTATTCTTTGAAAAGTTAAATGAGACCGCAAGATGGAAACTATTCGTTGAAATGATGCGAAGTATAAAGTATAGGTCTATCATGAAGATTCTTCGGTTGAGAACATCGAAGGCTTCAAGTGAAAAATCTATTGCCAAGAATCTAATGAGTGCATATGAGAGTGTGGGTAATACCTCACGCATAAAAGATAGTAATGTCACACGACGCGTCATTACATCAACAATAGTAATTAATCAAACGAGGCAAAGCTCATCTCATTAGAAAGATGAGTCAAACATTGAGAATTAATAGAAAAACTTTATCAAGAGCCGTTGGAAGGCACCAAAGAATTGAGGACACTGATGCCAATGAATTATGGGCATTCTCGAGGAGACTACCATGAAAAGATAAACTAATTGTTGATGCATTGAGATCACTAATTGAAGACTTTTGGAAGAATTACACAAGGGTATCTCTAAATTAAAGGGATGTGGTAAGAAGGAGAATCATTAGTTGAAACCATGAGCCACATCCAAAGCATTTTTTGGATATGACTCAAACACAGTTTTTTGGTAAATTTTTAGAGATGTATCCTCAAATTAAAATTTTTCAAAGATATTTTGAAATGCTAAAACCTTTCTATGTCAAAATAAATCACACACACACTACTTGTTGTTGTAGATTACATATTGAATTTTCTAACCGTTTTGATGTTTATTGGTCTATATGTTTAGATTTGTATACTAACAATGTTTTGCATACTAACAATGTTTTGTAGGATTGTGGCATACATGCCCCACCAACATCTTCAAGAGACTTCATATCAACAATTTTATGTGAAAGAGAGGAAGGTCAAATATTCTACAAGAAATTGTGCTTGGATGGCACATGTCAGGATTGTGGTGGCTTGCAATGTATGCCAATATGTGAACATATGGAAAGCACACATGCAATTGGAAATGAACTAGTAGAGTTGGACAAGTATAAAATGGTGGCCTACAATATAAAAGATGGTAAAGAAGTAAAGAGGTGTGATTTGGTTATTCAAAAGATTGCAGTGTATCAGTTTATGTCTACATTTTGTGACAGTATAATGTATGAGTATGCAAGGCATAGCCATAGAGCTCGATCGTTGGACTTGCAATTCAAGTTATGCAAGGACAGATTTCCACTCGATAGTATTGTTTTAGTCGTCAACTTTGCAGAGTACTACAGTCTATAGCCACAATGCAAGGTGCAATCACAATATTACAACTCCACACAGGTTTCTATATTTGTGCACATCGCATTCATTCATGTGAATGATAATATAGAGGATGACAGAAAGATCATAAGGGAGTATCATTTTTATAATAGTGATGATCACATACATTCTATAGAGTTTGTGCAAGGTTTCTTTTAGGTGTTCTACAATGATTTGGCTAGAAGGGGCATATCATCCAGTCAACATATCATATGGTTGGATAAATGTGCATCACAATTCAAGAACTCGCAGAATTTCTATTGGCTAAGCAGAAGGTATACTATTATAGGTGTTCAGCATATTTGAAACTTTTGTGAGGCCGAGCATGGAAAGGAAGAGCATGATGGTGTATGAGCATGTATCAAAAGAGCCATAGCACAAGAATAGTTAAAGTATAAAGACAATATAAAGTTGATAGATGTAAAATCAATCGTCGAGTGGTGTAATGCTTCGATGGGTCCAGGTAATGAAGGTAAGTCTTTAGTTCATTAATTTTTTTGGTTGATATATGATACTAACATTGCACCATATGAGGATTGTTGTACACTGATAGGATCAAGTGAGATACACTCTTTCAGAAGCTCAATTGAAGGTTCATGGAGTATCCATATGTAGAAGATGGCATGCTTTGTTCTTCATGTATAATTTAATCCTAGAATGAGTGCGAGTCAAAGGAGTGGGTTAATGAATGGTGGTTAAGTTATCTTATCCCACTTGACATGTATCGACCCCCGGCGGCACTTGAACTAACACAGATGAAGTCATCAGTTGACTTTGACCACATCAAATCTAGTTCAACTAGGTAATATATCTACTTGCATAGTTTTTGAAATTCCTAATGTTATCTTACTTTGTAGTGTTTTTATAATATTGACTAATTTCATCTAATTTACTGCACATATCAATGTAGAGCATGTTTATGTAGTTATTGCAGATGAAGATAATGAAGAGGGAACAAATTATTACTTGTGTCATTGTGTTGAGGCCAAAAAGAAATTGGAGGCCCCAGTTACAGATGGAGAAAACATTGAATACCCTACAGGCTTGGTGGTTGTTACTAGAATATGGCTTAGAAGGTACCCACATAAGAGTGTTAATGTTTAGTTGTTTCAGGACTTTGACATGCATCAGAAGATTCTTCATTACTCGAACCTTATCATGGCATCCAATGTTCATTTGATACAATATCGGGGTAAATCTTTGAACAAGACCTTGTGGAAGGTGCATGAGTCTGACCATAAGGCAATACTTGACACAATAAAGAGTAGAGAAGACTCGGATGGTTCGTTGGATTAATTTGTAAGTATCCATAAAACTTTCCTAGATGGTTACTTGTACTTTGTTTTGTATATAAACAATAGCATGAATTGCTTCCCTCTAGTATACATCCTATAGGTTTGCTTCTCTTACCATTGTCCTTACAGCTTCTTGAACAGTCCTATTCTTTCTTTCAACCACTCCATTCTATTAAGGATTCCTATCCTTTGACCGAGGTATGAGCCAATAACATGAAAATGTCATAATTTTGTATTTCTTGTTTTATCTCATGTCATTTGATGTACATAAATGATATTTATGTTTAGTCAATTTTGCTTCTTGATACTTCTCACAGGAGGTCACAACTCCAGCCCATCCAACTATGGATGAAGAGAGACAAGATGATGGAGAGTGATCATCAGGTGGCAGTAAGTGATCGATTACATATGTGATATTATATATTTCATACATTTTCTATATTAATGTGCATATTGTTTGATTGTATTAATAGGTGGAGCTAGATGAACTTCTATCGAAGAGGTCTACTCGATGACAGAGCAAGGATGAGTCATGGATTGACTCTCCATCTTCATGGTCAGGCAAGGGCCACCGATTATTTCATAAAAGTCCATAGGAAACTAGTTTTTGGGACATGTTTTGTATGCCTAGATGGCTTTGTATACATACTTTTGTATGTTACCGAAGTATATTTTTGTATATATACCTGTATGGCTTTGTTTGGACATGCCTATATGGATTTGTATATAAACTAGATGTTATGTTCATGACATTATGTATATGATAGTTTATATTAAATTATATTTAATATGATGATAAATTATCGTTACAAGAATTTGGTTTTACACGTTCCAATTGCATTTGCTTGAAATTTTATAAATCATTTTCAAATAATCCATTTTGTGCATATCTTGTAATGATTGCATTCTATGGGACTGTGCATTTGTTTGGGGCATCATTTCAAACAGTTCATGGGCCTCGTCTATGCTTCCACACTTTCCATACATGTCTACAAGGGCAACTGCAAATACAATACATGTGACAAAATTCCTATATCATTTATGCTTTGATGGTTGTCCACACCATGTTCCCCAGATCCCATTTTGGCATAGGTAAGGAGGAAGTTGGATAAGGTTGTGCAATTTGGTCTTAGACATGCCAAAATTTATGTTTGGTTGAAATTTACTTTTGTGTATTTGCTTGAGAGTTCTTAAAGCCTTATGAAAAATCCATTTCATGCATATATTGCAATCATTGCATTCCATGAGACAACATATTTTTGAGGCATTGTGTCAAACAGTTCACGTTCGTTGTATATACTTCCATGCTTTGCATACATGTCTTGTAGGGTTCTTGTGAAACATGATCACACCATCTTGAAGCATGAAAGGCATGTGAGCTCAGTGAATGAAGGTATCTTGTGAAGACCATACCATGAAACATGAACACCATAACTGAGCATCCTAATCCTTTAACAACAACACCAACAAGGATATGATCAACATCTCGTAACCTTTTGACATCAATGACAAACAACTTTCAATGCATTGTATTGACGATATCCCTTAAGAGACCAAAGTGCAAAAAGACAACAATTTTTTACGAGTTGTTACTCAGAAACCATGTCACTTAGAAACATTCCATCTGAGGCTACGAGATCACGTAGGGTCCTTCTACAATAAATTCTCTTAGTTTTTATATCTTTGAGGTGTTTGACCATGGTGAAAGTTTTTCTGCTGCTCCAAAAATGGTCAGATACATGTAGTGTAAAGTTGCAAATGGGTGTAACTTTTGTTCTACTCCTTGTGCAGCCAAACAGACAGTTCTAATGCATCTGTATGGGTATGTTTATGCTATGCATGGTCTTGTTTTGCACCCAAACATGCCAAAATAGTCTGAGCTACATTATACCAACGATATCCCTTAAGAGACCAAAGTGCAAAAAGGTAGCAATATTTGATGAGATGTTACTCAGAAACCATGTCACTTAGAAACATTCCATCTAATGTTGTGGGATCATGTAGGGTCCCTCTACAATAACCTCTCTCAATTTTTTATATCTTTGAGGCGTTTGCCCATGGTGAAATTTTTTCTACTGCTCCAAAAATGGTTAGATGCATGCAGTGTAAAGTTGCAAAGGGGTGTAACTTTCATTCTACTCCTCGTGCGGCCAAACCAATAGTTCCAACACATACAAATAGGTATGTTTAGGCTTGCATGGTCCTATTTCACACCCAAGCATGCCGAAACAGTCTGAGCTACATTGTACCGATGATCTCCCTTAAGAGACCAAAGTGTAAAAAGACATCAATCTTTGACGAGTTGTTACTCAAAAATTGTGTCACTTAGAAATATTTTGTCTAAGGATACACAATCACATAGAACCCCTCTACAATAACCTCTCTCAGTTTTTGATATCTCTGAGGAATTTGCTCGTGGTGAAAGATTTTCTGCTGCTCCAAAAATTGTCAGAAGCATGTAGTGTAAAGTTGCAAGGTAGGCTACTTTTTGTTTCATTCTTTGTGGGGCCAAACCGTTAGTGACAACATGTCCATTTGTGGACATATACACCATGCATGGTCACTATCCTTCATTATAAAAGGGTCATAGTCTTTCCTATTCAAAGGGTCACAAATTTTTGCCTTTGAAATGTCATCAATATTCGTGAGAACATCAAGATAACACTTTCTACAAATGTTCTCTATGCATTATCATCCTTTTTATTTTCTCACCCCAATAAATTGGGTTGCTTTCAACATCAATGCATCAACCATTCATGTAGCACTTCACATACTAGTAAAAGACATTAGTCCTCTTAAGGGTCAAGCTCTTTCAACTTATCAAGAAAGCATTATTTCATTTGTTGCTATTTTAATAGTTGCTATTTCAACTCAGAAGTGACATGATAGAGCTTTATGGTGGTGACCTTGTATGAACAATAGTGAACATGCACCAACTAGCACCCATAAATATGAATAAAGTGGCATGTATGCTTGATAGTATTATTTCACCATTCAATCTAGCTAGTCTAATGAGGAGGATGTGGCTCCAAATTCTAGTAAGCATGTCATAAATGGTCATTCAAGCCCTTTGAAAACCATTACATATTCTAAGTAGAGATTATTCCACATATACCATGGAGAGTGATTGTGACATCATACAATATTGAGATAAGAAAGCCCCAATCTATTGTGCATGTAGGACTAAGCTTCCATCTCATTAATTATCTATTACATGGGGAGAAATTACCATACTTGTTTGATGCCACTTCCACTATATTAAATTCACCACACACAACCCAAGTTTTTATGACTTTAATATACAATCTCATTTTGATATTCAACACGATGATTAATTTTTATTTTAAAGGACTCTTTTGTTGGGTGTCTTCAAAGGATTAGCTTTGTGTGCTAAGTGGATTATGAGAGCCATAGAGAGGATTGAATTTTAAAAAATCCTACTATGTAATACAATTGGACTTTAAATATTTGAAGTAAACCATCTACAAATATCCATTAAAGTGTGGAATTATAATGCAAATATGGACACCATCAACAAAAATGATTTGTATTAAACAAATATCCATATAGGAATACATCAATATCTATCGATATAAGTATAACATATATACAAAATAGCCATGTAGGCTTACAAGAATGTCATTTAGTCATACAATGTCAAATATATGCAATACAAAATTTATGTCCACAAATTCCATGTAGGCATACAACAAAGGAACCCAATAAAAAGTCATTCCCCTCTATCCGGTGAAGAGAATAGATCACAGGTAGCCTTTGATCTTCGAGGGGATGGAGATGTGTATGAGGCTAGTCTATTATGAACCCAAGGGTTGCTCCTCCTATTTAGTTGTTCATGGATTTGTAGCTATTACAATAAAAAGTATAGACATTAATATATAGAAATTACATTATAAAAAATGAAACATTTAACAAAATAATCGCTTACTACTACCAGAAAATCTATCTCCTCATTTGCCTCAGTACCAAGATTAGGCTATGGCGATGTCATGTCCTATAGAAACCATCTAGATAGAAATTAAACTTTAAATCAATAATCATTTGATTTTTCAAAAATAAACAACTATAACAACGAATGTAATTTGAAATTTACTAATCTGCCTCATACCCCTGTCAAAGGCATGGAGCTATGAATCACAGAGGACACACCATGGTTCATTGCCCTATGAACTTTGGGAGGTGTCTTTGTAGCCTGCATCATCTGAAAATAAAACAACATTATTGAATTACAAAAACTAGATTAGTGATGCAAGTCATGGCTCCTAACATACACACACATTCACCTAAACATGGAAGTACACACAAGTCATGTTCACCTAAATTATACTAAAAGTGATAAAAACTCTGACTATGCAAAAAGGACTCCAACCAAGCAGATAAATGTAAAAGGGCTCCATCTAAATACATAACATGATCTAACTCTACAAATAACATGTTAAAGGTATCCAACTATGTAGAATGTACTTTGTCTAGATATTGTAATGAAGCTTTGTATTGTGCCAAAAAAAGATATTTATTGTCACCAATGCATCACTATAATACAACTAGACACATAATACACATTCTTTACCATCAATTCCCATAGTAAAGTCTTGGGGTATGGGCATCAAAAACATCACAACCAAGAGTTTGATCTATTGATCTAGCTTCTTGGGTTGAGAACTATGAATGTTGGAGGTAACAATCATTGAAATTGTAAATAAGATTCTTTCTTATTTTGGATAGGGAAGATAGGATCGACTCCCTTATGGATAGAAATTAGAAACCTACTGGGCTCCAAGTATGTAAAGTATATTATATGAGGGAACTTTGATCATTTCAAAGGTTAAGGGGTCCATAGAAAAGGTGGTTGTGTATTTAAAGAGGTGTTTTACTTTGCCCTTAGGAAGAATAAAGGATCCATGAGCATTTGTATGATATCAACACCTTGGAAATATGGTGGTATGTTTAGTTAGGGTAAGGGGTTGTGCTACTTTAGCCCTAAGGTTTTATAGAGTCTTGTGCTTTTTGGTCTATTGATGTTGATTATTAAGTTGTAGATATTAATGTTGGTTAGGTTGATTGGTTTAAACATAGTGTTATTGATAAACAAATATTAAATTTTAAGCTTTAGTGGGTTGAAAGTTTTTAAAATTTTAAAGTGAGGAGTTTGATAATTTTAAGAAAAGTTCATGGTTCCCTTAAGAAGTTAAAAATTAGCAAAAGAAAATACTAGGTTGTAGATGTTGAAATGGTTCTATTTAATTGGAAAATATATTGGTTCATGAAAAATTGTTTAGTTTAGGTGTTGAAATAGTCATGGTTTATTGATGTTTAGACATAAATTACATGGACCTTTATTAGAGTGCAAGTTTGTAATAATCATGGTTCATTGGTGAAGTTATCAACCTATTAAGCAATTATTAAATTATAGGCTCGAAACAATGGTGGTTCATTGGTGAAGATATTTGTGTCTATTAATGGGAATATGAGATTGATCAATAAAGATAAATAAACCCAAACATCAATGAAATATGCGAGTAACAAGAATAAACAAATGAAAGCACAAAACTTACAAACTTGTTATCCTACAGCTTCCATTGTTTGCCTATCTGTCCTCGACCTTGATGAAGAAGATTGGCCCTCAGTGAGCTTGCTTCCTTGCTTGTTGATGGTGACAAGAACGGAATGGCTGTGATATTTTGTTGTGTTGAAGATGAGCTTCAAACACAGGGACAATGAATAGAGGATGTGGGATGGCTAGAATAATTTCTGCATTAGGAGGGTATGAAGAAAGGAATTGAGAAGAATGTGGGCATTATGAGGATGCCAGAAGAAGATTTCTAGAAGAAGTTGGGCATAGTAAGGATGCCTGAATATGTGTGTCCTAATTGCTTAGAGAATGGTCTCATTTATAGATATTCTGAAAAGGGAATGGAGGGTGAGGATCAAAAGTTGAGATCAAGGGCCCTCATTTTTTGTGAATTTTAAATTCATAGTGGATGAGTTAAAAATTCATTTTTGGGAAGAGTGGATTATGACAAATTGAATTTTCAATTCAATAGTGGAGGACAATTGAATTTTCAATTCAATAGTGGAGGACAATTGAATTAAATATTCATTTTTGGATAATGGAGGATATTAGCTAATTAAATATTAAGAATATTTAATTATATGTGCAACATGGTGAGGTGGAAGAGATGAGGTGGATTGATGAGGTGGATTGATGAAGTGGATTGATGAGGTGGATTTAGGACTTGAGACATTAGAAGAATTTAAGGAATTTAATTAAATAAAATGATTTTATTTAATTATGGGATAATGAACCAATCAAATAAACTTTGAATATTTATTTAATTGACAGAAGAAAATAAGAATTAAGATAAATATTAAAATATTTATTTAATTCAACCTGAGCCAATTTTAGGTGTCTACCTTTTGCCCCTCTTTGAAGCAATGTGTTTTATCACGTTGTTTCAAAGAAATAAAATTTTTTTTGGCAATGATACATGCCCTAGTTTGCCCCTGGTATAGGTTATGGTGATAGGATGCCCCCTCGGGAGATTGGATGGGGAGAAGGTAGAAGGCGTGAGACGGACAATCTCACGATCAGAGAGGTTGATAGGAAATGAAATGGTTGGATGTAGAAGAAAGGGATGAATGATATGGAATGCAAGATAAAATGATGACCCACACAAGAAAGAAGCAAGCATGCATAAATGATACAAGCAGAAACAAGGTATTGCCCCTATCAAACGGTAAACCCAGGATGATGTCTGGTTCAAGGAAAGCGATATGTCGTATAAGACGCGTGTGTTGGTCTGATTTCGATAATGCAACATCCTGTATAAGACAATTGATTGATAGTGTTGTCATGGTGGGGAATGATATATCCCTAGACCAACATGGCAGGCGTGTTGTCATGGCAGGGAATGATGGATCCCTAGAGCAACACGAAGGATAATGTCTGGTTTCAGGAAATGAAGCATGTCGTATAAGACTCATGTGTTGGTTTGGTTTTGACAATGCAACATCCTGTCTAAGACAATTGATTGATTGATTGATTGAGTTGGTTTACGACCGGACAAGGATCAAGACCACTGATTGTGATTAGATCATTTGACAAGATTAACTTGAGTTGATTGGCATGGATTAAGGATAGGCTTGCAATTGGATATGGTATGGATATGGATATGGATATGAGACACAATTGGATATGGTATAGATATGGAAATGGATATGAGATGCAATTGGATATGGTACAGATATGGAAATGGATATGAACTGTAGTTGGATATGGTATGGATATGGATATGGATATTTGTCACCTTGATATAGCAAGTATTTTGAAGCACTTTCATCATTGGGCTTTATTATGTTGTAAGAAAATACAAGCATCTAGGTATAATTAAACTGAGATGACCTGAGTATCACTTACATGGATTTTGATTTAGCAAGTCAATATAAGCATCTAGCCAAAATTAAATCTAGATGACCTGAGTATTTCTTGCATTTCAACAGATAAGGATTGCCCCTTTTCATGTTTAGATCTCAGAGTCCTCGATGATCTTTTACCGATCATGTCGTTAGACAGAAATCGTCACATTACTAAAGTTTAATCCACAAGCAGCAGACAAAGAAAAAAGATTATGCCCCCATCATAGCATCTCTAGCTTTTGGCATCCTCGAGTAGCATAGAAAGGCATGATAGCATAAATCAAGACTCTGTAAGTTAATCTAACCAACACAAAAGTAGTGACTATGCCCCCAATCCGTACTGCATCACAACATACCAAGATTATAGATAAATCAAGGTAGCCTTGAATAGGTAATGGACAAAGGAGCAAAAGATAAACCATAAAGCAAATTGACTGACTTACAAAGTAAACATATAGTCAACATATTCTCTTTTCAAAGAGGTTGCTCACGATAGATTGGATAGGAAAGATAACTGCCTTATCGTAGGAACTCTATGTCCATTAAGGAAAGATAGATTGACCATTATATAAACATACTAATTTATTTTAATACCCCCCCTTAATGGTCAATATCCTAACTCAAACAGTGTCCCCCCCAAAGATGACAACAAAAATAGAGATAGGCTAGTCCATGAGCAACTGAAAAAGTAGGCAGAGGAGATTGGCCTAGAAGGCATAGAAAGCAGACTCCTTCTGCTCAGTATGGGAGCTATCTACCTAAAAAGACAACATCTTGTTGCGAGAAATGCCACATGTCGCAGAAGACGCATGTGTTGGTCTCGACAATGGAACACTCTACAGAAGACAAGCTTGTGGATCTAGTGCTTTGGTCAAGCTGGAACTAGTTGATGTTGGCAATCAAAATAGTAGGATAGTAGATGACTCTAGAAGGAAGCTTCTTTACTTCAGGTTTGTTAAGGACTCGTTGCTTTGAAAGGATGTGCTAGCTTGCTGCTTGAGTTAGTCAAGTTGAGGTGGATGGATCTTGATAAAATGGAAGACTAGAAAGATGACAGTGCTAATGGAATGGGATGGGTGGAGAATGATGAATCATGTGTGCCTGAGTACTAGATACATCCTTCGTATTCCAGACTACCTACATACCTTGTATCCATAGGATCAAGGCACATTTACGATGAAAGGTGAAGAAATGATAATATGTAGTTCTAGATAGCATGATGAGATGGGTAAAGGTGAAAGGGGGAGGTTTTATGTACTTGAGTACTAGATATTTCCTTCATATTCTAGACTACCTACATACCCATATCCATGGGATCAAGGTACCTTAAGACTGGAAAGCGATAAAAATTCAATTGTCCCCCACTATTGAATTGAAAATTCAATTGTCCTCCACTATTGCTGCCCGCCGCCCGCCGCACACCAACCCTGTCCACGTCACTCCCTGTGCCTCCCCTTCTCCCACCCCCTTGACCTCCCCAAAACCCCTGACCCCTACTCTCCGCCTCCCCTGCACGTCGCCACGCTCCGCTTGCCGCCCCCGCAGTTCCTCCACCACCACTGCACCACCATCTCCGCCGCCCACGCCTCCATAGCCGCCACCTAACCACCACCTCTGCCGCCCAACCACTGCACACACAACACAATTCACTTTTAAAAACAAAAACAAAAAAATTAAAAAATAAAATCAAATAAAAATAAAAAAATAAAATAAAACAAAAACAAAAAGAAAAATTCTAAGGCACTCAGCCCCTGGTCACATGGAGGACCAGGGGTCTATTTAAAACCCTTAGCATAAACTGTTAACCGCTATGTGGCATGTGACCAGAAGCCTAATAACTGCCAACAGTAACATCAAACAGTCAAACTTACCCCTCTTGTGCTCCCTACATGTCAAAATCGGCTGTTTTTCTCAAATTTTCACAACTTTTGCATACGGTAACGAAATCACACAAAATTGGTGGCATCAGAAAGAGGATTCTGAGTACTTTGCAATTATGAAGAAAATTTCTAGTGATTGTACCATTTTGACCACCTTTTTCATAGTCAAAGTCCAAGATGCTTCCAAACTTCAAATGCCCATATCTTTTGCGTTCTTGATCGAATTTTTGCAAATGTTTTTTTGAAACCGCATAGAATTTCCTAAAGAATCTATTTATGTAAACATTTTTCCATATTAGTTCATTCTTCATTAGATTTTTCTCAGATTACCAATATTTGCATAACGATCATCTTGGCTGGTCTTTTTGCTCCATTTTCATCCTAGTGATTTGCAGGTGATCATTTAGAGTTGGAACAACATCAGGATCAACATCTACATCAATTTGGATAGTGAAAACAATCTGGGTGCACTCATTCTATCTCTCATTTCTTCATAATCTTGTTTGCATACACACTTTGATTTGGGCTTCTCAAACGAACATTTGTCTTCATCACATATCAAATTGGGCATAAAATCAATCAGTGTCTTTCAATCACATCTTGATTTGGGATTTAAAAAGAACTAGTGTTTGAAGTGCCTTCCTCACATTTCAATTTCTAAGGGATAATTTACAACTACAAGTGTGAATCAAGAGTGCATGTGTATGCTCTCTCCTCGCACCGCAAGGTGACCTTGGAGACCAAAAACATCTCACTTGATTCATTTTTGTTTACCCTTTTCTAGGAGGCCTGCTAGGGGATTTCATCACCCCTAGGGACGACCTCATCCGAGGCTGAATCGAAAGACACCCTCATTGCAATTGGAATCTTATCACTCTTGGCTAAGCCCTAAAGAACTTTCTACCTTTGGGAAATGAAGGTGAAGGGTGGGTTACCCCCTTCTCCCAACTATATGACAAGATTTCACTTTCAATCCCTAGTCAACCTCATGTAAACATTACCTAGACCTAATTGGCCATACCTTACATCAAACTAGACATTAGGGCATGTTGATGTGTCTTCCACATGTGCTTGTTTCATCATCATCATATTCTTCAAGTTCAAAATTCAAAATTGCTTATGTGTCTTGTGTGAGTGACTCATGATTGTACATGTGTGATCATTGAACATTGCCAAACCAAGCAAATATCAGACTAGTGCATTTGATATGACTTATAGAGATTTTATCCTCTATTTCCATGCATTTACTGCTGCACATCCAAACTAGTAAGTTTTTCCAGTCTTGTGTCAATGGCAAACCACTTAGAATATCTTGATCAAAAACTCCAATATCTACGATTGTAAATCAACTTAGATCCCTCGCCCCAAGACTGTATAGCAATTTGTCAACAAATCTAGGTCTTAAAACAAGAATTGACAAGCTTGCAAGCTGAATGTGCCAGTACTAGCTATGCCTTGCCCCAAACTCCTTTGTCTTTTTCCCATACTTATGACAAGGCAAGCACCACTTCAAGTTGGAAATCATATACCACTTTGGCCCCTAATCAACCTTCACCTCCAACATACCACCAAGCCCATCCATGAGGCAACCAAGTGTCTTCACAACAAGAACATGTAAGCCCAAATCCATTGTGGCAACAAGATCAAATGCCCTTAACTTCATACCATCCCCAAGATCTTTTGTCTACATATCCTACCATTTTACCCAACCACCAAAACTATCAATTGCCTCCACAACAAGCACAAGTGAGCCTAAGTCCACCCTTGCAACAAGAAGCACATGCAAATCCAAGTGGTCCCTGGTACATAAATCAAATGAGTCCAAGTTATCCTAGGCAAGATCTAATAACCTTTGACAAGGGAGATACCAATCTAGAGTGGCCACCACCATCCAATCCCATGCCAACGCATGAGCCAACAAGTCCTATCATAACACCACTATATGATCCTACCCCTAGTCCATTGGTCCACCAGCCTTCATCACCTTCATCCCCATGTTCTACCAATCCTCCAGCACAAGATCCCTTGGACATAATCATACAACAATTGGTTCAAACAAATTTGATTGAGCTGCCACCGCTAGAACCTTTTGAAACAATCCTTAAACCCCCTCGGTATAATGAAAACCATTATTGTGCATACCATAGATATAAGGGCCATACAACAACCAATTGTGTCAAACTTAAGAGATTGATCAAAAACCTCATAAATTGTGGTAATATTATCCCTTCATCCAATCCAAATCCTAATCCACCCAATCCAATTAGCCCACAACCTAATCCTAGTCCTAAGCCTAAAACATCATCTACTATTATTGCTCATCCATTATATCATCCATCTACCCATACACCTGCGATGGATGTGATCCAAGGACTACTAGCAGAAAGTCAACCATGTCCCCAAAGTCTGGTCCTTGACCTTACCAAAGATTCTTCCAATACCATGTTAAATCCTACAACCCCTTCATGTCATCCACAACCCCTTGAGCTTCTCAAAGAGCCTTCTACCATGCACTAGAATCAAGGTCCATCACACCCTCATGTTGTTGACCAAGAGCCTATCCAAGAGCCCTCAATTAACATTCTTAGCCCTTCAAGCCCATCATGTGACCAACAAGCCATCAAGCCTATTCAAGAGTCTCCTATTATGAATCCAAGTCAAGAGTCATGTTCTCATGTTGTTGACCAAGAGCCTATCCAAGAGCCTTCCACTTTCATTCAAGCAACCCAAGAGGTATGTCAAGAGTTTAATCCTAAGCATGTGGAAACATTAAGCCCTAGTCCAACTCAAGATCAAAACACTTTCATGCAACCCATCCACAACCTTTACCTGTTCTACGATCAAGATATGCCCTATGAAGAGGATGTCCTTGAACAACTTGATCCCATTACCATCCATGAGAAAGAAACCTCCATTACTCCTATCCATATTCCACCTAGTCCCATTCGTGATCCAACAACTTCCACTTCCTATGATGAGACACTTGCCTCCCAAGTGCATATGGATGATCAACCCCATAACTGGGACCATAAAGAGCATAATGATAATCAAGATCCAAATGATCTTTCACCATCCATTATTGACCAAGCTACAAATCCTCCACCGTATATCCTTGGTCTTACTACCTTCATGCATGAATGTTCTTTCTTAGAACACCAGCAACCATTATCTTCTATCACATCTTCCTCATCCAATAAAGAACTCGCTACTAGTGCACCTATACATAATCCTGTTGTCCACCGCATACTCTAGAATATGAACTATCAAGGTAAAGGCTTAGGCCTTCATGAACAAGGTATTTTGGAGCTTGTCCATGTCAATGTCCCTCCTCCTTCATACAACCTGGGATACATACCCCAAGGTGAGCAAACTTGAGATGTTGGTACTTCCTCCACTCCTCCAAAGTCCATGACTTTCCATCGCAAATCCTATCATATTCCCAAAACATATGTCGCCATCCCACCTCCCTTATCATACACATCCCAAAAGCATGTGACCATACACCTTCCACCATCCAATCTACCTCCGCTACTTCCAACTCCTAATATCCCACCATCCAATATACCTCCGCTACTTCCAACTCCTAACACCCCTCCATGCCTTTTACCACCACTCCTTCCAACACCTTATCCATCCATCTATAAATCCTCTCAATATCCCAATCATGGCCAACAAATGCACATGGTATCTAAACAAAGAGCTTTCACCAACCTCACTTCTACCATCCCACAGGGATTTAATGGCAAACATGTGGATGCCTCCACCTATAAAGTCAAAAATCCTAAGAGTCCTCATGACCTAGGATATAAAAGCCAAGAATCAAAGATTTATCCATATCAAAAGCTGGATACACCCACACACCTCAATGCCAAACTGAAAAAGGTGTGGGTCCCCAAGCAACAAATGATTACTCCAAAAGCTACACAAAAGTTGCATACACCCAAACCCATACCTTCACAGGTACTATCTAAAAACAAAAAGGTTTGGGTACCCAAGCAAAAAGCCCTAAAGTTACACGAGGCATCCACCTCTCAAGAATTCCAACCATGTACTTTCTCCCATTCCATCCAAAAGTCTCAAATTCTTCCATCCCATATGGCAAGCAAAAATCAGAAAAATACTGTCTATGTGGATCCCTACATGCTTACGTCATTCATCCACAAGCAAAAGTCTTCCTTACTTCCTACACTACTTTCCCATCACTAGCTTCAATGTCTACCATGGTATGTGCAACCATTGGTCATGATTCCCTTCCATTCCACAACATGTTCATATACCTCCATCTCCCCTTCCTTCAACTATTATCCTACACATCTTCCTCATCCTATTCCTATGGTCCATGCTTTTGCATAAACCTTCCCTCCATATTTCGCATCATCATGCACTATCACACCTTCGATAATCCACTATCTACCTATGCCATATCACTTTCATACGATCCCCTACCAACATCTGTGAGAACACTTGACATTGTCCATTCGACGGTATCTATCTAGCGGGACTATCACCTTTCAAGGAACTCTATACTTGAGTCTTTCCATATCCACCTTCTCCTATCTAAATATTCAAAAACAAAAAAAATGAAAAAAGTAAAGAGAAATCCCTTCGTCCAATGGTGAAAACTTGACAAATAGGCGCCTTGGATAAGTACCATGATGAAAACCTGGTAAACAGGCATCATGTGTAAAGTTGATCTTTTATGTCACCTACACTTGGGGCACCTTGTCTCATCAACATATCACTTTTCTCCTATCAGTTTCCTTTCATACTATTTCCTATCCTATCCTCTATCCATTACCTACCTATCCTATCCCGTCCATCCATCCAATCTTCCTTTCCTCTATTCTTTGGTCTTGATAAAGATTGGGGGCACAATGTTGACAAATGTTCTAGATGTCTCTTGACATACCTTATCCCTCCATACCATGCAGATCATTCATTATCCTCTCATCCTCCTATCGTCCTTAGCATTGTCATGAAAAAATCCTCCATACTCTACTTACAATGGGGCATGTTACACTTATGCGACATAGTCCTTGGAGATCACATCCTTGTTTCCTTCTGTCCACTATTGCCCATCCTCATAACCATCTGTATCTACTATCTTCCATCCATCTACATATCCGTGGTGGTTCCTTGTCATTAGTATTGTTTGTTCCATATCTATTCCATGTCATGTCTCTTTTTGTTCCATATCTGATCCATATCGGTTCCATATCGTGTCTTATCTGATCCATATCATGTCTTATTTGATCCATATCTGATCCATATCAGTTCCATATTGTGTCTTATCTGATCCATATCTGATCCATATCATGTCTTATTTGATCCATATCTGATCAATGTATGTTCCATATCATGTCTCATCTGATCCATATCTTGGGTCCATTAGGGTTCTTGTCAAACTACGTTGTCTCTACGTCGTCACGTAGGCAAGGCCATTATCAATGCACCCATGAGGCTCTACTTCCTTATCCATCTCATATCTTGTTGTCTATCCTCTAGTCCATCCATGGTCAAAGCCCTGAACTACGCTGTCGCTGCATTGTCACATAGGCAAGGCCATTATCAATGTGCCCCTGAGGCTCTACTTTCCCATCCGTCCCATGTCTAGTCCTTCTATCTGTCTAAGTCCGCTCCATTTCTTGCACATCCCATGTCTTGTCATCCATCCCTCTACCCGTCCGTATCTTCACCTTTCACTAGACAAACAAGAGCAACAAAGCAAGCTACCAAAAACAGCAAAAAATCTTGACGCAAAACATCAACCTATCCTAAACAAAGCAACGCACCATACCGAAACACTCAAGCTAAATCTCATATCAATTATGGCAAAAAAACAAACACATCTAAATGCAAGAATGTTTTGTGATTGGTTAGATTCACTTACAGAGTCTTGATTTATGCTATCATGCCTTTCTATGCTACTTGAGGATGCCAAAAGCTAGAGATGCTATGATGGGGGCATGATTATTTTCTTTGTCTGCTGCTTGTGGATTAAACTTTAGTAATGTGACGATTTCTGTCTAACGACATGATCAGTAAAAGATCATCGAGGACTCCGAGATCTAAACATGAAAAGGGGCAATCCTTGTTTATTGAAATGCAAGAAATACTCAGGTCATCTAGATTTAATTTTGACTAGATGCTTGTATTGACTTGTTAAATCAAAAATCCATGTAAGTAATACTCAGGTCATCTTGGTTTAATTATACCTAGATGCTTGTATTTTCTTACAACATAATAAAGCCCAATGATGAAAGCGCTTCAAAATACTTGCTATATCAAGGTGACAAATATCCATATCTATATCCATACCGTATCCAATCACATCTCATATCCATATCGTATCCAATTGTGTCTCATAACCGTACCCATATCCATATCCATACCGTATCCAATTGCAAGTCTATCCTTAATCCATGCCAATCGAGTCAAGTCAATCTTGTCAAATGATCCAATCACAATTAGTGGTCTTGATCCTTGTCTGGTCGTAAACCAACCCGATCAGTCAATCAATCAATTGTCTTAGATAGGATGTTGCATTGTCGAAACCAAACCAACACACGCGTCTTACACGACATGCTTCATTTCCTGAAACCAGACACTATCCTTCATGTTGCTCTAGGGATCCATCATTCCCCGCCATGACAACATGCCTGCCATGTTAGTCTAGGGATATATTGTTCCCCGCCATGACAACACTGTCATATATCATTATCATATCAAATGTCTTAGACAAGATGTTGCATTATCAAAACCAGACCTGGAGTCTTATACGACATTTCATTCCTGAAACCAGACATCCTCAACCTATATCGTTGGTTTACCGCTCGACAGGGGCAATACTTTGTTTGTTCCTGTATCATTTGTGCATACTTGCTTCTTTGCTTGTGTGTGTTATCATTTTATCTTGCATTCCATATCATTCATCCCTTTCTTCTGCATCCAACCATTTCATCTCCTGTCAACCTATCTCATCGTGAGATTATCCGTCTCACGCCTTCTGCCTTCTCCCCGTCCAATCTCCCAAGGGGGCATCCTATCATCATAACCTATACCAAGGGCAAACTGGGGCATGTATCATTATCAGACTATTTATTCTTTGAAACAACGTGATAAAACATATTGCTTCAAAGAGGGGCAAAATGTATACACCTAAAGTTGGCTCAGGTCAAATTAAGTAAATATTTTAATATTTATCTTAATTCTTATTTACTTATGTCAATTAAATAAATATTATAAGTTTATTTGATTGGTTCATTATCCTACAATTAAATAAAATCATTTTATTTAATTAAATTCCTTAAATTCTTCTAATGTCTCAAGTCCTAAAATCCACCTCACAAAATCCACCTCATTAATCCACCTCATCTTTCCACCTCACCATGTTGCACATATAATTAAATATTCTTAATATTTAATTAGCTAATATCCTCTATTATCTAAAATAAATATTTAATTCCACTATCCTCCACCAATTGAATTTTTAATTGTCCCCCACTATCCTCCACTAATTGAATTCTTAATTCAATTGTTCCCCACTATCCTCCACTATTGAATTGAAAATTCAATTGTAAATTCAATTGTCCTCCACTATTGAATTGAAAATTCAATTTGTCTTCCACTAAATTGAATTTAAAATTCAATTGTCATAACCCACTCTTCTCAAAAAAAGAATTTTTAATTCATCCATTATGAATTAAAAATTTACAAAAAATGAGAGCCATTGATCTCATCTTTTGATCCTCACCCTCCATTGCCTTTTTAGAAAATCTATAAATAAGACCCTTCTCTAAGCAATTAGAGGGACTTCTTTCAAGTATCCTTACCATGTCCAATTTCTTCTAGAAACTTCATTTTGGCATCTTTATCATGCCCACATTCTTCTCAAATCTCCTGATTCTAGCCATTCTCATATCATCCATTATCATTGTGTTTGAAGCTAATCTTCAACACAACAAGTATCCCAGCCATTTCTCCTTGTCATTTTGAGGAATCGAAGCAAGGAAGCAAGCTCCCTGAGGGCCAATCTTCATCATTCAAGATCAAGAAAGAATAGGCAAGCAATGGAAGCCGCAGGGTAACAGGTTTTGTGAGTTTTATGCTTATTTATTTGAGCTTATTATTTTCATATTTCATTGATGTTTGGGTTTATTTATCATTATTGATCAATCCATTTCACCCTTCACATTTTGGGGCCCACGGTGGGCACCAAAATGTTAATAGGAATATGAGATTGATCAATAAAGATAAATAAACCCAAACATCAATGAAATATGTGAGTAACAAGAATAAACAAATGAAAGCACAAAACTTACAAACTTGTTACCCTGCGGCTTCCATTGTTCGCCTATCTGTCCTTGACCTTGATGAAGAAGATTGGCCCTCAGTGAGCTTGCTTCCTTGCTTGTTGATGGTGACAAGAACGGAATGGTTGTGATATTTTGTTGTGTTGAAGATAAGCTTCAAACACAGGGATAATGAATAGAGGATGTGGGATGGCTAGAATAATTTCTGCATTAGGAGGGTATGAAGAATGGAATTGAGAAGAATGTGGGCATTATGAGGATGCCAGAAGAAGATTTCTAGAAGAAGTTGGGCATAGTAAGGATGCCTAAATATGTGTGTCCTAATTGCTTAGAGAATGGTCTCATTTATAGATTTTCTAAAAAGGGAATGGAGGGTGAGGATCAAAAGTTGAGATCAAGGGCCCTCATTTTTTGTGAATTTTAAATTCATAGTGGATGAGTTAAAAATTTATTTTTGGGAAGAGTGGATTATGACAAATTGAATTTTCAATTCAATTAGTGGGGGACAATTGAATTTTCAATTCAATAGTGGGGGACAATTGAATTTTCAATTCAATAGTGGAGGACAATTGAATTAAAGATTCATTTTTGGATAATGGAGGATATTAGCTAATTAAATATTAAGAATATTTAATTATATGTGCAACATGGTGAGGTGGAAGAGATGAGATGGATTGATGAGGTGGATTTAGGACTTGAGACATTAGAAGAATTTAGGGAATTTAATTAAATAAAATAATTTATTTAATTATGGGATAATGAACCAATCAAATAAACTTTGAATATTTATTTAATTGATAGAAGAAAATAAGACTTAAGATAAATATTAAAATATTTATTTAATTCGACCTGAGATAATTTTAGGTGTCTACAGTGTCAAAATAGTCAAGTTTCATTTATAAACATATCAAACTAATGAAACATTATTAGGTTGTAGGAATGGAAATGGTCATGGTCCATTGTTAGAATATATTAGGCTCATGATTCAAGATTCCAGTAACACCTCTTTGCAGCTCAAAATGTCTTTGTTTTGACTCTATCTCTAGGTATTCCATCTCATGTGGTGAGTTTTTGAATTTCACTTGTGATTCTCATGTATTCTATGGTGAACTCTCTTGGCTCTTCAACTAGTTGTGAACTCTTGTGAAGATTTGGCTCTCTTGGTGATATACTATAGCTCTTTCTTATGCTTCCTCAAGTCTCCATTGCTGTTGTGCTCTTTTGGTATATCTTTAAGTGAGTTCATGGAGGATTTTGTGCACTCTTTCATCTCAAAGAATATAGTAATATTAACTGAAGGGTCCTCATTAGACTTAGGTGGGTTAGATATAGGATCAGAAGTAGGGATGGAAGAAATTGAGCCAATAGGATTGACATAGTTTTTAGGGGAATGGGTTAGTGTAGATTTGAAGATTTTGGTTAGGTATGACTTGTTGCCCCCATAATTAATACCTAAAACTTGTTGGAGTCAATCATATGCTATATAATAAGTCATAGGCTCATGCCCCTATTTGGTGTCATGTCCTGGGGTCTAATTGGTGGTAATTGGATGAGTTTATTACAAAGAATTTGTTGAAGAATAGTGTGGAGGGGATCAACAAGATTTGGTAGAAATGTATGGAAAATGTGGTAGCATAGACAAGGCAGTGAGCTGTTTGAAAAGATGCCTCAAAGAAATGTGGTCTCATGGTGATGTCCTTGTCTATGCATCTGCTTGTCATGGTATTCCATGAGACCACATTTCTTTGAGGCATTTTTTCAAATAACTATATTGTAATTTAAATTTTGTCATCTATCAACATCTAGTTATTAGTTATGCAATGTCTAGTAATGTTTTGAGTTTGAAAGATGTGCAATACAATGTAATCAATGATATGAATATAAAATACAAAAATCTAGTAAGTACAATTCATTAGTTAAACTATTTATTTTATTACCTGAGTGAAGCTTTGAACTCCATCACCACTGACAGGTGTTGCCGTGAAATCTCCAAGATTAACCTATTCAACATCCAAAATTAGATATTAGAATACCATTGATATAACAATGCTATTCACATGTAATATTTATAATTATTTACTAGTTACATACCATGGTAGTAGATGTCATCAGGTTATATACAGGTGGAGAACCGTTGAAAAATGCATCAATGCTATGACCCTAAAATTTCATTAAAATCATCATACTAAATTAGTTAATCTTGCATTTCAAAAATGAAATTTAATAAATTAAATTCAATGAACTTGCTAACATTTACCTAAGTGTTAAGGCTAAAAGTCTCACTTGGGAGGGCATCTATCATCACCATCTGCTTAGCTATAGATGTAGCCTACGCACTTGTCTTGACTATCTGTGGGGTCATAACCACAGGCTGACCCGCAAGCCTGACAAGTATGGAGTGGAACCCTACTCCTTGAACTCTCCCTCAGCCCATTCTGTGCTGCAGGACTGGCATGCTCTATGATGCTCTGGGTCAAGGCACTAATGGACTGAAGTATCTCAACCTTAGCACTCTCCTTCATAATGGAAGGGATAGACACATGCTCATGGGATGGTCTGGCAAGTGCTCATCTCGTTGGCTGCTATGGGTCAACACGTGCCCCTGGTCTATCCTGTGCTGACCCCCCACCTCTACCATGGAAGTTTCACATATCAAAATAGTTTGGCACTTTATTTTTTACAAACTTGCAGTAGAGTTTCCTCAAAAAGGGTTGTGGGACCTCATTATTGTTGCGTTGAGGATGGTCAAAAACCATCCACCACCTCTGCCCAAATTTGTCCATTATCACTTAGTTGTTGCACCAGTGGATAGGGAAACTCTTGCATGTAAGGGGTAGAGTTGACTTGTTTGTGGGTCTGTGAAAATGGAACATAATTCCAATTTTGTAATTTGTTCATTTTTAACTTGTTCATAGGACAACTTCTCTGCATAGAATTCTCTAAATTCTCTCCTCTTTTTTGACCAACTAGAGATTTACTTGCTAATTGAATCTACATTTGATAACATAGGTTCAAGAGATTGAGCAAGCGTAGATCTATGTGAGGTTGAAGTTGCAGGATCTTTCAACCTTCTAATTATGTCCTCAATTTGTTTTTTATTGTTTTCAATTTGCCCCATTATATTTTCTTGTATTCCAGGGGCATATTGAGGAATGAATGGAGGTGTTTGTTGTTGGGGTTGTTCTTCAGTAGGTATTTGCTATCCAGGTGATGGAGGATTTTGAGGATTTTTAGGAGGAGGAGGAGGTGCATTATCAATTCCTGTAAATTAAAGAAATTTACATCAAAAAACTACTTAAACCTACCTATTTAGCAACAAATTCACACAAGAAAGCAAATAGAACTTACTCCTTCAGCCTCCCCAATGTTGTGGTGGATTTTGATGATGAATCAATGACAAATTGCTGACGATATGCCCTTTGATAACGCGAGTGCACTCTCCTTTGTCTGCAAGCCGTGGGTTTGCTATGAAATGTGATGAAACACAGGTTTTTTTTAAAATAGAATTATAACACTAGGGCATTATAACACAAGCACATTATAACACACTCATATTATTTTGAAATAAAAGCAAAAAACTAGAACCCATGGCCTCATTTGCTCCAAAACACTCAAAACATGAAAGGGATTTTGTGCGAGCATGCTTTGATGTTACTCAAAATAAATTTTCTCAAGCACAATGATCAAGCTCACTTAGCTTGTTACCCCAAGATCAAGCTCACTTAGCTTGGAAAAAGATTTGTCTTTCATTTACTACTTAATTTAAATATTTAATAAGTGGCAATAGAACAAAAATGTCTAATCTAAGCTTAAGAAAAAAGTCTGGTCCTTAAACCAATTTTAACACGAACTTTTAAAGTTCAATTATTCAATATTTCAAATTTTTACATATATTCCAATAGGACACTAAACATCCAACATTGGTTCACCGCATATCAAACATTATTTACAAAACATCACATATAGTCTATCAAATTATCATATGGCAAACTACCACATACCACTAATCATAAGCCACAAATTGCCAATGACAAACTACAAGCCACAAATCAAACTATGAAATGAAAACCTAAGTGGACAACCAAACCCTTGGCAACATGTGAACCTACACAAGAAACTGTAGCCTCCTAGTTTTTGGCTCTTAGTGATATTTACCCTTCTCTTAGCAAACTTTAGTGCCTAAAATATTCACTTGAATTGGCTGCTGGGAAATTTTATGGGACAAGCTCAATTTACATCTTTTTTTTATTGTAAAATGATGCTTTAGAACTATCATGGACTCTCTCAAGAAATAACCATGCTACTACATGGTTGTGAAACCACTCAAGAAAAAATCTATAATAAAAAATCCATAGGTCATGGGTACACCAGATTCCCTTGTCACTATTAAAAACTAAAAATTGTATCAAGTTCTTTCTCTGTATTGGTCTCCAAAATCCTTACCAATCTTTAATTTGTTGAAAACAAGGCAGATAACTAAGAGGGGGGGGATGAATCGGTTATCTCAAAATTTCTTTAACTTTTTCTTTTGTTATCTTAATAAATAGTGCAGCATCGAATCATATAAGCATATAAGAACATAAATAAAATCAACACACATAACACAAGGATTTTTATGTGGAAAACCCTGTTAAGGGAAAAACCATGGGGTGACTAACCCAAGATTGTATTCTCTGTTAAAAGAATAAGAAGTACAAAATGGCACTTGCTAATTAGGGCTCACTGCTCGAGCACACTGCTCACAAGAGGCACACTGCCTACAAGAACTTACAGAAGGTAATCAGATGTTTGAACTGATGAGAAGCATCTACAAATGCAAGAGTTTAGTTCCGGTTAGGTACAATACACTGATTTGATGCACTTCATTCTTCCTATGCTTTAATACTATTGCTCTGTCACATACTGGACTTGATCTACTGCTTTCACACTTGTCCTTATTTTTCTTGGCACTTATTACATCACTTATATTTTTCACACACCTACACACTAGAATTCATCTGGTATATATATCTGCATCAAGGATTTCATCAACTTTCTAGTCAGCAATAGGAACACTCAAGATATTTACAAATTATTAATCCGTTGGCTGAATCCATGCTTGATTTGTGAGGCGTATCAAAAGCATCGGCATAGAAGTCATTAATCATGTCAGCCAACAATGTATAATCCTCAAATAGCTTGATCAACACCTTTTACTCATCTGGATTGAAGTCTGATGCTCTACGGGTCAGTTCTTCCTCTATCTTCTCTACTTGACTGGAACCTAATGCTCAGATGCTCATATCTTTTCCATGCTTTACTATCGGAGGCTAAATCTTTGGAATATAGTAGTCATGATACTCCTCTTGACTTATCCAAGTCCACAACTTGTTGAGTTATACCATCTAAGAGATCTGGACCTACTTGTCAGACCTTGTTGCATACTCTGTTCTTGTTCACCAGACCAAAACAATCTTCAATCTGACTTCCGGTATAGGCATACTATGTACTACGGATGTGTGGGATAGACTTTGTTGCCATCAATGACAACACTCATGAAGCCACACAGTGTCTCTTGCCAACAATCTCCCCCTTTGGTATTGATGGAAACACTTAGTGAAAAATGGCTAAGTGTCGCAGTAAACTCCCCCTTGGCTGATGCTCTAGCTTTTGCACTATTTTACCAGAGCTCCCCCTTAGTTGGATTCCACATTTTTCACTACTCCTCACTCCCCTTTTAACATCAATGGAAAAGGGTGGAATTCGTATACCAAAATTTTGCAAAAATTAATCTATACATAGCCGCATAAGTATATACACACGTTATACTTACATATACTTAAGTATATCTGCAAAAGTGGCCTTTAACTGTACAAACTCTTTGGCCCAGCTCTACTTCATCCTGTCCAAAATGGAGATGTGACCACTCAAAAAATGCATATGCTTATGCCCTTCTTAGATCTATCGGATCACTGATCTGGACTATGGTCTGAGCATCTGTCAAGGCCTCATGCATTGCCTCTAACTTAGGGATAATTATCCCTCTAAGTTCATTCATCCTGTTTATTATATTCTTCTTTTCTTTGTCCACCCTCTTTATTTCATTTATAATGACAATGGCCTGGCATTCTTGATTCATTAAAGAGGTAGAAAGGGGATCAAAGTTCTAAGATAAACTTGATAGTTTACCTTCTTGTTCTTTCACCTTCTTTTCAATATCCTCTATCACTTTGGGCCAAGATAGACAAAATTTGTATATGTCCCCACCATCTTTAAGAGCATTTTCAAGGCTCTTTATTCCAATGTCTAGGGTCCTCCTATCATTAGCAATGAGTCCCTTTACTTGAGTGAATCTTTTTCCCAAAAACTCCTTCCGAACCTTTGCTTTTGCTGATTTTTCTAGAGATTCAAAGTGAGTGCTAACAAAATTTACTAGTGATTTCAAGTTACCGGATGGGAAGGCTGAAGGATCCTTTTGAAATGATGACATGATCTTCTCTAGCATCCCGAATGTAATCTCCAACAGTTCACAATATTCCATGTGAGATTTCAAGAGTTTTTCTTTTGCTTTGGCTTGAGCAAAAGATGCTATTTTCATTGTCTGGACCAGAGAGAGAGAGTCAAAATTTAGTGGCCCTTGAAATAGCTAAGGTTCATCTATCTCCATCATTTCTTTGTTCAAGAAATTCTTCACTGCCTCTGTAGTGTCTCTTACCAGAAATTGAGTCTTCTTTTCTTTTGGGATCTTAGAATTGTCATCATAGGTCTTTTCTGCTTGTTCTTCTTCTTTTCCCTTTACATCCTCTTCTTGACTCACTTTCTCATCTTTTCTTCCTTCTCCTTCAGCTCCTAAATTTGGAATGTCTGCAGTGGGATCCGAAGGAGAGATGTTACATGTGTTTACTACTTCATGAGCTTCCTCTTCTGGAATAGAGGAATCCAAGTCCTTAGACTTCTCTTCATCTATCTCTTTTGATCCTTCTACATTTTTGTCAGAAGATTCTTCATTGGTTACATTTAATCCTTCAACATCCATGGTAGAAGGTTCTTCATCTGTTTCCTCTACAATAGGAAGATTGAATCTTTTGAGGGCATTCCAGAAGATCTCTTTTGTTTCTCTTGCTACTTGGTCAGTTTCTCTAAGCATAAGTTTATTCATTCTTTCTTTACTTTGGAATTCATCCTTACAGTCCATAAAGATCATGTCCATTTGTTTTGGAGTAATAGAAGGATAGAGCTAAATTGCAATCTATTCTCGGATCTCTAAGTCTTTTGCCTTTGCATTCTCTTTTCTTAGTTCAAGTTCCTTCTCTAGAATTTTGGGAATTAATGATATAATTTCAATGAATGCTTTATTGTAGATGTTCAGGTACTTGATAGTAGCTTCTTCCAAAATCCTCTTGTCTGTATCACTATATTCATCATAGAACTTTGTTACTAGCTATAGGTTCCCATCCACAGTGACTGCCTTGATGATGTCATCAATGGAAAGAGTAGGATTTTCAACAAATTCTTCTACCTTTTCTTCCTTATTTTTACTGGCAGAGTATTCTCTAGATGTCTTCTTCTTCTTCATTTTCTTAATTTCCTCATCAGATTCTATTTCTTCATCATCTTTGAGACTTGTGTATGACCTTGTGTCTTTGGTCTTTGTCCTCTTTTCTCGTTTTCTAGATGTCTTGACTTTCGGTTTGGTGGCCCTTGAGCTTTTAGGAGTGGAAGGTGCAAAGCTCTTGGAGGATCTAGTCCGGGAGGAGGCTTGTACCGGAACATCTCCTTTCTTTGCTTCTTGTTTCTCTTTCTCAATCTTCTCCATTTTCTCTCTGTTTGCATCTACTACCTCTTTTGATATGACAAATATTTTGGCAATTTCCTCAACTTCCCTTCTAACTTTCCTCTTTATCTCTGGTTGTCTTAGCTCAACATGTATTTTTACACTTAGTTCTTGAAAGTTTCCAAACCTTTTTGCCTCAGGGTCCTTAGGCTGGCTCAACAGGTGTTGAATATGTAGCTCCAAGATTTTCTCATCGACCTCGTATCCCATTGGCATTATACACACTGTTCTAGGCTCAACTGCCTCCATTAGGCATTGATCAGTGTCAACCATGAAGCACATTGTATCCTTGTATTTCTCAACTATGGATTGAGGTATCCTCTCTCTGGCTTGCATCATGCTTTGGAAGTTCTTAAAGTAACCCCAGAGAGCTACGCTTTGAGCTTTAGGATCACCAAGTCCATAAATATAATCTCTAATCTAGATTACAACCGATTTGTCATTTTTCTAAACCCAACCACTTGATCCGGATAGCTCATTCATGTAATAGAAGAATAGACACAATATTAAACAACCATACTTAAAGGAGTTCTTCTTATCCTTCTTGATCTTCTGTAGGTTTTCTAACAGTTGATTTAAGAGAAGGTCACATAAGTCATAATCTGCATTTTCCCTTAACATCTGATATGTTGCATATATTGTAGTCCCAGACACAGAATTCTTCGTGCTAGAATGATAGATCTTATACCCAATTATCATTGAGGCAAATTTGACATCTGAATCTATGATGTCATCTATGGTCATTGCTCTCTTGTCAAACTTAGATCTGATGGCTTCATTTACTGTCTAGTTCTTGACAAATTTGAGTGTAGGTAACTCACTGGATGAGTGCAGTCTAGTTACTACCCTGATGGCATCTTTTGTTATCTTGAAGGGCCTCATTAACCACATGAAATTATCATGCATCCTACTTAGGACATACCGGACCCAATCATCTTCTGTAAAACAGGGGAAGTGTATGCAATGTCTGAAGTGTTTATCCCAGAGGGCCTTGTATTGAGGTTTGATTTTAAAACTCTCATCTATTAGCTGTTTGTGATAGATGTCCATTATCTTATAGTCTCCAAATTCCTCAATGTTGGCGTGGATATAGACCCTAACATCTTCTACGTGCAATACCCCATGCAAAATGCTAGAAAATGCACCTAAAGGATCAACTTGTAGAGATTTATAGGGATGTTTCTTGAATTTTGGATGCGGCCTATCAGTGATCTTTACAACCATTGGAGTATCCATCTTGCAAAAGATTCAAAGAGAGATTTTTAGAATGGAAGTACCTTTTTAAGCCTTAGGGTTTGAAATAGGAGCTGGAACAAATTGCTGGTTGAATTTAATTTCCTAGTTGATCTTTGAGTGGATTGTAGAAACTTCATTGCAGAGCTCTTCTTATCTTCTTCGTGAATGAAAGTGTGCAAATGATGAGTGAAAGAACCCTTTTATCCTTGCGTAAACCCTAATTTCCTTTTGTAATAAATGAACAACATAAGTTATCTGGCTGCTCTGTTCTAAGAGAGATCTTATCGAATCACTGTGTTGCACTTAGAATAATTTTCAGTGAGGATTGACAATGTATCTTCTTTTCTTCAATCATGCCATGGATCCGCAGATCAAAGTATTTCAATTTTGAATCATACTAGATCTGTTTGTGAAAATCCTACTTTACCGGATGGCTTTCAAACCGGATCAACTTGACCGATTAAACTCTTACAAAACTCCATGTGAATCTTTCATATTTTTACTAAGGGTTATTTAGACATTTTTCTGAGAACCCTTTAATCTACAACATTCCATGTGCCAATTTAGGCACTAATTGACTGGCTGGGGGAATTTTTTTTCTCTATGACTCCCCTTGAGCCAAAGCTCATCTGTTTAGTTTCTGGAAGGAATATTAGCACCGGATTCTAGTGTAGATCCATCCCCAATATTTTCTATACTCTTCTTCACCCAAATCTTTCTCATCTCCCTTTGAACTTTATCCGCATTCACTTTGCCTTTTCCCTTATCTTGTTTTTGATTATGATGCACCAGACCCTTTTTATCCTAATTTTTACTTCTGCAAAATTTGGCAATATGACCGGATCTGTTGCAATTGTAACAAATAACATTTCTTTGCATATTTGATTGATATCCTCTTGATCTACATTGATTAGCCATATGTCCCATTCTATTGCATGCAAATCATCTACCATAGAATGAATTGTTTATTTGCATATTTCTGCATTCATGAGATTTGTGACCATACCTTTTGTAGTTGAAACATTGTTTGGAGAAGGATGGATTAGTCTGATTCATTCTCCTTCTACACTGAGTTGCTTTATGATTGAAATTGTTGCAATTGAAGCAGTATCCATTGAAGGATGGATATCTTTGACAATTTAGCTGCCTTACTAGAGGTCTTTTAGGCCCGTTTCTTTGATTTCCTAATCCAAAGTTCTTCTGACCGGATCCAGAGCTTTCACCTTTCTCATATCCCAAGCCACGCTTATCATCTACCCTCTTTTGGATTTCAAGAAGAACTTCAAGTTGGGCTGAGCTTATCTTGAATTTCTCTTTGTATTCATTTTCTATTTGAAGATCTTGTTTAAGAGTGTCTATCTGATTCTCAAGTTGTTCTTCATTGTCTCTAACTTCTTCAAGATCTGATTCAAGATGCCTAATAATTCTGTCCATTTTGAGGTAGTCCACTGTTTTCTCCTTGAGGTATTGTTTTAGATTATCTTCAATTTTTCTTTTTTCTTCAATTTTTTGGGTGAATCTCATAACCCCTGATTCCATCTCATGCCTTACCATAATGACCTCTATTGACAGCTTCTCACATAGCTTGTTTTTCTCATCCAGATCTTCATTAGTATTATTGGCTTCAATCTGATTTGCTAATTTTTGAAGTAGTTCCTTTCTCTTTTTCACAGAGATACTTACTTTCTCTTTTAGCTCATTTATGAAATCATCAGCTTGTTTGGGTCTTTCTCTCAAGTTATTGACTTCAGAGTGGGATTGTTCAAGATCATTTAGGGTAGACTAAAGTTGTTCCTTCATACCATATATATCCATTGAGATTCCCAGATCTTCCTCAAGCTATTAGGCTCTGTTTAGAGGAACTTGGCTCTGATATGAAATGTTGAAAACAAGGCAGATAATTGAGAGGGGGGGTGAATCAGTTATCTCAAAATTTCTTTAACTTTTCCTTTTGTTATCTTAAAAAATAGTGCAGCATTAAATCATATAAGCATATAAGAACAGAAATAAAATCAACACACATAACACAAGGATTTTTACGTGGAAAACCCTATTAAGGGAAAAACCACAAGGTGACTAACCCAAGATTGTATTCTCTATTAAAAAAGTAAGAAGTACAAAATGGCACTTGCCAATTAGGGCTAACTGCCCGAGCACATTGCTCACAAGAGGCACACTACCTACAAGAACTTACAGAAGGTAATCAGATGTTTGAATTGATGAGAAGCATCTACAAATGCAAGAGTTCAGTTTTGGTTAGGCATAATACACTAATTTGATGCACTTCCTTCTTCCTCTGCTTTAATACTATTTCTCTGTCACATATCAGACTTTATCTACTACTTTCACACTTGTGCCTGCTTTTGTTCATACTTATTACATCACTTATATTTTGCACACACCTACACACTAGAATTCATCTGGTATATATATCTGCATCAAGGATTTCATCAACTTTCTAGTCGGCAATAGGAACACTCAAGATATTTACAAATTACTGATCTATCAGCTGAATCCATGCTTGATTTGTGATGCATATCATAAGCATAGGCATAGAAGTCATTAATCATGTCAACCAACAATGTATAATCCCCAAATAGCTTGATCAACACCTTTTACTCATCCGGATTGAAGTCTGATGCTCTGCCGGTTAGTTCTTCCTCTGTCTGCTTTACTTGACTGGAACCTGATGCTCAGATGCTCATATCTTTTCCATGCTTTACTACTAGAGGATAAATCTTTGGAATATAGTAGTCATGATACTCCTCTTGACTTATCCAAGTCTGTAACTTGCTGAGTTACACCATCTGAGAGATCTAGACCTGATTGTTAGACCTTGTTGCATACTCTGTTCTTGTTCATCGGACCAAAACAATCTTCAATCTGACTTCTGGTATAGGCATACTATGTACTGCAGATGCGTGGGATAGACTTTTTTGCCATCAATGACAACACTCATGAAGACACACAGTGTCTCTTGCCAACACAATCATCATTTATAGTTTATTGACTACTATCATTTCAATCTGTATGACTTTGTGATTGTGTTCATGCATCCTATCCGCTGAATAATAAAAATAAAGAAGACATAAGTGTTTGCAACTTTCTCTATTTACTTGCATGCACTATTGGAATGTGAAGTTAGTTTTACTTACTCCACCAGTGATGAGTAGTTGACGAGTACCACAATAGTGTCTCAAGTACCTATTCGATAAGGATGGAGGCCAAGGAACTAAAACTGAAGGTTGTTGGATAGGGGGTCATAGGGGGGCTGGGTGTAGCCTCCTGCCTTTTGGTGCAGTCACAATAGGAGGGTTCAGAAAATGAACTGTCCAGGTTGTGCAATAGGAGTAAACACAATGGAAATAACTTAAAGATATGAAACAAACATAGGTTTAGTCATTTAGTATATCATAGAATTCAAATACAATCTGGCTAGCATCATGTGGGCTTACAACTATGGCTCAAAGGCCTGATTTTAGAATATCAGAATATCCACAAGATATAGCTTTGAATCTCCTTTGCACAAAATCTAGACTATCAACTATTAGTATGTGAATCACTTGATAAATTATTTCCTAAGGATCTATTACATCAATATATATCATCTCTAGAACAATAGATTTCTCCACATTAGCCAAGGAAGGTCACAAACTCCAATGAAGAGTTGTAACGTGTGTACACAGATAGGTCAGACCTAATCATGTAGAAAAGCTCCACAAATGTATGGAATGATGTGTGGATCTTAGGGAAGGTCAGCCATGAACCAAAGATCATTGAATGATGTGTCATTAGGCTCCACAAGTCGAGGAATGCTCTGTAAGTCTTCTCCTTTAGCTGATTATCAGAGACTGCTAGGATGCTTTGTTATGAGAAAATAATCGATCTTCTGATAACAATAACTTTTTGGTAACTAATCCAAATGATCTGAATTCTAGATATGATGTAGATGAATGAATCTAGATGCTAAGTCTAGCTCCGCAAGGTATGATATTCAACTATGGCAGAATGTGGACCAAAATACAGAAATTGCTTCTAACTGAACTAACTAAAGTGAACTAGAAAATGAAAGGAATCAAACTGAACTACAAACAAACTAAAATGCAAATGTTTTTTGTTGATGCAAGATTACTCTTGAATCAGGGATGCTCCTGCATCAGACGTCTAGAGTTATTAAAAAAAAGTGAGTCCCTCACTTTGCTGGGGCTAGAGGAAACCAAGACAGTCCACCTTAGCTTGAGAAATCCATGATGAATCTTCTTCTAGTCTATCTTTCCACTTCACAATATATTCTTTGTATTGTCTTCCTCTGCTACTACGTCCAACTCTGCTATCCAAGATGTCTTCAATTTGCTTCGGTGTTTGTTGTGGTAATTCCTTCTTCATGTCTTCTTCCATGTTGTCACTGAACTCTGCTTCATGATACTGATATAGGCTGCAATATACCCAATGTCTCTGGTAATTCCACTTCATATGCATTTCCTGAATCAAATTTTCTAAGTATCCTACAAGGTCCAAACTTCTTCATCTTCAACTTGTTATATGTCCCAACTAGAAATCTCTCTTTTCTCAAGTACACCATCACTTCATCTCCTACTACAAATTCCTTATGTCTTCTCTTCTCATCTAACTTTTCCTTATACTTGCTGTTCATATCCTCCAAATGCTTCTTCACCTGATTATGCATTGTCTTCATGTGATCTGCAAATTCTTCTACTTTTGCACTTCTCTTTTCCTTTGCACTGATATCTCTCAATTCTACAACTCGTCTAGGGTTTACTCTGGTAACAATCTCAAAAGGTGTTCTTCCAGTACTCCTATTTACTAAATTATTGTATGCAAAATCTACTTTTGAAAGAATTAAATTCCAACTTCCTGCTTTCTCTCCAACTAAACATCTCAACAAGTTTCTGAAACTCCTATTCACTACCTCTGTCTATCCATCAGTCTATGGATGAAAAGCTGTACTAAAATTCAAATCTATCTTCATCTTCTTCCAAATTGTCTTCCAAAAGTATCTAACAAACTTTGTATCTCTGTCTGAAACTGTACTCTTAGGTAATCCATGCAATCTCATGATCTCCTTGAAAAATAGGTTAGCTACATGCACTGCATCAATTGTCTTCTTACAAGGTATTAAATGAGCCATCTTTGAAAACCTGTCCACCACTACAAATATTCAGTCATGCCCTCTCCGTGTTTTAGGTAATCCCATCACAAAATCCATACTTATGTCTTCCCAAGGTCTCTCCAGTACTGTCAAAGGTTTATACAATCTAGTATTCTGACTACTCCCTTTTGTAACTTGACAAACTCTACAACTCTGCACAAATTTCCTAACATCCTTATGTATATGAGGCCAAAAGTAATTTTCACTTACCAAAGCCACTGTCTTATCCATGCCAAAATGTCCTGCCAATCCACCACTATGGTTCTCCTTGATCAAATTGTCTCTCATTGAACTTCTAGGTATGCATAACTGATTTCCTCTGAACAACATATCTTCTTGAATAATAATCCAACCACTTCCTCTGATCTATCACAACAGGTTCCTTACATGCTTTCCAAGGTTCTGTAAAATTAGTGTCTCCCTCATACATGTTCTTCAATTCATCAAATCCCATTACTTCAACTCTCATCTTTGTCAACAAGTTTCTTCTTCTACTCAATGCATCAACAACTTTGTTTGATTTTCCACTCCTATGCTTCAATACAAATGTATAACTCTACTTGACCTCTACCCATCTCATGTGTCTTTGATTCAACTTACCTTGACTATTCAGATATTACAAAGCTTGATGATCTACATACAACACAAACTCTTTAGGCAACAAGTAATGTCTCCACTTCTTCAAGGCTTGAATTATAGCATAGAACTCTTGATCATAAACTGAATATCTTTTCCTTGCATTATTCAACTTCTCACTGAAATATGCTACAAGTTACCTTCTTGACTTAATACTACTTCAATGGCATTCCCACTTGCATCACAATCTACTTGAAATACCTTATTGAAATCTGGTAATGCCAAAATAGGTTGCTCTATCACTTTCTGCTTCAATAGTTCAAAACTTTTATCTGCTTCCAATGTCCATTCAAAATCTTTTCTGTCACCTCTCATTGTCTTTGTCATAGGGTTACAAACTGAACTAATTTTTTTGATGAACTTCTAGTAGAAACTAGCCAATCCATGAAATGATCTAACCTCTCCAATGCTCTCTGGTGTAAGCCATTCAACAATTGCTCTTACCTTCTCAGGATCCATCTTCAATCCTTCCATAGAAGTCACAAATCCCAAATATACCAATTCTTCTTTCATGAAACTACACTTCTTGATGTTTATCAACAATTTCTCTTCTCGCAACCTCTACAAAACTTGTCTAATATGCCACAAATGTTCTTCTTTTGTCTTACTAAAAATTAGAATGTCATCGAAGTACACAATAACAAACTTACCCAAGAATTTCTTCAAGACTTCATTCATCAATCTCATTAAAGTACTTGGTGCATTTGTCAATCCAAAAGGCATCACTAACCACTCATACAATCCTTCATTTGTCTTAAAAGTAGTTTTCGATTCATCCGAATTGTGATGTTCACAACATGCCCCATTTTACTCCTTAGCAAAATGAGGACCCTTGTTGTGGCTTTGCCTTTTTGCTTTTGTGTGTTGTTTTGCTTGGTAGTAAAGGGAAAAGAGGGTTAAAATTGCAAACTTTGATAGAAATGAAGAAAAAATGCATTTTCAGTACTAGTGCATGATATGGTTGGATTCCTTGTGAAAAATGAGCTAGGGTTGCTTTTTGAACCATCTTAAAATTTGCCATATTTTGCAAGATATGATCATTTTGGTAAAATGTACATTTAGGTTTGTATATCACTTTGCATATACAAAGTCCTTTGTATGTGCAAAGTCCTTTTTATACTTAATTACTTTTTGCAGTTGGGCTCATATACATTGTTATTTGCATGTTGGGTTGTTTGTATGTTGCATATACATACCTTTTGTATATCACTTTCATATACAATGTTAATTGCATGTCCTTTATCTTATATGCATTTGGTAAAAGTTTTGAAGTATGTACATATAAGATGGACCCGAAATGGTTTAAAAGTTAGAATGAATTGATGTTTAAGATTCCTCTTTATATATTTTACATTTGTATGTTTGGCAGGTAGGAGATACAAACACTTCATACATATCGCGGACCTGAAAAGGTTATTAAACGATGTTAATTCATTATATATGCTTGTATGTTTGAGTAACATACAATGCAATTATACATTGGGTGGACTCGATGAACTTATCAAAAAAGGTGAAATCCTTGTATATATTTTGGCTTGCATATTGGCGCACACAAGAATAATGTACATGCAAGTGTGGATTTGAAAAGTTTTAAAGCAGAGTTAATTCAATGTATATCAGAGGATACAAGGTTTATATACATACTGCGGACGCAAAAGGGAAGTTAAAAGGGGCTAAATCATTGCATATTCGGGTTGTATAAGCAAGCATACAATGAAATATACATTGCGGAACTCAGGGGCAAATTAAAGGTGGTTAGTTCGTTGTATGTATATCCGATTGTATATTGGAAGTTACAAACGCAACATACAATGGAATGTACAACCGTAGACCCGAAGGGAGTATTAAAACTGGTGAAATTGTTGTATATATGCGCACTTGTCCATTTGAGAGGCATACAAGGTGGAATCCAAAAGGGATTAAAATTGAGTTGAGTGCTTGTATGTATATCTAAATGTATATTTAAAACATACAAGGCACCACATACAATGCAGAATCAAAAGGAAAGTAAAATGCGGTTAAATGCTTGTATCACATCCAGATTGAATATCTAAGGATACAACGCATTTATACATTGAACGGAATTGAAAAAATCATAAATTAGAATTAAATGCTTGTATATATTTGCGTTTGTATATTGCAATATACAAACCGACATACATTGCAAATATACAAGCGCTACATACAACACAGAATCGAAAGGTGGATTTAAATCTGATTAATTCGTTGTATCATGCCTAACATGTATATCAATATACATGGATTTAAACAAAGAAATGCGCGGGAGGACAAAGTGATTGAAATTTTAAAGTTATTTTTGAAGCCTGAATGTATATTTTTGATCAACGATGGTTGACCCAACTGTATTGGACACTGTATATGCATTTTTTGGACGTGATTTTCACAGATTCAGGGCCCGATTTGATGCATTCACATAGTCACTCCTTGATTTAACAAGTGTTTCAATTCCTGTTGTTTGTTAAAAGAAATGATACTTATTGGTTATTCATTTTTTGCAGGTTTGCAGTTGAAGAGGGAGCTGAAACTTAATGGCGGTGACATCATGGAGGAGGAAATCCGATCTTAGGAATAGAGGAAGATAAGGATGAAGGATGAGGAAGTCAAGGGTCTTCATTGATGAAGACAAAATGCAGTTGAAACATTATTGCAGCAGACAACATAAGTTACTATTAAGCTGCTAGGGTTTCCAGAAAGGCATATTTCACTCAGATTTGATCTCCAACATTTATTGTTGTAACCAGAGGCTTGAACCAGGGTTTAAATTAGGGTTTTTTGAGCTGTATTGAGGACAATCAGAAAGTCTATATATTGTGCCTCTATACACTGTAAAACTTTACATAGGGGCTACATAGAGATTTTGTAGCAGTAGGAATTTGTAAAAGTAACATTTAGAATAGAGGGACCTTTTAGTTTAGAAGTAGAAGAAGGAGGTCGCCTGTGTCTGCAATAAGGAATGCATGGAACATCTAGCTTCCTTACTATATCTGTAAAGCTTGTAAGTTTTCTATAGTTTGATCATTGAAGCTAAGAGTCATTCAGACATTGTAAATCTTATATGACTGTCTGTTTCTAATACAATTGAATCCAAAATTCTACATCTATCTTCTAAGTGTTTTCTTGCTCTTCATTGCATTTGAAACATTTTCTCTTAGAGCTTGCAATTTTAAGTGTATGTTTGTGAAAATGCTCAGAACTTACACTTAGGGTTTTGTCTGTGGATTTGATCAAGTTACTGTATGATTTATAAAGTGCATAATAGAACAATTAGATCCTTCGAATAGAGTGAATGAAGTGTAGATTAGATCTTTCTAACTTTTCCCAACCCATCTGAAAATACTTAGCTTAAAACGTAGAAATTTGAAGGAAATTTGTCTCATATTTGAAAAGAGCATGCATAACTAAAGTTGAAAGTAGACAGTTTTTCAGAACATTAAAGAGAAGAAAGCTTGCTATAATTTAAATCATTTAAAGCTTTGAAATATAGTAACAGTTTTATGCAAGAAAGGGATGAATAACACACTGATATTTACAATCTCTTTGCATAGTTCAAGTCTAGTAAACCTACAAAAACCTTAAACTACGTAAGGCCCCTTGAACATTACAGCTTCACATCGACCAACTGAATTTGCTCAATAGGTCAAGACCTGACCATATTAAACTTGGGATTAAGTGAATCTTAACTGATTCCTTCATATCTTTCAAGTCAGTTTTGGTTCATTTTATGTGAATTTTAACTAATTGTTATGACTGCATCAAAACAATCACCAACAGTTTTCTGGCGCTAGAAGGAGGTCTTGACCTGAGTTAGGGTTTGTTTCAAATTGGCTAACAACAGTGATAGAGTGACCAGGTCTAGATCCTGTTCAGGGGATATTTTTGTGTAACTACCTGATACAAGGTGAAGTAAGAGCCCTTTGATTTGGAATCCTAAAATATCGCAAGTAGGGAGTTCATCTGGAACACCTCCTGGGTCAGCTTTTAACATCTGCAACATTGTAAGTCCTGACAGATCTCTATTCAAATCTTTAAATCTTGGTTTAGGTACTCCTAGAGGTCCTAGTCCTCCTAGAGATCCTACCCCACCGATAAATCCAGGTATTCCTACAGGTTCAGGTCAAGCTCAAGCACCCACAATGGCTTATTTCAATGACCAGTCCCCCATACACTTGAATGATTACAATGAGATGCCCAAAAATCTAGAAAAGATATGTCCCAAATACTAGTTGCACCAAGATCCAGAAGACTATATTAGAATATTTAAGGAGGCATGTTCTAGGGCCAGATTAGAGCACGAGGACGTTGTGTGTAGATTGTTTCCCTACACCTTTAATGAACAAACATCTAGCTGGTATGTAAACCTACCCAGTGGCTATGTTTCTTCTTGCCCACTTATGGAAGAAGCATTTCTGTCAAGATTTAGAGGACCCATTGATCCTTGTGTCTTGTATCACAAATTGGCTACCATAAAAAGAGGTGAGGGAGAGCTAATTGATAATTTCAATGACAGATTTCAAAAGGCCTACTCTAGGCTGGTAGCCCCTTACATAGTAGATGATGATACCTTGTTAGCCATGTACTATGTTGCCTTGGATCCTTTAACTACCATGTTTGTCAAAAGAAAACCTGACATAGATTCAATATCCAAAGCCTATAAAGAGGCAGCCTCAGTAAATCAAGAGATGAGGCATACAACTTGTAGCCCATTTGTTAATGGAGGAAATTTTGGGATGCAAAATCAGGCACAACCTTGGAATGGAGTCCCTATGCATCACACTCCATTACTAAATCTGGTTCCTTCTTACACACCTATGTATAGTCCTACCCCAATCCAAACCATAGCTCCTTACACGAGTAACACTTCTAATAACAGTCAAAATAATGGTCAGCCTTTCTTCCAACCCTCTAGGGATACAACTGTGGCAAAAGCACAAGAGGAAAGGGAAGAAATCAAAGAGATCACTGCACATTTGAAAAGATTGACCACTGAAGTGAGACAACTAAGAAATGAGAACCTTTATGGAAGAGGCAACCAAGGATACAATCAAAATCAAAATTAGAACTATAGTTCAAATCAAAATCAACATTACAATTAGAACTATAATCAGAGCCATACCCAAAATAATAGCCAAGGCCAATGTTCAAATCAGAGCCAAAACTATAATCAACATCAAGGTCATAACCAAGGGCAACCAATACAAAATAGAGGGCCAGTGATAGATAATAGGGCCTGGGGTAACAATAACAGAAATCAGAATCAACCTAGGCCACCCAAAACATGGAACACTGGACCAAACAATGGTACTCTGGCTTCTCCTTTTGAGAATATAGATAATCATGATGCAAAACAAGCGACTGGCATCCAAATGGCCAATACATCACTAAAAAACTAGTGCAGATTTCACAATACCAATGCACATGCTGAGCTTGACTGTCCATAGTTCCATTTAGTAGCCATCATATTTAATATAGAGGTGCAGCCTCCTACTTCTGAGTTTCTCATTCCCAAGGGTAATGAGGTAGTACCCTTAGGGTATGATACAACTTTAGTCTTAGAAACCTTTACCTTTGCAACTACAGAAGGGAAAGAAGATGAATTGTTAGAAGATGAACCATACTTTTGTGAAAATCTTTATCCTGAATCAGCCTTTGTGTTAAATGCTTTTCAATTTCCTTTTGAAACAGAAAATGAAGTATTGACTAAAACGGAAGAGGTACAGGCTTTTCAATAGACAAATAAAAACCACACCTACAATTTAAGGAACAATACTAGGCCAGGAGGACCTTTCACCACTTCCACTCCGAGCCTAACAACTTCAATACACCCCCAGATCAAAATGCTAGCAACAATCCTCCCATACTCAAAGCTAATCATCATACAAACGGTGGAACAATAGTACAAAAGACCCAAACAAGTAAAAATGAAAACAATAGAAACAATAAGATTAATGAGCTACTTGTCAGAAGAAATAAAGAAAATTAAAGTTAGTATACCTTTGAATGAATTATTGAAAACTCCAGGGATTAGAAATACTTTTATAAAATCCCTTGATACATCTATGATAGATGAGGTTGCTATTGATGTAACTGTTCCTAATAGAGATTCACCGCCTAAAGAGAAAAGTAAGAAAGTTGAGCAGCCTTCCAATACAAATGTAGTAATGTATGCTGATAAGAAGGATGCTCCCCCTTTCTTGTTAACTATTAGATTGTGTAGGAAGAACATACACAATTGCATGGTAGACTCTGGTGCATCAGCCAATGTAATGCCCTTAGGAATATGTAAAACTCTCGGGTTGACTCCCACCAGATTTGCCAAGGTTGTCACACAATTAGATAAAACTGAGGTTAGTGTGATAGGTGAATTGATGAACATTCAGATGCAATTAGCTTCAAACCCTAGGGTAAGCCAATTTATTGACATTCAAATTGTAGACATACCCATGAATTATGGAATGTTGTTAAGTAGGGATTGGTCCAAAACATTAAATGAATATATGGCCACTGACTTTTCACATATGTGGCTACCTTGGAGAGGTGTCCCAAACTAGATTAGAATAGAGGCAGAACCTAGGATGAAACACATGATAACAGAGTATAATCGAATGAATGAAATATTGTATGCTACTATTGAACCTGGTGTTTATAGGATTACCAACAATGGGGTACAAATTGAAGAGATCATGATGTTAAACATTAGAGAAAAACGTGTCAGTAGGGAGACAACATTATTCATTGAGTCTGATGGAAATTCTTCGGAAGAAGAAAACAATGCAATGGAAAAATTTGGTCATGCCATTAGACAAGAGTTGGAATAGTGCATTAAACAAGGTCTGCCCACCCAATGTAAATTGTATAAGGACAGATGTAGAGTCCACGATAGGCCACATTCTGAGGAGAGTTGTGGAATGTGCGAAGACATCATTGAATATGAATACAAAAAATGCATAAAGAGGGTAGAGTTATAGGAGGAAAATGTGAATCCTGATCAAACACAGAAATACGTTCAGGGTGATGTAGATGCTCTGATTTCAAATTTAGAAGAGGAAATAAAGGATAAGGGTAGTTGTCCTTCTGATTTGCAAGCTAAAAATACACATATGCAAGTTGACCAAACAGAAATACCCATGAATAAATATACCAGCACCTCACAAGTAATAGAGAAGATGAAGCATGCCAAGGGGAAAGATCAAAAAAGTAAAGATGGCATGTGGACATTAAAATGTGACGGGTCCAAGTCAAAGCAGGGTGTAGGTGCAGGTGTTGAGCTTCTAGATCCTTAGGGTAAGTCATACCTAGCAGCATATAGACTGCAGTTTTCCTGTACTAACAATATTGCTAAATACATGAAGCCTTAATTATGGGACTTGTCATGGCTGTTAAGGAAAAGGTGAAAATGATTAAGGTATTTTCAGACTCTGAACTAGTAGTCAAACAAGTAAGGAAACTATATGCTTGCAACTACAAGAAAATGATTTGTTACAGACATAGAGTATGGGGTTTAATAGATTTATTTGATGCTTTCAACATAGAGCACATAACTAGAGAGTTGAACCATAGGCCAGATGCACTAGCAGTTGTAGCTAGCACATTAGAACCCTTGACATTGTCAAGATTGAGACAATTTGTTGTTGAGCTAGTTAATGTTCCCAATATCGCAGACAACGTTACACACTTTCAGGTATTTGGAGGGGATCAGCAAATTATTGACTTCTTGACTTGTAATTAGGTATTTGAGGCTCAAATCATTGATGAGCAGGAAAGGCCTGAGATAACATGGGACGAAGAGGATATACTCAACTTGAAGAGCAACTTCTTACCCAAAGGAGTAATTGAATTAGAACATATTTTTGACTTCGATGGAGTAATAAGACAGAAAGATTTACCCAAAATAGAAGGGGGTAAGTGTGATTTACACAACTTAGGGACAGAACAAAATCCACAAAATGTGCCAATTGGAAAAGCTTGCTCTGAGAAAATAAGAAAAGAAATTTTAGATGATCTAAAAGATTACAAACATGTAATAGCATGGACATATGAAGACCTGAAAACCTATGATATGTCCATCATAACTCACATAATACCTTTGAGACCAGAGATTAAACCATTTAGGTAGAAACAAAGGCCTGCAAATGCCATTCTAGAGCCTTTAATCTTTGAGGAAGTTAAAAAATTGCTGGTTGCTGGAATAATTTTCCCAGTCAGACATTCAGTCTAGGTAGCTAACCTAGTACCAGTAAGGAGGAAAAATAGAGACATCAGATTATGCATAGATTTTAGAAATTTGAATAAAGCATCTGAAAAGGACAATTATCCTCTGCCTCCTATAGACGAAGTGCTACAAGCAGTAAACGGGGCAAAGATGATGTCTTTTCTAGATGGTTTCTCGGGTTATAACTAGGTTTTAATAGATAGGGATGATAGATTAAAAACCACCTTCACTTGTAAATGGGGAAATTATGCATATAGGAGAATGCCTTTTGGTCTGATCAATGCAGGTGCCACTTTTCAGAGAGCCATGGACATTGCATTCTGTGGGTTATCAGGTAAGTGCATTGTTGTGTATATGGATGATTTGACTGTGTATTCCAAGGATGCATCCACTCATGCTGAAGATCTTAGGAAAATACTCAAGTGATGTGAAAGGTATGGGATTTCCCTTAATCCTAAAAAATGTTCATTTGGAGTTACTGAAGGTAATTACTAGGGCATTTCATCTCTGAAGATGGAATATCGATTGACCTAGATAGAATAGAATCAATAAAAAGTTTGCAAGTACCAAACAATAGGAAAGAGTTAAAATCATTTTTTGGTAAGATTAACTTTGTTCGAAAGTTTATCATGGGTTTTGTAGAGATCGTGCAGCCGTTAAATGCCATGTTGAAGAAAGATGCGTAGATGGAGTGGATGCCTGTGGCTAGGGCTGCATTTGAAGATATCAAGGAGGCAATTTCTGATGCTCCTATATTGGCAAGCCCAGACTACACCAAAACATTTACATCTATTCCTTTGCATCCTCCCATTCAATCGCGGCTGCCCTGACACAAAAAGGTGAGGACAATGAAGAAAGGCCCATCACATTTATGAGCACACCTCTAAAGGATGCACAGTCGAGATATCTGGACACTGAGAGACAAGCATTTGTATTAGTGAGAGCTGTGAAAAAATTTAGACATTACATTTTGCGCAGCCAGATCAAAGCCATAGTGCCAGACGCAGCAGTAAAGATGTTGCTGATGCAGAACGAACGTGGAGAAAAGAGAGCCAAGTGGATCACCACACTACAATAATTTGACATGGAAATCATTCCCATGAAGCTAGTCAGAGGGCAGGCGATGGTATAAACAATAGCAAATACAAATCTAGATTTGATAAAACAGCAGTATGTATTGAATTCCCAGAATGCATTAGACTGGTATGATGATTTAAGCACCCTTTTAATAGCTGGAAAGTACCCAAATAGGATGAAAGCTTCTTAGAGGAGAGCTTTGAAGATTAAAGTATAGAAATATATGGTGCAAAGAGGTCTTCTATTCAAGAAGAACCATGATGGAATTTATTTGAGATGTCTAAATAGAGCTGAAGTGGATAAAGTGTTAATAGAACTGCATGAGAAGTATGGAACCGGTCATGGTTCCCATCTAGCTACAACACAAAATATTGAGGGCAGGTTAGTACTGGCCCACGATGTTTAAAGATACAAAGAGTCACATAAAAAATTACCACACCTATCAGACTGTAGAAGATAAGGGAAGAAATTAGGCCAACCCATTGCAACCTGTGATTGAATCAAGACCATTTGCATAGTGGGGCTTGGATTTTATTAGAGTCATCAATCCTCCATCTTCTGCAGGACACAAGTTCATACTGACGGTGACGGACTATTGTACAAGGTGGACTGAGGTTGCATGCTGCAAATTCTCCACAACTGAGGTAGTTATCAAGTTTCTTGAAGAAAACATCATCACCAAGTTTGGAACTCCCTATTCATTAGTATGTGACAACGACCCTACTTTCTCTTCTTTAAAGTTTTCTAAATGGGCATTTGAATATGGGATTGTTTTAAAATTTTCTTCAAATTATTACCCTCAAGGTAATGGATTAGCTGAGTCTACGAACAAAATTTTATTAGATATAATCAAAAAGCTATTGCAAAGAGTCCTAGAGAGTGGAATACCTTGTTAAAATATGCACTGTGGGTAGATAGGACCAAGTTCAAAATAGCTTTAGGTAGTACACCTTATCATTTAGTTTATGGGACTGATCCCATACTTCCAATAAATCTGAGAATACCAATCTGGAAGTTTGCCAATGAGTATTTAGGCTTTGATAATCATAGGGAAGCCAGGATAGTACAAATGCTACAACTAGAAGAGAAAAGAGGTCAAGCCATCAAGAAATTTGCCAAACACCAAGCAGTAGTTAAGAGGTGGTTTGATAAGAGGGCAAGAGTCAAAACATTTAGGATATCTGACTTAGTGCTGTGCTGGGACAAAGCACATGAAAAGAAGGGGAGTCATGGAAAATTTGATAAACTATGGTTAGGCCCATTGCAAGTCTTAGAAATAATAGGAGCCAACACATTTAGTCTCAAGACTTTGACTGGAGAAGATGTACCATTACTAGTTAATGGCCAACATTTGAAACACTACTTCTAGGCTTGAGGTAAAGGGCAATCCATTTTTGTGTAATATAGTGTAAGTAGTGTACAGTTTTCTTTTGTTGTTTGCTTTTGTAGGTTAGTTGTTGTACAATTTTGTTTTGCTTCTTTTTATTTTTGTTGTTTGTACAGTCTATTTTGTTTGGTTGGTTTGTTGTTGTCTCCTCAGCAGGGATCTTTGTTTTACTTTAGAGTATTAAGGAGCAAGCTAACAACCATTGAAAATAGTATAAAATTCAGAATATTCAGGTTAATTATTTGCAATTCATGCATAACTTGTTGTGACTGTCATGAATGTAGAGAGTTGTTTAGCTTTTGAAATTTAGTATTCAATAATAGTGAGTGAGAATTCAAGAGAGGTTTCTCACGATGACACACCTAAAATCCTTGGGTTTGTTGAATCTACCAGTGTAGATATTAGGTGAAAAATCTGAGGTCACCCTTGCTACCATTACAATTCTCAGCTTAATTTTAGCAAGCGTTCACTCCTTGCATCATGAAGTTACAACTGCAATATCTTGTGAAATCTCTTTCAAAAATTAGAAAATAAAAAAATAAAAAATGAATAAAGTAGATTATACTAAAAATCTAGATTAAGCCATCTAAGTAACTCTACCAGGGCTATGGATGCTCACTGGCAGTGGGGCTCTACTTAGGAGAATTGTAATGATAACCTTGCTAGGGCTATAGACGCTCGCTGGCAGCAAGGCTCTATCTGATCGGCTATGAGGGAATATCCTCACCTACATAGGCTAATATCAGTCACTGGTTTGTTTAACCGATCTTCAAGATGAGGATAATTAATCACGTGCACATACTTAAACTGAAAATGAAAATTCATGCATCCTTATTGAATACTTTAGGTCTCAAGTTGGATAATAATTTACAGGAAAGATAGTTGGGAGTTATGAATTTATTTCATCTAGTTTTCTTGAACACTTTGAATTTAATTATTTTGTTTGGTTGCTAGTTGTTCTGATGTTCACAACACGCCCCATTTTACTCCTTAGCAAAATGAGGACCCCTACTGTGGCTTTGCTTTTTTGCTTTTGTGTGTGTTGTTTTGCTTGGTAGTAAAGGGAAAAGAGGGTTAAAATTCCAAACTTTGATAGAAATGAAGAAAAAATGCATTTTCAGTACTAGTGCATGATATGGTTGGATTCCTTGTGAAAAATGAGCTTGGGTTGCTTTTTGAACCATCTTAAAATTTGCCATATTTCGTAAGATACGATCATTTTGGTAAAATGTACATTCAGGTTTGTATATTGCTTTGCATATACAAAGTCCTTTGTATGTGTAAACTCCTTTTTATACTTAATCACTTTTTGCAGTCGGGCTCATATACATTATTATTTGCATGTTGGGTCATTTGTATGTTGCATATACATCCCTTTTATATATCGCTTTCATATACAATGTTAATTGCATGTCCTTCATCTTGTATGCATTTGGTAAAAGTTTTGAAGTATGTACATACAAGATGGACCTGAAATGGTTTAAAAGTTAGAATGAATTGATGTTTAAGATTCTGCTTTGTATATTTTACATTTGTATGTTTGGCAGGTAGGAGATACAAACACTTCATACATACTGTGGACCTGAAAAGGTTATTAAACGGTGTTAATTAGTTGTATATCCATGGGCTTGTATGTTTGAGTAACATACAATGCAATTATACATTGGGTGGACCCGACAGACTTATTAAAAAAAGTGAAATCCTTGTATATATTCCGGCTTGCATATTGGTGCACACAAGAATAATGTACATGCAAGCGCAGATTTGAAAAGTTTTAAAGCAGAGTTAATTCAATGTATATCGAAGGATACAAGGTTTATATACATATCATGGACGCGAAAGGGAAGTTAAAAGGGGCTAAATCGTTGCATATTCGGGTTGTATAAGCAAGCATACAACAAAATATACATTGCGGAACTAAGGGGCAAATTAAAGGTGGTTAATTCGTTGTATGTATATCCGATTGTATATTGGAAGGTACAAACGCAACATACAATGGAATGTACAACCGCAAACCCGAAGGGAGTATTAAAACTGGTGAAATTGTTGTATATATGCGTGCTTGTCTGTTTGAGAGGCATACAAGGTGGAATCCAAAAGGGATTAAAATCGAGTTGAGCGCTTGTATGTATATCCAAATGTATATCTAAAACATACAAGGCACCACATACAACGCAGAATCAAAAGGAAAGTAAAATGCGGTTAAATGCTTGTATCACATCCAGATTGAATATCTAAGGATACAATGCATTTATACATTGAACGGAATTGAAAAAATCATAAATTAGAATTAAATGCTTGTATATATTTGCATTTGTATATTTCAATATACAAACCGACATACATTGCAAATATACAAGCGCTACATACAACACGGAATCGAAAGGTGGATTTAAATCTGATTAATTCGTTGTATTGCGCCTGACATGTATATCAATATACATGGATTTAAACAAAGAAATGCGTAGGAGGACAAAGCGATTGAAATTTTGAAGTTATTTTTGAAGCCCGAATGTATATTTTTGGTCAACGATGGTTGACCCGACTGTTTTGGACACTGTATATGCATTTTTTGGACATGATTTTCACAGATTCATTGCCCGATTTGATGCATTCACATAGTCACTCCTTGATTTAACAAGTGTTTCAATTCCTACTATTTATTAAAAGAAATGATACTGATTGCTTATTCATTTTTGCAGGTTTACAGTTGAAGAGGGAGATGAAACTTAATTGCAGTGATATCATGGAGGAGGAAATCCGATCTCAGGAGTAGAGGAAGATAAGGATGAAGGGCGAGGAAATCAAGGGTCTTCATTGATGAAGATAAAATGTAGTTAAAACATTATTGCAGTAGACAACATAAGTTACTATTGAGCTGCTAGGGTTTCTAGAAAGGCATATTTTGCCTAGATTTGATGCATACTCAAAGATATTTTGGGAGATTTGATCTCCAACATTTATTGTTGTAACCAGAGGTTTGAACCAGGGTTTAAATTAGGTTTTTTTGAGTTGGATTGAGGACAATCAGAAAGTCTATATATGGTGCCTCTATACACTGTAAAACTTTACACAGGGGCTACATAGAGATTTTGTAGCAGTAGGAATTTGTAGAAGTAACATTTAGAATAGAGGGACCTTTTAGTTTAGAAGTAGAAGAAGGAGGTCCCCTATGTCTACAATAAGGAATGCGTGGAATATCTGGCTTCCTTACTGTATCTATAAAGCTTGTAAGTTTTCTGTAGTTTGATCATTGAAGCTAAGAGTCATTCAGACATTGTAAATCTTATATGACTGTCTGTTTCTAATACAATTGAATCTAGAATTCTGCATCTATCTTCTGAGTGTTTTCTTGCTCTTCATTGTATTTGAAACATTTTCTCTTAGAGCTTGCAATTTTAAGTGTATGTTTGTGAAAATGCTCAGAACTTACACTTAGGGTTTTGTCGGTGGATTTGATCAAGTTATTATATGATTTATAAAGTGCATAATAGAACAATTAGATCCTTCGTGATGCAGAGGCATCCACACTAAAACCTTGACATACAGCATGTATGTCTACAACCCATCATCATCATCATATTTTCTGTTAACATTGTCAGCATCATCATATTCGGCAAGCGCAATCATCCTCCTGACAATCACTGTTCATCTTACCGCCAACCTCTATCTGCAGCATCATGATGTTCGACATCATCTTCATCAGCAGGATATAAAATATCCGGTTCCTCCCATATATCCTGATGACGACAACTTCAAGCACCTTTCCTTCGATGCTTACGTCACCTCGATATCTGACTACTTAAACAACAGCATCAGGATATGACTTATCCGGTCAAATGAAACATCCTGATGATGATACTCAACTTTATACTGATGACGAATATCCTCCTCCCGATCCACTTAACTTCTCAATGCCTTATGCCGATACCAAAACACTTATGGTCAGCAGGATAAACCTTTATCAGGTGATATTTCGGAATGTCCTGATGACGATTATCCTGATGACAATGACGTCATATGCAGTTCCTTCAATATCCTGCTGTCGGCCAAACTTAACATTATTGGCCCGCGATGATTTTATCAACCCGATCGACTAACTTATGCCAATATACTCTTCCTCGGCAACACCTTGTGATGATCACCCCGAAATGCATTCACCTTATGCAAACAACTGTATCATGCTCACCTCCATCTACTCGGATGACGCCCGAAGTAACTGCAGGATATACACAGAAATATCCTGATGATGCCGTTGTGATGAATTTCTAACCTTAGCAAATTTTGATCCGCCGAACCTCCTGAGGTGACCCGATTTGCTTTCAGGGTGATCTTCCAGACTCAAACTATCAGCACGACCTAGCACATACCCATGCTAGGGTTCTCAACACATCTCGACCATGATCCTGCACACCTGCATGCAAACAAACAAAAAATGCAGACTAAACCCTAAGCTATTATACATGGCCATTCCACTGATTTGACGAATCAACTGGTGGAATGGATCAGCGAATCCATGAAACCGCCAGATTAGCAACTTGATTTCACAATGGAGATCAAACAAAAAATGAACACAAACAGGATCTCCTTATTGATTTCAAAAGATGCAAGTACAATGCTCAGTCTCTCTCTCTGTCTCACTCTCTGCAATGTCTGATCGATGATCTGCAATACTACCTAAAACTAACCGATCCTAATGCATAAATAGGATCTCCTGCGAGTACTATCGACCTAACTCCAAGCGGCTGGGAGCTTCCAACCGGACATACAGCATAACAGCTGTCCTAACAACCTAGCTAAAAATAGTAAAGTCTGGTCAACATGACCTTATTACATGCATTGGTCTTACAAGACCTTCTTGGAAACATCAACAAGACCTAAAACAAACTAACTGCCTCATGGAGGCCAGCTGTCAGGTAGGTGCTCCTGCACCATACTCCCCAACAGAAAAGAACTCATGTCCCATGAGTTAGGATGTGGAAGTCCTCCACCTTTACACTTTGTCATGTCAGTGTTCTGACCTGTTCTAGCTTTATCCTCTGCTGTCTCTTGGCTGCTCCAAGATTTCTGAACTGTAACTTGCTGTCTTGCAAGTAAACCCTCAGGCCTGGCAATGTAGGCCCTTCTCACACATACCTTGTGTTTGTCAGGTTGTCTTACCAGAACCTCTGTCTGAATACCTACCTCTTGAACTTCTGAAATGTTCAATCCTATCTTCCTTTCAACTCTTATAGGACAAACAATAGTCCCAACTATGACAACATCCTTGTCACCCCTCTCAACTGGTGGTTGTTTGTAAACCTGTTTCTGAACCTGCTGCTGACCTCTGTCAGTCAAAACTGAAACTGTCTTCAAACTATTGTCCTTAACAACTCCTTTCCCTGCAATGTCCTCAACTGCCTGTATGCCTGCTGCTATAGGCATATGCACAAATTCCTTCTTTCCCACTAAAATGATTTTGGCTGCCTCCTGTGCTGCAGCATCTTCCTGCTATGGCATCAACATAATAGTTTTCCCATCTTTCTTGATGGTGTAGGTATTAGCATACCCATCGTACAGTACCCTCCTATCAAATTGCCATGGCCTACCCAACAGTAGGTGACAACATTCCATGGGCAAAATGTCACACAAAACTCTATCATGATATGCTCCAATCTGAAAATCAACATATGCCTGTTCATATACAAAAAGTGATTGACTATCACTCACCCAAGATGCCTTGTAAGGGTGTTGGTGTGGAATCCTTTCCAAATTTAGTTTATCCACCATTTCTTGAGATACCATGTTGTCTGTTGAACCAGTATCAATGACAACCTTACATACTTTACCTTTGCTCTTGCATGTGGTCTTGAAAAGAGCTCTTCTTTGCATCATATCCTTTGATGTCTGCAAACTAGTTCTCCTTAGCATCAATGCTTCTCCCTCCTCAGGATACCCATAATTGTCAGGAACTCTATCTTGATAAGTGTTGAAACTTTGCACACTTTGCTCTACTTGCTCTTCTTGCACAAGTTGTACTCTCTTGTCATTCGTTCTATCATCTCTAGATGATGAACCCTTGTTTTCTGGACATTTGAAAAATGGATGACCAAACTCACCACAGGTGTAACACTTTCCTGAAAATGTAGTAGAACCTCTACCACCTCCAAATCTGCCTTTATTACCTTTCCATCCACCTCTGAAATCAGACTGTCCCTGTCCTTTACCAGTGTCTTCTTGACCCTCATTGGTTTGCCTTGTTATAGGGGCTGATCCTCTTCCCCTCATATTGTTTCCTCTTCCTCTCATGGACTTATCTTGTCTTCTATTCACCTTTTCTTCAATCCTGATTGCCATTTGATAACAATCTTCCACATTCTTAGGGTTAGCTAAAACTAACTCATCCTGTATGTTCAATCTTAAGCCAGCCAAGTACCTAGCTACCTTTTCTACCTCATTCTCATGATGACCAGATCTCATACTCAATTTATAAAACTCCTCAGTATATGCCTTCACATCCATTTCTTTCTGCCTTAAAAATTGCAGCTTCTTAAACATCTGAATCTCATAATCCTTGGGCAAGAATTTACCTTTGATCCTTGCTACCATTTTATCCCATGAAGTGATCTTTGACTTTCCTTGTTTCCTTCTCTTGGATTGTACATAATCCCACCATACCAAAGCATGACCTCCTAACTTGGTCTTTGCAATCTTTACCTTCTGATCCTCAGTAACATCTTCACATTCAAAGTGATTATCAAGTGCAGCAATCCAATCCAGTAACTCATCTTCATTCAAACTTCCATTATACTTGGAAACATCAACCTTTACCTTAGGTTTATCACTCTGTACTGCCTTTAACAGTTTTGCAAATCTCTGGTCTTCAGCATCCAGACCTTCAGCTACCTCTTCATACTCTTCAACAGCATCTTCATCTTCTTCTGACTCACTGTCTTCCACTTCCCTCTTTTTGTTCTTTTCCAGGGCTACAAGCCTGGCTTGAAGTGCTTCAGCAAGCTCCTTCATCTTCCTCATCTCTCTGGCATGTTTTTCCTTCATCTCCTACAACTCCCTTGCAGTACCATTACCTTTCAGAGGCATTTTGTCAACCTCTCACTCCTCTACCTCTGTCTTTTCAGTGACAGAATCAACACACAACAGCCCAGACCTTTTGTTGAGCTCTGATACCACTATGATGCAGAGGCATCCACACTAAAACCTTGACATACAGCATGTATGTCTACAACCCATCATCATCATCATATTTTCTGTTAACATTGTCAGCATAATCATATTCGGCAAGCGCAATCATCCTCCTGACAATCACTATTCATCTTACCGCCAACCTCTATCTGTAGCATCATGATGTTCGACATCATCTTCATCAGCAGGATATAAAATATCCGGTTCCTCCCATATATCCTGATGACGACAACTTCAAGCACCTTTCCTTCGATGCTTACGTCACCTCGATATCTGACTACTTAAACAACAGCATCAGGATATGACTTATCCGGTCAAATGAAACATCCTAATGATGATACTCAACTTTATACTGATGACGAATATTCTGCCGAATATCCTCCTCCCGATCCACTTAACTTCTCAATGCCTTATGCCAATACCAAAACACTTATGGTCAGCAGGATAAACCTTTATCGGGTGATATTTCAGAATGTTCTGATGACGATTATCCTGATGACGATGACGTCATATGCAGTTCCTTCAATATCCTGCTGTCGGCCAAACTTAACATTATCGGCCCGCGATGATTTTATCAACCCGATCGACTAACTTATGCTGATATACTCTTCCTCGGCAACACCTTGTGATGATCACCCTGAAATGCATTCACCTTATGCAAACAACTGTATCATGCTCACCTCCATCTACTTGGATGATGCCCGAAGTAACTGCAGGATATACACAGAAATATCCTGATGATGCCGTTGTGACGAATTTCTAACCTTAGCAAATTTCGATCCGCCGAACCTCCTGAGGTGACCTGATCTGCTTTCAGGGCGATCTTCCAAACTCAAACTATCAGCATGACCTAGCACATACCCATGCTAGGGTTCTCAACACATCTCGACCATGATCCTGCACACCTGCATGCAAACAAACACAAAATGCAGACTAAACCCTAAGCTATTATACATGGCCATTCCACCGATTCGACGAATCAACCGGTGGAATGGATCAGCGAATCCATGAAACCGCCAGATCAGCAACTCGATTTCACAATGGAGATCAAACAAAAAATGAACACAAATAGGATCTCCTTATTGATTTCAAAAGATGCAAGTACAATGCTCAGTCTCTCTCTCTCTGTCTTACTCTCTGCAATGTCTGATCGATGATCTGCAATACTACCTAAAACCAACCTATCCTAATGCATAAATAGGATCTCCTGCGAGTACTACCGACCTAACTCCAAGCGGCTGGGAGCTTCCAACCGGACATACAGCATAACAGCTGTCCTAACAACCTAGCTAAAAATAGTAAAGTCTGGTCAACATGACCTTATTACATGCATTGGTCTTACAAGACCTTTTTGGAAACATCAACAAGACCTAAAACAAACTAACTGCCTCATGGAGGCCAGCTGTCAGGTAGGTGCTCCTGCACCACTTCGAATAGAGTGAATGAAGTGTAGATTAGATATTTCTAACTTTTCCCAACCCATCTGAAAATACTTAGCTTAAAATGTAGAAATTTGAAGGAAATTTGTCTCATATTTGAAAAGAGCATGCATAACTAAAGTTGAAAGTAGACAATTTTTCATAACATTAAAGAGAAGAAAGCTTGCTATAATTTAAATCATTTAAAGCTTTGAAATACAGTAACACTTTTATGCAAGAAAGGGATGAATAACACACTGATATTTACAATCTCTTTGCATAGTTCAAGTCTAGTAAACCTATAAGAAACCCTAAATTACATAAGTCCCCTTGAACATTACAGCTTCACATCGACCAACTGAATTTGCCCCACAGGTCAAGACCTAATCATATTAAACTTGGGATTAAGTGAATCCTAACCGATTCCTTCATATCTTTCAAGTCAGTTTTGGTTCATTTTATGTGAATTTTAACTAATTGTTATGATTGCATCAAAATAATCACCAACAGTCCCCTTCTTTGATTTTGATCTGATGGTATCCACTCTTCAAGTCTATCTTTGTGAAATATCTTGCTCCACTCAAACAATCCATGATATCATCCATTCTAGGTAAAGGAAATCTATACTTAAATGTGATCTTGTTTATTGCTCTAGACTCAGTACACATTCTCCACTCTCCATAGTTCTTTGGTGTAAGCACTACAGGTACTACACAAGGACTCAAACTTTCTCTGATCAAACCTTTCCGTAACAACTCTTGTATATGTCTATTCAATTCTTAATTCTCTACTAGTGTCATTATGTGTACTACTTTATTAGGCAAACTAGCTCTCGGTATAAGATCCATGTGATGACTAATACTCCTTATAGGTGGCAATCCTTTAGGCACATTATCTGATATGATGTCTTCAAACTCTGTCAGCAACTTTCTTATCTCCTCCAGTTGTGATTCTTTAGTCTGCTTCAATGTTTCAGGCTTCTTAGGAATCAAGGCATAACACATATTCTCATGTCTCAAACCATCCAAAAATTTTCTTCCATCTACTAAACAGATTCTAGCATTCCCACATACTTCACTCTTAGGATCATCTTCCAAAGGAATCAAAGTAACTCTCTTTCCATTTGATGTTATAGTGTATGTGTTCTTTATCCCATCATGTATAGCTTTTCTATCATACTGCCAAGGTCTACCCAACAAAATATGACATACATCCATAGGCATAATATCACACAAGACTTCATCATGATAAGATCCAATATGAAATTTCACTAAATATTGTTCACTCACCAGTACCTTGTGATCATCCTAAATCCATACTATCTAATAGGGCTTAGGGTGTTTCATTCTTTCCAACTTTAGCTTAGTCAACATCTCCTCTGAAACTAGATTATCTAAACTACCACTATCAATCACAACTTCACAACATTTACCTTCTGATTTGCATCTTCTTCTAAACAAACTTTTCCTCTACGGTGGTTCTTCATTTGTCTCTACTTGAAATAATGCTCTCCTCATCACCAATGATTCTCCTTTCTCCATTTTTCCAATTGAACTAGGTGATCTAACAGGTTTTTCTTCAACATAGGCTGCTCTCCCACTATTCTCTGTTCTTATGCTTGTACTCCCTTGATTACATTCAAATTCTCTATGTCCTTCACCTCCACACTTAAAATAAGTGCCTCTGAATGTTCTCTTATCAAATCCTCTTCCCTCTATTCTGTATCCTTCATTCTGATATGCACTAGGGTTTCCTCTCCAGTAAAAATTTCTATCATCTCTCTGGTAAACATTATTATCTCTGTCATCCTTCTTAAATGGGTTGTTAGGCTTGTTCTGTTCTGGATGTGATCTGTCTCCTCCAAAAAATGTTCTACCACTCTGAAATTTACCTCCTCTGCCTCTTTGTCTATGATCATGCCTTTTATTCAGCTTCTCTTCAACTTTCATGGAAAACTGATATGCTTCTTCCAAAGATGTCATCCTTACCAAACTTAGTTCTTCTTGAATGTTCAGTCTCAGTCCATTGATGTATCTAGCGACTTTCTCCTTGCTTGCTTCACTATGTCCTATCCTTATAATCATCTTATGAAATTCTTCAATGCACTCCTTCACATATTTCTCCTTTTGTCTCAAGTTTTACAATCTTTTCAATAGCTCCAACTCATAGTCAGCAGGTATGAATTGATTCTTCAATTTTGTTACCATCCTATATCATTTTGTAATCTTTTCTTTTCCTCTTCTATTTCTATCCAACTGGACTTCTTTCTACCATATAGCAACATGTCCTTTCAATTTTGTCTTCACAAATTTTACCTTCTCTGGATCTTCAATCTCTTCATTTTCAAAGTGTTCTTCCATGTCATTTATCCAGTCAATCAATTCTTCAGGGTTCAAATTACCAGTATAGTTCGGTACATCAACTCTAGGCCTTTTCCTGATCTTTGAAATAGCTCGCAACATTCTTACTTGATCTGATTCTTCTTATTCATCACCTCCTAGGGTTTCACCAATTTGTTCAACATATTGAAATTCCTCTTCATCATCACTTTCAACATTAGGTCTCGGTGTCAATCCTCTTCGCCTATCTTCTTTAATAGCATCCAAACAAATTCACATTGTTTTCATCATTTCCATCATCTCATCCATTCTACCAACCATTGTTCCAATGGCAACAACTCTCCTCAATGGCATTCCTCCTAGGATCAAGTGTAAATTGCTTCACAATCGGTGATCGGTTGCGACACAAGTAACCTGCCTCAATTCGATGATCTATCCACAACAAGATCTTACATAATTTCATTCTCCAACTTCACTCAATTTGCTCCCAAAGATTTGAACTTTCTCTCTAATACCACTTGGTGCAGTCATGGTAGGAGGGTTCATAGAATGAACTATCTAGGCCGTGCAACAAAAGTAAACACAATGGAAACAACTCAAAGATATGAAACAAATGCAAGTTACAATCTTTTCGGCATCATGTGGGCTTACAACTAGGGCTCAAAGGCCTGATTTTAGAATGTCAGAATATCCACAAGATATAGCTTTGAAGCTCCTTCACGCAAAATCTAGACTATCAACTATCACTATGTGAATCACTTGATAACTTCTTTCCTAAGGATCTATTACATCAATATATATCATCTCCAGAACAATAGATTCCTCTATGTTAGCCAAGGAAAGTCACAAACTCCAATGAAGAGCTGTAATGTGTGTACATGGATAGGTCAGACCTAATCATGTAGAACACCTCTGCAAATGTATGGAATGATGTGTGGATCTCGGGGAAGGTTGGCCATGGACCAAATATCATTGAATGATGTGTCATTAGGTTCCACAAGTCAAGGAATACTCTACAAGTCTTCTCCTTTAGCTAATTATCAAAGACTGCCAGAATGCCCTTTTCTGAGAAAATAGTTGATCTTCTGATAATGATAACTTTTCTGTAACTGATCCAAATGATTTGAATTCTGGATATGATGTAGATGAATGAATCTAGATGCTAAGTCCAACTTCGTAAGGTTTGAGATGCAATTGCGGTAGAATGCGGACCAACATACAGAAACTACTTTTGACTAAACTGACTGAACTAAACTAGAAAATGAAAGGAAACAAACTGAACTGCAAACAAACTGAAATGCAAATGCTTTTGGTTGAAGCAAGATTGCTATTGAACCAGGGATGCTCCTTCATCACTTTTGGTCATATGCCATGTGTACACCATGCAAAATTGCATGCAGAAGTGTCACTCACACTTTTATGCCTAAAAATCTATCTTTAGATTTGATTTGTATTTTGCATGTATTTTTCATGGTTATTTAAGTTAGTCGAGCTTGAATTCCAAGGCATGAGAAAAAGTTTTTTGAATTGCAAATTTTATTGTGAGAATTAAATTGAGAGATCTTTGCTTATAATTTTTTCCTAGTACATTACTAGGTTTTCCACGTAAATCTATGTTGTTTATTTTGTGCTTTTTATTGTTAATTCACTATTATTTCAATTCTCCATTGACTATTTTTCTAGCAATTGGTATTAGGGCACACAGTTTTATGCATAAATTATTTTGTGGGTTTTTATCTTTGTGAAAGTCAATGACAAGAGACATGGTTACTAGATTTGAGGTTCAAAATGGATGGTTCCAATTTTTCTTTGTGGAAACTAAAGGTTCAAGCCTTATTGGTGAAGGATGGATGCACCTTAGCTCTCAAGGGGACTGTGTTAAAACCTGCAGCCATGAAACAAGAGGAATGGGATGAAAAGGATAACATGGCTAGAGCTGCAATTCAGTTATCTCTAGCTAATTCCATTTTATTCAATGTTGCAGAGGAGACAACGACACATGACTTGTGGACTACGCTTGAAAAGTTGTATGGGACCAAGTCATTGGCAAACAAAATTCTATTATGATGGTAGTTGTATAATTTGAGGATGCATGACAATTCTTCAGTCATAGATCATCTCAATAATTTCAACACACTAATTAGCAAGTTGGCTTTAGTGGAGGTGAAAATTGGCTATACTATTGTGCTCTTTGGCTGGAACATGGGATCAACTAGTTTTGGAACTTAGTAACTTAGCACCAAAGGGAAAGCTTGTCATTGAAGATGTGATAACTGTAGTAATTTCTAAATATTCAAGGCGGAAGTCATCTCAAGGGTATTCTTCTAATGATACCCTAGTTGCAAGGGGCAGAACATAAGAAATAGAGAAAATTGAGCATGGACAAACTAGGTCCAAATCCAAGGGGCAGAAAAGAGGGAAATGTTGGAACTGTGGAAAAACTTGGCATGTCAAAAAGGATTGTAGGGTGCCGAAAGAAAACAAATAAAATCCTATCTCACGGCCATCAGAGGTAAATATAATAAAATTTGAAGAACCATTGGATGATGGAGAGGTTTTGTCTGCTAATATGAGAGGTTCACTGCGTAATGTTTGGATCATTGATTCTAGAGCCTCTTTTCACATCACTCCTCACAAGGACTAGTTTTCTTCTTACCAGTCATATAATGGAGGTAGGATTTATATGGGAAATGATAACCTGTGTGAAGCCATTGGTGAAGGAGAGGTCAAAATCAAAATGTTTGACATGGGATTGTAAGGACTCTTTAACATGTACTAGAATTGAAGAAAAAATTGCTATCACTTGGAGTATTCGATGAGAAAGGTTTTTGATTCAATGGAGAAAATAGTTGTCTCAAGGTAACAAAGGGAGTGTTGGTGGTGCTAAAGGGAGAAAAGGTTGGCAATATCTACAGGCTGGTTGGAGAAACTTGTAGTGGAGAGGCTACGGTGGTATTAGATGTAGAAATAGATTTATTATCTACTTGGCATCAAAGGCTAGGCCACATGTGCGAGTGTGGTCTCAAGGTATAACTAGATAGAAATCTTCTCCCAGGTGCTAAATCTAGATATTTGAATTTTTGTGAGAATTATTTGTTTGGAAAATAGAATAGGTTGAGTTTTTCTAGTTGCACTACTAGAAGTAAATAAGTTCTAGATTTAATCCATTGATACTTGGCAAGCATATGTTACATCAATTGGGGGTTCATCATATTTTGTTTCATTTATAGATGATTATTTCCTTAAGGTGTGGATTTATCTATTGAAGAAGAAATCTAATATATTTTTTATTTTAAGAAGTTTAGTTTTGGTAGAGAATCATAAAGATAAGACAATTAAGTATCTTAGAACAGATAACAGAGGCAAATTTTGTTCAGGTGAGTTTAATCAGTTTTGTAGTGAGCATGGTATTGCAAGGTAGTTGATGGTTCCTAGAACACTACAACAAAATGGTGTTTCTAAAACGATGAACCATATAATTATGGAAAGAGCTAGATGTATGCCGATCACTACTAGATTAGAGATGAAATTTTGGGCTGAAGCTATTAATACATGTTACTTGATTAATAGATCACCCACTACAACTCTAGATCATCAAATTCCTGAAGAAGTTTGGATAGGTAAACCTATTGATTATTCCTTTCTTCATAGTTTTGGTTCTAATGCTTATGCTCATATTCCAAAAGAGGATAGTAATAAGATGGACATGAAGTCCATGAAATATATTTTTCTTGGCTATGCATAAGGTACAATGGGGTATAGGTTGTGGGATACTACTGTCCACAAGATTATTATTATCTGAGATGTTTATTTTAATGAAAAGTTAGTGCAAAGAAGTAAAGAAAAATAAAGTACAGAAACTGTTCAAGTAGAGGTGGAAAAGTATGATGCTAATATGAAGGTGCTAGATAAAAATCAACCACTTGTTCATGAAAATCAACAAGATAATAATCAGAATTAGTTATATGATGAGGTTGAATAACAACCAAATGAGCCACAGGGTAACACATTACCCCTTCTAAGGAGATCCACTAGAGTGATCAAACCACCAACAAGGTACTTTCTTAATTATAATTTAACTTATGCTTTAGTTACTAAAGTTGGTAAGCCTAACTCATCTTAGGAGGCTTGCGAAGATGAAGATGCAAATAAATGGAGAGAAGCCATGGATGAGGAGATGAGAGATCTACATAAAAATAAAAAGTGGGAGCTTGTGCAATTGCCTAAGGGACAAACAACTATTTGCAACAAGTGGGTCTTCATACTAAAAAGGGATATAAATGTTAATGTGGAGAGATATAAATGTCACACCCCATTTTTTAAAACTAATGTATTTATTTTCTTTATTTTCAAAGAGATGGATAGTTAGTCAAAGAAAATATTATGATCATAGAAATGATGATAAATGCATTTGTTTTGTATTAATTTATATGCAAGAAAATTGTTTATGACGTCATTATTGAACATGTGGTTAAAATGGTCAAATGGACTAACTACAGTCATGTAACTAAGGTGGGTGCAGGAACAATGTTGTTTTCCCTCTGATATGACGAGAGAGAGTATCATCATGGAGAGGATGCTAGATCGTGAGAATATAACGAACCTTATGCCATCTGGAAACACACACACAAATACTTAGTAGAGAGATCATGTTAGTTCTTGTTAGATATTTCATCATTGTGATGAAGGTTAAATCCCTTTTAGCCATCTAATAGAAGCCTAGTATATGTCTTTAGATGACAAGTTGAAGAGTGTAAGTCGACTAAACATTTTTAATTTTGTTGTCTAATCTTAGTCAACTTGTGAGAATTTCCTGTCGATAATTGTGCTTCAGATGAACACATTTATTGGTTGAAAATGCACGATATCAACATCTACTAGGTAAGTATGTGATGCAGAGTGCCAGCACAAGTGACTGAAATTTGTCTATATCTTCCCTATCAGCAAGAGGTCTTCCAGTGTTTCACCGAAGCCAAGGATGTCTTTGCTATCGAAAAGACATGAGCTATCAGCCTTTATTCATTCTTTTTCCCTGATGACCAAGTTCTCACCGACACCATCAGGCACATCGGCTAGACATATGTTATCGCTGTGTTCCTTGATTCCCACACTGATCGTAATTCTCTTTCCGATAATCGTGGCTCCCAAATACTTAACCACCACGGTTAGTTGCCTTCATCGCTGAGACTTCCTGAACTCCTTCCGATGAGCTTCTATCGGCGGGACTCTAACGGTTGCAGTGACTTCTTCGACTTCCCCCAACAAGATTCCTCACACCGATACTCTCTTCATCGGGTTGGCTTCCTCCGTCGTTGTGACTCTGATCCCCTCTTCCAACGACTCGAGTCTCACCGATATCTCCGTATCGGTTAGTTGCCTATCGGCAACACCTTATATATATCGGGCGATCCACCAGAAGTCTCCCCAAAGTTTCCCTCACGCCGATGAAAAGTTTGACATTGGTTGCCTTCGGCAACGCCCAGACTATCGGACAACGAGAAATAGCTTAGGCCGATGTACTCCATCTTGCCGACACCCATTTCCTTGTCGGTATGACTTTAATCATTAGCGATACTAATAGATCTTAGGCCGATATCTTCCGGCACTCCGATGACCCCTCAAACAATCTTCATCGGCCGGACTTCCTCCTTCAGCGAAGCTCCTTTCACCTACACCGACACCTTATTTCTCACCGATGACTCCCTCCGCACCATTAGCCGTTTCCATCCGTGGGGTCCACATTCCTTATTCATACAAGGCGGTTAGTGTGTGTGTCTCCGACACTACACAACACAATGTACATTCAACGAATGTATCTTCAGCTAGACAGTACTCGCTTATCACCGATGCCTATTTATCGGTTAGGGATTGTCTATCGGAGGGTCTTCTAAAAGCTATTCCGACACTCCATCTTATGTCGATGGATCCCCAACTGTTCTGTGATGCCGAATTAGGATTCCTTCGATAGAACAATGGAATTAGGCCGATTCATATATCAAACCCTCGATCACTTGTATCAATTTGATCCCACATCAAGGCTATCCAATTTCACCCTAATTTCCCAACTAGCCACATGAAGATGTCTAGTCGAACCTGATCGAGTTCTTTGGCTTCCTAGGCAAGAATTTAACAACATCAAATGTGAAAAGTCTTTCCCTTATCACACTGATACTACACAGGGCTTCAGTGGACAGAGGAAAGGGCCTCCATGTATGCATCAAAACCCTACTCCTAGGTTACAAACTAGCCACTGTGGAACTATTGGTTTTACACCGTCTGCACTCTACAGGGACACTATGGATTGACAGATAGCATCCGGTTAGGGTTTCTATTTACAAAATCAGGATAAAGATATCAAATCACCAAGAACACCCAAGAGAAATCAACACAGATCATACCTAGAACTCTCTTTATTCATTTATCAAAAGAACTTGTTGTAATACACACACTTCTCTGCTTCGTGTGACATACAACCTACCTCTAAAGAAGATGTAGAGACAGCAGTTATCCCCCCTCCAACCGTGTAAACTAATTTTCAAATCAGTTAGCCATCGGGTTACCCTGCATACAAGCAAATCACTTGTTTGCCTTGCACATGGACATCCATGGGACCAAATTGACCCTTATTACAAAATGAAATGGCTTAAGAGCCTTATGAGAAAACAAAAGAAAAGATGACCCTGCACTGCAGAGAATGTGCTCCTGCACCATACTCCCCCTGCAGGAAAAACTCAAGTCCCTTGAGTTGCTAACTGCTGAAGTGTCATCCCATGCTTTAGAATATCAGCTTCACTCATCCAGGTTGCCTCTGAATCAGGAAGATCCTGCCACTTGACCAAGTAGTCTTTGTATACACCCTTTCTTGTCTTCTTGACAATTTTGGAATCCAGAATGCATTCCAATTGTAAAGGCTTACTTGGGGGTAAATCTTTGATCCAATCTTCATCTTCAATCACAGCATCTGAGCCATCTGCAGCATGCAATGGAGGTTTGAAAGGAAACAGGTCTGCAACATTGAAAATGGGAGAGATACCAGGGCCAGATGGTAATTCTATCTCATATACATTTGGACCAAATTTATGCACTACCTTACACGGTCCTATCTTCTTCATCAACAATTTGGTTGGTTGCCCCTTAGGTAACCTTTCCTTTCTGAGGTAGGCCATCACCAAATCTCCAACCTTGAACTATACCTCCCTTCGCTTCAAATCTGCCCTATCCTTGTACTTGGAGACAGTTTTCTCCAACTGAAGCTTAACCTGATCATGTACTGTTTTCATGGTAACAGCAAAGTCTTCTCCTAGAGCACTCCTTTTATCCCATCCTTGGAGGTCTTTGAGTTCAAGTGGTCCCCTTGGGTGGAAACCATAAACTATTTCAAAGGGACTTTTCCTAGTACTTCAATTTCTTGAATCATTATAAGCATATTTAGCTTGACTGATCACTAAATCCCATGCCAATCCATGCTGTTTGGTAAAGCATCTCAAAAGGTTTCCCAAAGACCTATTAACAACCTCAGTCTGAACATCAGTCTGGGGATGGTAGGCTGATGAAAAAGACAACTATGTACCCAATTTTCTCCATAGGGTCCTCCAAAAATGACCAACAAATTTGGAGTCTCTATCAGTAACAATTGAAAGGGGTAAACCATGAATTCTGACCACTTCTCTGAAAAAGAGACCAGCAATATGAGATGCATCATTTGTGCATTTACATGGCACAAAATGAGCCATCTTACTGAATCTATCCACAATGACAAAAACACTATCTACACCCCTTGTTGTCCTAGGAAGACCAAGCACAAAGTCCATACTAATGCTTTCCCAAGGTCTGGTGGGAATGGGTAGTGGTTGGTACAAACCAGCATTAGAAGACATACCTTTGGCCTTTTGACATATGGTACAGCTTGCAACGTATCTCCTCACATCTGTCTGTACCTTGGGCCAATAGTAGAACCTGGTGACTTGTTCCAAAGTCTTGTCCAACCCAAAATGTCCTCCTAAGGCTCCATTATGCTTCTCCCTGATGATATTGTCCCTCATTGAACATTTAGGAACACACAACAAACTGCCTTTAAATAGGAACCCTTCTTGCAGCACAAAATCAGAATACTCACCATGAAAAGTATTAGCCAAACTTGCACACACTTCATAGGCAGCCTTGAAATCTGCATCATCCTTGTACAACTCCTTCAGACATTCTAGACCCATATGTTCCATTTGTACTTCATGTATGACCAGTATCCTTCTACTCAAAGCATCTGCCACTTTGTTAGCAACACCTTTCTTATGCTTAATAGTGAAGGTATAGGCCTGCAGTTGTTCCATCCACTTGACGTGCCTATGATTCAACTTTTCTTGACTATTTAGGAAGCTAAGAGCATGGTTGTCAGTAAAAACAATGAACTCTTTTGGCAGTAAATAATGTCTCCATTTTTTCAGAGCTTGCACCATTGCATACAGCTCTAGGTCATAGGTAGAATACCTCTGTTTGGCCTCATTCAGCTTCTCTGAAAAGAATGCTATTGGATATCCTTCCTGACTGAGAATAGCACCTATAGCCTGTTGGCTTGCATCACATTCCACAACAAAAACTTTGTCAAAATCAAGGAGTACCAACGTAGGTAACTCAGCCACTTTCTTGTTCAACAATTCAAAACTATCATATGCTTGTTTTGTCCATTGAAATTTACACTTCACTCCACCCTTGATGGTATTGAGAATAGGAGCACTTATTTGACTGAACCCTTTAATGAACTTCCTGTAAAAAATTGCCAAACCATGGAAACTTCTTACATCTCCCACTGTCTTAGGAGTAGGCCAATTGAGAATAGCCTCAACCTTTGTAGGATCCATTTTCAAACAGCCATTGGAAATCACAAAGCCAAGATACACTAGTTCAGTTTTCATAAAATCACATTTATCCAAGTTGATCATCAACTTACTCTCATGCAATTTCTTTAACACCTATCCAAGATGCTTCACATGCTCTTCTTTGGTCCTGCTGAAAATCAATATGTCATCAAGATAAACAATAACAAATTTTCCAATAAATTCTACAAGTACCTCATTCATCAACCACATGAATGTGCTTGGAGCATTACTGAGTCCAAATGGCATGACAAGCCACTCATAGAGACCTTCATTTGTTTTGAAGGCAATCTTCCATTCATCTCCCTGCCTTATTCTGATCTGGTGATAACCAGATTTCAAATCAATCTTGGAATAGTAACATGAACCACCAAGATAGTCCAACAGATCCTCAATTCTTGGCATAGGAAATCTATACCTTATGATGATCTTATTGATAGCCCTTGAATCTGTGCATAATCTCCATTTTCCATCTTTCTTAGGAGCAAGTACACTAGGGACTGCACATGGACTGAGACTTTTCCTAATCAAACCTTTCTCCAAAAGTTCTTGAATCTGTCTACCTACTTCTTCATTCTGCTGTGGTGTCAACTTGTAGGCAGCTTTATTGGGTAATGTGGCTCCAGGAATCAAGTCAATCTGATGACTTATGTCCCTCATAGGTGGTAAGGAGTTAGGAGTATCCTCTACCACAAGATCTTGGTACTTATCCAACAATTGTTGCACTTCCAATGGGATCTCCTTCTGCTATTTGCTTTGCTGATTGGATACAGGCTTCATCATCAGTGCATACCCTTGGGTATCCTCCTCCTTCATGAGTTGTAGGAACTCTTTGCCACTCACTAACATGACACTGTTGTCATTGTTCTTCTCTCCAACCTGTTCTGGTAAGGGATCCATCTGAAATTTCTTACCATTCTTGGTGATCATATATGTATTCTTTTCACCATCATGATGTGCCTTCACGTCATACTGCCAAGGTCGGCCAAGAAGAAGGTGACAAGCATCCATAGGAATAATTTCACATAGCACCTTATCCCTATAATCACCTAGTTCAAACTCTACCCAAGTTTGTTCTTCCACCAAATAGTTCTGATTCTTATTCAACCAAGATATTTTGTGAGGATTAAGATGGGGTAATCTTTTCAATTTACACTTTTCGACCATTTCAGTAGACACTACATTTTCAGTAGAACCTGAATCAACAATGATTTTACAGAGCTTACCATATGCTATTCCTTGGGTTCTGAAGAGATTCTTCCTTTGTGGGGGCTCCTGCTTCAATGGCATCTTCACGAGGGTCCTCTTAATCATCATGTTCTCTCCTTCAAGTACTGGTGCAGCACTACCAATCGGTGAGTTTACACTTTGACAATCATCCTCTTGCAATAGTTGGTTCCTTCTCCCACCATTATGAGAGCTAGATGCCTTCTCAGGGCACTTACTTGCAGTGTGGCCTACTTGATTGCAGTTGTAGCATCTTCCAGTGAAGACTCCACGTCCTCTGCCTGCACCACCACCTCTTCCTCTGCCATTAGGTCTTCTCTAACCTCTGAAACCACCACCTTTCTGTTCTGTATCAGAACGTGATTCTTGTTGACTTGAACTTTCACCTTTGTTTGGCTATCCTCTGCCAAAATTACCTCTTCCTCTATTGTTCCTGCCACCTCTTCCTCTGTTATTTTGATCACCTCTCCTTTTCAGTTTATCCTCTACCCTAGAGGCTAACTGAAAACATTCATCCACAGTCTTGGGAACCACCATACTGAACTCATCCTGTATATTGTACCTCAGACCATCCAGGTATCTGGCCACCATCTCTTTTTCTTCTTCTCTGTGATTGGCTCTCATGCTCAATCTATGGAATTCTTCAGTGTATGTAGCCACGTCCATATCTTTCTGCCTAAGATGATTAAACTTTCTGATGGTCTGTAGATCATAATCACATGGTAAGAATTTGGATCTCAACATGGCCACCATTCTACTCCACTTGGTGATTGGACTCTTTCCAACCTTCTCTCTTTCACATTGAGTGTAGTTCCACCAAACCAATGCAGAACCTCTCAGTCTGGTCTTTGCAAACTTCACTTTCTTACTGTCACTATACTCTTTGAAGTCAAAGTAATTACTTATGGCTTCAATCCAGTCCACAAGAGTATCTCCATCTAGTTTCCCATTGAACGTGGGAACATCCATTTTCGGATCACCACTATCTCCATGACCCTTGAGTGCGTTCAGGAATGCCTTTTGATCAGTAGACATACCTTCTCCTTGAGGATTCTCCCCAGTTTCTCCTTCTTCGTCCTCCTCTAACTCAGAAGTGCTTCCATCCTTCTCTTTGGATCTTTCTTCCTTTAGTCTCTCTTCGAGCATTTCTTCCACCATCTTCTGGATGGCTGCTTTACTCATCGTCTTGGGAGGCATTGTGCTAGCCTCTGTTTCTATCTCCAATTCTTCGTCTGACATACACGGATGTGATTCAAAATATTGGCTCTGATACCAATTTGATGCAGAGTGCTAGCAGAAGCGACTGAAATTTGTCTATATCTTCCCTATCGGCAAGAGGTCTTCTAGTGTTTCACCGAAGCCAAGGATGTCTTTGCTATCGGAAAGACATGAGCTATCGGCCTTTATTCATTCTTTTTCTTTGATGACCAAGTTCTCACCGACACCATCAGGCACATTGGCCAGACATATGTTATCGCTGTTTTCCTTGATTCCCACACCGATCGTAATTCTCTTCCCGATAATTGCGGCTCCCAAATACTTAACCACCACGGTTAGTTGCCTTCATCGCTGAGACTTCCTAAACTCCTTCCGATGAGCTTCTATCGGTGGGACTCTAACGGTCGCAGTGACTTCTTCGACTTCCCCTGACAAGATTCCTCACACTGATACTCTCTTCATCGGGTTGGCTTCCTCCGTCATTGTGACTTCGATCCCCTCTTCCGACGACTCAAGTCTCACCGATATCTCCGTATCGGTTAGTTGCCTATCAGCAACACCTTATATATATCGGGTGATCCACCAGAAGTCTCCCCGAAGTTTCCCTCACGCTGATGAAAAGTTTGACATTGGTTGCCTTCGGCAACGCCCAGACTATCGGACAACGAGAAATAGCTTAGGCCGATGTACTCCGTCTTGCCGATGCCCATTTCCTTGTCGGTATGACTTTAATCGTCGGTGATACTAATAGATCTTAGGCCGATATCTTCCGGCACTCCGATGACCCCTCAAACAATCTTCGTCGGCTGGACTTCCTCCTTTGGCGAAGCTCCTTTCACCTACACCGACACCTTATTTCTCACCGATGACTCCCTCCGCATCATTAGTCGTTTCCATCCGTGGGGTCCATATTCCTTATTCATACAAGGCGGTTAGTGTGTGTGTCTCCGACACTACACAACACAGTGTACATTCAATGAATGTATCTTCAGCTAGACAGTACTCGCTTATCACCGATGCCTATTTATTGGTTAGGGATTGTCTATTGGAGGGTCTTCTAAAAGCTATTCCGACACTCCATCTTACGCCGATGGATCCCCAACTGTTCTGTGATGCCGAATTAGGATTCCTTCGATAGAACAATGGAATTAGGCTGATTCATATATCAAACCCTCGATCACTTGTATCAATCTGATCCCACATCAAGGCTATCCAATTTCACCCCGATTTCCTGACTAGCCACATGAAGATGTCTAGTCGAACCTGACCGAGTTCTCTAGCTTCCTGGGCAAGAATTTAACAACATCAAACATGAAAAGTCTTTCCCCCATCACACTGATACTACACAGGGCTTCAGTGGATAGAGGAAAGGGCCTCCATGTATGAATCAAAACCCTACTCCTAGGTTACAAATAGCCACTATGGAACTGTTGGTTTTACACTGTCTGCACTCTACAGGGACACTATGGATTGACAGATAGCATCCGGTTAGGGTTTCTATTTACAAAATCAGGATAAAGATATCAAATCACTAAGAACACCCAAGAGAAATCAACACAGATCATACCCAGAACTCTCTTTATTCATTTATCAAAAGAACTTGTTGTAATACACACACTTCTCTACTCTGTGTGACATACAACCTACCTCTAAAGAAGATGTAGAGATAGCAGTTATCCCCCCTCCAACCGTGCAAACTGATTTTCAAATTAGTTAGCCGTTGGGTTACCCTGCATACAAGCAAATCACTTGTTTGCCTTGCACATGTACATCCATGGGACCAAATTGACCCTTATTACAAAATGAAATGGCTTAAGAGCCTTATGAGAAAACAAAAGAAAAGATGACCCTGCACTGCAAAGAATGTGCTCCTGCACCAGTATGTTATGTCTATTTACAAAGTTATTGTTATTATTATTGTTTTTTATTATTAATATAATTGTTATAGTTAATAATTATGTTAGAAAAATTAGAAGAGTCACCTTTTTATTCTAAGCGAAGTCCCTAGATGCTTGGGAGTGGTGAGCGGAGCAATAGCTCCATGCTCTCCACTACCCTTTACATGTGTCGAGTTGCAAGAAAAATGAGTGAGTTGAGGAGTGGTGCAATAATGAGCACCCATAACTTGTGCAAAATAGCTTTTAGAAAGGAAAGGAAATGTTTTAGTGTAGCTCGGAAGGGAGGATATGGAGAGAGAAGAATTTGAAGGAAAGGGAGCCGAAAGGAGGATCACATGAAGGAGTAAGAATTAGTTAGCATGTTGTCTGTGATATACAATAGGTAAGTTCTTCCTATTCTATCATATGAGATACTATGGATATCTTTATATGCCTTACATTATTGGTAATTACAAAAGATTATGCTGAGATATTATGTTGATCATCCTTGACTGAGGATTTAGAACTATATTTATAAGTATCATATTTCATTTTGGGTAGAAAAGAATGACTTAGAAGATATGATATCCTTATTTTATTATGTATCTTTAGGGAAACATTATGGCTTGATATCTCAAAGAGTTGATTATCCATGTTTATAATAATGTGTCTTATTATTATCCTTATATATATTTATACTGATGATAACATTTAGACTGGTATCTAAACCATTCGGTAATGGTGTTTAAGGCCACATATTTTTTTAAGGGCGAACTATGAAGTCTTAAGGCCACATATATTTTTTTAAGGGCTGACTGTGTGGTCCTAAGGAATAAGGTCATGTTTGATGAATTCCTATCGAGTTGTGTGAAGACAATGAAGGCAATTCTTCAAGTTAAAGGGGAAAGAGAGAATTACTTTGGAGTTAAAAGGTTTCTAGGAAGATTTAGAGGACAACAATTAATACTAATGTTGTCATGACTGTTAGTACCTATTTGAAATGCTACCATCATGTTCAAATGCACATGAAAACTCTCATTCAAACCCTATAGAACTATTTCAGAATATCATGACACATACCATGCAAATGATTGTCCTAATGTAGATTATAATTGATTTCCACTATAGTCACGAAGTAGAGAAAATTAAAGGAATATCACAGTTCATTTGGACCTATGTAATCATATTGAAGTCTATATTGTTATCATCATTTCATTGTCATGAGGTTTCAAAACATTGTCATGTCAATATTGATATACAGTCAATGTCATAAAAGTCATGGAAGTCAAAAGGAGGTTTTTTAGATGCTAAGATAATTCCCACAACTTATAAAGGAATTTATTAGCTCCAAATCACGTTATCAACCACCAACCTTATCATACAAGTGAATGAAGGAATGAGAGGTTATTGTCCATGAACTGCCATAAAAAAGTTGCATAAGACATCCATAAGATAGTCATATGTCTTTATCCCATAAGATTATCATGCCATACATTACCTTGGTTAGAAGTTTGTTGCCAAGAAGTAGAGATGGGAAGCATCTAACCTATGGATTTCAAGATGTAGGGGCTATTGTGAAGATGAAAAGGACTATCCTAATGAAACAAGAGAAGACTATCAAATGCACAAGTGGTTGTCCCGACACCTATATGATTGTCATAATAGTCCATAAAAGCCACTTATGTTCATGATCAATCAAAGATGTCATTAAGAATTGAAGATAATCTCATATATAGTTTAAACATAAGGAGGAGGTGTTATAATGGTCCAAATGCAATGGAATGGTTACTTGTCCAAAAAAGATACACATGGCTATCCAAAACTACCCTTATGATTGTCTTAAAAACATTAGCATGTATATGGTCATAAAATCCATGAAACCTTGAGAATAACCTTGTCATTGGCTAAATAATTTGAAGGAGAAAGTTTTCTAAGTATCCTAAATACAAAATCTAATCATTGTGTTCACCTAAAATGATAAAAAATAGTCCCAAACTACCCTCAAATAGTCATGTACAGATCTAGGACAACCATGACCATCTTTTGAGTTCTAGTTGCACAGTCATGAGAACTTTATGAAGATGAAGAATGGAATAAAAAAGAACAAGAAGAGAATTATGGAGATCCATTATGGAAATAAATATGATACCAAATTTGTGAATTTGCAACATTGCAACAAAATTTGACAAAAAGGCAAGAATTTTGAGAGATGTTGTCTAGTGACCTAGTCAAGGAACTTCTAGTTTTTGGATCCCATTTAAGAGCTTCTTTCCAAAAAAATTGTCATGAAAGGGTGATTTGGATTTGTATGAGAGTGTGTGAAAATGTTTCAAGTGGTTAAGAGGAGATTAAACCTCCCAAAAGAGGATTGTACTGCTTCCCTAAAAGTTGCCAAAACTATCCTAAAGCTAACCTAATGGTGAAATGAGGCAAAGTATGCCATGAAACTTAGTTGGAAACCATGTGAGGCATAGAAGAAAACTAGAGACATGTCATAAACCTTCATGAAACCTTAGGAGCCTTGAAACTATGAGAAAAATATTGGAAACGCCTTAAAATACAAAATGACAACTTGACAATTTGACAACTTTGACAATTTTTGCATTTTTGATTGAAATGGTAATGATGGATTTTGATGATTTGTGATTGGGAATGATCTATTTATGATGAATTTGATTCTTGGAATTGTTTTTTGTAGGTCTGAGAGGCTACAAACATGTGGAGGCCAGTTGGAGGCATCATGGAAGCATGAAGATTTGGATATGTACTACTATCCTAGCCATCAAACAACTTGATTTTAATACCCATACCACTATTGTAACTACAAAATGGAGCCAAGATGGTGTAAAAAATAAATAGAAAAAACCCCAAGAGTTGGAAAAACACAAAATAAGACCTAAGTTGCTATTGTACATGCACATTTGGAGCCAAAAATGATGAAAAATGAAGGAAACAAATCCTAGTAGCTAATTGAAGATGAAATGTATGACCTTATACCTAATTTGCAGCCTTCACCATGACTGATGTAGCCTTCCATGAGGCCCCAAATTTATGTTCCAAATATGAGATGAAGATATTATGGTTGAAAATGAAGAAAATATGAAGAATATGTGTTGGAAATGTACTTTCTATGATTAAGTTGATCACATACAATTGCATTATCATGTTTGTACATGGAAAATGAAGAGCTACAACTATCTATGGAGGAGAAAGGGATTTTCTATAGGTGCATATATCCTTTTTTTATATGTCATACTACAACAAGGTTTTGGAGTTGTAGTTGCAAAATGCAAATGAGTTGGAGATGTAGTTGAAAATATTAAATTATATTTTGAGCTTGAAAAATTACTTTTTGCCAAAAAAATAGAAAACTTACTACCAAAATGTAAATGTGGAGACAAAAAAGTTACTTTTTGATACAAAGGGAAGTTTTTCGAGGAATCTACAAGTACATGAAGAGAAATATCATGGAAATTACATTTTCTAGCAATATTGACTTTGTGTTTGAGCATCAAATTTGAGCCATTGGATGTAAAAGTGAAAACCTTGTATTGTAAAGCTAATTGGCATTAGTATGCAACTGAAAATCATTGTAGGGGTTGGGAAAAATCATTAGAGACATATTGGAAAGACATTTGTACTTTAGATTTGAGAGAAAATACATTTTGTTTTTGAATTTTCATTGTATTCTCATGTTTTTCTCCATGCCAAGTTTGAAACTTGTTGATATTTGTAGAGATTTTGAGCTCAATACAAGTTTACTTCATGGTTTCTAGTAAATTTAGTGAATAGAAATTGTTGATACTTGTTGAACTTGTCATCATACAAAGTTTACTTCAAAATTTTTAAACACCAAGTTAAGTTTTTCTTTTATTTTTAGTTGTAAGTTAGATGGATATTTGGTGAGTTTGTAAAGTGTTCATACCCTGGTGATTTACTGATTGTAGATTGTTTTGTATGGTTAGCCCGAACACCTATTTCTTTCATTTTGTGAAGAATCTTGTTGACTACGCTAGTAATTAGGTGTTTGATGAAGATTGCTTCATGATTTTGAAAAACTCCTTCAAAGATTGCACCTTCTTGAAGCTTGATTGTTGGATTCTCAAGGTCAAATCAAGAATGGTTAATGTTTGTAGACTTGTCTATCCATTGTTGAGGCTGAAATGTTGGTAAAAACATGAATTTTAGTTAGTTTTCTCTCTAACCTTTCTCTATCTTGCCCTTTCTTTTACACTTTTTTTTATCAGACTTGGTTAGCTTAGGAACAATTTATGACTTTGAAACTTGCATATTGTTGTTGTAAGGTCCATATTTCATGAATGGAAGTTATTATATTGCTAGTTATATGTTGAAATGATATATTTTATGGCCCAATATATGTTTGGATCAGTTTGTTTATACATTGCTAAATCTGAAAATTGATTGGTTTATGTGCATTTTAACCTTGTGTGTTGAAAGTTTTTCAAAATTAATGTGTAAGGCCCCTTATTAAAATACAAAAGAAAATCGAACAACTAAGTTATCTTGTAAGGCCAAGACCTAGCTAGTATAGACCTTGGGGTAGTCATTTTCTATTTCTTTGGGGTTTGATTCCTTTAAGTAGAGATAAGATACTTGGTATTTTATCTAAGTTGTGTGCAAAAACACCCATCCACACCATCTACTAGACTTTCTAGTGGTTACATCTCCATACATCCACCTTTTAAAATCCTCTATGTCTATATGACCTAGGCCTATATTAAAATTTTCCTCCCAAGTTGAGCTAATTTTAAAGGGTGGGACCAGCCCTTGGAATTCATATTTCATTGCTCTTGTTCTTGACATGAAAACTTGAAAGATCAAGGAGAGTGTAAATGCTAATACTTCAACCAAAACATGCATAAAATCTAAAGAATTAAAATGTGTTGGTGCTTTTACAATAATTTGTAGATTTTCTTGATACTATCAAACTTCAAGACTAGAAGCCAAAAGTCATTATGTCTAGGAAAACTCTGTAACTTAGGTTTTCCTTAAGAAAGACAATATTTTCAAGTACTTGTGAGATTTGTTAAGGGTAATAGACTTTAGGACTAGAAGCTAGAAGTCTAGAAGGAATGAATCAATCTACAATTCTATGTTTAAATGAAAAGGGTTTTTCTTTAGAATTTCTCTTTATGTGAAAGAATGTGGGGATCCTTAGGACTACTATACGTAGAGACCAATGGTTGGAAGTCTAGAATTCCCTCCCAACTCTGCAACTTTACAAAAGTCAACATTTCAATGTCAAGATTCAAGATCCCTTTTAAGTTTAACAAGGAGGTTGCAAGGATATGGTAGACATTGGCACATCTAGACCTAAAGTCAAAAATCCTTAAGTCCAATCCAACCCTATAACTCTATAAGGTCTATGGTTTTCTTAAAATTCTTAAAAATGTTTTATTACTTTCCTTAAGGCAATGAGGGAATCAAGAAGACATTAGGACATCTAAACCAAAGGTCAAAAGTCTATAAGTCCACACAAATATAGACATTTATGCATTTTTTCTATTTCACCTAAGTTTGTTTAATACATCAATTTACACCTGGTGATTTGATGTGGGGATCATTGAGACTTCCAAACTTCATTCAAAAGGTCCAAAGTCTAGTCCTCCATGATAACCATGTATTTCAGCACAATATTAATGGAGTGTCTTTATTATTTTAGTTTGATTTTGTGGGGTCCTAGTAGAGGTCAAAACTATAAGAGATGGCTATGAAGGTAGCCACCCAAGTGTTGGTTTTAGGATAGACAACTGAGAGGGGGGGTGAGTTAGTTGTCACAAAACCTTCTATTCTTTAAATCCTTAAATCCTTCTTATATTTCAATAGCATAATAATTATTCAATCATGGAAGCAAAATGCAATAACTCAAGAGCAAAAACACATTCAACACATATGACACCAAGATTTTAATGTGGAAAACCCGGTTAAGGGAAAAACCACGGGGTGACTAACCCAAGATTGTATTCTCTGTTAAAAGAATAAGAAGAACAAAAATGGCACTTACCAATTAGGGCTCACTACCTGAGCACACTACTCACAAGAGGCCCATTGGCTACAGGAGACACACTATCTACAAAATAATATAAATATTACATACTTGAACTGGAGATTAGCATCTTCACAATGCTTGAGATAGTTCTATTTAAGCTCAACATTTCTGCTCTACTTTTCGCTCCTCTCCTCTCTATCACTTTCTCATCATTACAGAGATATTTTTAAATGTCTTCACAAATCTTATTTATGTTGGATCTAGGGCATACAACTGAGAGGGGGGGGGGTGAATCAGTTGTATAGAAACCTGCTCTACTTTAAACACTTGATTCTTCTTTGTTAGTTAACAATATATCAATTAATCATCCATGAAAGCATAATGCACAAACACAAGAGCAGAGAAACATCAATACATTAAACACCAAGATTTTGATGTGGAAAACCCGGTTAAGGGAAAAACCACGGGGTGATTAACCCAAGGATTATTCTCTGTTAGAAGAGTAAGAAAAAGAATGGCACTTGCCAATTAAGGCTCACTGCCCGAGCACATGCTCACAAAGAGGCCCACTGCCTACAAGGAGACACACTATCTACAAGGTGATAAGAATCACAATCTTGAACTGGAGAATGACATCTCTACCATGTCTGGATCAGTTCCATTTAAGCCCAAAAGTCTCTGCTCTACCCTTCACACTTCTCTTTGCTATGCTCCACTCATCCACATAATCCACACTCCGAAATGAACTCACAAACCTTTATTTATACAAGACATCGACTTAGGAACAATCATCTAAGTTGGTAATTAACCATAAGAGTATCCGCAAGATGAATCACACATCCGGTCGGCCACCATAAGAACATTCGTAGGATGAACAACTCATCCGGTCGGCTAGTCGGAACAAGAACTTCATCCGGAAGAATATCTTCAATTCCGGGCTCTACCATCAATGCGGACCAACAACACAACCTCAACATGATCCAAGAACCTTCACAAGCCTACCTGAATGACCAGGTACATCCACACTTTCTCTACATACTGGAATCTCTTCTCTTCTTCATCTGGAACTTCAAGAACACAGTCTGTCATCATTGTCATAATGCAAAGGGTAGTTCTGGACCTCAAAATCATACACAACTCGAGATGACACATCACAAGGACATCCCAAACACACCTTCCAATCTACAGATTAGGATTATACAATTTCGGACCTCACCGGACCTTTCTGTGATCCTCTGTCACCTCTGAACACTTGCCGGAACCAGTTCCACACAGACAGCCATAACTTCTTTAGATCTTCATGCGGACCTTTGAAATCTTAACTAAAACATCTCAGGACACATATCTACAAACCCTTTGATCCGTATCCTCCGGTTCTCAACCTATACAATACATTTGCCTTCTTCTCATCACTATTCTTCACTGTTTCTGACTGAGGCTAATTTTCTCAGCACACTGCTCATCCAATCCTTCTTGTCAATGCAATATGAGTATGTTGACATCAATGACAACACTGGTTCACCTTCATACTTGCAACAATCTTCCCCTTTGTCATTGATGGCAACACATGATGTGAAAAAACATCAAGACAAGAACTTCTCCTTTCTGTCACAGCTCCCCCTATCAGCAACATGTCTTCTCCTCATTTACTGCTCCCCCTTTGATCAACAGCCACTTGTTTTTCACATGTCTTCTCTCCCCCTTTGACATCAATGGCAAAGGGCTCATACTTGCAATTCTACACATCAGAATCATACCAGCTGCCCCTCTTAGTAGCAGCTCCCCATCATCAATCCAGATCACAAGATATGACTGTGATATCCACCAGACTAATGCACATCAGTGCATCCTAGTTTATTATCGGAGGGGCCATGACCCCTAACTTCTCCCGGAGATATTCAAAAGAGTCCTTGGGAAGAGGTTTAGTAAAGATATCTGCAATCTGATCCTTGGAGGGAACATACTCCAATCTAACTTCTTCCTTGTTCACTTGTTCTCTCAAAAAGTGAAAATTGATAGATATGTGCTTAGTCTTAGAATGCAATACTGGATTCTTAGAAATATTAATTGCACTTGAATTATCACAGAAAATTGTGATAGGCTTCTCATATTCAACTTTAATGTCTCTTAGCATCTGCTTCATCCATAAGATTTGAGTGCAACTACCTGCTGCTGCAATGTATTCTGCTTCAGTTGTAGACAGAGATATTGCATCTTGTTTCTTGCTTAGCCAAGAAACCAATCTATTTCCCAAAAAGAATGCTCCACCACTGGTGCTCTTCTGGTCATCCACATCTCCTGCCCAATTTGCATCTGTGTAAGCATGAAGAGAGAAATCTGGATCTCTAGGGTACCATAGACCATACTCAATTGTTCCTTTCAAGTACCTAAAAATTCTTTTGATTACCATAACATGAGATTCTCTAGTATTAGCCTAGAATCTTGCCACAAGACCAACAGCCTACATTATATCTGGTCTATTCTGAGTGAGATACAACAATCCACCAATCATTGATCTATACTATGTCTGATCTACCTTTGGAGAATCATCATCTTTGCTCAACTTAAATCCGGTTGCCATAGGAGTGTTCATTGGCTTTGAATCTTCCATACCAAATTTCCTCAATAATTCTTTTACATATTTGGTCTAAGAAATGAAGATCCCTTTCTTTGTTTGAGTAATTTGCAGACCCAAGAAGAAATTCATTTCACCAAGCATAGACATTTCAAACTCACTTTTCATCTGATTTGCAAAAGTTTTGCACATACTATCTCTTCCTCCAAAAATGATATCATCCACAAATACTTCAACAATCAAAATGTTTTCATGATCATTTTTGAAATATAAGTTACTATCAGCAGTACCTTTGTTGAATCCAATCTGCACAAGATGCTTATCCAACCTATCATACCATGCTCTTGGGGCTTGCTTCAATCCATACAAAGCTTTCTTCAACTTGCAGACCATATCATCATTATCAGACAATTGAAATCCATCTGGTTGTTCAATGCAAACTTATTCTTCCAGATCACCATTTAGGAAGGCAGACTTGACATCCATCTGATATACCTTGAAGTCTTTGAAGACAGCAAATGCAAGGAGTAATCTGACTGCTTTAATTCTTACCACCGGAGCAAAGGTTTCTTCAAAATCAATTCCTTCTATTTGAGAGTAGCCTTTGCAGACCAATCTAGCTTTGTTTCTAATTACTTCACCAGCTTCATTCAGTTTGTTCCAAAAGACCAATTTGGTTCTAATCACATTCCTATCTCTTGGTCTGGGAACAAGATCCCAAGTATGATTTTTCTCAATTTGCATCAATTCATCTTCCATTGCTTTGGTCTAGTTTTCATCATTGCAAGCTTCTTTTATTGTTTTAGGTTTAATCTTTGAAATTAGACAACATTCCTCCTAATTTTGAGCAACATTCCTTCTAGTTTGCACACCTTTGTTTCTGTCACCTATGATCTAATCTTCAGAGTGGTTCTATCTTACATACCTTGGAATTTTGGGAGTATCCTGTACTGCTGCTTCTTGATCAGGCTCACTCAGACCTATCTCTTCTTCCTGATTTACCAGATCAGGCTGACTCTGACTTACCAGAGAGGATTGAGTTCCTTGAACCTGAACACCATCTTGATCATCTTCATCAAACTCATAAAATCTTGAGGGCTTCTCAATTCCTTCATCAACTTTTACATTAGTGCTTTCTATCATCTTCCTCAATCTCTTATTGTAACACCGGTATGCTTTGCTTTGAGTGGAGTAACCCAAGAAAATTCCTTCATCACTTCTAGCATCAAACTTTCCTAGATCTTCATCTCTTTTAATATAACACTTGCTACCAAATACTCTGAAATACTTCATAGTAGGAGTGATGCCAAACTAGAGTTCATATGGGGTCTTACCGGTGTTGTTTCTGATTTGAACTCGATTGAGAGTGTAGACTGCAGTGCTGATAGCTTCTTTCCAAAACATTTGAGGGACATTTGCTTCCAACATCATTGTCCTAGCATCTTCCTGGATGGTCCGGTTCTTTCTCTCAACTACTCCATTCTGCTGTGGAGTCCTAGGAGCAGACAATTGTCTCCTTATACCCTGCTTCTCACAAAAGTCAATGAACTCACCAGATGTAAATTCACCACCTCTATCAGACCTTAGACACTTTAGTTTCAATCCGGTTTTATTCTCTACCATAGCTTTGAAGATTTTGAACTTCTCAAGGGCTTCTGATTTCTCCTTTAGGAAGGTAACTCACATCATTCGAGAATGATCATCAATTAGCAACATGAAATATCTATCACCTTGCAGACTCTTGATTCTTGTTGGACCACAGAGATCAGTATGTACTAATTCCAACAATCCGGTAGAGGACTGATCTTTGCTTTTGAAGGAGACTCTACTCTGTTTACCTAGCTGACATTCTTTGCACAAACTATTTGTAGGTTTCATTAATTTTGGAAGATCTCTTACAGCCTGAATATTGCTTATCTTGATGATGTTATCAAAATTTACATGACACATTCTTCTATGCCATAACCAACTCTGATCAACTTGAACAAACAGACAACTTTTATTTGAATCAACCAGATGAAAGATATTACCTTTTGTTTGAGTACCGGATGCAATTTCAGTTCCGGAGCTTGTAAAGATTCTACATTTTCCATTCTTGAACCGGAGATCATAGCCTTTGTCCACTAACTGACCAACACTGAGAAGATTGTGCTTCAATCCTTCAACATATAGTACATTACCTATTTTGCTCTTTCCATCAAAGGAAATAGTTTCCCTACCTCTGATTCTGCCAGCAGGATTGTCACCAAACTTTACCATTCCTCCTTCATACCTTTCCAAATCCAAGAATTTATTCTTGTCACCAGTCATATGGTGAGAACATCCACTGTCAATGACCCAATCATCCTTTTCTTCCACTTGAGCAGCCAAAGCTCTTTCTAGAACCTTGTGATTGACAGATTCAGAGGATATTGAATCTTCTTCCTTGATGGCAATAAACACCCATTCATTTTTGGATTTGCTTCCTAGTTCTGATTCATCATCTGTTACTCCTTCATTGTCATCTTCTTCATGAACATAATAGCAGTTCTTTTGAAACCTTTGTCTGTTAGTATTAGACCTTGCAGATTTTTCTGGACATCTTGAAGCAAAATGACCAATCTTATTGCAGTTGAAGCACTTAAAGGGTAGTTTTCCTTCATACTTACTGGATCCTCTTGGTAGTCTCTTTGCAATGAGGGCTTCAAGTTGAGCTGTTTATGCTTCTTCTTCTTCCATGTCTCTTCTTGCTTGATCATACCATGACATCTTCCTTGAAGAGTTTTCACCCGGATCAAATCTCTGTTTGCCTTTTACATAGGCACTGGCTTTGAAGGCAGATTCAGTCTTGGGAGGATCATCTCCAAACTCGGTCATTTCAAATGTAGCTAGTTTGCCAGCCAATTGTTCTCTTGTGATAGTTGTGTGGGCTCTGAATTCATCAATGGCAGCAACCTTGATTTTGTAGGCAGCAGGAAGGGATCTGAGGATTTTGCAAACAATCTCATTTTCATCCAGAGTTCCACTAGCATTTCTAATTCCACATACCAGCTCATTCACTCTTGGCATAAAGGTAATGATGTTTTCATCATCTCTCATCTTCAATCTTTCAAATTTTCCTTTCAGACTTTGCAACCTTGCACTCTTGACAAACTCATCTCCTTCATACAGAAGTTCCAATTTAGTCAGGATCTCATATGCAGTTGGTAGGTCAATAACATTTGAGAGATCTGAGTCGTTCAATGCGCTTAGCAGAGCTTCCTTGGTCCGTAGATTGTTTTCAGCATCTGTGATTTCATTCAGAGTTGTCAGACCACCTTGTGGAGGTACATATGGTTTTGAGACCATGGCCAAGTATGCTTTTCCCATACATTCCAAGTGACATTTCATGCGACCTTTCCAGAGAGTGAAGTTGGTTCCATCAAACTTCGGACTATCCTTCTTGTATGATGACATCCTGGATCTCCTCAAGTGGTTAAGCTCCTTTCAGAGGAACTTGGCTCTGATACCAATTGTTGGATCTAGGGCATAGAACTGAGAGGGGGGGTGAATCAGTTGTATAAAAACCTACTCTACTTTAAACACTTGATTCTTCTTTGTTAGTTAACAGTATATCAATTAATCATCCATGAAAGCATAATGCACAAACACAAGAGTAGATAAACATCATCACATTGAACACCAAGATTTTGACGTGGAAAACCCAGTTAAGGGAAAAACCATGGGGTGATTAACCCAAGGATTATTCTCTGTTAGAAGAATAAGAAAAAGAATGGCACTTGCCAATTAGGGCTCACTGCCTGAGCACACTGCTCACAAAGAGGCCCACTGCCTACAAGGAGACACACTGTCTACAAGGTGATAAGAATCACAATCTTGAACTAGAGAATGACATCTCTACCATGTCTGGATCAGTTCCATTTAAGCCCAAAAGTCTCTGCTCTACCCTTCGCACTTCTCTTTGCTATGCTCCACTCATCCACATAATCCACACTCCGAAATGAACTCACAAACCTTTATTTATACAAGACATCGACTTAGGAACAATCATCTAAGTCAGTAATTAACCATAAGAGTATCTGCAAGATGAATCAAACATCCGGTCAGCCACCATAAGAACATTCGTAGGATGAACAACTCATCCGGTCAGCTAGTCAGAACAAGAACTTCATCCGGAAGAATATCTTCAATTCCAGGCTCTACCATCAATGCGGACCAACAACACAACCTCAACATGATCCAAGAACCTTCACAAGCCTACCTGAATGACTAGGTACATCCACACTTTCTCTACATACTGGAATCTCTTCTCTTCCTCATCTGGAACTTCAAGAACACAGTCTGTTGTCATTGTCATAATGCAAATGGTAGTTTCAGACCTCAAAATCATACACAACTCAAGATGACACATCACAAGGACATCCCAAACACACCTTCCAATCTGCAGATTAGGATTATACAATTCCAGACCTCACCGGACCTTTCTGTGATCCTCTGTCACCTCTGAACACTTACCAGAACCGGTTCCACACAGACAGCCATAACTTCTTCAGATCTTCATGCGGACCTCTGAAATCTTAACTGAAACATCTTAGGACACATATCTACAAACCCTTTGATCCGTATCCTCTTGTTCTCAACCTATACAATACATTTGCCTTCTTCTCATCACTGTTCTTCACTGTTTCTGACTGAGGTTAATTTTCTCAGCACACTGCTCATCCAATCCTTCTTGTCAATGCAATATGAGTATGTTGACATCAATGACAACACTGGTTCACCTTCATACTTGCAATAATTTATACATGACATTGGCTTTGGGATGATCATCAAAGTCAGTACAACACATACTTTATTTCATTACATAGCAATTACAAAAATACTTGACTTATTACAAAAACTTCATGCGCATCACTACCTTGTTGGCCACGCATATCTAGGACTTCAATCTTCTTCAAGGAACATGCCATGCTTCATAAAACATCTTCAAGATCATCCACAACATGTGTAAGACATCCAGTTGGCCAAGAATAGGAAGAACACCATCACCTGAAGGTAAATCTTCAATTACGAGCTCAATATTTAATGCGGACTGCCAACACAAACTGGACACAATTTAGAGACCCCCACAAACTTAGTTGAATCACCAAGAACATTCGTACCACTTCTGTTTACTAAAATTATTTGCATCTTCATCCAGAACCTCAAGAACATAGTCGGTCATCACTGTCACATTAGAAGGATTGCTTGTGGACCTCTGAACCACAAACCAATTGAGTCGTTAATTCACATTAGCTTCCCAAATATGCCACCAGATCTGCAAAACAAGATATTGCATTTCTGAATCTCACCAAACCTATTTGTGTTACTCTATCACCTCTGAAAAGCTGCCAGAACTAGTTTTACTCATATGGCCATAACTTCTCTAAATCTTCATGCGGATCTCTAAAATCTTTATAGGAGCACCTTCAGACACATATCTACAAACCCTTTGATGCACATACTCTGATCTTTAACTGGCTAGAATCTTTACTTCATAGAACTTCACCATCTTTACTATTCTTCTCTGTTTCTGATAGGGCTAATTTTCTCAATATCCTCAGCACACAACTCATCCAATCCTTGACATCAATGTAATAGGAGTATGTTGATATCAATGACAACACCGGTTAGGGCCATACTTGCAACAATCTTCCCCTTTGTCATTGATGGCAACATATGATGTGAAAAACTATTTTGACCATCAAGACAAGAAGTTCTCCTCACTGGTTCCCCCTAACAACATAAATCATTCACATATCTTTTCTTTCTTCATTTCTCCCCCTTTGATCAACAATCTCTTTTGTTTTTCACATCTTCTCTCCCCCTTTGACATCAATGGCAACGGGCACATACTTGCATCATAGTTCATAATCATACAAACTGCCCCCCTTGAGTAGCAGCTTCCTATCATCAATTCGGACCACAAGATATGACTGTGAGATCACTAGACTGATGCACATTAGTACACCTTAATTCATAACTGGAGGGGTAATAACCCCTAACTTCTCCCTGAGATACTTAAGAGAGTCCTTAGGTAGAGGTTTAGTAAAAATGTCTACAATCTGTTCCTTTGAGGGCACACACTCCAATTTGACTTCATTCTTGTTCACTTGCTCTCTCAAAAAGTGAAACTTGATGGATATATGTTTTGTCTTTGAATGCAACACCAGATTTTTTGATATATTTATTGCACTTGAGTTATCACAGAAGATTGTGATAGGTTCTTCATACTCCACTCTGATGTCTCTTAGCATTTGCTTCATCCACAATACTTTAGTGCAACTACATGCTACTGCAATATACTCTACTTCTGTAGTGGATAGAGATATTGCCTCTTTTTTATTGCTCAGCCAAGACACCAATATTTTCCCCAAAATGAATGCACCTCCACTGGTACTCTTTCGGTCATCCACATCTCCTGCCCAATCAACATTTGTATATGCATGAAGAGAGAAATCATGATCCCTAGGATACCATAAACCATACTTAACTGTTCCCTTCAGATATCTGAGAATTCTCTTGATTGCCATGACATGAGACTCTCGAGGATCATCTTGGAATCTGGCAACAAGACCAACATCATTCATAATGTTAGGTCTAGTTTGAGTAAGGTACAATAGTCCTCTAATCATTGACCTGTACTTTTTCTAATCAACCTTAGGAGATTCATCATCTTTGCTCAGTTTACACCTGTTTGCCATGGGAGCATTCATTGGCTTTGAATCTTCCATCCCAAATTTCTTCAACAATTCTTTCACATATTTGGTCTGTGATATGAAGATTCCTTTCTTTGTTTGAGTGATTTGCAGACCCAAGAAGAAATTTATTTCCCCAAACATAGACATCTCAAATTTATTTTTTATTTGATTTGCAAAAGTCTTGCACATACTATCTTTTCCTCCAAAAATGATATCATCAACAAATACTTCAACAATCAAGATATTTTCATGATCAATCTTGAAGTTCAAGTTACTCTCAGCAGTACCTTTGTTGAAACCAATCTTCAAAAGATGTTCATCCAATCTTTCATACCAAGCTCTTGGGGCTTGTTTGAGTCCATACAATGCTTTCTTCAACTTGCAGACCATATCACCATGATAAGACAATTGAAATCCATCCGGTTGCTCAATGTATACCTCTTCTTCCAAATCACCATTTAGGAAAGCAGACTTGACATCCATCTAATATACTTTGAAATCCTTGGAGGTAGCAAAAGTAAGAAATAATCTAACTGCTTCAATTCTTGCCACCGAAGCAAAAGTTTCTTCAAAATCAACTCCTTCTACTTGAGACTAACACTTATAGACCAATCTGGCTTTATTTCTAACTACTTCACCATCTTCATTCAGTTTATTCTGGAAGAGCCACTTAGTCCCAATCACATTTTTGTCTTTAGGTCTAGGAACAAGATCTCAAGTGTGATTTTTTCAATCTGCATCAACTCTTCCTCCATTGTTTTAGCCCAACTTTCATCATTGCATGCTTCACTTACTATTTTTGGTTCAACCTTTGAAATCAGATAATACTTCACTAAATCTTGAGCAATCTTTCTTCTTGTTTGAACACATTTGCTTCTATCTCCTATGATCTGGTCTTTAGAATGATTCAGTCTTACATACCTTGGAGTTTTGGGAATTTCTTGCACTTCTATTTCTTGGATAGGTCCATTCAAACTTATCTCTTCTTCCTGTATTTTAGGATTCTCTGGATCAGTCTGAATCTGAACTGCAGTTGGGGCTTGCTCTTCTTGGACTGAAACATCATTTTGATCATCTGCTTCATACTCATAAAACCTTGAGGGATTTTCAATGCCTTCATCAACCTTCACATTTGTACTTTCTACAATCTTTCTCAATCTCTTGTTGTAACACCGGTATGCTTTGCTTTGAGTAGAATAACCCAAGAATATTCCTTCATCACTTCTAGCATCAAATTTTCAAAGGTCTTCATCTCTTTTGATATAACATTTACTACCAAAGACTCTGAAATACTTCATAGTAGGAGTGATGCCAAACCAGAGTTCATAAGGAGTCTTACCAGTATTGCTTCTGATTTGTACTTGACTAAAAGTATAGACAGCAGTGCTTACAGCTTCTCTCCAGTAGATCTGAGGGACATTTGCTTCCATCATCATGGTTCTAAATGCTTCCTGGATGGTCTGGTTCTTCCTCTCCACTACTCCATTCTGCTGAGGAGTCCTTGGAGTAGATAACTATCTCTTTATCCCATGTTTCTCACAAACTTCTATGAACTCTCCAGATGTGAATTCACCACCTCCATCAGACCTAAGACATTTTATTTTTAACCCAGTTTCATTTTCTACCATAGCCTTGAATATTTTGAACTTCTCAAGTGCTTTAGCTTTCTCTTTCAGGAATGCCACCCACATCATTTGGGAGTACTCATCAATCAGTAACATGAAATATCTATCACCTTGTAGACTCCTGATTCTTGCCGGTCCACATAGATCAGTGTTTACCAAGTCCAACAATCTGGTAGAAGATTGTTCCTTACTTTTAAATGTGACTCTATTCTACTTACCCAACTGACATTCTTTACACAAACTGTTAGTAGGTTTCACCAGTCTTGGAAGATCTCTTATAGCCTGAGTGTTTCTTATCTTGATGATATTATCAAAATTTACATGACACATTCTCCTATGCCACAACCAACTTTGATCAATTTAAACAAATAAACAACTTTTTCCAATACCAACCAAGTGGAAGATGTTACCTTTTGTTTGAGTACTGGATGCAATCTTAGTTCCAGAGCTTTCAAAGATCTTACATTTTCCATTTTTGAATCAGAGATCATAGCCTTTGTCCACCAACTATCCAACACTGAGAAGATTATGCTTTAGACCTTCAACATACAGAACATCACTGGTTTTGTTCTTTCCATAAAAAAAATAGTTCCTCTACCTCTGATTCTGCCAGCAAAATTATCAACAAATTTTACAACTCCTTCATATCTTTCTAGATTTATGAACTTATTCTTATCACTAGTCATATGGTGGGAGCATCCACTATCAATGACCCATTCATCCTTTTCTTCAACTTGAGTAGCCAGAGCCCTTTCTACCATTTTATGATCAACAGATTCAATGGGCATTAGATGTTCTTCCTTGATGGGAATAAACACCTAGTCATTTCCAGATTTATTTCCTATCTCAGATTCATCATCATCTTCTTGAACGTAGTAACATTTCTTTCAGAATCTTGATCTATTAGGATTTGGCCTTGAAAATCTTTTCGGACATCTTGAGGCAAAATGACCAATCTTGTTGCAGTTGAAACATTTGAAAGGCAATTTTCCTTCATACTTACTAGATCCTCTTGGCAGTCTTTTTGCAATAAGGGCTTCAAGTTGAGCAGTTTCTGCCTCATCTTCTTCTAGATCTTTTCTTTCTTTTTCATACCATGAAAATTTCTTTGAGGAACTCTCTCCTAGATCATACCTTTGTTTACCTTTTGTAGAGGCACTAGCTTTCAATACAGATTTAGTCTTGGGAGGAGCATCTCCAAACTCAGCCAATTCAAATGCAGCTAACTTCCCAACCAATTGATGCCTTGTAATATTTGATAAAGATCTAAATTCCTCAATAGCAACAACCTTGTGTTTGTAAGCAGGAGGTAATGATCTGAGAACTTTAGCAACAATCTCATCTTCATCCAAAGTTCCACTAGCACATCCAATGCCACAAACAAGCTCATTTACTTTTGGCATAAATGTAGTGATATTCTCATCTTCATTCATCTTCAGGTTTTTGAATTTTCCTTTCAAACTTTGTAGCTTGGCACATTTAACATATTTGTCTCCTTCATGCAGAATTTCTAGCTTTGACCAAATTTCATATGTAGTTTTTAAATCCATAACATTTGTCAACTCTGTATCAGATAAGGCACTTAGTAAGGCTTCTTTGGCTTGAAGATTGTCTTCAGCATCTCTGATTTCATCTAGAGTTGTCAGACCATTCTTTGGAGGAATATACTCTTTTATAGCCATGTTCTAATATTGAATTCTTATACATTGCAAGTGACATTACATGCGCCTTTTCCAAAGAGTGTAGTTCATTCCATCAAACCTTAGACTATCCTTCTTGTAGGAAGACATCCTAGATCTCCTCAAGCAGTTAAGCTCTTTTAGAGGAACTTATCTCTAATACCAATTGTTGGTTTTAGGATAGACAACTGAGAAGGGGGGGCTGAATCAGTTGTCACAAAACCTTCTATTCTTTAAATCCTTAAATCCTTCTTATATTTCAACAGCATAATAATTATTCAATCATGGAAGCAAAATGCAATAACTAAAGAGCAGAAACACATTCAACACATATGACACCAAGATTTTAACGTGGAAAACCTAGTTAAAGGAAAAACCATGGGGTGACTAACCCAATATTGTATTCTTTGTTAAAAGAATAAGAAGAGCAAAAATGACACTTGCCAATTAGGGCTCACTGTCTGAGCACACTGCTCATAAGACGCCCACTGCCTATAGGAGACACATTGTCTACAAAATAATATAAATATTATATACTTAAACTAGAGATTTGCATCTTCACCATGGTTGAGACAGTTCCATTTAAGCTCAACACTTCTACTTTTCTTTTCGCTCCTCTCATCTCTATCACTTTCTCATCATTACAGAGATATTTTTAAATGTCTTCACAAATCTTATTTATACATGACATCAGCTTTGGGATGATCATCAAAGTCAGCACAACACATACTTTATTTCATTACAGAGAAATTACAAAAATACAACTTGACTTATTACAAAACTTCATGCGCATCACTACCGTGTCAGCCACACATATTTGGGACTTTAATCTTCTTCAAGGAACACTCCATGCTTCATAAAACATCTTCAAGATCATCTGCAACATGTGTAAAACATCTGGTCACCCAAGATTAGGAAGAACACCATCACCCGAAGGTAAATCTTTAATGCAAGCTACCAACATGAATTGGACACAATCTAGAGATGCCCACAAGCTTGCTTGAATCACCAAGAACATCTGCCCCACTTCTGTTTAATGAAATTATTAGCATCTTCATCTGGAACCTCAAGAACACAGTCGGTCATCACTGTCATATTAGAAGGATTGCTTGTGGACCTCCAAACCATGAACCAATTGAGTTGCTAATTCACATTAGCTTCCCAAATATGCCACCAGATCTGCAGAACAAGATATTGCATTTCTAGATCTCACTGGACCTATTTGTGTCACTCTGTCACCTCTGAATAGCTGCCAGAACCAGTTTTACTCATATGGCCATAACTTCTCCAAATCTTCATGTGGATCTCTGAAATCTTTACAAGAGCACCTTCAGACACATATCTACAAACCCTTTGATGCGCATACTCTGATATTCAACTTACTAGAATCTTTACTTCATAGAACTTCACTGTCTTTACTGTTCTTCTCTGTTTCTGATAGGGCTAATTTTCTCAATATGCTCAGCACACAACTCATCCAATCCTTGACATCAATGCAATAGGAGTATGTTGACATCAATGACAACACCGGTTAGGCCCATACTTGCAACACCAAAATCTAGAAGCTTCAATGAAAGCACAAGAGAGACCCAACATGAAAGAATAATTCTATGTAAAGACCCTACTTGACTTTTAACTAGATTTACTTATAATTTCACTAATATTTTTTTTTATATTTTTTATGTTTATTTGAATACTTGGGAAAATAATACATCTATTCTTATGGAACAGGCATACCTATCCGAATGAGATAGGTAATACATCTATCCAAATAAGACAGGCAAGCAAGGTTTTCTCTGACCAAAGACTTGACTCATCAAGATAATATCGAGTCTTGAGTCATCTTGATGGACTACATTTCCCTATTAGAAATGCATCGAGGTCATTGTTTATCAAGACAAAATAGTTATTATGTTCTTATCCCACCTTAGAATCTTGGCTTAAGCCTTGAGGATGCAAAAGCTCAACTAGAACTCTTTTGAGTATCAGTGTTTATTCCTATAGTTGAGTTTCTTATATTAGAAAATGTAAGTTGGTTAGTTAATTTAATGACTCACCAAGGCACACATGAAAACCTAAACCTAGGAATCTCCTTTGTTTACCCAAGTCTGCCGGCATACTCATATCCATGAGATTAAGGTTTAATTTATATGTAGTTCTAGTTGACACTATGTTTTGTGTAATTGTACAAGTGGGTACACAACCCTTTCTAGGGTCTAATTTTTCCACATAGTTCTTCACCAACTGCCACCCACTCAGATGAAACATGGATGAAATATTATAAGAAGATAATCTACTTTACAAACACTCTCTAAGGAGGTGTTTCATGTTAAGTTTTAATTGTAAAGATTCTTGTGTTTACCTAGAACACTCGTTTGGTAAGAAGAAGACTTCTCATTCACTCAAACTATTAGGCATTCTAAAGTCTATTTAGTAAATTCCCATACCCATTCTTATAGAAAGGTTACCTCAAAATAGAGGGAACATTATAAACTTATTCTAGCATATAATTGGAGAACTTGAAGGTATTAAAATCATAAATCATGAAATCTAAATTATAGTACCATTTAAACATTTAACAATCATCCATAATGGAATAACTCATTCCCATTAGTAACTCATAACATTTTCCCATTCTATGGCCATTTCTTGAGTTAACCCCAAAGCACATGACCTATACTCAATGTTTTATATTTATTGTTCATTAAGTCAATTTACTTTAAATGTGACATCATTATCCACTTTAAGTTATAGTTACTTAAAAAGTATGGTTAATATTTGTATTCTATGCTTACACATTAAATCAAATTCATTCATTTAAATCTTGAATACAAACAATCTAATCAGAATAAATAAGTAACCTAATCTAAGAAATCCATTTTAATCTTATACCCAGTGTCCAAATTAAGTGTTTAACTCACACAAATATTAACATTATATGGACAAACAAGACATTAAAACTACTTTTAAACCATACCACTTAGGTAAAATATATACTTTGTAATAATAACTTTATAACTTTGTACATATAATTAATAGTTAAAAATAGTTTCATAAGTTAGAATGCATTATTAGACCCAGTGTAATTGTCAAGTAAAAGAAAACATAATCAATGAATATATAATATACTATAACTTATTAATAGTGAACCCTACAAATATTGGTTATAGGTGTTATAAATCTCCAAAACCTATATAGATAATACTATATAGACCAAACAAAATTAGAATATAAGAATGGCAGCCTCTAAATATTTAGTACTTTCCTCGACTAAAATTCTTAAATGCCTATCAACGTACAAAATTTGAAATTATATATATACAACTCAAATCAATACTTGTATCCCTTCAAGACCTAGATTCTACAATCACAATCCTAAGTATCAAGCCTAATGACTTTACTAGAATATGTACCTTAATTTCTACTTTTCATCATTTATAACAAATCTCCTCTCTTTTAACATTGTCTTATCATACCATTACTTATACTTTTATTTATTTATTTATATAACTTCGGATTTCACATTGTACATTTTCCCATTCCCATTACAATAAAAAATTGTCATTTCCTTCCCTTCTCTTAGTCTCACGACATTACGTAGAGAGGATTGGTTAGAGGACTTATCACTAGAATAGTCCATTATCTAATACATATGCATGTATATCCTTCTCATTATCTTCTATACCCAAAATGTAAGTTGGCCATTGCCATAAGAACAAGACCTCTTTACAACGTTACTTAAAATTTAAAGTCATTGCGGATTTACACAAAACTATCATTTATGAAACAATGGATGCCACATTCTGGTGATTGTTTTTTAGTTACAAATTGTATTTGGATTCATCCGTGATTTCATCGATCCTTCATTAGAGTGGAGAGATGAGTATGAGTGATTGAAAGCAGTGTTTCGAAGCGTAATTATATGGAAACAATTGATAATACTGATCAAATTTTGATATGTAATAGAAGGATAGTTGTTCTAGCGGTTATTCTTAAATATCATCCACTTCAATAGTCAAAGGTCAACATTGACCAATAAATAAGATAAATATGTGACACTTTTTATTATGAATGAGATGTAAAATTGCTATTGACTGTTTGATCATTAAAATGCATATAATATTACTATTAACTATTTGACCATTAAAATACATAACATTTAAGTAGTGTATTAGAAGCCACTATTTCAATGCCAATTTAATCAAGAAAAAACTTATTAATATTGGCGAGTGCCCTGGTAGACATGCATGCATATTCATAACTAACACGTGGACTGATTGACAAATATTTCAAGGATATGCGCTCTCTTGGAAATCACTGATTGTAGATTACGCACAAAATGGAAACGTGGAACAAGTTTATGAAACTTTCAAGCTTAAGCTAGTGGAAGATGTGTTAAACCACATTTTACATCTCTTGATCATACTTCCCTGCCTGCGTGGCAGCGAATGTACATCTATACCGATTTTGTCAGATATTGCAATTGCCTTTTTAAAATATTCAGAGTTATTTAATAACGTTGGAGCAGAGTTCACACTATTAGCATCTATATATAAAGGTTTAATATTGAGTTTTTATGTCAGGCGTAAGTATTTCTTGTTGGTGGTGCAAAATATGTACAAATACAAAAAAAACTCAGAAACACAAACAAATATAAGAACACATAAATGTTGAAACCCTTTAATTTTAGTTGATTCTTATTGATCTCTTCATACAAATTTTACAAATACCCAGAATGTTACAGCATTCAACACTCCATTACTTGATGATCAAAGTAATTGCTATTGCTTGATAAGAAAAACCATTACTTTACTACATAATACTAGTAACCAACATTTAATGTTTGTGCCATTCTGAAAACGCCTTTACATTATCCAACATCATCCAGGACGATCCTTATCTTTTCTAAAAACTTTTCATTCTCATTTAAAAACTTACTATCACTTTCTTGTTTGTCTTCTAGTCCTTCTTTCTAGATTTTCCTAACAATTAATAATGTGGTGGGAAAAATTAATACACCAACATTTCTCTCGCCAGATGAGAATATATTGCAGTCACCTCCTTAGAAAACAGACTTAAGAGCAAATATTAAAAGTTTGAGATACGCACAAGATCAGTGCAGCAAAATAAATAGGCTGTAGGCAAGTTCATTGCTTGATTTCATTCATGAAGTAGATGGAGTTTGTTTTTTAAGTTTAAAATTATTTATTTATTTTTAATTTTTTTTAAGTTTATAATTTATTATATATATATATATTTTTCTCTCTCTCTTAAAGAAGTTTATTACGTCTAGGGGCCGAATTATTATGAAATGAGAAGCTGTTATGAAAGAAAACCATTCGAGTCGTTTTGGTGTTTGAAATAACTCGGAGAAAGCCATTAAACCAGAATAGAGGAAAAAAAATTAGACGACAAACAATTTAGCAAAATGCTTCTAAGAAATGTTGTCTCATGGAACGCAATTACTGCAGGGTAAGCACAAAATGAATTAAAAAAAAGCTGCATACGGTTAATGTTATACATATAAAGTGCATTAGATACTGGAAGAGCATGAATTTAAATTTATTTATTCACGTATTTTTTTTAAAGGGAGAGAACTCATCCACTATAGCCATGCATTTTGATGTAATCTGACAAGGTCAAATCCTCCCGGGCAGTCTAGGCCCGGGGGTTGAGATTTTACTAGAAGGATCCCTAATCAAAATGATCAAATTCAAAGCAAAATACATCCAACTTCTGTAAACCTCTTAATGATATTGCTTAGCCAATGTAGTAAGATATGGGGTTGCATTTAAAACAGATGATTAGTCTGGAATACTCATTGTCTCAACTAATTTCACAAACGGTCATCCATTTGATGGTGGAATCTTTTGTCCCTATGAACTTTCATTGGAAAGTAATTTTCTTTTTCTGCAGAAAGCAAACTAATATCTAATACGAATCGTTCTGAACGTGAACTTTCACCAAACAATTTTTGTTTTTATGCACGAACCAAATTAATATTCCATAGCTGTCACCTGAGAAGTTTCAGTACTATACAAAAAGTTTTAAAAAAAAGCATGGAATCTTTTGTTTTAGTATGGTGCTGGATGTCTGCATTTGAATAATTTCTAATCCATGTTCAATTAAATTCCAAAATAATACTCGGCCAAACTTGACAGTGGTAGCTTAAATGTAGTGCCATCATGGAAACGTCTATGTCCTGACATTTCAGTAATCCACCCACTCTTCGTCAACTATTTTTAGAACACAGAACCAGTATTATAACCAAATGCGCCAACCATGATATATTGATATATGCTGCAAACCACTTAAAATTGGTTATTCCCATTTCAATAGTCAAATGTCAATTTTAGCCAATAAAAATAGAACAAATATTTATCACTTTTTAGTGTGAATGAAGTGTAAAATTACTATTCATGCAGAGATACACATCAACAATTTACCTATGACCCAAGCCATAGCTAATTACTCTTATCACACATCAACAATTTACCCAGAATATAACCCAAGACGTAGCTAATTAATCTTATACATGATCCTCCTATACTACTTACTGAAATCACTCCGATGCACATTATATGCAGAAGAAATTGTACATAAGTGATCATAGATTAAGGTATAGGATCAAGAAATGATTTGTGGCAAGTGTCTCAAAGGCATAGAACTAGTAAAAGCACCAAAGGTGCTATGAAATGGCCGATAGGTACACATATTTATAGGCCTATCACTATATAGTTTATATTTATATTTTTATTGGAAATTTGGTGGCCAAGGCTATAAATACTATAAGAAATTTAATTATTTTTTGGCAAATAAAAATAATGGAATGATATTAAATGAATAACAACATGAACTAAATTGTGAATGAACCATTTTGACTTTCGACTATCCTAGATGTCTCTAACGGTGCATCAAGGCAGGTCACCTTAGTTTGACAATGATTGTTAATACCGGTATTATGAGATTGGACACTGCAATTGTCTTCTTTTAAATTTCCACTGCATGGCTTTGATAAGGAAAAGTGCCCAACTCAGACTCTAGTTTTCATATGAAGTTAGATAAAAGAGTTCTTAACCTTGCAACCTCAGCCTCAAAGCTTCTTGGCCTTGCAGCCTTCTCAGTAACTGCTAGTTCATCAAACGCAATTTCTACACTTCCTCTTCTAAATAAGTAGTGTGCACTTTCTTTTTCTCCCCGTACTTTCTTACAGCTTCACGGTTCCTTGAGGACCTTTTCTTATTCTCGTACATTGGTCTGATTTGTCAACCAAACCCTTCTCTTCTTCTGTAGAGATAATTTGACTGATGTATTAATTGTTAGTGGAGCCTATTTTGGAGATGGCAGCTAAGGTGTCAGGGGCAGTTGCCCACCTCCTCTATGTCTTTTTTTTTCTATTGGCTGGAATAAAGGAAGATTCAGGAGTGGGATGGTATCAGCAGAGATATATCATTTTTTATCTATAAGTTTCATTTGGAGCGCAGGTTTGGTGGATTTGGGGGTCTTGGAATTGTTTGCTCACTGCTTGAATTGGAGAGATGACACAACCTCTAGGAAGTGAGTGGTTGGAGGAATAAGAAGGCATGTTCCTTTTTCAATTGATGGCTCTGAATCCATTGCAGGTATGAAGGAATGACATATAATAGAAGTGCCTTGTGTGTTATTTTGGTTGTAGATTGGTGAATGTTGCTGAGTTGTAGATCAGATCATTTCTGGTTTAGGTTTTGTAGTGAACAACCAATAAGTTTGGCCAACCGTTTGTAAATCTGATTCTAAAGATCAATGAGAGTTCAAGCAATTTTTTTTTGCATATGTTCTATTATTTAACTTTGTTTGATTTTCTTAGTTTCTGGAATCCTTTCTTCACTCTATTGCATCAAAAATGTAGAAGCATAGACAAGCTATGTGGACTATTTTTAGAATGCCAAATTTGATGTTTTTTATAATAAGATGAAATTTAGAAAACACTTAAATTTTTGCCCTTCTTATGTTTTGATTGGAGGTTCTTTTATTTTGCTTTTAAACAAATGCAAAATTAATTTGTGAACCTTTGAAAATAATCCACAACCAATCAACAAATTAGTTGTTTTCTTCATCCAAACAAAAGAAGCCTTCCAAGACACTCATTACCTTACAAACATGATGAAGATCATTGAGATGGGGACTCAGATAAGACAAAACACAAAAAAACAAAGTAAGCATCTAGTCTTAAATTCTAGTTTATTTGGTGAAAGTAACAAGGTGGGTGTCAAAAGTGAACGGAAAAATGTGTACAGGTAAATGATTGTATATTCAATGGCTTCAAGGCTAAGAAATTTTTGCTATTGCTTGAAGTTGGTTGAACAGAGTAAGCAAATTGTCTTGTCTTGTGTGACAATCTCCAAAATTCCTCTCACTCAGCCATGATTGGGCAACATTTCTCATAGGGTGTGTAGGCAACAGATAAATGCCTGCAAATACTGTTCGGTGTCATGAGCATTTTTAAAAACATTATTTTAGTCATTCCCTGCAAAGATAAATCTGAATGGCTAACATCTATACACTCTAGGTGACAAGATTTCTTTCATGCTTGTCTATTAGCACTCTACTTAAATATCATCCACTTCAATGGTCAAACAATCAATAGCCATTTTACACATTCACACCAAAAAGTGGTAAATATTTGTGTTATTTTTATTAGATGCAGGAGCCCTTAATTTTAATTTTCCTCCCAAAATGAGTATCTAGCTGTCAGCAAATACTTCCTTTTCTAAGGAGGGGATGTAGCTTACCGAGAGCCATGTCAATGTGAACATGACTTCAAGCCTTGGCTGGACAACTTATCCTAACATTATTCTTTCTCAAGCTCTAGAAAAAATTCTACACATTTCCAATTCAACATCACTAGAGTCGTTGATAGAAATCACAGTCACTCCATCCTACTTTCAGTCCTCCAACGCTGATTTAGACAGATGGCTTGGCCTATTCAAATCTGAAATAGATGGGAACTCTTTGAATTAGATTATTGCCGTGGAGTTTGACACATACAAGAATGACTTCGATCCAACAACAACCATGTGGGAATCAATGTCAACAACGTTCACTCTAGGATAACCTTTTCAATAAGTGATCTTTACGAAGACATTTCTCTCAATAACAGAGAAAAATGGGAAGCATGGGTGGATTACAATGGCACACATATTTAAGTGTTCCTTTTATATAACCTCGACGATACCAGTCCATCTAAAATGAAAAGCCCGGTGTTGGTGTATCCTATAGACCTGAGTCACTTCCTTTTCCCCAACGTCAAGGTTGGCTTTTCAGCATCCATTGGGGTTGCAATTGAGATTTACACGTTCAACACCTTTTCCTATCAAGAGCATCATTGCATCAGATAAGAAATATAGATAAAAACTAACAAGAAAATGTAGTAACGACATTTTGGAAACAAATTTGATCATCATATTATCATTATAAATCATCCCAGGAGGAATATATGAAAGGAATTATACAGTAGAGAAAAATAAATAAAAAAATTGATCAATAAAATTATCATTCAAAATCATTCAAGCAGGAATGTCTGAAATAGAAATAATTGCCATGTAAAAATAGTTTTGGGAAAGAGCACTATCCTAATGATGAAAATTAAAATTTGAACTCAAAACAATGACCCACATAGCACAATGAACATAGATATCACAATGAGTACCATAAACCTGTAGATGAAATTTGTAGACAAATGGAAAAGAAAACACAGAAATTTTAAATCTGAATTGAATACATATACAAACACACAGAACGCACAAAGAACACATGGATTTTATAGTGGTTCATTAGAATGACTACATCCACTTTCAAAGTAGGAGACTCTCTTTATTAAATATGTTACAGAACATCATTTTAGTATCTCTGTGCATCACCAATATATATTATCATCTACCTTGAATCTCCAAAGAAAAGAGCATAAATAAGATGACCCACGAAGGAAGATGAAAGGTCATCAAAATAAAAAACAAAAGACCAAGAAGCAACGGTTACAACCAAAGAACGGTTATGCTAATTGAGCTTCATCATACCAACAAAACTAATTTTAAAATTTTTAAAATTCTTCATTCATTCATTCATAAATGAATTTTAAATTTAAAATATGTATAATACAAATTAAACACCAACCAACCATGTGCCATATTCTAATTTTAGTTGTGGCTTGACAAATTTTTAACAATTTTATTTTTTAAAATTTTGGAGCAAAAAAAAAGTGAAGGACTACCAAATTTTGGCAGTTACAAGATGTGTGCACATATAGAATGGCCTATCGGTCAAATAAAACTAGTAAAATCACCAAAGGTGCTATCAAATGACCGATAGGCACAAATATTTATAGGCCTATCACTAAATAGTTTATATTTTTATTTTTATGGAAAGTCATTACATGTAGTTGTTGGTAGACAAGGCTATAAATACAATAAGAAATTCAAATTTTTTTTTTGCAAATAAAAATAATTGAGTGGTATTAAATGAATAATCACATGAAGTAAATCGTGAATGAACTAAATAAATTCTAAGCAATCAAGAGATTAGGTGAACCGTACAATGCCTAAATAATGTAGGATAATCAAAATCCATGTTACTAATTTCCTATCAACCAAGCATTGCACAAAATAACTTTTAAAAAACATATATGTATGAAGTGTGTGTTTGAATCAACTATGTGTGAAGTTATTGAACTAACATTGTGTGAAGAGTGTGCTTTAACTTTGGCATTCACTTTGTATGTGTTTGTTCTTTGGCATATTTGAACTCGAGCATTTACTTGTGTGTGATTGAACTAACTTTGTACATGATGCATGTTTAAAATTTGACACATGTTCACTTTCTATGTGTAAAGTGTGTGTTTTAACTTTGACATTTATTTTGTGTGAATTGTGTGTATGAAATTTAATTTGGGCATTCACTTTGTCTAGCGTGTATTTGAACTTTACCTTGTTTTATAAATTTGGCACCCACTTTGTAAGTGTGTTTAGAGTTTGGAATGTTTGAACTTAAGTGTTAATGCATGCTTGTACTAAATTTTTGTGAACATGAATTATGTTTGAACATTGGCATATTCACTTTTTGTTTATGTAAATTGTGTGTGTGTGGGAAATTTAATTTAGGCATTCACTTTGTGGTGTGTTTTTAAAAAATAATTTTGGTATTCACTTTGTGTGGTATATGTGTTTGAACCAACTTTTGAATTTGTTGTGTATCTATGTGAGCTTGAAATAACTTTTACATTTAGTTTTTATTTATTTATGAATAAACTTAAGCTAACACATTTTGTGGAGTGAATGAACTTCAACTATCACATTTTGTGGAGTGTATGAACAAACTTTGATGTTCACTTTGTGTAGAATGCAATTGAAAGATTTGAAATTCTTTATATTGTGTGTGTACAAATGAGCGGATGAATGAACTTTGATGTTCACTTTATGCAGAATGTGCTTGAAAGAACTATCATTCCTTTTTGTGTGTGTGTATGAATGAACTTTGGATATCATCTTGTGTGATGTATGGATAAACTTTGATTTTCACTTTTTATGAAATGTGTCTACAAACAAACTTCAATGATGTTCATTGTGAGTCTTTATGTGTTTGAATAAATTTTGACTGTGTGTGTGTGTGTGTGTGCACGCATGTGCACATGTGCACATGCGTGCATGTGTGTCTGTGAATGAGCTTTGCCACTCATTCTATGTGTGTACACAAACAATGATGTTTACTTTGTGTCAAGTGTATATGTGAATTAACTATGTTTTTCATTATGTGTGGGTGGGTAGGTTTGAAAGTTAGTTTTGGTATTCACTATGTGTGCACATGTTTATGTGAATGAACTTTGACATTCACTTTATGTGTGTAAGATGTGTATGAACTAACTTTCACATTCATTTTCTGTGTGTGACTAAACTAAATTTCACATTCACTTGGACTTGAGTTATTTATTGTTTGTGTATTGCCATCCAATTTGCTTATATGAAGCATATGTTTGAACTTTGGCATCACCTTAAAATCAATCATAAAATTAGAAATTAAATCTAAGTTAAGCTAAAAATAAAATTATAAACTCTAACCCTTAGTATAAACCTTTGAGTAGCCTCTTTGAAAATAGTATGAAATATGGAGCTTTAAGGCTTTATGAATCTATGATCATCCTCAAATAATTTCTTTATGTACCTTCTTTTGATCTTTAGAATAATATTACATTTTGAATACATAATACATTTTGAATACCCTGATTCTAACCGTGCTCCTAACCTAAACCCTATTTGTAGACCCTATCCCTAAATGTAACTATAACCCTAACCCTAATTGTATCCCTAACATTACATAATTTGGTTTGTATAAGTTATTCTATCTAAATTATTTATGCCTTAAGTGGGGAAGTTATTTGATCTCTTTTCAATAGTTGGAAGTAGACAAAGTATTAGATGCTTAGTTATATTTTCTATTTAAGATCCACAATATTTCTTTTCGTCTAGATGGTGTCATTTTCTAATGTATATTATAGGGCCTTTTTGGCAATTCCATGGCAATTAAGAGCTTAAATTTTTTTAAGCTATAATGAAACTACTACCTCTAGTTTTACCTTTTTAGGACTTGTTTTGTAATTCTCTAAGTTCATATTTTTATATCTTTGAATTTTTATTAAATCATGATAAGATTAATACCAACTAATACCAAGTAATCTTGTCTCATTAATACCAAGTAATTATCTCTACTTGCCCTTTAAAATAAATATTATAACTATAAGATTAGTTTATATTGAGGAATTTTTATATGTAGTATGATCTATACTTGCCCTTTAAAGGACTTTCTCATATTAATTTTTATGAGTATTTATTAAAAAATTTTAATCTAACACCTTTACACAAACCAATATACATTATTATTTAAAAATTAAACAATCATGTGTTAAGCCTACATATAATTTAATTTAGAAATGGAAATATATAAAATTATAGTTTTATTTTTAAAAAGTAGGACATAATTTGAAAGATTAATATGAAATTTTAATATCAAGATTCAATAATCTAAAACCAAAAATTCCTTTATAAATTATTTATGGAGACTTCCCTTATACAAAAGTTATGGATAATAACCCTCACACAAACTAAAACCTAATTCAAAATAAAGACAAAAAGATCAATCCTTCATGAACTCAACAACTTTTCTTGAATAGTGAGCAACTACATGCTTCGCAAGTTCCTGAGGAAGACAAACCCTCATAGTTGTGTGAATCTCTCGTATGTTGATGATATTCTTTTTGTTGTGGCGAGCAAAGTAGGCTACCTCGGTTGCAATTTTCTCAAACATCTCGTTGATAAACATGTCCATAATTACCTTAGCTTTGCTTGAAATATTGATATCTAAGTGCACTTGCTTGAGATTTTTAAACAAGTAGATCTTAAAGATCTGCTTGTTCTTTTTATTTATTTTTGTACCTTTTTCATCTTGACCTTTTGTATGTACCTTCTTTTCAACCTTACAAACCTTTTTTTTTTCTATAGATTTGTCAGTCATGACCTCCTTTTCCTCTAGAATGGGCCTCTTCTCTATCCTTTTTGGCATCGATAAGCACTACAAGAATCATATTGTAAAATTAGAAATTAAATCTCAGTTAAGCTAAAAATAAAATTATAAACTCTAACCCTAATTATAAAAAATAAAACAATCAAATCAAATCTAAAAATTAAATAATTTATCAACACATCATATTAAATATTTACAATTGTGTTTAATCAATAATATTAATATTGGCACGAACTTCATTTTCCTTTCTACCAATTTTTATTAAAAGCATGTAAAAAATCATATCATATCATTCATTTTTATTTAGTAATTCTTCTCAATATAAAATAAACTATAAATACAATTATCGGCTATATTATTAAAACCAATTCAATACTTGAGGAAAAAATAAACATATAATATTATTAAAATATCATCACCATTAATTAATTTTAGCTCATCACATATTTCATTATTAAATAGTCTTATAAAAAGTTTAATTGTAAGGAAATTCAGAATAAGAGGAAAAATTTAAGCAACTCCAATCACAATATTTACTAATAATAATATTTACTTGACACAAGTGGGCTTGGAAGTAGCCATCGTCTTAAGAAAACTTAAAATAGAGAAAGAGGGGTAAATGTGATGCATACAAACATTCCCCTTATATAACTAAACTAAAATAATTTAATATAACACAATTTAACACAAATTTATTTCTAAACAATCCATAATTACAATTATGAAGATGAATATTTTCCTAAATGTCTTATATTTAAGAAGTTAAATAATAAAAGTTGTATAAAATAACTACATAGAGACAAGAAAAAAATTAACATTTAAATAAAATCACAGGTTTATATTTTTAAAGAGTTCTAGAGCTATAATTTTAGTAAATATTAATTCTTATCAAAATGATATATATATATATATATATATATTACCCCCTCCTTTGTAATTTATTAAATCCATAGCATAGAGAGTGTGTGTGTGTGTGTGTGTGTGTGTGTGTGTAACCTAAAAAACTCTTCATTTGATTTTTTAAACTATATTTTCTCTATACTATCTTTAAAAAAATTAGAATACATATATAATATATAATATAAAATTCTAATATATAAATCTTGATTTGATTTCTTAAGCTATTTTTTCTCTACTATCTTTTTAATAAATTAGAGTACTCTATAATTTAGAAATTTCTAAATTAGAATGTAATAAAAAGTTTAAAAAAATACAAAAGTTAAAAAAAAACAAAAGCTCTATTTTTATTTTATAGGTGGTTACACAATCTAACCCTATTTCTAATCAAAACATTTGACAATAGAAATATGAATTATCAACCCAAATTTATATCAACAAATGGTACATTCTTATATAAAGTTGGGTTTATGATAAATTTAGTGAGTAATGAGTAAGTAAAAATCTAGCTCACTAAAATTATAGTAGAAACCCCAAAATTATTTCATTCTCCATTAGAAACCATTTTAAAAAAAAAAATTAATATAACCTTATAAATTTCGATTCATTTATACATAATAAGGTTTTTTCAAATAAAAATGAATGGTTATAAAAATGAAGAGAAAACAAAATCTAATAAAATCTCTTATATTCATGCTATAAATCTTAGCTAAATTTTATGTCACACTCTATTTTTTATCATATATTTTTGGACATATTTTAATGATTAAATAACTAAACAAAAATCATAAAACATTTAAAATATATATATAAAGGTAACTAATTTTTTTAACTAAAATCATAAAGCAAAATTTTAAAACAAATAAAGGTAACTTATTTTTAAATTAAAATCATGGAGTAGATTTTTAAAAGGAATAAAGGCAACTTTTTAAAGAAATCAACTATAGAATAGGTACGAAGATTTAGCTCTATAGCCATACATATTTCATTGGAAGGGCTTTTCCATTATTAAAAAAACATATTTTTACTTTAATAAATTACTAAAATTTAATTGCAATTTTAAAGATTTACATGACTTCATGAAATAAATGAAACCTTCCAAAAATAAAAGCGAGTTTATGCAATAAAGAATAAAACTAAATAAGTCGTAATACTTCTCATGGAAAGGCAGTTCAAATAAATAACATAAATCTTTTTTATTTAAGTCTTTCACTCATGAAATGAGAAAATGGGTAAAGACATTGTAGGGAGGGAAAATTGGAAGATTATAAAATTGAAGAGGAAGTATACAATGATGGAAAAATGGAATGGTGCTCACACTCTGTAAAGGTGCATTTGGAGTTGCAGATAATCTATTATGAAACTCATTTCATTGGGGTTTTTTATTTTTTTATTTTTTTTATCATCCTCTCCTTTCATGCATGTGTAGGTACAGATAGGCTTTGAAGCTAGAGAACAAACGAAACTAATTCTTCATTTTATCTTTCCTCCTCATTTCATTCTTTTCCTTGGGTTTATTTTTATCTTTTAAATTTTTTTATCATCCTCTCTTTGCTTGTTCATGCATGTGCAGGTACAGATAGTAATTGAAGTTGGAGAACAAAATTGGTGGATAACAGAATAATTGTATTTTCTTATTTACATGAATTTGTATGAATATATCCTATATAAATCTTTAATTTAATATTATTTAAATCCTTAATCTAGTTTATTTAATCTAAAATCAAAATTGATCTTAAATATAAATGATAAAAGGCAAATAAGTAAAAATTAAAAAATAAAAAACACCTTATCCTAATTTAATTATTACACTTCATAAATTAAAAAAAAAAAACATGGTCTAAACAAATAATAAAGAAATCCCTTACTAAAAGAACTTCAAGTTAACTACAAATAATAAATAAAGAAATAATTATCTTTTTCATTTTATCAATGCAAAAATATTAAATCTTGCTATAAAAAAATTATTCTTACACTATTTTTTCATTTTCATTCTAATTGTTTTCTTGTGCAAGACGAAAATATGAAGGGATTTGATGAAAGTTGGATTTAAATATGAAGGAATAAATAATTTGATTTCGAGATGGATTCATGATAGATTGGAAAATAAATTTATTTATTTTCAATTTGTAGAGAAACTCTTGTGTATTTTTCTTTTTTTTGTTTTCTTGTTGGTATGGAGGGTTTGGTTTGCATGCAGAGGAAGAGAAACATGTTTTTTCCAAAATCTCTTCTTGCTGGAGTTTAGTAGTAGGGCTTGGTTTGCATGCAGAGGAAGAAGAAACATGGTTTAGTGGACTACATAACAGGGATCTACAATAAAATAGGGGAAGTTAAATTTTTGCATGCAGGTGAATGCAATCTATTATTAAATTTTATGTTCAATGTTTAAAATCTAGTTATAAAATTTATTAATACCTAATAAATATATTAATAAGTTTAAAATGTAATCTTTAAAGGAAAATTTTTTAGTTTTAATAATAAAATGTTTTTTTCAAGTTAATAAGTTCTAAGCCATATGAAATGGCTACGACCTACTTTACACATGCTGTGGCCTTTAAGGGCTACGACCTGTGTAAATAGGTTGCAGCCTTTTTATAAGGTATTTATTTTTAATTGAAAATTTAATTATTTTATTTTATTTTTAATTATGTATTTTATTTAAAAAAATCTATTTTATGGATGTATTTTATAAACCTCAGTTTACTTTTTTTTCAGTTCCACGATGGATACAAAGTACAATGCATCTAGTTATGATGCATCTTTTTAACCAATTTCACCCTGTTTTGAGTCCCGGTTTGTATGTATGAATTGTATAACCTCACATACAATGCTTGAAATATACAACAATTAAATCTCATTTCACAATCGTTTGGTTCCGCGACATGCATGTAGCCTTGTATGTCACCTTGTATGTTTCTTCGGCCAAACTAAAATTCATCTAGTAGACTTGACCGACTATTCATTTGAACCCTTAACCCTGTCGGGTCCGGTTCTATGAAGAGTCTTAAGGTTTGGATCTCCATGCTTATTGGTGAAAGCCTCGCTAAAGCACATTTCTTCAATCAGGGAGACACTAGAGTATCAGAAACTACTTGTTTTTTCTTTCCGACAATAAATCTCTTGCTGATGACTTATAATCCCCATCATTCCATTAGGATGCTTCGGTGAGAGTCCTACCGTTTTCCACCATCGGCACGACTTACACTATCGGGAAGGCTTGAGGAGTTTTCACCGACAGTGTTTTACTATGCCGATCTAATTAATATGATTTAATAGGCTTCAACATTTTCTATGATGGGTTAGAATTTAGTTGGTACAGGATTTCTTGGCCTATCAACACTTTCTAGTAAAATGGTTGATCACTTACTTGTGCCCACATGTAGATATATATAATACACTTTATATATCTAGGTGATGGCATTAGCAGTGGATTAGCCAACCAAATTGGGATGTCCCACATAATACAGATTTTAGTTAACACTGAAACAAGTATGTTTGATTAATTTTGATAAGCTTGGAAACAATCAAGTATTTTCTCTTCCTTCTTAGGAAAAGATTTTTAAAAGAACTAACAGTTGTTAGCAAGAGAATGGATGTTATGATTTTTGCATACCTAACATGCGAAAGAAGCGGTAGCTTTCATGTGGTTTCAGGTTAGACAGGTATGCTGGTAGGAGTAAGATAGAAGATGCCCTTTTAATGTTATAAGCCAAGGAGGTCTTCCCAGGAATCAAAGATCTTAAAGACATACAACAAGAGGATATCAAAATAAAGGCCATGTATAAGGGTGATGTCTGTATTTGTATCTCAACAATTGTATAAGAAAATATGTTTTCTTGACGGGCTTGACCCTGTATAAATAAATAGTATGTCTAGACTGCTAAAGTCCCAAGCTAGACCGGAGGTTTTCTTCGCTCTGTTCTTTCCTACCGGTGCTTGCACTAAACATAGCTGTATTTTATAACTAATTTTATATATTAATGGCTTCAGCCTTTTACCAATAAAAAAATCTATTTTATAATAATTTATTTAAAAATAATAATTTAGGAGGTGGTGGAGCATTAATTTAGGCTATAATTTAGGTGCTGAAGCACTAATTTAAAAAAAAATTAAAACTTGCACAAAAGGCATATAAAAAACTAAAGAATGCATATAAATATTTTAAATATAAATTTATAATAGAATTGAATATAAACATGATAAATATAAGATTATCAACACATCATATAAAAAAAAGTAAATATAGAAAAAAAGCTAAATTTATATTATATTCTAGTATATTTCTCTATATTGTATTATGCTTATAAACATCATAAATATAAAAAACTAAATATTAAAAAAACTAAATTTATATTGTACTCTATTCTAAATTTATTAAACTAAATAGAAAAACACTTAAAAACACAAAACAAAGTCATATTAAATAACAAAAAGTAAATTAAAAAAAATAGCCTAAGTAAACTACTTTAATTAAGTTTTAAACATTTAAAAAAGCACAAAACCTATAACATAAAGCATTGAAGTTGTTGAACAATCGAATGCTTCTTATAAATACCATTGCACTACTCAACATTTTATAATTTTTAATTTTGCACATAATGAGTTATGTAGAATTAAAAATTATTTCTAGTCCTTTCACCTTCGCCACTCCTCCTTCCATCTTCCACAATAATTTTTGGATGACCAAAAAATAGGACTACCAAATTTTTGCCAGTTACAAGATGTGTGCACATATAGAATGGCCTATCGGCCAAACAAGTCTCTAGAAATATGTCATTGTCCTTGCTTGAAATTGTTATTTTTTAAACCTATTCCATTCATTCTTATTTATATCAAGTTGAATCTTTCATGTTTTCTTTTTCTTCTATTTTTCCTATTTTTATTTTATTTTATTTTATTTTATTTTTTTCAAAATTTATTTCCTTTTTCCTTTTTTATCTTTAGTTTTATATATATTTGCTTTTATTTATTTATTTATTTATTATATGCAACGTATTCAACTTTTTAAAAATATTCTATTTAAATATTATTATTATTATTATTATTTTAATTGTTATTTTCATTTCCATTGGATTTTTAGATAATTAAATAACCCAATTAATTAATTTTTTCAAACTATAAATTTCAAAGTTGGGGTTGTGACATTCTATTCTATAAAAGATACAATATGCATACAATATGTACATGATATGAAATTACAATGAGAAACCCTTGGTTATATAGGCCAAGGTGAAATATAAGATAACATATGATTATGACAAGTGTTTTAATCATATGACATGAGACACAAAGTGATAAGTATCATAAGTGTAACCTAAGTATGCCCTAAGTTAACTTAACTAGAGAAGTGTGAATATGACCTAATGTGGAACTAGTTAGGCAATGTACCCCATTCATACCAACACCCCCCCTTAAGTGCAACTTAGGGAGAATATGAAGGATGCAAATGATACAAAGATGGATGATGGATGATGGGTGGGTCCCTGCTACAAGGCCATGTTAGGTACCCATGTACAAAGAATCTCTTACAAATGGAGTAAAGGAGAAAAAATCATAGGAAGAAAACCCTCTCCAAAAGAGAGAAAACATGAAAGATGTGATGGAATGATGAATCAATATGACCCCCCAAGGACTACATCCAACACAAATGCATAATGAATAACCAACTCATAGGAGAGAAAGAGTGAGACAATAGGTCCCTGTAACAACCTCCAAAATGCAACCTCAAAATTCTTAAGTGTTAACCAAAAGAAACAACCCAATACTAACAAAAGGGTACAAGTTAAACTTTCAAGAACTTCCATGATGCAATATTATGTAACAATGTACAAAACATGCAAGAGATATCCAAATAAGATCCACACAATATATAAATCCAACTTATTGAATATAATAAGGAAGTACAACAATAAGTACATAAGAAATAATTTGAAAGTTTGCCAAGTACATAACTAGTACTTATCAATGAAGATAACATATTTTCATAACCAAGATATACAAGGAGTCAAATACTACAACCCTCATCAATGATAATGAATACAATAAGCCATAAACCAACCACCACAAATATAAGTGGCCATATACAATATGTACTGTGAAGAATATCTAAAGTACTCCTTGAGATCAATGTTGCAAGCTAATCCTCCAATCTCCCATGCTCTTATTGTTGATTAGGGAAGGGTTTAAACCCACAATGAGGATTTCCCTTTCCTCCCCATCCATCAATCAAGGCAAAGAAGCATCATCGATAATCCAAAGGTGTGGTACAATACAATAGTAGTGATTATCTTATTTAATTCATTTCATTATTAACACATAAGCATAATTTACATGAAACCATAGATCCAAAACATAATAAATACAAGAAATAGATTTCCTAACACACATCAACACATCTTTTCTAGCATCTAATACACATATGAATGCAATCACATGAATAAGCCAAATGATCATCAATAGTAACCACAAGTCCCTTCAAACCTACAAGGTTTGACTTAGAACTATACATCCAAGACCATATCCAATGTCCACATGAATTTCTACTTACATCCCAAACTACAAAATCTCTCTTCACATGATGCTATGTATTACTAAGAACACATTCCTAAGGTACAACTGTACATGTATCCTAACCTTAGTACAACACAAATATCCAAACATACATAAAACAATAATTCGAATACACAAACACAAATAAAGCAATAGAATACAACAACATACAATCAGTACATCCATAACTTAAATATACAAGTCACACACATAAAAGAAATGCACATAAAGCAAGTACATAAGAAAAACATAGAATACAATCACATAATAAATTACAAGATCACAACAATAAATACACTCATATATATAACAAAATCACACATAGAATCCACAACCATGACACACACTTGGTCCAACAACCCATCAAGAGGGCATCTCCCAACTATGCATTGTACCCAAGTACAACTACCTCACATAAAACAAGAAGGCTAACTATACCACAACAAAGCACCCTACCCCAACCCCTCAAGGTAGAACAACATGTTGCACACTAATAAATAGGCCACAAGTCTTATCCTCAGAGATCTCCTAGCTACTAGTGATGAATGGTGAAAACAATGCATCAACAACCTATGGACCTTCTACCATCGAGAGCACTAGATCTTCACATGATGTGGTTCATATAGCGAGAAAGAGCAAGCTCGCTTCCTTAGCCAACTTTCTTAAGGGGACGATGTCTCAATGTTTTGGGACATCAGTAGAGAAGATGCCAGGATGTATCCACCCATGACTAGGACATCCAACCTCTCCCACTCCTTTAATCTTGTCACTTCCAACATAAGTCAAGATATCAACCATCCTAGCCCTTAGGATAATTAGGTGTTGAGAATCTCTAAAATCACTCTCATAAACCACTTACTCATATGACCACCTCCCTACTCTCACAAGTAGAATCATGACACAAAAGATATCACATAACTATAATCAACCATGACACAAAGGATGTCACAAACAAATAGAAACATCTCCCCAAGTTGGATTTACATGAGCATAAACAAGGTAATCTCATCCCACACATACAATGAAGAAAACATCACACACATAATAATACTATCATACACAAATCCACCAAGGACTCTCAAACATAAGACCACTATACTTAGATGTATGGGTGGCATAGGAAATAAGTTCCAACTTGTACTCACACCCTCATAAATAGTATCCACATAGCAATTTTAACATGCTTAATAAGAAATACAAAGTCACCAAACCAGTTTTAAAAACTAGTCAACTTGTTTTAAAAATAGAAAATAAAATATAAAAGATAAAACCAAAAAAAATAGAGGTAAAGTTTATCCCATAATTTAAAACTATATATATCTAGAAATTAGAAAAACCTAGATCACTATTTAAGAGATATGTCTAAATTAAAATGGGTTTCTATTTTCTTTTCAACCTCTTTCCAAGTTTTCTATTATGTTTTCTTCCTATACAAAAAAATAATATTTTCAAAATTCTAAAGATCATATTCAAATCAAATAACCCCTAAAATATTCCTACTAATTTTAAAAATTCCCAACAAGTCTAATTCAAAAAAATTCCTTTCTAAATCTTCTAGATCTTCTAAATCAACAAATCTATAATTTATTTAAAACTTTTTTTACATAAGAAAGATACAATCACAATTTCTTCACAAAACTCTTATTATCAATTATTAACCAAAGTAAATCTTTGCTAAATCCTTTCATGACAATAATCCTACCTCAATCCTTGTAGAAATGTGGTAAAAACAATGAAGATGAACCAATGAATTCAGAAACCATAACAATCCTTCAATTCTTCAAGAAAAAGCACTTTCAAGCCCTTCAACTTTCATAATATATTAAATTATTTTCTTCTAAATTGTGCATATTAAAATTGATAACCAAAAACGAATTAAAAAAAACTAATTTTCTTCTTTTAATAACTCTTTTTTTTCCTTCCCAATACCTAAGAAACAAATTATAATTTTATTCTTTATAAAAATGAAATAATATTAAAATATCATCCTTTCTAATTCTATCCAAATAAAAGTTCACTTAAAAAACTAGAATTAGAAAATATAATTTTCTAATTCACAAATATGATAAATATAATAATTTATTTTCTAAATCCTTAAAATAGATATGCACATTCAATAATTAAATATATTTACAATTTAAAACAATTCAACTTATTTATTTTTCCCAAAGAAATTAATTACCAAAATAAATAAAGAAAACAAATAATATAACATGCCCACATATTTATCCAACACTAATTATTTATTTATTTAAATTAAATTAATTCTTCTTATATTAATTAATCTTTTCCCAAATTGAAATAAATATTATTATTTATTTCTAAATTCTAAAATAAAAACATGCACATAAAAATCTATTTCAATTATAATAATTAAACAATTGAAATATAAATTGCATTAATTTTTATTTCTAAAATTACTAGAAACTATAATTATCTAACTAGGTAATTAATTTGAAACAAAATCTAAGAATCAAATAAATAATTAGCTTTATCTATTTATTTTATTTTCTAATTAACCTTAAAAATTAATTATCAAATAAATAAATAGAATTACTTATATGTGCTCAAATAAATAAATTAAGCCATTAATTAATTTATTTCCAACTATTTATTTATCTTAATTTAATTCAATATTTAATTGCCCACACCATTTGATCATTTCAAGACATTTCAAAACCAGGACCTAGTTCACCTTCTCCAATACCTATACTTATCACACAACATAATCATGCCACACACCTTAGTAGCATTGTTAGGAAATAATATAATCATATAATCACTTTTATACAATTAACTATGGTAATGAAATCAAACTGTTAGACTTAGGGCACACAACTGAGAGGGGGGGTGAATCAGTTGTGCAAAACTTTTCTTACAATTATACACTTAACTCTTTATAGAAATTCAGTAGCATAATAATAAATTAACCATGGAAACACAATTCAACAAATCAAGAGCAGAAACACATCACCCCATGAGACACGAAGATTTTGACGTGGAAAACCTGGTTAGGGGAAAAACTAATGGGTGATTAACCTAAGAATGTATTCTCTATTAGAAGAATAGAAAGAACAAAATGGCACATGCCAATTAGGGCTCACTACCTGAGCACACTGCTCACAAGAGGCTCACTGCCTATAAGAGGCACACTGTCTACAAGAAAAAAATATCACATACATGAACTAGAGAATAACATCTTCACCATGCTTGAATCAGTTCCATTTAAGCCCAATACTTCTGCTCTACCTTTCGCTCTCCTCCTTGCTACCACACACTCATCTCAACAAGGACAACTTTGAAATGACTTTGCAATCCCTTATTTATACAAGACATCAACTTAGGAATGATCATCTAAGAAGGAAAACATCAACAAGAACATCTGCAGGATGTGTGACTCATCCGGTCGGCCATTCTTAGAAAGAACACCATCATCTGAAAGTTATTCTTCAATGCAAGCTCCAACTTCAATGCAGACCACCAAAACAAACTGGGCATGATCTAAAGACCTCCACAAGCTTGCCTGAATCACCAAGAACATCCATACTTCATCTGCTTACTGAAATCAATCTCCCCTTCATCCGGAACCTCAAGAACACAGTCTATCATTACTATCACAAAGGAATAGATGGTTGCGAACCTTCAAACCATGAACCAATCTAGTTGACACTCCATAAAGACTTCCTCAACACTCCCTCAAATTTGTAGAATAGGACAATATAATTCTGGATCTCACTGGACCTATCTATAACACTCTGTCACCACTGAACATCTGCCGGAACCGGTTTTACTTGAGCAGCCACAACTTCTTCAGATCTTCATGCGGACCTCTGAAATCTCTACTGGACCACCTTAAGACACATATCTACAAACCTTTTAAACCACATATCTTGATACTCGTTCTATCTTGGACTTTTACCTTACTGTCATCACTGATCTTCACTGTTCCTGATTGAGACTAATTTTCTCAATATCCTCAGCACACAGCTCATCTAATCCTTATCATTAATGCAATAGGAGTATGTTGACATCAATGACAACACTTATTAGGCCCATACTTGTAACAATCTCCCCCTTTGTCATTGATGGCAACATATGATGTGAAAAATTGTTTTGACCATCAGGACAAGAACTTCTCCTCACTGTCACAACTCCCCCTATCAGTAACAACCATTCACATGTCTTCTCTCCTTTTACTCCTCCCCCTTTGATCAGTAACCAATTGTTTTTCACATGTCTTCTCTCCCCCTTTGACATCAATGGAAAAGGGTACATACTTGCAATTCCAACACTTTAGAATCATACCTACAGCTCCCCCTGTGTAGTAGTTCCCCATCATCAATCCAGTTCACAAGATATGACTGTGATATCTACTGAACTGATGCACCTTAGTTCATTACCAGAGGGGCAATAACCCCTAACTTCTCCCTGAGATACTCAAAAGAGTCCTTAGGTAGAGGTTTAGTAAAGATGTTTGCAATTTGATCCTTGGAAGGTACAAACTCCAATCTGACTTCATTCTTATTCACTTGCTCTCTTAAAAACTGAAACTTGATGGATATATGTTTAGTCTTTGAGTGCAACACTGGATTCTTAGATATGTTTATTGCACTTGAATTATCATAGAAGATTGTGATAGGTTCCTCATACTCCACTTTGATATCTCTTAGCATCTGCTTCATCCACAAAACTTGCGTGCAACTACCTACTACTGCAATATATTCTGCTTCAGTTGTAGACAAAGATATTGCCTTTTATTTCTTTCTTAGCCAAGAAACCAATCTCTTCCCCAAAAAGAATGCTCCACCACTGGTACTCTTCTAATCATCCACATCTGCTACCTAATCTGCATTTATATATGCATGAAGAGAGAAATCATGATCTCTAGGATACCACAAACCATACTCAACTATCCCTTTTAGATATCTAAAAATCCTCTTGATTGCCATGACATGAGATTCTCTAGGATCAGCCTAGAATCTAGCAACAAGACCAATAGCCTATATAATGTCTGGTCTAGTTTGAGTGAGACAATCCTCCAACCATTGACCTATACTTTGTCTGATCAGCCTTAGGGGAATCCTCATCTTTGCTTAATTTACATCCGGTTGCCATGGGAGTATTCATTGGTTTTGAATCTTCCATCCCAAATTTCTTCAACAATTCTTTCACATATTTGGTCTGAGAAATGAAGATTCCTTTCTTTGTTTGAGTGATTTGTAGACCCAAGAAGAAATTTATTTCACCAAGCATGGACATCTCAAACTCATTTTTTATTTGATTTGCAAAGGTTTTACACAAACTATCTCTTCCTCCAAAAATGATATCATCAACAAACACTTCAACAATTAAGATGTTTTCATTATCAATTTTGAAATATAAATTACTGTCAGCAGTACCTTTGTTGAAACCAATCTTCAAAAGATGTTTATCCAATCTTTCATACTAGGATCTTGGGGTTTGCTTCAGTCCATACAGTGCTTTCTTCAACTTGCAGACCATATCACCATGATCAGATAATTGAAAACCATCTGGTTGCTCTATGTACACTTCTTCTTCCAAGTTACCATTCAGGAAGGTAGACTTGACATCCATCTGATACACCTTAAAATCCTTGAAGGTAGCAAATGCAAGAAATAATTTGACTACTTCAATTCTTGCCACCAGAACAAAAGTTTCTTCAAAGTCAACTCCTTCTATTTTGAGAGTAACCCTTGTAGACCAATCTAGCTTTATTTCTGATTACTTCACCAACTTCATTCAGTTTGTTCCGGAAGACCCATTTGGTTCCAATCACATTCTTGTTTCTAGGTCTAGGAACAAGATCCCAAGTGTGATTTTTCTCAATTTGCATCAGCTCTTCCTCCATTGCTTTAGTCCAATTTTCATCATTGCAAGCTTCATTCACTGTCTTAGGTTCAATCTTTGAAATCAGACAATACTCATCTGAATCTTGAGCAATTCTCCTTCTTGTTTGTACTCCTTTGCTTTTATCACCTATGATCTGATCTTCAGAGTGGTTCAATCTTACATATCTGGGAACTTTGAGAATTTCTTGCATTTCTGATTCTTCATCAGGCTCAAATTGAAACTCAACTCTTCTTCTTGATTTACCGGATTAGTTTGGATCTGACCTACAATGGAGGCTTGGACTCCTTGAGTCAAAACACCATTCTGATCATCTTCATCATATTCATAAAACCTTGAGGGTTTCTCAATTCCCTCATTAACCTTCACATTTGTACTTTCTATCATCTTTCTCAGTCTCTTGTTATAACACCGGTATGCTTTGCTTTGAGTAGAGTAACCCAAGAATATTCCTTCACCACTTCTAGCATCAAACTTTCCAAGATCTTCATCTCTTTTAATGTAACATTTGCTACCAAAAACTCTGAAATACCTCACAGTAGGAGTGATGCCAAACCAAAGTTCATATGGAGTCTTACCAGTATTGCTTCTGATTTGAACTCGATTGAGAGTATAGACTACAGTGCTAACAATTTCTCTCCAATAGATCTGAGGAACATTTGCTTCCATCATCATGGTCCCAGATGCTTCCTAGATGGTCCGGTTCTTTCTCTCCACTACTCCATTCTGTTGTGGAGTCCTAGGAGCAGACAATTGTCTCTTTATTCCATGTTTCTCATAGAACTCTATGAACTCACCGGATGTGAATTCTCCACCTCTATTAGAACTTAGACATTTCAATTTTAATCTGGTTTCATTCTCTACCATAGCCTTGAATATTTTGAATTTCTAAAGAGCTTCTGATTTCTCTTTTAGAAAGGTTACCCACATCATCCGGAAATAGTCATCAATTAGTAACATGAAGTATCTATCACCTTGCATACTCCTAATTCTTGCCAGACCACAAAGATCAGTATGAACTAAGTCCAATAATTCGGTAGAAGACAGTTCCTTACTTTTGAATGAGATTCTACTTAGCTTACCCAACTGAGCTATTAGTAGGTTTCACCAATTTTGGAAGATCTCTCATAGCCTAAGTATTGCTTATCTTGATGATATTATCAAAATTCACATGACACATCCTCCTATAAGCAACTTTTACCAGTACCAACCAAGTGGAAGATATTACCTTTAGTTTGAGTACTGGATGCAATCTCTGTTCTGGAGCTTTCAAAGATCTTGCATTTTCCATTCTTGAACCGGAGATCATAGCCTTTGTCCACCAACTATCCAATACTGAGAAGATTGTGCTTCAATCCTTCAACATACAGTACATTACCAGTTTTGTTTCTTCCATCAAGAGAAATAGTTCCTTTACCTCTGATTCTACCAGTAGAATTATCACCAAACTTTACCACTCCTCCTTCATACCTTTCCAAATCTACAAACTTATTTTTTTCACATGTCATATGGTGAGAGCAACCACTGTCAATGAGCCAATCATCCTTCTCTTCAACTTGGGCAGCCGGAGCTCTTTCCACAGTCTTATGATTGACAGATACAGAGGACATTGGATCTTCTTCCTTGATGGCAATGAACACCCATTCATTTCTAGATTTGTTTCCTATCTCTGATTCATCATCTATTACTCCTTCATTATCATCATCTTCATGTACATAGTAACCATTCTTTTGGAACCTTGGCTTGTTAGGATTTTGCCTTGAAAACCTTTCCAGACACCTTGAGGCAAAATGACCAATCTTTTTGCAGTTAAAACACTTAAAAGGTAAATTTCCTTCATATTTACCGGATCCTCTTGGCAGCCTTTTTGCAATAAGGGTTTCAAGTTGAGTAGTTTCTACTTCTTCTTCCAGATCTTTTCTTGCTTTTTCATACCATGACAGTTTCCTTGATGAATTCTCTCCCAGATCAAACCTTTGTATACCTTTAACAGAGGCATTGGCTTTGAATGCAGATTCAGCCTTGGGGGGTCATCTCCAAACTATGTCATTTCAAATGCAGCCAGTTTTCCAGCTAATTGACCTCTTGTGATAGTTGTATGGGCTCTGAATTCTTCAATGGAAGTAGCCTTGATTTTGTAAGAAGCAGGTAGGGATCTGAGAATTTTGCCAATAATCTCATTTTCATCTAGGACTCCACTAGCATTTCTAATTCCACAAACAATCTCATTTACTCTTGGCATAAAAGTAGTAATATTTTCATCATCTCTCATCTTCAGATTTTCAAATTTCCCTTTCAGACTCTGTAACCTTGCACATTTAACATACTTGTCTCCTTCATGCAAAAGTTCTAGTTTTTGCCAAATCTCAAAAGCAGTTGGTAGGTCAATAACATTTGAGAGCTCTGAATCAGATAATGCACTTAGAAGAGCCTCTATAGTTCGTAGATTATTTTCAGCATCTATGATTTCATTTAGGGTTTTCGGACCATCCTGTGGAGGTACATACTGTGTTGTAGCCATGGTCCAGTACGCTATTCCCATACATTGCAAGTGACATTTCATGTGACCTTTCCAGAGATTAAAATTGGTTCCATCAAACTTCGAACTATCCTTCTTGTAGGACAACATCCTAGATCTCCTCAAGCGGTTGAGCTCCTTTTAGAGGAACCTTGCTCTGATACCAATTGTTAGACTTAGGGCACACAACTAAGAGGGGGGGTGAATTAGTTGTGCAAAACTTTTCTTACAATTACACACTTAACTCCTTATAGCAATTCAGTAGCATAATAATAAATTAACCATGAAAACACAATTCAACAAATTAAGAGTAGAAACACATCAACACATGAGACACCAAGATTTTGATGTGGAAAACTTGGTTAAGGGAAAAACCACGGGGTGATTAACCCAAGAATGTATTCTCTATTAGAAGAAAAGAAAGAATAAAATGGCACATGCCAATTAGGGCTCACTGCCTGAGCACATTGCTCACAAGAGGCTCACTTCCTACAAGAGACACACTATCTACAAGAAATAAATATCACATACATGAAGTGGAGAATAGCATCTTCACCATGCTTGAATCATTTTCATTTAAGCCCAATACTTCTGCTTTGCCTTTTGCTCTCCTCCTTGCTACCACACACTCATCTCAACAAGGACAACTTTGAAATGACTTTGCAATCCCTTCTTTATACAAGACATCAACTTAGGAATGATCATCTAAGTCGGCAAACATCAACAAGAACATCCACAGGATGTGTGACTCATTCGGTCAGCCAGTCTCAGAAAGAACACCGTCATCCGGAAGTTATTCTTCAATGTGAGCTCCAACTTCAATGCGGTCCACCAAAATGAACTAGACACAATCCAAAGACCTCCACAAGCTTTCTTGAATCACCAAGAACATCCATACTTCATCTGCTTACTGAAATCAATCTCCCCTTCATCTGGAATCTCAAGAACACAGTCTGTCATTACTGTCACAAAGGAATAGATGCTTGCGTACCTTCAAACCATGAACCAATCTAGTTGACTCTCCATAAAGACTTCCTCAACACTCCCTCAAATCCACAGAATAGGACAATGCAATTCTGGATCTCACCGGACCTATCTGTAACACTCTATCACCACTGAACATCTGCCGGAACTAGTTTTACTTGAGTGGCTACAACTTCTTTAGATCTTCTTGCAGACCTTTGAAATCTCTACAGGACCACCTTAAGACACATATCTACAAACCCTTTAAACCGCATATTTTGATACTCATCCTATCTTGGTCTTTTACCTTACTGTCATCACTGATCTTCACTATTCCTAATTGAGACTAATTTTCTCAATATCCTCGGCACATAGCTCATCCAGTCCTTATCATTAATGCATCAGGAGTATGTTGGCATCAATGACAACACTTATTAGGCCCATACTTGCAACACAAACATTATGCATGCAATACATTAAATCAACACTTTACACTCAAAATAAATCAATATAGCTTATCTAGTTTTACCATAGAATTAAAATATTATAGACTCACAAAGAAACCAGAAATGAGGGATGTTACAGTCCCCCTACAAAGAAGTAGCTCATGTGCCAATGGTGGATGCCTGAACACAAATGTTGAAGAGTGTCCAATAAATGCAAATAATATTTCTTCCCTTAGGAATAAACCAATCCAATGGCTAATATAGAATAAAATTCATATCTGAGAAAAGAGATGAGAGAAGAAGTCTCATGATGGGTGCCTTTGAAAATTGTTCAAATGTCCACATGTCAAAATTAATGGATGTCACAATGCAATGAGGTGTAACTAATCAAAAACGCTATGTAGACTCATGAAGAACAAACTCCAAAGACAAAGAAGATAATATAATAGCTGGGTGAGTGCAAGATCATGATGGGCCAAAAAATACCTCTAAGTGGCAATGAAAATACTAAAAAATAGACTTCATCAAGTTCATGTGAAAATTTGAATGGATTATCCACATAATTTGAAAAATATGTAAGAACAAATTTTTTAAAGAATTAAATCTAGTTTATGGGTTACTATTTTTTTTCAAAACAAAACTAAATTTACTTGGTGAAAAATGAATATTTCAATGAACAAGTATCAAATTTTTCAGAAAAAAATAAAACGTGGGTGTCATTCCAATGAACCTAAGTATGAACAAAGGAAATATTTTTTTTGAATCTTTCAAAATAAGTAAAGGACTCATGCCTGGATGTGATGCATATTTTTTAATTTTTTTTCCAAGAAAATAATTAGTTATGAGTTTTTAATTGCCCGACATTTTTTAAAAACTAAAAGGTAATTTTCCAGCCAACCTAACTCGATTAAAAAAGATTGGAATTCAATTTTTTAAAACCTATAGCTAGAAAAGTATAGAGTGTGATGCATATTTTGGATTTGCAAAAGGTGAAACAGTTTGAAAGTTATGGATTTTTTCAATCAGTGTGTCCATCAGGATTTCAAACACACTCTATATAGAAAATTGTTAATAATTGTTCACTAATATGTTAATCAAGCAAATCTTATATTTTTAGAAAGCTGAAAACTTCTTCAATAAACCCTTTTCATTTTATCAAATTTGAATAAAAAAAATTGTCAACACGAAGGGTGAAGTTTGAAGATGAGGGTGAAACCTGTAAACACGTTAGAATTGAGAGAAAGTCAACTATGATAGTCCCAAGCCTAAATACAAGGCATTCTCAAAGCAAAATGGACATCCGTTACTAACGGATATCCATTATTAAAGTAATGGATATCCATTTTTAGAGCTAGGAATAGATATCTATTCCTAAGAAATGGATATCCGTTTCTATTATTTGGAAATCTATAATCTCATTAATAATAATAAAAGAAGACTTCAATAATTATGAGGGATGTTATTGTACACTCAAAATCATGACTCGGTAGCCTCGAGGGTGGTTGATTTAGCTTTGGCATGCACATGGACCCTCTCTCCTTAGCATAGGGCGAACCGCCATGTCATTCTCACTCTTGTGGAAGTAGCCAGTCAAGAGGAGGCAAGACATGGGGGTGGTCTGGCTCATTGGAGAGATGGACTTGGTGGGGAGGGGTCGGCCAGTCCTGGGGCCTGTGTTGTACATTTGTTTGAATGTGGTGTTCTACAACTGTAGTTGTAAAGATAACTATATGACCAGAACGATCACTACTCACCGTTCTCCTATTGGGGTTTCTAATGTTCCAGCATTGTGTGGGTTGACTATTGTTTTCACTGATACTTTATTTAAGTTGGCGTTGTCATTCAAACTGTTAGATGAATGTTTGTTGTACTTGAAGTTCTCTGAGTCTTTCTTGTTGTTATTGAATGACTAGTTGGTTTTGTTGTTGTCTAGGGTGGATCTCCTCTATCTCATCGAGGATTGCCTTCACCCACTCACCTCTAAGTCCAGGGCACATTTGTGATCCTAACCAAGAGAAAGATGGTTTAAGCCAACCTTTGACTTGACCTAGGGTTTCAACTTAGGGTTTGTGTAACCTAAGGTTTGACTTTGTTGACTTTTTTAACCTTGTGATGAACCCAAGGGTTTTGACCAATGTTTGATTGAAGTTGACCTTGTGTTGAGACTAAGGGTTTGCAAACCTTCTATGTTGCTACTATTTTTTTTGGATTTTATATGCATGTAAGCCTATATGAATGCAAAACGTCCTTTTGTATTTTTTTATGTTTTTGGAAATTAAAGTACTTTTTCTTAATCTAGGAGTTAGAAAATGTATGCAAGCTATGATGAAGTTATCTAATGCAATGTAATCTATGTTTTGGTTTGTTTTCTGAATAAGTAGATCAATTTAATCTAAGAAAGGAAATTTCTTTTAATCTATGAACTTTCAAAAGGGAAACTAATTTAACAATGCAAATATACTTATCCTATCAAGGAAAAAGCAACATGTATTTACTTATCCCAAGAGCAAAATTTTGATTATCTAATTGCTATGAAATGAGAAAAAGCAGGAAGGAACATGGAGATGCGTGAGCCTTCACTACCCTTAGATATCCTTGTATTGGTAACTTCTAATCCTCTTGTACTAGTAGTAGGGTGATCCTCTTGGCGACAACAAGAAAAGAGAAGCAAAAGAAGCTTTGAAGCTTTGAAAAGAGCTCAATGAGAGCTTGATGAGCACTGTGGCTTGTGACGTGAGCAGCATATGAATAGGAAACGAGCTTGTATGAAACCTAGATGAGAAAACAAATAAAAGAAAAAGGCTCATATGCCCTGTATGAGCATGAGAATGATTGATTTGGAGAGTAATAACCTACAAGAGCTATGCACACAAATGAAATTACCTTCCTTTGTGCTTGAGGGAGGGGTTATTTTGAGGTTAGAAGAAGGGATGAGAGGTGGAGAAGAAGAAGATTTAACTCAATTTGATTGAAGAGTTAACTTAGAAGACTCAAGAGTGATCTAGGCTAAAATTGGATTGATATACCCAATAAAAGCTTATCACTCAAGAAGAAGTGAAGAAAGAAGAGTGCATGGGAATGCATTGGTTGATAACTAAAGATGAAAAAGAGCTAAATATGAATGTGTGGGTGCATGAAATGGTTAGTTCTATCTTTGAAATGAGATTCCATGCAAACAGGAAGAAAAAAGGGCAAAAACAGAGCTATTTTGAGTTAGAAAAGCAAGTGAACTCGCAGATGGGAAACCTGATAGGATCTCCCATGGGTTGCTCCTTTCACTAGTCAAGGTCACCTGGGGGTGACCCATGGGCGACCCTCAGAGGAGGGCACCTGGGTGAAAGTCCATGGTGGGAGATGGTAGAGGAGATGAAAAAGAGGGGATCTGCCTCTAGAAATAGGTTAGTCATGTGTGAAAATCCAAATCTCCACTTGCAAAAGTAAGATATCCTAGGGGAGATCTTGAAATAATAGGGAGAGATTTGGATTGGTTAAGTGAAACTAAAAACCAAAAGTTGGAGGTGGCTTGGGAGGACCTCTAGAAGGCCTCTAGGGGTGGGAATGGATGAAAAACACTGGGGAAAGGTGAAAACTCACCTACAAGATACATACAAGGCTTGGGGATAGGGTCACAAGCATAAGAAATGCAAATCAACTAGTGTCAAAAAAGTGTCGAAAAGCGTCGAAAGCAGAGAGAGAGAGAGAGGGGAAACAACACAAGGAAGAAGCAAAACACACGTCACTAAGAGAATTGTTGTTGAGAGGATGTTATCTCATGCATACATGTACGTGACAAGGATTATGACTCATCATAGGGGTTTTCATGGAGGTTGTGCATGATTTTGGTGCTTATTTATTTGCCCCCTTAGGGATGGTAGTCTAAATGAAAGGTAGGTACCATTCCTTAACTAGGCCTTACCTACTGTTGATTTTCCTACAATTGTACTGACAATAACTAATTTTAGTTTGACATATGAATATATCAAAAGGAGTAATGAAAATTGAAATGACAAACATACCATAGATCGTTTGAGCTTAACTAGTTGTTTGCCTTTATCGATGAGACTTATAGGAATGAATGCACACAAAATGAACGCACGAGAGATATATAAAAACAATAACTAATCTAAAAATGCATAAGGTAAACTAAGCTAAGAGAGAGAAAATGTGAACAAATTAGTGAAATTTGAGTGAATCAGTGACAATCATTTGTGTGAGTAGTCATTGTGTAGATATAGCCAAGGAGATTGCAAAGATGGCCACCTCTTCTTCTACTACTGAGAATCAGGTATGCAAATAGTGAAAAACCTTTCTCTACACCCTAGCTTGAATTTTGTGAAGAATCTCTTGAAATTGTCTATTTTTGATGATTCCTTTTGTTGTATTATCTTTGTTTTGCTATTTAGAGTAGTTATGGTTTTTCGTTTGTTGAAATCGGCTGAGAAACAAAGTTTTTAGGAAATTTTTAGTTTAGGGGATAGCGACATAAGGTCACCCCTTTTTCTAGTTAGGTCACCCGAGGGAGATCTGGCTGAGCAACAAGGTCACCCAGTGGAGATCTGCATATGCAACAGGGTCACCCAGGGGAGATCCTGCTGAACATTTGGGTTACCTGGGGGAGATCCATTTTGATGAAAGGGGCAACCCTAACAGATTAATTATGACTAAAATTTGATGTTTTTTGACATCTAATTCACTCTATTTCTATCTAACTTGAACACTGTATTCATTTATTTATTGCAATTTTGATGGTTTATACATTTTTTTATAAGATTTTCTACAAGTTTTATAATTTTTAGGGGTATTTTGAGTTGACAAGATCTAATCTAAAGTTCTTTCTTGATTGGTAGGATATGAGGATCTATTGAAATGCCAACCATGAGTAGTTATGGCTTTCAAAGATGCATTCCACATTGACTCCTGATGAGCTTGTTGTCTTGAGGAGAGCAGGCTTGGCTAGGGTTTGCCACGTGTCGGTTGTACATCTTATGTCACGTACATTTGTTGTGACATTCTAATTTATTGGGGCGTAGACAAGAACACTTTTAGATTCCCTCAGGTTTCAGGAGAGTGGACCATCACTGTGTATGATGTGTATTGCATTCTAGGGGTTCTTGTGAGAGGACACCCGCTTGTTCTACCAACTAGCAAGTCCTTCGAGGACAAGACATCTTGGGTACATATTATGAGGGTGAGCTGCCCCAAGGATTAGACTAGAGTTCAGTTCACCTCAGTATCAATACTTGACATTCGTTGCTTGAGGAAGTTCCTTATTGGTTTGATTGCATCAAGGCTATCTGAAGACAAGGTTTTGACTCGCTTGAGATGGTGCTGGGCACCACCTATATAGGGCATCAAGCAAGGTAGAGTTTATGATTGGGGACTAGACATCTTGGCTATGGTTTATAGGGACTTCCATTGTATTGTACGATGTGGGGCTCTTGCTTTTAGCCACTCCTCTCTAATCAGGACTTGGATTTTTGAGCATATAAGGCCCTATTAGAAGGAGATTCCTCTTCATGACTGGTGATTATCGAGAGCTACTAGGTGGGCTCATGTGGGCCACTTTGATATATTTCTATGTGCTATGGCCACTTTTACAAATATAGATATGATTTTGGACCCCTACACAGTTATGGAGGGTGTATGGTCTCTTGATTGTTAGATCAAGGAGTATTCTCTTAGCATATCAGAGCTTTCAGATCATAATGGTCTAGTTGAGGCTCATCATGATGAGCGTGTTTTATAGCATTTTGATGAGGACTTTCTTGAGGATTTGAGCCCAATACCTACTTGGTACAGATCCATCTAGGAGATGGGTGAGATTGGGCAAAGGACCGTTGCTTGAACCCCTTTGACTCCTGGGATTTTGATTACTAGAGCTTCTAGGACCCCGAGAAGGGGACAGAGGGAAGGGAGAGGAGCTCCTTCCCGAGGACTCATTGTGGTGGATGATTGATTCTACTGATGAGGACTACGTTCTTGATGGGGATTACTTGTCTGATGAGGGACCATCAGGGGACGCATAGGAGACATATTCTGATGAGGATGATATACTTGAGGGTTCCTCCATAGTGCCAAGACCTCCTCACTCTAATGAGGTGATGCAACAATTTGATCCTACCTGGTAGCCTGGTGACCCACATGAATCTACTACTATTTTACTAATTTCTCATTGTCTTTTCTTTTCTTTCCTTTATGGTCAAGAATCATCACATCTTTTGTCTTTACTTTTCTTTGTAGGTAGTCTTGAGGAGTGGAGGGGTTTTGTTCACATGTTCAATGTTGGTTTGGCTTCCCCCTTCACTATGCTAACCCAAGAGATGCTTTTAGCTGATCCTGGTGTGCCCCCTACAGCTGGGCGACACACTGATGTCTTTGCTCCTACTTATCATGGGTGTCAAGAGAGTTCTACCTTGAAGGCCAAGAATCTCATCCGTAGGGGTGAGAATTAGGTTCTTTGTGAGATAGCTCACCTTGGGATTCAGCAACAAGAGCTTAGCAATGTGGGACCTTCACATTCTCACACTCATAGCAGGGCACCCCACTCACACAGGTCTCATGGAGAGACTAGTGGTACATAGAGACAGAGGAGCAGGAGTCCTAAGGGTTTCGTTGGAGGAAACCACCTTTGAGCTTATTTACTTTTTGACTTTTTGAAGTCGTGCCCCCTTGCATGGGGACACTTACATTCGTTCAAGAGCATTTTGTCCTAGCTCTTGTACTCTTATGAATGTAAAATTCTAATATATCAATGAAATTTTATCTTTTTATGGTTTTTTTCTATCGTATGAGTGCTCATCTCTTGTGCACCTTGGAAGTTTAGGAACTCTTTGATTATGTTCTGACCTTCAACTCTAAGAATGCAAGTATGATAATGATGCCATGCTTTTGTAACTTTTTTGGAATATATATGAAATGCAGGTTACGATATACAGATGCAAGAACACAAGTGATGCTGCAAAGAAACTTTTACTTCTATGGAATGTCATGAGTTATAACATTTACTTTATTGCTTTGGAACTCTTTTTCTGATTTTGGTATGAATGCATTGTAGAACAAACAATATGACTACTCTTTAGCATGATTTTAAATCCAAGGGATTGCAGGTCATTCTGGTATAAGAGACCTATTTGGTTCTGTAAAATAGGGATTTAGGGTCCTCAAGTGGGGAGTAGGAACTAAATGGAGTGCTTCTAAATTTGGGCTTTGCTAAAGGCTAAACACTGATCCTTATCTAGATAAGACAATCTAACAAGCTTTCAACTTAGACAAGTAACAAATTTTATCGATGTTCGCTAGACTTAAATCATAGATGGCAAACAAGATAGACTTAGGGTAAAGGACAAATGGGAAAGGACAAGGGTCCCTAGATAGAAAATGATCCTAAAGACTACTAGACTCTTGGCTTTGCTCAGCTAGTGCGTGTGTGCTTTGTACCATTCTCTTTTATTTTCTATGATAGATTGTCACGCTTGAGGCTTTGAGCTTAGACTGATCTCCACCCAAGAGTATGGACACTCAACAATCTTCTCTCCATTACTCTTTTTTTGTATCTCTTTTTTTTTTCTTTTTCTCTTTTTTTTTTGTATTTTCTAGAATGCCTCACTTGATTTTCTCATTTTTTTGAATTAAATTGACTTTTATGAAATGAATGCTTTTTGGAACTTTTGATATGCAATAATTTGATCTCTCAATTCTCACTTTTCTCAACACTCTTATTTTGATCACTCATTTTTTTGTACACTTGTATTTTAGATTGCTTCCTTTAGAGTTTTGATCCTCCCAATGTTTTTGGCCAGGAAAGATAAAGGGTTGAGCACCACCAAAAATTTTCATAGTCCAGTGAGGCTTCTCTTCTACTAGGGAAGAATTGGGAAGGTCTACTTGGAAGCTTCCTTTGAACACTGTAGGTTTGAATACTGACTTTGCTTAGACCTAACATCTTGGCTCATTAAGATTGGGATTAGTGTAAAGCTAAGAGTTAGGCTTTTGATTAGAATCAGAATGTAGGGGAAGAATGGTGATTGTGAAAATGGGGAATTTTAGGACCTAAAAGGATCACTTATACCTTAGCAACCTTAGACTCCTTACTAAAATGAAAATAATATAAGAGTGAGTCATTCGCTGTAATGCAAGATGAATAGAATGATACTGAAATGCAAGAAACAAACTCTTTTTGACATTTTTTATTTTTATAATTTTTTTGTATTTTTTATGTTTTATGCTTTTTATGATTTTTAGACATAATATTTCTTGAGGTGAAAGGCATTGATTGTTTCACCAAATTCCTCTCCCTCCATTGTGTACAAGAGATAGGCACCATTTCCAACATCTTCCTTAACCATATAAGGATCTTTCCAATCTTCTATGAATGTTCTCTTTCATCTTCTCTTTTTGCTTTTCGTGCTACCTCTTCTTAGGACAAGCTCTCCTATTTTGTAGGGTTTATCATTTGATTCTATCATTTCTAGCTTATTGCTTTCTTTTGGTAATGTGAGACAAAGTAACTCTCAGAAAGCTTGTTGATGGGAAGGGGTCAAATACAAGACTCTATCACATCTTAGCATGTCGAATTGCTCTTGCATGTAAATCTTTACATCTTGTCTATCTTGAATCTTTTGCAAAAATTGGAATAATTCAAAGGGATTTTGAGGCCCCCTTTACTCATTAGGAGAGACAAAGCTTATACTCATCCTCCTGTTAGGATCAGGTCTCAAATCCATAGAATATCCAATGTAGCTTCTTGGCAACTCAAAGATGATAGGATCATTAGTTTCGACTGATACTTGCATTTTCCATTCTTTGTCAAATTTTCCCTCACTTTCTTCAGCTTCGCCTAGGAGTCCCTCAACCATCTCAATTTGCACTAAGGGTGCTTCCCATTCACCAAGCTTATTTGACTGCACTAAGGCAGAAGCGGTGGGTTGTACTTGTGGCTAAGATACCATGAACATCCTTGGGAGAACTCCTATTATGTTGGTTAATTCAGTGTCAATAGAATTTACGTCTTCCATAGGTTTTAATGGTTTATATGACTCTTCTGTTGGTGTGAGGTTCATTCGACTCACTTTCTTCTAGTGTCTCAAGGACACGTGATTCACTCAAGGGTGATAGAGGAGTGTAACTCTTTGTCACATCTTCTTCAAGATCTGAGAAAGTGTGAGCATCTGCATACCTCAAATATAACATAGTTGTTTTAAGTACTGGTCCTTTAGTTCTATGAGGCTTCTCCCCTATACAAGGAAAGAGTTTGTAAGCTTGTTGTACATTGATCATGAGTACTTCTAGAGGGAATTGGAGAGGTCCATCCTTATCTATCTATTCCATGATTTTTACTATCTTTTCTTTGGAAATAACCTCTTTTTGCTTTGGTCGTGCCTCACATTCTAATGCCTTCATCTCTACATTATTTATAGTCTTTTCTAGGATTTTTGTCTCTTGATGCATATCGATTGTGGCGTAGGACTAGAAATAGAAAGCTTGTTTGTAGGAAGTTCATAATCTATGGGGATGCCTATCCTCTTGTTTGATGTGTTTAATTTTATCATGCTAAAAGCCTCTGGATCCCCTTTCACAACATACACCTTCCCAAGATGTAAGTTGGAATAATGTAGATGACACAACTTTCATTCTGTGTATCCAGGGCCTTCCATGAAGAAGATTGTATCCTGTGCCCTTATCTATAACATAAAATGTGATTGATACATTCTTTGGTCCTAGAGTTATAGGAAGCATGATCTTTCCTATTGTAGTAGCTTTTATATTATCGTACCCACTCAGTGTGTCTCTAGAAGCAATGATGTTGGTGTACCCATAACCCATTCTTTCAGAAGAGAGAATGAAAGTATGTTCATTACTTCTCCATCATCAATTAACATTCTATTGATGCAGGTGTCATAGATCGACACTTGCAAGTACATTGCAAGATCCCCTTTCTTGGTTAATTCTTCCTTGGAAGGCATTTTCTTTAGGTCAAAGAAGAAACCTGGGTCTTTGAGTTCTAAGTTTGGTGGGTTTATGTCAAAATCCACGTGGTTGATTTACTCACTAGGTGGAGGTGTAATTTGATTGAATAATTCAACCCTATTGCTTTCAATAGTGTTGAGCAATGCAAGGGGGAATTCCTTAGTAGGTCAATGAATGATATGTGTGCATAGGTTTTATTTAAATCTTTAATGAGTTCATAAGGTCCAATCAGTGTTTGTATTAGCTCCACCATCGAGATGGTGCCTTCATGTATTTCCTCTCATTCATTCTCAAGATCTCCTTCCTCTTCTTCATCATGTAGTATCTCAACCAACCCCAACACCCTAGCTTCTCTTTTATATCCTAACTATGGCAGGATATTGGTGTTGCTACCCTGAGCTATGTCGTTTTGATTTGTTGCTCATGTATCCTTATGTACAGGAAATGGGTCTTGATAGATTCTCATGTTAGCATTCTATGGAGCTATTGGGGCTTGGGTTTGTCTCATCCCCTTGTTATCTGGTGTGACCTCCTATGGATTCAAGAACATCTCTATGAACAACCATTATTTTTCTTCCGACAATCTTGCTATAAATCTATTGTACTCTCTACAGGATTCTGTGTTATGCTCCCTAGTTCTAAGAAAAGAAAAAAATTGATTGTACTCATAAGGGGGTCTTTCATATCTTCCATCATTACCATTTCCATTGTGATTCCAATTCTGATAGTTATCCCTTGGGTAATACGCATTGTTTCTTGGACAATCAATTACATTGAAATTGGGAGGGTAATAGTCTCTTCCATTATAATCACCCTCACTTTCCTAACTAGAGGTTGATCCGTCACCCCATTTGTTGTTGCATTTCTATTGTTTCTGAGAATCTTAATGATAAGGGGATTGTTCCCTATATCCTCTCTCATCAGTTTTCCATTTGACCTATAAATCCTTCTGCCACTATCAATGGCTGCTTGGTCGATCCTCAAAGAACTTTCCAAGGCCTCTTCGTAGGACTTGTAAGGCAACTTTTGAACATCTTATCTCATATCCTTGTTTAAGGTATGTAAGAAAAGGTCACATAACTCATGATGGTCCATGTTTGGAGCACTAGGTGATGAATAGAGAACTTGTCTCCATCAGGTAACAAAGTGGGCTACTGATTCATTCGGTTCTTGTTTCATGGTTAGGAACTCTCTGATCCCCATTTTTATGATTTTTTCATGTCAAAACCCATGACAAACTCTCAAATTAACTACCTAAATGAGTTTATTGAGGCATCTAATAGGTGATAGTACCAATCTAGAGCTATTCCTTCTAGGGTCTTTTGGAAGATCTTGATAACAACGCCATCCCAAGGGAGGATTTCTCTTGGGAGATCAGGTAATGGTTGAGGCAACTAAATGTTTCTTATGATTAAGTCAAGTGGTTCTTTCAAGTATTCCAAGTACATGCCTAGAAAGGCACTCTACAATTGAGGAGTTGATAGCATTAATCCCATAGGGGGGTTTCGGTAACCCATTGTCTGGTTTTCTTAGGTTCCTAGCATTGCTTGATTGTTTTGAACTAGAGTGTTCCCATTAGGGAATGTGTCGCTACTCACATTTCTTGAGTAGTAGTTGAGATAGGGGATTCTGAGATGTCCCCTGGTCCTATTCAATTCTGATATTATCATACGACTTCTGTCTTCTTTCTAGAGTAGGTTGTTCTGCTTCTAGTGTTCTAATTCTTTGCACTAGCATTGCAATTAGGTCTATAGGAGTGGGACCTCTAGGCACTTCCTCATTTCTAGGGTTTTCCCTTCGAGTGTTATCATGATTCTGTGCTTCTTCTTATGCAATATTTTCTCTTTTTCCTTCTTGTAGGGCAACTTTTAATGCTTCTTGGGCATATCTTGCCTCTTGTAAGTTTCTTTCCAACCTTCTTACTTCCTCATCAAGAGGAGCACTTGAGGTACTTGTGGATTGTTGATCCAAGTGGTGTATTTCCAATCTCAATTGTATTCGTTTAGCCTTGTGAGGTGTGTTTGGTATGGCAGGGCTGTGTACCCATGCAAGATTGTTAAAAGATAGAGAACCCCTGAGTTCTCTTTGGTCTTGCTCATAGTCAGAGTCTTTCTACTCATAGTAATTTGTGATTGGTGCATGTGGGTGAGGTGGCACATATCTATCAAAAGAGGGAGTTCCTAGTTCCCTAGAGGGAACAATCCCTAAGTTTAAGTATGCTTCCATCATATTCAGGGGTGCCATAGATACCACAGAATAAATGGAATGAGCGAAGGTGAAGGTGACAAAAGTGGAAGCGGTGAAGGTGGTTACGAAGAAGAAAGTGGTAATGTTTGGTGCTTGAATGGAATCTGAGTATTTGGAACGTACAAATCATAAACAAAAGTTTTTTCTCTTCACATCAAGTTCACCAAAATATGTACACTCAAAATCATGACTCGGTGGCCTCGAGGGTGGTTGAGTCAGCTTTGGCATGCACACAGACCCTCTCTCCTTGCCACAGGCTAAACCAGCACGTCACTCTCACTCTTGTGGAAGTAGCCAGTCAAGAGGAGGTGAGACATGGGGGTGGTTTGGCTCATTGGAGAGTTGGACTTCGTAGAGAGGGGTTAGCTAGTCATGGGACCTGTGTTGTACGTTTCTTTGAATGCGGTGTTCTATGACCATACTTATAAAGATAACTATATGAAATGAAGGGTCACTAGTCACCATTCTCCTATTGAGGTTTCTAATGTTCCAGCATTGTGTGGATTGACTGTTGTTCTTGTTGATGCTTTGTTCAAGTTGATGTTTTTGTTCAAACTAATGGATGAATGCTTGTTGTACTTGAAGTTCTCTGAGTCTTTCCTATTGTTGTTGAATGACTAGTTGGTTTTGTTGTTGTCTAGGGTGGATCTCCTCTATCTCATCGAGGATTGTCTTCACCCACTCACATCTACATCCAGGTCACATTCATGAGCCTAACCAAGAGAGAGATGGTTTAAGCCAACCTTTGACTTGACCTAGGGTTTCAACTTAGGGTTTGTGTGAGCTAAGGTTTGACACTGTTGACTTTGTTTGACCTTGTGATGAAACCAAGGGTTTTGACCAATGTTTAATTGAAGTTAAGCTTGTGTTGAGACCAAGGGTTTGCAAACCTTCTATGTTGCTACTGTTTTTGTTCTTTTTGGATTTTATATGCATGCAAGCCTATATGAATGCAAAACATCTTTTTGTACTTTTTTATGTTTTTGGAAATCAAACTGCTTTTTCTTAATCTAAGAATTAAAAAATGTAGGCAAGCTATAATGGAGTTATCTAATGCAATGTAATCAATGTTTTTGTTTGTTTTCTAAATAAGTAGATCAATCTAATCTAAGAAAGAAAATTTCTTTTAATCCGTGAACTTTGGAAAGGGAAACTAATTTAACAATGCAAATCTACTTAGCCTATCAAGGAAAAAGCAACATGTATTTACTTATCCCAAGAGAAAAGTTTTGATTATCTAATTGCTATGAAATGAGAAAAAGCAAGAAGGAACTTGGAGATGCATGAGCCTCCACTACCCTCATATATCCTTGTATTGGCAACTTCTAATCTTCTTGTAGCAACAGGGTGATCCTCTTAGTGACAACAAGAAAAGAGAAGCAAAAGAAGCTTTGAAAAGAGCTTAATGAGAGCTTGATGAGCACTGTGGCTTGTGACGTGAGTAGCATATGGAAGTGAAATGAGCTTGTATGAAAGCTAGATGAGACAACAAATAAAAGAAAAAGGCCCCTATGTCCTGTATGAGAAAAGAATGCTTGATTTGGAGAGAAATAACCTGTAAGAGTTGTGTGCACAAATGAAATTGCCTCCCTTTGTGCTTGAGGGAGGGGGTATTTATAGGTTACAAGAAGGGATGAGAGGTGAAGAAGAAGAAGAGTTAACTTAGAATACTCAAGAGTGATATGGGCTAAAATTGGAGTGATCTACCTAGTAAAAGCTTATCACTCAAGAAGAAGTGAAGAAAGAGGAGTGCATGGGAATGCATGCAAATGCATGGGTTGATAAGTAAAGATGAAAAGGAGATAAATATGCATGTGTGGGTGCATGAAATAGTTATCTCTATCTTTGACATGAAATTCTATGCAAACATGAAGAAAATAAGGTGAAAATGGAGCTATTTTGAGCTAGAAATTCAAGTGAACTTGCAGCTAGGAAACAGGGTCACCCATGGGTCACCCCTTTCACCAGTCAAGGTTGCTCGGGGTGATCCATGGGTGACCCTCAAAGGAGGGAACCTGGGTTAAAGTCCATGGTGGGAGATGGTAGAGGAGATGAAAAGGAGGGGATCTACCTCTAGAAACAAGTCAGTCATGTGTGAAAATCTAAATCTCCACTTACAAAAGTAGGATCTCCCAGGGGAGATCTCAAAATAATAGGGGGAGATTTGGATTGGTTGAGTGAAACTAAAAATTGAAAGTTGGAGATGGCTTAGGAGGACCTCTAGAAGGCCTCTAGTTGTGGGAATGGATGAAAAACACTGGGGAAAGGTGACAACTCACCTAAAAGATACATACAAGGCTTAAGGATAGGGTTTCAAGCACAAGAAACATAAATTGACAAGTGTCGAAAAAGTGTCAAAAAGCGTCGAAAGCGAAGAGAGAGAAAATGACAAAGGGGAAACAACACAAGGAAGAAGAAAAACACACATCATCAAGATAATTTCTACAAAGAGGATGTTAAATATCATTCTTACATGTATGTGACAAGGATTATGACTCATCATATGAGTCCTCGTGGAGGCTGTGCATGATTTTGGTGCTTACAGTTACAAGATAATGTCATCAAAAGGTATGATTTGATGAAAAGATATGAGAAAGATATTTGGGCTAAAGTGAAAATAGATATCAACAAGGAATTTAGATGACCATGTTCTAAATGAATTAACAAGTTTGAAACAAGGTATGGACAAATCTATTAAGTACTATGATCAAAGAATGTTGAACCTTGTACAAATATTGCAAAATCTAGTAGCAAAAGATTGAAAACTGTAGTACTGGGTAAATTGACTATGGAAAGTATTCATAATACATATTAAGTTTGTAAATAGTACCAGCTATAAAATTCTTAGTATCAAGAGACATAGCAACCAATGTTGGATTTTCCGTTCAGACCAAGTGTTAAAGCCCTTTTAGGCTCCATATGGAGTTACCAAAAACCTAGAGAATCATCTAGTATGGAAATTTATAATGTGTTATGATACATATAGTAGTGAATCATCTAGTATGGTAGTGGTACATCTAGTATGGATTTATAAAGTGTTATTTTACATATAGTTTGATTTCTATTGATGATATCACACCTCCCTCACATATGCATCATATTAGTAGTGGTTTGTTGTGCTGGGGGACGGGGTGCCAACTCGACTACCAACTATATATAGCTATAGCCTAAGCCTACTATCCCCCAGATATATAGGGATTGACCTATGGGGATGGACTCGAGGGTGCCTATATAGAGAGAGGGCCCCTATCTTGATGATATATATTTGACATGTCATGTTGATCCTATGTCCATAGATTCACGTGCTTTGAATGAATTACCTTTTTTAATACATGACGATGAGTATAATGATGATCATTTTTCTATATCTCATGTTAAACCTATGGACACTTATAATGTAGATATATATGCCTTACCTTTACCTACATGTGATTGTGATTCACCTCTATCCATGCCTAATGATATACTTGTTGAACTTAATTACCTATCTATGATGATTATCTTAATGATGAGTGTGATAGGTAAAAAATCAAGTTGATAGGATCAAACATAGAAATGAAAACCTAACCCTACCATCATCAAAGAATCTAATCCAAATGAAATCAAAAGCATGCAATTGAAGAACAATATCACCTAGATTGTATGATTCCTTGTTTATGATGTGGATTGCTTCTCAACAATGAACAATTATGAAGATAAAAGCTACCATGATGGATGGATGATAATGATAATATGCTAGATGGATGTTAAAATGCTCAATATGCTCAAGATGATAATGTAGATGCTATATGAAAATGCTGGATAGATGTAGTATAGAATGAGAGAGTGTTTATATAGAACTCAACCAAAATCAATCAACGGTGGAGATTTGGTGGCTATGTGAATGGTTAAGATTAAAGGATGATCATAGGTGAATGTGTAGATGACAAGTGGAAGGAAGATAAGGCTTATGTGTGATTGTGTACATAAAAAGTTCTACATGTCAAAAATATTAAATAAAAGATGTAGTACCACTTATCTTTTTAAATGAAAGAGGCACACATGTCGGCTCATTGAGATAAATGATGAGAAGAAATTAATTAAATAAATAAAATTTATTTAATTAATTAGAAAGTGGGTTTGTGAATGGAAATTTAATTAAATAAATAAGATTTATTTAATTAAAATAGATAGAAAGAAGATAATTAAATAATTAAATATTGTTTAGTTATAGATTAGAGGAAATAGCTAATGAGTTAATTAAATAAATATAAATTTATTTAATTAATAGAAGAAATAAGTGATAGGGACATTGCTCAAGTGTGTTAGACAAATGTAGATGGTAGCTAATGCAATATTTGAATGCTAATGATAATTAGGTCAATTTTGGGTGTCTACATTTTGCTTCTCTTTGATACAATGTTCATTAGAGCATTGTGTCAAAGAAGATACTATAATCGCTTGATAAACAAGACTATGCCCCAGTGTAATTGGTAGGTAATGCCCCCTCAAGAGGTAAGCTAGGCTAACCTGGAAGGGTTGGGTTGGCTCGCAATAAGATGAAAGGCTAGAAAACAAGGTTGACACAAAGAAAATGGGGGTTGGGTGGGATAAATGGGGATGGTATAGAAGAATTAGGGTTTGAGAAGGGGCTATAAGTAGGTCCCTCAAGGGTAAATAGGTTCATTTGTGTTTAGAAATCTAGACAGATCCAGAGCTCCTTAGAGGTGTTGTACAATGAGAGTTAGAGAGCTATCAGGATGGTGATTCCACACAGAGATCATCGTGCCGAGTGAGTGAGGACACATGGGTGACCAGAGGGAGAAGGCATACCAGTATGTATCAAAATTTTTACTAAAAGTGTTATTTAAATAGGCTATAAGAGTCATAAATTCACACACATCACTAGAAGCGACTAGGTTAGAGGCTAGGCAGTTCAGGTCGCTTGTGGGCTAAAAGCGATCGCTAAGGGTAGTTTAGGTCACATATGGGCACGACTTAGCTGCTTATGAAAAAAGTGAATCACTTGTGGTCAGCTAGAGGAAATAGATAGGCTAAATATATATATGGATAGGATAGCTTTCTTATCGATGAAAAGTGGACGCTTATATATATAGCTCGCTTTTGAGGAACAAGCAGATGCATATAGGAAGTAGGTCACTTATAGGGAGAGATAAAGTAGTAGCTGCTTTGGGGACAAATGGGGCCATGATGTACTTGGCTACATAGTTGACTCAGGCACAAGGTGAGTTGAGGAGAGCATAGGGTGAGGCTGAGTACTACAGGGGTTTGTACCATGGGGCAGTGCCGGGGGAGCAGAGACAACCGAGTTATAGGAGCAGGTCGGGGGCTTCAGCTTCTCGGAGGACAGATGGATCACGATCTATGGGTTTAGTTATGGGACCTCCTAGAGATGGTAGGCCAGGTGTAGGACCCAGTGGTGGATATGGAGAGGGGGCTGCTAGTAGTCATTAGGGCTACCTTGTTTTTGTTGTATATTATTGTATCATGATGAGGCCTATGGGCTGATTGTACATACATTCTTTGATGGCTCATGGATGGCCCATGTTGTATTTTGTAGACACTTGTATATTGACACATATGATATATATATATATATGTGTGTGTGTGTGTGATGGCTTTGGTTCTATGATGTTGGTGTAACGATTATGGATGCATTTGTATTATGATGTTATGCAGTTGTGTATTTTTTTGTTTATGCTTTATATGGATGCAAATGATATGAATGCTCACATGATAATAATGGAAATGCATTATGCTAATGGTAATGAAAATGCATATAATGGTAGTAATGAGGTTATAATAATGCAAATATATAAATGATAGCGATAATGATATGAGATGGACTTATGTATGCCTAACACACTTGTTTTGTAGGATAGAAGATAAGGCATGCGGAAAATGGAAAGGAGAGCGAAGGGAAGATGATTGATCTTGGTTGAGGACTATATAGGCTGATGATGGAATGGATAAATGATACAACTTTTTAAAAGTAATTTTTTAAAAAGTAAAGAAATGCAATCCTTATGTTTGATATAGCATATGGATGTTATGCACCAGGGTATAGAAGACCAAGGTGTCAAGGTATCCAATGCATAACTAGCATACTACAATCTTGTCTAAACGCATGAGGTCAAGATGTTGAGCCATCATACACAAGATACGAATAGCAGCTAGTCTTCTGAGATGGACTTTGATGCTAAAAGCAATGGTTTGAGCTTATCTCCACTACACATATTGACACCTTGCTGATTATATGTATGGAACTAGTCCTTAACATAGAATAGTCTCAATGCATAAGAGACTATTTAGCTTCTCAGATGCTAGAGATATTGATATGTAAGATGCTAATCCCAACACGTACAAGATACCAATACGGATAGGAAGAGAATAAGGTCATCCCTCAGACGCAGCATATGAAAGCAATATGACCATGCCCCCTTCCTTACTTCATCGCAATGTACCAAGATATGATAGATCAAGGTAGTCTTAATTAGGCTTAAGAAAGGGACAAAAGATAAAACAAAAGATACTGTCATCACGTTCTCTTGCCAAATTTAAGTGCTCTTAGATGGATTAAGTTGGCACCTTGTTGAGAGGAAAGCTGCATCCTGTTAAAGGCTAAAGATGTTGATAAAATGCTATAGCAAATGTTGGCTTAAGGCATGCAGACAAATAGCTTTTGGCTTATCCCTGATTTATTAAAGTGCTTGAGCTTTCACTGATGTGAATAGTCTGCTTCTTGCTTGAGCTAATCAAAGAGAAGAAGATGGAAGATGAAAGAAGATGAAGATGGGGTGGGTCATTTGTGTTTGTGTACTAGATACTTCCTTCATATTCCAGACTGCCTACATACCCTATATCCATGGGATCAAAGCACATTTACGATGATGAAGAGACATGATGAATATGTAGTTCTAGGTTTATTGATGATGTAAGTGATGAAAGATAAAAGAAAGTGAGATGAAAGATAAAAGGATGATTTAAAGAAAGATGAAAGATGGATGATGAAGAAGGGGGGGCTATCATCCTTGCCTGAATTAGAGTGCTTCTTTTGCATCTCAGATTGCCTACATACCCTGTATCCATGGGATCAAGGCTTTAACAATAGAGCTGCTGATGTAGGTCTTGCTTATTGATGTTGATGGTTGATGTCAAAAGATCAACTTTATTGCTTAGATTTTTTAAATGTTTTTATTTATTTTTTTGGATTTTGGAATGTGTTTGTTGTTTTGATGGTTGCTTTGCTTTGGTTTTGATTTTAGATGCTTGCTGTGTTTTAGCTAAGATGTTATGAGCTAGAGTTGTAGATGTTCACTTCCAAATAAGATTTTACCAAGTGCCCCCAGCATAGGGTGAAGGTTGCTAGGAAGATGCTGCAATGGATGTGGTCATACAGATAGTATGCTAAGATGTCAAATGATATCTTAACCCCAACAAAGTCCAAACTAAAAATGCTAGAATGGCAGAGGCAAGGATGGAAAGGCTTTTATTACGGATGGATAAGGGATAATGGTTTACAATGTATAGATAGGAAAGATAGTGGATTATGTGGGATAGATAATGGATAATGAATGTAATGGAAATCTATGATCAAACAAACTAAGCAGATGATGGGAGCTGGTCACTACACATAGCGCTTGTTTACCAGCTTTTCACCAGAGGATGAATTATTTATCTTGTACTATATTTTTGTTATCTAAAGTGCCACAAAGTGGTTTTCACTATTGGATGGATTTTTTTTATTTTTTTATTTTTTAAAAATGGGATAGCTGAGCTTCATGGATAGAACTTCTTGAGATGAATGTTGTTAACTGGTTCATCCAAGGGAATTCCTTCAAGTGTTGAGATAGTGTATGTACCTGATCCATAGACTGATGTGATGATAAAAGGACCAAGCCAATTAGGTTCAAAGTTGTCCTATTTCTCTTGATGTTGTTGATTCCTTTGATTTTATTTAAGGACAAGGTTGCCAACTTGAAATCTTCATTCTCTGATCTTCTTGTTGTAGCTGCGATGTAGGCAATTTTGATAGACTTGAAGATGGTTGAGTACTGTAAGATGCTATTCATCTAATAGCTCAAGATCATGGAGTCTAGATACTCGATATTCTTCATTTGAGATGGTATGCTATAGAGATACTCGCAGTGAGGGGATCTCAACCTCAATAGGAAAAATAGCTTCAATGCCATACACAAGAGCATAAGGTGTAGCACTAGTGGGAGTTTGGATACTTGTTCTATAAGCCCATAATGTAGGATTAAGTTGTAGGTGCCACTCATGACCAGCTTCATTGATTATCTTTTTAATGATCTTGATGATTGTTTTTTTAGAAGCCTCAGCTTGACCATTACTTTGAGGATAGTAAGGTGTAGAGAATCTATGTTGGATATGAATTTTGTTACAAAGATCTCTAACCTCTTGGTTCTTGAAAGGACAACCATTATCGGTGACAATGGCTTGATGAACTCCATATCAGCAAATGATATAGTGTAGGATGAACTTAGATATTTGCTTGCCAGTAATATAAGTCATTGGTATTGCTTCCACCCACTTTGTGAAATACTCAGTGGCGGTTATGATAAACTTATGACCATTTGACAAGGTAGGATGGATTTTACCTATGAGATCAAGTCCCCACTGCGAGAAGGGCCAAGGAGTAGTAATAGGCTAAAATTCATGTGTTGCTGCATGTATTAAATCTCCAGGTTTCTGACATTGTAGACATCTCTTTGCAAATTGCTATGCATCTTTCTCCATAGTTGGCCAATAGTATCTATCTCATAGAAGTTTCTTAACAAGACTAGGGCCAGTGAAATGCAATCTGCGGACACCTTCATGTACTTCACATAAGGCAACCTTTGCTTCCTTAGAACCAAGACATCTAAGAAGGATAACATCAAGACTCCGACGATATAGGCTGTCTCCTAAGATAGTGTAGTGAGAGGCTTGACGGATGAAGGTTTTCCATTGGGTGTTAGATAGTTGGAATGGAAAGGTTTGATTGTGAAGATACTCATATATGTCCTCATACCAAGGTGAATTGGGACCAACAATCTCACATATAAGCTCAGACTGCAGTACTTCAAATGCTAGGATCAGGAGCTATTCAACCAAAAACTCACACTTATGTGTATTGGACGACATATCTAGAAGAGATCCAATCATAGCCATGGCATCTATTGGTTTGTTTTGTATCCTTGGAATCTGTTCAAAGGTGATAGTGTCAAAATACTTCTTGAAATCATCAACCATTATCTTGTATGGAAGAAGCTTCTCATCTTTTGTTTGATCCTCATCTAAGACTTATCTAATAACTAATTAAGAATCACCAAAGACTTGTAGCTTTTTAATAGCCCAATGTACTGCCATGCATAATCCTGTGATTAAAGCGTCATATTCTGCTATGTTGTTAGTATGTGGAAATGCAATTCTATATGATTTTGAGATACAATCTCCTTAAGGGGTGACAAAAAATATCCCTGCTCCTGATCAATTTTGTGTGTAGGATCCATCAAAATATAGTTGCCACAATGTTGGTGAAGTTAGATTGAACAATTCTTCATCAGGGAACTCTGGATGTATTGGATGAATATCTGTGATAGGTGTTGAGGCTAACTAATCGGCAATAACTTGTCCTTTTATTACCTTGTGATCCACATATTGTATGTCAAATTCACTTAGGATCATAACCCAATTTTCTAATCTTCCCATAAGGATTGCTTTGGAGAGAAGATATTTGAGTGGATCAACGTTAGATATGAGCTTTGTTGTTTGGTTTAACATATAATGTCACAACTTTTGGGAAGCAAACACCAATGCTAGAAATGCTTTTTCCATAGATGAATAATTAAGTTCATATCCCACAAGAGTTCCGCTGATATAGTAAATGGCTTGCTCTTTTCTTGAATCATCATGTCGAGCTAGAAGGGCACCCAATGCTGCTACTATTGAAGATAAACATAGAGCAATAGTGGTCAGTCCAGTATAGGAGGTACTAACACAGGAGGTGTTGCTAGATATTCTTTTATTTTGTTGAAGTCTTATTGATGCAGAGGAAAAGTGAACAACTCAACTTCATATAGGCAAAGTTTATAAAAATGGGTTTCAATCCATTAGGATCTACAAACTTCACAAGAAATCTTTCCACAAAAAAAGTGACACCAACTGAGTTTCAACATTTCTAACTCAAACAAGGTCTCTAACCCAATAACTTCATTCTACACCTTCAAAGATAGTGACTTGTAGATTGACTGCATTCTGACAGCACCTAGACATGTTTGTTCCTTGTAGCCCTGCCACAGAAGACTATCAAGCATAACTTTTTCTGCAGGACCCTTCTCAAGACTGTGATGGGTGTTTTGAGTACCTATTAAGATGTTTTAAATCATATCAAGAAATCACTATAGGTTGCTTTGAAAAGGACTGTCCAAAAATGGACTGACAGTGTGCAAATTAGGCCTATTAGGCCTTGTCACCACAAGGGCTTATTGATTCTTCTATCTCCAAACCTTGACTCCAAAAACCAACACTTGGATCATGTGTGGTTATTTCCATTCATGTTTATTCCTTCATTATAAATATCATTGGAAAGGCCTCTTAACAAACCCTAGGTTCTAGGCTTCATTAACAAAACTCTGACAGTGACTATCCACAAACTGCCATGCACAGATCAGTGAATAAATGGATACAAAGACCTTAATTCACCAACCAATACTTAGAGAGGGCTCCAAATAAACAAGATACCCTTTAAAATCAATGTCACCAAATGAGAAAACCCCTTGCATTATCCAAAACACAAAATATCTACTGGGCACTGTCCCTAAACTCTGCTTTCTGGACTGTGCACAGAAATGCAGTCATAAAGCTTTGCTTTTCTACACCTTAGTCTTTACCATTTGATTGGTGGCCTTTGGAATATGAAATTACATTCCACAAGGAGTATCTATATGAGATATTGAGGGATGTAACCAAGTAAAGTGCAAGAAACACGAATTCTTAATGTCACTGTTTACCCTAACAGAGGGTTGTGACAGTTTTCACAAAAAATGCAATATCTTTCTCAAAACAAAACCAATCTGCATGAAATGAAATGTAAATGGAGGGTGATTGAACATATTATCACTTACAAGGCATCATTTCCTATCCATATAGGGCTGTACAACAACTGAGAGCAACAAATTTATGAAGAAAATATAGAAAAATAGTGCCTTTTGTCATTCCATTCTCAAATCTTCAATCACCCACGAATTCCTAAAGGTTACAAGGCCTTTTAAAGGCAATACATCAAGACCTTTTAGTTTCTAACTAACTTAGAATGAACCAAGAGCCAAATGACTCTTCATCTTCCCTCATTCTACATCTTTTTTCCAACTTTACATTGACAACCTTTACATGGTTTGCAATATTTTGCATATTTGAAACTCCTATTGACCTAAACACATAAAAATGACTTGATGGACCTTAATACAATATTGAATCATTTAAAATTGAATCAAACTCCAAAAATTAGTCTAGGAAAACATTAATTTGCCAAGATGCTCCTGCACCATACAACCAACCAACAAAATTTCCAAGTCCCTTGGAAATGTATCTGCAACAAAAGTCTTTTTTTGCATCTCCTCTGGGTTTATCTTCAATCTTCTCAACTTCAACCTTCACATCAATAGAAAGGTGACCAATCAACCAACAAATCTGAACTACCATTATCTTTAGAGCTTCTTCGGGCTCCTTCTACTCCCATCAGTGGAGTACTCTTCAGGCGGCAACCCCAAGTGCTTCTTCAGTCAGGTATCCATCTCTCTCACTGCTTCACAACAAACCAACTCACCAAACCATTCATCTCACCCAATAGCACATCCTGGTGATGCACCTACTACTCTCTCCTTAGTGGCCTCTTTGCACCCTTATCTAGCTTAATCTCCATTGGAGAATGGTCATGATAGACCTCATCTTGTCTTCCCACACACACAACCTCAGAAAAAATCCTTCTACAGCTAGATGGACCAAGCACCTGCAACCAAACAACTTAACAAACAAAATAATGGTCACCAACAAACTTTAACTCTTCATCTAAGAAATAACATCTCCTCCCAGAGATTTTTCTAGCTCTGATACCAATCTGATGCAGAGGAAAAGTGAACAACTCAACTTCATATAGGCAAAGTTTATAAAAATGGGTTTCAATCCATTAGGATCTACAAACTTCACAAGAAATCTTTCCACAAAAATAGTGACACCAACTAAGTTTCAACATTTCTAACTCAAACAAGGTCTCTGACCCAATAACTTCATTCTACACCTTCAAAGACAGTGACTTGTAGATTGACTGCATTCTGACAGCACCTAGACAGGTTTGTTCCTTGTAGCCCTGCCACAAAAGATTGTCAAGCATAACTTTTTCTGCAAGACCCTTCTCAAGACTATGATGGGTGTTTTGAGTACCCATTAAGGTGTTTTAAATCATACCAAGAAATCACTATAGGTTGCTTTGAAAAGGACTGTCCAAAAATGGACTGACAGCATGCAAATCAGGCCTATTAGGCCTTGTCACCACAAGGGCTTATTGATTCTTCTATCTCCAAACCTTGACTCCAAAAACCAACACTTGGATCATGTGTGGTTCATTCCATTCATGCTTATTCCTTCATTAGAAATCTCATTGGAAAGGCCTCTTAACAAACCCTAGGGTCCAGGCTTCTTAAACAAAACTCTGGCAGTGACTGTCCACAAAACTGTCATGCACAGATTAGTGAATAAATGGATACAAAGACCTTCTTAATTCACCAACCACTACTTAGAGAGGGATCCAAATAAAAAAGATAGCCTTTCAAATCAATGTCACCAAACAAGAATACCCCTTGCATTATCCAAAACACAAAATATCTATTGGGCACTGTCCCTAAACTCTGCTTTCTGGACTGTACACAGAAATGCAATCATAAAGCTTTGCTTTTCTACACCTTAGTGTTTACCATTTGATTGGTGGCCTTTGGAATATTAAATTACATGCCACAAGGAGTATCTACACGATATATTGAGGGATGTCACCAAGTAAAGTGCAAGAAACACAAATTCTTAATATCACTATTTACCCTAACAGAGGGTTTTGATAGTTTTCACAAAAAATGCAATATCTTTCTCAAAACAAAACCAATCTGCATGAAATGAAATGTAAATGGAGGGTGATTAAACATATTATCACTTACAAACAACTAGGCATCATTCCCTATCCATACAGGGCCGTACAACAACTAAGAATAGCAAATTTTTGAAGAAAATACAGAAAAATAGTGCCTTTTGTCATTCCATGCTCAAATATTCAATCACTCACGAATTCCTAAAGGTTACAAGGTCTTTTAAAGGCAATACATCAAGACCTTTCAGTTTCTAACTGACTTAAAATGAACCAAGAGCCAAATGACTCTTCACCTTCCCTCATTCTACATCTTTTTTCCAACTTTACATTGACAACCTTTACATGGTTTGCAATATTTTGCATATTTGAAACTCCTATTGACCTAAACACATAAAAATGACTTGATGAACCTCAATACAATATTGAATCATTTAAAATTGAATCAAACTCCAAAAATTAGTCTAGGAAAACATTAATTTTCCAAGGTGCTCCTGCACCACCTATTGACATTTTTCATCCCTCTTAAAAGGTTCACCCTTGCGAAGAAAATTTTGGAAAGGATGACACTTATCTGCCAGTTGTGAGATAAATCTGTGAATGGATTGTAATCTTTCTTGTAGGCTATAGAGCTTCTTGAGATTTATTGGCGGAGGCATTTCCATGATAGCTTTTACTTTGTCAGGGTCCATTTCTATTCCTCATCGAGACACAATGTATCCCAACAATTTTTCAGATGTTACGCCAAATACACATTTCTTCAGGTTTAGCCTAACTTGATATTTCTCTAGTTGATCAAAGATTTATGCTAGTACCTATAGATGTCCTTCTCTTGCCTTGGATTTCCCTAGACTATCATCAACATAGTCTTCCATGATAGTGTGAAAAAGGTCATGGAAAATAACTATCATGGATCGTTGATAAGTAGCTCCTGCGTTCTTAAGACTAAAAGGCATTACAACCTAGTAATATGTAGCTCATGGACAAATGAATGATGTCTTGTCTTGATCTTCCTCTACTATTCTGATTGGGTTATATCCTAAAAATATGTCCATCAAAGATAACATTTCATGTCCAACTGTGAAATCTACAATGTTGTCTATGCTTGGTAGTGGAAAGTCATCTTTAGGACATGCTTTATTAAGATATCTAAAATCTATGCAACAACAAACTCATCCATCATGTTTTGCTACAGGTACCAAATTTGAAACCCATTCTAGATAATCAATAGGCCTTATGAACTTTTCTTCTAATAGCTTCTATATTTCTGCCTTAACCAATAGAGCTACTTGCGGATGCATTTTGTGCAATTTTTGTTTGATAGGTTTTGCATTAGAAGTGTTGGTAGGTGGCGACTGATCAGGAAAGTACTGTACACTAGTTGACATAAAAAATCTTTTTTTTTGTGAACTACATAAGAAAACCCTATTTTTGTAGCTGACAAAAAGGCTTGATAAAAAGCGGCTAAGGGTTAGGGTTTTGATATATTGTATTGTAGCATTTGCAATGGTATTGAGTTGCAGGGATTGGTGGTTGTAATCGGTTTGATTTACTGGATAATAATATTGGACTCTCTATTTGGTGGATGTAGCCCGAGTTTGGGTGAACCACATTAAAACTTGTCTCTTGCTGTTATTAATTCTGTGCATTTCCATTTCTTTGTTTAATCTTTATTTGCATTTAATTGATATCTTCTGCCAGCTAACCCTAACAAGTGCTATCAGATCGGGTTGTGTTCGATTATCATATGCAAGAAGGTCTCACAGTTCAGTGGGAGCAATGGCAGATGAGGGGAAATTGAAGGTTGATAAATTCAATGGGTAGAACTATCAGTTATGGAAGATGCAGATGGAGGATTACCTTTATCAAAATGATTTATGGATGCCGTTGGAAGGAGTAGCCAAGAAACTAGCAACAATGTCTGATGAGGATTGGAATCTTCTTGACAAAAAGGCATTGGGAACCATTCGGTTGTGCCTGGCACCATCGATGGCATTCAATATAATGGACGTGAAGACAACAGATGGTCTGATGAAAGCTTTGGCTAAATTTTATGAAAAACCCTCAGCCTCAAATAAGGTATTTCTCATGAAGCGTTTGTTTAATTTGAAAATGGTTGAAGGTGGATCTGTGACAGGTCATTTAAATGAATTTAATATGATTGTCAGTCAATTGACTTCTTTAAATGTAAAATTTGATGAAGAAGTTAGAGCTCTCTTGATATTATGTTCATTGCCTGAAAGCTGGGATAGTTTGGTAATGGGAGTTAGTAACTCTGTTTCTGGTTCAAATACCCTAAAATTTGATGATGTTGTTGGTGTTATTCTGAGTGACGAAATTCATAAGAAAAGCTCAGGTGGATCCACATCAGGTAGTGTTTTGAATGCAGAGAGTAAGGACAGATCAAAGGAGAGAGGAAAAGGTTCTGGAGGTCATGGGAAGTCATGAGGAAAATCAAAGGACAAAAGATCCCAAACCAGAGGACAAAAGGATTGTTGGTACTGTGGGAAACCAAGTCATCTGAAGAAAGATTGTTGGTCTCAGAAAAATAAAGGTGACAAACAAGAAGGCAATAAGGAGGCAAATGTGGTAAGCAATAAATATGAAGATGATGCTTTGATTCTTTCCCTAGATAATGCTGATGATTCATGGGTTTTAGATTCAGGGGCCTCATTTCATGCTACACCCCATAGAAGTTATTTTCTTGATTATGTCCAAGGGGATTTTGGGCTAGTTTATTTAGGAGATAATGAAACCTGTCAGATTGTTGGAAAGGGAAGAATCAAGATTAAGTTGCAGAATGGGAATCATTGGCTACTACAAGAGGTAAGGCATGTTTCAAGGCTCAGTAGGAATTTAATTTCAGCAGGGTAGCTAACTGAACAAGGTTGCACTGTTACATTTACTGATAAAAATTGGGAGGTTTCAAAAGGTGCCTTAGTAGTAGCAAAAGGTGTGAAAGTAGGAACCTTATATCTTTGTACAGGTCATACTATTCCTTCTACTTTAGTTGTTACAGAGAAAAATCAAACAGGTTTAGGAACAATTGCTACAGGTTTGCAGGAAGAGACTAGAAAAGTTGTTGTAGGTTCTGAAACAACACTGTGGCATAACAGACTTGAGCATATGAGTGAAAAAGGTATGAAGGTACTTCATTCTAAGAAAGTTTTACCAGGTCTGAAATGTATTAATATGGATTTTTGTGAAAGTTGTGTGTGTGGAAAATAAAAGAGAGTCAATTTTCTCAAGGATGGGAAGCAAAAGAAAAATGAAAGGTTGGAGCTTGTGCATACCGATGTATGGGGACTGTCTCATGTATCTTCTCTTGGTGGCTCTCGATATTATGTTACATTCATAGATGATGCAACTAGGAAGGTATGGATTTATTTCCTTAGGCAGAAATCTGATGTATTTGAAACATTTAAGAAATGGAGAAGCTTGGTTGAGAATGAGATGGGTAAAAGATTAAAATGTTTCAGATCTGATAATGGCGGTGAGTATTGTAGCAAATAATTTGAAGATTATTGTTCCTTTAATGGAATTCGTAGGCAAAAAATGGTTCCAGGGACTCCACAGGAAAATGGAGTGGCTGAACGCATGAATAGGACAATAATGGAGCATGCAAGGACCATGAGATTGCATGCTGGGCTCCCTTTAAACATGTGGGTAGATGCTGTCAACACTGCTATATATTTAATTAATAGAGGTCCTTCAGTTCCTTTGGGCTGTGGTATTCCAGAGGAAGCATGGATAGGTAAGAAGGTGAGTTATTATTTTCTCAAAACCTTCGGATGTGAAGCATTTGCACATGTAAATTCTGAAAATAGAACCAAGCTGGATGTAAAATCAAAAAGGTGTACTTTTGTTGGATATGGCATTGATGAATTTAGTTATAGGCTTTGGGATTTTGAAAATCAGAAAATTGTGAGAAGCAGGGATGTTATATTCAATGAGAAGGTGTTGTACAAAGATCAGTTACAACAGCATGAGAAGAAAGAAAAAGATTATGTGGTACTGGATGATACTCCAAATAGTGATGTTCTAGTGGTTCCTCATCCTCCACAACAACAACCAGAAATACCACAAACTCCAGTGAATGTTAGACAGTCAACAAGGCTAAGTAGACCTCCTGAAAGGTTTTCTCCCTCTTTGTATTCTATTTTGTTAATAGATGCTGGTGAACCAGAGGGGTATAATGAAACTATGCAGGTGGATACACAGGTTCAGTGGGAGCTTGCTATGAAAGAAGAAATGGACTCCTTGCTAAGAAATTAGACTTGGGAATTATGTAAGTTACCTGCAGGTAAAAAGACTTTACCAAACAAATGGGTTTACTGGCTGAAAGAGGAAGATGGAGGTAAGAAAAGATTTAAGGCCAGGTTAGTTGTAAAAGGATTTGCATAGAAAAAGGGCATTGATTTTGATGAGATATTTTCTCTGGTTGTCAAGATGACTTCTATTCGTACTATTTTAAGTATTGTGGCTGCTGAAGATTTGCATTTGGAACAGTTAGATGTAAAAACTACCTTTCTCCATGGTGATTTAGAGGAGGAGATATATATGGAACAGCCCCAAGGATTTGAGGTCAAAGGTAAGGAGAAACAAGTGTGCAGATTGAAGAAGAGTTTGTATGGCCTGAAACAAGCATCTCGGTAATGGTATTTGAAATTTGATAGTTTTATGGCTGAGCAAGGCTACAATAGGTGTAATTCTGACCATTGTGTTTATTTTAAGAGGTTGGATAATGACAGCTACATTATTTTATGTTTATATGTTGATGACATGCTTGTAGTTGGGTCTAACATGGATCACATAAGAGAGTTAAAACAACAGTTAGCACAATCATTTGATATGAAGGATTTGGGGGCAGCAAAACAAATCCTTGGTATGAAAATTTGTAGAGACAGGATGAACAAAAAATTGACTCTATCTCAGGCTACTTATGTTGAAAAGGTGTTGCAGAGATTCCACATGGAGAATGCAAAAGCTGTCAGCACACCTTTACCTAGTCATTTGAAATTGACTAAGGAGATGTGTCCTAAGACACAAGAGGAGGAAGAAAAAATGTCCAAGATACCATATGCTTTAGCTATAGAAAGTTTAATGTATGCTATGGTATGCATGAGACTGTATATTGCCCATGCTATAGGAGTCGTTAGCAGGTATATGAGTCATCCTGGATTAGAGCATTGGAATGTGGTAAAATGGATTCTCAGATATTTGAGAGGTACATCCAATAAACACTTATGTTTTGGGGGCTCTAATATTGATTTAGCATGTTATTTAGACTCAGATTTGGCAAGGGATATTGATACCAGGCAGAGTACTACAGGTTATGTCTTTACTATAGGTGGAATAGCAGTGAGTTGGATTTCCAGGTTGCAAAAGGTGGTTGCTTTATCCATTACAGAGGCAGAATATGTAGCTGCAACAGAGGCAAGCAAGGAGATGATATGGCTGCAATCTTTCATGAAAGAATTGAGCAAACAACAGGTTAACAATTATTTGTTTACGGATAGCCAGAGTGCCATACATCTTGCAAAGAATTATGCCTTGCATTCAAAGACCAAACACATATAGTTGAGGTATCACTTCATTCGGTCGGTGTTGGTTAATGGATAGTTAAGGCTGGAAAAAAAACATATAGATGAAAATCCAGTGGATATGTTTACAAAGATAGTGACAAGGGAGAAGCTGAGCTCCTCTTCATCTTTGATTGGTCTTCTAGACTGAAAACCATAAAAACCAAACAATAGAGTCCAAGGTACTTATTTCTAGTGGGAGCTGCATGCGCAGCAGTGTCGTCCAGGATCAGTCTCCAAGTGGGAGATTGTTTGGTGTGGAGCTTGATCAGTCTCCAAGTGGGAGATTGTTGGTAGTTGGCAACTAATCAGGAAAGTACTGTACACTAGCCATGTATCCTCGACATAAAAAATCTTATTTTTTGTGACCGACATAAGAAAACCCTATTTTTGTAACCGACTAAAAGGCTTGATAAAAAGTGACTAAGGGTTAGGGTTTTGATATATTGTATTGTAGCATTTGCAATGGTATTGAGTTGCAGGGATTGCTGGTTGTAATCAGTTTGATTTACTGGATAATAATATTGGACTCTCTATTTGGTGGATGTAGCCTGACTTTGGGTGAACCACATTAAAACTTGTCTCTCGTTGTTATTAATTCTGTGTATTTCCATTTCTCTGTTTAATCTTTATTTGCATTTAATTGATATCTTCTACCAGCTAACCCTAACAAGAAGATACTGCTAAATGATGCACCACAAGTGATGGATCTAAACCTGACATGTCAACATAAGTCCATGCAAAATTGATAACTCTTTTTATGAAAAATGTTGTGAAATCTCTTCTTTCTTGCTTTGATAGTGATGCTACTAAATATGTGATCTTTGGATTCTGTTCTATGCCCAAGTTCATGTCTTGTGATTTTTCAACTAGCACTATTGATTTTTCATGATACTTAGTGGTGACAGGAAGATCAAATCCCCCATCCTTGGGCACATCAGGTAGGTTTTCACCCTTGGATACGTCCTTTATTTTTACTTTTTCATGGTCAAGAGGCACCTTTCCATTTTCACCTAGTGACCTATCTTTTTTTATTCTATTTATTTCACTTTTGCGATTGAAGGATTTGATACTTTCACCAAAATATGCTAGTTTAGGGAGATCCATCATGAAACCTTCTTTATGATCACCCAATGGAATGCCTTGTCATAATACCATGAATTCAACAATAGATTCATCATTTTTAAATGTATCCAATATAGGTGCCCCTTGTTGGTCCCAATCAACGAGGTCAGGATATATGAGTGAAAGGGTAACAAACGAATGGTTATGGCTAGATGAGGTTGTGGAAATCATGAAGATAGAGGTTTCTTGAAATAGGTCGGTAATATGAAGGGAAGAGTCATCGATGATATCTGAACTAGAAGTCTCTCTTATCGAGGAAGGTCCAGCGTCCATATCAGAAATACACTTAATGTCTTTAGAAAGTAGTACCTTCGACTGATAGCCAAGGCTTTTCTTATTAAACTTCTTAGACAAAACAATGGGTTCAATATGTCCTTGTTCCTGTGATCCCAATCTGCCATGTCCTTTGTAGCCCATGTTCTTAATGATGCGGAACCCATTGTTATATCTCTCCACTTCAAGTTGGACTTGGTTGTTCTCATCATAGAATATCCAAGAATTAATGTCATCAATGTCTTCATCATCAAGGAATCTATCTTTAATGAATACTGTAGGGGGAGCTTTTATAATGGCTATAGATGAAGATGCTTTGGATGTAGAAGGTTTACCATGAGATTTGGGAGACAAGGGAAGAGTTCCCACACAACAAGATTCTTGCAATGTGTACTCACCTAGATGATGTTCGGTGTACTTGATACAAGGATTGGAAGTGGATGTGCTAGATGATGGCTTGAGTAGGGTGGATGGATTGACATAAGATGAAGATGGATATGCTTCAATGTTGATAGGAATGCAGTTAGGGCTTTGATATTTAGCTTGAAAAGCATGGCAAAACTTAAATGGATTAGGATCAGCATGGATAGTAATTTCGACACTGTTATGTGGAAATTTAAGACATTGATGGTATGTAGAAGGAACTGCTTTGAGGGCATGGATCCATGGATGACCAAGGATGATGTTATAAGGAAGCTCAATATCAAGGACTTGACAATGGGTGTCAGTAGTGACTGGCCCAACTTCAATAGGCAAGTGAATAATCCCTTCAGTATCTCCCTCAGCATCATCATATGCTTTGATAGTAATGACCTTGGAAGTGTCAACATCTTTCTCAGAATATCCCAATTGTTTTATTAGTTTTAAAGAACATATATTAAGACCAGCTCCACCATCCACGAAGATTCATTTGATACATCATTGGTTGACAAACACTTCTATGTGGAGGGCTTCGTTATGTGATGGGTTGATAGTTGGTCGAAGATCTTTGTCAGAGAAAGTTAGGTAGCAGGGGGCTGTAATGCTAGCTACCATAGATTGGAATTGTGTAGTATCAATATTATTAGGCAATGAGGATTCTTGCAATGCTTTCTCAAGGATAGACTTGTGAGTAGGTGATATGCGAAGCAACTCAAGCATAGAGATATGTGCAGGTGTTTTGCCAAGGTGATAAAGGATGTTATAGCTAGAGGACAGACGAGGAGGATTGACAGGTGCCCCTTGAATGGTAACACGGCCTCTTCTAGTAGTTACAATGCAATTAGGTGCTTTGTCTTGGATAGTAATGGTCGAAATGCAGGCTTGGTCAATGCGGCCAATCATGGATGACTCATAATTGTATTGAATGGCATTCCTAGTATGAGGATTACTTGGTTTGTCACAAGATGGAAGTTGATTCTTGAAAGCATCTAGATCATAATTCGATGTCGGTTGTTGTGTAGGTTGTGATGTTGAAGGTGTGATGTTAATTAAACCTTGATTGATGCAATCTTGAATAACATGCTTTAAGTGCATACAACCATTTGTTTTGTGTCCCTTGACTCTATGGTAATTGTAATACTCATTCTCTTTGTACCAAGGATCTTTGATGAGCAGTTCACCATTGGGTGGTGCATACGGTAACATGACATTTCCCGCTTGGAGAAGCTTTCGAAAGACAACCTCCATAGGTTCTGCTAATGGTGTGAATTGTCATCGAGGATTTGAAGTTTTTCATTGTCAGGTTCGTTGAAAAGGTTGAGTTGTTGTAGAGGTGACTTGAATGTTAATAGGAGCTTTCATTGTTTGTATGTTCTTTACATCTACAACACCATCGCTAACAACATTCTTGTTCTTGTTCCAAAAGTGAGATTTATCATTGGAGTTTTGAGGAATGTCTTTGTTATCTCAAAAAATCTTGATAGTTCCTGTAACAATTAAAGCATGTTCAATGATGGTTCCTTTGGAAACAAGTTCATCAAAGGTACTAGCACTTTGCAATTGTAGTTGAAATGAAAGATTGGGATGAAGATTTTGGACAAAGCTATCAAGCTGTTATTTCTTAGGCATTTCCCATGATAGTTTGCTAGTCATATTATGCCATCATTGAGTAAATGAAGAAAAAGATTCACCATTATGTTGTTTATTATTGACAAGGTCATTCATGTTCACTTCGTGTTCAATGTTAAATGCAAAGTGTGATTGAAATTTATTTGCTAGCTCCACAAAAGACTTAATGCCCGGAGGTAAATGAGAGAACCATTCAAGAGCTTGTCCTACTAAGCTTTAGGGAAATAGTCTCAAAAGATATGTATCATCTTGAGCCACATTGAGACATGCAACAAAGAATGCTCTAAGATGGTCTTCCGGGTTTCCTTTTCCTTTGTACTTGTCAAATTGTGGAATTTTGAAGTGTGGTGGAAAGGGTGTCATATAAAGTGACTTGTCAAATAGATAAGCACATATGTATTCTAAGGAAAATGTCTTCTTTCTTTGTCCTACCACTTTGTTAATCATTTGTTGAACATCTACTAGAGAAAGGTGTTGTTGCAAAGGGGGTTGTTGGTTCGGAGGTGAAGTGTAATATGCTGTATATTGTGGTTAATGTTGCGGGATATATGAAGCCATGACCATTTGTTGAGGTTACATACTCACAGTATATGTCAAAGGATTAGTATGTGACACATATGTGTTTAAGGATTGCTATCTGTTAGACACAAGTGGTGGTTGGGTATATTGCGATGAATTACCACCAAGGGTTTGCATCACATGGGAAGTAGAAGATGGATTGAGGTTGGTCAAAGGTTGTGAGTTCAAAGTTGGATTTGTAATATGGTAAGTGATGGAAGGATTGGTAGATGCAGAAGAAGGATGGACATGTGGGTTTGTGTTTTGGACAACATGAGGATTGGTATATGTCATATGTTGGGTGATAATGGGTAATCCTTGAGTAGTATAAGATGGATTGATGGTTTGTGAAGGATTGTAAGAGGATGGTTGAAGTGATGTAAGTTGATCAATATAAGAGACCGCGACACTAGGATTAGCTTGTGAAACAATAGGCGGGTCAGTCATGTCAATGAGACTAACATTGGGGTTGTATGGTGTGTTGGATAGATCTGCAAAAATTGTGGAGACAATATTAGCAGTGATAGGAATATAGGATATGGTTTCCACATGTGATGCATTGGGAGTGGCAGATTGCAGTGGTTGTGAATGTTGGATAGTTTGTGTTGTTTGGATAGCTTGGGAAACTTGCAGAGTATGGGATAAGGGGATAGTTTGTGACGTTTGAGGAGTTTGCACTTGGGCAACATGGATAGCTTGTGTGACTTGAGATCGAGATATGGTCACGATAGGAGAAGGTGTATGCTATGGAACATAGAAAGATGGAATGTTTAGATTTTGCAAAAATAAAGGAAGGACATTAGTTGGAGTTATCAAAGGTTCTAAAGTGTACTCTAAGTGTGGTGGGTCGAATGAGGTAACAATAGGCAATGAAAGAGATGGGTTGGAAGTTGGATTTTGTAGTATGGACATGGTATGAGAAGCTGTGGCTATAGTAGATGGTCCCTTTGCAACAATAGTTGGAGTGCTTGGATCGTGTTCTCAAATAGCAGATATGTCAAAGTCTTTTGGTACTTTGGCTCCCATACGTGCTAATTGCAAGAAGTAGCGATTAGGATTAGATAAAACGAGCCTGTCAATTTGATCCCATATATGTGTGTCTCTAAATTCTGATAAGTCCTCTTGGGATTTCTCTTCATAAGTCTCTGAAAATGTTTGAGGTTGCACTTGTTGTGAGGATGAATCTCCAACGGTGTATCCATCAGGCACAAACATGTGAGGAGGCATGCCGATTATGAATTGAGTTGCATCTCTAAGGGGCGTTGATCGTGATTGTTGCATCTTGGATTCTATCTCAGCTCACAGTTTTGCTTCCATTTCAGCTCTATATTGGCTTCTAGTTTGAGGTATGATGGTTGACATTGAAAGTTGGACTTTATCTTGCAAGGTTTGAGACCCAAAAGGTGATTGTTTGCCGATTGTTTGGTGTTGGTTTGGTTTGCTAGTTTTCTATTTGCTTTGTTGTTGTTGTTGGGTTGCTTGGTTGTTGTTGTTTGACTTCCCTAGAGGATAGCTCACACACTCAAAGGGAAAAGTTGGTTGATGTTGTTTGTTGATATTACTAAGGCTAAAGCCAAAGGATGATGTTTTGCTGGTGTTGGGTTGATTGTTTGATGTTTAGTTTGTTGGTTTGGGGTCTCAAGAAGATGGAAAGTCCACAAAGTCCAATTGTTTGTTATGCTCAAGATAGAAGACAAAGTTCAGGTGTCTACAAATGATCAGAGGTAAGTCTGGAAGCTAGTGCTAAAGCTAAGCAATCTAGAAATGTAGCTGATTTGGCTGAGTTTATATAGATTGCTGATGTTTAGCTAGAGGTGAGAGATAATAGCTCAAGTGAGACTCAAATAGGGCCAAAAATGACTAACAATAGCTTAAAAGTGACCTGGTTGTGTTTTAGGTGACAGTCTATAGTATTAACCAGAGGTGAACCAGTTTACTAGAAGCAATTAGTTTTAGTGCAAAAGTGATTTGCTGCTAGTTAAAAGTGACTCAGTTTAGACCAAAGGTGAGCATCTATTGTTCAAAGGTGAATTAGTTTAAGCAAAAGGTGACTAATTGTTGTTTAAAGGTAATTCGGCTGTCTATATGTAGGCAGTTAAAGTTTAAAAGTGGTTTGTGTCTGTCAGGGAATATGTTTGAATTGTGTTTTTGACAAGAAAATAGTGATTTTAGTCACTCACACTCACAACAATCACAAACTTGTACAACCTAGGCTAGGAAAGGACTGTATTTGTTGAGTCCCCTAGCCATGCCTATTCAAAGCAAATAGCTTCACGATCTTGGTAGCACTGGCTCCTCTCCATGGCACTCACTTCTCATGCATACCAAGATTTGGGTTTCCCAAGGCTTGTCCCACCAAACATTAGGATTGTCCCTACTATCTCTACTAGGAACCACATGAATCAGGGCGGATTCAAAGGTCCCACATTTTGCATCAACAAATAGAGGGTTTTTGGCTACTACAAAAGATTGCTAGTAAAGGCATCCCTTCGGGTGGCTATACGTGCGGCAACACAACTCTCCATTATGGAGTCTCCTAGCCTTCAAGGGTTATGCCTTGGAGGGTTTTGGGGGAGGTTGGCTATTGGTATAACACAACAACACCTATTATTTGTGACTTTTGACACAAACACTTTTCTTATATAGTGGTTCGAAAGGACTTAGCTTTAGCCCGTTACCGCTTGGGTCATACCCCTTCTCACACCGGGAAGGCAAGCCCTCTAAAGATAATAACAAGTTCTAATGCACCCAAAATCTATTTGATAGGTAAGGGGAGAGGATACTTTTTCTATTAAATTTGGGTTACAAACATGCACATTCAAGCAATCAAGAAAGATAAAGCAAGCATGGAGAAAATAATGATTCTTTTTAAGCACCAAGCCCAAATGTTCCTAAATTAGTGATGAATCACAAGTCTTGGACTGATCGGAGCTGCAACAGATATGTTAGTAGTTTGATAACCTCCTTTTCTTGGATAATCAATAAGATGTTACACAAATACCCAATTAGTAGCCAAGAAAATTGAACTGCAAATGATAAAAACTGAAAGCGACACAATTACCAGAGGTAATCAACTGTTGATCAGAAGTGATCTGTATTCTACCACAAGCGAAATATTACTGATCAGAGCCAATGTGGAAAGACCCAGATGTGAAATGCTGAGGCTCAAAAATGACATGAAAAATTAAGAGGTGATTGATTGTAGGTCATAACGGACTCAGATCTGTGAAAAATAAGATATAAATAGAGAAACCCTAGTTTTGAAGAAGGTGATCTAGATAGCTAAAAGTGATCATTGTTAGGTTAAAAGTGATGCAAATAAAAACATAAGTGACCATTGTTAGCTTGAAAGCAATACAAAAAAGATAATAAGTGACTACTGTTCACTCAGAAGCGATCCTAGAAATGCTAAAAATGACATGTTTCAACTAAAAAGTGATGCGTATAATTGCGCAGCAGCTGGTTTTCGCTCAGAAGTGGCTGGAACTTGCCGTAAATGCTCAAAAAATTTGATCTTCACAAAAACAACTTCAAACAACAAAGTTAATCAAGGACGTGGGTCCCACCGGGCGTGCCAAAATGTGATAGGTAAAAATCAGGTTGATAAGATCAAGCATAGCAATGAAAACCTAACCCTACCATCATCAAAGAATCTAATCCAAATAAAATCCAAAGCATGCAATTCAAGAACAATATCACCTAGATTGTATGATTCCTTGTTTATGATGTGGATTACTTCTCAACAATGAACAATTATGAAGATAAAAGCTGCCATGATGGATGGATGCTAAAATACTCAATATGCTCAAGATGATAATATAGATGCTATATAAAAATGCTGGATAGATGTAATATGGAATGAGAGGGTGTTTATATAGAACTCAACCAAAATCAATCAACGGTGGAGATTTGGTGGCTATGTGAATGGCTAAGATTAAAGGATGATCATAAGTGAATGTTTAGATGACAAGTGGAAGGAAGATAAGGCTTATGTGTGACCATGTACATAAAAAAGTACTACATGTGAAAGATATTAAATAAAAGATGGAGTACCACTTATCTTTTTAAATGAAAGAGGCACACATGTCAGCTTATTGAGATAAATGATGAGAAGAAATTAATTAATTAAATAAAATTTATTTAATTAATTAGAAAGTGGGTTTGTGAATGGAATTTTAATTAAATAAATAAGATTTATTTAATTAAAATAGATAGAAAGAAGATAATTAAATAATTAAAGATTGTTTAATTATAGATTAGAGGAAATAGCTAATGAAATAATTAAATAAATATAAATTTATTTAATTAATAGAAGAAATAAGTGATAGGGACATTGCTTAAGTGTGTTAGACAAATGTATATGGTAACTAATGTAATATTTGTATGCTAATGATAATTAGGTCAATTTTGGGTGTCTACAATGATATTTATGATGATTGTACTTCATCTCTCACTAGTGATAGGCCTATACATGATACACCTTGTTCAACTTCACATGAGGTCATTACCTCCTATGTAATTCACGATGATCCATATTCTCTATCTTGTGGCTTATGGTCTTTTGATAATATGTTTAGTGATGAGCATAGTGATATTTCTTTATCTTCTTATGATGAGGTTAATGACGTCCTCTTTGTTACATGATTATGTCATTTATGATGAAAATTCTCTTAATACACATATGCTAGAGTCATTTAGAGGTAATGAAGATGTAAAGATACATGCTAGATAATTGATATCTTCAAATTATTCTTCTATATATGATGACTATATTTTTATACAAACATTTAGTGATACATTAACTAAGTAATGATTTAATTCATGTCACATCCTTTCATGAATTGTCATGTTCTTTCATAGATGACTTTACTATTGGCCCTAGATAATATTTTTCTCATGGTTTTATTTCTTCTCCTTCTAGTGGCCCATTTGTAGTAGATCCCATTAACTTTCTATGCATCAGTATGATATACCAAATTAGTAGAGACCCTCATTTGGATCCATTCATACTTTCACATGTCATATCTTTAAGTACTTATGGAGTACCTCCTCCTATATCCCATCTTGCACATGATATAGACATACTTAAGAATGAATAACAACATGAGTATCTTTTATAATTTTTACTTGGTATATGTGAGGATAAGGTGGCATTAGTTGATAATATATCTTTGACACCCTCCACCATTGTTACATATGACACGAGGCATACACATGTGAGTTTGAGACATGTTGAGAATGATATTTCACCTTATTTTAACTACCTCATTACTAGGATTGGCAATCTATAATGATATGTTGATACTCATGCACAAAGTGTTCAACCAAAAAATGACACTACTAAAATATTTCATAATCCTTTGGCATTTGACATTTTGACTTATCCTTTAACAAATAGATTTGTGGAGTTATTCAGAGTTGATTATCTATCGACAACTCTATTGTTCCATGGAACAATCACTTGTTTCTTGTAGGGAAACTATTCCTCCTCTTTACCTAATGTTGGTTGTGTCACCAAAAATCTATAAGCACAAAATATGTCATTATTCCCTTCAATCTACATCTTCTTATTATGGCCATTTTTTGTTACAAGTTCTTGCCTTCCTACCCTTACTATTCCATCCTTTGATGGGTCTATGTCCATTGTGTGTTGGCTACAACCTCATAGATTTTCTATTTTATTGGTTCATACATCTTTTATCCACCTATTTCCCATGATAGTCTTTTATCCTTTCAAGTGTCATCATAGACTATGTCAATATCCTCTAATCTAGAATTTCAAGTCCATCTACACCTTGGTGAAATTCATCTTCTTTCCTATACTTGGCCTCTTCCAACTAAGTAACTCTACTAGTCTCACATACCCATACCAAGTATCATGATGCATTCCTTAATATGTATATTGTACATGATATTCTATATGATCCCTATAAAAATTTCATAGGTTACACTAGTGCCTTTGCCACTTGAAATCTCTATTGTGCCATCAACACCCTTGGCAATGTCCCCAATAAGTCTTTTAGTTTTTTCCACCACCTTTCAACCACACATAAGTCCTTCAGTTTTGTTAACATAGGAAAAACATAATTGATATCCATTTTATAGAATAGATATCCGTTACCTAGATATCTGTTGCCCAAATAATTGGGCTTTAGGTAATGGATATCCATTATGTACAAGCCAAAAAGAAAGCAAAAAAATATTGTTGGGCCCAAAAACCATGCCCATAGACCCTCTGCTGTCAAGAAACTCATGATCTCTGCCTGTTATAGTCAAAAAACACTTTTATACATTTTTGGACAAAAAAATTGCTTGTTTCAATCATTAGGGTGATATTTTTGTTCCCTTAATGGGGAGTAACAATTGTCGTAAAGCAAAAGGGAGGAAATATACATTGGAGGAAATTGAAGAAATTAGGGAAAAGGATAGAGCAAGGAAGAGGATTGGAAGACCGGGTTTGGTGGATGCTCATCAAGGTGACGCTTCTTTACCATCTAATGACATGCAAATTGAAGGTGTTAATGTTGAATATAATTAAATGTTGGATAAGAATGAAATCAGCCATGATATTGCAAATGAAAATGTTATGAAACACCTATTGATAAGAGCAATATCATGGACAAAGAAGAAGAAAAACATTTTCTTGAAGATTGTGGATATGAACCTCATGATGTTGAATTTGCACTCCATAATCCATTTGTTGATAAAATTGATGAGGTTGATAGCATGGATGAAATAATGAAAATCAATGTATTTCCAAGTTACATAAGAAGAGAGGATGTTTGTCAAGAAGAGAATGAGCATGATGAAATTGTAAAACATCCAAGAACCCAAAAATGGTTACTTGAAATTGATGAGAACATAATAGAAAACTTGAAGGAAAGAGGTCGTCATGAACAATTCAGTTATGGGCTTTAAAACTCTTCAACGAATACTTTGAGAATAAAACATTAACCAAATAATGCCAACTTTTTGTGTAATAAATAAACATGTACAAAATGAGATCTTAAATAAAGAAATTAAAGATTCAGTTGAACAAAGTTTTCAATCAGAATAAAATTATTGTTAGAAGCATTTTTAATGCACTCAATTCTATTGGATAGACTAGAAAGGAGAAAGATAAAAGAGCTGGTCATAGAGTAATAACAACCTCAATAGTGAGAAAACAATTAAAAAAGGCTCGATTAATGAGGCAAACTTGTGTTGACTTAAGCTTGAATCGTAAAACATTATCAAAAGCACTAACATTAAGATCAAGACTAGATAGTCCTCTTGGAAATGATACTTGGGCTTGGGCTATCAGTGGTAGGCTTCCACGAGTTAATAAGAAGTTAATCGATAGCACAAAGGAAGAAATTGAATGATTTTGGCACACCAAATATATGGTATCACCGAATGCAATAGATGTTTTAAAGTTAAGAATTGGTGATAAAGACCACACAGCACATCCTAAACATTACTTGGAATGTAGCCAAACAACATTGTACAAACAATGTTGTGAAACAAACCCAGGTATGACAATGTCACAAAGAGAATTTGAATCTTGTAAGCCATTTTATTGTGTTCCTCTTAAGATTCATAATACATGTTGTTGCAAATACCGTGTAGAGTTTTCTATGTATCATGAATTATTATTATTGTTGATGAGGATTGCACCCTTATGTAAAGTTGTGACACTCTGTAATCCTCTGAAACATGGGGACAAACTCAGGCTGTGGGTGACCTATAGTGAGTTTGAACCTCCAGATTGTGGGCTGGTTCCCTTAAAATATTCTATTTGGAACTATGATTTTCTATTTTGGAAAAGGGGAAGAAGGAAACTATAAGGAAATCAAACTGTAAAATTTGGTGATGCACTTAATAAGGATGGAAAACTTGCAATCTGGTTCATAATAGAATTTAGAAATCTAACTCACACAATCCAATCTTGGCATAAATATCACAAAAGTATTTCTAAGGAAGGCTGGAAAAACTATTCTTTATGAAGGGAAAAAGATTCTTCACAACATAAAAGAACTATTTTTAGTAACACAACCTAAGACCTATAATAGCACTATGCTTAATACTACAAGTAAGAGTGAGACAATAATTTTAAAGGTTTTTATAATTAAACACAGTAAAATGTCATCAAATCACTTCATACAATTAGCATCAAATGGAAAGGCAACTACTTGATTCCAAAAAAAAAAGGAAATATTGCAAGAGAGACAAAAATGGAACCTGTAACCTACTGTAATCTCTATAAAACTGTCAAATAATGAGTTACAAAACCTCTTGTCTTTCAATGTGTCAAAGAGAAAAGAATGCAAGAACAAGTAAAAAAACATGTTTTTCTTTACAATATATTGCTTGCTCTCACTAAGAGGCATGCCAAAAATGAACTGCAGCTAACTACCTCTAAAAATAAGCCCTCCAAAGTGACCCACAAGAAAATGTAAAAATCCCTAAAAATAAGGGCTCAAACTGCAGCAATTCGAGCAAAAATAGCTTCAATTTAGACCTCTCCATATGCTTGACCAAGAAATTGACCAAGATTCCCCAAATTGCTCCTCAAATCATGCAAGAAACCCCTAGATGGCCTAACTTACTCAACTTATCAATTTGCATGATCTTGCTTTTGCAAAATTGATTGTTAGTAAGTAATAAAGTAATTAAAAAAATTACTCTATTACTGGTTACAACTTGTACTACTTTTGATTTTACAATTTGTGAAAACTAATAAAGTAAATTGAAGAATATTACTTTATTAATTACTTACATTTGATTTGTTTGTAAAATCATGCATGAAAAGAAAAAGGATCTCCTTATCTCTCTAATTACAATGCAAAATGGCCTTACTATCATATATCTTCACCATGCAAGAATAAATCCTAAGTCACCTTACCACTTTTCCATATGTATCATTATGCAAAATATTCCTTCTCTCTAAGAATCCTCCTTCATGCAAAAGGCCCTGATGATAATCTTTTGTCATCTTGCAATCTTATTTTGTATTCATATACTTTGTCATTCCTTCCATCATATAATCACCACCATGCAAAAATATAACCATCCTTAACACTGCCACCATTGACTTCACCAAAAATCATGTGCAAGAAATCATGTTGTCAGCCCCTTTGAATCATGATTGCTAGGGATCTTAATGTTGAAAACTTGACCCTAGTGCATTTGGATAAGACAATGATATATATTTTGTAAAGTGAAAAAGAAAAGAAACTTGAGCATCTCAAAAAGCAAGTCAAAAAACCTAAGATCGTTTCATTTTCACTTGGCATTCTCCATTATTTTGCTCTGTAACCCAAAGCTGACCGGTGGCTAGGGTTTGCCTCTCTAATTTTCTTCTATATACTTGGCTTTTGGTGCTCGAAAAACTTGCATTTCCTATGTGGGATAACAACAGAGCCATGGTAAGCATGGTGTTTTAATCTGTGACTGGCATTTGTATTTCCTTCTGTAGCATTTTTGCTTAAATGACTATGGCCATTGGTGATTTCTCCACTCTCTGTGTAATAGTTGACACTTGTCTTTGGTTTCTTTCTGTTTTTATTTTGCAAATGTGGCAAAAAAATAAAAAACCCTAAAAAAGAGGGGCCACGACCATTCTTCATATCTACAAATAAATGGTGACTTCTTGGTTCTCCCTGATTGTGTATTTTACTGGTATGATGACTTGAAAGTATGAGATCTCTCTATAAACTGATATGGGTATTTTCTTTTTTTAAACAAGACATCTCTCCTTTCATTTGTGGTTGTGCCAATGAATGCATCCTATAGTATTTTTATGGTTTCATTTTCTATCACGAGGGTTTCAACCTCTAACATTTTTTTAAAAATGTACAGACACCTTTTCTTCTTCACGGCTATACTAGTAGACACCTTGTATCATGTTCTTTTGAATGTAGCTACAAAAAAGAAAAAGGTTTTGAAATATTGACAAGGGTTTGCATTTTGCATAGAAAGGCTTCCTCCTGTAATGGCCATCTCATTATCACCTTCCTGTGCATTATTTTTTACCTGTAGATGTAAAGAAAAATGTAAGGGCTTCAAAAAGATTTGCAGGAAACAACCTTGATGGCCACAACTTACCATCTCCTCTAGTGTATATTGTTTCCTTTTCTTAAAAGATCTCATTTCCTTTTGAAGTTTTTTCAAATTCATTTGACCATCCTTCACAACTACATTTCTACAGAGACCAATCTCTTTGATAGTCTTTATACAAACTTTTTTTTTTTGAACACATTGACACTGTATCACTTTTCACTAAGAACCTTTACCTTCTTTTGATGGCTTCTTTTGTGAATGCTAGGTATTTATTGTCCCTCGATGATTTGTATAAAGTTTCCTCTTCAATTTTACAACTAAGACAACGCTACCTGACTATTCCTCCTTTCATTATACATGCATGTTTTATTTTTGTTGCTCTACATGATTATTTTGTTGTCAAATGATTATGAATGTTGGCTGCATTTTGGTCCTTTTATCAGTCATTCTCATGACTATTTTATGTTGTTTTAAGATAATCATAACATGACCTTTTGGTTGTTCTTACAATCATTAAACAATCAAAAACATGATTGCCTTTGGTTGCTATTACCTCATTTCCATAACTAATTTTTGTGATTGAGGTATGGCTGCCTCACTTTGAGTTGGTGACAGCCACCTTGTATAATATCATCCATTTCAATGGTCAAACAGTCAACAACAAGTTAGTTTACCTTCATTCACAATAAACAATGGTAGATATTTGTTGTATTTTATCACTCCAAACTAAGCCTTTCGACCATTGCAGTGAATGGTATTTAAGTAGCTCTTCCTTTCTCTGCATATTGTTCTCTTCTATCATGGATGTTATATGCAGTGTTCTTATTACAACCATAAATGACCGTCCCTTCATAAGGTGTGACTCTGTCATTTAATGTTGTCTTTTACTTTTCTCAAGGTATCTGACTACTTAGTAATTCTATGTATTTCATGATAATCTTCAACTTCAACTTTGTGAATCCAAGTCTGATCTACTATCTCAGAAAGATAAACTGTCACTGTGATCTTGCTATCATAACTCACACTATCCTTCTCCAATGTGTGGTTGTCCTCTTATAGCAAAAAGGTTACTCTTCAGGTATGATATAACTATTTTTTCTTGTAGATAATATGACATCTCTCATGGCTATCCTGTAGTATATAGATTTCATTTGTCAACTACTTTCTGGTTGTAGAGGCTTCCTCATCTGTATCTATTCATCATTTTTATATGGTTGCCAATCTATATCTACTTCTTTGACATGTGGCATTACTATTGTATTTATCAACACTATATTTTTGTAGCAATCTATCATGTCATTGATCGTTATCTGTCCTCCATCATGGCAAATGCTTGTCATAACTATATCAATTAGAAACAATGATAAAAGATTAACTTGTATCTCTGACAATAATATCACTATGGCATATAATTGATCTTGTATTGTTTCACTTCTATCATTGTATCAGTTAGCAACCATGAAGTATGAATAAGAAATACTTGACTGTCACTAGTCAGAGGTATTACTATAGCATGTTTTGATTTCTCTTGTGTATCAGATACATGTAGATACATTTTACCATTTTGTCAGAGATAATAATACCTATATTTTGATATTTCTCTAACCTAAAACTGTATCAGTCATTTGATCTTCATTTGATGTATCTTCTTCAATTATACTTCTTAGATGCTTCTCATGATGAACTTGTAGATTCTATCTTTCTAGAGGCAAGACCTGTATCACTTGTTTCAGATGTACTTGATCTTTATGAACACATCAGTGTGACTTTGTGATTTGCCTTCAACTGTTGTATGAAAAATGAAGGCTCCTGTAGCATATCTTCACACTGTAGATGCATTTATCATTTGTTCATAATATTTATTCACCTAAGATGAAATAAATACCTGTTATACTTTGAGATGGCTCATGTAGCATGTTCTTTCTATCTAATATGCATTTGAGACTTGATTGGCATATGTGTCTTTATGTCCCTGACTGTTCTTTATGTATTGTTCTTTGTGTATGTATTGATGGCATAGGATTGTTATGAAAAATCACAATTCATTAATGACAAAGAAAGTAGAACAGTACCTTGTTTCTTGCATATCATTTGGAATTTGATCACTGATGAGCTATTGGATATAGCATAACATGTAATGCTATCACTTTGACCATGCTAGGTTCAACCCTTGTGGGAGCCACATTTGCTCCACATCCTTTAAATGTCTTCAAATCAACAACATTGCTTTTTCTATACCTGCACAGTGAACAAACAAGTTAGCATAAAAAAATGTACCTGATGGTATTGATTGATCCTCTTCATGATATTCTGGTTTATAGTACATGTCTAATTTGATCTTTCATATGAAATGCATGATGTGACAAGTTGATATGTCTGCATGATAAAGCATGTGATAGTGTTAAATATTTGGAGCTCTTACAGGACTTTCCCCATTTTTTTTGTAGGAACACTTGATATGACTAGAGCTAAAGATGAAGAAATGAAGATCAGCCATGAACAAAGGACATCGACCTTGCTATTAGGCAATGATGGATATTCAATTTTATCATGTGTTCTTCCTCATTTCTTTTATCATCAAATCTATATCTTGCATATGTCTGCATTGCTCAGTTTAGTTACTCCCATGGCTTGTGTGGGACACATTTGAGCACTTCTTTCAAACATAATCAATTAATCTATTTTATGCACTTGATGTATGTATATTTCTTTTTCAGTCAATGTATAGGATAAAGTAATAGATATTGAATTGTTTGTTCCAAATATGACATGAAATGACAATTCAAATAAATATCTTTCTTTCTTTCTTTCAAATATGATCAAGTGAATAATCAATCTAACTTATAACTCCTAAAAGATAACACTATGTTAAATCAACTTTATTTCTTGAATGATTGATATCTTGACAACTTGATTCTCTTGACATGATGATTCATCAGTCTTGATTAGACTGATGGGTTATCCTGTCAACTGAATTCCATCTCTACTTTGTCAATACATCAACTGTTCATTAAATACATAACTTCAAATTTTTCTTTTATTCCTTTTGAACAACTTGCACTTAGGTCTAACTAAATTTAGTGTGAACAAAATTCAATAACAATTATGCAATATTTGTTCTACTAAATGCGCACTAATGAAATGTTATAGGAGTGTGGTACAATTCAAATACCAAAGTCATCTAGGGACTTATTGGATTTATTTCTATGTATTAGAGATGATGGTTGCATTTTCTACAAGAATGATTGTTTAAATGAAAAGCGTTTACAATGTGGTGGGTTATTAAAGTTTATATCATGTATTCATGAGGGAAGTGAGCATGTTTTTTGAAAGAAAATAGTTGAGAAAAAGAGATATGAGACAGTGAAATACAATTTGAAAAGTGGAGGTGAAGGTTCTAGATGTGAGTTGATTGCAAGAGAGGTAAGTGTAGACACCTAAAAATGTCTTCTACCATCAAACCGACTCCCGACATCCCTAATCATGTCAATTTCCCTCCTAAATGAATTAATTAAATTTTTATTTAATTAATTATGCCTTCATTATCCTATTTTCCATCATTTTATCCTAACAATTGAATTAATTTCATTAATTCAATAGTCCCAACCTTAGCCAATTGATTTAATAAATATGCAATATTTATTAAATCAATTTCCCCCTTTTCACTAAATCTAATTAATTAGTTAAAACCATGGTAACTAATTAATCCAACCTACTAATTGGCCTATCCCTACCCTAGACAATTAAATAGCTATTATTTAATTGCCTACCCTAGCCTACCTCATCCTAGCCCTAGGATTTATTAAATAAAACCTATATTTAATTAATCCTAACTTCTCATTTGGGTGGTCAAACCTAGTTTAACATCCTTCCCCACATCCTCCAAATAAAAAATTGAAAACAATTCCACCTAAGTCAATTTTTTATTTTAAAACATCCCACATCACATTTAATTATCCTTACAACCCCTTACCTCACCCGTGCTCATTAATTTCCTCTCTTCCCCAAATAAATTTTTAATTCATTTACATTCCCCCATATGAATCTTTAATTCAAAAATAATCCTCCACACCCATGCTCATGTAATAACTCATTTTCCTAAAATAAATAAAAGATTCACTTTTATTCCTAGCCCTCCATTCATTCAAGATTGAATCTAGGCCCTCCACATCATTTTTATTCTCCACCATTGATCTTCCAAATCAATCTCCACCCTTGGATCAAAATCCCTCCAAAAAGTCTATAAATACAACATCTCTCAACCCATTCAAGGATCCAAGTTTTATGCAAAGTTATTATGCCAAAATATCAATTGAGCTAGTTTTAGTGAGTTGCATATTTAGTTAGCATTTCACATTTGAATCATTTATCTAGGGATAATCATGTCTTAGGAGTTGTTTTGGGTGCAAATGCTTCTTACTCCCTTGATGAGATTGGATTTGCATGTGAGGTATAGCCTTTTGTGTTTTATGCATATTGGTTTGTGTTTTCTCCTCATTTTGTTTATTTAATCTACATTGGCATGCCCAGTGGGACCCACAAGGTCTGAATCTAATCCTTTTTTTGTGAGTTTTTGGTGTGAGTTACATGCTTTTGTAGGTGTAGAGCCATCCATATTGTGCAATGGTGCTATCTCGGGTCGAAATTGGCGCTATACTCTATTTTAGCGCCATCCCTATGGAGCATTTCTCTTATTATTGTTTTAACCTCCACTCACATGTCTCCTTTCTAACGATCTTCCTACTATTTTTTGAGCCTAAATTGCTCTCTGTTTTGTAGGAATATTAGAAAATATAAGGGGAAGTTATGTCAAAATTTGCATAAAATCTAAACATGCATGCTAGTTTCTACTTTTTCTTATTTTTTGTTTGCTAATGACTAACAAGGCTAACAAGACCTCAATTTTGCTATTTGACCCTTTGTGTTGTTTAGGAAAAACCACTTTTTGTAGGTCAGATGCATTCAGCCTCATATCGTCGCTATCTGTCTAGATTGGTGCTATCCGTAGGTGTCATTAGACTGTCTAACAAGTCACGCAGTGGCGTGTTCATAGACCTTGTTTAGTGCTATTCCATATTTTAGCACTTTCTCTATAATGTATTAGTGCTATGTACTTTATTAGTGCCTTATTTGTAATTTGGTAGCGCGATCTTTTGTTTTGACGCTTTATGGGTCTTGTATTAGCGCTATCTATTGAATTAGCACCATCGGTGTAGGGTGTCGGGTTCTATCTATTTTCTGTCAGTGTCGTCATCTTTTCTGTCCATAGTGGCACTAGTTTACCTCTATTTTAGCGCTATTTTGAAAACTAACTTTGCTATCTATGCAGGTACTGACAAGTGTTTTTGTAGGTTTTTACTATCATTTTTTGGATACTAACAAACTTTTGCAGGATGTGTTTATCTTTAGTTTAGAAAAAACACTTCAATTGGAAATCTGAAAATGAACCCTTTTGCATGTTAGTTACACAACATTTTGATTTGGTGCTATAAAATTGAACAAAACAACAAACAAATCTTTATGTGTGTGCCCAACATTTAAAATCTGGTGTTCTAAAATTTACAAATTGTGTGCCAACAACAACAATCTAAACACTTCAATTTGGGCTTTTAAAAAGAACCACAAATTGCATCAACAAAATTCATTGGGTTAAAAAGCACAACAATCTTGCATTCTTCACTCATTTAATCAAGAAAATCATTTTAAATTGTGTGAAGTGTTTTCGTGGTTTGTGTTAGTATCGTGAGAAGTGTATGCTCTTCCCTCGCACCATTTGGTGACCTTGGGAATCAAAAGCTCCTCACAATACTTGCATTAATCACCCCCAACATAATCCAAAGAAATAAAATGAACCATGTTTAGTGTGATGCAATCATAAAGAATATGTATGCTCTCCCCTCGTATTTTTATATGAACTTGGGGATCAAAAGTATTTTTTTGATTGTGTTGCTTTTGTTAATCTTTAGAGGGCCCGCCATCCCACTTCGAAAGGTGGGAATGACCCAAGCGGCATCAAGCTAAAGCCAAGCTCTTCCAAGCCGCTATATAAAATAAGGTGTTTGTGACGAAAGTCATAGACAATAGGTGTTGTTTTGTTATACTGACATCCAACCTCCCCCAAAACCCTCCAAGGCGTAACCCTTGGAGGTTGGGAGACTCCATAACGAAGAGTAGCACTGCCATATGTATAACCACCTGAACAGATGCCCTTACTACGAACCATTGTTTAGCAAGCCAAAATCCTTCTATTTGTTGATGTGGAAGGGAAACCTTTGAAGCAGCCCTGATTCATGCAGTTCTTAGCTGAGGTAGCAGGGACAATCTAAAGGTTTGGTGAGGGACAAGCCTTATAAGAAACCTAGATCTTGGTATGCATGAGAAGTGTGTGCAATTGTAAGGAGAAGCCGATGCTACCAAGATCCTGGAGCTACCCATTTTGAATAGGCATAGCTAGGGGATTCAACAAATACTGTCATATCCTCTCCTTAGGTTGTGAAAAGTGCTTGTTTAACAAAATCACACGTCATTTTACAAACAAAAATCTTGGTTATTGTGTGTTCATGTGCTTAATTATGTGTTAATATGCTTAAATTGATTTCAAACACTTGCCAAGAGACAAACCAAATCATTTGATCAAAATCCAAATCAAAAATAAAATCCAAAATCTATCTTTTTCAAGACCTCGACCAACACTGCCATGTTTTAGCGTCATATCTGTCTGATTGTAGTGCCATTTCACCCGTGTATTGGTGCTATTTTTGGATTGACTTGCCTGAAATAGAGACCCATTTAGTTGTGATCTTCACCATCTGCTCTTCCATAATCCATATTTACATTAAAAAAAATCGTCTGCATCCCGTCCATTTTCTCCTCAAAATTTTCCAAAAACATACCATCATTTCGACCTTAGAGAATCCACCATCATCATTATTGGACCCCTTTGCTACATCATAATCAGCCCAAATCCACATCTATCCATCCCCCTTAAATCTTTTTGCATATCTCCTTGGACCAAAAACAAATCATTTCAAAAAATCCAAATCCAAATCAAAACACCCATCAAGCTTGTCATCCTTTTGAGCCAAAGTTAGATCTAGATCTCATCATTAACATCGCATTTTCCTTGAAAAGTCATTAGTCTACCTTTCAAGAAAAAACAAATCACCCCTCTTTGCGTAAGGTCATTAGTCTACCCCAAACAAAGAAAAACATCTATTTGTGCCAACACAAAAATCTAAGATGTAGCCTAAAGCTCAACTTGTTGACCATCAAGTCATTCCAAAAATATCGTCCTAATCATCCTAATCAGTCAAAATCAACATCAAAATCAAAACCCCTTCCATCAAAACACACATCATCATCTATCTTTGGTCCAAAAATTTGTGCAAAAAAATCAATATCGCTCATCCATATCACCCTTAGAAATACATATCAATTTTCCACCACATCCTCTCTTCTACTCCATCTTGCTACCATAGCCATCGTTGGGTCCAACATAATCAATCAGATTCTCTAAGGTCTCCATACCCATCTCACTCTACTTCTAGGAATCAAACCCATATGCGTGCATGCCTACCACGAGATCACAACACAAAAAGAATCAAGAAATGGAAAAACATTGGAAATATGGCATGCCTAACACCAATAGCAGCAACATACCCATCTATCAAACATACAACCCACCTACATACTCTTACATCCCCCCATATGGTCCCAATGAAAATCCTTTTCATTACTTACAAAAAATACAACCACCACCAACACAAAATGTCCCCACCATTTCCCAAGATGATCTAGATGTCTTGAGCTTTACACAAGATGCTGATAACATAGACCTACTTGATAAAATTCTAAGGTCGGACCCAAGTAGATATCTTGATCATATTCTCAAAATTGGTGCTCAACTCCCCCCATCACGACATCATCACAACCATCCACCTCTACAATTGTTCCTACCCCATCAAATACCCAAGCATCTACATCACATACCTAACCCACCACCTCTCAAAAGTCAACACCTACTGTATCTACCACCTCCACAAGCTCAACCACTACCACATCTACAATCCCCATGAGTACCACCATCCCTACCACTTCCCAACCCGTCATCACCTCTACTACCACAACTACCATAAACCCTTCTGTTCCACAAATCACCTTGGGCATACATGGAAACATCCCACATGCAAGTACCTCTACGAGTGTGCCTCCACCCAACCCCCAAACCATAGCATACTGATGACAATTATTCTCACAACCACCTCACAATACATCCAACCCATCTAACATCCACTTATCTAACATCAATCCATCCAATGTCATGTATCCACATAACCCCATAACATCATCAAATCAACATAATCCCATTCCCCAAATACCACCACATATTCTCCAACAACTCCAAGCATATCAACAACATCAAGCACTCATCAATCAAAACACCAATCCGCAGTACCAAAAACTCGGCCAAACAAATATCCAACACCAAATCCCACTCCATCTCCAACATCTCACCAATCACCAAGCCTACACACCCCAACCACAACAATCACAAGATCTCACAACTGTTCTACAGTCCTTGATCCAAAAGGTAGATGACATGCAAACTAGGGGGAAGTGCAAACAATATTCCTTTGAGGATATTTGCCCCTATCCATTTGATCGCACATTATACATGCCCCATTTCCCCAAAAACTTTGAAATGCCAAAATTTGACAAATACAAGGGAAAGGGAGACCCTAGGGACCACCTTAGGGAGTTCTACATCGCTTGCTTAGAAGTCTCTAATAACGATACATATCTTATGAGACTCTTCCCACGAAGCCTCGGTGGTCAAGCCGCTGAATGGTTTGCACATCTTCCCCTAGGCATTAGGACTTTCCCTGAGCTTGCGGAAAAATTTGTAAACCACTTTTCCTACAACTTCAAGCATGAAATGTCCATGACAAACCTTTGAAACACCAAATAAAAGAATGGAGAAGCCTTCACTTCCTTCTTACAAAGATGGAGAGGCTTAGCAAGAAAATGCCCATGGCCAATTCCTGAAAAACAACTCGTCACCATGTTTGTGGCCAACCTCAATCAGGAATTAGGATTCCATTTACAAATCCTTTGTGCATCTACCTTTGAAGAGGTCATCGACAAAGGTACCACTATTGAATGAGCCCTCATTGCCAAAGGCTCCATCAAACTATACGACGACAAATCCAACAACAACAACAACAATAACAACTACAAATCCAATAACAACACCTCGAATACAAATAACAATGCCAACACACAATCAAATGACAAATCATGCTATTGGGGGAAGAACAAGAACAATCTGAACGACGACATCATGGATGTGAAAGTCGTCCAACATATACAAAACCAAACACCTGTGCATACATATGCAACAAATGTACATAACCAGCGGAATCAAACTAAACCACGCAAACCTCAAAGGAAATTTACACCCTTAGGGGAACCCATCAAAGACATCCTCGACATATGTCTCAAGCAAAGTTTGATCACGCTCCCACCCTTTAGACCCTGTCAAGAGAATGAACTCAAAGCCGCATGGTATAATGAAAACAACTATTGTGAATACCACCACATTGCGGGTCATAAAACAACTGACTGCATGCAACTAAAACATTGCATCCAAGACCTTATAGATCAAAATCTAGTCAGCCTCGATCAAAGCACCCAACCATCACCAAATGCCAACTTCGAAGCTTACAAAGATCTCCTGCCTAACCATAATAAAGCCTCCTCATCCAACCAAGCATACAATGTCACCCCACCACCCGCATCCTATGACTCTATCATAGGGCGGATAGAACCATCATCCCACCATGTCAACATAGTCACCATTTGGGCACAAGCACCCGATTGCACTGTTACAACCTGTCATGGCAGTGTATCCATCCACACAGCCCCTCCCACTGAACAAACACCTGCATCCACATCTGATCCCCTACCTCCTTGCCCAACCACATGACCATCACCTACCTATCAGTATAACCTCCTAGAGCATTTAGGAAAGACACCTGCACAAATCTCCATCCTCGAGTTGCTCCGCACATCACCTCTTCACAAGGACATCCTCAAAAAAGCACTCTTGCAAACTCAAGTCCCCACCAACTTGAATGTAACTCAATTCCAAGCCATGGTAGGACACATCGCTGCACCCCACCATCTCACCTTTTTAGAAAAGGACCTGCCTGCCTCTGAACACATACATAATGACACCCTACATATCGAAGTCCATATCTACAAACACAACCTTAAAAGAGTCTTAATAGATGGTGGCTCCAGCCTAAATATATGCACTCTAAAACTGCTAAAACACTTGGGGTACTCTGATGTGGTTGTAGACTCCAGCGAGTGCATCACAATCAAAGGCTATGATGACATCGAACGGCTCTCTGAAGGCACCATCAAGCTTCCTATTCAAGTGGGACAGAAAATACTGGAAGCAAAATGTCAGGTTCTTGATCTCAACCTCCCCTACAACATTCTTCTCAGCCAACCATGGATTCATGCCATGCAAGTCGTCCCATCCACCTTCCGTCAATTCCTCAAATTCCCTCACAATGGCACAGAAGTCACAGTCTATGCTGATCCTCACCCCTTCCAATACTGCAGTTTTCTGGAAGGCCACAACCAAACCTTCTGCCCATATAATAAAGCCACCACTGAAGCCAATCCAATAGCATCAAACTCATATGTCGACCCCGCAAACATTGCCACCACTTCATCCCAAGCACCTCCACCACTTAAGGTCCAAATCAAGCTAAGCGACATAGGATGTGGGGAATATGACCTGCATGGTACCTTTTGTGTGGGCACATTACCCAATCCTAAAACATTTGGCATCCCAAAAATAGAGGCAGCCAACACAGTCATCATCAAGTGCAAACCCTCGCCCATCTTTGAGAAGAAACACCTTCTAGATCAGGATGTACTCAAAGATATCTCATCCTAGCTATACAAGGATGAAGATCTTAAACAAGAAGCCCCCACCATCCCAACAGAAATCTACGGCAAAGGCTCTGAAATTGTCAAAAGCATGGGCTATAAAGGACAAGGCGGTATTGGCCTTCATAAACAGGGGATCGTAGAACCACTGCAAGCAACAAAGAAGCCCTATACTCAAGGGTTAGGGTATGTTCAACCACAACACATCCTCACTACCAGCGAATGTATCTTAGCCAAGGTCACTACGGTCTCCTTAGACGTCGACAATGTTAACGAAATAGGCCTTCAAGACTCCTTTAGTGACTTTGTTGATTTATTCGACTCATCCATTTGTACCATCTACTCAGTCACCACTCTCACTTCACCCTCCAATGACTTACCACTAGTTTACCCTGACCTCATTGATTGGGACCAATGGGGACCTCCTATCTTCGACATCGCACCTAACGATGAGGCCATCACTGAAATGATGGGGGTAAGAGATCACTTCCCTTTGGGAGATCATCGAGTAGGATACATCATGGAGCTTGATTCACATGCCTATTTTGGGGAGACAACCCCTACTTCTAGTTGTAAAAACATAAAAATCAAAAATGGATCTAATGGTGAAAACCATTTCGCAGTAGTGTTAGATCCTAAAAAAGTAAAAACAAAAGACGTATCTCCTGGTGAAAACCTCCACAAAGTGCTAGGATATGGAAGCATGGGCCTTCCCAAATTAGACAAGGTCTATCTAGACAGATCACCTGTCCTAGTCAAGCTAGCCCAAGAAATGAATCTTGGGATAGAAGAAGAGCCGAAAATCACTTTCAGGGCAAAATCTCTCAGCATACAAGAACAAGAAAATTTCCTAGCATTCTTCACACACCGAAATCACAATTTTGCATGGACCTATGCAAACATGCCAGGGCTAGATCCCGCGTTGGTTGTTCATCACCTTGCAGTACACCCTGATGTGAAACCAGTCAAACAGAAGCTCAGAAAAATGAATCCTCAGGTGGCTCTCCTAGTCAAGGCAGAGCTAAAGAAACTACTAGATGTTGGGTTCATTCACCCAATTGATTATCCTGAATGGGTTTCAAACCTAGTACCAGCAGCCAAACCAGATGGCCAAATCCGCTACTGCACCGACTTCAGAGACCTCAACAAAGCCTACCCAAAAGATGACTTCCCACTACCAAACATCGACATGATAATGGATCTCACAGCAGGACATGAAATGTTATCCCTCATGGATGGTTTCTCAGGATATAACCAAATTAAAATCGCTAAAGAGGATCAGCATAAGACAGCCTTCATATGCCCATGGGGAACATACTGTTGGGTTGTAATGCCATTTGGCCTAAAAAATGTAGGAGCTACATATCAAAGAGCTATGACTGTCATCTTCCATGACCTATTTCACCACATCATGGAAGACTATGTGGATGATTTACTAGGGAAATCAAAGACCAGAGAAGAACACCTAGATGTGTTGGCCAAGATCTTCGACCGGTTAGAGCAATATAATGTTCGCCTAAATCGAAAGAAGTGCGTCTTCAGCGTCACCTCAGGCAAACTTCTCAGATACATAGTCTCCAGAAGAGGAATAGAGGTAGATCCCACAAAATTCAAGGCCATCACTGAAATGCCTCCTCCAAAAACATTGAAACAACTGAGAAGTCTACAAGGAAAAATCCAGTCTATCCATCGGTTCATTGCCCAACTTGCCAATAAGTGCCAACTATTCTAGCATCTACTCCGAAAAGATATAGCCTTTGTCTGGAACACTTAGTGTCAGGATGCCTTTGATCAACTAAAAGAATACCTGGCCAATCCCCCTATTCTAACTCCACCAAGGCAAGGAGAACCCCTCCTTCTATACATCTCTACCATAGAGACAGCTATCGGAGCCCTGTTCGCACAGCACGATGAGAATGGAAAAGAAAGAGCCATATACTACATCAGTCGCACCTTGATCTCATATGAGCTCAACTACACACAAATCGAATGAGCATGTCTAGCCCTTGTCTTTACTTCACAAAAGTTAAGACACTATATGCTCAATCACAAGACCAAGCTCATTGCCAAGATCAACACACTGAAGTATCTGCTAAACAAAGCGGCTCTTACTGGCAAAATGGCAAAATGGGTCATGATTCTCACTGAATTTGACATTGAATACACAGAGAGAAAGGCCATCAAAGGACATGTTATAGCCAATTAGTTGGCTGAAGCACCTATTCTGTCAAAGCAACCTATACTAGTAGAGTTTCTTGATGAAGCTATCCTGACAATCACACCAGCCACAGACACATGGAAGATGTACTTTGATGGATCATACACACATTGAGGCTCAGGGTCAGGTGTCCTGTTTGTTACCCCTCAGGGTGAGACCATCCCTAAGTCCTTCAAAATCACCTTTCCATGTACCAATAATGTGGTAGAATATGAGGCTCTCATCACAGGTCTCTGCATGGAAATAAAATGGAAAATTGAGAAGTTGATTGTGTATGGAGATTCTCAACTGGTCATCCGGCAGGTAAATAATGAATACAAAACCAAAGATGATAAGCTCCTGCCCTACAAAAAGATGTTCGACGATTTCAAAGATTACTTCGACCATATCCACTTCAAGCAAATCCCAAGGCTCAACAATAAAGCTGTAGACACCATGGCTACCATCAGATCTCTGGTCAACATCAAGAAAGATAGCAAGAAATGTGAGTTCCTAATAGAAGAACTCCCCATCCTAGCATATGATGTTCCTCAATCCAAACTAGTGTGCAAAGTCATTGGTCCCTTATCCCTGTGGTATCAGGAAACCTATCTATACCTTCATGATAATATCGAGCCTCCTATTTCATCCTTGTAGGTGACACCCTGTACAAAAGGAGTCTTGATGGCACGCTTCTACAATGTTTAGACTCTAGGGAAGCCAAAGCAGCCTTGGAAGAGGTACACGCAAGCATCTGTGGGGCGCATTCAAGTGGACCCACTCTTTCTAAAAAGATCCTTAGGACTGGATATTATTGGCCAACAATGGAACAAGATTCCTACAGATTTATCAAGAAATGCCTCCCATGTCAATAGCATGGTGATCTCATCCACGCACCAGCATAGGATCTGCAACCGATCACAATGCCATGGCCTTTCTCACAGTGGGGACTCGACCTCGTAAGGAAAATCCATCCACCATCCTCCAATGGCCATAAGTTCATAATCACTGCTACCAAATACTTCACAAAGTGGGTGGAAGCAATTCCACTTACCTTCACCACTGGCACCCAAATCTCAAAATTCATCCTCCACTACATCATCTGCCACTATGGTATCCCTCATTCCATTGTCATTGACAATGGAAAGCCATTCAAGAACCAAGAAGTTTGCACCTTGTGCCAAAAATTTGATATCAAACACCATTTCTCCACGTTGTATTACCCTCAAGGAAATGGTCAAGCAGAGGCTTCTAATAAAACCATCCTCCGCATTCTCAAGAAGATAGTAAATGAAACTGGTTGTGACTGGCACCTCCAACTCAACCTCGCCGTATGGGCATACTGCACAAGCATCCGCACTCCTACAGGAGCCACTCCATTCTCACTAGTATTCAGATCTAAAGCCATTTTACCTATCGAGGTCGAGTTCCCATCCTTACGAGTATCCCTGCAAAACATAATCTCTGATGAGGAATATAGAGTCACAAGGTTGCATCAACTAGAACTACTAGATGAGAAATGCCTGAACGCATTGAACCACCTGCAGGCATATCAAAACTGCCTCCGAAGAAGCTACAACAAGAGGATCAAAACCCAAAAAATTGAAGTAGGTGACCTTGTCCTTATGGAAAATCAGAAGAACCTGCAAGAACATCCTAAGCAAGGAAAGTTTGAACCCAATTGGCTAGGACCTTATGTTGTCACAGCTAACTATGGATTAGGAGCCTATCAGCTTGTAACACCTGAGGGGCATCCTCTAGATGATCCGATGAACATCCTACATCTCAAGAAATTTTATGTATAACCCATCTGGTACCCCAAGTCAAAAAAAAAAAAATCAAAAACACTAAAAAAAAATCAAAAAATCAAGAAAAAACCTTAGTGCAATAAAAACTTCCAATGGTGAAAATCACTTCGGTGACACCTTGGATAAGTACCATGGTGAAAACATGTTTCAGACACCATGCGTAGTCCGGTTTCACCATCTAATAAGTCCTCGTAAAGTTACACCAGTCCATATCCCATGCATCCCATGGCTTGGAATTGAGAAACATCAAACCCTATCACCCAACCCACACTATCCCATTCCAATGCTGACTCATGGAACAGGGACTCTTGTAAGCTCCCCTCTATACATACAAAATCGAAAAATCCAAAAACACTACAAAATCAAAAAATCTAAAAACAGTAGAAAAACACATAAAATCCAAAACAATCACCCCATACATTGATCTCGCTACAAATCACAATCATCAAAACATACATCAAATCCCCACCATCACAAACATCCCCAACTATTCCCACATCATCAAGTCATACCAGAACTACATATTCATTTCGCCCGCATCTTGAAAGTACCTTGATCCCATTGATACAGGGTATGTACGTAGTCTGGAATATGAAGGATGTTTCTAGTACTCAGGTACGTAAGATGTACCCATCCAACCCGTTTGGATGGTCCCCATTCACTGAGCTTTCTGGATCTAATAAATGATACACACGCTACGTATACACTTGAAACATGGTTCCTAGCACAAAAAATCATCAATCAACATACCAACTATAATCCTACATCTGGCCAGACTGTTCTTTTGCCCATCTTCCAAAAAATTTCCAATCAACACTAATTGATCTGCATCCTAGGATATATCTTTCCTACAATGGACAAAAATCTATCATTCTATCATCACGTCTCTTGGCAAGAACACACGAAGGTTATTTCTATCTTTCCATTGGTCTTTTTGATTATTGATTTTTATCTTTTTGTCTCACTCTAGGTTACCTCCAAAGCTACCTTGATCTCATTATATCATGGTAAGTAGCGGATAGCACCTAGAGTAGACATAGTCATTGTTTCTATATGTTGTGCTTGTGGGTTGGTTTCATTACTCCAAGAATAGTATTCATATCTTGAAGCCTGGGTTGGTTTTAGCATGATGTGCCCCATTTGCATATATAGGCAACAAAACCTTATATGTACTATTCACATTCATCACTATGAGTCCCCTTCCTAGGTTAGGTAAGATTATACCACCTTGGGCACACATGAAATCAACCTATTGTTTGTGGGTCTAGTCCATGCAATCATAGGATATACATCATCACCTAGGTCATTTCATACCTTTGTGAACTATATCCTACATTGCTATAATAAACTAAGAAATTCTCCCAATTAATCTTATGCAACTATTGTTACTAGCTCAAAATCACCATCCTAATCACTCATTCAACATTACCATCTGGGCCTAGATTTCATAATCACCTATCCTATCCCCCCCATCTAAAATTCCCTCACTAACCCCATTCCCCCACCACATCTCTATCTAACACATCTTGAGCCAAACCAAATCCCCCCTCAATGACGTGGCATGTTATGACCTAAACAATCCTCTCATCCCCCCCACCCCAATTCTCTAGACATCCCTTATCCTACCCATACCCCATCCAAACACCCTTATCCTCTCCCCAACCGATCCCCTTTCCCACAGCCTCATCACTCAGGGTCAAACAAAGAATATCACGTGTACCAGGACTTGAGCATCTCACCTATCACCGAGTTTGCATCTCGCATGTCATTTAGCTTGCATAATCATTTAGATTCATTTTAACCCATTAATTTGTATATCATATTAGATTTATTTAGATTCATTTTAAATCCTTTTGTAGTGCATATCATTAGGTTCACTTTAGAAATCATTTACAATTGCATAGTCATTAGATTCATTTTAAATCCTTTTGCATTGCATATCATTAGGTTCACTTTAGCATTAGTTTAAATTACATATCATATCATAAGGATCATTATAGAATCATTTAGTTGCACATTCTACATCATAGCAAATCATATCATACTCATTTAAGTTGTCATCACATAGGTGCACGTTAAAGTTAAAATTAGTATCATCCCATTGCATGCCATATATATCATCTCATAAACATTTAGTTACATTACAGCATCACAATCATAATCATTGAAAGTGCATTTAACAAATCATCTAGTGGCATATACATATTTCCATACATAACATGTGTTTATTTCAAAAAACATACATTACATCACATTGTTGCATCCAGAATAAATGTTATTAGTCTGAACATTCATTTGCATCATACATCATATAGTCCATAAAATCACAAACACCATGCATTTATCACAATAAATCCATCACAAATACATCCATAAAATCAAAAACATAATTGCATAAACATCACAAATCCATAGCATATAAATCCATAGAGAATATTGCATTCATCACATAGGCATCATCATAATAGGGCATCATAAACCATCAAAAAGCATCGTATCATATATAAATCATTGCAAAAAAATGTACATCTCTCATGTATACATCAAAAAATATAGTGTCCTGATACAATGCCTCTAAGGGCTAACATGATATAACCATCACATAGAGGATCCTCTCTCTGAGGGAGTGGGAGACTCTGACCCTAGTCAAGGTTGTGATCTAGTCAGCGGCTGTGGCTGTGGCTGAACCTACACCTATAGAGCCTGTTGGGGCACATGTGAGGGAGGGGGATCACCTGCTAAACGCTCTGCATTGATCTCAATCTATGTGACCTCGATGCCCTCTGTCCACTGACCTGGCTATAGCTTAGTACCCACTGCTCTGCTGGCACTACCGCGTAATAGAAGCCCTGATAATATTCTAACCGCCTTTGGTCTCTGTCAACTCTCCCTGTACCTAGTACATCTGTTTCTGTATCAATGTCAAAACTGGGGCTAGTCGAGCCCCTGACGCCTGTAGACTACCCACTATAGTATCTGCCTACTGAGCCCTGGCAAGTACTACATCTTGCTCCCCTGTCAACATGACTATGTCACCCTGAGCCTGTGCTAGTTGTGCCTGCAATGTAGCCACCTGCCCATCTAATCCATCCAACAAAGCTATTGTTGCCTGCAGCTGCTCCAACTCTGCCTCGCAGCTCTCCAATGCCTCCTATAGGCTCGCCACCTGTGCTCTCAGGGTCTCCATCTCCTCCTCATCTTGTGGCCTCTGACGAGGTGTAAGCCTCTCACCCCCTGCCTCTAGAGCTGTCCATGATGGGCCTGCATGTTGCCCTCCCCTAATAACCTACTGCTGCCCTACCTATGGTGCGGATAGATCACCCATATCCACCCTCGGCTGTCACTCTGCTCCAACCTGCACTTGCTCAATAGGAACCTACTGCACAAGTACCTACTACCCCACCTGCCCCTATCTTGCTGCCACCGCTGCCAGCACATCTATCATCTCGCCATCCCTACCAACCAATCTCTCCTCTCCATCATCTCCAACCTCCATGAGGTAGTCCTCAATAATCTCCTCCCCCTCCTCCATGCAGTCATCCCCATCTGGGTCATCTCCATCACCATCTGAATCATCCCCCCTGAACCTATTGCCTCCTCTACTAGATCCATCAACCGAGTGCGCTGATGCATCTGTCACCATATATCATATGCAAGCGTAGTACCTGCATCTCTAACAATGCTCCCCCAATCCCACCGCACTGGCCATAAAGCTACAAAATCAGCTAGGGTGACTTGTGTTTGTATGGATGCAGGGCAAAAGGGCACATCTCGAGGAGTCCACACAAATATGACCATTTACTGAGGAGTGTCCTGTCTCAAACCAAATTACCGCATGACCCATGAGGGTAGATACATCTCTATAGCATGGTCTCCTCAACCCATCAGGTACCGCTACTGAAACGTAAATGGTAGATGAATATCATCATCTGGCCATGGCTCTATGCTGATATAAGGTTGCTAGGTCACACTAATAACATCATCTAACATCCTCCTCTAGTACCGTACCTGTCCAGTATACGTGTACTTTGCATCTCGATATAAAAACACAAAGGCCTCAAAAGGCTGCCGATAATACTCGCATGTCAGCCGGGTAACAATGATGTGCTCCCAAATCCATACGTGAAGAAGAGTAACTCTAGCTGACAATGCTCTATCATGCAAATAGGTGACTGTATGCATCTCATGGTATAACTGCCCTAGCATCACTGGTCCCCATGCATAGATGGTCTCATGCCTCACCATCCCCTCTATCATACCCCTAGCCAACTGGAAAGCCCCTGCCTTGCCTGTCAGGTGTCACAACACCTCCAATCAAAGCACATAGGAATAAGGCAAAGGGATCTGCACCCGCAGCTAGTGTCCCCTCATAGTCCATCTCTCTCCCGTCCGCTAAGAGAACAATGTGGTCCACTCCAAACAATCTGATTAGGGCACTCCACCCCATCCTCATGTCATATCTAACATGCCAGCCTCGAACAGGTAGCTTGAGGATGCAATAAACATCCTCAAGTGTAATGGTAATCTCACCAATCGGCAATAGAAAGCTACAGGTCTCAGAGCGATACCGCTCCACAACCATTGTCATCAGAGCTCTATGAGCTCACAAAACTGGCATTGACACCACTGTTAGAAGCCCCAATCTCGCTAGTTGAACAGTGCCATCACGGATGGAACTCGTCACTCTCGTGACTGCAATATAAAGCGGCGGGTATCCTGCATATGCAACATTCTGGTTAGATGTTGACCTATCTTCTTCCAAATCACCCCCTTTTTCTTCTAATGTTGAAAGCCCAAATCATTTGGCTCTAAAACAAATCATATTTTGTGCCATTTCATAAATAGTGCTAATAATTCTTCTAAATGGTGCCATTGAAGAACATTGCACCACTGTGGAATAGACTTTGCACCAATCCAAAATTTTGCGCTACTGTGCAGCATACATAGCGTCATTTTAACCAATGGCGTCACTCTACATTTTAGTGCTAATCGATAGAATAGCGCCAATTCTACCAAAAAGCATGATATTGCTATATCGCGCTAAAATATCCCATTGCGCTAAAATAGAACATAGCGCTACTTAACCTATAGCGCTATTCTAGAACATAGCGCTACCATAAAGCCTGAAAGGCGCTAAAATGCCAAACCCTAATATTTTCTTACATTTGCACTAATCCGGATGATAGCGCTAAAATCCCATCTAAATGGCGACAAATCACCCTAACCCTACCCTAGCGGATAGCGCCAATCCAGACAATGGTGCTAATTTGCCTTACTATTGGTGCTACGCGCGCCAATCCCAAATCTTGAACCCAAAAAAAATGCACGTAAATCAAAAATTCACAAAGTCAGGGTTAGCCCCTACTTGGGGTCTAGCCTCCGGTGCCTAGCCAAACTCTCGGAACCGCTCTGAGATGTGTCAAAGTCGTGGGAACTGGGGGTTGCAGTTAGCCATCTCTCCTTTGCTCCTTCTTCTCTAAAGTCAAAGTGTACAAATGTGGCACTCTTAGGGCCCACTTTTCCTAATATAGTGGGCCATGTCATCCTTCCACCCCCTCTTTTTTTCCTCCAGGGTGTAGATCTTAGTCTTTTTCCTCCGTTTTTTCTTCCCGCCATCTTTTTTTTCGTTGCCTATCCAACTTTCACTTCTATCACATCCTTTCGAGAACTCACCTAGAAAATTTTTATTTTCTCGCTGACCTCTCAAGGGGCATCCCTTATCCATCTTATTCCTTCCTGGTAGCTAGGGCATATTTTTCTTTGACCTGATGCCACTTCCCTCTTAGGTCCGGATGCCACGTCATAGAGGGGCAAATGTAGACACCTAAAAATATCTTCTACCATCAAACCGACTCCCAACATCCCTAATCATGTCAATTTCCCTCCTAAACCAATTAATTAAATTTTTATTTAATTAATTATCCCTTCATTATTCTTTTTTCCATCATTTTATCCCAATAATTGAATTAATTTCATTAATTCAATAGTCCCAACCTTAGCTAATTGATTTAATAAACATGCAATATTTATTAAATCAATTTCCCCATTTTCACTAAATCCAATTAATTAGTTAAAACCATGTTAACTAATTAATCCAGCCTACTAATTGGCCTATCCCTACCCTAGACAATTAAATAGCTATTATTTAATTACCTACCCTAGCCTACCTCATCCTAGCCCTAAGATTTATTAAATAAAACCTATATTTAATTAATCCTAACTTCTCATTTAGGTGGTCAAACCTAGTTTAACACCCTTCCCCACATCCTCTAAATAAAAAATTGAAAACAATTCCACCTAAGTCAATTTTTTATTTTAAAACATCCCAAATCACATTTAATTCTCCTTACAACCCCTTACCTCACCCATGCTCATTAATGTCCTCTCTTTCCCAAATAAATTTTTAATTCATTTACATTCCCCCATATGAATCTTTAATTCAAAAATAATCCTCCACACCCATACTCATTTAATAACTTCTTTTCCCAAAATAAATAAAAGATTCACTTTTATTCCTAGCCCTCCATTCATTCAAGATTGAATCTAGGCCCTCCACATCACTTTTATCCTCCACCATTGATCTTCCAAATCAGTCTCCACCCTTGGATCAAAATCCCTCCAAAAAGTCTATAAATACAACATCTCTCAACCCATCCAAGGATCCAAGTTTTATGCAAAGTTATTATGCCAAAATATCAATTGAGCTAGTTTTAGTGAGTTACATATTTAGTTAGTATTTCACATTTGAATCATTTGTCTAGAGATAATCATGTCTTAGGAGCTATTTTGGGTACAAATGCTTCTTACTTCCTTGATGAGATTGGATTTGCATGTGAGGTATAGCCTTTTGTGTTTTATGCATATCGGTTTGTGTTTTCTCCTCATTTTGTTTATCTAATCTACGTTAGTTAAAACCATGTTAACTAATTAATCCAGCCTACTAATTGGCCTATCCCTACCCTAGACAATTAAATAGCTATTATTTAATTGCCTACCCTAGCCTACCTCATCCTAGCCCTAGGATTTATTAAATAAAACCTATATTTAATTAATCCTAACTTCTCATTTGGGTGGTCAAACCTAGTTTAACAGCCTTCCCCACATCCTCCAAATAAAAAATTGAAAACAATTCCACCTAAGTCAATTTTTTATTTTAAAACATCCCACATCACATTTAATTCTCCTTACAACCCCTTACCTCACCCATGCTCATTAATTTCCTCTCTTTCCCAAATGAATTTTTAATTCATTTACATTCCCCCATATGAATCTTTAATTCAAAAATAATCCTCCACACCCATGCTCATTTAATAACTCCTTTTCCCAAAATAAATAAAAGATTCACTTTTATTCCTAGCCCTCCATTCATTCAAGATTGAATCTAGGCCCTCCACATCAATTTTATCCTCCACCATTTATCTTCCAAATCAATCTCCACCCTTGCATCAAAATCCCTCCAAAAAGTCTATAAATACAACATCTCTCAACCCATTCAAGGATCCATGTTTTATGCAAAGTTATTATGCCAAAATATCAATTGAGCTAGTTTTAGTGAGTTGCATATTTAGTTAGCATTTCACATTTGAATAATTTGTCTAGGGATAATCATGTCTTAGGAGCTATTTTGGGTGTAAATGCTTCTTACTCCCTTGATGATATTGGATTTACATGTGAGGTATAGCCTTTTGTGTTTTATGCATATTGGTTTGTGTTTTCTCCTCGTTTTGTTTATCTAACTACAGTAAGTATTGCTAATTTTATTGATGATTTTAAGAAAAATCTTTTTTACAAGTATGCCAGACACAACTATGTAGGTCTCGATGGTTAGATCAATAGTTCATGATATCTAAGATGTTTTCCCAATTAGAACTATTGTCTCTGTAGTTGATTTTGCAGAAAACTACATGTTGCAACCCCAAAATAAAGTGCAATCCCAATACTACAATTATATTCAGATTGCTATTTTTGTTCACATCACATATAGACATGCCCTTGTTAGTACAGAAGAGAATAGGAAAATTGTCAAAGAATATCATTTTTACATGACTGATGATCGATCTCATTCATCAGAGTATGTGCAATATTATTTTCAACAATTTTACATGGGTTCCTAAAAGAAAAAGATATTATAATGGATCTACATCTCATTTGGTTAGATAATTGCACCGGTCAATTTAAGAATGCTTGTATGTTCTATTGGTTGAGTAGAATGCATGCAGAGAAGGGTATACCTCATATTTGGAACTTTTTTTAAGCTGGGCATGGAAAAGGGGAACATGATGAAGCTAGTGCATGCATGAAGAGAGATCTTTTTAAAGAATAACTAATGATTAGAGGTGGTGCTGCAATCAATGATGCAGATTCTATTGTTAAGTGGTGTAACTATGCGTTGTCACAAGTAGTGGCTCTTGATTCAGAAGTACATAGGTTATTCTGGTTGATTGATGAAGGGATAGCGAGAGAGAAATTGGATTGTCAGAGAATCAATGAATCGTCAAAGATGCATTCATTTTGAAGCTCAGATGCAAGTGCATGGACTATTTGGACATGAGAATTAGCTTGTTTTTGTCAGAGTTGTATTAAATGTGATTGGGATAATTGTGAGTCAAGTGAGTGGGTAGACACATGGATTCCACAATATTTAACCCCTTTATCTCAAGGTCAATCATCTTTACTTAATGACATGGAGAGTTTATTTGACTATGAATATCTTTCAGACCTTATACAAGCAGGTCATGTTTATGTAGTTGTTGCACCGCATGGAAATGAAGAGAGATCAGACTATTGATTAGCACGATGTGTATAGGGAAAACAAAAGCTAACATGACCTACAACAAATGATGATGGGTTCACATATCCTACATGATCAGTTGTTATTACTAGGACTTGGTTGCGAACATATATAATTAGAAAAAATGGTATCCCTACATTTGAAGACTTTGAGAAGCACAAAACCATATTCATGTATTCTCACCTAGTTATAACAACAAATGTTAAGTTAGTAAAGCATCATGCAAAACCCAAAAAAAAACAACTATGGACAATTAGTAATGTTGATCATGAAGCAATATTGGATACTCTGAAGGTAAGAGATGACCCCTTAGGTACGTTTGACTAGCATTTAAACTTCCAGATGGGATAAGTATGACAATTTTTATCTTAACTTGTTCTTGTTTTTTTCTATTTTTTAGAATTGTTTTATTAAAAATATTTTTTCTTTAACTATAATGCATGCTTTTCACTGTACAGGACTGTGAATGAGGTTATTTTGCATCGCATCGTAGATGCGAGGTACAATTTTTAGTGTGCATTTGTGTTTCTTAATATTTTTATTTCTATTTTTTTGTACATACTAATTTCTAAATTTATTTTGTGCATATATTGTAATCAAGGCATTCCATGAGATGGCATCTCTTTGATGTGTTCTGCTAAATAGTCTATGTGTCTTGTCTATGCTTCCACATTTTGCATACATGTCTCACAAGGTAATTGCAACTACAACATCTGACAAAATTCTCATATCCTTCATGCTATGATGGATGTCCATACCCTGTTCCAAAGATCCCATTTTGGAACATGTAGAGAGGATGCTAGCAAAGGTTACAGAATTTGGATTTACACCCGCAAAGTGTATTTTCTTAAAATTTTCTAAAGAAACAAATCTATTTTTTGCATATCTTGCAATCATTGCATTTCATCAGACAACATCTCTTTGAGTTTTTATGTCAAATAGTTCACGTGGCTTGTCTATGCTTCCACACTTTGCATACATGTGTACCAAGGTAGTAACTAAAACATCTGACAAAATTCCCATATACTTTATGCTTTGGTGGATTTCCATATCCTATTCTAAAGATCCCATTTTGGCATAGGTAGGGAACATGCTGATAAAGGTTGTGGAATTTGTCTTTACACTTGCTAATTGCATTTGCTTGAAATTTTCTAAAGAAACAAATCTATTTTGTGGATATCTTGCAATCATGGCATTCCATCAAACAACATCTCTTTGAGGTTTTCTGTCAAAAAGGTCATGTGCCTTGTCTATGCTTCCACACTTTGCATACATGTCTACTAGGGCAATTGCAACTAGAACAAAAAAAAATTATTCAAGGTAACTTTACTTTTCACAAACAAATTTCATGAACTCCTCTAACAACATAGGTTCCTTAAGAATGCAATTTTTAAGGTGATGACTTGGTTAGGAAGGCATGTGCGGATCTAGAAACTTTTTCAAACCCGATGTGCCATGCCTACTAGCCATATCTCAAGTATAAATAATAATATAGCTAATTTTGTTATCAAAACTTCCCTTGTAGCATTAGGTTCTCATGTTTCAAGCATATATATTAATATGCAACTATAGTATGTGTAGTTTTGGCATCATGACCTTTGTGTGCAGCTTCTTGTTTTCCATTTTCTCATCATTTCATCCATGAATAGACCTTCATCCATGCATTTCCATGAAATGATCAATCTAGACAAGCAAATGGGGACTTTTGGAATGTTACAATAGTAACAAACAAGGCTTGAAATTAGGTATGTGAGTAGCAATCTTCATCTTGTTTCAACTTTAGGATTTCTTTTCTTCCTTCTCAACATTTTCAGCTCCATTTGTGTAGGCACAACAATAAGTTGCATCTAAATAATCTCAGGATCATGATGTTTCCATCATGGATTAGCAACACATCAATACACTAACAATACAATCATGCAAGAAAAAAATACAAAGCATGAAATTCTTCAAAAACATATCATTTTCAATCATAGATTAGTAAAACATTGTAATCCATATTCAAATCACCCTTATACAAATGATATGACCTTGATAGTACTTAAACAATTCTATTTGCTATTGTTACAATCATTGTGGCTGAAAATTCCTTTACCTACTATCCGTAATCTACTCATATGAGATGCTTCTCATGTTAGATGCTGCGATAGTCCATGCAAAGCTGATAATGAGGTTTCTCCATTGCATGGTGATGATGATTCCTGCAAACCTATCTTAAATCATCTTAATGCTTACTTTATGAGTGTTGTTATAGTTTTCTTAACTATTTTAGATTGTGACTATCCTCTTCCTTAACCCTACTATCATAACCATACTCAAATAGAGAATTCAAACATACAACATATCCATTGTGATGCATCATTCCATTTACCCCTATAATGTTTGACATGACTCATCTAGCATAGAGTTCAGATGATAGTTCTCTAGGATCAATAACAAATTCCCTCATGACAATTCATCAAATAGCTTCAATGTTATTTATAACAATTTTGTACAATCTTTCCAATGCCTTTTCACCTTCATTCAATTTTTCTACTCTTAGAGGGAATTTAGATGATTAAACCTTAGAATCCTAGTGTTGGGAATTAAGGTGTCTCAACCTTTGTAATTCCTTTTATTAATTAATTGTATTTATTTATTTATTGCCTATTAATGTATTTTGGATGCAAGTCCTATTTTATCATCTTGTGGGAGTTGGCATAGTGATGTGTCATCCTATGTGGAAGGTGACCACATGTATTTTTGTCCTCACATGAGGAGATAGGCATCCCACTTAGTGGTAGAGGTATTTTGCTATGTCAGCATGTTGACTAGTGTGTAAGTGAATCTTGACCGAAACGGTTATGACAGATTCCTATGACAGAATCTATGATGCGTAAGAGTCATAAATGGAATGTTCTATGATAGGTGAAGACATGTGTCACAAGGCATCTTAGAAGAAGGCATATTTGGACCCCCCAAGGAGGGTGATGATGTGTTATAAGAGAATATGCTATTTTTAGGTAGTTATGACAGATTCTATGATAGTCGTAAGATATGTAAGAGCATCTGTCATTGCCCAACTTGGGAATAGGTGACCATATTGGGATGGGATGATGTGACAAGTGTCATGACCATGCTGAAATGTTGGACAAGTGTCCCTAGGTGTGGGTTTTGGGCCATGAGGCCAAGTTGGACGCCCATCTCAAGGAAAGTTCACTTTTGCCTTGTAAATTTCTATTTAAGTAGGTGCTTTGAGAGATGTATTATGTGATTGACAGGTACTGTTATGCTGCCCGATTGTCTCCAGATATGAGTGTCGAAGACTCCTGTAAAGACTTGCATTGCAAGTGTGTTGTAAACTTCATTGTTTAGATAATACATTGTGTAGGTTTTGGAGTGTGGGGTTTTTCACCAGTAAGGGTTTTCCCCATGTTATATCTTGTCTCTCTCTCTCTCTTTTGTCTTACATTCTTGTGTTGTGTATTGCTACAATATCTCTATTGTTGGGTTAATAACACTGTAATTGTAAAGGTTAAAAAGAATTTGCACACATCTCTCCTCATTAGGTTAGTGTAAGAAACTATTTCTACACACCTAGCTTCCTTTCAGTGGGTATCAGAGCTTGATCACCTTTGGTCCTAGTTGTTGGGTAGGGGTTTCTTGAGATGATATTAGATTGAGTGGGAGTCTATGTAGAGCATTTTGTAATCTTGTTGAAGGAAAAAGCTAGCAGGCACATCTGGAAGATTAGAGGTGGAGAAGTTTAACGACACAAATTTTGAGTTATGGAACTTAAGATGGAAGACATGCTTGTTGATCGAGACCTATGGGAAACTATTTCTGGTCTAAAACCAATTGCAATGGCACAAGATGATTGGTATCTCAAAGATTGGAAGACTAAGGGTCTCATAAGACTGAGTCTAGCTGATTTTGTTCTGTTAAAAGTCCATGAGGAGAAGACCATGAAAGATCTTTGGAAGAAGCTAGGAGATGTTTATCAGGACAAATCCCTAGTGAACAAGATTTGTCTTAGAAAGAAGTTGTATTCTCTAAGAATGGAGGATGGAGGATCTATTGCAAATCACCTAAATACCTTCAACATGTTAGTTGCACAGTTGACTTCGATTGGTGTGAAGATGGAGGAGGAGGATCGTTGTATGACCTTGCTTTGTTCTTTGCCAGACTCGTGGGATCATCTTGTTATGGCTATTGGGAGTACCACATCCACCTTCAAAATGGATGAAGTGGTATCTTCATTGTTATCTAAAGAGATGCGAAGAAAGTCCTCTAAAGTAGCCAAAGAAGCTCTTACGGTTTGTGGAAGACCCAAGGAGAAAGGGAAAAAGAAGGACAAGAAAGCTGAGAAGGGTAGATCCAAATCCTATGGGAGATACAAATCTCCTGGAAAGTCCAAGGCTCTCTATTGGAACTATGAAAAAACTGGGCATTTCTGAAAGGAATTCAAAGAGGAAAAGAAAAAAAAGAAAAAGAATGTCCCAGACTCAAATTCTGATAAGTCACAAGATGATGGTGATTCCTTCATCTCAGCCTTGGCCACCCATGCATCTGATGATATGTGGTTGATTGATTCTAGTGCATCATTCCACATGACCTCACACTGAAGCTAGTTCATGAAGTATGAATAGTTCGATGATGGAAGAGTGTACCTGGGTGACGATTCTCATTTGAAGATTGTTGGTCATGGAAGAGTCTCAATCTAATTTCCTGATGGACGAGTGAAGGGAATCACTAGGGTCATGTACATCCCAGGCTTGGCACGGAACCTGCTTTCTATAAGTAAGCTAAATGATGTAGGTGTGCAGGTTGTCTTTTCAAAGGACAGATGCAAGATGACTAGAGGATCTATGGTGCTTACGAAGGGTACTTGGAGAGGTACTCTGTTTCAGATGGAGGCATGCACTTCACAGTGCAATAGTTCTTCTAACTCGAAGAAAAGAGCTATAGTCACTTCATCCCCACCATTGGAACTGGTAGTGAAAAAGTTTGTTGTAACAAATTCTGATGGTAGTACATTTTGGGTAGCCAAGGGTGCTCATGCTTTGGAAGTTAAGCTTCCTATTGAAAAGACAATGTTAGGGCATATGATATTTGGCCACATTGGTGAGAAGGGTCTTAGAACCCTGAAAAATAAAAACCTCGTTGAGGGGTTAAATTATTGTAATCTCAAGTTTGACTTTTGCGAACATTGTATATATGGAAAGCAATACCATGTTCAGTTTTACTCTAGTTCTCACAAGTCTTTTGGTGTTTTAGACCTTATTCATTCTGATGTGTTTAGTCCTGTTAGTGTTCCTTTAGTTTCCAAATCTATATATTTTGTATCTTTCATAGATGATTACAGTAGAAGGACATGTATTTATTTTCTCATAAGCAAGACTGAAGTCTTTAGTCGGTTTAAAGAGTTTAAAGCTTTTGTTGAGAATCAGACTAGTAAAAAGATGAAGTGTTCGAGGACTGATAATGGTGGTGAGTTTTTTTTCACAGAGTTCAATAAGTTCTGTAAAGAGCAAGGGATTGAAAGACATAAGACAACGCTATACACCCCATAGCAAAATGGAGTTGCAGAGAGGATGAACAGGGCACTGATGGAGAAGGTTAGGAGTATGCTTAGTGGATCAAGCCTCCAACAAAAGTTTTGGCTTGAAGTTACCCAGTAAACATGTCTCCTACATCAGCTCTTGTTGGTAAGACACCTATGGAGGTGTGGTCTGGTAAGAAGCCTTTAGTTAGACATCTTCATGTTTTTGGTTGTGAGGCATATGCACATGTGCCTAGGGAGAGAAGGTCAAAATTGGAGAACAAGGTTGTTAAGTGTATTTTCATTGTCAGTGTGAAAGGATACAAGCTTTGGGATCCTATGGCTGAAAAAGTGTTGTATAGTAGAAGTGTTATTTTTAGAGAGCTAACACCTTCTTCCATTGTTCTACATCTGGAATAAATAGAAAAGAAAGAGGATGTGGTTCAGTTTCCTTCTACCCCTAAGAAGATTGAACTGATAGACCCTGTGAGACTTGATGATGAGGAGAGCTCTAGCAGCTCCAAAACCTCAGAAGAAGAAGCAGAACCTCAACCTCAGCCCTTGAGGAGGTCTACATGAACAAGAAAGCAACTTGATAGATTTGGTTATTCATTGCTTGATTCTAGTTGTGCTTTTGCCTTGCTTACTAACACTGATGAGCCTAGAACTGTGACAAAGGCTATGGGCACGAAAGATGCAGGTTCCTTGAAGGAGGCCATGGAAGATGAGATGGTTTCTTTGGAGAAGAATAAAACTTGGGACTTGATGCCTTTACCTGAAGGATAGAAATTTGTTGGATGCAAATGGGTGTTCAAGAAGAAATTTGGTGCAGATGGTGGTTATAAAAAGTATAAGGCCAGATTGGTTGCGAAGGGGTACTCACAAGTGGAGGGAATTGATTATGGTGAAATTTTCTCTCTGGTTGCAAAGATGACATCTATTTGGTTCTTGTTATCTCTTGCAGTAGCTTATGACTTAGAGATGGAGTAGATGGATGTGAAAATAGCTTTCCTTCATGGTGATTTGGAGGAAGAGATTTATATGTCACAGCCATATTACATAGAGAAAGGTAAAGAAAATTTGGTTTACAAACTGAAGAAGTCTTTGTATGGTTTGAAGCAGTCTCCTAGTATGTGGTATATAAAATTTGATGCCTTTGTGTTGTCGATTAGATTTCTAAGATCAAAATTAGATCATTGTGCATATTAGAAATTTGACAATGATCACATTCTCATTATTGCATTTATGTTGATGATATTCTGTTAATTGGGAATGGTAAGAATATGATTTTTGATTTGAAGTCTTAGTTGTTAGCACAGTTTGAGATGAAAAATATAGGGGCAGCCAGGTACATTCTTGGAATAGAAATTAGAAGACAGATCTAACAAAAAACTTTGGTTAAGTTAGAGTAAGTATGTGAAGACCGTGTTGGATAGGTTTAGCATGGAAGATTGTAGACCATTGTGTGTTCCTATTTCATTGGAGACAGAGTTATCTATTAATGATTGTCCAAAATCTCCTTCTGAGGTGGAGGACATGAGAAAAGTACCTTATGCTAGTATTCTTGGAAGTTTGATGTATGCCATGGTCTGTATAAGACCATACATTGCCCAAGCAGTGGGAGTCCTTAGTTGATTTATGGCTAATCCTAGATGGGTACATTAGGATGTAGTAAAGCAAGTGTTCATATATTTGAGGGGTACTTCTAAGTATTCCATATTCTATCATGGTAATTCTATAGGACCTCTGCACTCTGTTTGTATTAGTGGATTTGTGGATTCTAATTGGGCGGATGACATTAACAGTAGGAGATCCACCAGTGCTTACATGTTTACTATGTTTGGTGGTGCAATTAGTTGGATGAGTAAATGACAACCTATGGTCACTTTGTCCACAACAAAAGCTAAGTATATGGTAGAAAATCATACTTGCAAGGAAGACATTTTTCTTAAGATATTGTGTTCAAATATTGGTGTTGATGCAGGACAAATTACAATCTATTGTGACAATCAAAGTGCGATTTACCTAACAAAGAATCCAATTTTCCATGCTAGAACAAAGCATATTGATGTACATTTTCACTTCGTGTGAGACATGGTAGAGGATGGGAAGGTGAATTTGGAGAAGGTAGACAATTTGAAGAATGTTGCGGATGCATTGACGAAACCAGTGGGCATAGAGAAGTTCAGATGGTGTTCGGAGTCTATAGGCCTCTCGGCCTATAGCATTTAAATCCTATCATTTCCATTGGCTCTTACAAGGTGTTCGACAAGTGGGAGAATGTTGGGAATTAAGGTGTCTCAAGCTTGGTAATTCCTTATATTAATTAATTGTATTTATTTATTTATTGATTATTATTGTATCTTGGATGCAAGTCCTATTTTGTCATCTTGTGGGAGTTGGCATGGTGATGTGTCATCCTATGTGGAAGGTGACCACATGTATTTTTGTCCTCACATAAGGAGATAGGAATCCCACTTAGTGGTAGAGGTATTTCACCATGTGTCGGTACTTTGACTAGTGTGTAAGTGAATCTTGACCGAAATGGTTATGATAGATTCCTATGACAAAATCTATAACACGTAAGAGTCATAAATGGAATGGTCTATGGCAGGTGAAGACATGTGTCACAAGGCATCTTAGAAGAAGGAATCTTTGGGTGCCCCAAGGAGGATGATGATGTGTTGTAAAAGAATATGTTATTTTTAGGCAGTTATGATAGATTCTCTTACAACTGTAAGAGTTGTCAGTTATGACAAATTCTATGATAGTCGTAAGATGCATAAGAGCATCTTTCATTGCCTAACTTGGGAATAGGTGACCATATTGGGATGGGGTGATGTGACAAGTGTCATGACCATGCTACAGTGTTGGACAAGTGTCCCTAGGCATGGGTTTTGGGCCATGAGGCCAAGTTGGACGCCCATCTCAAGGAAAGTTCACTTTTGCCTTGTAAACTTCTATTTAATTAGGTTCTTTGAGAGGAGATGTATTATGTGGTTGATAGGTACTGTTATGCTACTAGATTGTCTCTAGATATGAGTGTCAAAGACTCCTGTAAAGACTTGCATTGCAAGTGTGTTGTAAACTTGATTGTTTATATAATAGATTGTGTAGGTTTTGGAGTGTGGTTTTTCACCCATAAGGGTTTTCCCCATGTTATATCTTGTCTCTCTCTCTCTTTTGTCTTACATTCTTGTGTTGTGTACTGCTTCAATATCCCTATTGTTGGGTTAATAACACTATAATTGTAAAGGTTAAAAAAAATTTGCACACATCTCTCCTCATTATATTAGTGCAGGAAGCGATTTCTGCACACCTAGCTTCCTTTCACCTAGGTGTTACAATGGATCTCTATGACCTTGTGATCCTTCACTCAATTCATTACCTTAACATAGGATAAAAACTATCCTAAAAGAAATATTTGTGAAATTTGTCCTGCTTTCTTATATTGGGATATTAAGAGGCTACCATGACTATCTCAACACTTCATGACTATGTTTTCATATTACAAGGCTACCATAATCCATTTAGGATCATTGTTTTATGTAAATTTAGGTTGTGGTCTTAGTAGGGTATCAAAATAGCATCATTCATGACTACCATCTTCTAAGGGGTCATTACCAACATTCACATGATGATCATTTTGAATTTGAAGAAAGAGGGACCATCACAGTCCATACAATAGGGACCATTATTCCTATAAGAATCACTCATCCATTTGTTAGAAAACTCATGGGTATTAGTTCCATTATTAAGTTAATGATTATCATGGTCTAAAGGTAACCATAATAGTTATAAGTAAGATGAAAATTAGAGGACATCCCAACATCATAATGCTAACAGTAATAAATGTCAACCTCCATCAATCTTGATTTCAATGTTCTATTATTTCCTATTGCTTAATCAATCCCCTCAAAGAACAAAAGCAATCCTATTGTATCATTCATTTTAGATAATTTGAAGATACCATCAACTAGAGATAGAGAGGACAGTCCATGTAAAGGAGAAGAAGACAATTTACATAAAGGGATTCAAGACTATTTTCTATTGTGATAGTCATATACGATTTGTATCATGCCCATTATCTAAGAAATCTCGATGAAAAAAAGGTTTAGGGGTTATCTTAGGGTATATATACAAGATGATACAAAGGGAGTTATAAGGAGATAAAACACTAAAAAGGAGGTTTTCATGAGTTTAGAATAGTCACAAGTCTATATAACAGTCCACTATCATAGTCACGACCATCATGAAGTTGTTTTTAATGCATCAATTAAGATGTCTTTGATCTTTTGATCTTTTTAATGCATTACTTAAGATGTCCAAATTTAAAATAATGATTTAATACTCATATAAGAGTCCAAACAATACCCTTTAAGGGGCAAGACAATCAAGATGGCAATTGGGAAGTTGTATAAATGTGATAGTCTAGCCATTTGCATGATTTTTAGATGCTACTAGGCCCTTACCTTCACTAGTGATGTTCTTATGACTTGATAGGGTCAAAGGGAGGCTTAGTATTAGAGATATCCTTGCATGGAGGATGGTGAATCATCAAATGAATCAAGGTTACAAACATGACCTTATGATTGTCTCTTGATTGTGGTAGTCCCCTATGGCACTTTATCAGCAACTTATGCATGTATTTTTACCTTTAAATAGTGATCTCTCAACACCTTATGGTTTCAAATAGTTTTGAAGTCTCTTGGCAGCCCTATTTTCCTTTATGGAAATACTCATGACAGTCTTGAAGGAACAAAACTATTTATGTACATCAGTCTAGTATGACTATGATAGTATTAGAGTCTTTTGGAAACCTTCCTTCCAACTTTCTCCTTCATAATCCTTAGTGTTTATTAATCTTCATTTCCCCTTGGATGGTCTTCACAATTACTAAGAACTTCTCATGACTTCCCTTCCTTCATCACTCCATCTTTCCAATATGACATAGTCTACATGAAAATCTCTAGACTGTATTAAGGTTTATAACTATTTAGGACAGTCTAGGTATAATAGTCCCCTATGACTCAATAAAGATAGCTTCCATCATAACTATAACATTGAAGAAAGGAGGGTTGACATTGTGCACAAAGTCTTAGTATCATATCCTAGTCACTCATCACCTTTTCACAGAGATCTCAAGACTTATGGGCTCCAAAATAACATAAACTTAGTCCATTATGATTTCTATAGCCATGGACCCCTTAAAAATCTTATGATAACCTTCCTAGTTTATCTAGGATCTCAAAACTCCATCATCTTCATTAGGAATGTGCTTCGAATACATGGATATCACAAAGGACTAAATATATTATAAGGCATTGAATCTTTAGTCATGGTTGTTACTGTCATGCTTACAGGGTGGCTTGCAAGATGGTTGTTCATGCAAAAACTTCAACCTCATAATAGTCCTTAGATGTTACTATCATGGCTGCAAGGTGGCTTGACAACTAAAATTGTGCAAATGACCTTGTAACACTGAAACAAATGTTAGATATAGATTCAAACCACAAGGAATCAAATATTTACATTGTTCTAGGCATCAATAAAACTCTTTGAACCTTAAAATTTACCACTCTGTTCACCCTTAGATCCAGTTTATGGTATATAATAGGTCTGAGAACAAGAGATTTTGAGGTGTTTGAGATTTGGTCATGTATTGATCAATTTTAATAGTAGGTTAAAGTTTTTTTCCTTGACAAATTTTAATATATAAATGCAAGTGTTTTGGAGAATAGAGCTATTGTGCATTCAAGGGACTAAAATTAGTGGTTAAAGCATTTAACTTTCATTTTGGAGACATTCAATATATTTCCTAAGGTGACATATAAGATAGAATTCTAAACTTAGTGTTTGTTAATATTCCATCAAACTTCTTATTACAAATTATTTTAAGTTAGTTGCAGTTGATAGTGTTTACTTTGCTTAACAATTTTTTAATGCATTATAAATGCATGTATATTTCACATAGGGTTGGAGTACTTAGATCTACTTATGTGGTTGGAAACAACATTTTGCATATTCTACCTAGACCATGACTATGTTTTGAGTATGACCCATGGTTACAATGGAAATACATCCACCATTGTTGAGTTAATAGTAGGTTAAAGTTTTTTTTTCTTGAAATTTTTTAAGATATAAATGCAGGTGTTTTGGAGAATAGAGCTATTGTACATTCAAGGGACTGAGATTAGTGGTTAAAGCATTTACTTTTCATTTTAGAGACATTCAATATAATTCCTAAGGTGACATATAAGATATCTTTCATCAAACTTCCTATAAAAATATTAAGTTAGTTGTAGTTGATGGTCTTTACTTTGCTTAACAAATTTTTAACTTATAAATGTAGGTGTTTTGGACTGTAAAGCTATTATATTCAAGGCATTGAGATCAATGGTTAAAGCATTTAGCTTCCATCATGGAGACATTTTTTATATTTCAGATTTGTATATTTGTATATTTTGTATATCCTATGAGGAGATTATGACCATAATATAATAATGTTTCCATCTTACATATTCTCCTAGTGTTTCTTCACATTTGGTGCTAAGAATTGATAAACATTTCATGTGATTTTATTAGCACACTCTTTAAGGTGTGTTTTTTCATTATGTTTTATGCTAAATTTGATGGTGACATTTTATGTTAATATTAATGCATATATAGGAGTTTTGATCCTTTATTAGTTTATATAGGTAGTGGTTTGATGTCATGACTAATTTAACAATAAACCAGTATATCTCTTAAAATCAGTCCCAAAACCTCTTAAAATCACGTCTCCCCCTATGAAAACTAGGGTCTTTTCTATATGAAAAAGACATCTTCTTATTGTTGCTACAGTCTTAGTAATGTCACAATTTTGCATGCTTTTGATAGGGATACTGAGGGTTTTGGATGCTTAACAAGGTTACCCTCTACTCATGACACCCTCATGGTATCCTGATAATGCTTTCAGTTAGGTCACATGGGGTGAAGAATGCAAAAAATAGCTCTTGGTACCTTTACACTCAATGACACTAAGGCATTTTTAAGAATGCATCTGCCGTTGGCATGGTCAAATGATGTTGAGTTGGTCAAAACTGAGAGAGGTTATTGTGGAGGGACTATACATCCAGTGGTAGGTCTAAACAGATCATTCATAGGTGCCACGAAGTCTGAGGACTACTCCATAAAAGTTTGGCAATTTTTTGCTCTTAGGTCTCTTAAGAAACTTTTTTGGTACATTGTAGCCTAATTCGATTGGGAGACCTGGGGAATGAAACAGGGCCTCCACTAGCATAAACCCACCCACCCTAACTTGTCATGCCATAAGTTAGGTCCCATGGGGTGAAGAATACAAAATATCTCTTGGCACATTTACACTAAATGTCACTGACGCATTTTGCAATAATACATCTGCATTTGGCATGGTCAAATGATGTTGAGTTCATCAAAACTAAGAACTACTTTGTAGGTCCAAATGGATCATTCATAGGTGCCATGAAGTCCAAGAAGAACTATGTCAAAGTCTAGCAATTTTTTTCTCTTAGGTCTCTTAAGACACTTTGCCGGTACACTATAGCCCGATTCAATTGGGACACTTGGGGAATGAAACAAGGCCTCCACTAGTATAAACCCACCCACCTTGACCTATTGGCACCATCAATCAGATCTCATGGGGTAGAGAACACAAAATATGGCTCTTGGACTTTACACTAAATGCCACTAAGGCATTTTGCAAGAATGTATCTGTCGTTGGCGCAGTCAAACGATGTTAAGTTGGTCAAAACTGAGAAAATTTATTATGAAGGGACCTGACATCCAGCCTTAGTTCTAAACGAATCATTCATAGGTGCCATGATCTCTAATAACTACTCTGTCAAAGTCTAGAAATTTTTTGCTCTTAGGTCTCTTAAGAGACTTTACTACAATGTAGCCCGATTCGATTAGGACACCTTGGGAATAAAATAGGGCCTCCACTAGCATAAACCCACCCATCCTAACTTTTGGGTGTTGTCAATTAGCTCCCATGGGGTGAAGAACACAAAATATGGATCTTGGCACCTTTACATTAAATGTCATTAAGGCATTTTACAAGAATGCATCCGTCATTGGCACGGTCAAATGATGTTGAGTTGGTCAAAACTAAGAGAGATTATTGTGGAGGGGCCTAATATCCAACTATAGGTTCAAAGGGATCATGCATAGGTGCCACGAAGTCTAAGAACTACTATGTCAAAGTCTGGCAGTTTTTTTCTCTTAGGTCACTTAAGAGACTTTGCTAGTACACTGTAGCCCGATTTGATTGGGACACATGGGGAACAAAATAGGGCCTCCACTAGCATAAACCCACACACCTTGACCTATCATCATTGTCAATTAGGTACCATAGGGTGAAGAACATAAAATATGGCTCTTGGCACCTTTATACTAAATGTCACTAAGGCATTTTGCAAGAATGCATCTGTTGTTGGCATTGTCAAACAATGTTGAATTGGTCAAAACCAAGAGAGGTTATTATGGAGGGACCTAACATCCAGGTGTAGGTCCAAATGAATCATTCATAGGTGCCATGAAGTTTGAGAACTACTCCATCAAAATTTGGTAATTTTTTTCTCTTAGGTCTCTTAAGAGACTTTGTCGGTACATTGTAGCCTGATTCAATTAGAACACATGGGGAACAAAACAAAGCCTCAACTAGAATAAACCCACTCACTTTGACCTATTAACACCATTAGTTAGGTCCCATAGGGTGAAGAATGCAAAATATGGCTCTTGGCACCTTTACACTAAATGTCACCGAGGCATTTTGTAAGAATGCATTCATCGTTGGCACAGTCAAACGATGTTGAGTTGGTGAAAAATGAGAGAGTTTATTGTGGAGGGGCTTGACATCCAACTATAGGTCCAAACAGATCATCCATAGGTGCCATGAAATCTAAGAACTAGACTTTGTCAAAGTCTGGCAATTTTTTGCTCTTAGGTCTCTTAAGAGACTTTCCTACTACAATGTAGCCCAATTCGATTGGGACACCTTGGGAATGAAACAGGGCCTCCACTAGCATAAACCCACCCACCCTAACCTATCAGCACTGTCAATTAGGTCCAAATGTGAATCATTCCAAATATATCTCTCTCCCTATGTATTCATCTTCATCGTCTACAAGGGCAAAATGTTCACTCCCCCACAAACATTGGAACGCATCGAGGGTACAACTCATTCTGGTCTTCCCATAACCCATATTGAAGGTGAAATAAGGGTATAATGGACCTATAGAGAATGAAACGATGATAGGAAAATCATGTTAAACATATAGAAGGTGAAATGAGGATATCTTATACATAAAGAAGGTGAAATGAGGATAAGCAAATCATGTCAAACATGTAGACATGAGGAAAATGAGGATATACAAAGTATGTAGACCATATAGAAGGTGAAATGAGGATTGCAAATCATGCTTGTTATGTCATAAAATATCCCCCTAGGACTTTTACCTCCTAAGTTTAGCTCCCAGGTCCCTTGTTTTTCATCATGCATGTTCATTTGAACTCCCAATGCAAAATCCCTAAAAACCCGTGTCAAATGGGGCTAAGGGGACCTTGTTGAGCTTGTTCCTACCTTGAAAATAGGACCTAGGGCTTGGGAACTTGTGCCCTAGTCCTTCCCTATTTGGTCAGGACCTAAATTTTTAATGTCGGTTATGTGACCATTAAAAGGTTCCATTGCCGACATCTTAAGTTTGAATTATGAAATTTGTAGCAAGAATGCATATAAAAGCATGTTTAAGGTTTCATTTGTAAACTAGAAGATGATGATGAAGTTTTGGTGAACTTATGATTTTAGAGCATTCAAGGCATTCATTGTTGTAGAGTAGAATATTATTGTTGTGTTTGTTATGCATATTTGGCTTCATTTTCTCATGTGTTGAAGGATTTTCATCTACATGAGAGCTACACCTCTGAGGTGAGATCTATTTGTGTTGAATCTATCATTTATCAATTTTTTTCCTCTATCCTATATGGATACACACTCTCTTTATCAAACAATGGTGTTGGAAGGCTTGAATACCATTCTGGGGCTTGATTGAGACAAGCTCCTAAACACCACAACCACCAGCCCCCTTCTTTGTGATTGCAAGTGACAAGTGTCATATTCTATGGAAGTGGAGTTGTAGGAGGATATGACAGAGAGTATAGAATCTAGATTAGAGAAGAAAAGCATTGCCTATGCTTGGACACCCACCCTAAATCCCTTTGGATCTCTGTAGCTATAAAACTCAGGGACAGTGATAATTAGTAGCAGACAAATTCTGGAAATCCCCGTAGAAGTTCCTACCCTAGGATTGGGCACCTGCTCTTTAGCCCCCAACTTTTCCACATCTAGAATCTTGAAACCTAGTATGTATCTACTCTGAATATTACATCTCTATGTGTGAGCATTTGTCAGGATTCATCTATTTATTTACAATTTTGTATAATTAGGTTTTCAAGCATAATTGAGCATTAAATTAATACATTAATCAGTAAATTCTAATTTTCCCTATCATTACAAGTGACAACCAACCTATAGGTGAATCCTCTTGTAAAAGTCATGATTTGACTTGGTTAAATGTCCTTGAATGTTAGTAGTGAAAGGAGGATCTAGACATCATCCATCAACCCCATCTTCCCTTTTTTCCTACTAAACATTTTGGTAAACCCATATTTTTATTGAATTTTGCACCTTTCTGAGTGTTGTACTTCAGATTTACATTCATTCATTTAATTTTAATCTTATTGCATTTGAAAATTTGCAAAAAAAAATGAAAAATTTTAAGAATCTGAAAAAAATTGGCATCCTAGGCTTGCATTTTGCATAGTTTGTATCAATTTCATTAAATTTCATCTAATATATGAGTTTTAGATCAGATCTGATATAAATTATAGTAGTACATCATTTTAAAATCATTTGTATTGCATTTTCATGCTTAAATTGTTAGATTTTGCTTGAAATTATGCATTTTTCATATAACCTAGTTTTTGTAAAAGCTAGGGTTTGTAGCTAAAATCTTGTTTCAAATTTTACTACTCTTTTCAACATTCTTTTAGGATTGATTTCCAATTTCATTGTTTCACTATTGTGTGTCTTTGCATGTACATCTTAGATTTTACATTTTCATATAGTCAATTTCAACAAAAACTAGCATATTCACCCATTTTTCCTAGAAATTGCACTTGCATTGAACATTGTAGAACTTATGACATCATTTTTAGATCTGAGTTGAGATATTTCACATCATAAATCTAATTATAATTCATTCATACATCATTTTTCATAGTTTCATGCTCTAATTTCACAATTAGGGTTTAAAATCCTTGCATTTTCACTAGATTTTGACTTGTCATTCATCTAGATTTGCATAATATGTGTGTTGTGAAGGATATTGCTACATTATTGGTCCAATATTAAGGTTATAATTTTCTTCCCCCCATCAATTTCTTTAAAACACTTCATCTTTGAGTCATTTGCATTGAAAAAATTGAAAAAAAATCAAGCATTTTTAGGTCATAAATATACATAGTTTTGCTTACATTTCATTGCATATATATCAAAATCTTTTAAAATCAGGTTTGGTATCCATTTGAAAACATACACACATGGATTATAATCATAACAATAATTCTAGGTTCTCTCCTAGGCCTTATTTCAAAATAAAAACTCCTGAACCAAAAATAACATTTACACCTTATGATAAACCAATGAGTGATATTGAGGGACCTCTTTATATTACAGTGAAGGTAATGGAGATTCCCATGCATGGTACACTTATAGATCCTAATTGCATGACTAATGTGGTAATGGAAGAGTTCCTTCTCTCACATGCCTTGTGTTATCAGAAAATTGGAATGATTATCAATAATATCAAAGTAATGCAATAAACTCAATGAAATAAGAAACAATGAAGATTAAACAAACAAAGAACTCAAAACTTACAAACCTCTTTACTTCATGGCTTCCATTGATCACCTATCTCAAATGATCTTCTGTATGAATATGGCCCTTAGAAGGTACACTTCTTTGCTATTTTCTAAGATGTCAAGTGGGAATGGCTATGATAGGTTTGTAATGAAGAGATTCTTCAACACAATTGTAGTGATAAAAGGGTGATCGCAAGCTATGGAATCACTTGGTGCCAAAGGCACACTATAATTCCAGTAGAGTAAGTTTACTAAAAGCTTGGATGATAGAAATGGAGGAAAAGGGTTCAATTTATAGACTTGTGAGAGAGAAGATCAACGGTATAGAAGACTTGAGAGGATGTCCGTGAATAGAAAGAAGACAAGTGTCACACAAAAAACTATTTTGTTTGTGTTAACTGCTTTCTTTTATAAAGATAAGATTTGCTTTCATAAATTAGAATGGTTTTTTCTAATTTAAGAGTTGATAAAAACAAGATTGAATAAATTAGATAACTCAACTTGTGATTTGCTTTTGCATGATTTAAGAGTAATTAAATAATAAATTATTTAATTTTGTGTGCATGAAGAAGAAGATTTATTTTTAGAAGATTTGGAAGATTTTTGAGGAATTATAAGATAAGAAAGAAAATTAAACAAATAAATTTATTTAATTGTTTGTGCAAGCTTTGGAAGAATAAATAAAATATTTGATTATATTTTATTTTTAGAGATTGAGAGAATTTAAATAAATTTGATTGATTTATTTAAATTTGGAGGAATAATTTGACTTAATTAAATAATTAAGAATTATTTAATTGTTTGGAAGAATTTAATTAAATAAAAGATTTTATTTAATTTTGACTTTAGAAGAGGTAATTAAATATTTTGATATTTAATTAACTTAGAGGAATGTGAAACGAATAAATAAATTTGTTTATTTATTTATTGATAGAAGAATTACAAAGAAATAAATATTAAGAATATGTATTTAGACCGAGTCATGTCATTTTTAGGTGTAGACAACTTGATACAAGATTCTTATGAACCTTCAGATTTAAGGATTAAGACACATACTGGAGCTTCCATGCCTACCTTTTGGAAGATAACTTTATTGGTTACAGTTTATGATAAAGCCGTGGATCAAGTTTTTGATGTCATCCCCTTATCTGATTATAATACATGGCAACCCATGGTTATGGAAAAGAATTTTACTCTTGATTATTTTTGGTTGAAACCTGATAGAGAGCTTGAGCCATGAAGAGACCAATCTTTCTTAGCATATAGATGATACAAATCAAAACTTCTATCTAGAGTGGCCAAACCTTCTATTCACCAAGCAACAAGAGAAGAAAAACCCGCATTAGAAGAACTTCCTAGAGATAAAGGTAAAGGACTCTATGCTGAGGTTCCTCCTCTATCATCCTTACAAGGATCGGGAGTGACTCATGGAAAAGAAAGCAATTCATCAAGACAAATTACATTTGAACAAGCTTCCTCCTTTGAAATAAGAAAACTAATGGAACAACATGAGACTACTTTTGAAGATATAAGCAATAAGACAAGAAGGAATAGACAAGAAAGAGAAATGAGGAAGAGAAGACAAGATTTTTCCCAATGAAATCAACTTCAACAAGAAAAAATTCCACCACCCAACATTGAACAAGACAAAGAAAAAATTGAAGAGAAAGAGACTAAGAATAATGACAGAAGTTGGGATATTGTACCTTATGTACCTCTTTCCTCTCGCATTCAAGATTGGGAAGATGATGATTTGCTTGTTGACAACCACTAGTTTGGTTGTGCAATAGGTAAGTATTTCTAACCCTGGTGGTCACCTATGTCGTATCATTATTTGCTCATTTATGTGAGCTTCCCTCTTGTGGTTTTTTCCTCCCATGATGTGTTATGTGTTGTTTATGCCTCCTTGGATGACCCTTGATAATATTGTAAGGTCAAGGATACCAAGAGACCACCTCTCTTGTGACCATTCATCTATTTGTATCATCATTCTTCTATCTTGCCTCTCCTTTATTTTTATTGTTGTGTGTTGTGACTTAGGCGCATAGTGTTGCGGTTGATGACCCAGGGGCATCTTCCTATGTGATTGTTCCTAAGACACTTGTTCTCCTCTCTCATTTTATTGTTTACCTTCTTCTAGTGGTTCTATCTAGTCAGCGGATGATGAAAAAAAAACATATACTCATACGGACCGTGTGTCCCTTCAACAAGCAAAGCAAAAATGGACCTAGTCCATATATGAAGACGGAGTTGATATATATATATGTCTCACCTTGTTCTTACACTCAGTTCTGAGATGCCTCTAGTATAAGCCCAATGGCTATACTCGGACTCGAAACCATTTGTGTAGCCTTGTCTTCTTTGTTTTCATGGATTGATTAGATTAAGAAGTGTGTGTTTGTGGGAACATTCAGCAATCGTAAACACATGGATTGATTAGATTACAAAAGCTCTTGTTCCCTTGTGTGTTTTCTCTCTACCTTAACATGCTTGATATCGGTAAATGATATCAACCACCTTAAGGTGGGGGCATATAAAGGTAAGGTGTCTGATGATTTTGGTACTAATGAAGCATGTTTATAAGCCCTCTACGAAGGCAAGATGTTGTATCTCTGGTGTGAATGTACATCTTTATTCTATATTGAAATCAAAAATCCCTCTGTAGAGGCAAGATATCATGCATATCCTTTTATTCAAAGCCCTCTATGGAGGCAGGGATGGTGTATCTCTTGAGCTAGTGCACATCCTTTTTATTTCAAAAGTCCTCTGAGTAGGCGTGGTTGGTGTATCCTCCCTTTAGCATGTCTTTGGCAGTTGTTGTGGCACAAGCCCAATAGTCAGGTGTGCCTGTAGCGTGCTTGAGATGGTGGGGGCTTAGCAATAAGTTCCTTCCATCATCTTGTTTGTCATGTTTTAGACGTATAGTATGTCTCTGGCATACTATATGGTGCTCATGTTTTCTATGTGTCTTCCATGTGTTTTCCCCCCTCTATAGTCTAAATATGTGTGGTGAAATGCCCCTCCCTACACTCAAGTTTTGTATGGCATGTATGTTCCCAAGTATAGTCCAAAGAGTGTGGTAAAATGCCCCTCTTATGCTTTGGGATTTGTATGGCGTGCTTGTTCTCAAGTGTAGTCTAACGCTGTGTGGCAAAATGTCCCTACCTACACTCTGAGATTTGTATTGTATGTCTTCTCCCCCATATGTAGTCCAAAGAGCGTGACGAAATGACCCTCCTTCATTTTGGGTTGTGTGTTGCATTTTTACTTTCCACGTATCAACATTCATTTATATATATGAAAATGAAAAAGAAATAATCACTGCATTCATTGTATTCATCATGATTTGTGTGTATTCAATATTGTCTTCTCTGTGTCTTCAATGCCTATTACTATCTTCTCTATGTTTTGCATGCCTGTTACTTTTTTCACTATGTTTGGCATGTCTATGGCATGTTTTCTCTAATGTCTACCTGAGACTGGGGGCTAGAAATAGTTTCTCCATCTTTGTGTATGCATTAGCTTCAAGTGCTTGGCGTGTTTGTTGTGTTTTAACCATACTTTAATGCATGTATGGCTCATTAGATCATACATACATTAAAGTGGGGGCTAAATGTTATGTCGTAATATATCCCCTAGGACTTTTAACTCCTAAGTTTAGCTCCTAGGTCCCTTATTTTTCATCATGCATGTTCATTTTAACTCTCAATGAAAAATTCTTGAAAACCCATGTCAAATGGGGCTAAGGGGACCTTGTTGGTCTTGTTCCTGCCTTGAAAATGGGGTTTAGGGCTTGGGCACTTACACCCTAGTCCTGATCTATTTGGTTAGGACCTAAATTTTGAATGTCGGTTATGTGACCATTAAAAGGTTCTATTGCCAACATCTTAAGTTTGAATTATGAAATTTGTATCAGGAATGCATATATAAGCATCTTTAGGGTTTCATTTGTAAACTAGAAGATGATTATGAACTTTTGGTGAACTTGTGATTTTAGAGCATTCAAGGTATTCATTGTTGTAGAGTAGAATATTGTTGTTGTGTTTGTTATGTAGATTTGGATTCATCTTCTCACGTGTTAAAGGATTTTCATCTACATGCAAGATACACCTCCGAGGTGATATCTATTTGTGTTGAATCTATCATTTATCAATTTATCAATTTGTTTTTGCCTCTATCCCACAGGGATACACAATCTCTTTATCAAACAACAATGTTGGAAGGCTTGAATGCCATTCTAGGGCTTGACTGAGTCAAGCTCCTAAACACCACAACCCCCAACCCCCTTCTTTGTTATTTTAGGTGATAGGTGTTGTATTATGCAGAAGTGGAGTTGTAGGAGGTTGTGACAAAGAGTATAGAATCCATATCATAGAAGAAAATCACTATCTAGGCTTGGGCACTCACCCCGAAGCCCTCTAGATCTCCGTAGCTGAAAACCTCCAGGACAATGATAATCAGTAGTAGACAACTTTTGGAAATCCCTGTAGAAGTTCCTACCCTAGGCTTGGGTGCCTTCACTTTAGCCACTGACTTTTCCACATCTAGAATCTTGGAACCTAGTATGTATCTACTCTGAATATCACATCTCTATGTGTGAGCATTTGTCAGGATTTGTCTTTTTGTTTGTGATTTTGCATAATTAGGGTTTCAAGCATAATTGAGCATTAAATTAATACATTAATCAGAAAATTCCAAGTTTTCCTATCATTACAAGTGACAACCAACCTATAGGTGAATCCTCTTGCAAAATTTATGATTTAACTTGGTTAAATATCCTTGAATGTTAGTAGTGAAAGGAGGGTCTAGACATATCATCCATCAATTTCATCTTCCCTCTTTTCCTAGTAAATAATGTCAAATGTACATCTCTCTCTCTCTCTCTACCTCATTTTGTTCTTTCCATAACCCATATAGAAGGTGAAATGAGGGTATACTAGACCTATAGATAATGAAATGATGATAGGAAAATTATGTTAAACATATAGAATATGAAATGAGGATATGTTATACATAAAGAAGGTGAAATGAGGATAAGAAAATCATGTCAAACATGTAGATGTGAGGAAAGTGAGGATATGCAAAGTATGTAGACCATATATAAGGTGAAATGAGGATTGTGAATCATGCCAAATGTACATCTCTCTCCCCATGTCTCTCTCTCTCTTCCTCTCTACCTCATTCTTCTCTTTCCATAACCCATATAGAAGGTGAAATGAGGGTATACTAGACCTATAGATAATGAAATGATGATAGGAAAATCATGTTAAACATATAGAATATGAAATGAGGATATGTTATACATAAAGAAGGTGAAATGAGGATAAGAAAATCATGTCAAACATGTAGATGTGAGGAAAGTGAGGATATGCAAAGTATGTAGACCATATATAAGGTGAAATGAGGATTGTGAATCATGCCAAATGTACATCTCTCTCCCCATGTCTCTCTCTCTCTTCCTCTGTACCTCATTCTTCTCTTTCCATAACCCATATAGAAGGTGAAATGAGGTATACTAGACCTATAGATGATAAAATGATGATAGGAAAATCATGTTACACATATAGAAGGTGAAATGAGGATATGTTATACATAAAGAAGGTGAAATGAGGATAAGTAAATCATGTCAAACATGTCGATGTGAGGAAAATGAGGATATACAAAGTATGTAGACCATATAGAAGGTGAAATGAGGATTGCAAGTCATGCCAAATGTACATCTCTCTCCCTATGTCTCTCTCACTCTTCCTCTCTACCTCATTCTGTTCTTACCATAACCCATATAGAAGGTGAAATCAAGGTATACTAGACCTATAGATGATGAAATGATGATAGGAAAATCATGTTAAACATATAGAAGGTTAAATGAACATATTAAAATAATGTCAAACATATAGAAGGTTAAATAAGGATACGTTATACGTGTAGAAGGTGAAATGAGGATACGTTATACATATAGAAGGTGAATTGAGGATACCTTATACATATAGAGGGTGAAATGAGGATAAGAGAATCATGTCAAACATGTGGACCTATCAAATGAGGATATGCAAAGTATGAAGACCATATAGAAGGTGAAATTAGGATAAGTGAATCATGTAAAACATGTGGACCTATGGAATAAGGATATGCAAAGCATGGAGACACTTTAGAAGGTGAAATGAGGATATGCAAATCATGCCAAATGTGTCTCTCTCCCTATGTCTCTCCATCTACCTCTTTACTTCATTAGATTCTCTTTCCATAACCCATATAGAAGGTGAAATGAGGGTATGCTAGACCTACAGACTGTGAAATGAGGGTATGCTAGACCTACAGGCCGTGAAATGAGGATATGATATTGAAACATGGAGTATATATGATATTGAAACATACTTACATTAAGGATGTACACCTATTTACATTTCCAAATGCAATGACTATTGAATTTGGGTTGTGGATGACATTTCTTTGCATAAACCAGATAACAAAATGGGTAAACACACAAACATGTCTTTGCTTATTAATACAAAAATAACTATCTTGGATTGAATGAAAAACATCATAAGTTTTATCATTTTTAACATGTATCTTGCATGTTTAACATGTAGGATGAGAAATTATCAATGATTATCATATCAAATCTAGCAGTTTCTATATCAAATCTAGTGCTCTAAGAAAAGCTAACATGTCAAATCTAGTGTTCTTGAATAAAAAACACTCACATGTCAAATGTTCCAAGAAAATCCTATATCTAACTAAAACTACAATCACGTGGCAATTAAGATCAAGTTATGTATTGAGGTATAAAACTACATATATAATCTTTCTACCAAGAAAAGAAATCATATATAACAAGAAATCAATCTATAACATGTTATTGATAATAACTCAACCATTGTAAACTAATTATACATTAAACTTTTAAGTTTCAAAGTAGGAATACATGCACATAAGGAATTTAAATTATATTTTATATCAAGGTGTATATATATATATTAAAATCTAGTCCATAATGGTAGGCATATACAAAAATTTGGCAAATATGCCAACTCAAAACATTTTTTTATAAAATGTGGCATATGCCATGTCTCAAAATCTATATACAATCTACATGCCAAATAGCTACATCAAATACTAAAGGTCCACTTGACCCTATGTCTCTGGTGAATCCTGAACCTATGATGGATCCTCAAAAAGTGTCCTCTTTGTGCCATGAAGTCTAGTAGTTGATGGATGCAAAGTTGACTGCATTAACAAGTCAAACCACAAATTTGATTGATTAGTTCAATGATAAATATAAATAAGATAGAGTTAGTAAATAGCATCTTATCTACTACAATTTAGAACTTTCATTTATTCACATACATCTAAATCACTACAATCAAGTATAAGACCTCTATAAACTATCAATTATTTAGAAAAATTCAACTCAATTACGTCAACTCTTTCTTGTCATTCAGAGATTCATTCTACAAATGATTGTCTCTTAAGATGATCAGGTGTCCTATTGAAGCATGATGGAAAAGGTGGCACATCACTCACTTTCTCAATTGATTGTAAAAGTAAAGTAACATTGAAATAAATTAATATATAGTTAATAACAAAAAAGGAAATGCATACATTAAAAAAGGTTAGATGTGTTACACATAAATAATTTAGATTGCACTAAACAAAAACTTATCTACTAGAAAACAAGAACATACCACCAACGAGGCCTCCTACATCAATTGAGAAGGACTCATCATGGATGAACCAATTAATATCTCCTATATGAAAAATGACAATAATGTAAGACTCTATGTATACAAATAATCATAATAACTTTTAAATTAATAGATCAATTTAAACAAAACAAAAAAAAATGCTCACTAGCATTAAGGGAGAGTAGGTATTAGTCATTAGGGATAACTTCACTACCATGTAGAAGTTAGATGGAATATTATAGGACCTTTTTTTTATTACAAATGTGATATGGACTCTTATCTATCTATAACTAAGGTTTAGAGGTGTGACTTATCATGCAACTCTCCACATTAGCACATCTAGTGAGAAGTGTCCTTAAAATGAATTTTTAAAGATTCAACGAAAAAAAGCTATCATGGAATTTTTTTGTACAACCACTTACATTTTATGAGAAAATACAAGGTATTTATTGTAATCACCTTTTACATTTGTGTTATGTCGTAAAATGTCCCCCTAGGACTTTTACCTCCTAAGTTTAGCTCCTAGGTCCCTTAGATTTAATCATGCATGTTAAAAATGAATTCCAGAGCAAAATCCCCCGCAACTCATGTCAAATAGGGCTTAGGGGCCACTCTTAAGCTTAAGTCCCAAAATAGGCCCTGGACTTGGGTGCTTATGCCCTAGTCTAGACCTATTTTGCCGGGACCCAAATTTTAATTGTTGGTAAAGTGACCATTAAAAGGTTTCCCATTGTCGGCCTATTCAATTTTAATTACGAATGTTTAGTGAGAATGCATATATAAACATGTTTAAGACTTGATTTTCCTCCTAGTTGATTAAGGAAAACTTATGATCATCAAGAAAAGAACATTCAAGGCATTCATTATGTTGTAGAGTAGTATTGTGTTGTGTTTGTATGTGTTTGATGTAGATTTGGCTCCATCAACTCATTCCCTCATGATGTGAAGGCATTTCATCTTTGTGAGGGTTTACATCTACTAAGGTGATATATACTTTATGTTTGAATCAATCAATCTTATCATTTAATTTTTCCTCTGTCAACCAAGGACACACACTTTATCTAACAATAGTGTTGGAAGGCTTGAATGTCATTCTGAGGATTGACCGAGGCAAGCTCCTAAACACCACAACCCCCAAACCCTCTCTTGTGATTGCAGGTTATAGGTGCAGAATCTTGTGGAGAGGAGTTGCAAGAGATCATAGCAGAGGATAAAGATTTAGGCTTTAAAGAAAAGAGAATAAAATATCCCTAATTAGACATAGGTACTCGCCCCAGTGTCCTCCAATTTTGCATCATCGGGAATCTTGGAGCAGACTACAGTTTGAAGCATATTTATGTTCCAAACCCTTAGAAAAAATGCCATATCAGACACAGGCACCTACCTTTGTGTCCTCAAAGTTTCCTCTTTCTGGAATCCAAATCCTGGTATGTTTCTAATCTACATTTAATGTCTTTCTATGTGAGCATTTATCATCTTTCATTCGTTTGTTTATGATTTCATATAATTAGTGTTTAAGGCTTAATCAGATTAGGGTTTAACAAATTAATCAAAAATTTTCAAATTTCCTTATCATTCCAAGTGAAACCAAACCTATAGCTGAGTCCTCTTGCAAAAGTTGTGATTGACTCAGTTTAATGTCCTTGAATGTTATATGTGAAAGGAAGATTAAATCACACTATCAAACATTATCACCATCCCTCTTTTCCTACATGAAATTTTCAAGAACCTATGTTTTTTCTAAATTTGCACCTTTCTAAGTGTTGTAATCAGATTTACATTCATACATTTCATTTTCATCTTCATACATTCAAAAATCTTGCATAAAAATTGGAAAATTTGAAAAAAATAAGTATTTTTGGCTTGCAATAAGGCATAGTTTGCACTATTTTCATTGCATATCATTGAAAACATTTAATTTTCTGATATTTACATCATTTATAATAAAAATTGCATCATTTCATCTTTTCATCATCATTTATCATGCATTTACATCTCTCATTTGCTACGGTTTTGCTTGAAATTTTGCATTTTTCATATAACCTAGTAATTTCAAAAGATAGGGTTTGTAATTAAAATATGATTTAATTTTTTTTACTCATTCTAACACTCTTTTAAAACTTATTTTGGACTTTAGTGTTTCATCATAGTGTTTTCTTGCATTTACATTTCAAATTTTGCATTTACACATTGTGTATTTCAACAAAAACAAGCATATTCATTCATCTTGTCTTAAGTTTGACTTTGCATTGAGAATTGTATCATTTTGGCATAGTTTTTAAATTTTATCTAAGTTATTTTACATATTTTATCATATTAAATTCCATTCATCCATCGTTGTGCATAATTTTTGTTTATTTACATTGAAAAAAGTGAAAAAATTGAGCATTTTAGGTGCATAAGCAAGCATAGATTTGCTTTGTTTCATTGAATTTATCATTAATATCATTCATATCAGATGTTTCATTCATTTTCAAACCTACATCCATTGGTCATTTAAAAATTTTGCTTCATTTCATTGCATTTTGTGAAAAATTGGCATATTTTTAATTACACAGTGTGTATTTCAACACTAAGTGTTTGCACACCTTATTCACACTTTCTTGATCAAAACCTTTTAAAATCATCAACTTGGCCTTGTTTTGTAGTAATTTTTTTCCTCCATCCACTTGGATTGTTGTGGACTCTGTGTGTCTTTTAGTACAAGTTTCCCTCAAACAAGTGCGTTAGTGCAAAATAGTCTCACATTTATGGCTTCTCATCATCAAAACAATGTTATGCTCTGATGCAGAGGCATCCACACTATAACCTTCGCAGATAGCATGAATGTCTGCAGACCAACCTCATCATCATCATCTTCGCCATCATCATCATATTTCCTAAGGCCACCAACATCATCATGTTTCAGCTTTATTCTGTCAGCATCATGTTTCCGAAAACTAACAGCATCATCATATTGCACCTGCCGACCGATATCCTCCTGCAGACAAGCCTTCGCACTTTCGCCTGTCAACAGCATCACCTTACTCGATTATCGGCAGCATCATCATGTCCGACAGCGCGAACATCCTCCTGACGTCCACTGTTCACCTCACCGACAATTTCTGTCTTCACTACCTTCAACATCATCATGATGTTCAACAGGCGCCAACATCCTCCGGTTGCACTGTTCATCGGGCGCCAAGCACTAGCGGCCTCATCATGATATTTAACATCACCTTCGTCAGCAGGATATTCAACATCCGGTTGCTCCAAATATCCTGATGACGACCTTCAACACCTTCCCTTCGATGCTCCGATAGCCGACGACACAAGCTTCAGCATCATGATATTCAACAGGATAACGAACATCCGGTTCTTCCCATTTATCCTGATGATGACAAACCCTAACTCCTCGCACCGTTCACTCGATGCTGACGTCACCCGATATCCTGATGACGTAGATCCTGATGACGATGACGTCACCCGCAGTTTCACAATATCCTGTTGCTCCGAAATGTCCTGATGACGTATATCATGATGATGATGACGTCATATCCTGCTGTTTGCCAAACTTAGTTTTTCTTCGGCCCGCGATCAACCCGATCTTCAGCCTGATGCCGATGCGCTCCTCCTCGGCCCTCCTGATGATGATCACCCCGACGCACTTGCACTTCATGCAATCGACAACATCATGCTCTCCTTCACTTATCCGGATGATGCTGTCTGAACTGTCTGCAGGATATTTGCAGAAATATCCTGATGATGCCGTTTCGGCGAACTTCTTCACTTAGCGAAATCTCTCTTCGCCGATCCACCAGGGATGACCTGATCCAACTCAGGGTGATCTTCCAACTCAGTCAGCTTATCAACTCGACCTAGCACATGAGGATGCTAGGGTCTTCAACATCTCTTGATCGCGATCCTGCACACCTGCATGCAAACGGAAAACAATCTACCATCTAACCTACTGTACATTACCATTCCACCGATCAGACAGATCAACCGGTGGAATGGATCAGGAAATCCATGTGACCACTCAAATCAGCAGATCAATCTAGTAATGGAATGCAACCAGAGCAAGAACACAAAACAGGATCACTTTATTGATTTCAAAGATGCAATACAATATGATCAATCTCTCTCTCAGTCTCACTCGAGCTCGATCGATGATATCTGTCTGTATCTAACATCAACCGATCTCATGCTTATAAAGACTTTCCCTACGAGTACTACTGACCCGACTCCAAGCGGCTGGGAACTCTCCAGGCGGCTGGGAGATCCCACCGAACATACATCATGACAGCTGTTATAACTAACTAGCTAAAAATAGCAAAAGCCTGGTCAGCATGATCTTATCATGATCAGCATGACCTTATTACATGCAACTGGTCTTAACAGACCTTCTTGGAAACACAAACATGACCTAAACTACTAACTGCCTTATCAAGACCAGCTGTCAGGTAGGTGCTCCTGCACCATACTCCCCAACAGAAAAGAACTCATGTCCCATGAGTTTAGCATGTGAAAGTCCTCCACCGTTACACTTTGCCGTGTCAATAGTCTGACTTGTTCCAGCTTTGTCGGCTGCTGTCTCTTGGCTGCTCCAAGACTTCGGAACTGTAACTTGCTTTCTGGCAAGTAAATCATCATGCCTGTTGATGTAGGCCTTCTTCTCACATACCCTGTGTTTGTCAGGTTGCCTAACCAGAACCTCTGGCTGAACTACCTCTTGAACTTCTGAAGTGTTCAAGTCTATCTTCCTTTCAACTCTTATAGGACAAACAATAGTCCCAACTAGGACAACATCCTTGTCAATCCTCTGAACTGGTTGCTGTTTGCACCCCTGTTTCTGAACCTGCTGCTGACCTCTGTCAGTCACAACCGAAACTTTCTTCAGCTTGTTGTCTGTAACAACTCCTTTCCCTGCAGTATCCTGAACTGCCTTCATGCCTGCTCCTCTAGGCATCTGCACATACTCCTTCTTTCCCATTAAAATGATTTGAGCTGCCTTCTGTACTGCAGCTTTTGCCTGCAATGGCATCAACTTGATAATCTTCCCATCCTTCTTGATGGTGTAGGTATTAGCATACCCATCATACAGTACCCTTCTGTCAAATTGCCATGGTCTACCTAGCAGTAGGTGACAACATTCCATAGGCAATATATCACACAAAATTCTATCCTGATATGGTCCAATCTGGAAATCCACATATGCCTATTCAGAGACAAAAAGTGATTGCCTATCACTCACCCAAGATGCCTTGTAAGGGTGGGGATGTGGAATCCTTTCCAGCTTCAGTTTATCCACCATTTCCTGAGATACCATGTTGTCTGTTGAACCAGTATCAATGACAACTTTACATACCTTACCTTTGCTCTTACATGTGGTCTTGAAAAGAGCTCTTCTTTGCATCATATCCTTTGATGCCTGCAAACTAATTCTTCTTAACATCAATGATTCTCCACTCTCTGGATATCCAACATTCTCAGGACCTCTGTTTGAACTCTGTGCACTTTCTTCTTTCTCTTCTTGCACAAGTTGTACTCTCTTATCACTTGTTCTATCATTTCTGGATGATGAACCTTTGTTTTCTGGACATTTGAAAGATGGATGACCAAACTCTCCACAGGTGTAACACTTTCCTGAAAATGTAGTAGAACCTCTACCACCTCCAAATCTTCCTCTATTACCTTTCCATCCACCTCTGAAATCAGACTGTCCCTGTCCTTTCCCAGTGTCTTCTTGAACCTCATTGGTTTGCTTCTGTGCAGGGGCTGCTCCTCTTCCCCTATTGTTTCCTCTTCCTCTCATGGACTTATCATGTCCTCTATTCAACTTTTCTTCAATCCTGATTGCCATTTGATAACAATCTTCCACATTCTTAGGGTTAGCTAACACTAACTCATCCTGTATGTTAAACCTCAAACCAGCCAAGTACCTAGCCACCTTTTCTACCTCATTCTCATGATGACCAGATCTCATACTCAACAGATAAAATTCCTCAGTATATGCTTTCACATCCTTGTCTTTCTGCTTTAAAAATTGCAGCTTCTTAAACATCTGGATTTCATAATCCCTTGGCAAGAATTTACCCTTTATCCTTGCTACCATCTTATCCCATGAAGTGATCTTGGACTTCCCTTGTTTCCTTCTCTCAGATTGTACATAATCCCACCATACCAAAGCATGACCTCCTAACTTGGTCTTTGCAATCTTTACCTTCTGATCCTCAGCAACATCTTCACATTCAAAGTGATTATCCAGTGCAGCAATCCAATCTAACAATTCATCTTCATTCAAGCTTCCGGTATATTTGGAAACATCAACCTTTACCTTAGGTTTTTCACTCTGTACTGCCTTTAACAGTTTTGCCAGTCTCTGGTCTTCAGCATCCAGATCTTCAGCTACCTCTTCATACTCTTCAACAGTATCTGCCTCTTCTTCAGACTCACTGTCTTCCACTTCCCTCTTTTTGTTCTTTTCCAGGGCTGTCAGCCTGGCTTGAAGTGCTTCAGCAAGCTCCTTCATCTTCCTCATCTCTCTAGCATGTTTCTCCTTCATCTCCTGCAATTCCCTTGCAGTACCACTACCTTTAGGAGGCATTTTGTCAACCTCACAATCAACACACAACACAACCAACTCTACCTCTGCCCTTTCAGTGACAGGATCAACACACAACAGCCCAGACCTTTTGCTGAGCTCTGATACCACTATGATGCAGAGGCATCCACACTATAACCTTCGCAGATAGCATGAATGTCTGCAGACCAACCTCATCATCATCATCTTCGCCATCATCATCATATTTCCTAAGGCCACCAACATCATCATGTTTCAGCTTTATTCTGTCAGCATCATGTTTCCGAAAACTAACAGCATCATCATATTGCACCTGCCGACCGATATCCTCCTGCAGACAAGCCTTCGCACTTTCGCCTGTCAACAGCATCACCTTACTCGATTATCGGCAGCATCATCATGTCCGACAGCGCGAACATCCTCCTGACGTCCACTGTTCACCTCACCGACAATTTCTGTCTTCACTACCTTCAACATCATCATGATGTTCAACAGGCGCCAACATCCTCCGGTTGCACTGTTCATCGGGCGCCAAGCACTAGCGGCCTCATCATGATATTTAACATCACCTTCGTCAGCAGGATATTCAACATCCGGTTGCTCCAAATATCCTGATGACGACCTTCAACACCTTCCCTTCGATGCTCCGATAGCCGACGACACAAGCTTCAGCATCATGATATTCAACAGGATAACGAACATCCGGTTCTTCCCATTTATCCTGATGATGACAAACCCTAACTCCTCGCACCGTTCACTCGATGCTGACGTCACCCGATATCCTGATGACGTAGATCCTGATGACGATGACGTCACCCGCAGTTTCACAATATCCTGTTGCTCTGAAATGTCCTGATGACGTATATCATGATGATGATGACGTCATATCCTGCTGTTTGCCAAACTTAGTTTTTCTTCGGCCCGCGATCAACCCGATCTTCAGCCTGATGCCGATGCGCTCCTCCTCGGCCCTCCTGATGATGATCACCCCGACGCACTTGCACTTCATGCAATCGACAACATCATGCTCTCCTTCACTTATCCGGATGATGCTGTCTGAACTGTCTGCAGGATATTTGCAGAAATATCCTGATGATGCCGTTTCGGCGAACTTCTTCACTTAGCGAAATCTCTCTTCGCCGATCCACCAGGGATGACCCGATCCAACTCAGGGTGATCTTCCAACTCAGTCAGCTTATCAACTCGACCTAGCACATGAGGATGCTAGGGTCTTCAACATCTCTTGATCGCGATCCTGCACACCTGCATGCAAACGGAAAACAATCTACCATCTAACCTACTGTACATTACCATTCCACCGATCAGACAGATCAACCGGTGGAATGGATCAGGAAATCCATGTGACCACTCAAATCAGCAGATCAATCTAGTAATGGAATGCAACCAGAGCAAGAACACAAAACAGGATCACTTTATTGATTTCAAAGATGCAATACAATATGATCAATCTCTCTCTCAGTCTCACTCGAGCTCGATCGATGATATCTGTCTGTATCTAACATCAACCGATCTCATGCTTATAAAGACTTTCCCTACGAGTACTACTGACCCGACTCCAAGCGGCTGGGAACTCTCCAGGCGGCTGGGAGATCCCACCGAACATACATCATGACAGCTGTTATAACTAACTAGCTAAAAATAGCAAAAGCCTGGTCAGCATGATCTTATCATGATCAGCATGACCTTATTACATGCAACTGGTCTTAACAGACCTTCTTGGAAACACAAACATGACCTAAACTACTAACTGCCTTATCAAGACCAGCTGTCAGGTAGGTGCTCCTGCACCATGCTCTATCCCCAATTTGATAAGAAAAGGAAGACCCCTAAACCTAAGATAACATTTGCACCATGAGATAGAACAATGGGATACATTGAAGGTCCTCTTTACATTATTGTTAACATAATGGGGACTCTGGTAAGAGGATCCCTTGTTGATCCAAATGGCATGACTAACATTGCTACGGAAGAGTTCCTTTATTCACATAAATTGATACAAGAAACTTATGAGCCTACAGACATGATGATAAAAACACATAATGGAGATTTCCTCCTAGCTTTAGGGAAGATTACTTTAATGATCTAGGTTCTTGACAAAGCTTTGGAACAATCATTTGATATCATACCTACATCTGACCTCTTCTATGTAAAACTAGGTCATCCATGGCTCAAGGCTATGCAAGCTATCCCTTTGACACTTCACCAATGCTTAAAATTTCCTCACCATGGGTCTATATGAACTATTCCCCATAGTCGATGGCAACTTATGGTTATGAAGAAGAACATCATCCTTAACTACTTTTGGCCCAAACCTATTGAAGAACCTGAACCATGAATAGATCAAAATTTCTTGGAATATCAACACTACAAAGCACAAATACTATCAAAATTGGTCAGACCCCCTATTAAACAAATAACAAATCAAGAAAAACCTACATTACAAGAATCCCCTAGACCGAAAGGCAAGGGAGTCTATGCTGAGGTTCCTCCTCTATCATCCTTAGAAGGATCGGGAGATACCCATAGAAAACAAAGACAGGCACCTTTAAGAGATAATCACATTTATGCTTCTTCTGAGATGCTGAGAACTATGGAAAATCATGATAGTTCTCTTAACAACATCACTAATAAAACATGAAGAAATAGACTAGCAAGAGAAAGAAAGAAGAAAAGACAAGCCATGGCTTGAAATACACCACTATAACAAGAGAACATTTCACCATCTAACATTGAATCAAACAAAGAAGAGCTCAAGGCCAAAGAAGTAAAAGATGATAACTTTAGTTAGGTAATTGTACCTTATGTACCCCTTTCATCATGCATTCAAGATTGGGAGGAAGATGACTTTCTCAACAACAACCTCTAGTTTGGCTGTATACACAGGTAAGTATTTCTAACCCTGTTGGTCACCTTTGTCATAGGATACCTTTGCTCGCTTATGTGACCTCTTGTTACGTGTTGTGTTCCCTCGTGTTGTGCTATATGTTGTTTAGGTCTCCTAGGATGACCCTTGATACTCTTGTAATGTCAAGGTTATCGAGAGACCACCTCTATTGTGACCATTCTTCTATTTGTTTGATCATTCTTCTATCTTGCCTCTCCTGTATTTTATTGTTGTGTGTTGTGCCTTAGGGGCATAGCATTGCAGAGGGTGTTTTTGGGGCATCCTCCTACGTGGCATTCCTAAGGCACTTGTTCTCCTCTTTCATTTTTATTGTTTACCTTCTTCAGTGATTCTACCTAGTTGGCAGATGATGAAAACAAATAAATACTGATACAGATTGTGTGTCCCTTCAACAAGAAAGCAAAAATGGACCTAGTCCATATATGAAGATAGAGTTGATCTATATATATCTTACACTTGAATAGTAGAATCACTCAATGTGATGAATCATTTTATGGCATTTCTTGTGACTAACATTTTACAATCCACTCAATCTTCTATTGTACACTTTAAATGGTACCTCACCTTGTTGCTACACTCAGTTCTGAGGTTACTGCAATATAGCCCAATGGTTATACTCAGCTCCAAACCCATGAGTATAGCCTTGGTCCTTGATGTGATTGTTTTCATGCATAGATTTCATGATGTGATATGGTTGTTATCTTAGATTAAGATTTTCTAACCATCTTGTTGTTTATCTTAGCATATTATATCAATGTGTTTGTGGGAATATTTGGCGATCGTGAGCATATGTCACCTTGGGGGAATGGGCTTTGCAAAAGCACTTGTTCCCTTGCATGTTTTCTCTCTACCTTAATGTGCTTGATATTGGTAAGCGACATCAATCACCTTAAGGTGGGGGTATATATAATGATATCTCTCTAATTATTTTGGCACTAATGAAGTGTTTTTGTTAGCCCTCTCCATGAGGCAGGATGTTGTATCTCTGGCATGAGTGTACATCCTTATATCAATTGCGATGAAAAATCCCTCTTCGTAAGGTGGGATAACATATCTCTTGAGCTAGTGTGTATCCTTTTATACAAAGCCCTCATCGTGGGGCAAGATGGTGTATCTTTTGATCTAGTGCACATCCTTTTATACAAATTCCTCATCGGGAGGTAGGGTTAGATCTTGAGCTATCCTCCCTTAAGCATGTTTTTGGTGGTTTTTGTGGCATAATCCCAACTGTCAGGTTTGTTTGCAGTGTGTTTGAGATGGTTGGACTTAACAATAAGCTCCTTCCATTGCCCGTATTTTCCATGTTAAAGTTGTATAGTATGTCTATGGCATGCTATACAATGCTCATGTATTATGTGTCTTTCATGTGTTTTCCCTCATGTGTGGTGTAAAGAGTGTGGTGATGAGTCCCCCCACACTTAGGTTTTGTTTGGCGTGTCTTCCCTCATGTGTGGTGTAAAGGGTGTGGCGATGAGTCCCTTCCACACTCAAGTTTTGTATGACATGTTTCCCTTAGTGTAGTGTAAAGGGTGTGGCAATGAGTCCCCCCTCCACTTTGGTTTTTGTATTGTGTACTTTTGGTAGTGTAAAGGGTGTAGCGATGAGTTCCCCCTGCACCTTAGTTAGAATTTTATTGCATATATGTGAAAATGTTATATCGTTGTATCCATCATGTTTTGCATGACTGCTCTCATGTCTTCATTATGTTTTGCATGTATTCAATATTGTCTTCTCCATGTCTTGTGTGCTTCCTATTGTCTTCATTGTGTCTAGCATATCTTCAATGTGTCTTCTAGCACTTACCTCAGACTAGGGGCTAGAAATAGTTTCTCAATCTTTGTGTATGCCTTAGCATAATGTGCCTGGCATGTTTGATGTGTTTTTTACCATACTTTAATGCATGTATTGGTCATAAGATCATACATACATTAAAGTGGGGACTAAATGTTATGTTGTAAAATGTCCCCCTAGGACTTTTACCTCCTAAGTTTAGCTCCTAGGTCCCTTAAATTTTAATCATGCATGTTAAAAATGAATCCTGGAGCAAAATCCCTAGAAACCCATGTCAAAAGGGGCTTAGGGGCCACTCTTAAGCTTAATCAAGTCCTAAAATAGGCCCTTGGACTTGGACGCCCACGCCCTAGTGTAGACCTTTTTTGCTGGGACCTAAATTTTAATTATCAGTAAAGTGATCATTAAAAGGTTTCCTTTTGTCATCCTATTCAATTTGAGTTATGAATGTTTAGCGAGAATGCATATATAAACATGCTTAGGACTTGATTTTACTCCTAGTTGATTAAGGTGAACTTATGATCATCAATAAAAGAGCATTCAAGGCATTCATTGTGTTGCAGAGTAGTATTGTGTTGTGTTTATATGTGTTTGTTATAGATTTGGCTCCATCAACTCATTCCCTCATGATGTGAAGGCATTTCATCTCCATGAGGGTTTACACCTACTAAGGTGATATCCACTTTGTGTTTCAATTAATCAATCTTATCAGTTGTTTTTGCCTTTGTCCACCAAGTACATGCACTTTATCTAACAACGGTGTTGGAAGGCTTGAATGTCATTCTGGGGCTTGACCAAGGCAAGCTCCTAAACACCACAACCCCCAACCCCTCTCTTGTGATTGTAGGTTACAGGTGTGGAATCTTGTGGAGAGGAGTTGCAGGAGATCATAGTAGAGGATAAAGATTCAGGATATGAAGAAAACAGTAGAAAATATCCCTAATTAGACACAGGCACCTACCCCAGTGTCCTCTAGTTTTGCATCATTAGGAATCTTGGATCAGGTTACAGTCTGAAGCAGATTTATGTTCTAAACCCTCATAAAAAGTGTCATATCAGACACATGCACCTTCCCCTTTTTCCCTGAAGTTTCCACTTTCAAGAATCAGAATCCTAATATGTTTCTAGTCTGCATTTCATGTCTTCCTGTGCGAGAATTTATCATGTTTCATCCATTTGTTTACGATTTCATATAATTAGGGTTTAAGGCTTAATCAGATTAGGGTTTAACAAATTAATCAACAAATTCAAAATTTCCTTATCATTCCAGGTGACACCAAACCTGTAGCTGAGTCCTCTTGCAAAAGTTGTCACTTGACTTGATTTAATGTCCTTGAATTTTATATGTGAAAGGAGGATTCAATCACACTATCAAACATTATCATCATCCCTCTTTTCCTACATAACAATTTGTCATAAGATAAACATATAATATGAAGTATTCCAATGCATGTATATTTCCACCTCAGTAGTTCTACAAATAATAATAGTATTTGTCTACATATTTGGAGTGTTTTCATTATAAGTGGATCCTCAAATAGTTTTTTATCTAGTAGGATGTTTCCCTAAAACCTAATATATATAGGAGGCATCAAAACTCACTACTTAGGCCTTGGGAGATAGATAGGCCACCATTTTCCACTCATGAATTTACTAATGATGATGATGGAGATGAGTCAATTAAAGTTTTAGTTGAGGATGATACAGGATCATAAATGTGTAGAGATTATTGGTAGAAGATGTCTCCCCACAATTATATCCATTAGATGTAGGTAGAGAAGTGGGTTTAAGAGGATCAAAAGGAGATGGAGGATTATAAGATGTGTCCCCACTATTATATGTGCCTGATCATGTTATGATTTTTGTTATGTTGATGACATTTGGTATTGGACACTATGATATGTATGGTTGGTCTTCATATTTATTGGTTTATGGAATGGGAATCTAAATGATTAATATTTTTTATGGAATTTTAGTTTCCTTGTATGTTTATGTGTTTTTTATATGTTGATGTGTGTATGTAAATGATATAGCATCAATTTATCAATATGCACAATTCTCTTGGTGATCGATGAACATTGTATGTCATAATAGAATCCTCATAAGATGAGTCAATCAATGCACTAAAATGGATCACATAATCATTAATTGAATCAATTGCAAAATCTGTATGAATATTTAAATGAATAATTGATGTGTTAGTAAATCTCAAATCTATATTATGAATAATGGATAATACATGTTTTTTTCTTTCTTTCTCATTTTCATTCTTTTAACCATTATTTTATATGATCAAACATGTAACAAACACCATAATTCTCTTTTTATTATTTATCTAAATGACTATAATCAAATATTTAAGTTTTCTAAATTATCAATTAAAGTATAGTTCAATAGAATTACCTCCACCCTTTGTTGGTATTGAGAAATCCGTTCTACAAATGATGGTTCCTTGGGTTGATTAGGAGTTCGACTAAATAATATTGGAAAAGGTACAACATCATTCACATTTTGGATTGACTATAAAAGTAAAGTAACATCAAGATATAAATTAATATATAATTACTCACAAAGAATTAAATACATACAATAAAAAAAATTAGATGTGTAGAAAAATTTGTATTGGCAAGTCCAAGCCAAATTGGATGGCAAAAAGAATTCCATGATGAACTTCTATCAACTCCTCCTCTTTCATCAACTATTATCCTCTTTAGATACATTAGTACTAATCTTTTTTTATATTATTAAAATGGAATACACCATGAAATTTAACTTTAAATTTTACCTCTATAAAAGATTTTCCATGTTCATCTCCTTCTCTACCCCCGTATGCTTGTGCTTGTGCTCTTGTCCCCAACCCCTCAACTTGAGTTCTGGACCCCACTACCTCATCTCATGAACGCGATGTATGAGGGACATCGTACTCTAAAGTGTTCAAGGGTAGCTCACTACTCTCCCCAAGAGGACCTAAGCACAACTGATTGCAAAAATGCAATGATGAGGCACACAAACATGTGTGGATGAGGAGGGTTTAGTAATATCAGGTGATCCAATATAATCACCAATATAATGTAGTTGTGTAAGTTGAGAGGTCTGTGTATTCAAGTGCTTAGTAAAAGAGTGTATGACAATGAAGCCCTGTTGTGTTGCATTTGCAAAAATGTCTGGGTGCTAAATTGGAGGTGGAGAAGTGATAGCATGAGGGGAATAAAAGGACCTTGCACTTGTCTCATTGCCCCAGGTCTATCTTAAGGCATTCCTTTACCTACTCCCTAGAACTCTCTAAAATCAAAATAATTCACATGGTGACCCATTACAAATTCTGCATATAGTTTACGAAGGAAATATGAAGGTACATCTAAACTGTTGTTGGGTGGTTTATCAAAAACCATCCACCAATGATCCCAAAATTTTTGACTAATATCCTCATGTGTACACCATTTGATTGAATACTTAGGCTTACAAACATTAACATGCAATCTGATTTTAGGATTGACAAATTATTGGGCTAACACAGATTTGGTAATGTCTAACTCTTTCACTTGATCATATGATAAACTATTAGCATATTTCACCTTCTTGGTTTCTCTCCATTGCCTAAATGATTTATGTTGCCTTGCGAGGATTCAAACATGAGTAATAATCCCCTCTAAATTTGATGTCATTGAAGACAAATGAGGGTGGTGGCAATAAATTTTTATAATCCTACTTGTTTGATCAATATTTATTTTAATTTTCTCTTGGATTGTTGGAAGGGAGGGTTTGGTGGGGGAGGGTTTGGGTTTTGATGTTCTTCATCCATTTTACCTATTTTCAATATAAAACATACCAATTTAAGATGTAAAACAAAAAAATTCATTTCATTTACAAAAAAAATAAAAAAGATAATAATTACACCTTACCTCTTTGATTTGGTCTCCTCCTTGAATCAGATATCCATTTTTGGAGAGCTCTGATATCCATTTTTGGAAGCTCTGCGTTTTGTAAGCCGCGGGTTTGGAAAATTTTGGCCCTGTTTTTGTTTTTTATGTTCTCCAAAATAGATAATCCATTTTGGAAAATAGATTTCTGTTTTGGGTCACACAAAATGGATATCCATTCCAAATGGATATCCATTCTAAAGGGATATTCATTTTGGTTTGGTATTCCAAGACAAAAGAAATATTCTCTCCAACCCAAAAAAAGTCAAACTTTTAAATTTCGTGATTTTACCAATGTAAAACACACTTTTCTTCCTATTGCCACTGTTTGGCCCACGATGATCCTACACTCACCCAGTTGTGTTGTATCTTTCATCGAAGAGGAAATGAGTATCCTCAAGTGTGTCCCCCAAATCTGCAATATGAGATGCACAAAATAAATCTAATATACATGTCAAGAAAACATCCCACAAAGTTGAATCTAAAAGACTAGAATGATCCTACTCAACTGAAGTAGGTGAAGCCATGGAAATGTTGATCTCTAAAAAATTAGGAGGTAGACGAGATGGAAGCTCAGTACAACTCTCAAGCACACTAAGGTTCAAGTGACTAGATGTCTCCTTAGAAAGATGATTCACACTTTATGCATGATTGTGAATATTAGTCAATAGAACTGCAATATCATTAGGAGAAAATGAGAAAAGGTGTACAAGTTGGATGCATGATAAACCACCCCAACAATAATGATTTCTCTACTCTCCAATTCCCTAATGATCACTAAATTAGGTGTGAACACAACACTCTTCCCTATGCCACTGTGTAATTTGATAGATAGAAAGAAGATTGGTTGACAAGGATGGAACACAAAGTACATCATGAAAAGTTCCTTCTCCCATGTCAATAGATCCTTTCCCACAAAGATGCATATATGTGTTATTCCCCATCAGGATGTGTGGTAAAGTATAAGGCTCAAATGAAAAGAACATACCTTGTGATGAAGCCATACAATGTGAGGCTCCAAAATGAAGAAGCCATTTCCCTAACTCAAGACTTGTAGATTCCAAGAGTGCTTTTCCTTTTATCCTATCTATCTCATTTGTGACTCTAGTTGTCCTTGATTGTGTAGATGATGATGTTATCAAGAAGAGGATGAACTAGATGACATGGATGAAGGAAATTGGATATTGTGCTTTTGAAGAAGGTGTGTCAACTCATCAATCCTTTTTTCATAAAACTAATGCTCACCATGTCCTAGTTTCTTGTAATATGTACATTTATTTTTCTCCTTCGTAGATTATTCCTCTTTTGAAGAGGAGGAGGACTTATTTGATTGTGATTCTTTGGATTTCTCATTATTCTTGAAATCCTTATTTTTCTATTTCTTTCCTTTACTATTTAAATCCTTAAAAAATGATCTTTTGTGATATGATTGTTAATAAGAGCCTATGGTTTTGGAGACTTCAATATACCCATGTGTACTAATTTTTTCTACTCCCTAGTGAGTTATGTAGAAAAATCATCAAGTGAAGGCATTTTGAATGTACTACCAAGAGCATCCACAGTAGCATAGAATGTATGAATAAAAAAATGTTTAATCATGACCAAGTTTGGCAAGGATAGAAAGGATGAATTGAGTGTCCTCTTTCTTAATACCACATTGTTTTAGTTATAATCTAAGTGATTTTAGTATGGTGAAGAAGTCTTGGATGCTATCAAAATCTATAGGATTCAAACCAATTAGTTCGTTCTTCAATTTAAAACCTCTCGTAGTATCTTTCTTTCCAAATAGACTCTCTAATGTAGTCAAAATATAATTTATAGTAGTGCAATATTCAATGTGAAAAAGGAGATAAGGAGAAATAGACATGCATAATGTTCCATAGGCTTGATCACATCTATTACACTGCTTTCTCCTTTCTATAGTAGTTGTTGGTTCAATTTTTGTACCCATTATAACCCTATGCATTTTTAAGCTTCTCAAGTGAATCTACATTTGTTTCTTCCACTCTTGATAATTGCATGGGGTGAGTGGAGTAATTTTGGATTAATCCATGATGGAGACATAAGAATACAAAAAATGAAACAACATAAGTACAACCCCCCTTTTACTCAATCAGTGAGATCCCCCACAACAAAATATGATTTTGGCACTTTATACTTAGTGTGATTATAGTTTCCACTAGCTAGAAATAACTAAGTGGGCTTGATCTTAGTACTTGCAAATGCCAAATTAGGCCTTAAACTAAAAGTATAATTTGTGTAGAATTAGATGAAACTAATTATAGCTCCTAGAATTAAACAAAAAATTATGCACTTTCAAAAACAATTCACTAAAAAATATTACTGTATGAGCCCAAATGGAGCCCTAAAAGTCCCTAGAACAAGAACTAGTCAACTACAAGAGTGAAAATATGTAATTTCTAGAAAAACTAGGCACCAAACTCAAAAGTTGATGACACCACTATGGAACCTATGAAATTCTACCCCAAATTTAAAAAAAAAAACTTGAAAAAAGGAGCAAATACAATAGAGTAACAAGCCTCCAAAGTTTAGGTGCGAAATTAAAATTACCAATAGAGAGGGGGTTTGGCTAGGAGCATAAAAAATGATAATTTCATGCTGAAATTAGAAAAAATAAGTGATGGAATGTTTTTATATTCACCAGAATAAACCATGGAACTTCAAAACTACCATTAGTTTTTCAACACCACTCACTGTCATGCAAAACCACCTAATTATTTTCCAAAACCATCATTGGATCACATAAAACTACTTATTGATTGGTCTTATGGTTTTGTAGCTATCAATGTTGAAATATTTGCTGGAATATGCTTCTAGTAGGTAGGAAATTTCTTCGGTTGCCAAGAAATAAAAAATCACTAGAAGTTTGTGGGGCAGTTTCTTTTCATCATCAAGTGGTATTATGGCCACCACTGCTTGGAAGATGCTATGTCTGGTGTGTTGTATAAATCATTCCACATGCCACATAGTGGGAGGTTCAAGCACCCTATGGTACCTACATGTGTAGGTACGACTTATAGAACCTATGAACCCATAGAACAATTTTATTAACTAGAGAACAATATAATAACCAATTATGTAATGTAGGAGCAACCCAGGTTATTGAGAAATCTTGCATCAACCAAAAAAATTTGCATTCTTTCTTTTCCTTCATTTTTAGTTCAGTTCAGTCAATTGCAATTTTACTATTTTATACCACATTTTACATCTTCATATCAGAGATCACAGAGTAGGAATTAGCATCTACATATCATCATATACATCATATCCAAAATTCATGTCATTTGGACTTGTCTCCTAAAAGTTATCGCTATTAGAAGATCATCAGCTTTCATAGAGCAAAGCATTTAGATAGTCAATTGAAGGAAAGGTTTGTAGAGCACTACCATGACTTATGGAGCTAAATGAAACCTATCACAAGGCACATAAAGATCAAATAGACCTTCCTTGAGGTCCGCACCTTGATTCATGCATTTGTGGAGCATTACCAGATGTTTAAGGCTAACCTATTTGTTTCTACATGTTACATCCTTTATTGGAGTTTGTAACCTCTTGTGGCCAACGCATAGTATTTCTTGAGATTGGATATATATATATATATATATATATATATATATATATATATATATATATATATATATATATATATATATATATATATATATATATATTGGAAGCATTAGGAAGCAGTTCATCAAGTAGTAGATAGTTTAGATTAGAGATTTTGTTCCGGAGAGGTAGTTCAATGCCATATCTTGCATATCTGTTGTAACTAGAAATAGGCATGTGAGCCCTTTCATTGTAGCCCGCATATTGCTGGCATATGAACATTCTAAATATATGATATATTGAGCATTTGAGTCTTCTATTGCATTCCATCTTTGTGTTGTTTCCGTTGTGTTTACTCTAGTTGCATGGTTTGGATAGTTCATTCTATGAACCCTCCAACCATGACAACACCAACTAGTATCAGAGTGAAGTTTTCAATTCTTTAGGAAGTGAAGAAATTCTAGAAGATCTTGTGGTGACTTAGTTGCCAACCTGAGGTAATCTACTTGTGTTTGCCAACAGAGCACCGATTGTGAAGCATTTGCTACCTTGTAGTTAGATCTATAAATTGAGCAATTGCACCAGATCCTAGGAAGAGATGCCACTGAGGAGGATGCCTAATATGGGCACTATTGCTGGAAGAATGGAGGAAATGATGGAGATGATGAAAACATTGAAGGTTAGATTGGATGCTATAGAAGAAGATAGAAGAAGAGGACTAACCTCTAGACATGATGTTGAAAGTGATGATGAAGAAATTCAATCTGCAGATCAAAATGAAGAAACCCTAGAAGAAGAAGAAGAATCAGATCAAGTGAAGATGTTGAAATCTATTTTGAAGATTGGAAAGAGACCTAGAGTGGAAGTACTGAACTATACTAGAAATTTGAATCCGAAGGAATTGATTGACTGGATAACTAACTTGAAAGAATACTTTGTGTTTAAGGTAAAATTTGTAAGAGGGTTTGATTTGATGGTTTATGTGAGTCCTCCTTTCACCTTAAGCATTCAAGGACTTTAGGTCAAGTAGGAAATCTACTATTAGGCCCGTGGTCACTTCGAATGTAGGGAAAATTAGAATTGTGTGATTTAGTTGTTCAATTAAGCCTGATTATGCTCAAAACCCTAATTATGCAAATTCAAAAGCAAACAGATAAATCATAGAAAATGCTCACACACAAAGATACTAAATAATAACTAAATACATACTAGATTTTAAAGTTCAGGAAGAGGAACAGTCGGTGACTAATGAGCACGTGTCCTAGTCCAGTGCCACCATTTTTGTCAAGATCTAGAAAGCTTGTCTGTAACCTATTCCTGCTATTCTGGAGATTCTTCAGTTGCAGGATCTAGAGGACTAATGAGTGGGTACCTGAGTCTAGGTCCCTATTTTCTCTTCAGATCTGTAATTCTGATAGTCTGTAACGCTCTCCTGCAACTCCACTTTCCCTACTCCTATAACCTGTAACTTGCAATCATAGAAAAATGGGTTGGAAGTTGTGGTGTTTAGAGGCTTACCTCAATCAAGCCCCAGAGAGACATTCAAGTCTTCCAAACACTGTTGTCAAAGAAAGAGTGCATATCCCTGCAGGATGGAGGTAAAATCCAAATGATAAATGATTGAAAACATAATTGATATCACCTTGTAGTGAAGATCTCATCAAAGGAAGAAGCTCTTCATGCCATGAGGAGATGGATGCCAAATCTACAAATACAAACACAATAACAACACAAAGTCTTCTCTACAACACACAATGAATGCATTGGATCACTTCTACACAAGCTCATGAATCAAAATTGCCATCCAATTTACAAATGAATGCCTAAACATGATTATATATGCTATTAGACTTAGGGCACACAACTGAGAGGAGGGGGTGAATCAGTTGTGCAAAACTTTCTCCAATTTACACACTTAAATCTTCTTGGTGATTAGCAGTATATTAAGCATGAAATATAATGCAATCAAATCAAAAGCAGAAACTCATCAACACATAAGACACCAAGATTTTGACGTGGAAAACCCAATTAAGGGAAATACCATGAGGTGATTAACCCAAGAATGTATTCTCTATTAGAAGAATAGAAAGAAAAAAATGGCACATGCCAATTAGGGCTCACTGCCTACAAGAGACACACTGTCTACAAAGAAATAAGTATCACATACATGAACTAGAGAATAGCATCTTCACCATGCTTGAATCAGTTCCATTAAGCTCAATACTCCTACTCTGCCTTTCGCTCTGCTCTTCGCTACCACACTCTCATCTCCACAAGACACACTTTGAAATGACTTCACAATCCCTTTTTTATACACAACATCAACTTAGGAACAATCATCTAAGTCAGCAAACACCTACAAGAACATCCACAAGACGTGTAATACATCTGATCAGCCAGTCTTAGGAAGAATACCATCATCCAGTGATTATTCTTCAAATGCGCACTCTAACTTCAATGCGGACCACCAACGTGAACTGGAAATAATCCACAGATCACCACAAGCTTTCCTGAATCACCAAGAACATCCACACTTCATCTGCTTACTAGAATCCTTCTTTCCTTCATCTGGAACCTCAAGAACACAGTCTGTCATCACTGTCACAAAGGAATAGGTTCTTCTGAACCTTCAAACCACGAACCAATCGACTTGACACTCCACAAGGACGTTCTCAACACTTCCTCAAATCCGCAAAATGGGATAATACATTTATGGATCTCACCAGACCTATCTGTGTCACTCTGTCACCTCTGAACACCTACTAGAAATGGTTCTACTTGAGTGACCATAACTTCTTCCAATCTTCATGTGGACCTCTAAAAAATTTCCTAGAGCATCTCAAGACTTATATCTACAAACCCTTTAAACCACATCATCTGATCCTCAACCTATCTTGGACTTTTACCTTGTTGTCATCACTATTCTTCATTGTTCTTGCTTGAGACTAATTTTCTCAATATCCTCAGCACACAGCTCATCCAATCCTTCTCATTAATGCAACATGGGTATGTTGACATCAATGACAACACCGGTTAGGTCCATACTTGCAACAATCTCCCCCTTTGTCATTGATGGCGACATATGATGTGAAAAACCATCAAGACAAGAACTTCTCCTTACTATCACAACTCCCCCTATCAACAGCAACCATTCACATGTCTTCTCTCACTTTACTACTCCCCCTTTGATTAGCAACCACTTGTTTTTCACATGTCTTCTCTCCCACTTTGACATCAATGGTAAAGGGCACATACTTGCAATTTCACCACTTCAGACTCATACTTGCTGCTCCCCCTGAGTAGTAGCTCCCCAACATCAATCTGGATCATAAGATGTGACTATGATACCCACCGAACTGATGCACATTAGTGCACCTTAGTTCATCACCAGAGGGGCAATAACCCCTAACTTCTCCTTGAGGTACTCAAAAGAGTCCTTAGGTAGAGGTTTAGTAAAGATATCTGCAATCTGATCCTTGGATGACACAAACTCCAATTTGACTTCATTCTTATTCACTTGCTGTCTCAGAAAGTGAAACTTGATAGATATATGCTTTGTCTTTGAATGCAACACCAGATTCTTAGATATACTTATAGCACTTGAATTATCACATAGGATTGTGATAGGCTCCTCATACTCTACTTTAATATCTCTTAGCATCTGCTTCATCCACAAAACTTGAGTGCGACAACCTACTGCTGCTATGTATTCTGCTTTAGTTGTAGACAGGGATATTGCCTCTTGTTTCTTGCTTAGCCAAGAAACCAATCTCTTTCCCAAAAAGAAAGCTCCACCACTGGTACTCTTCCGGTCATCCACATCTCCTCCCCAATTAGCATCTGTATATGTATGAAGAGATAAATCATGATCTCGAGGATACCACAAACCATACTCAACTATTCCTTTTAGATATCTAAAAATCCTTTTGATTACCATGACATGAGATTCTCTGGGATCAGCTTGGAATCTCACAACAAGACCAATAGCCTACATTATATCTGGTCTAGTTTGAGTGAGATACAACAATCCTCCAATCATTGATTTGTACTTTGTCTGGTCTGCCTTAGGAGAGTCATCATCTTTGCTCAACTTACATCCAGTTGCCATGGGAGTATTCATTGTCTTTGAATCTTCCATTCCAAATTTCCTCAACAATTCTTTCACATATTTGGTCTGAGAAATAAAGATTCTTTTCTTTGTTTAAGTAATTTGCAGACCCAAGAAGAAATTCATTTCACCAAGCATTGACATCTCAAACTCACTTTTCATTTGATTTGCAAAAGTTTTACACATACTGTCTCTTCCTCCAAAAATGATATCATCAACAAATACTTCAACAATCAAGATGTTTTCATGATCAATTTTGAAATATAAGTTACTATCAGCAGTACCTTTGTTGAAACCAATCTTCAAAATATGTTTGTCCAATCTTTCATACCAGGCTCTTGGGGCTTGCTTTAGTCCATACAGTGCCTTCTTCAACTTGCAGACCATATCACCATGCTTAGATAATTGAAATCCATCCGGTTGTTCAATGTACACTTCTTCTTCTACGTCACCATTCAAGAAAGCAGACTTGACATCCATCTGATACACCTTGAAATCCTTGAAGGCAGCAAATTCAAGAAATAATCTAACTGCTTCAATTCTTGCCACCAGAGCAAAAGTTTCTTCAAAATCAATTCCTTCTATTTGAGAGTAGCCCTTGCAAACCAATCTAGCTTTATTTCTAATTACTTCACCAACTTCATTTAGTTTGTTCTAGAAGACCCATTTGGTTCCAATCACATTCTTCTTTCTAGGACTGGGAACAAGATCCCAAGTGTGATTTTTCTCAATTTGTATCAACTCTTCCTCCATTGCTTTGGTCTAGTTTTCATCATTGCAGGCCTCATTTATTGTCTTAGGTTCAATCTTTGAAATCAGACAATATTCATCTGAATTTTGAGCAATTTTCCTTCTAGTTTGCACACCTTTGCTTTTGTCACCTATGATCTAATCTTCAGAGTGGTTCAGTCTTACATACGTTGGAACTTTGGCAGTTTCTTGCACTTTTGCTTCTTGATCAGGCTCATTCAGACCTATCTCTTCTTCCTGATTTACTAGATCAGTTTGAATCTCACTTTTAGAAAAGGATTAAACTCCTTGAACTAGAACACCATTCTGATCATCTTCATCATATTCATAAAACCTTGAGGGTTTCTCTATTCCCTCATCAACCTTCACATTTATACTTTCTATCATCTTTCTTAGTCTCTTGTTGTAACACTGGTATGCTTTGCTTTGAGTAGAGTAACCCAAGAATATTCCTTCATCACTTCTAGCATCAAACTTGCCTAGATCTTCATCTCTTTTGATGTAACATTTGCTATCAAAGACTCTAAAATATGTTACAGTAGGAGAAATGCCAAACCAGAGTTCATAAGGGGTCTTACTCGTATTGCTTCTAATTTGAACTCGATTGAGAGTATAGACTGCAGCGCTAATAGCTTCTCTCTAATAGATCTCAAGAACATTTGCTTCCATCATCATGGTTCTAGATGGTTCCTGGATGGTTCGGTTCTTTCTCTCTACTACTCCATTCTGCTGTGGAGTCCTAGGAGCAGACAACTGTCTCTTAATTCCATGTTTCTCACAGAACTCTATGAACTCACCGGATGTGAATTCTCCACCTCTATCAGACCTCAGACATTTCAACTTTAATCCTATTTCATTCTCTACCATAGCCTTGAATATTTTGAATTTCTCAAGAGCTTCTGATTTCTCCTTTAGAAAGGTTACCCACATCATCTAGGAATAGTCATCAATTAACAACATGAAGTATCTATCACCTTGAATACTCCTGGTTCTTGCCGGACCACGAAGATCAGTGTGAACTAAGTCCAATAATCTGGTAGAAGACAGTTCCTTGCTTTTGAATGTGACTCTGCTCAGCTTACCCAACTAACATTCCTTGCACAAGCTATTAGTAGGTTTCACCAATTTTGGAAGATCTCTTATAGCCTGAGTATTGCTTATTTTGATGATATTATCAAAATTCACATGACACATTCTCTTATGCCATAACCAACTCTGATCAACTTGAACAAACAAGCAACTTTTATCAGTGCCAACCAAGTGGAAGATATTACCTTTAGTTTGGGTACTGGATGCAATCTCTATTCCAGAGCTTTCAAAGATCTTGCATTTTCCATTCTTGAACCGGAGATCATAGCCTCTGTCCACCAACTGTCCAACACTGAGAAGATTGTGCTTCAAGCCTTCAACATATAGAACATTGCCAGTTTTGTTCCTTCCATCAAAAGAAATAGTTCCTCTTCCTCTGATTCTACCAATAGAATTATCTCCAGACTTCACCATTCCTCCATATCTTTCCAAATCTATGAACTTATTTTTGTCACCTGTCATGTGGTGAGAGCAACCACTGTCAATGACCCAATCATCCTTTTCTTCAACTTGGGTAGCCAGGGCTCTTTCTACAACCTTATGATAGACAGATACAAAGGATATTGGTTCTTCTTCCTTGATGGCAATAAACATCCATTCATTTCCTGATTTGTTTCCAGTCTCTGATTCATCATCTGTTACTCCTTCATTATCATCTTCTTCATGAACATAGTAACAGTTCTTTTGGAACCTTGGCTTGTTAGGATTTTGCCTTGAAAATCTTTCTGGACACTTTGATGCAAAGTGACCAATCTTATTGCAGTTAAAACACTTAAAAGGTAATTTTCCTTCATACTTACAGATCCTCTTGGCAGCCTCTTTGCAATAAGGGCTTCAAGTTGAGCAGTTTCTACTTCTTCTTCCAGATCTTTTCTTGCTTTTTCATACCATGATAATTTCCTTGAAGAATTCTCTCCTGGATAAAACCTTTGTATACCTTTAACATAGGCACTGGCTTTGAATGCAGATTCAATCTTGGGGGGGTCATCTCCAAACTCTGTCATTTCAAATGCAGCCAATTTCCCAGCCAATTGATCTCTTGTGACAATTGTATGGGCTCTGAATTCTTCAATGGCAGCATCCTTGATTTTGTAAGAAGCAGGAAGGGATCTGAGAATTTTTCCAACAATCTTATTTTCATCCAAGACTCCACTAGCATTTCTAATTCCACAAACCAGCTCATTCACTCTTGGCATAAAAGTGGTAATATTTTCATCATCTCTCATCTTCAGTTTTTCAAATTTCCCTTTTAGACTCTATAACCTTGCACATTTAACATACTAATCTCCTTCATGCAAAAGTCCCAGTTTATTCCAAATCTCAAAGGCAATTGGTAGGTCAATAACATTTGAGAGCTCTGAGTCAGATAATGTGCTTAGAAGAGACTCTTTGGTCCGTAGATTGTTTTCAACATCTGTGATTTCATTTAGGGTTGTCGGACCACCCTGTGGAGGTACATATGCTTTTGTAACCATGGACCAGTACACCATTCCCATACACTGCAAGTGACATTTCATGTGACCTTTCCAAAGAGCAAAGTTGGTTCCATCAAACTTCAGACTATCCTTCTTGTATGACGACATCCTGGATCTCCTCAAGTGGTTAAGCTCCTTTTAGAGGAACTTGGCTCTTATACCAATTGTTAGACTTAGGGCACACAACTGAGAGGGGGGGTGAATCGGTTGTGCAAAACTTTCTCCAATTTACACACTTAAATCTTCTTGGTGATTAGCAGTATATTAAGCATGAAACATCATGCATTCAAATCAAAAGCAGAAACTCATCAACATATAAGACACCAAGATTTTGACATGGAAAACCTGGTTAAGGGAAAAACCACGGGGCGATTAATCCAAGAATGTATTCTCTGTTAGAAGAATAGAAAGAACAAAATGGCACATGCCAATTAGGGCTCACTGCCCGAGTACACTGCTCACAAGAGGCTCACTGCCTATAAGAGACACATTGTCTACAAAGAAATAAGTATCACATACATGAACTAGAGAATAGCATCTTCACCATGCTTGAATCAGTTCCATTAAGCTTAATACTCCTGCTCTGCCTTTCACTCTGCTCTTCGCTGCCACACTCTCATCTCCACAAGACACACTTTGAAATGACTTCACAATCCCTTATTTATACATGACATCGACTTAGGAACAATCATCTAAGTTGAAAAACACCTACAAGAACATCGGCAAGACGTGTAATACATCCGGTCAGCCAGTCTCAGGAAGAACACCATCATGCTGTGATTATTCTTCAAATATGCACTCTAACTTCAATGTGCACCACCAACATGAACTGGAAATGATCCACAGATCACCACAAGCTTTCCTGAATCACCAAGAACATCCACACTTCATCTGCTTACTGGAATCCTTCTCTCCTTCATCTGGAACCTCAAGAACACAGTCTGTCATCACTGTCACAAAGGAATATGTTATTCCAAACCGTCAAACCATGAACCAATTGACTTGACACTTCACAAGGATGTTCTCAACACTTCCTCAAATCTGCAAAATGGGATAATGCATTTCCGAATCTCACCAGACCTATCTATGTTACTCTGTCACCTCTAAACACCTACCGGAACCGGTTCTACTTGAGTGACCGTAACTTCTTCCAATCTTCATGCGGACCTCTGAAAAAATGCCTGGAGCATCCCAAGACTTATATCTACAAACCCTTTAAACCGCATCCTCTGATCCTCAACCTATCTTGGACTTTTACCTTGTTGTCATCACTGTTCTTCACTGTTCCTACTTGAGACTAATTTTCTCAATATCCTCAGCACATAGCTCATCTAATCCTTCTCAATAATGCAACATGAGTATGTTGACATCAATGACAACATCGGTTAGGCCCATACTTGCAACATATGCAACTACAAACATTCCTGCCAAGAATTTTTGTAATTAAAACTTACCATGTCGGCATAGGACCTAAATAACAGTCACAAACTGACACTTTGAAATTAGGCCTGACCTAAAATAGGGCAGGACTATGGCACGGGCACCCAAGTCCACCCCCTATTTCAAGAAGAATTTGTCACAAGTGCATCCCCTAAGTCCAAATTGCCATGGAACTTCAGGGTTTTCTCATTGGGAAGTCAAACTAACATGAAAAATACTCTAAATACATAAACAGGACCTAGGAGCTAAACCTTAAGAAGGAAAAGCCCCCAAGGGGACATTTTCCAATGTAACATTTAGCCCCCACTTTAATGTATGTAATAAATGCAAGTCCAATACATGAATTAAAGTATGGTCAACAAACACAACAAACAGGCTAAGCATAGAGAAGACATACCAATCATAGAGAAGACAGTACTAGGCACACAAAACATGGAGAAGATAATTATAGTCATGCAAAATGTAGAGAATACATTATTGAAGATACACAAAACACAGTGAATACAGTGAATGTAGAGAAGACAGAGATGATTTTCTTTTCTTTTTCATTTTCATCTATGAAATGTAAATGCAAGTACAGGAAAGTAAACACACCACCCATATTGCAGGAGGGACTCATCACCACTGCTCTTTAAATTGGATATGGGGCAACACACACACAATACACGCCAAACAAAACAAGCGCACCATATAAATCCCAAAGCATAGGAGGGACTCATCGCCACGAGTCTTTAAACTATGCTTGGGAACAAACACGCAATACACACACACTTGGAAGACATGGAGAAAACACAAGAGACAAGCGATGGAGTGTTCCTATTTCTAGGTTTAACACCATCTCAGGCACATTATAGGAACACACCGACGATTGCGCTTCACCACAACAATTGTCGAAGACACGCTTAAGGGTTGAGTTAGTCACAGAATTGCTCCCTGCCTTGTGATGAGGACTTTTGAAAATGGTAGGATGTGCACTCTCCATGAGAGATACACCATCCTCGCCTCCATAGAGGGCTTAAGATAGAAAATGGATGCAATATCCCCACCTCCACAAAGGGCTTAAATGATAGATTTCAAACAAATCTCAGAGTGCAAGAGGGACTCATTGCCACCAGTATTTAAGACTGCACCTAAGAACAAGCACATTGCTAACATCTAGAACAGATAACTTACCTTATATATGCCCCCACCTTAAGGTGGTTGATATCAAGCATTCATATCAAGCATGTTAAGGTAGAAAGAAAACACACAAGGGAACACGAGCTCTCAACAAGCCCATACCCCTTGGAGGTGACATGTACTTTACGATCGCCAAATGTTCCCACAAACACATCCCTGCAAGAAAAGTGTTAGTGTCCAAATAATCATGATAAATAACAACATCAATGCATATGATCAATCACACAAAGATCCAAGGTTATACTGTGAATTCAGAGGTCAGGTATAACTATGGGGCTATACTATGAAAATTTCAGAACTGAGTGTCACCAAGGTGAGATTCAAAGACAAATAAAATGCATGGAGTAGAAGTATTGTTATGTTTTGTAAGAGAGATAAGACATCATCAAGTTCACATGACAAAGTGCACAGAGTGATTCTACTAGCCAAGTGTTGTATAATTATATCAACCCCGTCGTCATATTAGGAACTAAGTCCAATTTTTAATTTCTCGCTAAAGGGACACTAGGTCCACATCAGTATAATATGTTTTTCGTCATCTACTTGCTAGATAGAAACACTAGAGGAAGGGAAACAATAAATCAAGAGAGGAAAAACAAAGTGCCTTAGGGATAGTCACGTAGGAGGGTGCCCCCAAGTCACCAACCGCAATGCTATGTCCGTAAGTCACAACACACAACAATGAAAATAGAGGAGAAGCAATATAGAAGAATGATGATACAAATAGAAGAAGGGTCATAACAAAGGCAGTCTCTTGGTATCTTGGACCTTACAAGAGAATCAAGGGTCATCCCAGGAGGCCTAAACAACACAACACATCATGGGGGAGCACATCATGAGAGATGAAGGGTTAGAGATACTTACCTGGTAGGGTCATCAAACTAAGTGTTGTCATCAAGAAAATCATCATCATCTTCCCACTCTCGAATGTTAGAGGAAAGTGGGACATAAGGTATCATAGCCCAACTCTTGTTCTTATTTTCAAGTTGTCCATTCTTAGGATCTTCTTGTTTTGGTTCAATGTTTGGTGAGATGTTTTCTTTTTGAGATACAAGTCGTTGGGCATATTCTTGTCATCTCCTCCTCCTTTCTCTTGCTTCTCTATTTATTTTTGTCTTACCACTTATCTCTTGTAAGATAGTGTTTTTCTCTTTCATAGGTTTTTGTGTTTTAGAGGAGGAAGTACTAGGATCAAATCTCATTTGTCTAGGTGGAATATTCTATTGTTGACGACTACCTCCCAATCCTTGTAAGGATGGCGTGGGAGGAACCTCAACATAGGGTCCATTTCCTTTTAGTCTAGGATTCTCTTCAAGTGCGGGTTGTTCATCTCTTGTTGTTTCTTGTTTAGAGGGACTGACCAATTGATGTAATAGTTTTGTTTTGTAGTTTCTATAGCTCAAGAAGTTAAAGTCTATCCATGGCTCTAGTTCCTTTTCATATCTTTCCCAAAAGTAATCCAATGTAAACTGTTGTCTTGTATCCAAAGGTTTCTACCTATTTTGAGGGATAGTATGCACGTGTCCATTCAAGGTAAATTTTACACAATTATAAATTGTTGAAGGGACAACTTTCATAGCCTCTAACCATGGATGTCCCAATTTTATGTGAAAGATGTCAGAAACGGGGACAACATTAAACAATTATTCTACATGTTTCTCAAATACAATGAACAATAAAGATATCTTCCCAGAAGTGTTCACAAAGGTTCCCTTATGTGTCTTAATCATCATATCAGAAGGGTCATAAGAGCCTTGCATTAATTGATGTGAAAAGAGGAAATCTTTTGTGGCCACATTAGTCATGCAATTAGGATCAATAAGGGTTCCATCCATAGGATTTCTCATTATCTTCACAGTGATATAGAGAGGTCCTTCAGTTTCTCTAATTGTTCTATCATGAGGTGTAAACATAATTCCAGGTTCAGGGACCTTCCTTTTCATATAAAGCCTAGGAGGGAACCTATTGTTATTGTTGTGATTAGAAGCCATGTGTATATGTATTCAAATCAATGTGAGATCAGATTTTAAAAGATTTTCAAAATTTATGCAAAAGACAAGTGCAAAACTATGTATGAAAATGACTTAAAATGCTTGATTTTTTCAAAAAATTTCAATGCAAATAAGTGAAAGAAAGGGTATTGTAAGGAAATTGATTAGGGTAAGAAAATAATATGTCTAATATTAGTCCAATAAATCCATAATATCATTCACAATATGATTTTTATGCAAACCTAGGATGATGCTAAGTCAAAACCTAGTGAAAATGCACTAAAATATGCAATTTTTCTCAAATGTTTAATACGAAGACCCAACAAAAAGGGTGTTGTAAATAATTTTAGGAGGTGCAGTAGATTATATCAGTAATATTAGTCACCTAAAGCCATAAAATCTTTCACAACACACTTGGAGTGTAAATCTAGGTCAAACCCTAGGGAAAATATAGCCAAAATATATTACTTTTTACCAAATTTTAATGCAAAAGAGTATGACAAAGGGTGTTGTGAGAAAAATGATGATAGAAAAAAAATTATAATAGTAATAATAGCCACCTAATGCCAAAAAATCTATCACAACATGCTTATAGTGCCACTCAAGATCAAATCCTAGGGAAAATATAGCCAAAATATGCAATTTCTCACCAAATTTCAACTGTAAGAGCCCAATAAAAAGGTGTTGTAAAGAATTTTAGGATGGGAGGAAGATAACAACCCTGATAATAGCCAATTAGTGTAGAAAAATCCTTTACAACTATAAAAGGCTAAATTTGGATAGTTGAGTTTTTGGTATTTTTGTGTGTATATCATCATTTCACCCTTTCATTCAAGGACCTAGGGTCAAGTTGTAATGTACTATCATACCCTAGGTCATTGTGAGATGTAGGGAAACTTGGATTTGTATGATTTGATTGTCAATTATGCTCAATTATACATCAAAACCCTAATTATGTAAATACATAAGTAAATGGATGAATATCAGAAAATGCTGCTACAGAAAGATGTTAAATGACAAATAATTATGCACCTATTTTCAAGGTTCAGAAGCGAAACAATCAGGGACTAATGAGTAGGTGCCTAAATCCAAGGCCTAGGTTTTTGTCAGCATCTAGAAACTTAGTCTGCAACCTATTCTTTCTATCACAGAGATTTTCCCATCATGGAATCTGAAGGACTAAAGAGCAGACGCCCAAGTCCATGGTTCTATTTTCAACTCTGATCTGCAAATCAGACACTCTATAATGCCCTCCTGCAACTCCACTTTTCCTATATCTTCAACCTGTAACTTGCAATCATAGAAACTTTGGGAGGGGGTTGTGGTGTTTAGAGGCTTGCCTCAGTCAAGCCCCGAAGAGACATTCAAGTCTTCCGAACACCGTTGTCAGATAGAGAGTGCATGCCCTTGTGAGGTAGAGGCAAAAACCAAATGATGAATGCTTAACAACATAAATGATGTTACCTTGTAGTGAAGATCTCATTGAAGGAAGAAGCTCTTCATGCCACGAGGAGATGATTGCTCAAATCTGCAAATACAAACATAGACAACACAAATTTTGCTCTTGCTACATAATGAATGCCTTGAATCACCTTCACATAAACTTGAGAATCCAAATTGGTAGCTAGTAATCATCTAGTTGAAATCTCTAGAGATTACAAATGAATGCCTAAACATGCTTATATATGCAACTACAAACACTCCCTCCAAGAATTTCATAATTCAAACTTACCGTGTTGGCATAGGACCCAAATAACGGTCACAAGCTGACACTCAAAATTTGGGACTAAACCAAAATAGAGCAGGACTAGTGTGTGGGCACCCAAGTCCTCCCTCCCTATTTTGGTTAGGGTTAGGTTCAAGGGATCCCACTACATCCCATTTGTCATGATACCCAGGGTTCATTCCATCGGGATGTTGAATTATGATTCAAGATGTCCTAAATGCACACTAGAGACTCGGGAGCTAAACCTTATGAGGGAAAAGCCCCCAAGGGGACATTTTTCTATGTTACATTTAGCCCCCACTTTAATGTATGTATAAATGCAAGGCCAATACATGCATTAAAGTACAGTCAACAAACATAACAAACATGCCAAGCATAGAGAATACACTCCAGACACATTGAAGTCAATGATAGGCACGCAAAACAAGGAGAAGATAGTTACAGTCATGCAAAACATGGAGAAGACAACATATGCATAGAAGACAGTTAATGCATGGAAGACATGAATGATTTCTTTTCTTTTCTTTTTCTCATATATATGAAATACAAATGCAAGTACAAGGAAAGTAAACACACCACCCATAATGCAAAATCTACTCATCATACTAGTCTTTAAACTGCATATAGGGCAACACACATGCAAGACACACAAAACCTCCCATAATGCAGGGTACTCATCGCACTAATCTTTAAACTGCATATGGGGCAACAGACACGCCAAACAAAGCAAGCATGTCAAACACACACACTTTGAAGACATGGAGAAAACACAGTAGACAAGCGATGGAGTGTCCCTATTTCTAAGTTCAGCACCATTTCAGGCACATTACAGGCACACACCGACGATTGGGCTTCACCACAACAATCACCAAAGACACGCTTAAGGGTTGAGTTAGTCACAGAACTGCTCCCTGCCTCCGCAGAGGACTTTTGAAAATGCAACCCCACCCGCATCATGAAGATGCCTTACAATGTAAAGGAAGCATGGTACACAATGCCACCTACATCACAGAGACACCTTATGGTGAAAAGGAGGTACACGTAACATATTTTAAGATTTCAAGATTGTTCAAACACACATTACTAGCATCTAGAATAGAAAGCTTACCTTATATATGCCCCCACCTTAAGGTGGTTGATATCATGCATCGATATCAAGTACGTTAAGGTAGGAAGAAAATAGATGAGGGAACATAGACTTTCGCAAAGCCCATGACCCCCCGGAGGTGACATGTACTTTACAATTGCCAAATGTTCCCACAAACACATCCCTGCAAGAAACATGTTAGTGTCTGTGTAAAAAAAAATCAACATCAATGTATATGAAATCTGAGGCATGCGAGATTCAAGATAGACAAAGTGCACGAAGCAACAGTATTGTTATGATTTGAAAATGAGATAGAACACCATAAAAATCACTATGTGGAAAGCATGACTGCTTCCATTAGCCAAGCGTCGAATAAAATATACAACCCCATCGTCATATTAGGAACTAAGTCCAATTTTTGATTTCTCACGAAAGGGATGCTAGGTCCCCATCAGTATAAATATTTTTCATCATCCGCCCACTAGATAGAAACACTAGAGGAAGGGAAACAATAAATAAGAGAGGAGAAACAAGTGTCTTGTTGATCATGATGTTAGTCATAAACAAACATAGAATAAAAGTTACACAACCTTTACTCATCTTGAAAGATACAATGAATTCCAACAATTCATGATCCCAAGTCTCCGTTGATTAGGTCTTAATCTTCAGATGTTACTCAGAGGTTGATGTGTGTTGTTGTTTCCATTTTGGGGCCTTACATAGATCCTATCAATAAGATGATGTTTCCTATAATGATGCTACACAGAGAGTTCTTTCTACACAGGATATACTTCAAATATTGTGTTTATCTTTAAATCTTTGCATGATATTTGTTATTTTGACATGTTTTACCCTCAAATATGCTGAATGTGTTCAATTATCTATGGGATGTCTGCATATTTGCATTATTTCCTTAAGATTGTCAATTATTTGCAATTATGATGATGAAATGCTCTGAAATTGAAAAAAATTGAAAGAAATACTTCAAATTAAAGTTGAATCTTCAGCTATTGATCCACATACACACTTGATACTATCACTATGAGAAGAAATCAAACCATGTGTTCATCAGGATGTTCCATAGCTAGACATAGTTGATGCAAACTTCAGAGGATGGTAAATGAAAACAATACATGCAACATGATGAGCACTCCAAGGGATGTAGCAAATCAAAGTACATATCTAGAATTCAGACGCAAATTACTCAAGATTTACAAAGATTTGTAATGAAAATGCTCTTCTCTTTCATTAAGTATGAAAAAGACATGTACATATAAAATAGCTTTGAAATGAGTCCTGAATACTTCAGCAAACAAATTTCAATTAAGTTTCGAATGAATAAAATGAGGCATCCATGCACCTTTTATAGAATAAGGTGAGGGATCCGTTACAATTGATCTACGATCAAGATTTATCTATTTAAAATCTATGGTCCACATTTCTCTTTGACTTTGTCAATCTCCTCACATGGTACAAGTTGCCAACTGGCAACCATCTAGGCAACTTATACTTTCAAAAGCACCTGATGCATATATTCTCTCTATGATGCATCTTAATGATGTTCTTTATCATCATCATCACTTTCACTGCTCTCGCTATCTTCATCATCTTGATGATGGTCTTCTTTAATATGGACCTGCATAGCTGTCCTTATATTCTCATATCCTACACTATTTTCTCCAATTCTCTACCATCCTGAGTTCTTGCTTTGGTGATGGCATGTTTATGCACTTGATATTTATTCCAGAGAGATTCCAACTTACTCCTCCTGCTGCCAGATGTTTCATTATAGTCCTCCACCTTGACCTTTATTCTCATTACCTTATCTAGCACTTCTTCTGTCAAGTGGTTGAGAGGGTCCTCAGCAACTAGTTGGAAATTACTATGCAGAGCTTTGATGACAAACTCTTCATCCTAATTTTCTATCTTTCCCTCTACATCTCCTTCCAATATTTCTAGAACTTCAGCCTCATGGGACATCATATCATGTAACTTCATGCTGATATTCCTTAGTTTACTATTGCATCTCTTAAGCACATCACATTCAAATCTGATGTCTTTATCCCAGATATCAATCAATAGGGTTGTGTTATTATTCAGTACCTAGTTCTATATTAGGATCTGTGGATCAATCCTCTTCATTTCATCCAAAATGTTGATGACTTTCTATAATTGAAATGACCTCCTACCGATCTTCATCTGTAATTTATCTACTTTTCTCCTAGAGGTATCTAAAGAATTCCACCTCTTCAAAGAGGCCTTTGCCACTTCTTCTGCTCCATCAAGCGCAGATGACATCCATTTCAGCATTACTATTGATTCATGCTTCATGAGGTTCAATTTATTAACCTCCTCCTGAGAAATAGTAGTCAATGGGATTGCATGATTAGTTGACATATCATCAGGGTTAATTAACGCTCTTATATATGCATGCAGCTGAGCAATGTGCTCCTTATGCTGCTTATTCTTCTCCTTCTCTCTTTTCACCCTTTGGGTTAATGAATCAATAATGTCTTTACCTTCTTGGCCTTCCTAATCCTCATTGGCAAATCCTAAATCTACTGTAGTAATCTAGAATTCATCCAGAGTGATCTTGCCTTTTTCTTTATCAACTACAGGAACAACTACTTGGTCTGTTCTCCTGCCTGTATCAGGATCCCTTTTTATTGCAAAAGTTATTCTAGCCTTTCTCTTTGGCTTTATTAGAGTTTCTGTAATTAATGTGGATACATCAAACTCTCGTATCCCTATGTCTGACTCTTCGCCAATTTCTTTCTCCAGCCATGAAGGAACCTGATCTTTTAGCTGTTGATCTCCATCACCATCATGATGATCACCTTGATCTCTGGTATCCACCATCATGTTCGATGGGGAGGGTGATCTCCTTATTTCTTCCTCATGATGCTCCTCATGAGGGTGATCTTTGGGTGCATCCTTCTGTTGAGGAATTTCCTTCTCTGGAGGGTGATCCTGTTGATCATCTACGTGTTTATCATGATCTTGATCTTTTGCTTCCTCCACGGGTATCTTTTCTACCTTAATGATTTCCTCATCCTGACGCATATTTGTTTCCATAGATATTATTGTATCTACCTTAGGCTTGTCCACCTGATCTGCAACTGCAATTTGTTCTGCAGGTGTAACAATTACTTCTTGTACCTTTAGGGTAGGATCATCTGATATATCTGTCTTTTCTTCTCCCTTGTCTTGTACTTCAACTATCTTGGGCCCAATAGGTATTTCCTCTTGTTGTTGCTCACCCATGTCCAAAGTATGGCTCTCTATCTCTGCCATCTTTACTTCTTCAACATTTTCTTCTTTGTCCTAAATATTCCCTCTATTTTCAGGACTTGCATCCTATCTATAGGTGAGATCAATTACTGCAGGACTAGTTACCTGCTTAATCAATGTATCCATCCCTATCTCTTGAGCTACCTTTTCTGGGCTTTTCTATTTTTCTGATTCCACTTGCTTTATCTCCTCCAACACTGTTTGTACTGATGGGGTTCCATGAGGAGTTATGCTGGTGCCAGCAGTAAGGGTTTCCATTTTCTGTGAAGCTACATCCTTCACTACCTCATCATCGGATAGATCAATTGTCTCCTCCAATGAAACAATATCACTTTGGAGTATCCTAGAGGTTTCTTTTACCTATTCTTCTACTAATTAGGTTTTGAATTTTACAATAGTGGGGAGTGGAACATTATGCTGCAGCTCCTTGAATACATCCCCACCTGCTCCCCTTAGCATTATGGGAGTTTGTCTTATTTCTCCTCTCATAGCAGTCCTCAGTTTCTTAGGTGTAGTGGTTACCACCTTAGGTGCTTTTCTCTTCCTTGTGAAGGACAAAGGCCATTCTTCTTCTTCAGATTCTTCTTCTAAAGGAATATCCTTTTCTTTATTCTTCTGTGAGGTCTGGCCCTCCTCAGATGTACCAGTAGGATGTGCAATTGGCCCTTGGACTTGTTTAGGCTTTTGTTTATCCTGAGGAGGCTATGATGATGAGGCTAATACCTGGCATGAAGCTGACGCATCCTCAGCTGGTATTACCATTCTTTCCACTACAACCCCTTTGGGTTCAGTATTAGCCTTCTTACCTTTTGAGGACTTCTTGCCCTTTTCAGGAGGTGGAGCTTTCTCTCCTTTAGTCTTTCTCTTCTCAACTAAGAAGTCATCATATTCATCTTCAGCAATCTCCTACCTTTTTTTTTGTTGTCCACCGTGATGGCAACACCTTTCTTCTTCAATGCATTTATCTGCTCATCAACCCAAGCTTGGGTTAGCTGTAATATCCTGCTTGTGAATGGATCTAAGGAGATAGCCTCCTATATAGTGAGATCTGGTGCAGAGATGGTATCATTATATATCTTCTTCTCTTCATACTCATCAGCCATTATTATTCCATCATCTTTCTTTAGCTGCACTAGGATGGAGATGCAATCAAATGTCCTGATTTGGTTCAATGTTAACCTTTGATACCTTCTTCGGGCTTCAGCTTCATCTTCACAATCTGCCCAGAAGTCTTCAAGGTTTCTTCGATTGATGGGTTTCCCCATGATCCTCTGCATCCTCCCATTAAGATCATATGACCTTACTAATGGAAAAGGATGGAAATTCATCATATCTAGACTAGCTAGGGCCTTCTTTATACTCTTAGAATCTGGGCACATATACCAGCCCATTACAACTGGAAATAACACTGGAGGAAGCTTGTTATTGCCTTATAGGCATTCAAGAGATTTGTCTTAGAAACTCCATTAGGACAACTGCATCTATAGGGTACCTTGGGAGCATAAGAGGCTCCCCCTCAAAACCTTCAATCCTGATATTGGAAAAAGTGGCAAATTGAATAAACCAGGCTCCATGCATGTAGATAACTTCCTGACCCTCCATGCTCAGTCTCTTGGTTCTATCTTCTTCAATTGTTCTCACCAGGTGCATAGAAAATGCATCATTTACCAGCTTGTAATCCTGGAGGTAGTTAACTCTTTGCAGTTGGGGATGATGATCCCATATATGCACATCGTTGATTGTGCATCCAATCTTCCCATTTGTAACCAGTGCATCAAATGTACCCTTATAGGCACATGAATATACTATATATGATGTCATGTAAAAAGAACAATCTGAACCTCCTAGGTTCATCAGATGCTCATCTAGAGCATCACTTATTATTTTGGCCCACATGGGCTTGTTATCCGTGTATAGACACATCAGGATGACTGCATACATCCAGTCTTTGAAACTTCTAGCATCAGGCTGGCATGTCACTTTGCTTAGCAAGGCTATCATGTATTGGTACTCGTCATCAAAATCATACTTATATAAATGTACTAGAAGTTTTGCTACTGTAGGATAGGGACTATTCTTCGCCCTCCATTGATACATCTTCTTCCTAGCAGTCTTCCTATTGTTCTCATATTCTACCTCTAATTTCTTCAAATCTATGCTGGCAACCTTCTTGCCCAATGACAAACTGAAAGTGGCGGCAATAACCCTGATTGATAGATCTGCATACACTCTGCCATGTTTTTCTACCCTCCTGGTCTATGGGTTATAATTTCTTGCACACTCCACCACTAGCTCAGGGGTTTCCATGGAGTAAGGAAAACCAGCTGCATTCCACATTTCTAATATGAAAACCGCATCCAGCAGGGTGCTGGTGTTCTTCTCATCATTCATCTTAACTAACTAGGTAGCCAGATCTATATTTCCCTAGTGCGTATCAGTGATGGCTCCGTATTTGAATTGAACACCCCCAGGATAAGCAAACATCAGCTTCAGGAATTCTGCCTCTAACCTAGCTAACCACTTGTCCGCCATGGATGCTTGCAATTAACACAACTTGGTCTTACAACTAATACATATACAAGCATGCATCTACATTATTTATTCATTATTTATCATGCATACTACTATTCTTTTCACATCTCATTTATCCTGACATGCACAATTTGAAATTTCAAACCAGAAGGCCTTATGATACTTGGATATGTAGAACATGATAACGAAAGGGTTCCAATTACTTACTTGGTACGCTTATCCTCTTAATTATGCTGATAGTCATCTAAAATGAATTCAATTACCAATAGTGCTCTCGTATCTTGCTCTGGTACAAGCTATAATCATCGACAGATGGCCTTATGAGAATTCTTAAGCTCTACTCTATAAAAACTCATTTTATCGCATGGTAAGTACAAAATGAGTCTATAAATCATCTTTAACCTCCTCACTAAGGTAGATTAGGGCAAATTAAATGCAACAGCTAATTTTCTTGTATGAAACTACTGAGTCTCGCCATGTGTATATATCAGGTTCGTAATCGGTGGGAACCACCTACCACATCTGCGTGCATTTAATGTTATGGTGGCAAGGCGCGGGGTGATCTCTGAAGATCGAGTGATATTCTAAATATTGGGTGATGTTCGAAATATCACCCTCTTGGTATAACATGAATATCCAGTGTAGGTGAAAAGGCCGATGTCAAAATATCAGATTAGGTTAAAAATATCGAGTGATATTCAAAATATCAGGGGATGTTTGAAATGTCTGGTGATGTTTATAATATCACCCCTTTAGACTAAGAGAACCTTCCGTCAAAATATTAGGATGATGTTAGTAGGATAATGACTTGGTTCGGCGTTGTGGCTTTATGACGTCATCGTCATGTTATGTTGGAGGGGTCATGTTTGGAAATATACCTCCTCGAGGTAAAAGAATGGTGACGTCATCATCATTTTTACTTCTTTAATTACTGAGTTTGGATGATGTCAGTAGGATATTGGTTTGGGGTGATATTTTGCGACAGGCCAATATTCAAATATCAGGACGATATTCAAATATTAGGGTGATGCTTCAGAATATGACCTTCGCAAAACATATGATGTTGTTTGTCGGGTGGATATCGTTATCACTTAAAGTTGACGTCCGGATGTTTGGAGCAAGCGATTTTATCGGGTGATAATATTATATCGAGGTGATCTTTTTTAAGATGACTGATGTTGAGAAATATGATCCTCCCCTCAGAATATCAGGTTTGACCAGATCTTTGACTCATTATAACTTTTGTTCCCTAAGGAATATCTGGGTGATCCAAAAGGCAAACCTGCATGGAATTTTGTACTCAATCTACCCCTGAGGTTATTGACATGAAATGTTAACTTTGAAAACTAACCTCATCACGATGACTTACCCAGTCCCTCTTTATGCAGGATCACCTACATTGACTTACTTTTACCAGACCGCTAGCAAGAAGAAAACACAAGCAAAGCCAAAAATTGGGTCCCTGTTTTGCCAAGTCAAAATGGGGCGTGTTGTGTAACCACACAACAACTTGCCAGCAAAGAAAACATCAAAATTCTAATGATTCAAGTGATGTGAACACATCCTAACATAGTATTCTAACTCTTTCTAAGCATAAGCATCATAATCTTTCTGAATGATAAAATGTCTTCATGGTAACAATGCTAACTAAGGATCAGTAGTGTGCAAATGATTAATTATCCTCATCTTGAAGGCAAGTTGAAAACATGAGTAACTAATGTTAAGCTACATAGTTGGAGATCATCCCTCATAGCCAACCTAGATAGAGCTTTGCTGCCAACAGGTGTTCATAGCCCCAGCAAGGTTATCTATACAATCCCCCTAAGTAGAGTCCCACTATCAGTAGGCATCTATATCCCCAGTAGAGTTACTTAGATGGCCTAATTTTATTATATTTATATACTTTTTTTTTTTGAAAGTTTATACTTTATATATATGATATCATCATGTACGCTCAAAATGCAAGCTATAGTCACTTGTTGCTTTAGGTTGGAGATTGCATTGGTAGAAAGGGAGTCTGTTTAGATTTTTCACTTAACACCTATACTTGTGTGTTCAACAAACCCAAGGTTGTTAGGTGAGTCATTGTGAAGAAATCACTTTGGTTAAGAAAAGGTACCCTAATGACATGATATCTCAGACCTGATCATGAGGACTTTCTCAGAATGAGTCACAACCTATATATAAATGTGTTCCCATCACTTGAATCCTAACAATTTTGTTATTTTTTGGGGTGATAAGCTACATCATCTTGACTAACCAAAACAAAACCCAACAAGCAAACAAAGCAAGAGCAAAACAACACACTGTACAAACAACTATACAAATATACATTATGATACACATGACTGACATGAAGCCACTTAGGCTTGGAAATAATATTTGAGGAACTATCCATTAACTGGTAATGGAACATCCTCACCTATCAGGTTCTTAAGCCTGAAAGAACTGTCTCCTAATATCTCAGAAATTTGGAAGGGACCTATCCATAATTTGTCAAACTTACCATGGTCTCCTTTCTTCTCATGGGCTTTATCCCACATCAGGACTAAATCTGATATCCTGAAGGCTTTAACTTTAGCTCTTTTGTCAAACCATCGTTTGACAATAGCCTGATGTTTGGCAAATTGGTCAATTGCCTGACTTCTTTTCTCTTCCAAGTGCATCAGCTGAAGCAACCTGACTTCTTGGTTATTGTCTATGCCTAGGTACTCTTGGGCAAACTGCAAGGTAGGAATCTTCAGGTTAATAGGGAGGATTGGATCCACCCCATAGACTAAATGATAAGGTGAGTTTCCTAATGCAGCCTTGTTTTTGGTTCTGTCTCCCCATAAGGCATATTTCAAAAGTGCATTCCATTCCCTAGGGTTCATGTCTATTAACTTCTTTATGATATTTAGCAAATTTTTATTGGTGGATTCTGCCAATACATTCCCTTGGGGATAATAATTGGATGAGAATTTCAGTATGATTCCATAATCAAAGGCCCAACTTGACAATTTGGTTGAAGTAAAAGTAGAACCGTTATCACTTACCAGAGCATAGGGGACCCCATTCCTGGCGACTATGTTACTTTCTAGAAATCTGATGACATCATCTGCACTGCAAGTCTTGTTGCTAGTGGCTTCAATCCACTTAGTACAATAATCGGTAATTGTTAGAACATACCTGTGGCCTGAGGATGATGGGGGATTAATAGGTCCTACGAAATCCATGCCCCATTGTGCAAATGGGCACACTTCCATCACTGGTTGCAGAGGTTGTGCAGCATATCTCTTTTTGTTGGCAGCAACCTGACATACACGATAGCATTTAATGTGTTCATCTATATCCTTGAAGATTGTGGGCTGATAATATCCTGCTCTAAGGATTGTATGTGTAGTAGCCAAGGATGAGCCATGTGTTGTACCAAACTTGTCATGTAGCTTTGATAAAACTTTATTTGCCTCTGGCTTTTCCAAGCATCTCAAATATATTCCTTCATAATTTTTCTTGAAAAGCACTCCTGCTTTCATCATGTACTTCTGGGATTTTATCTTCAGGGCTCTTCTCTGTGAAGCCTGCAGTCTTGGTGGGCATCTTCCCATGATCAGGATGTGTCTGATATCTGAATACCATTCTTTATTGTCCCTAGCATTGATAACATACTGTTGGCTTGTGATGTTTGGATCAATCTCTGATATCATTTGGCTTAAAGCCTGTCCTCTTACCAATTTCATGGGTGTAATCTCAATGTCATATTCTTGTAAAACTGTGATCTACTTAGCCCTTTTTTCACCAGGCTCACTCTGCATTAACAACATCTTTACTATTGCATCAGGCACTATAGCAATCACCTTGCTTCTCAAGATATAATGCCTAAATTTTTTACTGCTCTAACCAAAGCAAGTGCTTGCCTTTCAACATCTACATATCTCAATTCAGCATCTTTGAATGGGCAGCTCATGAAGGCAATTGGTTTCTCTTCTTTTTCTTTATTTCTCTGAGTTATCACTGCTGCAGAGGTATGTTTTGAAACAAATGAATAGATATAAAAATCTCTAGTGTAATCTAGACTGATAAGGATAGGAGCATCAGAAATAGCTTTTTTTATGTCTTCAAAGGCTGCCTTGGCTTCTGATGTCCACTCAATCTTTGCATCCTTCTTCAGCATAGCATTTAAAGGCCTGACTATTTCTGCAAAACCAGTGATGAATTTCCTAACAAAATTTATCTTACCAAAGTAAGATTTGAGCTCTTTCTTGCTTCCTGGAAGCTAGAATTTCATAATGGACTCTACCTTGTCAAGATCAATGAGAATCTCATTTTTAGTTATCAGGTGGCCCAGTAACTTTCTTGTTGTCACCCCGAATATGCATTTCTTGGGGTTTAGAGATATCCCATACTCTTCACATTTTTTTAGTATATTTCTGAGATCTGCTACATGATTTGTTCTTTTTTTGGAGAACACTGTTAAGTCATCCATGTATATGACTATACATTTTCCTATTAAGCCTCTAAAGGCTATGTCCATTGCTCACTAGAATGTTGCTCCAGCATTTATTAGCCCAAATGGCATGCGTCTATAAGAAAAGATCCCCCACTTTGTGGTGAAGGCAGTTTTCAGTCTATCAATCTTGTCAACCATTACCTGATTATAAACAGAGAAACCATCAAGAAACGACATCATTTTAGCACCATTTACAATTTGCAGAACTTCATCCAAGGAAGGCAAAGGATAATTATCCTTCTCTGATGCTCTGTTCAAGTTCCTAAAATCTACACACAGTTTGATGTCTCCATTCTTCTTTCTCACTGGCACTAGATTAGCCACCCAAGTGGAGTGCCTCACATGAAATATAATCCTGGCATTTAATAGCTTCTTGACTTCTTAAAAAATTATTGGTTCAAGCAAAGCATTGACTGGCCTTTGCTTCTATCTGAAAGGTTTAGTATCTAGCTTGAGAGGTATAGTGTGAGTTATGATTGATGTGTCATATGTCTTCAGTTCATCATAAGTCCATGCAATGACATGGATGTAATCCTTAAGGGCTTGAGTTATTCCTTCTAACTCTTCTGGTGTGCAAACTTTACCAATCAAGACATTTCTTTTGTCTTCATTTTGTCTAATATTCACTTGTGAATGCTAACCTCCATCAGCTTTTGGAAGATCCCTCTGCTTCAGCATATTATCCAAATCAAAGGCTCTTTCTAATTCAATCTTACATTTGGGAATCCTGTTGCTAGGCAACTCTAATATTTCATCTTCCTCCCAAACATGATCTTCCACACTATTCTCATCTATGATCTGAGCATCAAATATGTCTCTGTTAGAGATGAAATCAAGAATATGTTGATCATCATCAAAATCCTGGAGGTTAGTAACATTATCAGGTACTGATGGCACTGAAATCAACTCTACTAAAAAACTCTTTAGGCCTGATATGGACAAAGACTCTAATGTACTGGCAGCTTGTGCTAAGCCATCTGCCCTATGGTTCTATTCTCTAGGTACGTGGGTGATATTAAATGCATCAGAGTCTTCAATCAAATCCCACACTCTGTGTCTATAATTTGACAATTTCTTATAGTTGCAAGAGTAAATTCCTCTTACCTGTCTGACAACTAATTCTGAGTCTCCAAAGACATGCAAAATTCTTACCTTCTTCTTAAGAGCAAATAGTATCCCATGAATCAAAGCTTCATACTTTGTCACATTGTTAGTGCAAGGGAACTGTAATCTATAGGCAGCTAAGTAGGACTTTCCTGATGGATCAATAAGATCGATCCCTACTCTAGCTCCTTGTTTGGACTTGGATCCATCAAATCTTAGGATCCAGGGTTTATCTTCAGTAGGAGGTTCATCTGAACTTTCTCTTTTCTTTATAGCTCTGGTAGCTGCTCCACCTGATATCCATTTTAACTTAGGAATTTTAGTATTCTTAAATTTTATCTTTTCTTTCTTCTGGGAAGCTGATTCATTTTCTTTCTTTTCATCATCAGGAGGATGATCTTCTGAATCAGGCACTATATGCTTCTTTAAAATATGTAAACATAGTGAACAAGCAATTTCTGAGTGATGTGTCTTATGCAACCTACACCATCCCTCACTCAGCACACTCTATGGGTGCTTCCTTTGTTCTATCATCCCTCTAATTTCTCCTAATAGAAACTCTTCAAATCTAGTCAGGTTACTACCTCTGTCTTCATCAAACAGTTCATAATCTGACTCCACTAGACAATCACTCCCAGGGGTGATCTTTTCTTTCATCTTAACATTTATCTGATTATATACCAGAATTTCTTCTATTCTCAGGATATGATCCTCATCCAGACTTGTTACTGCACTTGTGCTTCCTGCAGAAGACAAACAAAAATCAATATCATCATCATCACTAGATGTAGAACTTACCTCGGAATATGATGATGATGCCTCACTGCATGTCTGCTCCAGCTTCATCATATCTAAGCATGTTTCACAAGTTTTCTCTGAATGTGCCTCATCATGTAATCTGCACCAACCATCAATCAAAATGTCATGAACAAGCATATCTAACAATTGACAACATTTTACTTGTTTGGACAGATGCATCTCAAAGTTTCTAAAGTGATCTATTTCATTCCCATTATCAAAGTTATTATCTAATTCCACAGTCGGTATGTCTTCTTGATGATCATGATGATGATGATGATGAAAGTCAAGCATTAGGATCTCCTCTATCTTGATAGTCTGTGGTCTAATGGCATAAACTCTGGGTTCAACATTTACGTACATGATCTCGTTTGTTTTGTTGTACTCGGTGATCATGTGCTTCATTCTATGCTCAGTATCTATCCTTATCTGGTTCGGTATACCTTTCCAAGGTAACCACATGTGACTGAAGTCAGTAGACATATATCCATTGAGGGTTTTAGACTAGTCTCTACTGAGCAACATCCCGTATGTATCAGGTATATCCACTACCTAGATATCGATGTAATATTGGATCCTGGGATCAGATGCTAGTTGCATGTGGATATGTGTTAATTCCCCTATTACACTTACTTATGTTTTATCTAGTTGTGTCACCTTTTTTAAAGATTTAGTAGGATGTAGTCCTAAAGCATTCCATATTGACAAAGGCATGACATTTGTAGATGCTCCTGAATCTACCAAATAGTTGTGTAAATTCTTGCTAAACATCCTTATGGTGAGGAGAAAAGGTGGTGACTCACTTTTATTCTTGTACAAGGTCATGTGGGAGGTTTCTGCAGCTTGGACAGTAGCTGGCATTTCATGTTTGACAATGTTATCTTTATGAGCATGATCCCTATTACTAGGCTAACCTGGGGAATGACTATCCTCTCTAGGAGTAGGATCATCTAGTGATTTCATAAATGCCTTCTTAATTGTAGAAGTTCTCAATAATTCTGGTAGAGACAGGCTGATCTTTACCTTCTTCATCTCATCTGCTAGATATGTGACTAGTTTGTCAGATTCATGAGGTAGGCAAACAGCTTTTGATATTGTATTTTGTGGTGACAGATATTGTGCATTCACCTTTGGAAATCCTTGATTGTTACTTGCCTTGGGATCAGGAGGTGTGTTAAAATTATTCAGAGGCAAGGAACTAGTTAATGGACCAGTAGGTCTATTAGAGTTACTTCTCAGATTATAATTGTGCTTACCCTAATATTGCTGCTGGTAAGCATGCACTTCTTCATGCTCATTGGATGGCTCGTTCTCATCTTCGAAAGGGAAGACATAATTTGACTCAAAAGTCATGGCAGATTCTTCACTTGCCAGGTTGTAATTCTGGTGGGATGACATAGTCTGCTAATGATGCTAATCAGTGTAACTTTCCAATACAAATGCAGAGTCATATCCACAAGGGACAATTTCATTTCCTTCCACCTGAGGTGGATTTCCAGAGGTATTAGAAACTTTTGTCTGGAAAATGCTAGCAGCAATTCTAAATTATGGATAGTCTAATTCTACATGAGCATTTGTATTGTGTATTCTACACCAATTAGTGAGGGCTGCTTCAGCAAGATTGACTCTAGTAGTCTGTTTGGTTTCAGTAGGTGGGTGGCTATCTAAGGGTGATGGCAATGAGCCATTATTTGGCCTAGAGTTCCATACTCTAGGCTATCTGGGAGGATTGTTATTATTTCCACTACTATTGTTGAAATTATTGTTGTTGTAACATTTATCAGGATAACCAGGTCTGTCATTGTTATAGCCTTGGTTTTGGTTAGGCTGAGAATAAAAGTTCTGGTTCCTCAAATGAGTAACCTCTGTGGTTAGTTTTCTTAGCTGAGCAGAGATTTCTTTGATTTCTTCTTTCTCCTCTTGATCTTTAGCCACTACATTTTCAGTTTGAGGCTTGAAAAAAGAGGATCCAGTGTTATTGTTCTGATCCACACCCTGAGGTGTTGGTACTTGTACAGAATACTGAGGCACTTGACCATTTCCATTAGGAGGTGGAGGCATGATACTCAATGGAGATATCTGCAGAGGTGTTGGCATTACTACTGGAGGCACCATAGCTCCATTATATTGTGGTTGGGGAGGATATTGTGTAGGGTATGTTGGATACATGCCTAGCAATGTAGGGAAAGCTATGTTTGGTGTTGGAGCAGGGACTAACTGCTGATTGACTTTGATAGCTTCTTGAAAAGCTTCTGTCAGGGTTGTGATTTTAGGATGTGTTCTCCTAATGAACATGGAAGTTAGAGGATCCAGAGATGAGTAATAGATACTCCTGGCAGTAGCATCTACTATAGTATATGGAGCAACTAACTTGGATAGCATTTTCTGGAACCTAGCATTGAAATTGGCAATAGGTTATCCCTCAAACCGCTTGATTGTGGCAAATAGGTGATAATTCATTGAGGGATCTATTGGTACTTTGAACCTATCAGTACAAGCTTTCTCTAGGATAGCCCATGAACCGACAGAACCCTGACCAAGACTAATAAACCAATTATAAGCCTCTTCCCCTAGGGAAAAAGGAAATAATCTGCATACAACGTCCTGATGCTTGATTCTGGCCCTACAACAGGCTTCCTTGAACGTTCTGATATGATCATCATCATCCTAATAAGGATGATATTTTGGACAGAGTTTGTTCAAATTTTTTGGCAACTCGTGATATTCAGTGAAGGACAAAAGCGACTCTGCTGCAAAGAAAGACATTGCAATCGGAGGATGTTGAGCCTGTGGTACAGTTGACTGAGGTTGAACCTAGGGTTGAGGCTTGATAGGAGGTGTCACAGATAACCCTGATGGTATTTGCAAATTGATAGGAGTTACAGGAGGAGGTTGTGGTGAAGCTCATGATGCACTAGATCCTAGAGTGTGATGGATGTCTACAGTTCTAGGTCTGAACCCTCTAACAGGTAATTCGTCAAAAGGTCCGAAGGACTGTGACCTAGTATTTATCTTGTGAGCCAGGATTTCTCAATTTTGAGGCAAATTGGCTGGAACTTTGTAAATATCAGTTGGAATATACCAGTAGTGACAATATTTATGGTCAAGATTGGAAATTGACCTAGTATTCATGGAACATTTACAGCTATACTACAAATATGAGGTGATATCTTGGTTTGGCAACACTTAGCAGGTTTATATCAGGTTTCTAAGGAAGGATACCTCAAAGCTTGGATAAATTTACCTGAAATATGGCTGATCTTTGCAAATACGTGATGATCTACTATAAAGATTGCAATATTTATGACTGACTTCAAAAAGTTTACATAAGATTAGTGTATATTAACTTAAAACAGCAAATATTTGCGTCTAGCTTGGAAATTTAGCAGTGTCTGATTGTTACCTTACAATCTTGATCATTACCTGAACTACTGATGATGATCCTCGTCTTATGGATGCCCTCCTTCTAGCACCAATTTATGTTGATCATGATGTTAGTCATAAACAAACATAGAATAAAAGTTACACAACAACCTTTACTCATCTTGAAAGATACAATGAATTCCAAGAATTCATGATCCCAAGTCTATGTTGATTAGCTCTTAATCTTCTGATGTTACTTAGAAGTTGATGTGTGTTGCTGTTTCTATTTTGGGGCCTTACATAGATCCTATCAATAAGATTATGTTTCTTGTAATGATGCTGCACAAAGAGTTATTTCTACACAGGATATACTTCAAATATTGTGTTTATCTTTAAATCTTTGCATGATATTTGTTATTTTGACATGCTTTACCCTCAAATATGTTGAATGTGTTCAATTATCTATGGGATGTCTGCATATTTACATTATTTGCTTAAGATTGTCAATTATTTGCAATTATGATGATGAAATGCTCTAAAATTGAAAAAAATTGAAAGAAATACTTCAAATTAAAGTTGAATCTTCAGCTATTGATCCACATAGACACTTGATACTATCACTATGAGAAGAAATCAAACCATGTGTTCACCAGGATGTTCCATAGCTAGACATAGTTGATGCAAACTTCAGAGGATGGTGAATGACAACAATACATGCAACATGATGAGTACTCCAAGGGACACAGCAAATCAAAGCACATATCCAGAATTTAGACACAGATTACTCAAGATTTATGAAGATTTGTAATCAAAATACTCTTCTCTTTCATTAAGTATGCAAAAGACATGTACATATACAATAGCATTGAAATGAGTCCTGAATACTTCAGCAAACAAATTTCAATTAAGTTTTGAATGAATAAAATGAGGCATCCATGCACCTTTTATAGAATAAGGTGAGGGATCCGTTACAATTGATCTATGATCAAGATTTATCTATTTAAAATCTACGGTCCACATTTCTCTTTGACTTTGTCAATCTCCTCACATGGCACAGGTTGCCAGCTGGCAACCATCTAGGCAACTTATACTTTTAAAAGCACCTGATGCATATATTCTCTCTATGACACATCTTCATCATGTTCTTTATCATCATCCTCACTTTCATCGCTCTCGCTATCTTCATCATCCTGATGATGGTCTTCTTTAATATGGACCTGCATAGCTGTCCTTATATTCTCATATGCCTGCACTATTTTCTCCAATTCTCTACCATCCTGAGTTCTTGCTTTGGTGATGGCATGTTTATGCACCTGATATTTATTCCGAAGAGATTCCAACTTACTCTTGCTGCTGCCAGATGTTTCATTATAGTCCTCCACCTTGACCTTTATTCTCATTACCTTATCTAGCACTTCTTCTGTCAAGTGGTTGAGAGGGTCCTCAGCAACTAGTTGGAAATTACTATGCAGAGCTTTGATGACAAACTCTTCATCCTAATTTTCTATCTTGCTCTCTGCATCTCCTTCCAATATTTCCAGAACTTCAGCCTCATGGGACATCATATCATGTAACTTCATGCTGATATTCCTTAGTTTACTGTTGCATCTCTTAAGCACATCACATTCAAATATGACATCTTTATCCCAGATATCAATCAATAGGGCTGTGTTATTATTCAGTACCTGGTTCTGTATTAGGATCTGTGGATCAATCCTCTTCATTTCATCCAAAATGTTGATGACCTTCTCTAATTGAAATGACCTCCTACCGATCTTCATCTGTAATTTATCTACTTTTCTCCTAGAGGTATCTAAAGAATTCCACCTCTTCAAAGAGGCCTTTGCCACTTCTTCTGCTCCATCAAGCGCAGATGACATCCATTTCAGCATTACTATTGATTCATGCTTCATGAGGTTCAATTTATTAACCTCCTCCTGAGAAATAGTAGTCAATGGGATTGCATGATTAGTTGACATATCATCAGGGTTAATTAACCCTCTTATATATGCATGCAGCTGAGCAATGTGCTCCTTATGCTGCTTATTCTTCTCCTTCTCTCTTTTCACCCTTTGGGTTAATGAATCAATAATGTCTTTACCTTCTTGGCCTTCCCGATCCTCATTGGCAAATCCCAAATCTACTATAGTAATCTGGAATTCATCCAGAGTGATCTTGCCTTTTTCTTTATCAACTGCAGGAATAACTACCTAGGCTGTTCTCCTGCCTGTATCAGGATCCCTTTGTATTGCAGAAGTTATTCTAGCCTTTCTCTTTGGCTTTATTAGAGTTTCAGTTAATAATGTGGATACATCAAACTCTTGTATCCCTATGTCTGACTCTTCGCCAATTTTTTTCTCCAGCCACAAAGGAACCTAATCTTTTAGTTGTTGATCTCCATCACCATCATGATGATCACCTTGATCTCTGGTATCCACCATCATGTTCGATGGGGAGGGTTATCTCATTATTTCTTCCTAATGATGCTCCTCATGAGGGTGATCTTTGGGTGCATCCTCCTGTTGAGGAATTTCCTTCTCTGGAGGGTGATCCTGTTGATCATCTACATGTTTATCATGATCTTGATCTTTTGCTTCCTCCACAGGTATCTTATCTACCTTAATGATTTCCTCATCCTGAGGCATATTTGTTTCCGTAGATATTACTTTATCTACCTTAGGCTTGTCCACTTGATCCGCAGCTGCAATTTGTTCTGCAGGTGTAACAATTACATCTTGTACCTTTAGGGTAGGATCATCTGATATATCCATCTTTTCTTCTCCCTTGTCTTGTACTTCAACTATCTTGGGCCCAACAAGTATTTCCTCTTGTTGTTGCTCACCCATGTCCAAAGTATGGCTCTCTATCTCTGCCATCTTTACTTCTTCAACATTTTCTTCTTTGTCCTGAATATTCCCTCTATTTTTAGGACTTGCATCCTATCTATAGGTGAGATCAATTACTGCAAGACTTGTTACCTGCTTAATCAATGTATCCAGCCCTATCTCTTGAGCTACCTTTTCTGGGCTTTTCTCTTTTTCTGATTCCACTTGCTTTATCTCCTCCAACATTGTTTGTACTGATGGAATTCCATGAGGAGTTATCCTAGTGCCAACAGCAAAGGTTTCCATTTTCTGTGAAGCTACATCCTTCAGTACCTCATCATCAGATAGATCAACTGTCTCCTCTAATGAAACAATACCACTTTGGAGTATCCTAGAGGTTTCTTTTACCTGTTCTTTTGCTAGTTCAATTTTGAATTTTACAATAGTGGGGAGTGGAACATTATGCTGCAGCTCCTTCTTGAATACATCCCCACCTGCTCCCCTCAGCATTATGGGAGTTTTTCTTATTTCTCCTCTCATAGCAGTCCTCGATTTCTTAGGTGTAGTGGTTACCACCTGAGGTGCTTTTCTCTTCCTTGTGAAGGACAAAGGGCATTCTTCTTCTAAAGGAATATCCTTTTCTTTATTCTTCTGTGAGGTCTAGCCCTCCTCAGATGTACCAGCAGGATGTGCAATAGACCCTTGGACTTGTTTAGGCTTTTGTTTATCCTGAGTAGGCTGCGATGATGAGGTTGATACCTGGCCTGAAGCTGATGCATCCTCAGCTGGTATTGCCATTCTTTCCACTACAACCCCTTTGGGTTCAGTATCAACCTTCTTACCTTCTGAGGACTTCTTGCCCTTTTCAAGAGGTGGAGCTTTCTCTCCTTTAGTCTTTCTCTTCTCAACTAAGAAGTCATCATATTCATCTTCAGCAATCTCCTACCTTTTCTTTTTGTTGTCCACTGTGATGGCAACACCTTTCTTCTTCAATGCATTTATCTGCTCATCACTCCAAGCTTGGGTTAGCTGTAATATCCTTCCTGTGAATGGATCTAAGGAGATATCCTCCTATATAGTGAGATCTAGTGTAGAGATGGTATCATTATATATCTTCTTCTCTTCATACTCATTAGCCATTATTATTCCATCATCTTTCTTCAGCTACGCTGGGATGGAGATGCAATCAAAGGTCCTGATTTGGTTCAATGTTAACCTTTGATACCTTCTTCGGGCTTCAACTTCATCTTCACAATCTGCCCAGAAGTCTTCAAGGTTTCTTTGATGGATGGGTTTCCCCATGATCCTCTGCATCCTACCATAAGGATCATATGACCTTACTAATGGAAAAAGATGGAAATTCATCATATCTAGACCAGCTAGGGCCTTCTTTATACTCTTAGAATTTGGGCACATATACTAGCCCATTACAACTAGAAATAACACTGGTGGAAGCTTGTTATTTGCCTTATAGGCATTCAATATTTTTAGAGATTTGTCTTAGAAACTCCATTAAGACAACTGCATCTGTAGGGTACCTTGGGAGCATGAGAGGCTCCCCCTCAAAATCTTCAATCCTGATATAGGAAAAAGTGGTGAATTGAATAAACTAGGCTCCATGCCTATAGATAACTTCCTGAGCCTCCATGCTCAGTCTCTTGGTTCTATCTTCTTCCATTGTTCTCACCAGGTGCATAGAAAATGCATCATTTACCAGCTTGTAATCCTGGAGGTAGTTAACTCTTTGCAGTTGGGGATGATGATCCCATATATGCACATCATTGATTGTGCCTCCAATCTTCCCATCTATAACCAGTGCATCAAATGTACCCTTATAAGCACATGAATATACTATATATGATGTCATGTAAAAAGAACTATCTGAACCTCCTAGGTTCATTAGCTGCTCATCTAGAGCATCACTTATTATTTTGGCCCACATGGGCTTGTTATCCATGTATAGACACATTAGGATGACTGCATACATCCAGTCTTTGAAACTTCTAGCATCAGGCTGGCCTGTCACTCTGCTCAGCAGGGCTATCATGTATTGGTACTTGTCATCAAAATCATACTTATATAAATGTACTGGAAGTTTAGCTGCTGCAGTATAGGGACTATTCTTCACCCTCCATTGATAAATCTTCTTCCTAGCAGTCTTCCTGTTGTTCTCATATTCTACCTCTGATTTCTTCAAATCTATGTTGGTAACCTTCTTGCCCAATGACAAACTGAAAGTGGCAGCAATACCCCTGATTGACAAATCTGCATACACTCTGCCATGTTTTATGTTTTGCTACCCTCCTAGTCTGCGGGTTATAATTTCTTGCACACTCCACCAGTAGCTCAGGGGTTTCCATGGAGTAGGGAAAACCAGCTGCATTCCACATTTCTGATATGAAGACTGCATCCAGCAGGGCACTAGTGTTCTTCTCATCATTCATCTTAGCTGACTAGGCAGCTAGATCCGTATTCCCCTGGTGTGTATCGGTGATGGCTCCGTATTTGAATTGAACACCCCTAGGATGAGCAAACATCAGCTTCAGGAATTCTGCCTCTGACCTAGCTAACCACTTGTCCGCCATGGATGCCTGTAATTAACACAACTTGGTCTTACAACTAATACATATACAAGCATGCATCTACATTACTTATTCACTATTTATCATGCATACTACTATTCTTTTCACATCTCATTTATCCTGACATGCACAATTTGAAATTTCAAACCAGAAGACCTTATGATACCTAGATATGCAGAACATGATAACCAAAGGGTTCCAATTACTTACTTGGTGCACTTATCCTCTTAATTATACTGATAGTCATTTGAAATGAATTCAATTACTAGCAGTGCTCTCATATCCCACTCTGGTACAAGCTGTAATCGTCCGCAGATGGCCTTATGAGAATTCTTAAGCTCTGCTCTGTAAAAACTCATTTTATTGCATGGTAAGTGCAAAATGAGTCTATAAATCATCTTTAACCTCCTCACTAAGGTAGATTAGGGCAAATTAAATGCAACAGCTAATTTTCTTGTATGAAACTGCCAGGTCTCGCCATGTGTATTTATCGGGCTTGTAATCGGTGGGAACCACCTACCACATCTGCATGCATTTAATGTTATGGTGGCAAGGTGTGGGGTGATCTTTGAAGATCAGGTGATATTCTGAATATCGGGTGATGTTCGAAATATCACCCTCTTGGTATAACATGATTATCCGGTGTAGGTGAAAACGCTGATGTCAAAATATTGGGTTAGGTTAAAAATATCGGGTGATATTCAAAATATCAGGGGATGTTTGAAATGTCTGGTGATGTTTATAATATCACCCCCTTCAGACTAAGATAACCTTCTGTCGAAATATCAGGATGACGTCAGCAGGATAATGACCTGGTTTGGCATTGTGGCTTTATGACGTCATCGTCATGTTATGTAGGAAGGGTAATGTTTAGAAATATACCTCCTCGAGGTAAAAGAATGGTGACATCATCATCATTTTTACTTCTTCAATTACTGAGTTTGGATGACATCAGCAGGATATTGGTTCAGGGTGATATTTCGCGACAGACTGATATTCAAATATCAGGACGATATTCAAATATCAGAGTGATGCTTCAGAATATGACCTTCGCAAAACATATGATGTTGTTTGTTGGGTGGATATCATTATCACTTAAAGTTGACGTCTGAATGTTCGGAGCAAGTGATTTTATTAGGTGATAATATTATATCGGGGTGATCTTTTGTAAGATGACTGATGTTGAGAAATATGATCCTCCCCTCGAAATATCAAGTTTGACCAAATCTTTGACTCATTATAACTTTTATTCCCTAAGGAATATCTGGGTGATCTAAAAGGCAAACCTGCATGGAATTTTGTACTCAATCTACCCCTGAGGTTATTGACATGAAATTTTAACTTTGAAAACTGACCTCATCACGATGACTTGCCTAGTCCCCCTTTATGCAGGATCACCTACATTGACTTACTTTTACCAGACCGCCAACAAGTAGAAAACACAAGCAAAGCCAAAAGTTGGGTCCCTATTTTGCCAAGTCAAAATGGGGCGTGTTGTGTAACCACACAACATGTCTTAGCGATAGTCACATAGGAGGGTGCCCCCAAGTCACCAATTGCAATGCTATGTCCGTAAGACACAACACACAACAATGAAATCAGAGAGAGACACAATATAGAAGACTGATGATACAAATAGAATGTCACAACAGAGGCAGTCTCCTGGTATCCTGGACCTTACGAGAGAATCTAGGGTCATCCCAGGAGGCCTAAACAACACATAACATATCATGGGGGAAGCACATCATGAGAGAGATAAAGGGTTCTAGAGATACTTACTTGTTAGGGTACCATCATTAGGATACTCATGTCGGGTTCACCAAAATGTAAAGGGTGGAATTTGGATAGTTGAGTTTTTGGTATTTTTGTGTGTATATCCTCCTTTCACCCTTTCATTCAAGGGCCTAGGGTCAAGTTGCAATGTACTATCATACCCTAGGTCACTGTGAGATGTAGGGAAACTTGGATTTGTATGATTTTATTGTCAATTATGCTCACTTATGCTCAATTATACATCAAAACCCTAATTATGCAAATATGGAAGCAAATGGATGAATATCAGAAAATACTACTATAGAAAGATGTAAAATGACAAATAATTGTGCACCTATTTTCAGGGTTCAGAAGTGGAATAGTCAGGTACTAGTGAGTGGGTGCCCAAGTCCACGGCCTAGGTTTTTGTTAGGATTTAGAAACTCAGTCTGCAACCTATTCCTACTATCACAAAGATTTTCCCATCATGGAATCTGGAGGACTAAAGAGTGGGCACCCAAGTCTAGGGTGCTATTTTCAACTCTGATTTGCAAATCTGACACTCTATAATGCCCTCCTACAACTCCACTTTTCCTCTATCTTCAACTTGTAACCTACAATCATAGAAACTTTGGGAGGGGGTTGTGGTGTTTAGAGGCTTGCCTTAGTCAAGCCTTGTAGAGACATTCAAGTCTTTCAAACATCGTTGTCAGATAGAGAGTGCATGCCCTTGTGAGGTAGAGGCAAAAACCAAATGATGAATGCTTAAAAACACAAATGATGTCACCTTGTAGTGAAGATCTCATTGAAGGAAGAAGCTCTTCATGCCATGAGGAAATGATTGCTCAAATATGCAAATACAAACACATAGACAACACAAATCTACTCTTGCTACACAATAAATGCCTTGAATCACCTTCACATAAACTTGAGAATCCAAATTGCTATCTAGTAATCATCTAGTTCAAATCTAGTTTACAAATGAATGCCTAAACATGCTTATATATGCAACTACAAACACTCCTGCCAAGAATTTCGTAATTCAAACTTACCGTGTTGGCATATGACCCAAATAAAGGTCACAAGATGAAACTCAAAATTTAGGACTGACCCAAAATAGGGCAGGACTAGGGCATAGGCACCCAAGTCCTCCTTCCCTATTTTGGTCAGGGTTAGGTTGAAGGGATCCCCTTAGGTCCCATTTTTCATGATACCCAGGGTTCATTCCATTCGGATGTTGAATTATGATGCAAGATGTCCTAAATACACACTAGAGACCCAGGAGCTAAACCTTATGAGGGAAAATCCCCTAAGGGGACATTTTCTGACGTTACAACAGCATGCCTAGGATGCAAATCTAGAGAGTCGATAAGGCCAAATCTAGTGAAAAAATAAGGTTTTCAAACCCTAAGCATGAAATTTTGTAAGAAAACCATTCTGATGCAAAACTATAGTTAGAAATCAGTCCTAATAAGTGTTTTCAAAGGGTAGTAAAATCTGAAATAAGATTTTGACTACAAACCCTAGCTAATGCAAAACTAGGTTATATGAAAAAATGCACAATTTCAAGCAATTTTTATTAATTTAAGCATGAAAATGCATTCTAAATTAATGATGAATGGAAAATGTCTATAAATTAAATCAGATCTGATGATAATGATAGAAATTTATTGAAATTAAATGCTAACTAATTCAAATTATATGAAAATGCAAGCTAAAAATGCCAATTTTTTTTAATTTTTCCAAAATTTTCATTTTTTTTGTAATTTTCAAATGCAATAAGATGAACAATGATATGAATGAATGTAAATCTAAAGCACAACACTCATCAAGGTGCAAAACTCATTAAAACACGGGTTCACCAAAATGTTTAAGGTAAAATTTGTAAGAGGGTTTAATTTGATGGTTTATGTGAGTCCTCCTTTCACCTTAAACATTTAAGGACTTTAGGTCAAGTAGTAAATCTACTATTAGGCCTGTGGTCACTTAGAATGAAGGGAAAATTGGAATTGTGTGATTTAGTTGTTTAATTAAGCCTGATTATTCTCAAAACCCTAATTATGCAAATTTGGAAGCAGACAGACAAATCACAGAAAATGCTTACACGTAGAGATACTAAATTATAAACAAATACATACCAAATTTCAAAGTTCAAGAAGTGGAACAGTCGAGGACTAATGAGCATGTACCCTAGTATAGTGCCACCATTTTTGTTAGGATTTGGAAACATTGTGTACAACCTGTTCTTGTTCTTCTAGAGATTCTTCAATTCTAATATCCAGAGGACTAATGAGCGGGCACCTGAGTCTAGGTCCCTATTTTCTCTTCAAATTTGCAATTCCAATAGTCTGCAATGCTCTCCTACAACTCCACTTTTCTTGCTCCTATAACCTGTAACCTGCAATTATAGAAAAATGGGTTGGGGGTTGTGGTGTTTAGAGGCTTGCCTTAGTCAATCCCTGGAGAGACATTCAAGTCTTCCAAACACCGTTGTCAGAGAAAGAGTGCATATCCCTACGGGATAGAGGCAAAATCCAAATGATAAATGATTGAAAACATAATTAATATGACCTCGTAGTGAAGATCTCATGGAAGGAAGAAGCTCTTCATGCCATGAGGAGATGGCTGTCAAATATGTAAATAAAAACACAATAACAACAAAAAAATTTCTCTACAGCACACAATGAATGCCTTGGATCACTTCTACACAAGATCATGAATCAAAATTTCCATCTAGTTTACAAATGAATGCCTAAACATGCTTATATATGCAACTACAAACATTCCTGCCAAGAATTTTGAAATTGAAACTTACTGTGTTGGTATATGACCTAAATAACTCTCACAAACCGACACTATGAAATTAGGCCTGACCTAAAATAGGGTAGGACTAGGGCATGGGCACCTAAGTCCACCCTTTTATTTTAGGTAGGATTTGTCACAAGTGCATCCCCTGAGTCCAAATTGCCATGGAACTTCAAGGTTTTCTCATTGGGAAGTCAAACTAACATGAAAAATACTCTAAATGTATAAACAGGTCTCGAGAGCTAAACCTTAAGAGGAAAAAGCCCCAAGGGGACATTTTCTGACATAACACTTTGAATATGAAGAAATTGAAGATCTAGAGAAGGTGAGATTTGTGAAGACTAAGTTGAAAAGACATGCTACTATCAGGTGGAAAGAAGTTTAGTTGGATAGGAATAGGAGAGGAAAAGAAAATATCATAAACTAGGATAGAATGGTGACAAAATTGAAGAATTAGCTTATACCTACTGACTATGAGTTGGAATTGTTGAAGAGATTGCAAAACTTGAAACAAAAGGAGAAATTTGTAGAGTATACTGAAGAATTTCATAAGATGATAATAAGGACTAGGCATAGTGAAGCAAGAAAGGAGTAAGTGCAAGATACATAAATGGATTGAGGTTGAATATTCAAGAAGAATTGAGTCTGGTAATGATGCCAATAATAGAAGAAGCATATTAGTTTGCCATGAAAGTTGAAGACAAGTTGAATAAGAAGCATGAGCAAAGACAGAGAGGTAGAGGAGGTAAATTTAAAAGAGATAGAACATATTCCGGAGGAGAAAGACCTTATGCAGAGTAGAATAAAGAAAGTAGTCCATTCAAGAAGGAGGATAGAGATAGCAATTCATACCAGAGAGATGACAAAAAATTCTACCATAGGGGACATCATAATTCAAGTACCATCATAAATGATATAGAAGAGATGAAAGAGGGTTTGATAAGAGAACATTTAGAGGAACTTGTTTTAAGTGTGGAGGTGAAGGACACATAGCATTTGAATGTCATCAGGGAAGTACAAGCAAGAAGACAGAGAATAGTGTAAGAGAAGCTTATGTAGAAGAAGAACCTTTTGGATCACCTAATTCAATTAGAAAGCTAGAGAAAGGAGAATCACTAGTCATGAGGAGAGAACTATTTCAAGTAGAGACAACTTAGGAACCACCACAGAGGAAAGGTTTGTTCCGGACCAGATGCAAATCAAGAGGTAAATGTTGTAAGGTAATTATTGATAGTGGTAGTACTGATAATTTAGTTTCAGAGGAGATGGTGACTTAGCTGAACCTAAAGAGATTGAAACACCCTATGCCCTACAAGATAGCATGGATTCAGGATGAATACAAGGTACTGGTGAGTGAATAATGTTTGGTGAAATTTTATATAGGATCTTATCATTATGAAGTATTGTGTGATATTATGCCGATGGATGTATGTCATATATTATTGGGTAGACCACGGAAGTATGATAGAAAATCTATACATGATGGGAGAAAGAATACTTATACTATAACATCTAATGGAAAGAAAACTACCTTGATACCTTTGGAAGATGAGCCTAAGAGTGAAGTATGTGGGAATACTAGAATCTGTTTGGTTGATGGAAGGAAATTTCTGGATGGATTGATACATGAGAGCATGTGTTTTTCTTTGATTCCTAAGAAGCATGGAACCCTAAGCATAGATATTGAAGAATCACAGCCAGAGGAGATAACTGAATTGTTGATAGAGTATGAAGACATCATATCTAATAATGTACCTAAAGGATTGCCACCAATCCAGAGTATCAGTCATCATATGGACCTTGTATCTAGAGCTAGTTTGCCTAACAAAGCAACACACCAGATGACACCAACAGAGAATATAGAGTTGAATAGACAGATACATGAATTGTTGAGGAAAGGATTGATTAGAGAAAGTTTAAGCCCATGTGTAGTACCTGCAGTGCTAGCACTAAAGAAAGATGGAGAATGGAGAATGTGTACAAACTCTAGAGAAATCAATAAGATCATAGTTAAGTATAGATTTCCATTGCCAAGGATGGATGATATTATGGACTGTTTGAGTGGAGTAAAGTATTTTACAAAGATAGACTTGAAGAGTGGATACTATCAGATCAAAATCAAAGAAGGAGATGAATGGAAGACTGCATTTAAGACAAATGAGGGATTGTATGAATGGTTAGTGATGCCTTTTAGATTGGCTAATACACTGAGTACTTTCATGAGGTTGATGAATGAGGTTTTGAAGAAATTTTTGGGTAAGTTTTTTATTGTATACTTGGATGATATTTTGATTTTTAGTAAGATAAAAGAAAAACATTTGTACCACTTTAGACAAGTATTGCAAAGGTTGAGAGAAGAGAAATTGCTGATAAACATTAAGAAATGTAGTTTCCTGAAGGAAGAATTGGTATATTTGGGATTTGTGATTTCTACAAAAGGATTGAGGATGGACCCTGAGAAAGTTAGAGCAATTTTTGAGTGTCCAACACCTGAGAGCATTGGAGAACTAAGATCATTTCATAGATTAGCTAGTTTATATTGGAAGTTCATTAGAAATTTTAGTTCAGTATGCACACTGATGACAGAGACAATGAGAGGTGATAGAAAGGATTTTAAATGGACATCAAGAGCAAATAAAAGTTTTGAATTGTTGAAGTAGAAAGTGACAAAGCAACCAGTGTTAGCATTACCGGATTTAAACAAAGTATTTCAAGTAGATTGTAATACAAGTAGAAATGCAATAGGAGCAGTGTTAAGTCAAGAAGGTAGACCAGTCACATATTTCACTGAGAAGTTGAATGATGCAAGGAGAAGATATTTTTTTTGTGATCAGGAATTCTATGCCATAATTCAAGATTTGAAGAAGTGGAGACATTACTTGTTGCCTAAGGAATTGTGTTGTATATAGATCATTAGGCTTTATAATATTTGAGCAATCAAGGAAAGTTGAATCAGAGACATATGAGATGGGTAGAGTTCATGCAGAGTTACACATTTGTATTGAAGCATAGGAGTGGAAAGTCAAATAAAGTTGCAGATGCATTAACCAAAAGAAGGAATTTCTGACAGAGATGAGAGTAGACATATTAGGTTTTGAGGAACTGAACCACATGTATGAAGAAGATCTTGATTTTGTAAAACCATGGAAAGCATGTAAGGAACCTGTTGTGATAGATAGAAGTAAGTGGTTAGATTATTTCATTCAGGAGGATATGTTGTTCAAGGGAAATCACTTGTGTATACCTAGGAGTTCAATGAGAGACAATTTGATCAAGGAGAAGCATAGTGGTGGATTGGTAGGACATTTTGGGATTGATAAGATAGTGGCTTTGGTAAGTGAACTTTAATTTTGGCCTTAGATATATAAGGATGTAAAGAAGTTTGTACAGAGTTGTAGAGTATGTCAAGTTATAAAAGGTAATAGTCAGAATACTAGATTGTATAAATCTTTGACAGTATCAGAGAGACCTTGGGAAGACATAAGCATGGATTTCATATTACGATTGTAAAGAACACAGAGAAGACATGATTGTACATTTGTAGTGGTGGACAGATTTTCAAAGATGTCACATTTCATACCTTGTAAGAAGACAAATGATGCAGTGCATGTTGTCAACCTATTTTTCAAGGAGATTTTGAGATTGCATGGATTACCTAAGAGCATAATTTCAAACAGAGACACAAGATTCATTGGATACTTTTGGAGGACATTGTGGAAGAAGATGAAGAAAGACCTAAAGTTTAGTTCATCATTTCATCCATAGATAGATAGATAGATAGAAGTGGTAAATAGGAGTTTGGGAAACTTGTTGAGATGTTTGGTAGGAGATAAGGTAGGAAATTGGGATCTAATTCTACTGCAAGCAGAGTTTGTATACAATAATTTAGTGAATAGGAGTACAAGGTGTTTAATAGAAAAAGGGGGATAACAATGACAATGGGGTTTGTGTTGATCCTCCTTTCACCACTAAACATTCAAGGACATTCAATCGAGTAGAGAACTCTACTATAGATCTCCTATCACTTGGAACATAGGGGAAGATTAGAATTGTGTGATTTTGTTGTTCAATTAAGTCCAATTATGCTCAAAACCCTAATATCATGAAATCGTAAACAAACAAACAAATTATGGAAAATGATTGCACACAGAGATATCAAATGACAACCAAATACATACCAAATTTCAAAGTTCAGTGTGTGGAAAAGTCGGGGACTAATGACAGAGTGCCCTAGTCTAGTGTACCTACTTTTGCCAGGATCTCTAAATAATGTCTATAACTTGTTCCTACTATCACAAAGATTTTACTGCTTCAAAATCTGGAGGACTAATGAGTAGATGCCCGAGTCCAAGCCCTAGTTTTCTTCTTATATCTGCAATTCTAACAGTCTGCACTGCTCTCATGTAACTCTACTTCTTTCGCTTCTGAAACCTGTAACTTGCAATCACAGAAAAGTGGGTTGCGGGTTGTGGTGTTTAGAGGCTTGCCTCGGTCAAGTCCCAAAGAGACATTCAAGTCTTCTGAACACTGTTGTCAGATAAAGCGTGTGTATCCCTATGGGATAGAGGCAAAATCTAAATGATAAATGACAGAAAACACAATTGATATAACTTGTAGTGTAGATCTCACATAAATGAAAGCTCTTCAATCACATGAGAAGATGAAGCCAAATCTACAAGCACAAACACAATAACAATGCTCTGCTCTTGTAACAATGAATATCTTGAAATCACCAATATGCCAAAAGTTCACAATCATCTTCTAGTTTACAAATGAATCACTAATCATGCTTATATATGCAACTATAACATTCCCGCTAAGAATTTCATAATTCAAACTTGAGATGTCGGCATAGGACCTAACAACTGTCATAAAACTGACACCCAAAAATAGGTCCTAACCTAAAATAAGGTAGGAATAGGGCGCAGGCGCCCAAGTCCTCCTCCCTATTTTAGGCAAGATTCATGTTAAGCACACCCCCTAGGTCCCATTTTCTGTGAAACTTCAAGGTTTTCTCATCGAGAGTCACCATTAACATGCAAGATGAGCTAAATGCATTCTAAAGGACCTAGGAGCTAAACCTTAGGAGGGAAAAGGCCCCAAGGGAACATTTTTTGACATAACATTTAGTGCCCACTTTGATGTATGCATAAATGCAAGGCCACTACATGCATTAAAGTACGGTCAACAAGCACAACAAACATGCCAAGCACAAAGAAGACATGCCAATCACAATGAAGACAGTAACAAGCATGTAAAACATGGAGAAGATAGTTACAGTCATGCAAAACACAAAGATTACAACATTGAAGACACGTAGAACATAGTGAATACAATGAATGTAGTGAATGCAGTGATTATTTTCTTTTTCTTTTTCTCATATATATAAGATGCAAATGCAAGTACAAGGAAAGTAAACACACCCCACATAATGTAGGAGGGACTCATCGCCACCAGTCTTTAAATTGCATATGGGGCAACAGACACGCAATACAAATCTCAAAGTGTAGGAGGGACTCATTGCCACCAATCGTTAAGACTACACTTGAGAACAAACACGCCATACAAATCCCAAAGCATAGGAGAGACTCATCACCACCAGTCTTTAAGCTATGCTTGGGAACAAACATGCCATACACACACACATGGAAGACACAGATAAAACATGACAGACAAGCGATGAAAGTAACCTATTACTAGGTTCACATCCATCTTAGGCACATTATAGGCACACACCGATGATTGGGCTTTGCCACAACAATCACCAAAGACACACTTAAGGGTTAGGAGAGTCTCAGATCCGCTCCCCTCCTGCTCATAGGACTTTTTAAAATGACAGGATGTGCTATCTCCTTGAGAAATACACCATACCCGCCTCGCATGGAGGGCTTAAAATAAAAAGGATATGTATGATATCCTGCCCCTGCAGAGGGCTTAAGTGATTGTAGTAGTTTTCAAGCTTTACAAACACACTTTGCTAGCATCTAAATTAGACATCTTACCTTATATATGCTCCCCCTTAAGATGGTTGATATCATGTGACAATATCAAGCATGTTAAGCTAGGAAGAAAACACACAAGGGAACACGAGCTCTCACAAAGCCCATGCCCCCTGGAGGTGACATGTACTTTACGATCACCAAATGTTTCCACAAACACACAATTTCCTGCAAGAAAAGGTGTTAGCATCCATATAATCATGATAAACAATAATGCATATGATTATTCATATAAAGAGCCAAGGTTATACTACAGATTCAGAGACCGAGTATAACTGTGGGGCTATACTGCAGAAATCTCAGAACCGAGTGTAACCAAGGAAAGACTCAAAGATAAACAATGTGCACGGAGTAGAAGTATTGTTATGGTTTGTAACTTGTGCAATAAGTCAACATCAAGATATCACACAGAGTGATTCTACTAGCCAAGCGATGGATAATATATATTCCAACCTTGTCGTCATGTATGGACTAGGTCTATTTCTTGATTTCTCACTGAAGGGACACTTGGTCCTTATCAGTATAATTTATTTTTTGTCATTTGCCTTCTAGATAGAACCACCAGAGGAAGGGAAACAATAAATCAAGAGAGGAGAAACAAGTGCCTTAGGATAGTCATGTACAAGGGTGCCCCCAAGTCACCAACCACAATGCTATGTCCATAAGACACAGCACACAACAATGAAAATAGAGGAGAAACAATATAGAAGAATGATGATACAAATAGAAGAAGGTCACAATAGAGGTGGTCTCCCAGTATCCTTGACCTTACAAGAGAATCAAGGGTCAGCCGAGGAGGCCTAAAAAACACATAGCACATCACAGGAAAAGCACAACATGAGAGGGGAGGTCACATAAATGAGCCAATTATGCTACAACATAGGTGACCACCAAGGTTAGAAATACTTACCTAATAGAATCCAATGTTAATAACTTACACATCTAGGAAGAGGCCACCCTTGAGAGCAATTATAATATTGGCTACAACGAGTGGGGCTTACAGATGGAGAAATATTTACCTGATTCAAAGGGATGCATCCCGGTGGACAATTCTTGTCTATTAGCCCGGGATATCTCACATGTCATTTTGGTCTTGTTGATATTGTATTAACATTGAGTTTAGGATGATGAGAGGCTTTCTTTTCTTTAAAAGGATTATATCCAATGCCACTTGAGTAATGTCTTGAAGCAGATTCTATAGGTACTCGAATCCCTTGTTGATTTACACCACATCCCTTACCTACATAGTCACAATTGTTATAAAGGATTTTAAATCCTCAACCATATAGGGGTGTCATTTCTTTAGAAGATGGTGAAGCCTCATAGGTCTCATAATTTGTAGTATAAGTAAGAGTGTTGTGTTTGTTTTCTATCAAGGAGGCTTTGTTTTTCTTATGTGTGTCCAAAGTTTGCTTAGATAAGATTGATCCAACTTTTGATGTGTCAAGGTTATTAAGTTTATATTCCCCTACACTACAAGGATTAAAATCTAATGAACCCCAATCATCACTGAAAAGTGCATTTGATGTTCTAAAGTCTTGCACAAGATTATGTGTGGAAAGAGGTTTTGATGAATCAACTTGTAAGTTGTTTAGACTCAAGTGATTGTTAACTTGTTTTTACTTTTCAATATGTAAACAATTATTCAGCTCAGGATCAGATTTCGAGGTGTAAAGCTTGTTTTGATGGATGAACTTAAGTGATCGATGAAGGGTGGATGGAACTACCCCCATGGCATGAATCCATAGTCTACCTAGAATCATATTATGTGAGAGAGAACTGGGCATAACATGAAAAAGAGTATCTAATGTCACGGGTCCAAGCATTACGAGTAAAGTTATCATTCCCACAGTTTGTTTTGCAACATTGTCAAAGCCATCAATGCTAGTGTTATCTGGTTTGATTAAAGATGTGTCAACCTTGATTTGGTGTAGTAGGTTAATGCTACAAACATTAAGAGTCAATTTGTTGTCAATCATAACTCATTTTATGATTTTTTATTTATTGTGACAACAATCATAAGTGGATCATTTTCATCTTTTATCTATCATATTTCATGTGGTTGAAAGAGAATATCCATTTTTGTCGCATGCATATAGTCTAACAAAGCTACTACATCATTTGGATTAACATCAGGTGGTACAATCACCTTTTGTAAAGCTTCTTGGAGCATTCCATGGTATGTAAGTGATGTTTGTATTAAATCCCAAAGAGAGATCTTATCTAGAGTAGCGTGAAGCTGCTCGACAAGATCATATTCTTGACCACATTTATGAGTAAAACAAGGTGGCAGAGGGAGCATAGGTTGAGAACATGGAAGGGAGACAAGCACATGAGGTGCTTGCTTTCTTTGCTTGTTATTACGGGTGTTGTATGTGTGAGTAATCACATTATGGTGTGGTTGCTGTGACACATTTTGAACTCCTATATTTCTTTGAGTTATTTGTCTTGCATAGTTTAAAAAATAATCCGAGGGTCAAGGTGGTTGTTGAGCACCTTGAACTGTAATCACCAGTTTTAAGCAAGAAGGTGCACTAGGTGCCCCCCGTACAACCATCTTAGGAATATTGCTACAAATTCTATTAGTGAATATCAAATTAAGATTGTTTTCCTCTCAATTATACCTAGCATCTATCCCTAAAGGATTTAATGTGAGAGACCTTTTCTCATCCACTAATGCTACATCTTGGCCAGGGAGAGCATTAGAATGAGGGGAATATATGATGTTTGTATGAAGATTAGGTATTGTATCACTAATAGAGTTATCCACAGTCTTCTCATCTAAGCTTCTTGGACATTCAACTATAGGAGAAGTGGGATAACCTATGGAATCATCATCATCATATTCTTTAGCTGTTAATTTCAAATATTAACGAAAAAAGAATTTTCACTCTCCTCTTTCTCATGAGTATTTCTAGAGATAAATTTAGTTAAATCTTCTAGTATCAAAGGATATGTTCCTATGAGTAATGTGAAGATATTAAAATCATATGTATAAAAAAGTAATTTCAGCTCATATGTAGAACATATAGAAACATCAATGTAGAAGCTATGTGCTCTAGAACGTGAGGATTCTCATTAGTGAAATTAGAGAAATTTTCAAAATCTAGAATATACTCATGCAAATTTTTCCATGTTAATGCCATGTATATATGTTTTCAAATCAATGTAAAATCAGATTTTAAAATCTTTTCAAAATTTATGCAAGAAACAAGTGCAAAAACTATATGTGAAAATGACCTAAAATGCTTGATTTTTCAACTTTTTTCAATGCAAATAAGTGAAAGAAGAGGTATTGTCAGGAAATTAATTAGGGGAAGAAAATAATATGTCCAATATCAGTTAAATAAAGAAACAATATCCTTTACAGTACGTCTTTTGATGTAAATTTATAATGATAAGTCAAAACCTAGTGAAAATACACTAAAATATGCAATTTTTCACCAATTTTCAATGCAAAGGCCAAATACAAAGGGTGTTGTGAGGAATTTGAGGAGGGGAATCAAATTATAACCCTGATAACATCCAATTAGTGCAATAAAATCCTTCACAACACGCTTGTGATGGAATTCTAGAGAGACGATAAGGCCAAATCTAGTGAAAATGCAAGGTTTTCAAACCCTAGACATGAAATTTTGCAAGAAAGCTACTATGATGAAACACTATAGTTATAAATCAATACTAATGAGTGTTTTGAAAGGGTAGTAAAATCTTAAACAATATTTTGACTACAAACCCTAGCTAATGCAAAACTAGGTTATATGGAAAAATGCCCAATTTCAAGCAATTTTTATCAATTTAAGCACAAAAATGCAATGTAAATGAATGGTGAAGGAAGAATTTATGTATTTTAAATCAGATCTGATGATAATGACAGAAATTTATTGAAACTAAATTCCAACTAATTCAAATTATTTGAAAATGCAAGCTAAAAATGCCAATTTTTTCAATTTTTTTAAAATTTTCAATTTTTTGTAATTTTTTGAATGCAATAAGATGAACAATGAAATGAATGTAAATCTAAAGTATGGCACTTAGAAAGGTGAAAAAAGTCCAAAAACACAGGTTCAACAAAATGTTTAATAGAAAAAGGGGCATAACAATGACAATGGGGATTGTGTTGATCCTCCTTTCACCACTAAACATTCAAGGACATTCAACCGAGTAGAGAACTCTACTATAGATCTCCTATCACTTGGAACATAGGGGAATATTGGAATTGTGTGATCTTGTTGTTTAATTAAGTCCAATTATGCTAAAAACCCTAATTTCCTGAAATCGTAAACAAACGGACAAATTATAGAAAATGATCACACACAGAGCTATCAAATGACAACCAAATACATACCAGATTTTAAAGTTCTATGTGCAGAAAAGTCAGGGACTAATGAGTGGGCACTCTAGTCCAATGTACCTACTTTTGTTGGGATCTCTAAATAATGTCTGCAACCTGTTCCTGTTGTCACAGAGATTTTATCGCTTTGGAATCTGGAGGACTAATAAGCGGGTGCCCAAGTCCAAGCCCTAGTTTTTTTCTTAGATATGCAATTCCGACATTCTACACTGCTCTCCTCAAACTCAACTTCTTTTGCTTCTAAAACCTGTAACCTACAATCACAAAAAAGTGGGTTGGGGGTTGTGGTGTTTAGAGGCTTACCTTAGTCAAGCCCTAGAGAGACATTCAAGTCTTTTGAACACCATTATCAGATAAAGAGTGTGTCTTGCTGTGGGATAGAGGCAAAATCTAAATGATAAATGATAGAAAACACAATTGATATCACATTGTAGTGTAGATCTCACATAAATGAAGTCTCTTCAATCACATGAGAAGATGAAGCCAAATTTGCAATCACAAACACAATAATAATGATCTGCTCTTGCAACAATGAATATCTTCAAATCACCAGTATGCCAAAAGTTCTCAATCATCTTCTAGTTTACAAATGAATCACTAATCATGCTTATATATGCAACTACAACATTCCCACTAAGAATTTCATAATTCAAACTTGAGATGTCAGCATAAGACCTAATAACGGTCATACAACTAACACCCAAAAATAGGTCCTGACCTAAAATAGGGCAGGACTAGGGCATGAGTGCCCAAGTCCTCCCCCCTTTTTCAGGCATGATTCATGTAAAGCACACCCCGTAGGTCCCATTTGCCATGAAACTTTAAGGTTTTCTCATCGAGAGTCACCATTAACATGCAAGATGACCTAAATGCATTCTAAAGGACTTGGGACCTAAACCTTAGGAGGGAAAAGCCCCCAAGGGGATATTTTCCAACATAACACAAGGAAGACACCATTTGAGATTGTGATAGGAACTAACCCTAGAGGAGTTACAGAGTTGAGAGACATTAGTATGGAGAATAAGAGAGGTGTAGAGGTAGAAGAATTTGTAGGATACATGGAGACGGTATATAATCAGGTCAAGAAGCATTTGGAGGAGATGAATTGCTAGTATAAAGAGCAAGCAGATGAGAAGAGGAGACACAAAGTATTTTCAGCTAGAGATGAAGTAATGGTATATCTAAGAAAGGAGATAATTCTAGTAGGGATATACAACAAGTTGAAGATGAAGAAGTTGGGACCATGTAGGATACTCAGGAAGTTCAATTCAGGAAATGCATATGAAGTGAAGCTACCGGAGACATTGGGTATTCCACCTATATTCAACATTGCAGACTTATATCAGTATCATGAAGGAGAATCAAGTTACAAAATTGAAGATGATTTGAAGGATTAGTTACCATGGCAACAACTAGAGCAGCTAGAGGACATCTTGGACAACAGAGTTGGATGTAGTACTAAAGGCAAGCAATACAAGGAATATCTAGTAAAGTGGAAAGGCAAACCAGAAGAAGACTCAACTTGGATTTCTCAGGCTGAGGTAGACTGCCTTGGTTTTCCTCTAGCCCCAACAAAGTGAGGGACTCACTTTTTCAACAACCTTGGGTGTCTGATGCAGGAACATCCTAGGTTGCAGAGCAATCTTGCATCAACCAAAAATATTTCCATTCTTTCTTTTCTTTCATTTTTAGTTCAGTTCAGTCAGTTGTAGTTTTAGCATTTTTTATCACATTTTTTCCATGTCTTCATATCAGAGCTCATGGAGTAGGACTTAGTATCTACATATCATCATCTACATCATATCCAAAATTCAGGTCATTTGCACTTGTTTGCTAAAAGTTTTCTCTATTAGAAGATCATCATCTTTCACAAAGTAGAGCATTCAGATAATCAGTTGAAGGAGAAGGTTTGCGGAGCACTTCCGTGACTTACAAAGCTAAATGAAACCTATCACAAGTCACATAAGGATTAGATAGACCTTCCTTGAGGTCCGTACCTTGATTCATGCATTTGTAGAGCATTACTAGATGTTCAAGGCTTACCTATTTGTTTATATAGGTTACATCCTTCATTGGAGTTTGTAACCTCTTATGGCCGATGTGGAGGATTTCTTGAGCTTGGAGATGATATATATAGATCTCTTTGAGGCATTAGGAGGCAGTTGATCAAGTAGTAGATAGTCTAGATTAGAGATTTTGCTCTGGAGAGGCACTTCAATGCCATATCTTGCATATTTGTTGTAACTAGAAACAGGCCTATGAGCCCTTTGATTGTAGCCCACATATTGTCGGCATATGAGCATTCTAAATAAATGATATATTCAGCATTTGAATCTTCCCTTGAATTCCATCTTTGTGATGTTTCCATTGTGTTTACTCTTTGTGCATGGTTTAGACAATTCATTCTAGGAACCCTCTGATCGTGACTACACCACAATGCTTAATAGAATTTTACCCAATGGATAAAAATACATCAATTCTACTAATGTAGGTACTGTATAGAGATCCCATGAATATTCTTCCTGCATAGTGAATATTCTTTGTGATTCGTATAGATGAGAAATTTTTTTTATGGGTCAAGGTAAAAGTTTCCAAATTTGATGAATTGATAGTCTATTCTTAGATTATTGGGCCTTTTGGATGTGATGGCAAGGTCAAATTTGATCTAAAATGCTATTAAAATGTAGCCGCTTCCTAGATCTGGTAACCATCTCCCAACTTCAAACCCTTGTAGATCTGGTCTCGAATGTCTAATTTGAACAAATCAAGATGCTAAACTGACTTTCTTGGACACCTTGAACTTAATGGTGAGCTTAGATGTGCACCAACATGCTCTGAAATGAATAGGGATTTTTTTAGTGGTGAATCTTCACCAATTGGTGAATAGTTTTTTATTTTCAAATTGCGATTTGGTGTATACATTGCAACTAGCAGGGGCCGATTCACCCAAATTTTTCAAATTTTTGGTCAAATGCATTTCAATTCACCACCAATTTATTTATGAGGCATTTATAATTATTATTTTTTCCACAGTATTCTATGCATTTCTAATGGTGATTTGCCTGAAATTTCAAAGGCATGTTTTAATTCACCTACATATTCGCCAATAGAATTAAACTATTCACTATGTATGAGGAGCAATTTCATCATTACCATATTAAATTTCTGCTTATATTATGGAATAAGGGTTTGTATTTTATTTATATCCATTGATTTCCATTTTAATCTAACGGTTGTAATCAAATTCTGTGGGTCATTTAAGCATGTGCCTTTTTAAAGGCATGCTGAGCCTAGAATTGCTTTTGGGCCATGGGACTAGGATCTAATCCCATGGCCCAAAAGCAATTCCAGGCTCAACATGCCTTTAAAAAGGCACATGCTTAAAGGAGCCCAAAATTGCTTTTGGGTTGTGGGATTTGATTCATGGATTTATTTTTGGGATTTTTAAAAATATTTAATTTTTATGTGTTCTAATGCATTCTCAATAATGGATTTGTGCTATCCACAGATCCCGTGAGGGGGCTCTACCCCCTTGACCCCCATAAGGGGTGCTACCCCTTGACCCCATCGGTGGATGCCGCCCCTGAGCCCCTGCTTTACAATTATAAAAAATAAAATAATTTATATGGGGGGACTGTGTCGACCCACTATATAAAATTTTAACAGATGGATTTGCCATTGTAATTAATTTTTTTGTCTATCATTCTCTACGATTCGCCAGAATTTTTTTAAAATTTCTAATAATGTGCATAGATTCGCCAAGAAAATTAATATTTTTCTCAAAAAAATGAAAGATTTGCAAGGAAAATTATAGCAGTTAGCTAGGATTCGCTAAGATTTTATAGTTTTTTTTTTTTTGGGGGGGGGGTTCCTTAAAGTTTTCCCTAGAAATGAATCTACAATACAAGGCCACAAAGAAGAAACCCTCCCAAATATTGTATTTATAGAGAAGAGCATACTCAACTTTTCAAGATCTACCATGATTTGCATCCTATATCTCTTAAAAAAGACTAACATAATGAAATCCTACTAGCTCTAATACCATGTAAGAGATTGTTATGAAGGTAGCCACCTAAGATCTATAAGCTTCAATGAAGCTTTCATAAGAGAGACCCAACATGAAATATGTAATATGCATACAATATGCATATTATATGAAATTAAAATGAGAAGCCCTTGGTTATATATGCCAAGGTCAAACATAGGACAATATAGGATTATGACAAGTTTCTTAATCATATGAAATGAGACAAAGTGATAAGTATCATAAGTGTAACCTAAGTATACCCTAAGTAAACTTAACTAGACAAGTGTGAACATGACTTAATGTGGAACTAGTTAGGTAATGTATTTTATTCACACCAACATAAACATTTCAAAACTTAGCCAATTTTTCAAATGTGGCATCAAAAGACAAAGATTTCCACAAACTAGATTTAACCATTAACCCTAATTTTAAAATTTTCAATTTATGATGGTTTTCTGGTGAACTAGAGTTAGGTTTAATCTATGTAACTTACCCACACTTTATTGACCTAGGGTTATGTTTGGATGATAGGATTCATTTCAATTTCATCATCCTAGGTTTAATGATCCATTATGTCTTTTAAAAATACAAAAAAATAAATATGATTCAAATTCTTACAATTTGATTCAATTTGAACTGTCAACTAAGAATGTCCTCCTACTATTTGAATGTGTTTGACTAGAGGATGAAGATCATTGAAGTAATGTGCCTAAACTTTCTTATCAACAAGAGGGTGAAGAACACCATAGCACAAAGATACCTATTAAGTTGCAAATTTATATGCATGAAAAATATAAGTAAGAGTTTGCAACAACATTTAGATGAGTCTTGAGACTGTAGAGGGTATGTTAGATTACTTATTCTTTATATGGTGGTTGTGGTTGAGATAATAATATGACCTAAAGGGTCACTAGTTATCGATCTCCTATTTAGGTTTCTAGTGTTCCAACGTCTTGATGGATGTATGTTGTAGTCATTGATACACCTAGTTTGTTGTAATCTTTCTTCTATAGCTTGAACATGTTGTTGTATTTGTTCCCTATGTTGAATCAACCTAAGAACGTGATCTTGTTCTTCTTAGGTTTGTTGTGCTAGTTGTGGCATATGATGTAACTCTCCAATCTCCTCAAGGACTACCCTCACCCACTCACCTCTGATTCCAATGAACATTTGAATCCTTGGATAGAGAGAGTAAATTTGAGTTCACCAAGAGTTGACTTTTTGACTTAGTGATGTTAACTAAGGTTTTTTGTGAATTTTGTTGATCTTGTTAACCTCATGATGGAATAGAGGAGTCTCAACTTGTATTGAACTTATGTTGACCTCATGATGAAATCAAGGGTTTGTGTGTACTTATTTCTCTTTTTCATGTTTTCTAATGTTTTTGGTATTTTGTGGGTTTTTCAATGTATGCAAGCTATATGATGTATGAATTTTTTTTTTTTGGTTATTTTCTCCAACTTTTGAAATAAAATGAATTAAATTAATCTAGGAATTGAAAAATGTATGCAAACTAATATGAAGTTACCTAATGCAATTATTCTATGTTTTTGTATTTTCATGATCAATTTTGGATTAAATAAGAACTGAAAAGTGCATGAAATGAAACTAATCTAATATTTCAATTTAACTATTTAAAACAAGCTAATCTAAGAAACTTAAATTAACCTATCAAGGAAATTGCAATGATGAGATTGCTATTCCAAGAGCAAGATTTCTAATTTAATTACTACTAGAACATGAAAAACTTGGAATATGGATATGGATGAGCCGTCACTTCCCTCAAGAATACTTTTCTATGGAAACCTCATCATCCTCTTGTAGTAGTGGGGTCATCCACTTGGAGGAAAGTGGGAAGGGAAAACAAAAGAATGAGCTTTTGGAAAGCTTTGAATTGAGCTCAATGTGAGCTAAGAGCACTATGGCTTGAGAATTGGCAAGCGTAATGACGTTGATAGGCTGTCGTGAGGTCCTAACACTTTAGTTAAAAAATATGTCAGTTATGTCAACCGGGTAGTGTCCAAAGGCTGTATGCAATGTGGGGTATTTTTGGACATCTCACTTAGTGCAGAGTTTCTAAATTTTTGAAAAGTTTGAAAACAAAAATTAAACTAGAAAGCATTAAATTGTTTAAGCTAGAAAGCATTCAAATTCCTATTCTAGAAAGTATGTAAACTATCTAAGAATCAACACTTGCAGTTTAACTATGAAAGATAACTAACTACTAACTGAAAGTACACCTAACATATTTTAATCAATAGCTAACAATAGTTTTATGAACAGAGTCGATGCTCTAGAAATTTCAAGTAAATAAAATTAAGAGATCATTAACTTAGAAACACAACCTGCAGGAACACACACTAAAGCTAAACACAAAGTAACATATATCTAAACATAACATGCACAAAACATAAATAACAACATTAATGATAAAAATACTTATCTACTCTATGATCCCTTGAGTGGCCAGCTCTTGGGCGTTCCTACTATTGGTTCAAATCACATGCGGTACTTTAATAACTCCACAACAAATCCCATTCATAAAACTTCTATTACTTAGAACAAATTACTCAGAACAAGACAAGTAGTATTCATTCATGTCATAAAAGTATTACCAAGAACACAATATAATGAACATAGCTAAATAGTATTCAAAATATATCATAACAACATATCCTTGTTTTGAGCAACTACATATATATACTGCACTACTACAAAATCTTAATTTGCAGATGGCAAGTAAATGCCATTGAAAAAGTCTTAAATAGAATTACAACTAACTGGTGTTTGTGACATAAAACATAGTAAAGGCTCTGAGTGGAACTATAGAGTCTCACATATTCTTAACAGAAAATAACAAAATGCTTTAAAAGAAGTCTTCCACTATGCACGTCTAAATTTCTAACACCCCAACTTCCAGCGCTCTAACTTCAACCACCTGAAGTCCACTCCTTTCATAGGTCATGCATAAGTCCTGCACCATTACTCAAAGTCTACACCATTATATCAACATTAGTTAGCTAATTCCAATCAATTTGAGAAATAAAGATTTATACACCATTTTATCAAAAGTAGACAATCATTGCTTCTAAAAATAAACAAATTGGCATGGCTGGGGTGGTTGGCAAGAACAAAAAGGGGTATTTAGCTCATCATAAGAAAGTGGTTATTTATACCTCGTCAGCCTCCCCTTCCTAAGCCTAAGCAGGTCCTCCTACTCTCTAATGAACCCTCTCCCTCTCTGCATCCCTTTTCCTATTCAGTTTATTATATTTGGAGCTGAGATCATACATGTCTTTTGCCTCTTCATCCAAATAATCAAGGTGCTTAAGAAAACCTTTGTTCAATTTAATCCTCATCTACCGTGTATATAAGTCTCTAGGATTTTGCTTTGTGGTGATCAAAAATATAGGGGGTGGGTGAAGGAGCAATGGAGGTTTGTATAGCATCCCTGTCCACTTGGTCTTGATCTACTGTAATATTTCTGTTAATGTCTTAGCCCTTCTGTAGGACCACCTTAGGTTGGTGGGGGAGATCATCAACCTCCATTTATGATACATAGGTAGGGGAGTATACTACTCATAGCCACTCCATGCCCTTTCTATTAATTATGGCCTATTAACTTTGAAATTTTCAAAACAAATCCTGATACTATCATTATATTTGTCCTTCATAGCTTTGTAGCTCATAATCCTTCAGAATTGAGCTTTGAAGGCAAATGGATTTTGGTTGGGGTATCTCATTTGGAGTCCCACAGTTCTCTATGCTTGCAAATACTCTCTAGTTCTATCCTGCCAATGGATTTGATTCTACATATTAGACATGAAGGCTCTAAGTTGTACCTCTCCAACAATAAGGTTAATGAAGAAATCATTGTATTTTTCTAAAAATAGATTATGTATGAAAAATTCACACATTAGATTTTGTTGAACAGGGGCTGTCTCTTTAAACACTTCTAGGAACTGTTTATCATTTGGGTCATGGGGTAAATTGCAGGAGATTCTCAGAAGTTTCCATCTTAATAATTGTTCATTGAGAAACATGGAATATAATCGGGATGGCTTTTTACAAGATAGTAACAATTCTCCAATCTAGCATGCATAAGTTTTAGCCTGTTAGAGTTTTTCATAGGATTCTTTAATTAACACTATTTCTTGCTTAAGTTTGCCATTTTCTGTCCCTACTTGCCTTGAGAAATAGCATCTCTCCACCCATTTGGCCAACATTAGAGGAATGTGAATTTGAAACCATTCCATTTTAGTTGACTCAGTCTTCACTTCTTTTGATTCCATCATTGGTTTCACATTGATTTCCTATAAATCCTGCTCTAGCTCAACAGCTCTGCTCAGAGCCGCATTAAGTTCAAGTTTTTGTTTTTCCTATTTTTATACAAATGTTTTGAGAGATTGCACCAGATTATCAGTTAAACTTTTAATTTGTTTATCTTTTTAAGATAAACTAACCAAATACTATTTATCCTTCAGATCAATTTGTTGCACTTGAGACTACAAATGTCCAATGGTTTTATCCTTCTGTTCCAATTGGACCCCAAAAACTATGATTTCTTGATCCTTTTGCTTCAAAAGTTTAGTTTGTGTGCTTATTTTCTATTGTTGGTTATGTATCTTCTCATTTTGCTGCAGTTTATCTTTTAACTGGACAATTTCTGCCTTCAATTCTTCTAATTATGTTTTTATGTGATCATATCTTTCAATTTCTACATTAGTGGAAAGGAGAAAAATAGAAATATTTGCATCATTACCAGTCACATGTCCTCCATTATTTACTTCCAGTGGACCTTGTTCTATGTCATCGGCAACTAGGGGAGACAATTGTTCACCTAGGGGGACTGTGTTAATTTCCTGTGTTTTGAATGGCTGCTATGAAGGGGAAATTGGTTCTATAGACTCATCCTCAACAAGTATATAATTTGGCAATTGTTCTCCTATTTCTCCTCATCCCATCTCAAGTGGGACAACCTCCTTTTTAGACTCAGGGGGATTATTGCTATCCAAAGTTTGCTTTTCATCTAACTAGGCTATATTTTGAAACGACTGGGTTGTTGTTTCACAAGGCTGTACTACATTTGCACTTGACTGGGATATATTTTCACATGGCTAGGCCACATTCTCATATGATTGGGCTACAATTTCATAAGATTACCTATCTTGTCTTTTCTTTTTAGTAACATGTAGTTGATCACAAGTTGTAGCACAACTGAATTAAGTAGCCAGTCATTTGCTTCTCCTTAAAGGGGGAGGTATTTGCAATTTCATCTTAGGCCTCTTTTCTATTTTGTGGGAACAAGTATTCTCAACTTTAGAATCCACTAAATCCACATTTTCTTGCTTTTCTGGGATATCTAGCACATTCTGTGGTTTAGGTCTTTCCTTAGGGTCTAAAAGGTTTGATGGATTTTTCGGCGCTTCATCGTCAGGAGCTTTTCTAGCATCTTGAGGCACAGGGGCATCTTGAGGCATAGGGGAAGGTTATTTCAAATTTTATGCCACCAATGTGAATGACTCACCTTCCTCAAAATGTCTTAAGGGTTCAAGGTTTTTAAATTTCTAAAGAAATCTCTACCATTATTCTTCTATTTTTCTTTTCTTTAGGAAATGATGTTTGCAAATTAGATAAATAAGACCATGATGTGTTAATGGCCCTAACCCAATTTTGAACCTCTCTATCATATTGACAAGGGAATCACTAAGGAAACTGGGAAGGTTAACCCTTAATTCAGGGTTTTCAGTGCCATGTGTAGGTGAGTGAGTAACCGGAAGGGGGGGCGACTATGGTGGCACATTCCCCCTCACATGTAAAGTATTTGATGATCCAGGCAACCGCCGTTCTCCACAGATCTGCAATAGACATTCTCTGAAACCCCTTATTTTGTCCATGGGTATTCACAACTAATAGAGGATGAGGTTCTCCCTCCCTTATGAAGAGTTCTATCATTCTGTGATAAGAAAAATTTGTAGTTTCTATTAAATTCACAGCTTCATCTTGAATGCCAGACAAGCTAGAAATGATTCAAGGGCTTACCTTAAACTTCTTGCCACACACTATCGTCTACCCATCCGAGAAGTTTTCTACAAATTTCTTGACTACCTATGTGTTATGCCCCTCAAATTTCTTCATGAACTCAAGCCATCCTATCCTTTGAAATAGCTCAGAAATATTACTCAGTGCTAACAATTTATCTGGGGAAGTTGGTTCTGATTTGTGCGTAGCTCCCCCCATTTTGTCTCTTAATGGAAATTCTACTAAGTGTCTACTAAATGTCATGGCACTCTACTGGTAAAAAATTATTTCAATAAGACTGTTATGTAGACTAAATGAAATGCAATCTTATGACCACCTATACTTTGACAATGTTGATGGGACACGGATTAATTCAAGCATTTGGCTTCACTACATTTTAATCATTATTTTGCATGGGATAGAGTGAGTGAGCCACCAGCTCTCTAGTGAAGGTACAATCCACACAATTTACTAAATTTGGAAAGGAAGATGGAATGTGCTAATTCATTTATGTTTATTCACAATAATATACCTACTTAAAATAAAAGATGTACGTACCTCATGTCTCGTCATTGATTTGAAAGTTGCCTCATGTATGCTGACATAATGCATCGTGGGTGGCGGTATAATTAAATTCAGATGGGATGGTGAAGATGGTAATAGATTTATTGGGAATGAAGATGGGATGGATAATAAGTGTTCTAATTATTATGATGATAGGTGGTCACAATAATTTTTATTTGTTATGGTAAGAGATGGCAGTATCAGGTGTGAATTTCAGAAGTGGTGAAAAAATTTAGTGATGATCATGGGTATGTTGTTGGGATTGTCAGAGTATTTGCAAAGAAAGGGAAATCACAAAATTCCAGAGCATCACTGAAAGATGTGCTGGAATATAGGAACAACATAGGAATGAATTCTGGAGCATCATTGAAAGATGTGGTCGGGACAAAAGAATAAAATTCTAGAGCATCACTGAAAGATGCAGTAGGAATGGAGGAATAAAGTTCCAGAGCATCGTTGAAAGATGCAGCTAAAATACAGGGACAAAGTTCTAGAGCATCACTGAAAGATACAGCTAGAATGCAGGAACAAATTCTGGAGCATCACTAAAAGATGCAGCCAGAATACAGGAACAAAGTTCTAGACCATCATTGAAAGATGTAGCCAGAATGCAATAACAAAGTTCTGGAGCATCACTAAAAGATGCAGCTAGAAAATAGGTACAAAGTTCTAGAGCATCGCTAAAAGATGCAGCTAGAATGTAAGAACAAAGTTCTGAAGTATCGCTGAAAGATGCAGCCAAAATGTAGGAACAAAGTTCTAAAGAATCACTAAAAGATGCAGCTAGAATGCAGGAACAAAGTTCCAGGGCATCGCTAAAAGATGCAGCCAAAATGGAGGAATGGAACAGAATGATGTAATTTGGACTTAACACGTTCTGGAGCATCGCTGAAAGATGTACCAGAATGCAGGAATAAACAAGGGAATGGAACGAATCGAATGAACAAGTTCTAGAGCATCGTTGCAAGATGTGCTGGAATTTGTATTCTATTAAAAATGAATTCCTGGAAAACAAAGATAAAATTTAGACAAGTTCAAAAGAATGAAAATACAATAAAAATGCTCCGAAGTGATTATAAGTACATACACATGCAAGATTTTTTTCAATTTTAATTTTAATTTTTTATTTAGCTAAAAATTATACTGGCTCTACCATAGCAGAGTCAATACATTGGGCTTCTCCTTGCATTTCTACCATTCACGTAAATTCTTCTTTGTTGACAAGTTTGTGGTAGACTCATAATCAATGACCATTGACTAAGAGAGTTTGAGTGTCACCATCTATGGGTTTAAACTACACTGCTTTGCTTGGAAATACTTAAAAAATTTCATATGGACCCAGCCAATGAGTCCTTAGCTTCTCTCTTTGAGCTTTATATCAGGAATCAAATAACAGTGCCCAATCTCCATTGTGGAACTCTCTTTCTTTTATGTGTTTATCATGCCAGGCATTTCATTGTTGTTTCAAACTAGCTCATTCTGGTGGATAGCTTCTAAGCAAAGTTCATCTAATTCACTAAACTACAAGACTTTTTCTACCTAAGCTCAGTCGAGGTCTAAGCCTAACTACATTGCCGTTCTAATTTGAAGATCAAATTCAATGGGTAGAAGAGGTTTCTTCCCAAAGACTAACTCGTAAGGATTAAGACCAGTGGTTGATTTCCAAGTTGTATTATAGGCCCAAATGGCTTCAAGCAATTTTCTAGCCCAGTCTCTTCTTCCTGATGAAACTATTTTTGTCAACATGTTTTCAAGTTCCTTGTTAGTGACTTCTACTTGACCATTTGCTTGTGGGTGATAAGGTGACAAATTTTTATGGTTTACCTGGAAATGATCCTTAAAGGATAGCAATACTTTGGACATAAACTAGGGTCCGTGATCTATGACAATTGATCTAGGGGCTCCAACTCTGAGACAAATCTTGTTATATAGGAAGTCAGTAACTTGTTCTACCCTAGCGACTCTCAGGGCTTGGACTTTCACCCACTTAGTCAGATAGTCAGTATAGACCAAAATGTATTATTTGCCTTGTGAAGGAGCATCTATGGGACTGATAAAATCCAATCCCCACTTTTCAAATGGATCAAAAATGACTTGCGGTTGCAGAGGCATTTCATTGGATGTCGTGGATCTTCCTACCCATTGGCATTCCTCACAACGACAAACATAGTTTTCCACGTCATTATGCATCGAGGGCCAATAATATCCTACAACTAAGATTTTATTGGAGCTCTTGGAGGAGTAATGACCTCCAGAGGGGTCATCATGGTAGGCTCTAAGGATGTTGTATGTTTCATCTAATCTGACAAAACCAGATCAGGGCCACATTGAAATTGCATTCCATTAATCCATTCAAACTGAGCACTTTCTCGAATGAGGCGTTTCTTTTATTTTGATGTAAAGTTTGGTGGTAACTCAAAAGTAGCAAGATAGTTGGCGATGTCCGCAAACCAGGGGGTTTCAATGGAGATGGCAAATAAATTTTCATCTAGGAATTCATCTTGTATAGGGGCACAATCTCCATCGTCTTGTTTAATCTAGGATAAGAAATCTATGACTACGTTGAACTTCCCAGGTTTATCAATGATAGTTACATTGAATTCTTGGAGAAGCAATAACCACCTGATTATTCTTCCATTTACCGCAGGTTTGTTCATTAGGTACTTGATAGCTGAATGTTCTGTGAACACAATTACTTTGTACCGTGTGATGTAATGTCAAAATTTATTGATTGCATGCACCACAACTAAGAATTCTTTCTCTGTAGTGGTATAGTTTCATTCAGTGGGAGTCACATTCTTACTAATGAAATAGATGGCATATTTTCCTCCATTCTCATCTTTGTAACCTAAAACTGCTCCAATAGCATCATTGGAAGCATCTACATAAATATGGAATGGAAGGTTCCAGCTAGGTCCATATAGGACAGGAGCGGAGATGAGTTTCTCCTTAATGATCTCAAATGATGTTTGACATTCTGCTTTCTAGACAAAATTTATATCCTTTTGGAGAAGGGAGAACATGGGGGTTGCAATCTTACTGAAGTTTTCTATGAATCTTTGGTAGTATCCAGCATGTCCTAAGAAACTTCTGATGTTAGTTTGGTTCTTTGGAGTCTCTAGTTGTTGTATCACCTCAATTTTCTTAGGATCTACTTTTATCCCTTCAGCTGAGATGTGGTGTCCCAACACTATCCCTTGTTCTACCATTATTAGACATTTTTTGTGACTCAAGGATAGTTGATAGTCCTCACATTGCTTCAATACCTTGTCCAAAATTTTAAGAGCTTCATCAAAAGTGGAACCATACACTGTGAAGTCATCCATGTAGACTTCCACATAGTCATTTACTAGCTCAGCAAATATGGCCAAGACAGCTCTCTAAAATGTCGCAGGAGCGTTGCATAACCCGAATGGAAGGACTCGATATGTGAATGTTCCCCAGGGATAGGTAAAAGTTGTTTTATCCTGGTCTTTTGCTGCTACTTGTATTTAGTTATATCCACTGAATCCATCTAGGAATGAGAAATACTTCCTTCCAACTAAATTATCCAAGACCTGGTCTATGAAAGGTAAAGGGAAGTAATCTTTATAGGTAGCTTTGTTGAGCTCTCTATAATCAAAGCACACTCTCCACTTCCTATTTTTCTTTGGAACAACTACCAAAGGTGAAACCCATTTGCTGTTAGAGATGGGGTAGATGAACCCTACTTACAGGAGTTTCTCAATCTCTATTTTAACAATATCTTTTAGAGCAAGGTTGAGTCTTTGTTGAGGTTGACAAATAGGTCTAACATCTTCAGTATAAATGTGATGAGTACAAACACTCAGGTGTATTCCTCTCATGTCTATATAATCCCAAGCAAAAGCTTTGGATCTATTTACCAAAACATCAAACAATTTGAGCTCATCTGACTCTGTCAACCAGCTGTTGATATTTAAAGTTTTTCCTGGAGTAACATGATAGTTTTGGTTCCATGGTAATTGGAGGTGACAGTATGAACTTCTCTTGTTAAGGTGTTGAGAGGACATCTATGCGGTATAGTTATATGAAATCTGGCAATATCTTCAAATAAGTGATCTATTTTCAGAATGATATTAGCTAGGGGACAAGGTAATGTTGTGAAGTTGGTGTAATCATGTTCATTGTCATCGGTGTGGATTAGATGACCTAAAATTTCTTCCACTTCTAAAATTTCTTCATCACCTGAGTCTACGATAAGATCTTACACGTTGTTTTCCAGTTCATCTTCCAATTCTTCACCATGTTGTTTAATGACTACCATAGCAAGTGAGACTAGATTCTCTTGTTTGTTAGAACCATCTGGTTCATCAACCCAACTTGGTTATGCTCAGCAGGTTGAGCATGGGGATACAGAAATAAGTGTTTTCTATTGGGACCACTTAAGATGGTCATTACTCCTGCTCTGCAGTTAATCTTAGCTACAACTGTAGCTAACCAAGGTCTTCCCAATATTATTGAGTAATTGTCCTTAGGTTTGAGGGATTGGATTATTTGGAAATCCATTAGATATTCCTAATCATCAACCTTGACAGGAACATTTTATAGGACACCCTTGGGAATAGCTAAGGATTGATTTGCCATTTGCAATATGGTAGTTGTGGGATACAAATCAGTGAGTCCTAGTTTTTCCATAACATCCACAATCATGATGTTAATGGCTTCTCCCAAGTCCATTAGTGCATTAGGTATTTCTACCTCATTGATTGTCACCATTATGAGTGGACTGCCTAGGTCACCGTATTTTAGGGTTGAGATTTTTCCATCCAGAAGGTCAGCTAGGTATCCATTGATGTGCACAATATTAATTTGTTTTGGTTTTCTTCCCAGTGTTTTTATGCACAACTATTTAACTAGCTGGTTTAGTTCAAGAATTTCTTTAATCACCTGTAACAAGGAAATCTTGATATGGACTTGTTTAATTTCTTGGATTAACACGGTTTTAGTAGGTAAGGTCGTTTTTAGAGGGTTATTCAAAGGAATTGCCTTGAGGCACTCAAGGAAAGGTGCTTGAGATCTCTTTTTCATGGTGGGATCCTCCTTTAAAAGATCTGTTGAACGCTGACCAACTTCTTCTTGAGGTAACTCAGAAGTTCTAGGTGAGGATTGTGGAAGATGCTTGTCTTGGTTACTCAATGGGTTTTTATCTAAAGGTATGGAAGGTGTCTCAGTCCCTTCATCAGATGTTGCATTTGGTTTGTCAAGGATCTTGACTATGGTAGGATTCTGGAGTGTTTTTCCTGACCTCAACTACATGTTTCCACAATAGATAGCATTAACTCCAACCATGTTTTCCTATTTTGTCGAATACACTGGGGTAGTTTGATGATTATTAGGGATAGGTTGTGCTGGGAGTTGTGGTTGGTTGACCTGCTCATTTTGTTGAGGATTTTGGGGATTTGGTAAAAGGTTCTGTTGTGGATTAGGCATCCTCCTTGGTCAATGATAGAACTGATTTGGAGCCTGATTCTATTGAGGCATTAGATTTTGAGGATACCACTGTTGTTGAGTCTGGTTTGGCCATTGAGGGTTTCCCCAGGACTAGTTTGCCCATTCATGTGGTCCCCAAGGGTAAGGTCCCAAATTAGGTGGTGCTTGAGGCCAAGGTGTCATCCATTGATTATTATTCCAATTATTTGGAGGTTGCTAGGAGGGATTTGAATTTTGGTCGTAAGAGAAATTCCCTCTAGGTCTTTGATTCACAAAATTGATCTCCTCCGTAGTATGAGATTTCCTTTTCTTGGAATTTTTTATTGCATTTAGGATCTCACATTGATCAGTGGCATGACTCTTTTCACAAATTTAGCAATTGTTAGTTTTATCCAAAGGACACTCTCTTAATAGATATTTGTTTCAACACCTAGGGAAGTAGATGGATAAGGTCTCAAGATTACGTGTTTTGGCCTATATTCCATCCAGAGTGGTGTTTAGCTGAACAAGAATGTCAATTTTTAGATTTGCTATTTTCTCTCGAAGTTTACCTATTTCATTTGAACCTCTTAAAAGATTAGTTTTACAGATACCTCCTTGAGTACAAGAGAAATTCTGGCATAACTCAGTGATATCACTAAGTTCAAGTTGGGACACATCTCCCTTTCCCATGAAATCTAGACTTCTCCTAGCATCCTCATCAAGTCCTTTGAGAAATATGGTCTTCAAAATTTCTGGGCTTATGGCTTCTTCACCACATTGTTTGGTTAAAAAGATGAACTTATCAAGGTAATCTTCTAGGATCTCATCTTCTTTTTGCCTTAGTTTGAACAATTCCTCTTTCCTATCACTAACTCTGCAGTGACTCTGATATTTGTCTAAAAAGATGGTTTCCATTTCATCCCATGTAGTTATCGACCCAAAAACTAATCCAATGAACTAACGCATTGCAATGTCTCTTAGAGTGGAGGGAAAGAGTTTAAGTTTCTGGTTATCATTTTTGTAGTCATGTCTGACATAAGACTTTGAACTTGAAGAGGAATTGGTCAAGGTCTTCAGAGGATAATCCTTTGAAAGTTGGTAAAATGGAGGGTGAAATGTTTTTCATGGGTGCATCGTCATCTTTGTTGAGGGCAATAGGATAGGTAAATGTCTGTGCCACTCTTCTTGGGTTATCACCATCTCCTTCATTTACTCTCTGCCCATTGAAAGGGTTATCATTGTGATTTTCATCCATTATGTTAAAAGGAATGTTCTCCTCCTCAAAGATCAGGTTTATTGGCTAAATGATCTCCTCTTCAAAGGTCAGATCTGATTGTTAAACTTCTAGGGTATTTTGGGAGGTCTCAGGTTGATCCTGCTCAATCAATTCATAACTAAGTTCTTCATCAGAGGCTTCTCCCTCCCTATTTATGGTTGGAACTACTATTGGGGGGATTCTTGGTATGAATCTTCCATGCGGACGCCATTTCCTAACTATGCAAAAAAAGAAGTCTAACAACTATATTTTTTCCTAAAAGTGGTATCCAAGAAGTATCCTATTAACACTTAGAAAAGAATCATCCCCAGCAACGGTGCCAAAAATTGATAGGCTATTGTGAGGTCCTAACACTATAGTTAAAAAATATGTCAATTATGTTGACTAGGTAGTGTCCAAAGGTTGTATGCAATAGGGGATATTTTTGGACATCTCACTTAGTGCAGATTTTCTAGATTTTTGAAAAGTTTGAAAACAAAAATTAAACTAGAAAGCATGAAATCGTTTAAGCTAAAAAGCATTCAAATTCCTATTCTAGAAAGCATGTAAACTATCTAAGAATCAACACTTGCAGTTTAACTATGAAAGGCAACTAACTACTAACTAAAAGTACACCTACATCTTTTAATCAATAGCTAACAATAGTTTTATGAACAGAGTGGATGCTCCAGAAATTTCAAGTAAATAAAATTAAGAGATCATTAAGTTAGAAACACAACCTACAGGAACACACAATAGAGCTAAACACAAAGTAAAATTTATCTAAAAATAACATCATAGGATAGAAATAACAACATTAACGATAAAAATACTTATCTACTCTATGATCCCTTGAGTGGCCAGCTCTTGGGCATTCCTACTATTGGTTCAAATCACATGCGGTACTTTAATAACTCCACAACAAATCCCATTCATAAAACTTCCATTACTCAAAACAAATTACTCAGAACAAGACTGGTGGTATTCATTCATGTCATAAAAGTATTACCAAGAACACAGTATAGTGAACATAGCTGAATAGTATTCAGAATATATCATAATAGCATATCCTTGTTTTGAGCAACTACATATATATACTGCACTACTACAAAATCCTAATTTGCAGATGGCAAGTAAATACCATTGAAAAAGTCTTAAACAAAATTACAACTAACTAGTGTTCATTTCATAAAACATAGTAAAGGTCTAAGTGGAGCCATAAAGTCTCAAATATTCTTAATAGAAAATAACAAAATGCTTTAAAAGAAGTCTTGCACTGTGCATGCCTAAATTTCTAGCGCCCCAACTTCCAGCACTCTGACTTCAACCGCTTGAAGTCCACTCCTTTCATAGGCCATGCATAAGTCCTGCACAATTACTCAAAGTCTATACCATTATATCAACATTAGTTAGCTAATTCCAATCAATTTGAGAAATAAAGATTTATACACCATTTTATCAAAAGTAGACAATTATTGCTTCTAAAAATAAACAAATTGGCATGGCTGAGGTGGTTGGCAAGAACAAAAAGGGGTATTTATCTCATTATAAGAATGAGGTTGTTTATACCTCATCAGACGCTATGAAGCCTTTGAAGGATTTGAAAAAATAACAACAATAAATTTATATCTTGTCATAATTTATGTCCTATAAAAGGCACCTATGTCCTACAAAGGGCATATGCATGCTAATTAGAGAGAAAAAGCTAAGTAAAAGATGGATTGCAGTAATGAATTTGCCTCCTCTATTGCTTGGAGGAGCGGGGTATTTATAGGTTGAGAAAGCACATGAAGGGTTGGGATGATTGAGGAGTTAACTCCCTTCATTAGAGAGTTAACTTGATAGATTGATTAGAAGATTGAATAGAATGTAGAGTGAATAGGCCTTGAAAGCTTATCACTCAGGAAGAAATGGGAGTTAGCAGGAGAGGAAGAAAAGTTAAAAAGAATAGATTGGGCTAAATTTGCATGATTGGGAGTGTTGGTTGAGTTAATTATAGCTTCCTCTATGTCTATCACAAAATTGTTGTCATGCCCACAATTCCCATGCAGTCATGTCACGCATCGCATGTGTCATGTCCACATTTGTCATGTGGTCATGATATGAAATATCAAAAAAATTTCCACGCTTCCCAAGAAACCACCTCGCATGCGTAAGCGTGCTCAGTGGCAATATGCATAAGGCATCAACAAGTCAATTGAAGGCGGGGTAATGCGATCTCCAATGCATTTCCCCTATGCAATGAAGGTCAACTATGTGGGTTGATGTGATGTGATTAACGTCGCTAATAGGGTTAGGATCAAAGATCAAAACCCTAGGTTGACCTATGTGGATGATGAGATTTTGACACAAGTCAAAATCAAAAGCCAAATTCTAGTGCAAGAGAAATATAATTAATTCCAAAACATAATGTTGATAACTGGCAAAAATAATAATTTAATCCTAAGCAAGGTTAAAATTCACTAACCTAGCTAAACCCTAGATTCCAGAAAAATCTGGCAGCATAACGCCTCACGAGCGTGATTAGGGTTTATTATAATAAAACTAATTTTGATCGAAGGTTTACTAGGTTGGTTTTAAATTACCTATGTTACATGAGTTAAATTGGTAGAAAAGTTAATTAGATTAATTAAAAACCCCAAAACTCATTAATGAAATCTCTACAAAGATGCCCAGAACATTTTTAACAAAGCTTGATCAATTTGTTCTCCATCACGTTCTCTATCAACCAGAGCTATCACTGCATCCTTTACGTTATTCCTAATTTCTTGGTAGACCATATCACGGAAGCATGTTATACTAATTTCATTTAGATAGTTTACTAAGTTTCCAAGTTGGATTAAAACGATGTCTTTATTAAACTAATGAAATCACTCTAGATTAATTAAATTAATTACTAAACTAATAACAACTAAATTTTCACTGACCTTGTTTGATAAAGGTTTACAAGCCATTGATTAATCCCATTGTTTTAAATTAAAAACATCTCAATAGTTAGATTGGAGTAGAAATAAAATAAATAATAAAATCCCTTTGCAATAATCAAATTAAAATCATTAACCTATAAATTCCCTCTAGCCATAAAATATTCTATTTAAATTTTACCATACCTCTAAACAATAAAAAGAACATTTCCAAAAGAAATAAAAATTACCCCAATCTATTATTTATCTCTAAACCCCCATTAAAAAAAATAAGAACTTAAAACAAATGAAAGAAAATAAATAAAGAGTGGGAATTAAAATAAGGGCAATTTTTAAATGCTAAGCCCTAAAATCTCTCAAATTATAAAAACAATTTCCTTAAGAGCAAAAATCCCTAACCCTATTATGCCTTCTCACTCTCTTCTTTCTCCATCTCACATTTTTCTTTTCTCTAGTTTGTTTGGTGTTGCAGGTTTAATGGAGAAGCCATGGTCGCCACACTAGGAAGGATACACATTAGGTATCCACTTTTTTTATTATATATATATATGGTAAGATTAAAAAAATAACTTGCAGGTGGCTGTGGTGTGGGAGTTGGGTGGTGAAGAGCGTGGGAGGTGGAGTTGTTGGGGCAGCGGCGACGGTAGAGGAAGAGGGTCTGCAGAGGTTTGCGGTGTGTGGAGCGGCAGAGGGAATGGTGGTAGCAGAGGGCGGCAAAACTGCAGGCGTTGGAGGGGTGTGGGGAGGCCGTTGAAGGGAGAGGGGGGCGTATGGTGAGAAGGCGGCGATCAGGGGGTAACAGGGGTGTGGGGAGGGGGCCAAGCCCCCACCCACATCCCACTATGGTGGGGTGTGGGTGGGGGCTCAACCCCCTCCTCACACCCATCTCAAACAATGGTGGTAGTGGTGGGGGTTGAAACCCCCACCACAACTAAAATTTTCTTTTCATTCAAAAACACAGTCCATACCCTTATTTTTGTACATAGCAGATTTTGATAATAAAAAAAATATATATATATCCACTGATATATACACAGATTTTGTACTTTTTCTACAGTATAAAAAATGCCTTCTATTTAAACATGTATAAATATATTTAATCAAATATGTATAGCTATGTATGTATGTATGTATACATACATATATATATACATACTACATACATATATGTATACATACATACATATATATATATACATATATATGTATGTATGTATATATATGTGTGTGTATGTATGTATGTATGTATGTATATATGTATGCATGTATGTATGTATGTATGTACATATGTATGTATGTATATATGTATGTATGTATGTATGTATGTATGTACATACTTACATACATACATACATATATATATGTATATATATATATATATATATGTCATTTTAAATTTCACAGATTTTTTTTTTTTTTAATGCATAAAAGAAACAAAAATATTTATCTATAACATATTTACATTGAGCAAATGAACTTTTTTTTTTATAAAAACATATATTCTAATAATATGGAATAAACATTTCTTCCACTAAAAATGTTGATATTGACATAACACAGCCAACATGAAACAACTCTTCTTAAGATTTTTTTTTTCTTCTAAACAAAAACATCTAGTTCATTTCTTCAAAATGACAACAACATTTAATTTTTCCTCTCCTAAGAGATAGGTAAATTTTCATGTTGTCTCACAAAAATAAAACAACAACTATCCAAAATTTTTTGAAGTAAACATTCAAGTGAAACATCAACTAGAGCATGCTTTTCTTTCAATATTCCTTTTTTTTGAATTAAAACCATATGGCATTTAAAATCAACAAACTAAAACTTTTATTTCTAAATATAAATAGTTTCATACAACTCAAGTAAAAATGTAAAGTCATACAACTTGAGAGAGAGAACAAGGGTCTCCTTTTTTTATATTTAATAGATGATACACAAGGCCTCTCGTGGCCATGCTCTCTCAAGAGCACAAAAATAACAAATCATAAGGACAATAATAATTTCTTTCACATCACATAGCTCCAACTATCCTGCATAAACACATAGTAGGGAAAAGAAGCCACTCAAACTACTCTCCTCCCTACTATTGACTCACTCATGAGTCACCCCCAAGCTAGGAGGTCATCCTCACACAAGGTAAGCACACACCACTTATAAACAAATTCATACAACACAAAACAAGAATACTCCCATGGCTTCCACATGACAAAAACTCACTCAAGATGAGTTTAATGGGGCAGGGGAGTGGACATCACTCAACTCAAGAGTGCCACTCCAAAAACATCCCAAAACATAAATCCCTCAAAGCCTCAAGCCCACACATATAAACATGATTTCACAACTTTCTCTTGGCTCTCAAGCCATATCACAATTCTCTCTTATACACATTGCTCAAATTCACAATTTTTCCCTCAAGGCTAAAACTCCATGAAACCAAGGATGTGACCTCAAGGAGGTTCACTCCTCCCCCACCCCACACATGTTGAGTATTTTCTCCCAAGTAGGAGAGGCTCTCACAACTCCCATACCCAATTTTTCCACAACAACAAGGTAAAAACAACAAAATGAATTCACACACACACACACAACATGTAAGTAAAGAAAATGCATAAGGAAAGGCATTTGCCTTGAATCCTACCTTATAAAGCCCAAATGAAAGATAGTTGAGAAGAGCTCCTCTAACTCCTCCAAGTTGAGCCACCAATTTTTCCTCTTTGTTCCCAAAACAATTAAAATTCAAAAATTGCCCAAAAGATTCAACAACCCCCTCCCTCTCTTCAAGAAGGATTAAAATAGGCTCTTCTCATGAGCCTTGAGGAATGGGGAGGTGACACATGTCACCTCCTCCCTCCTCCACCTAACTACTTGCAAGACTCCTGGAATGGGGTGGTGACACATGGCATTCACTCATTCCACCAAGTCTTTCTCCCATCCACTTGTCCTCTCTTAATTATATGGGAGGGAAAGATGGAGCCAAAGAAGGAGTGGGTGCCACATGTGCCCCAACCTTTCCTCCTAAGAAAACCCACTCAACCCCAAGGTACCCTCACCAATTGTGGGAGAGGCTTGGAGTTGAGTCCCCCATGATTAAGGGGTCTTGAAGACTCCCCCAACCCAGGGAAGAGGAAAGGAAGAGGTTGAGTGTTTGACCCACTCTTCCTCTTCCTCCCAAACTTCCATTTTTGTCACTTTACTTCAGGGTGAAGTTAAAGTGACCAAATGGGAGTTTACCTAAGGTTACACAAGACCAAATGAACCCTAGACCCTAGGGGTACAACCCAGGGTCAATTTTAACCCAATTTGAGCACCATAGGTTGGGTAAAAACACATAAAAAAGGGTCTCAAAAATTAAAACTAAAAAAAATGAAATTCAAATGACACTACAACTTACAACACCAATTAGGAATTAAATAAAAGAAGGATAGAACTAACCCAACTAAAACCATACAACAACATTACAGAAATTCATCATGCAAACATAGTTGATCTTGGTTCCTCTTGGAACTAGATCAGCTTTATAAGGGAAAACAACATAGTGTGTGGGATGATCTTCGAGTATCCATGGTTTTGTTAGAAACACCTACATACTCAAATGAAATGTTAATCCCATAAGTATATAATAGCCGAAGCAAATTGAAACATATACTCACTTCATCACAAGATCATATAAACATCAAGAAATCTCGTCATAATTAAAACATCTAAATTTTGCATTTCAAACATCCATCACAAGATAAGGTCTCATAATAAATTTCTAACTAAAATCACATGAATAGTATCCCAATAGAATCATAATATAAATCATATGTCTAACATCATCAGTGAATCAATATCAAAGTGTAACCACATCATAAACATGCTAAACATAATAAATCCACATAAAGTATAAGGTCTAATAGTCTTGAAATTCAAGATCAACAGTCCCACAAGTCTAGTAAGTATCACCAATAGTAAAATAAAGTAGTCAAATATAAGGGAATGAAAAGGTAGGCCTCACAATTGCATGGAAGCTGATAAAAAACAAAGTCTTTTTGGGCTCAAATCAAAGGAGAAACTCGTGTTTAAAATCCACAAGGGTTGCCCCAAGCTCACCCTTTTCACTAGGGTAGGTCACCCCGAGAGACCCTTGGGTCTCCCTTGGTGACCCTAGGGTGACCCACAAAGGGTGGCACCTAGGTGAAGACAAACATTTGTGTATGCTTAATGAAAGTCTAAAAGGGGGATCTGGAATATGAAATAGTTTGGTGCAGGAGCACCTAGTGATGGCATGCCTCCATGAGGCAATCTTGCTAAAGTTGGTTCAGTTTTGGTGTTTTGATGTTGTAATAAAGTTATTTAGACCATTTTGAACTTGTATGAGTCTATTTTGGGTCTTAGAAGGTCATTTTCGAATCATTTATCAAACATTGTAAAAATTGTCAAATTGTCACAAAGTTGTCAAGTGCAATTTAGCAATTTTGTCATAGGGTGGAAGATGAACGGTTAGTAGTTGAAAAGATGGGTTGTAAATGTTGGGACAAGTTTGAAAATGCATAAATAGCCTAAATCCATCATTGTAATGGTGGTGGAGTGGTTGGAAGACGTTTGAAGATCAAATAATAAAAGAAAACTCAGTTTTTTTTTAATTTTAACTATTTTTTTGTTGTTCTCAAGGCTAGTACGGCCCTGTACGGCCTGATAATTATGTGAAACTAATTGGTTTTGATATTTCTCTGAATCTTTTTTTATTTGGCATTGGTTTCATCAATTTTTATTATGTTTTGAGAAAGTTATGGAAATTTTACTAAAAACTGCATGATAACCCAGGATTTGTGAGCTTGAATGGCAAAAACATGATTTGAAGCACTTGCCACCATTGAAAATTTTTGAAAATCAGTGGAATGGAAGGTTTTAGCATGTTCTTTCAGATTTTTAAAGTGGGTATTACAAGAAATAGAGTTTTGGGTGAATTCCAAGCAACCCTAGCTTGATTTTCTTATGTTTTTGGCTTGTTTGAATAGGTTGAAGTAGGGTTTTGATAGAAGGTGGTATGGGTATTTACCCAATTGACAAAATGGGTGGATTTAGACCCCATTCAATGTATGGAGCACCCTGGAGTTGAGTTTTGTGTTGTAGGTTTTGAATCTCATAGACTTGCTTTGCAAAACAAGTCTAACTAGGCCTTGTAGCAGCAGTAACAGTCAATTTTTGAGCCATACTTTCCAAAGCAACCTATACCCATTTCAAGATATGTTTTAAAGAAGCCAAATGGGTACTCAAATATATTTTTATAGTCAGTATATCAGGTACTATTCAAAAGTTACAAAGGACTGTTCATTTCTTGAAAGCTAGTAGGAAGGTTTGCCTCTTGTGTGGAACCACCATTATTTTAAGACATTAGGTTTGGGAAACCATTTTGTTCATTTAATCCTATCATATTTGGGGTGTTCAAGGAGTGGTAAAGGTTCAGTGGGAGTTTGGTGTCTTGAAACCATTTTTAGTGCATTTGTAGGCCTTGTAATCAAGTTGTATTGAATAAGAGTTTGTGATTGTTTGGTTGAGCAGTCAAGATCTTTGTTTTGTATCTTTGGAAACCTTTTGAAGCCCTCCATGTCCTGCATCACAGTTTGTAGGATGAACTAAAGTAGGTTCACCCAGGGAGTTTTGGTAATTAATAGGGGTGACCCACAGAGGAGGAAAGATGACAGAAATTGAGACATGGGTTTGGTCTATTAGGTTGTCTAGAGGCTTCCTAGGATCAGAGACTTTTAGAACGGAGTGTCAAAAGATGAAATTAGCATGAAAAGGTGAAAACTAAGCATGTGGGAAAGGAAAAGAATACAAAAAGGAAGAATCAACAAAGGGGAAAAGAAGAATGGTTAGGAAACTGAAGAATCAACAAGGGAAAAACCAACTGACACGTGTCACCAAGAGGAGTTTTGTTGATAGGGCATTATTATTCATGCTTCCGTGTATGTGATTAAGATTACATATCATCATGAGGTCATTGTACAAGCTCATGCATGTTTTTAGTGTTTACATATTTGCCCCCTTAGGGACAGTAGTCTACATGAAAGGTAGGTACTATTCCCAAAATAGGCCTTACCTGTCATCGATCATGAGTTATGTCACAAGTTCAACTTGTTGTCTGCTTCACCAAGGTAACCTATAAGGATGAAAGCATGCAAAGAGAGAACAAGAGCACTAAAGAAATAAAAACCATGCTAAGCTAGAGAGAAGAATGAATTCTTCTTTTATTACAAATTTTGAAGAACATATTCAATTTTTTAAGGGATTTTTTATGTTTTTACAATTATTTTAGGTTTTTCAACTTTTTAATTTTTATGGTTTTTTTGAAGATCTTGTGAATGTATATCTTGATGACTTGATTTCTTTGAGAGACCTATGTTTATTGAAGGGATATCTACCCTTGCCCCCTTGCATGAGGATGCTTGTAGGCTTGAGTGCAAAATTTTGCTCTTTTGAATCCATTTGAGGAGTGACTTGTACTCAGACATAATTTTGCACTTATTGTTGTGAGACCTAACTCGTTGAGATCTATATGTAGCTTTAGTCGACATCTTGTTCTTCACTTTTCCTCTTGTACATATGGTTGGCTAGAGATTTTATTTTGCTTATGAGGATGCATACCTATGATGATCACACATGAATGATGTAATTTGTTTTTGTCTTTTTATGGTATGAATGAGATGCAATATATTTGGATGTGATTTACAATTATTGAATGCAAAGTATTATGTTCTAAGTGCTATGAATGCCATGATGTTATGACATGTTTACTTCTTTTGATTCTTTTATGATAGCATGTATGCAGGTGGAAAAAATAATGTGACCACTCTTAAGTGGGATTTTTGACTCAGGGGATTGCAAATTGACTTGGTATAGGGATACTTTATTAATGTTATTAAGATATGATTTAAAAATCAAGCGGGAACAAGAGGGGAGATGGAATTCTTCTAAATTTTAGGCTTTGCTAAAGGCTGAACATTGATCCTTATCTAGATAAAACACTTTGATAAGCTTTCAACTTGGAAAAACAACAAATTTTATTACTACTCATTAGACTTAGATTGAAGGTGGCCAACAAGATAAACTTGGGTTAAAGGAGGAGACCTCAGAGTAGAAGATGGCCCTAAAGACAACTAGACTCATAGTATTTCTCAGCTAGTGCATGTGTGTGCTTAGTTCCTCACTTCCTCTGGTAGATTTTCACCCTCGTATCTTTGAGATTAGATTTATCTCCACTTGAGAGTATAGACAATCAGTAATCTTCTCCCTTTTCACTCATTTTTTGTATCTCTTTTTTTCTTGTTGTTTTGTATTTCTCTTTTTTTTCTTTCTTTTTCTCTTTTTTTTGTATATTGCAGTATCTCACTTGAATCTCTCATATATTTTTTTTATATTTTTTATGCTTTTTGATGGGATGCTTTGAAACTTTATTGATGATTTGGGTATTCAACTTATTTGGAGCTTTCCTTATAATCTCACTTTTCTCACACTCTTTTTTTTATCACATTTTTTTATTCACTAGTATTTTAGATTGCTTCCTTTAGAGTTATGATCTTTCTGATGTTTTTGGCTAGGAGAGATAAGGGGCTCAATGCCACAAAATGTTTTCACTATCCAGTTGGACTTCCCTTCTACTAAGAATAAATGAGGGAGGTCTACTTGTAATCTTCTATTGAGTATTGTAGGTTTGAAGACTGACTTTGTTTAGACTTAAAAACATGGATTGCTAAGACCAGGATTAGTGTAGAGCTAAGAGATAGACTTTGATTAGAATCATTAGGGAAATGTGAATAGGGGAATGATAAATGGTGATTGTGAAAATAAGGGATCTTGAAAGCTAAGGGTGTCAATCTATACCTAAGTAATTTTAGACTCCTTACTGAAATGAAAAAAAATCCTTAGAATCATTAGGGAAATGTGAATAGGGGAATGATAAATGGTGATTGTGAAAATAAGGGATCTTCAAAGCTAAGGGGATTAATCTATACCTAAGTAATTTTAGACTCTTTACTAAAATGAAAAATCCAACAAGAGCATGTAACTCACAAAGATGCAGGATGAAACAAAATGAAACAGAAATGCATGAAAGATTTTTATTTTTTAATGATTTTATATTTTTTTATGGATTTTAGAATTATTTGATTTTTTGGATGTTATAGTCTTTTACAATGTTTTGAGATACTGAACTCTTCTCCTTCTATAATGTACAAGAGGTAGTGTTGTTTGTGACATCTTCCTTAACTATGTATGGACCTATCCAATTTGGTCTAAACTTTTCTTGAAAGTCTTTGCAAGGACACTCAAAGACTTGGTGTAAAAATATTTTTGTATTCAGTGAGGAGTTTTTTGGACTCACATGTTTCATTATTTGATGATTTACCCCCTAGCTTTATCATTTTCTACTCTTGTCGAGTTTCAATGTTTGTTTTAAATTTTTGAGGGGCAAAAGATGTTGATTTTGACTCTCTTAGTTCATGTGTGGGTTCTGGTTCTTCTTCTTTAGTCACGATTCCAATCATATGAATGTTTATGTTTAGACCGATTGGAATGGCTTCCATGTTAAATGGAGCATAAGAATTTGTTGAGTGGGGATTGAAGGGGAATTCTCTTGTTGCCCCCTTCCCTATACATTTTGAGGTCTTAGTTATGCTTGCAATTTGTTTTGATGTCTCTTTTTCAAAAGTGTTGATTTTGGGGTTATTGGTCGTTTCCATGGTCTTTCCCTTCCTTTTGACTTCTTCAACTCTATAAATACTAAAAGGATCAGGGTCTCCTTTGATGACATGGGTTTGTCCAATATGCGAGAAATGTATTTCTTGAAATAATTTGGAGGGAATAGCCCTCATCCTATGGATCCAAGGCCTTCCTAGGATCATGTTGTAAGTGGTTTCTTCATTGATAGCATAAAATTTAGTTAGGAGGGTTTTAGGACCCAATGTAATTTGAAGGTTGACCTTACCTATGGTTTTAAGGTTTGGGTTATCATGAATTCTAAGGATGGAAGTTTCTTATGTGATTTGAGTTTCATCATAACTCATTCTTTGATGAAGAGAAAATGAGACCTGTTGATTGTAAACCCTTTATAGAATCATCACACATTTAATAAAATAGTCATGAACTTGGACTACTAAGCATAGGAGGAGATCACTTTATTTAGCTATGTCATCATCTGAGGGTAACTTTTCTAAGTCAAATGTTGAAGAAGAACACTTTTCATTTAGAATTTTTTGAACTAGATGGCCTAGATCTAAGGCATTGAGGAGAGATTTTTTGTGCGTAGGAGAACTCTTGAGAAGTTCTAACTGAAAACTGGAAATGTTTGATATTTTATTTTATGGATTGCAATTTCATTTATACATGGGAATACAGTTGAGGAAATTGTAACCATAACTGACAGAACCATAATTGCACAACTGGTAGCATAACTATACTCTAAGAGACTTATTAAACAATGTAATATGTTATGCTAACATTGCCCCCCTTATTACATTGTTCTTACAAATGTACCCTCCTTAACGTTTACATTATACAAACCAAAACATGTTGACTAAAACAAACAAATACACATTCTTGAGAAGATTTTTCTTTGAAGAAACAAATTCTAAATTAGGTGGAACTCCATCAAGCTGCCTCTTAACCCTCATAAAGGTGTAACCATGCCTAAATTCCTGAGTTCCTGAATTACCACCTCTCCAATCTCCCAAATCACAAATCCCCCAAATTACAAGAATCCATGTTGAGCTCCACAAGGCTCCATCAAGTTGTCTCATGACCCTCAGAAGGGTATAATTCCCATAGACTTTCAAATTATCTGGGCAACAATCCATATTGAGTTCATCAAATCCCTTCCTATCTTCAAAAACAAACTTCACAATATATGCATTCTTCAATTATGTCAGCATAAAAAAGAACACATAAGAAAACACAAAAACATATGCTTCTTTTCCAAAGCACCATCTCTAAGAAAGAAGCTCACTCAAGATGATGAAAACTTCTCCATCCTTTGGTGCCTCCAACCTCTAATAGGGAAATGATCAACAATTTTCCTTTCCAACATGCTCAATCTTATCTTTCTTCTTTATTGCATAACTGTTTGAATATCCCTTAGTAGCATTGATAAGCTCATCTACAAGACACTAAACAATTATTTTGAGGTTTCATAATGCACTTTCTTGGGCACCAGTAGTAAGAAGATAGATTGTCTGACTGACATGTCTCACAGGAGATATATCAATTGCTTGATGTCTTACAACACCCACAACACCAATAGGAGTTACATCTTCTCTTAGACCACTATTGATAATAGCATCAACAATGACTTGTATTGGGCTTTGATCAGTGAGTAGATGAATAATTTTCATAGCATTCTTAACTATGTGTACATGCATCAACTTCTTTCCATTATTGCGCTTATGTAGCATTAGAGAGTTTGTCAACTGTTCAACAATTAGGCATTGTGTCTTTCAGAATTGTTTAACTAAATATCGTCCAATGGTGAGGGGAACAAATGTTGCATGTTTCCATGCTAAAAAACTATATAATATTGTAGAGAGAAGTCACTTACCTTGACATCTTCAAAATTCCAACAATTAAATAGTTTCACATCAGGTTGTAGTAAGGTGGCTGCCATGGCTACTACTTCATCTCTTCAACTACTCCAGTTCTATCTATTCCCTTCCATATTCAATGCCATTTATAAATAGCAAGGCTCATGTCTTTGTGCATTGAATTTGAAGTAAAATCTAGTAAAGCAAACCTTCAAAATGTATCCAATATCCAGAGCTCCTCTAATCTTTATTAAACAACATCAATCCTACAAATTGGATGGAGATTTAAATATGAATTTTTAAATCCAATCAACCCTTTAGTGAAATTCCACAAGAATACCTGGCTTCCATACTTCAATAGAAACTTGATCTTCAATCTTCTATAGGTCTTTTCAACGAACCATATAACTATCGATTTACAACATGATATGAACTTGGTCGATAAGGAATAGAACTAGGGGTGCTAGAATGCACTCCAATCTCAAGAAATAAATCACCATCTTATAGGTTTTAAGCTACTTTAGACAGGCTCAAATTTCATGCAAACATATTGAATGAACTGTGTAAATGCCCTTCAAGCTCTTTTGATTGAACCTACACCATACACCGAATTTACACTTTACATGGCTTGGCTCTTTCGACACTGCTTATTATTTCTCCATGGCTCTGATACTAGAATGAAAAGTGGAAATATTTGATATTTTATTTTATGGATTGTAATTGCATTTATATAGGGGAATATAGTTGAGGAAGTTGTAACCATAACCGACATAATCATAACTGCATAACCAACAACAGAACTGCAGTCTAAGTGACTTATTAAACAATGTAATATGCTATTCTAACACTAACATGTGAGGAAAATTTGAGTTGTTGGAGGTGTCATCTAGTTGTTTTGTTCCTTGGGTAATACAAATTTCTCAATCTTTATCTAACTAGACAAGGCCTAAGGTGTTTTGATCAAGGAATTTTGATGGATTTTGGGACTAAGTTCTTCATCTTGTGAGAATGTGTTAATGAATGCTTGTCTTTGACATTTTGGGAGGTTTGATATGAAGCAATGGTACCCTTGAGAGGACTTGATATCACACCCCCTTCTCTTGTGAAATAAGAAATATTTATCATGATTGTGATCTTGAGGTTTATGATGATTATTGTACGACTGCTTGTTGATCCTCAGGGGATAGTTGACATTTTGGTTCCCCAAATTTGTATGACTCTCATAGTCAAAATTATTGTTCCTTGATCATGAATTGTCTATTGATCTGGATCTATTTTTTGATTGCTTATCAAGGAATTTTTTTAATTTCTATCATTGTTTATCAACCTTTCATTAGTAGCATACCTCCCTTCTTCTACTGTAATTAGTAGCTTGGTCAATTCTAAGGGCACTTTTGAGTGCTTCTTTGTATGATTTGTAAGGGAGTTTTTGAACTACTCCTCATATATCATTGTTGAGAGCATGTAAGAAGATATCACAAAGTTCCATGTTATCTATGTTTGGTACACTTGTTTAAGAATAGAGAACTTTTCTCCATCATGTGAAAAAATGTACAACTAACTCATTGTCCTCTTGTTTGATTGTTAAAAATTCTCGTATTCATGTCTCGACCAATTTATTTATGTCAAAGGCAAACACAAATTGATTAATGAGTTGCCTAAAAGAGTATATCAATGCTTCTAGAAGTCGATAGTATGAATCCAAAGCATTACTCTCCAAAGTCTTTGGAATAAATTGACTACCACCCCATCCTAAGAAAGGAGTTCCCGTACTAATATGATATAAGCCTTGATAGAGAGTTGGGATCACCCTCTACTTTAAATTTTAGAAGCTCAGGGAGAGGTTGTGGTAGTATGACCTGACAAATGTTGTAGTCAAGAGGTTCCTTTAAATACTTGAGGCACATTCCTAAGAGGGGGTTATGTGTAGAGGATATTATTCCTCCAAACATTATCCCTTCAGGTGGATCTTGTTGCGCTTGTTGAAGGGGTATGCTAGATTGTTGATATCCTAAAAAAGTTGGATAACAAGATGGTGTCATGTTTATGTTTTTATAATTACGTGGGATTGTCTATAGTTGATTTTGTGCTATAGGAGTCCTAGTTGCTTGATTGAGACTTGTCATGTTGGATGATGAAGGAAAGGGAGGCCTGAATATTTCATGGGAATTTAGATGAGGAGGATTTTGTGTTGCCCCTGGTTTGATTCGATCTTATCAATGAAATGATTTCCTTGTGCCCTAGGTTTTCCTTAATTTTCTTTTGGTCATTTTGTTCAAAACTCTTATCCTCAAAGGTCTTTATTCATTAGACCAAGGTTGATATAAGGTCTATGGGTGAGGCTTTGTCTGTTCTTTGAGTTTTGCCACCTTTTGGTGGATTTTTTTTCTCTAGGGTTTGAGTGGCCCTGTTTACTCTTTCTGATGACACTTGACATGCCGTGGCCCTTTTGTCTTGATGTACTATGTGGAGTGATTTTTGTACCTCCTGAGTTTCTTGTAAGTTCTTCTTTTGACAACATACTTCATTGTCTATTGGGGTGGCCATTTCTCTATGGTTTGTTATGAGTTGATCATTTTGATACACCTTAGATCAAATGTTCACATGTCATGTGATGCAATCAAGGTAGGAGGGTCTGTTGAGGGACTATCTAACCTTGTAGTCTTAAACTACTAATAACATGATCAATCAGAGATGCAACAGAAGTATATAGTTAACAATAGAAAGAAAAAGACATTCATCATCACATGACACAAGATTTATCCTGGGAAAACCCTAACAGGGAAAAACCCAACCTTCAAAGCTCATTCTTCTTATATTATGATCTCAAAACACATTACATATGCCAATCGATCTTTTACAGATGCTATACCACAGAGCAGGGTTACAAAATATTCATATACCAACACTCTTTCATGATTTCCATTGCCTGCTTCTCAATTATCTGTTCTACAACTTCTTCTGCTCTCTGCTCTGCTCTCTACTTCAGTTCTGCTTCTTCTTTGGATCAAAACACTTATCATTGTGCTTCATAACTTCACACACTTGATCATTATTCGTTCACTACCTTGAAACAATCCTTTTACTTCCATTTATATCCTCCAAAAGCCTTCATAACATTATCAATTTGGCCTAATTGCAACGGCTAGTATGAAACATGTAGACATAGATAGGTCGGACCTAAACATAAGGTATTGCTCCATTGGTGAATAGAACTTTGTGTGGATCTTCATGAAGGTTGGATAGGTCCTAAACTTCATTGAATGATGTTCCTTTTTAGCTTCATAAGTCACAGAATTGCTCTACAAGACAATTAGACTTCACTGAACACTATCGGCTCTGCTTTGTGAAAATAAGTAAATACAGGTAATCTTCTGTTAGTGATATCTTTCCAGAATCAAACCCAAATGATCTAAATTTTATATATAATGAAGATAATGATATCTAGATGCTAAGTCCAGCTCTATAGCCTATGATGTGCAAATACGATAAAATGCAATAATATCCAAGGTCACTCTCTCGATACTCTACAACTTACTGTTAATTGTCCCAACTGATTTGAATGCTTCTGGATGCTATTGCATCAAACTCTCAGGGTTAATTGAAAAGTGAGCCTCTTCACTTTGGTCTATATTGTGTCAAAATCAATGTTGTTTCTTTGAATAGGTTCAACAATCTATTCCCAAGTACTTGGAACTACCTCAAGGTTGGCGGTATGTTCAAGTGCACCCTACACAACTGCCTCAAATTCTTCTAAGTTTCACATTCTACTTGCAAGCCTTGCATTACCTCAATGATAGGCGGTCTAAACAAGTCTTCTCCACATGTTGCCTCAAGATCAATAGAAACATCAATCAATTAAGAGTCAATTAATACATACTTGCATCCTCTAGAACAATCATGGTACTTCTTTTGATATAGTCAATACACTCATGAATTTCTCTGCAATACTTTCTGATCTCTGTTTCCAGATACAATTCCTTCCACACACTTCAAAATCTTATAGTTTATACTCTGTATGTACTTCTCCTATACTACTCTCTGCTTCCTTATCCACATCTACTTCACTCTAGTACACAAACTCTCTTTCGGTAGAATAACTTGTCATTTCTCCTTTCTCTGCAATATGAATTTCCTATTATGCTTCACACTTGTTTACACAAACTTTCTCTTGTACTTCTTTCTTAGATGATTTTACACAAACTTTCCCTTACACTGCTTACAAAATTATTCTTAAGATCAATTCTTCACCTTCTTCTGGTTTCTCTGTCAAACTTAGTGAGTCAATAGGTTCTTTTTCTTCTGCATAAATTTCCTCTACATCAGTTAATATTTCCTCATCATTAGTCTCTTCGGTAATAGGTTCTTGTTGACATTCACTGTTTCATTCTTTTCTCCTCCAAACTTGAAAATAGGTTCTTTTGAATGGTCTTCTATCAATTCCTCTTTCATCTCTTTTGTATCCTTCACTGTGATAAGAATTATGACTCCTGTCATCTCTCCCTCTGTAGTTTGAATTACTATCCTTGATTTTCTCTACATAAGGTCTTCTTTCTCTGTATCCTGATCCATATCCTCTTCTTTCTCCAACATATGAATACTTCCATCTATATAACCTTCTGAACATACGAGTAACATGTTTCTATTTTTCTCCATCAGTCCATCCATAATCCATCTGCATACAATCTATCATAGGATTTCTTCTCTTCATTTTATTCCAACACATCTTTTCAGAATGATTCCTCAATCCACAAAACCTACAAGGGTGTAGATCCCAACACAATTCATTTTCATGTCCATGTCTATTACAATGTGAACAATACATACCTATGCTTCCCTGATTTGACTTGTTTGAACTTGTAACAAAATTTTTACCTCTATCATATCCAAGGCCTTCACTTCTTGATCTTATTACTGGTTCAATAGGTTCTGTGATCCCTTTCTAACACCTTCCCAATCCCTTTCCTTCATATCCCATTCTTTGCATGATTTTGAAACCAATACCATCACCAACAACTGCAGGTTCAATTACACTGTCATCTTCAAATTCATTTTCTAAAGAAGATTTTGTATCATCACACAAATCATTAGTATCACATGAAACATTACAAAGTTCAAGCTTAGATTTTATACTTTCATTCTCTTTTCTGCATTCTACTAGTGACTACTCTAACTGATTAACATGTTCTTTTAATCTTGATATTTCATTCTTTTGCAAATTGTTTTCCTTTTTCAGCTCTTCCAAAATTTCTTCCAGATCTTTGTTTCTCTTCTCTGCCTTCTCAAACAACTTAAATCTTTCTTCCAATTCTTCAAATCTCTTTTCAACGTCCTCACACAATTTCATCTTTGCTTCCAGTTCTTCATTTCTCCTTTTTACATTTTCTAGTTCTTCTTCAAGAGCATCATACTTGTCTTCTCCTAATTCTTTTATCATTTCCATCAATTTTGAATTACACGTTTTGATTTCGTACAATTCTTCTTCTAGATTATCCTTTTAACATATTAGGTTTTCATTTTATTTCTTCATCCTCTTTCCAATTTTCCCCATCGAAAAAAATTAGATAAACAACTTGAGTTGTAAAGCTTACCTGAAACTTCCTTGCATTGATCTTCTTCAGTGATGACACTTGTTAATTCTAGGGTTTCGCACTTCTTTCAACACTTTCTACCATCCCAGAAGATTCTCAACCATCCCAGTAGATTCACAACCAGCTTTGATACCACTTGATGCAGTCAAGGTAAGAGGGTCTGATGAGGGACTGTCCAACCTTGCAGCCTTAAACTACTAACAACATGATCAATTAGAGATGCAATGGAAGTATATAGTTAACAACAAAAAGAAAAAGACATTCATAAGCACATGAAACAAGATTTATCCTAGGAAAACCCTAACAGGGAAAAACCCATCCTTCAAAGCTCATTCTTCTTTTATTATGATCTCAAAACACATTACATATGCCACTCGGGCTTTTACAGATGCTAGGCCACAGCCCAGGGTTACAAAATATTCATATAACAACACTCTTTCATTATTTACATTACCTTCTTCTCAACTATATGTTCTGCAACTTCTTCTACTCTCTGCTCTACTCTTTGCTTCAGTTCTGCTTCTTTGGATCAAAACACTTATCATTGCACTTCATAACTTTGCACACTTGATCATTATTCATTCACTACCTTGAAATAATCCTTTTCCTTTCATTTATATCCTCTGCAAGCCTTCATAACATTATCAAGTCGGCCTAATTGCAACGGCTAGTATGAAACATGTAGACACTAATAGGTCGGACCTAAACATAAGGTATTGCTCCGCTGGTGAATAAAACTTCGTGCAGATCTTCATGAAGATTGGCTAGGTCCTAAACTTCCTTGAATGATGTTCCTTTTAGCTCTATAAGTCATGAAATTACTCCTCAAGTCGATTAGACTTCAATGAACACTGTCGGATCTACTCTATGAAAATAGGTAAAAATAGGTAATCTTCTGATAGAGATATCTTTCTAGAATTTAACCCAAATGATCTAAATTTTGGATATAATGAAGATGATGATTTCTATATGCTAAGTCCAACTCCGCAGCCTCTGATATGCAAACGTGGTAAAATACAGTAATCTCCAAGGTCGCTCTCTCAGTACTCTACAACTTACTATTAATTGTCCCAACTGATTTGAATGCTTCTGGATGCTCCTTCATCATCATGTTTTAATTTCATCAAAGTTGTGGGGATTTTGTTGGATCCTCTTTGAATTTATAATTCAAATCGAGGGGACATTCCCCTAGACTTTTTGCATGAAATATCATGAAATGTGCAAAAATGTGAAAGAACCCATCCCAAAAGGATTTGTTGAAGTGATAGAAACACAAAGTGACTCTATCAAAAGTTTTTGTTTTTCAAGTAAGGTTCACCAAAATATGTACACTTCAAAACATGATACAAGAAAAAGTGTGTATGAGTCAGCTCTGATGCAACACATGGACCCTCTCTTTGCTTCTGGTGACCTCCAAATCACTCTCGCTCTCATGGAAAAATCTAATTGAGTGGAGGTGAGACTCAGGGGTTGTCTTGTTCGCTTGGGAGTAGGACCTCGCAAAGAGCAACTAGCCTGATTAGGGGCCTATTGTTGTTTTGGATTTGTCTTGTTCTTTCTATGGTGGTCATGGTTGAGATAATAATATGACCCAAAGGGTCAAGTTATCAATCTCCTGCTCAGGTTTCTAGTGTTCCAACATCTTGATGGATGTTTTTTGTAGTCATTGATACTCATAGTTTTTTGTAATCTTTCTTCTATGGCTTGAACAAATTGTTATATTTGTTCCCTATGTTGAATCAACCTAAGCACATGATCATGTTTTTCTCAGGTTTGTTGTGCTATTTATGGCCTAGGATGTAACTCTTCAGTCTCCTCAAGGATAACCCTCACCCACTCACCTCTAATTCCAGGGTAAATTTGAGTTGACCAAGAGTTGACTTTTTGAGTTAGTGATGTTAACCAAGGTTTTGCGTGAATTTTGTTGAACTTTTTTACCTCGTGATGAAATCAAGGAGTCTCAACTTGTATTGACCTTACGTTGACCTCGTGATGAAATCGAGGGTTTGTGTGGACTTATTTCTCTTTTTGATGTTTTCTAATGTTTTTGGTATTTTGTGGGTTTTTCAATGTATGCAAGCTATGATGTATGCAAACAATTTTTTTGTTCTTTTCTCCAACTTTTGAAATAAAATGAGTTAAATTAATCTAGGAATTAAAATATGTATGCAAACTAATATGAAGTTACCTAATGCAATTATTCTATGTTTTTGTATTTTCAAGATTGATTTTGGATTAAATTAAGAATTGAAAAGTGCATGAAACGAAACTATTCTAAGATTACAATTTAACTATTTAAAACAAGCTAATCTAAGAAACTTAAATTAACCTATCAAGGAAATTGCAATGACAAGATCACTATTTTGAGAGCAAGATTTGTAATTTAATTACTACTAAAACATGAAAAACTTGGGATATAGAGACACATGAGCATTCACTACCCTCAGGAATCTATTTGTATGGCAATATCCTCATCCTCTTCTAGCAGTGGGGCCATCCTCTTGGATGCAAATGGGAGGGAAAAGAAAAAGAATCATATTTTGGAAAGCTTTAAATTGAGCTCAATGTGAGCTAAGAGCACTATGGCTTGAGAATTAGCGAGTATAATGACACTATGAATCCTTTGAAGGCTTTGGAAAAACAACAACAATAAATAAAAGGCACCTATGTCCTGTAGTGAGCATATGAATACTAATTGGAGAGAAAAAGCTAAGCATAAGATGGATTACAATAATTAATTTTCCTCCTCTATTGCTTGGAGGAGGGGGTATTTATAGGTTGCAAAAGCACATGAAGGGTGGGGATGATTGAGGAATTAACTCCCATGATTGTAGAGTTAACTTGATTGATTGATTAGATGAATAAATAGATTGGAGAGTAAATAGGTCTTGAAAGCTTATCACTCAGGAAGAAATGGGAGTTAGCATGAGAGGAAGAAGAGTTAACAAGAATATATTGGACTCAATTTGTATGATTGGGAGTGTTGATGGAGTTCATTATGGCTTCCTCTATGTTTAGCTCAAAATTTCATGCAAACTAGGCAAAAACAAAGTCTTTTTAGGCTCAAAATGAAGGAGAAACTAACTTTTAAAATTTACAAGGGTCACCCCAAGGTCACCCCTTTCACTAGGGAAGGTCACATCAAGTGACCCCTGGGTCACCTTGGGCGACCCTGGGGTGACCCACAAAGGTTGGCACCTAGGTGAAGACAAATAGTTGTGTATGCTTACTAAAAGTTTGAAGAGGGGATCTGGCATCTGAAACAAGTGGTAGGATGAACTCAAGTAGGATCTCTCAGGGAGTTTTGGTCATTCATAGGGGCGACCCAAAGATGAGGAAAGCTGGGAAGAAAATGAGACATGGGTTTGGTTTGTTAGGTTGTTTAGAGGCTTCCTAGGGTCAAAGAGCTTTAGAACACAGTGTGGAAAGGTGAAATTAGCATTAAAAGGTGAAAACTAAGGATGTAGGAAAGGGAAAGAATGTGAAAAAATAAGAACTGACAAAGGGGAAAAGAAGAATGGTTAGAAAACTAAAGAATAGACAAGGGAAAAACTAATCAACATGTTTCACCAAGAGGAGTGCTATTGAGAGGGCGTTATTATTCATTCTTTTGTGTACGTGATTAGGATTACATATCAAACCATGGGGTCCTCACGCAATCTCATGTGTGTTTTTAGTGCTTATAGTAACACATCAAGATCAAGACCACTTTACACTATTTGGTAAATGACAATTGTACATGCACTAAATATCAAGTGCCAAAATTATTTTGTACTTAGGAGTTCCATGATTGTTTAGTTTTTTAAGTGGTGACCTTGTAGTTGTTCATTTGTTTTTGGTAGTTTCATGATTGAGTAATCTTGGGGAAGTTAATCATGTGCCTTACTCTCTATTCTTTCCATTTTAGTATTCCACATAAGTCTTCCAAATCATGTAGGATCAAATGTGCATACTATAGAAGAAAAAATCATGATGAAAATGATTACTTTGAATTAGATTGATGAAATAAAGCAAATTCTTCAAAAAAATTACATTAGTCTGTTAGATTCTTCTACTCCAACATTACTAGATATATTTAGTGTTTATACTCAAACATCTTCTATGGACACAACATCTAGGGATGAATAATGTAGTTGGATTACATGCACAAAGTGTTGAATGCACAAGACAACTAAGAGGGGGGGTGAATCAGTTGTAACAAAACTTCAAACCCTTACAAACATTCAAATCCACATTAACCTTTAAACATGTTATGATGATTAAGCATGAAAAGAAAATAACTGAAACTGATTCATAACAATACCATACACAAGAGAACACCAGATTTTACGTGGAAAACCCTAAAAATAAAAAACCACGATGAGGATTAGCTCACAATATAATGTAGTAGCAATACCAAATTACAAAGGCTCACTGCCCTAAAGAGAGAATTCTCACCATCGAAGTGGACTCGCTACCCACTTAGAAAGAAAGAGAGAAGAGAAGAATGGCTCAATACCAGACTTTGAACTGATATAATTGCATCTAACCTATGCATGGAGTTCAGTGCCAATGAAGCTCAATATCCATCACAACACAAAGAACATCTTCATAGCAACACTGAAAATAGTAGGCACCTGCTGCTTACTGCATCTAGTAGCATAACACATGAAAGCTCTTACTGCACTAATCAAATTTGCATCATAAACATCATATCCCTCATGCCCCCACACATCCAGACTCCCTGACACTTATTTATACCATCATCAACCATGAAAACATTCTCCAAGGTCGGCAATACAACTTAACCCATAAAATTGAAATTAGGTCTGGACCTAATCATTCCCATAGAGGAAACAAATGAATGCAGACCACATCATACCTTAGCATGGACCTAAATCCACTCTAACATGCTTTAACAAGCTTTCAAAATCAACAAAGCACAACCACAATTAGTGTAAACAACCAAGTCAGCCAAACTTGTGTTAACACTATGAACTTTTAAGTTCACACTTCCTTAAGACCAAAAGATGATATGTAGACCACATGCCAAGCTCAAACATGATCTAGAAACATGCACAAGAACATAAGAATCAACAAGTTCCTTTGCAACATCTTTCACCTAAAGAAACTTCATACCTGAGTACTTAACCAGCTATATCATGCTCTGTCATCATCTGCAACTTACAAAATGTACTTGCGGAGCACCAAACCATGAACCACCTGAGCTGAAGGAAAATATAGACTTTATAAGAACACATCCAAAATCACAACACTTGAAACCATTATGTATAGAAATGCGGAGCAAAATACTTTCTCCCAGACACACTGCAAACACTCTCAAACACTGTTCTCAAACTGGTGAACACAACTTCTACTGCACAATGATCTAGATCACCAAATTCTAGATTTAGCATCTTCAAACAATTCTAAACCACATATCCAAACTGCATACTCATATCTCCAACACAAAAGAAATACGGAGCAAGAACTCAAACAACACTCTATAAGCCAGAAGACTTCTTCAACACACTGTTTCCATAATTAATCAAATTTTCTCAGAAGTGCTTGGAAACCCAACAACAGAAGCATATCCTCAACATATTTAGCACCTCTGTAAAGCAACCAAATCACTTTTAACAAGACAACCTAATCAAACAACAACAACCTCATCATAAGACACAGTTGACACCAATGACAACACAAGCTTGTTGACATCAATGACAACACTCTGTAAGCCAAAAGAATTCTTCAACACACTATTTCCATAATTAATCAAATTTTCTCAAAAGCACTTGGAAACCCAACAACAGAAGCATATCCTCAACATCTTTAGCACCTCTGTAAAGCAACCAAATCACTTTTAGCAAGACAACCTAATCAAACAACAACAACCTCATCATAAAACATAGTTGACACCAATGATAGCACAAGCTTGTTGACATCAATGAAAACACCAATTAGCACATAATTGCAACAATCTCCCCCTTTCTCATTGATGACAACACATGGTGTGAAAAACCATCAAGACACAACTCTAAACCAATCTTCTTTAACTTTGTTACTCTCCCCCTTTCTTTTTCATATCTTATTCTCTCTCTCTAATCACTAATTGTTCTTGCTCCCCCTTTGTTTTTCACATGAACTCTCTCATCCTTTGACATCAATGGAAAAGGGTGTCACAACTTTCCCTTTTCATGATACTGCACATACTTGCACTATTCACTACTACTCTAGAACATCTTTTTCTTTCATTGCTTTGAATACTCCCCCTGACTGCAACAATCATCATGACTACTACCTGCTCCCCCTAAGAGGTAGCCTCCAATCATGAGTCCAGAAAAGAATGAATCTTAAAATTCATTGGACCAATGCATCTCCTTATGCATCTAGTTCAAGGAAAGAGGGGCAATAACCCCTAACTTCTCCCAGAGATAGTCAAATGTATCCTTAGGAAGAGCCTTAGTGAATATGTCAGCAACCTAATCCTTTGTAGACCCATACTCAAGGTTTACCTCATTCTCTTCAACCTTCTCTCTCAAAAAGTGATACCTGATTGAACTATGCTTTGTCCTTAAATGCATCACTATTTTAGGTTCAACTTTAGAGAGTAAACATAGATTTACCTATTCTTCGACAGCTCTACTTCTTGTTAGTACACTTTTGCTCTTATCACCAATGATCTGGTCTTTAATGTGATGCCTCTGCACATACTTGAGAGTTTCAGAGATTCTTTCCAAAGCTTCTTGTTCTTCAACCCGCTCTTCTTTTTATTTGGTTTCTTTTTTCTTCTCCAATCTATACTTCCTTTTCAACAACATTTTCTTCTTCTCTACAAGAGGACTCATCTGAGTCTGATACATATCCATTAACTTCTGAAATCTTATGTATATCTTCATCAACCTTGACATTCATACTCTCAACAATCTTTCTTATCCTTTTGTTATAGCACTGGTAAGCTTTACTCTTAGTAGAATACCCAAGGAAAATACCTTAATCATACCTTGCATCAAACTTTCCTAGTTCTTCATCTCTTCTGATATAACATTTCCTTCCAAAAAATTTAAAATATTTAATAGTAGGAATCCTTCCATACCACAACTCATAGGGAGTCTTTGTGTCATTTGATTTTACTTGTAGTTTGTTATGTATGTAGACAACAGTATGAATTACTTCTCTCCAGTAGACTTCTAGTAGATTTGCTTCTTTTATCATTGTCCTTGTAGCTTCTTGAACATCTTTGTTCTTCCTTTCAACCACTGCATTCTGCTAAGGATTCCTAGGGGCATATAAGTGCCTCTTTATTCCATGATTCTCACAAAACATGTTAAACTCATTAGAAGTGAGCTCTCCACCTCTGTCAGACCTCAAACATTTGATTTTCATATCCATTTCATTCTCAATCATAGCTTTAAATGCCTTGAAATTATCTAGGACTTCTAATGTTTCTTTAAGAAAGGTGACCCAAGTCATTCTAGAGCAATCATCAATAAATAACATGAAATACCTATCACCTTGAAAAATCCTTACTCTGGTAGGACCAAAAAGATCTGTATGCACCAGTTCCAATAGTCTAGTAGAAGATTGTTCTTTAACTTTGAAACTTCTTCTCCCTTTCTCTCCAACTTGACATTCCTTGTAAATAACATTAGCATGTTTGATAATCTTTGGCAGGTCTCTCACATCTTAAACTGAACTTATCTTCACTAGACTATCAAAATTGATGTGACACATCCTTTTATGCCACAGACAACTTTAATTGATTTGAGTCATAAATCAATAACCATCACCTTCTTTGAGATGACAAATATTTCCATCTGCTCTTTTTCCAACAACTATCACAGTTCTGGACTCCTTTCTGATCTCAAAACCATCATCCTAAAACATAAGATTGTATCCTTTGCTACACAATTGTCTAACACTCAAGATATTTTTCTTTAAACCTTTAACATCAAGAGTATCATCAGTGTTATTCTTTCCATCAAGACTAATTGAGCCTTTTCCACAAATCTTAGTAGCTTCATCACCACCAAACCTAACTACTAGACACCATCATATTTTTCAAGTTTAACAAACTTACTCTTATCACCTGTCATATGATTTGAGCATCCACTATCAATGATCCAATCATTTTTTCTTTTCTAGCATGAAAAGCAGACATTATAGTGCCTTCAGGGTTAGTACTTGCTTCAGAACCTTTTTCTTTCACACAGCTTCTAGAGTTAGCAGAAATAGTTTCATCTCTTAGGGCTATGAATAAGCATTCATTATCATTAGCATCCTCATAATCAGATTCATCATCAAATATACTTGCATCTTCTCTAACATAGTAACTTTTCTTAACAATCTTACCTCTATTTTCCCTATTCTAGATTCTCAGAGCTCTGTCTGGACATCTTGAAGCATAATGACCAATTTTTCCACAACTGAAACATTTAAAAGGCAACTTACCACTAAACTTTCCATTACCCTTTTTCATCCTTCTCACAAAGTTAGATTCCACTTCATCAAAGTCTTTTAGATATGATTCCATACTCTTCTATGATTTACTAGCATTAAAAGAACTTCATCCTTTGCAGTTCCACTAGTTGTGCCAAAATCTCTTATTTCAAAAGAAGTTAGGGTGCCAAGTAACTAATCTTTGGTAAACTGATTCAAATTCTATAATTCTTCAATGGTAGAAACCTTATGACTGTAAGCTTTAGGAAGAGTTCTGAGTACCTTCAATATCACTTCTTTATCATCTATACTTCTACCAAGTCATTTGATGTCATTGACAACTTCATCCGTATTTGTAAGTAGCTTGTGATGTTTTCATCTTCAGACATTCTCATGGTCTCAAAAGTGAGCTTCAAATTTTGCATTTTAGCTTATTTGACTTTATCATCTCCTTCATAAACACTTTCCAACTTTTTCCAAATCTCATTAGCAATCTTCAAATTCACAACTTTCACCAACTCAGAATTAGTAAGTCCACTTAAGAGAGCATGTTTTGCCTTACCATCTATTTTAGCATCTTTGATCTCATCTTCATTACTTATACCATTCAGAGGTACAGTGTAATTAGACTTGACAGATTTCTAGACCTCATAACCAAGAGCAATTAGAAAGGATTCCATCCTTACCTTCCAGAGTACATAGTCTGATCCATCAAATAAGGGAATTTGCTTCTTGTGCGCCATCCCAAATCTACCTCACGCTGTTAAGCTTTCTTTAAAGGAACCTCACTCTGATACTAATTGTTGAATCCACAAGACAAGTAAGAGGGGGGTGAATCAGTTGTAACAAAACTTCAAACCCTTACAAACATTTAGATCCACATTAACCTTTAAACATGTTATTATGATTAAGCATGAAAAGTAAATAACTGAAACTAAATCATAACAATACCATACACAAGAGAACACCAAATTTTACATGGAAAACCCTAAAAGAGAAAAACATTTGTGAGGATTAGCTCACAATATAATGTAGTAGAAATACCAAATTACAAAGGCGCATTGCCCTAAAGGGAGAATGCTCACTATAGTTGGACTCGCTGTCCAAGTGGACTCACTGCCCACTAAGAAAGAAAGAGAGAAGAGAAGAATGGCTCACTTCCAGGCTTTGAATTGATATAATTGCATCTAACCTATGCATGGAGTTTAGTTCCAATGAAGATTAATATCCATCACAACGAAAACAACATCTTCGTAGAAACATTGAAAATAGTAGACACCTTCTGTTCACTAGGTCCAGTAGCCTAACACATGAAAGCTCTTACTACACTGATCAAATTTGTATCATAAACATCATATCCCTAATGCCCCCACACATCCACAACTCTTTAACACTTATTTATACCATCATCAATCATGAAAACATTCTCCAAGGTTGGCAACATGACTTAACCCATAAAATTCAAATTAGGTCAAGGCCTAAACATTCCCAGAGAGGAAAGGAATAAATTTTGACCACATCGCGCCTTAGAATAGACCTAAATCCACTCTAACATGCTTCAACACACTTTCACAATTAACGAAGCACAACCACAATTAGTGTAAACAACCAACTCAGCAAAACTTGTGTTAACACTATGAACTTTTAAGTGCATTCTTCCTTAAGACCAAAAGATGACATACAGACCACGCACCAAGCTTGAACATGATCTAGAAACATCTGCAAGCACCTAAGAATCATTAAGTTCCTTTGCAACATCTTTCACCTGAAGAAACTACACACTAGAGTACTTAACCAACTATATCATGCTCTATCATCATCTGCAACTTAAGAAATGTACTTGTGGAGCACCAAACCATGAACCACTTGAGCTAAAGGAAACTATAGACTTTATAAGCACACATCTAGAACCGCAACATCTGAAACCATTCTGCAGAGAAATGTGGAGCAAAATACTTTCTCCTAGACACACTACAAACATTGTCAAACACTGTTCTAAAACTAGTGAACACAACTTCTATTGCACAATGATTCGCAGCACCAAATTCTAAATTTAGCATCTTCAAACACTTCTAAACTACATATCCAAACCGCATACTCAGATCTCCAACACAAAAGAAATGTGGAGCAAGAACTCAAACATCACTCTATAAGCTAGAAGACTTCTTCAACACATTGTTTCCATAATTATTCAAAATTTCTCAAAAGCACTTGGAAACCTAACAACAAAAGCATATCCTCAACATCTTCAGCACCTCTACAAAGAAACCAAATCACTTTTAGCAAGACAACCTAATCAAACAACAACAACGTCATCATAAGACACGGTTGACACTAATGACAACACAAGCTTGTTGACATCAATGAAAACACAGATTAGCGCATACTTGCAACACAAAGATCTCATCTCTATCATCACTTGTTTCGTCATTAGATTTTAGTGATACTTTATTAGGAGCTTCCAATGATTATTTGCAACAGGTTCACATTAGTCCTCCCAAACCACCTTATTGGGAGGTTTACTTATTAGATATTTCACATCTTTTTTGTGGATTCGACCCACCTTTTGGGTCTTAACGACATTATTGAGGGTATTCATCACCTCTTCGATAATAGATCCTATGAAATTGCATCCATTCTTCAGATGTTATGAGGGCACATTCATACCCTCTTGTTCTTTCTCCACCTATTCATGGATCCACACAGATAAATTGTGTAGATACCCATAAGCATAGATTTGACTCAAGTATCATTCATCTTGACACCTTTTAGGCTTAGATTTTTAATTTTTTTGGTTTGGTAAGTCAACTCAAAAAGAATATTTATTTCTACAAACTGGATATTTGTTTCTTATTTAAAATTTTCAAGAAAAAAATTACCTCAAGATTGCATTGGAATTAAGCTTAGAAGTCCCAAACCAATATTTTCCATGCAAATGATGGGTTAGGAAGTCTTTGTAGATTTTTTTACTTCATACTTGATGCTAATAAACTTTCTTTATCTAAATTTGATAAAATGAAAAGAATATATCCAAGAAACACTTGAGATTCTAAAAATATAATATTCAAATCATTATAATTTTAATAGGTAATTATTATTAATTATCTACATACATTATATTTGAATTTTTTATAGTTATACATATTAAAAAATGCTCATAACTTTTAAACCATTTATTCTTTTCTTATTTGAAGGATGTGTCATAGTCTAGGTTTTATTGTCTACAGTAGAAAACTTGAATTTCACTTTTTATTAACAGGTTGACTGATTTTTTTAAAAAATTATAGTAAAAAACTTATAAATATTTTTTTTATTTATAAAAAATATGTTGCATTTCCTCATGTGTCCTTTACTTATATCCAAAGTTTAAATAAAAAAATTATTTTTTGCTTACACTTAAGAATGGCACCTACATTTTTTTAATAAAATTTCTAGTAGTGCATCATTGAAATATTCAATTTTCACGAAATAAATTTAAAATTAAAAAATAGTAGTTCATAAACTTCATTCAATTTCCTACAACTTTTATTAAATCTACATTTTTTTAGATTGTGTAGATAACTCATTAATTTTTCACATGAAATTACTTAAGTCTATCTTTTTACATTTTCATTGCCACTTAAAGGTATTGTTTGGCTTATTATATCTTGCACTCACCTAAAGTCAAATTCATTAATAAATGTATGGGAAAAAAACACCCTTACATAAAATTATTTAGGCTAACTAAATAATGTAATCAATCATACACACAATTTAATTTGAATTTGAATTATAAAATTTTAGGTTTTAGATTTGCAACTTTGAAATGATTTGGATCAACTTTGTACTTGTAAATCTGATCCAAAGTAATGAATGGAAGATCTAGGAATCAAGACCAATCTCTAAGAATAAATAATAATGAAATTAAGATATGATGATGTCATGGACCAAACTCACACAAAAATATACCACTTATAAACGTATCATTACATTAAGAACATTCTAATCAAAACACACAAGAACATAAAGGAAAAGGACTGCATAAGCAAGCAATTTTCATTCACCATTACAATGTTAAAACTGAAATTAATTACATCCTTTACAAAGGCAAACACCCACGCCCTATGACATTTTTGTTTTCTCCGCATCACTGCATACTTTAGAAAGGCAAGCTATATTATATATTTTATTTCCCCACTGACTCGTTGGGATAATTGATTAATAACAGATATGGGCTTTAAAGTTCAATGCCCATCCAAGTCAGCAAGGAAAAAAGCAATTGGCAAGAACTCCGTAACAACACTCCACATTCTCCTTTCCCTTTGAGACCATGATTGCACTTCCTTAAAAAGAGATACTTTAAATTAGTGTAACAGTGAGGGAAATCAAAATTAATTTTTAACACTTATTCTTGGAGCTACTGTAGCCCGACATAAATTAATATTTTAATTTGAAAATGATATAAAATTGGCTTCTAAAATGAAAGAAGAAAAAAAGTTGATGGTCATAATTATATTCTAATACACATATGTTTATTCAAAATATTCCTTTGGCCCCATTTTGGAGCACATTTCATCCTGCTTTTCCCTTTATACAAACATTCTGGCCTGGAGAATATTTCTTTAAGCCTAAAAAGGTGACCTGCTTGTTAAAGATGCCAGCTTGTTCTTTGACTCAGTTCTGTTAAACGGCTGTCTCTGAGTCCAGTTAACCAAACACTAGAAAAAAGGTTTTGAATAAATGGACGTTAGCTCTAAACCGAAAAAAGGAAAAGAAATTACAAACACCCTAAACATTACAGACATTCTGCATAGCAGGGATGCAGGTGGATTCAATTATTATATCCTCAGTAGATTCGGGGGCTGAATGGAAACTGGCTTCTTTGGCTCCTTTTGAGAAGGAGAAAAATATTGAGTGGGTTTGGTCTTTGGACAGTCTGCAAGCATCTGAACTACTTCCCGCATGGTTGGCCTCTGTACGCTCTGCTCTTCAACGCACAACATCGCCACAAAGAAGAGATGCATCGCCTCCTCTAAAGGAATGCTGCTCAGCCTGCCGTCCAGAATCTTTGTAACTCCCTCTCTCGCTGAATTGGTCATCTTTTTCATCCACTGAACAATGTCTACGCCGTCGCCAAAACCACCCACAGGCTTCCTCCCGGTTATTAACTCCAACACAACTACCCCAAAACTGTAAACGTCACTCTTCTCGTCCACTTTCAGTGTGTAGGCATATTCTGAAAATTGCATCCAAGCGAGCATTAGTAACTGGCAAGCAATCATTTGAAGAAATCATTTACTATCAAGTGGAGATGCTAATAATTTATTTATGGGTTCGTGGGCAATAAGTCTAAGGTTTTAATGGTCCAACGCAATAGCTTTTGGACTCCAAGTTATTCTCTTCTAATGGCCTGATAACATTCCACTTATAGTGCGCTACTCATACACACGACTGTAGTGGAGAAAAAGGGACAGGGTATCGATGGTGATGCCATGTTTTCTGGTTTGTATCAATCATTACCATCCTCGTGGCTGACACAGATAACTAGTGATATTTAAAAAAAATAAAAATTATAGAGGAATTGGTAGCTAGGGATAATCAGGGTATAACTTTTAAGCTGTACAGGCTGGTAGAGCTTAACCAGATGACACATTGTAAAATGACCAGTTGGTCGAAAACTTCTCGACAAGTTGACACAAATCGATTGCATGAACAAATACTATGATTGATGAGGTCCACAGAGCTCCGTTCAGCAGGTGGCAATGAAAAGTTGAAAAAATTTGGTAAACAGTAAACTGTTTACGGTGGAGTTCCTTAACATATACAATAGACAAATCGAGTTTGAAACCTGTAACCATTATCAAATACTGCTGGCTAGTAGATAAGACTGGGTGTGTATTTATACTGTTGGGCAGTAAAGTTGTGGACACGATTATTGATTAAATATAAATGATGTACCTTGCTCTAAGCAATTTACATGGTCGTTTTAAGGGTTGATTAGACAATAGATTGACTCAAAATTTTATAATGATAGACTATCTGATTAACACACAAAATGATGACTTAAGGACGCCACGGCCACCTAAACTTCTGCAGCAAAACCTAGTGACCTTTTATTGTTCTTCTATGGCAGTTCAGACTGTCGGCGTGCAGGTCGGTGCTGATTGTGCACTAGTGCACTGAAGTGATGACAAGTTGCTTTATAAGTTGTACTCATACCCTTTTCACTGTTTAGACGATAATTGCCTAAATTGGTGCGAATTTCCTCTCAAAATTATTGTACGGGAGGGTATAGATGCACTCCAAGCTCTATGGAATGATTCTCCACCTTAGAAGAAGTTTTCTTGTGCTTACAAATGCAGTCTACGCACACTGTCAATTACTTTTAACAGTTTTAGTCTCGAACTCAGCGCTTCGTTTTAGACCAAGAAAAAAAAAAGCATCAAGCTGGTTGAAAAAATGACATTTTTTATGTCCTCGGAGTTTAATTGTTCTAGTGTTCGTTGTGCTTTGAAAATTTTAAAGTCCAAGATAAAAAGTAGAATTAGATATAGCTTCTTAAAAATTTAAATACTAAGGTTTTTTCTGGTTGAAGCTTAGTTTATCATGGATTTGATTCGCATGTAATACTGTGGAGGACAATACAATTGGGAATTGTAGACCAGCTTTTGGTTGATGGAAGGATTATCAAAGAACGAGAGCTACTTACTGGTTTTTTAAAAACATGTTACTAGGATTGGCTTTGTCAATGAGCGCCCATTAAAATGTATATTTAAAACAAAAGAAGCTCAGAACATGCTAAATCATAATTTGAAGTAATTTACCTGGAGCAATATAGCCATAGGAGCCTGCAACGGTCGACATGCACTCGGAGGCATCGGAATCCAAGAGGAACTTGGCGAGGCCGAAATCCGCAACATGGGCTTCAAAGTTGGAATCCAAAAGAATATTATTCGACTTGACATCCCTGTGAACAATCAACGGATTGCAATCATGGTGAAGATAACACAGCCCTTTGGCAGCCTCAAGCGCAATTTTATATCTGGTCTGCCAATGCAAATGCCCGCCTTTGTTCCCGTGCAGCATCTCCCCGAGGCTCCCGTTAGGCATGTATTCATACACCAGCAGGTTGGTTTCATGGTTGGAACAAAACGCCAGTAAACGAACTATATGTCGGTGCCGGATCCTGCCCAACGTCTCAATCTCCGCCTTGAAACCATGGTCGTGCGTGGAGCCCGCGCTTCCAATCCTGAGAAGCTTTTTCACAGCAACTTCTTCTCCGTTGGACATGATGCCTCTGTAAACAATTCCGTTCCCTCCTTTGCCTATGACATTGTCATCTTTCAGACTTTCCAGCACGTCGTCTCTGCCAAAGTCAAGCTTCTGGAAGGAAGTCATTTTCCAGGAGCGCACGTCCCGGTCTTTACGCAGGGCTCTGGCCTTGACAACAGCCACAACTGCAAATGCCAGAGAGCAGAGCAGCAGAGCCAGGCCTATGACGAGCTTCAATGAAGAAGAAACGAAGACCTTTGCGTTGCCCTGGGTTTGAACCGGCGGCGTATTGGCTGCAACACTGCAAGGGCCCAAGAACGGTCCACACAAGCCGGGATTACCTGCAAAAGTACTAACCTTGAAATACGAAAACTGACCGCCAGCAGGAACGAGGCCCGAGAAATTGTTGTAAGAGAAATCCAGAGACGTTAGGCTCTGCATGCTCGCAAATTCTCTCGGAATGCTCCCGTTCAGGCGGTTTCTCGAGACGTTGAAATAGTTGAGATTGCGCATGCCTGTCAGTTCCACTGGCATCGGGCCGCTGAACTTATTCTGGCTTAGGTCGATGTAATTCAGAGCTTTGCAGCGCCCCATCTCCGCGGGAATCGAACCGGAGAATCTGTTCCTGCTAAAGTCCACCTTCGAAATCTCCGCCAGGTGCCCGATCTCTGCCGGAACGGGGCCTGTTAGACGGTTTCCGTTTACAAGGAATATCTGCAGAGCCGAGAAGAGGCCTATGGAGGAAGGAAGAGAACCGCCAAGATGATTGTTGGAAAGATTAATCTGGCCTGCCCCGGCTGGGTCTTTGCCTCTTTTTTCCGGTATGGTTCCGGTGAGATAATTATAATGCAATTCGATCATATTCAGGCTGGGCAAATAAAGCAATCCGGCAGGAATCGAACCATTCAAATAATTCTGCCCCATTCGGACTCTCACCAGAGAATTGCAGGTCCCCAGAGACTCTGGAATGGGGCCGAAGAACAAATTATTGAGAATAATCAAAATCTTCAGCCTTCCACCCTTGCAGAGATTGGGAGGAATCGAACCAGTCAATTTGTTTGACGACACATCCACTTCCACAAGCCTACCGTTTTGCCCAAGCTGCTGAGGCACCGGTCCCCTGAAATTATTCTTCCACAGCTGCAAAACCTCCAAATTGGGCAGATCCCCAATAATAGACGGAATCTCCCCATGCAACTTATTGATAAACAGATTCAAAAGCCTCAGCTCCTTGAGCCCTTTGAATTCCACAGGTATTTCCCCGGTGAGTTCGTTAAGAGACAGATCTAAAGACTTTAAGCTCGCAAGGCGTCCCAGCTGTGGAGGAATAGGCCCGGACAGCGCATTCTGTTGTAGGAACAATGTATCCAGCTTCTCAAGCCTCCCGAGTTCTGATGGAATTGGCCCGTCCAGGCCACAGCTAACCATATCCAAGTACTCCAGCTCGCTTAAATTCCCCAGCTGTGGAGGAATTCCTCCTGTGAATTTATTGTAGTATCCCAGATACAGGAACTTCAGATTCTCTAGAAATCCTAGTTCTTGTGGTATTGCTCCAGTCAGATCATTCCCCTCCAATGACAGATTCTCTAAACTTCTGAGCTCTGCATACTCCCGAGGAATGCTTCCGGAGAAGTAATTTCCCCCCAAGTTCAAGTGCTTGAGATTCACCAGACGGCTCAGCTCCACCGGCAATGGCCCCGTACAATTGTTGTTGTACACATCCAGGGATTCCAGGTTCCTAAAATTTGACATATTAGAAGGCAGGCTTCCATTGAAACCGTTATTCGAGAGGTTAAGCAAGCGGAGCTCAGAAAGGCTGATAATTTGGGGAGGGATTGGGCCTGAAATATTCATGTTGGAGATATCTAAAGCAACTACGCGACCCAAACGGTCACATTGAATGCCAGTCCAGGAACAATGGGGGCTGTGATTGGAAGAAACTGACCAGGATTCAAACACAGAATTTGGAGCCACCATTGCTGATTTCATAGAAATCAGCACCTGGGCATCTTCATTAAACCATGAAACATTGGCCTTGGAAGGGTATACAAATACAAAGGCACACAAACCCACAACAATGGCCTTCAAGGCAAGGCTTTCCAGTTCCCTCATCTTCTCACTAAAACAAACACTCTACTCACTAGTTGATAAAATAAAACCCCCTACAAAAACCAGTCAGTAACACAACTATCTCAACTCTGATAACTAGTTTGACAGAACCCAGATAAAACAAGACTCCAAAACACAAATCTCTAGGCCACTACTCCTCATCTTCACTGCAACATGTTTGATATTCAAGCTACACTATAAATTTATATTGCAGACCTCGCGCTATCCAAATCATAAAAGCAAGCCTGAGGGCATCTTAGCTAAAGCGAAAACAACAACATTCAACTTTTTTTCAATGTATTAAACTTAAATCTAAGATTGTCTGTGATGGTGAGTTCAGGCGCTCAATTATTTGAATATGACTACAGAGGCCCAATAAAATTCTCCTACATTTCATTTCTAAATTCTAACTGACTGCTTAATCTTGTCTTACCATCCATTGGATGCTTCTAATATCAAAAAAAAAAATTAGAAAATCGGAAAGTAAAGCAGCAAACAGTATCTGGTTTGATACCCATTGCCTGCTTTGTCCACATGGGAGCTAATTTTCCTTTAGCTTTTGCTTTAGAATATGATTTTGGACTCATTACCCTACCTTTCTCCGTGACAATTAATAATTCTCTCTTAATGTATTTGATTAAATTAACCTCGTGTAGGCTTTGGTCTTTTCACATTATACAAAACAGTAGAAAAAAAAGTAGCCCTACGTGTGCAAAACATTAACCAGACGCTGAACTACATATACCTTTTAAAACAAATGGCCCACACACTTGAACTTCCCAGCACACGAGACTAATACAGTCAAGTATTATACAGTATGATTACATATAAGAAGCTGAACTAACTTCTACTAATTATTACACACAAGTAGAAAACCAGTTGGCAAGCACACATCACTCAAAAAGCTTAGCTACTGCCATGATCAGATCAGAATCTGATCACTCCTGAATAAAAGTCATCCTAAAAAGCTATTCCAACCACCCCCTCAACATTTACTGGGAAAGGAAATCCTACGTCTTTTCAATATGACTATTATCAACGTAGATTAAAATCATTCGCCCATGCATTATTTTCTTACATCAGATTACACAGAATGTAAAATCTAGGGCAGGATAAACTAGAGAAATTTATGATCAAAGGCAGTTAACTTACTGCTCAATACATATAAAATATTTCTGAATTTTTAAATTTTCGTTGCGCTAAAATGATCGGGACTGAGCAGGACGGGACGTTTGAATGTGATAATTTATTGTCCCAAAGCATCGACAGTATAGCTTTAGGGGATTGAAAACAATATCTTAAATATTATTCCTTTGGTTTGCAATCCACGTTGAAAATAATAATTTACTTTGAGTTTCATTGGAGGACATGGTGTGTACCACCTATTTTTGAACGCCGAAATTCGACTTTGAAATGCGTTAAAGAGAGTGTTTATTTGTACAACGAAAATATATTCCAAGTGTAGATAACAAGTTTGTTTATTTCCTGCAACGGAATCCTGAAACTCATTGCTTTATTCCATCCTTCGCAAGGAGGGCATTAAGATGCCCAAGTACATTGGAATTCATATAAAGGAAAAGTGGAAGGGAATATCGCATTAAAGTGTCTGTTTCCCACTTTGATGATAAGGAAGAGTTTTCATTGCCTAAAAGTGCAATCTTGTATTGATCCCGTAAAAAATAGACATAAATTAATGCCATGGAATTTTTAAAACGACTTTTGGTGGATTTTCCAAGAATATTTTAGTGGGGAACAATTAACAAATGGAGTCCATGGTCCAGAAGAGTTTAACTACTAGAGAATGTCTAAAGAGGAGCAACCAACTACACTCGTGATGATTGAAAACACAATCCACTAACGTTTTTTTTGTTATTCCTTTCACTTGAAGGGAAAAAACTAATGATGGAATATGACCTACTAAAATGGATAGGGACTTCAACCAAGAAAGATAAGATTAATAATAGTTATTTTCGTTTTTTATAATAGGTGTTTTGCATTCTTGTCTTGCGTGTTTTGGATCTTGTTAAATTTGAAACGAGGTTAATGTAAGGTCTGGTGAAATGTAAACTACAATCTTACCATAATGAACTTTTTGGAGGTGTTTATTTTGAAGGACTAGCCTTCTTAGTTCAGATTGTAGAAATTTGTATTTAGGTGGACCTTAGGCTTGAAATGGCTATGGACCTCCTACTCTATAACAAGTTGTTGCTTGCTCATTTTGGGGTTAGGACTTTAATAAATCAAATGGAGGAGAAAAGGTCCCATATGGGGGCCACTATTAAAAAGGTAGAACGATGTGCTCCACCTATTATGAAATCCATGAGCTTTCATAATACCTCAATATCCTCTTAGCTATCTTCATATGAATTTTAGATGGCTTAGTCATATGCCTCAAACCTAGAGAAACTAAATAAGCAAATATTTGGTCTTGTGTAAGTTAGAAACATCAAATTTTAAACAATACTTCTACAACCTTTCTCATTGATTGTTTTAGCACCATCTTTTGTACATAATACAACTCCATGAGTAGTTGGAGTGGAAACTTGTCTACAATCAACCATACTAAATTTCTTCAACATATCTTTTGCCTATTTTATTTGACAAATGAAGATTCTATCATTACTTTAATGAACCTCCATTCATAGGAAATACTACATGAGACCTAAATCTCCCATTTCAAATTCACTCATCATCACAATTTAGAGTTCATCCTTCATCTTAGAACTACTGCCCATATATAATAAATAATCAACATAGAAAATTGCAATAAGGAGATCATTACCTTCTTGTTTGGAGTAAAGAGTAGGCTCACTCTTTCTTCTCTTTAATCTATTGCACTAAAAACATCTACCAATCCTTACATACCATACTCTTAGTGCTTTCTTGCCTACAAAGACTTTTAAAACTTGTAAGCTTGTTTTTCTTTAACTTGTACTTTAAAACCATGTGGTTGTTGTATATAGACTTTCTCTTCTAAGTACCCATTAAAGAAGACACTTTTCACATCCATGTGATGTATGCTCCATTTATTTTGTGTTGCTAGTGAAATGACCATTAGATAATGGTCTTTTATATTGCTATTGGTGCAAATGTCTCTTCATAATCTATGCTATATACCTCTATGTGAATCCTTTTGTAGCTAACCTAATTTAATTAGGAAAACAAGTAGAGATCTAAAAATAAATAGAAATACACTAATGAAAGAGTTGAGAATCCTACTATTAATGAACCATGGGAATTCTTTGGTAGACTCCCACAGAAAGAGAAAGCCAAATTTTAAGCTTTAAAATACCTAATTAATTCTTTATAACACAAGGGTTCCTCTTAATCAAAGAGACATTGAAATAAGAATTGGTTGTCCAAATAGTTAGCCACATCTTAAATATTTTTTGGATATGACTCAAACACAATTTTATATTAAATTTCTATAGAGTTGTCCTTGAATAGCAATTAGTCAAAGGTTTTTTAAAATGAAGAAACCTATTTAGTCATGTAATACTTGTTGTTATAGAGTTCATATTGAATTTTCTATGTGTGTGCAACTGAATGTAAACCTATCTAAACATGTTATACTATCCATAACCTATTCAATTTACAAACAAAAGAAACAACATGATTGAGCATAAGGACTATCAAAGTTAACAAAAGCATAAAAGTAACTCTCACTAGTGTTCAACACCAATCCTTGTTGTACCAAAGTGGTGATTGTGCTCATAAGGATTATTGTTGTTAAAAGGAGATATTTTAAGTATTCAAATTGGTAGCATAACATTGCATTCAAGATTTCTCATGTAAATGGCTTGTGACGAGTTTAGTTTATAGATTTTTGGATGTGTTGATGAAGGAATAGGACTGATTTGAGAGAGCAATGGTTGAGGATGCTTGAAAGAATTGGAGGCATGATGAACCTCCAAGTGGCACCTTATGGTATGTGCATAGGTGGAAGCCCTAAGATTTATGGAAAATCAAAGGTGGAGGATTGTCTTGGAAAAAGTAGATGGTGTAGATTGAAAAATTAGATTTTGGAGTGATGCATGTAAATCCTTGCCCATGCCTAGGTACCAATCATGTACAAATCAATGTACAAGTCTTTGCCCGGTGTACAATTTAGGAACTTGTGTAAGATTTACCTTCATTATCTCTCTATGAGTAGGTAGTGCTAGTTGATCAAAGGGCACACTTCTATGTCAAACACACAACTAGAATATTAATCAAGTCTAGCAAATTAGGTAGGTCAATTTTAGTGGAAATGCAGTCACCTCCTTTGTACCACCTAGAGGACTAGGAGTTCCCTCAAGGTCACATGCAGCTAGCACCAACCAAGTGTAGTTGGGCTATGGCTCTAGTTTTTTATTTTGATCACATGTACATGTATGATATGTGTTTTAGAGATGTATAGAAATATGATATATATGTTTTGTGGAGATTTGATGTACCCCACTTTTTGATGATATATGAGATGAGATAGTTATACCATGAATTGATTTTGATTTTGATGATGTATGATGGGGTAAGTACATGGAAATGCGGGACCAAAAGGGGGTCAAAAGTGGCCACTTTTTTTTAAAATCAGTAAAATTGATCTTGGATGAGAAATTGAAGATAGCCACACTCAAAATTCGAAGATGTGGTAAGAACAAGTTTTGTAGTTCTAGGAATCTAGTTTCTAAACTACTATTTTTTTCTAAGAATGGTGGAGATTAAAAGGTTCAACTAGGGGGAGCACACAAAGTGCTCTTGTTTTTGTCAGAAAAATATAACATAGTGTCTGGTGTGCTCCCCCTAAAATGTTGACATTTTTAAAGAATTTGACAAGTCACTCCAGTTGAAAATTAGCTAACACTAGGTGTAGTTTATGCCTGATTTTTTTGTTAGTTTTTTTATAAATATATATGATTTTTTATGAATTTTTAAAGTGGACACATCCTAAAAAATGAAAATTTGAGCATGCTCCCCCAGGTGTATGCATGGAGTTGTGGGACCAAAAAGTTGCCACATGACATTTTGGTCCCATGCAGACTATAATGCAAGTGTGTTATAACACGCTCACGTTATAGTTTACATAAACAAGAAAAAAACACGTTTCATTCAACTCGCGGCCAAAACAACAATTTGGGAAGGAAAAACTAGTGAAATAGCACTAGCATATTAAAGGAAGGGCAAGTCAAGCAAGTGCTAAAAGTAGTTGATGTTTTCATGATGCCACCTCACCAAACCCACTCCTGAAGACATTGTGAAGCAAATGTAGAGGGTCTAGTAGCCTATGAAGGTAGGGATTGATTAATTTTTGTTAGTTTGAAAAGAATTTTTGACTTTCGCAATGTTTGATTAGTTTTTTATATTGAATTTATAGTCAATGAGGTAGCACAAAACACAAATGTAGTAGAGGAGAGTCAAAACAACCATGAAAACCCTCAAAACCCCCCACCTTCACATCCTCACCATAAAAAAGATACATAGGAAAACTATTTAGAGCGAATAGAAGAAAATAAAAAAATATCTTCAAAGCCTAATTGAAATGTTAAATAATCCAAGTGCAAGCATCAATTGTAGGAGATCACTTGCTAAGTCATTAGATATTATTGTTTTTCACACTGAATCGGTGACAAACCAAATCACCGAATTTCAGGACTATAGGGAGAGGTGTTGGCAATACTATGCAGACAAATTGTCTTATGAACAAGTGAAGGATGAAAAAATTACAAAATCTACATTATGTTTAGTCTTTATAAATCCTGAAACTGGTCAAAGATTAGAAGAGACTTGCAAGTTACGCTTCCCTATTCATTGGTGTACGAACCAAGATATATCCCAAAACTTTTGAGATAGATGGTACATGGTGTTTGACAAGCGCCCATGAAACAACAATGAGATGCCACAATATTTCTTAAGGAAACTCCATTGCGAGTTCATCCTCAAGAAGATTCCTAATTATTTTGACATTTGAGAGTTTCGCGACAGAGGTGGTGACTCTGCCCAAGATAGAGAGGATGCACAATGAGACCAAAACTGTGTACCTAGACCCCTGATGAGGCCAGTACATGTGTCATTCCCTTTGACTTTGAAGAAGAGTGTTGAGGTGGAGAGACTACATTCATTAAGTTCTCTCAAGTAGTCTCTAGCACAACACGACGATGATCTCACCTAGGTCGATGAGGGTGAGAGAAGTAGGCGCCATTTGTCCCCACATCTATGCAGTTAATGTGGGACCCTATACGATTATGGGATGTAGGACTCACAGTAGGATTCTCAGCAGGATGTTGCAATGCAGGGGCAACATCCAGTGATGGACACATCCATATTAGATGATCTTGTTCTCACAGATGATGTCTTACAACATACATTTGGTATTGACTCCCAGGTAATTTGTTACAAGTTTCATCTTGATTTAATAAATTCTTATTTGAAATTTGTAATTAATTTTATATCACTATCTATATTATAAGTCAAAATTAACGTATTTAATTGTCTCCATAATGAAATTCCAGGGTCAGAGTCTTCATCCTACCTCTGTTAGCCGTCCATTGGCAGGTTATGAGAGGAGGCCAAGTCAGCAGGTATGTAATTTATCACATGATCATAACTATAATACATATATCAATGGCAATATTATTTAGTGACAATTTGATGATTTCAACAGGGAGCTTCACCAGCACGCCCATAGTTTCCTTGGTCCCCTACATGCAAAACCATTTATACGGTGGTAAATTTAACCATTTGTAATCACTATACATTTAAATAATGTTACATAGCTATTTTGGTTGAATAACCTTGAAATCTATTTTTAGATGTTGAATATGCAGACTCCTCTTCATCTTTGTGAGTCAACATAGGTATGCATTGTTGCAGCCATGTTGTCTTCAAATCCTTTGATTGAGGTATGAGCCAATAACATGTAAATGCCATTTTGTATTTCTTATTTTATCTCATGTCATTTGATGTACATAAATGATATTTATGTTTAGTCAAGTTTTCTTTTTGATGCTTCTCATAGGAGGTCACAACTCCAACCTGTCCAACTACGGATGAACAAAGAGAAGAGATGATCGAGAGGGATCATTAGGTAGTGGTAGGTGATCGATTACATATGTGATATTATATATTTCATGTTTTCTATATTAATGTGCATATTGTTTGATTGTATTAATAGGTGGAGTTACAAAAATCTTAGTCAAAGAGGTCTACTCAATGGGATAGAGAGGATGAGTCACTGATTGGCTCTCCATCTTCATGACCAAGCAAGCGCCGCCAATTATTTGATAGCAGTTTATAGGAAACTAGATTTTGGGACATTTTTGTGTGCATATATGGCTTTGTATACATACTTTTGTATGCTACCGATGTATATTTTTTTATATGCCTATATGGCTTTGTTTGGACATGCCTATATGGATTTATATATAGACTAGATGTTATGTTCATGACATTATGTATATGACAATTTATATTAAATATTTAATATGATGATCAATTATCATTAGAGGAATTTGGTTTTACACATGCCAATTACATTTGCTTGAAATTTTATAAATCATTTTCAAATAATCCATTTTGTACAAATCTTGCAATCATTACAATCCATGAGACTATGCATTTCTTTGAGGCATCATGTCAAATAGTTCACGCGCCTTGTCTATGCTTCCACACTTTCCATACATGTCTACAAGGGTAGCTACAAATACAACATGTGACAGAATTCCTATATCCTTTATGCTTTGATGGTTGTCCACACCATGTTCCCCAAATCCCATTTTGGCATAGGAAAGGAGGATATTGGATAAGATTATGCAATTTGGTTTTAGACATGCCAATTGCATTTGGATAAAAGTTTATTTTGTGCATTTGCTTGAAAGTTTCTAAAGCCTTATGAAAAATCCATTTTGTGCATATCTTGCAATCATTGCATTCCATGAGACAACATTTTGTTTGAGGCATCATGTCAAATAGTTCATGTTCCTTGTATATGCTTCCACACTTTGCATACATGTCTCGCAGGGTAGTTACAACTACAACATTTGACAAAATTCCTATATCCTTTATGCTTTGATGGATGTGATGTAGTCAAGGTAGGAGGGTCCGATGAGGGACTGTCCAACCTTGCAGCCTTAAAGAATCAACACCATGATCACAATGGATATGCAATGGAAGCTAATAGCTGATCAACAGAAAGATAATATATATTCATGAACACATAACACAAGATGTATCCTAGGAAAACCCTAACAGGGAAAAACCCAACCTTCAAAGCTCATCCTCCATATATTATAACTTCAAATCGAATTACACATGCCTCAAGGGATTTATAGATGCTAGGCCACAACCCAGGGATTAGAAAAGATTCATAAAATAATATTCTTTCATGATTTCTTTCTTCTACAACTCAATTATCTGCTCTACAACTCCTGCTTCCTGCTCTGCCTTCTACTCTATTCTATTACTCATTCGGATCAAAACAACTTAAGATCTTGCTTTGTATCTTCATGCCATCGATCACTTTCTTAGAAATGATCCTTTACCTCTTATTTATATCCTCTGTAATCTTTCAAACCATTATCAAGTTGGCCTAATTGCAATGGCTGGTCAAGTAACTTGTACACAAAATAGGTTGGGCTTAAACATAAGGCATTACTTCACTGGTACATAGAACTTTGTGTGGATCTCCATGAAGGTCGGTCAGGTCCTAAACTTCATTGAATAATATTCCTTTAGGCTCCACAAGTCACGAATTTTCTCTACAAGCTGATTAAACTTCACTGAACACAATTGGCTCTACTCTGACAAACATGCAACAACAGTCAATCTTCTAATAGCTATATCTTTCCGAAATCAAAGCCAAATGATCTTAATTCTTGATATGTTGTATCTTCCTATGTCTATATGTTAAGTCCAGCTCCGTAGCCTCTAATATGTAGATGTGGTAAAATGTGGTATCTCCCAGTTCACTGTCTCAATACTCTGTTTTCATTGTCAACTATCTTAGTTGTCTTGATTCTTCCGGATGCTCTTGCATCAGACTCTTGGGGTTATTTAAAAAGTGAAACTCTTCACTTTGGTCTGTATTATGCTAAAATCAAATAGGTTTAGCGATCTATCTTTAGTTACTTGCAACTACCTCAAGGTCGATGGTTTACCCAAGTCCACCCTACAAAACTACCTCAAAAGTAATCTAGTTTCGGCAATCTATTTTTAGGTACTTGCAACCGCCTCTAAGTTGGTGATCTATTCAAGTCCTCCCTACAAAATTGCCTCAAGTTCATCATCTTGTCATGGTCTAGGTTTGGCAGTCTACCTGCAAGCCTTGTACTGCCTCAATGATCGGCAGTTTGAGCAAGTCTTCTCCACAAGTTACCTAAAGATCAATGTCTATTTCAATCAAATTCATTCATGCATCCTTCAGAACAATCAAGTTACTTTCTGATCCAATCAATACACTTCTTGAACTTCCCTGCAACACTATCCAATCCTGATCTTAGATACAGTTTCTCTCACACACCTTAGAATCTTACATTTTCTGCTCTGCATATACTGCTTCAATACTTTTCTCTATTTCTTTATCCACATTTGCTTCACTCTGGTACACAAAATTTCTCCTCCAGTAGAATATCTTTTCATTCCCTCTTTCTATGAACTCTTTTCTGATAGGTCTCACACAAACTTTCTTTTGCACTACTTCCTCTGTTCTATAACACAAATCTCCTTAAGATCAATGCTTCTCCTTCTTCTAGTTTCTCTATCAAATCTAATGTCTCAAAAGGTTCTTCCTCTACATAAACTATCTCTATATCAATAGGCTCTTCTTCTTCTACACAAACTATCTCTGAATTATGTACTGCTTCTCGTTCATTAGCCTCTCTGATAACAGGTTCTTGATGACTTTCATTGCTTGATTATTTCCTCCTCCAAACTTGAAAATAGGTTCTTCTAAATGGTCTTCTATCTAATCCTCTTACATCTCTTATGTATCCTTCATTGTGATAAGACTTGTGACTCCTATCATTTCTCCCTCTGTAGAATGAATTATTGTCCTTATTCTACTCCGCATAAGGTCTTCTTTCTTTGCATCCTGATCCAACACATGAATACTTTAGTCTATAACTTCCTTTAAACATACAAGTAACATATTTCCATTCATATCCATCAATCCATCCATAATTCTTTCATATACAACCTATCATAGGATTTCTCCTTCTCATTTTATTCCAACACATCTTTTCAGAATGATTCCTTAGTCCACAAAACTTACAAGGATATGGATCCCAACATAATTCCTTTTCATGTCCATGTCTATTACAATGTGAACAATACATACCTCTTCTTCTCTGATTTGACTTGTTTGAATTTGCCATAACATCCTTACCTCTGTCATATCTAATGCCTTCACTTCTTGATCTGATTACTAGTTCAATAGGTTCTATAATTCCTTGCTGATGCTTTCCCAATCCTTATCCTTCATATCCTATTCTCTACATGATTTTGAAACCAATACCATCACCAACAACTGTAGGTTCTATCACACTGTCATCTTTAATTTCATTGTCTAAAGAAACTTTTGCATCATCATACAAATCATTACTATCACAAGAAACATCACAAAATTCAGGCATAGATTTTAGATTTTCATTCTCTTTTCTACATACTACAAGTGACTATTCTAACTGATCTTTTTGCTCTTTTAATTCAGATATTTCACTTTTCTACAAACTATTCTCCTTCTTCAATTGTTCCAAACTATCTTCTAGATCTCTATTCCTCTGTTCAACCTTATAAAACAACTTAAATCCTTCTTCTAGTTCTACAAATTTCTTTTCAACATCCTCAAACAATTTAGCTCTACTTCTAGGTCTTCATTTATGCTCTTTACATCTTCTAGTTCTTCTTCAAGGGCATCAAACTTGTCAAGTCCTAGATCTTTCATCTTCTCCAACAATTTTGAATTACATCTTCTAATTTTGCATAATTGTTCTTCCAATATATCTCTTTCGTACATTAGGGTTTCATTTTCTTTCTTCATCCTCTTTCCAATCTTCCCCATCTGAAACAAATTAGATAAATAGTTGAATTTGAAAATCCTACCAAATATTCCTTGCCTTGATCTTTCTTCAGCGATGACACTTATTGCTTCTAGGGTTTTGCACAACACTTCATCAGATTTGCCACCTTCTAACAGATTCGCAACCAAGCCAACAGATTCAAAACTAGCTCTGATAGAACTTGATACAGTCAAGGTAGGAGGGTCAGGTGAGGGACTGTGCAACCTTGTAGCCTTAAACAAATAACACCATGATCACAATGGATATGCAACAGAAGCTAATAGTTAATCAATAGAAAGATAATAGATATTTATGAACACATAACATAAGATGTATCTTGGGAAAACCCTAACAGGGAAAAACCCAACCTTCAAAGCTCATCCTTCATATTTTATAACTTCAAATCGAATTACACATGCCTCAAGGGCTTTATAGACTCTAGGCCATAGCCCGAGGATTACAAAAGATTCATAAAACAATATTCTTTCATGTTTTCTTTCTTCTACAACTCAATTCTCTACTCTGTAACTCCTTTTGCTTCCTGCTCTGCCTTATACGCTGTTCTGCTACTCATTCAGATCAAAACAACTTAAGATCTTGCTTCGTATCTTCATTCCATCGATCACTTTCTTAGAAACAATCCTTTACCTATTATTTATATCCTCCACAATCTTTCAAACCATTATCAAGTTGGCCTAATTGCAACGGCTAGTCAGGTAACGTGTACACAAAATAGGTTGGGCTTAAACATAAGGCATTGCTTCATTCGTACATAGAACTTCGTATGGATCTCCATGAATGTTGGCTAGGTCCTAAACTTCATTGAATAATGTTCTTTTAGGATCCGCAAGTCACGGATTTGCTCCACAAGCCAATTAAACTTCACTGAACACAGTCAACTCTGCTCTGTCAAACGTGCAACAACAATCAATATTTTGATAGTGATATCTTTTTGGAATCAAAGCCAAATGATCTGAGTTCTTGATATGTTGTAGCTTCCTATGTCTAGATGTTAAGTCCAGCTCCGCAACCTCTAATATTCAAATGCGGTAAAATGTGGTATCTTCTAGTTCATTGTCTCAATACTCTATTTTCATTGTCAACTGTCTCAGCTATCTTGAATTCTTCCGAATGCTCCTACATTAGGATGTCTATATATCATGTTCCAAAGATACCATTTTTAAGGTTTTGGAATTTGGCTTTACACCTGCCAATTGCATTTTCTTGAAAGTTTCTAAAGCCTTATCAAAAAACCCATTTTGTTCATATCTTGCAATCATTGCATTCCATGAGGTGACATTTCTTTGAGGCATCATGTCAAATAGTTCACGTACCTTGTCTATGCTTCCACACTTTGCATACATGTCTCCAAGGGTAGTTGCAACTACAACATCTAGCAAAATTCCCATATCCTTTATGCTTTGATGGATGTCCATACCATGTTCCAAAGATCCCATTTTGGCATATGAAGGGAGGATGTTGGCTAAGGTTGTAGAATTTGGATTTACACCTGCCAATTGCATTTGCTTGAAAGTTTCTAAAGCCTTATCAAAAAATACATTTTGTTCATATCTTGCAATCATTGCATTCCATAAGACGGCATTTCTTTGAGGCATCATGCCAAATAGTTCACGTGCCTTGTCTATGCTTCCACACTTTGCATACATGTCTACTAGGGTAGTTTCAACTACAACAAATCTGACAAAATTCCCATATCCTTTATGCTTTGATGGATGCACATACCCTGATCCAAACTACCTATTTTTGCATACGTAGGGAGGATGTTGGCTAGGGTTGTAGAATTTGGCTTTACACCCACCAATTGCATTTTATTGAAAGTTTCTAAACCCTTATGAACAAATCCATTTTGTACATATCTTGCAATTATTGTATTGGACATGAGATGGCATCTCTTTAAGGTTTTCTATCAAACAGTCCGTGTGCCTTGTCTATGCTTCCAAAATTTGCATACATGTCTACTAGGGTAGTTGCAACTACAACAAATTTGAGAAAATTCCCATATCCTTTATGCTTTGATGGATGTCCATACCATGTTCCAAAGATCCCATTTTGGCATAGGTAGGTAGGATGTTAGTTAAGGTTGTGGAATTTAGATTTACACCTACCAATCACATTTTCTTGAAAATTTCTAAATCCTTATCAACAAATCCATTTTGTGGATATTTTGCAATTATTGCAACATATATACTTTGAGCTTAATGATTGCAAAAATATACACAATAACAATTCCATAAATAAGGTTTTCCTTAAAAATCATTTTAGAGTTACAATAAAGCCATATCCATGGTCCCATAGGTCTATCCTATAGCCCTTGCAAATATTTCAAATTATTTTAAGGTAACATTTTTCTCATATGAACATACATATTTGCTATCCACATATTCAATCAAAGTAAAGCATTTTCACTTTGTTCTTAAGGACTAATAACAATTTACATCTTATCAACGAGACTATAAACATGGAACTAACAACCACAACAATATTCAAGAGAAAACTAGTCATTTGAGAAGGCACTCTACTTTTTTCTTTACCATCATCTACAAATTTATTCTGAGCACATTAATAAAGGGTGTAGGGACAAGTTGATCCCACCATGAGGTTTTTAACCTAAGATTGACATTTTATATTTCTATTCCAACTTTATACTCCACATGGGAGAGAGGAGTTGAGTATAGGTATATTACACTGCATAGGCCTCTAGGGTTTGTCACTATGACTAACATAGTACCATTGACCTTCACCACAATGCTCATAAGATAAAGTCCAAATGTATAATTCTTCTCAAGACACCAAACCCTTGTCCACCATTCAAAATAAAGCCTACATAATAATCATCACAGTCAACTTCACAAAAACCTACATAATATCCTTTATGCTTTGATGGTTGTCCATACCCTGTTCCAAAGATCCTAATTTGGTAGAGATAGGGAGGATGTTGGCAAAGGTTGTGGAATTTGGCTCTACACTTGCCAATTACATTTTCTTGAAAGTTTCTAAAGTCTTTTCAACAAATCCATTTTCTACATATCTTGCAATCATTTCATTCCATGAGAGGACCTCTCTTTGTGGTGTTCTATTAGACAATCCACGTGCCTTGTCTATGCTTCAACACTTTGCATACATGGCTACAAGGGTAGGTGCAATTATAACATCTGACAAAATTCCTATATCCTTTATTATCACTGAGATTAAATAATTATCATGTGAAACAATCACAAAACATGACAGCCAAAGAGATAGTCCTCAAGTCATGATTATGAGACAAGGAGTGTATGTAAAAAGGAGGTAGTCTTGGACCAATAAAATGATCTAGGATAGTCATGAAAAAACAAGAATGCTGATTAGTCTGATAAATACTTACAATTGAATGAAATGTTCTCTTTAGATCTAAAAAGTAACCAATCACATAATGCCACATCATCACACTAACAAAACATGACTTTATGCATAACTGTTAGAGGTGTGAAGTTAGGATGCTCAAATATTAGGTCCACTCCCCTATGTTTTTTGATAACTTTCAACAACAATATTGTGGCAGCATTGATCTCTTATCAAAGGGAAACATAAGGGAAAGAGTGGTGAGGTTAGTGTGTGGTAGTATTTGTCGATAGTGTGGTTATCCCTATTTATGGATTTCTTCTCATTTGGCACTAAAGTCCAATGATTCCATACATCGAATGCAATCTCTCAAATGCTTCAGTTTCATGCAGTGGAAAGGTGCTAGCAGTGAGATTTTGTATTCCATAGCTCATGGGGCCAAACTAATTACGCCATGTTAGGGTGGGCAGGTAAAGGCTAGGGGAGGCCTCATTTCATGCACCAAGCATCCCAATCATTCAGGGCAACAAGCTACCGACAAAGTCCCTCAAGATCCCTAAGAGCAAAAAACTGTGAAACTATGATGGAGTAGTTCTCAGAATTCATAGCAGCTGGGAACATTCTATTTGGACCTATAAGTGCAAGTGGGGTCCATCCACAATAACCTATCTTAGTTTTAGTCAACTCTAGTATGTTTGACCGTTCCGAAATCAAATGCATTCTTGAAAAATGCTTTAGTTTCATGCAGTGGAAAGGTTCTAGGACTAAAATTTTACATTACATAGCTCATGGGGATGAACTGATTGCACCAACACATTGGGGTAGGTGAGTAAATGCTAGGGGAGGTCTTGTTTCATGTGCCAAGCATCCCAGTCATTCCAAATTGTAAGCTACCAACAAAGTTGAAAGGTGCTAAGATTGAAATTTTGCATTCCATAGCTCATGGGGCTGAACTGAATGTGCTAACGCATTGGGGTGGGCTGGTAAATTCTAGGGGAGGCCTCATTTCATGTACCAAGCATCCCATTCATTCGGGGTAGCAGGCTACTGACAAAGTCCCTTAAGATCTCTAAGAGCAAAAAACTACCAAACTATGATGAAGTAGTTCTCAAAATTGGTGATAGCTGGGAATGTTCTGTTTTGACGTACCAAAGCATGTGTGGTCTATCCACAATAACCTCTCTCATTTTTGGTCAATTCCAGTCTATTTGACCGTGTTGAAATCAAATCCATTCTTGTAAAATGCTTCAATTTCATGCAACGGAAAGGTGCTAGGAGTGAGATTTTGCATTCCACAGCTCATGGGGCTGGACTGACTATGCTAATGCATCGGGGTGGGTGGGTAAATGCTAGGGGAGGTCGTGTTTCATACACCAAGTGTCCCAGTCATTTGGGGCAGCAGGCTACCGACAAAGTCCCTTAAGATCCCTAAGAGCAAAAAACACCAAACTTTGATGGAGCAGTTCTCAGAATTCATGGTAGCTGGGAACATTCTATTTGGACCTATAGGTACATGTGAAGTCTGTCCACATTAATCTCTCTCAGATTTGGTCAACTCAAATCTGTTTGACTGTGCTGAAATCAAATGCATTCTTACAAAATGCTTTAGTTTCATGCAACACAACTTTGCCAGGTGCCATATTTTTTGTTCTACTCATTATGGGGCTAAACTGACTATACCAACAGGTTGGGGTTGGCAGGTAAATGGTAGGGGAGGTCTTGTTTTGTGTGCCAAGAGTCCCAATCATTCTAGGTTGTAAGCTACTGACAAAGTCAAAAGGTGCAAGGACTAAAATTTTGCATTCCACAGGTTATGAGATTGAACTGACTATGCTAATGTGTCAAGGTGGGTGACTAAATTCTAGGGGAGGTCTCATTTCATGTTCCAAGCATCCTAGTTGTTCCAGGTTGTAAGCTACCAACAAAGTTGAAAGGTGCTAGGACTGAAATTTTGCATTCCACAGGTCATGGGGTCAAACTGACTATGCCAACATGTTAGGGTGGGCAGGTAAATGCTAGGGGACATCTTGTTTCATGTATCAACCATGCAATTTGTTCCAAGTTGTAAGCTACTGACAAAGTCGAAAGGTGCTAGGACTAAAATTTTGCATTCCACAGCTTATGGGGATGAATTGATTGCGCCAATGCCTTGAGGTAAGTAGGTAAATGCTAGGGGAGGTCTCATTTTGTGTGTCAAGCATCCCAGTCATTTCGAGTTGTAAGTTAACGACAAAGTTGAAAGGTGCTAGTATTGAAATTTTGCATTACACAGCTCGTGGGGCTGAACTGACTGTACCAATGCATTGGGGTGGGTAAGTAAATGCCAAGGGTTTCCTTATTTCATGTACCAAGCATCCTAGTCATTCAGGGCAGCAAGCTACCAAAAAAGTCCATTAAGATTCCTAAGAGCAAGAAACTGCCAAACTATGATGAAGTAGTTTTCAAAATTCATGGTAGCTAGGAATATTCCATTTAGACCTATAAGTGTATGTGGGGTCTGTCCACAATAACCTCTCTTGATTTGGTCAACTCTAGTCCATTTGACCATGCTGAAATCAAATGCATTCTTGTAAAATGCTTCAACTTCATGTAGTGGAAAGGTGCTAGGAGTAAGATCTTGCATGCCACAGCTCATGGGGCTAAACTGACTATGCCAACATGTTGGGGTAGGTGGGTAAATGCCAAGGGTGGTCTCATTTTATGCACCAAGCATCCCAGTCATTTGGGGCAACAGGCTATCGACAAAGTCCCTTAAGATCCCTAAGAGCAAAAAAGTGCCAAACTTTGATTGAGCAGTTCTCAAAATTCATGACAGATGGGAACTTTCCATTTGGACCTATAGGTACACATGGTGTCCATCCACAATAACCACTCTCAGTTTTGGTTAACTCAAATCTATTTGACTGTGCCAAAATCAAATGTGTTCTCACAAAATGCTTCAGTTTCATGCAACACAACCTTGCCAAGTGCCATATTTTTTGTTGTACTCATCATGGGACAAAACTAACTATGGTAATGTGTTAGGGTGGGTCGGGAAATGCTAGGGGAGCTCTTGTTTTGTGTACCAAGTGTCCCAATCATTTTGGGATGTAAGCTATCGGCAAAGTCACTTTGCTGGTAACTTACAGCCTGAAATAACTGGGATGCTTGGCACATGAAATGAGACCTCCCCTAGCATTTACCCGCCCACCTTGATGAATTGGCATAGTCATTTTGGCCCCACAAGCTATGGAATGCCAAATTTTAGTCCTAGCACCTTTCCACTTTGTTAGTAGCTTGTAACTCAAAATGACTGAGACATTTGGCACATGAAATGAGACCTCCCCTAGCATTTACCTACCCACCCTGACATGTTGGTGTAGTCAGTTTGAACCCACAGTCTGTGGAATGCAAAATTTTAGTTCTAGCACCTTTCCCCTTTGTCGGTAGCTTGCAACCTAGAATGACTGAGACACTTGGCACATGAAACAAGACCTCCCTTAGCATTTACCCACCCATCCAGACATGTAGGCATGTTGGTTCAACCCCATGACCCATGGAATGCAAAATTTCAGTCCTAGTACCTTTCGAATTTGTTAGTAGCTTACAACTTGGAATGACTGAGACACTTGGTGCATGAAACAAGGCCTCCCCTAACATTTACCTACCCACCTCGACGTGTTGGTGTAGTCAGTTTGACCCCATGACCTGTGGAATGCAAAATTTTAGTCCTAGCACCTTTCGACTTTATCGATAGCTTACAACCCTGAATGATTGGGACACTTGGCACATGAAATGAGACCTCCCCTAGCATTTTCCCACCCACCCTGATGCATTGGCACAGTTGGTTTAGCCTCATGATGAGCAGAACAAAAAATATAGCACCTGGCAAGGTTGTGCTGCATGAAACTGAAGCATTTTGCAAGAATGCATTTGATTTCGGCATGGTCAAATTGATTTGAGTTGACCAAAACCAAGAGAGGTTATTGTGGATAGACCTCGCATGCACCTATAGGTCCAAATTGAATGTTCCCAGATGCCATGAAGTCTGGGAACTGCTCTGTCAAAGTTTGGCAGATTTTTTTCTCTTAGGGATCTTAAGGGACTTTGCCAATAGCCTGCTACCCCGAATGACTGAGATGCTTGGCACACAAAATGAGACCTCCTCTGGCATTTGTCCACCCACCCTGACACATTGACACAGTTGGTTTGGATCCACGAGCTATGGAATGCAAAATCTCACTCCTAGCACCTTTCTAATGCATGAAACTGAAGTATTTTGCAAAAATGCATTTGATTTTGGCAAGGTCAAATGTACTGGAGATAATTAAAATTGAGAGAGGTTATTATTGATGGACCCCACATGCACCTATAGGTCCAAATAGAACATTCTTACCTACCACGAATTTTGAGAACTACTCTGTCATAGTTGGTAGTTTTTTACTCTTAGGGATCTTAAGGGACTTTGCTGGTAGCCTACTGCCCCGAATGGCTAGGACTCTTGGTGTATGAAACAAGGGCTCCCCTAGCATCTACCTACCCACCACGATGCATTGGAACAATCGGTTTGGTCCCACGAGCTATGGAATGCAAAATTTTAATCCTAGCACCTTTTGACTTTGCAAGTAGCTTACAACTTTGAATGACTAGATGCTTGGTGCACAAAATGAGACCTCCCCTTGCATTTACCTCCCCACTCTGATGCATTAACAAATTTGGTTTGGCCCGACGATGAGAAAAACAAAAAGTATGGCACCTAGTAAGGTTGTGTTGCATGAAACTAAAGCATTTTGTAAGAATGCATTTGATTTCGACACGGTCAAACAGATTTGAGTTGACCAAAACTAAGAGAGGTTATTGTGGAAAGACCCCACATGCACCTGTAGGTCCAAATAGAATGTTCCCATCTTCCATGAATTTTGGGAGCCACTCCATCAAAGTTTGGTAGTTTTTTTCTCTTAGGGATCTTAAGGGACTTTGCCAGTAGCCTGCTGCCATAAATGAATGGGATGCTTGGTTGATGAAAAAAGACCTCTCTTGGCATTTACCCACCCACCTTGACATATTGGCATAGTTGGTTCAGCCCCACAATGAGAAAAACAAAAAATATGGCACCTAGCAAGGTTGTGTTACATGAAACTGAAGCATTTTGCAAGAATGCATTTGATTTTGGCATGGTCAAATGGACTTGAGTTGACAAAAACTAAGAGAGTTTATTATAGACATACCCCACATGCATCTCAAGGTCTAAACAAAATGTTCCTAGTTGCCACGAATTATGAGAATTGCTTCATCAAATTTTGGTATTTTTTGCTCTTAGGGATCTTAAGGGACTTTGTCGGTAGTTTGTTGCACTGAATGACTGCGACGCTTGACACATGAAATGAGACCTCCCCTAGCATTTACCTACCCACCCTGATGTGTTGGCATAGATAGTTCATCTCCACGATATGTGGAATATAAAATCTCACTCCTAGCACCTTTCCACTGCATGAAACTAAAGCATTTTGCAAGAATGCATTTGATTTTGACATGATCAAATGGACTAGAGTTGACCAAAACTGAGAGAGGTTATTATGGATAGACCCCACATGCACCTGTAGGTCCAAACAAAATGTTCCCAGCTACCACAAATTCTAAGAACTACTCTGTCATAGTTTGGTAGTGTTTTTCTCTTAGGGATCTTAAGGGACTTTGTCAGTAACTTGCTACCCCAAACAACTACGATGCTTGGTGCATGAAACAAGGTCTCCCTTCATATTTATCCGCCCACCCAAAGGTGTTGGCATAGTCAGTTTGAGCCCACAACTTGAGGAATGCAAAATTTATGTCCTAGCACCTTTTGACTTTACCAGTAGCTTACAGCTCGGAATGACTGGGACACTTGACACATGAAACAAGACCTCCCTTGGCATTTACACACCCACCTTGATGTGTTGGCATAGTAGTTCAACCCCATGAGATGTGGAGTACAAAATATCACTCCTAGAACCCTTCCATTGCATGAAACTTAAGCATTTTGGAACAATGCATTCCTTGCCACCATAGGAAAATGAAATTAATTTTAAAAAAATTAAGGTAGGTGTTTGTAGGTGGACCTAACATCCACCTATACATGCAAAGAAGATGTTCCTAGGTGTCATAGTTTGATGGAATAGCTGGTCCAAATTTTGACACCTTTTTGGTCTTAGGGCTCTTGAGAGAGTGTCTACGGTTGATATAGCCAAGAATGACCATGAGGCTTTGCCACCAAAAAGACATCTCCCCTAGTGTTTTCTTGCCCATCTAGATGTGTTGGCATCATCCATTTGGCCCTAGGAGATGCCAAATGTAAAAATTTAGTCATAATATCCTTTCTAGTAGATGAAAATTTAGTACTATAAAGGTGTTCTCACTTGATCCAATGTCTTGTAGGGTATCAATTGAGGCTACCCTTACTAGTGCTATCAATTGTTAGCACCAAATGTGAAGAAACAAATGAGGGTTTGTCATTAAAACTTATTATGAAATAGTAACATCATTAAAATGAATTAAAACTCATAGTAACATCATTAAAAGTCATTAAAACTCATTATGAAATAGTAAGTAAAGGACATATCATCGTGAAATAATCATGAAAACCTACCTTACTTTCCTTCCAAAGGTAACTTCATGAGGATTATGCCTACCTCCATCATACTGAAATCTTGTATGCAAATGCAATTACACTATTTAGCTAAAATGAGTAGCTAAAATATAAAAGGTGAAATGAGGATAGCAAAGAAAAATAACATACCTATTTGTCATTCCCCTAATTTAGTCTAATGAACCATCCATGTTTGCTCTACTCTTTATTGTGTTGAGTATTACCTCATGGTCAGACTCATGAACCTTCCACAAGGTCATGTTCAATGGTCTACCCCCATAATTGATCAAATGAATGTTTGATACCACAATAAGGTTACAATAATGAAGAATATTCCTATGTGTGTCAAAGTCCTCGAACAACCACACATCAAACTTATTCACTGAGTACCTTCTAAGCCATGTTCCAGTAACAACCACTGATCTTGTAGGGTACTCGATGTTTTCTCTGTTGGGAGTATGTGTTGTCATTGATGTCAACATAATAATGGAAATGTATAGAAAAACTTAGAGTGAGGATGGTTAAGATAGATCAGTCTGGGAGAAAGGAAAAATGGTCTAAGTATGGATTAGTTTTGGGCTTGAACATGATGCGGAGGTAAACAACCCTATCCTTTCATTATTTCTGCATGTATACTTACATATCTCATCAGTTGGGAATACCGCACTCAAGGGTAAAAAGTAGAAAAGTGTCTAAGGCATTCTCAGAGAAAAACCTAAGGCAAAGTCAACTTGAATTGGTCCGCATTTCTCTGCAAAGAAAGATTTGGCCATGTGGTTCTAATAATAGCTTCTAACATGAATTGACATGTTATATCCAAGGTTTCAGCCTCTTACTTACTCAGCATGAAAAGTTACAAAGATTAGTGCATCAGCCATCACCCAGACAAGAGCAAAACAGTATTGGGAGACAATGGAATGCTCCACACTCCTCTGAAAGAGATTTGTTTTTCATGTGACACTAAGGAATGACTAAGATCAGTATGTCATATCCTATGATAAAGTTTCAGGTGTTCTAGTGGTCTGTAGAGACATTACTCAAGTGATAGAGGGTAAGTGCAAGAAGATGGGGGGCCAAAAAAGGGTCTTAAGTGGCCACTTTTTTCCAAAAATTAGGAAATACTGGCCTTGGATGAGAAATTGAGCATAGTTACACTCAAAATTTGGAGATGCAACCAAAACAATGTTTGTAGTGCTCTGAGTCTACTTTCTAAACTACTATTTTTTTTAAAAAATGGCATAGATTAAGGGGTTCAAAAGAGGGAGCCATAGAAATTGGTATTGTTTCTGTCAAAAAAAACATAACATAGCATGTTTTGTGGCTCCCTCAAAAGGTCAACTTTTTTTTGGTATTTTTAAAATCACTTCAGTGAGAAATTAGCTAATAGCATGTAGTTTATGCCCAATTTTTCTGATAATTTTTTCATGAATATTTGATTTTTTACTAATTTTCAAAGTGGACACATCCTAAAACACAAAATTTTGGCCGTGCTACCCCTATAAATTTTGAAAACTAATTGAAAATCATTTTTTTCTTTTTTTAATATTTGTAGAATGGAGTCTAGTTTCTAAATATGTAATTTTTTTGAAATTTCAATGAATAGTTAATTTACAATGAAAAAAAACCAAACAGTGGTTTTTGCCCATAAATGGACACACAAAAAAAAGAAATTAAAGATGAAAGGCTTAACATTGTTAAAATGTGAAAAAAATCACATCATCAAATAGCTAAGAGAAAGCCTAACATTACCCAAGTGTTCGATTTTTTTGACCTTTAAACACGTACAAATCTGAGGGTTAGCACAAATGAAATTATGTGAAATCTTGAAGAATATGGAAAAACACGTCTGTGGATGTTCAAAAGGCACTCCAAGCCTTTGGGTTGGAAATCCAAAGAAAATCCCAATCCCAAGGCTTGGGATTCCCAAAGCAAAACATAATGCGAGCACATTATAATGCGCTCGCATTATGTTTTGCTTTGCATTTTTCCTTTTCCGCAAAAGTTTGTGTTGTTTGTCATGTTTGAAATAACACGAGCACATTATAATGCGCTCACATTATGTTCCCCTTAAATTTTTTTATCTTCAAGGCTGTTAATCATGTATGTATGTATGTATGCCTATACGTATGTATGTATGCCTATATGTATGTATGTATGTATGCCTATATGTATGTATGTATCTATATATGCCTATATATATGTATGTATGTATGCCTATATGTATGTATGTATCTATGTATGCCTATATGTATGTATGTATAGTGTCGAGGGCAGAGGAGGGTAGAGATGGGAGTGAGCCAGATAGGGGAGGAGAGGGGTGGATAAGGATTAAGTGATTAAGGTTTAAGGTTGAGGGTTGAGCATTTAGGGATAGGATTTAGAGTTTAGGACCTTGAGGGATTAGGGTTTAGGGTTGAGGCTTTAGGGATAGTGTTTAGGGTTAAGGGTCGAGGGATTAGGGTTAAGGTAGAGTGTTGAGGGTAGAGGGATTAGGGATAGGGTTTAGGGTTGAAAGTTTAGGGTTGAGGGATTAGGGTTTAAGGTATAGTTTAGTAGTTCTTGTGGATAGAGCTAGTAAACGATGGGAGATTATTTGCCTGTTTCATAACAATATACCTCCCCTAAGTGCGGGGTGGACAGCAAGAAACATAGATGTACCCCAATGCAAAGCTTTTCTAATAATGATCATCCTTCTGATTTTAACTGTTAATTACTCACTGTGGATGTACCATATGCAAAGTTTTTCTCATAGTCTATACACCTATTGGCATAATGAACCCCAGATGGGCTAGAAAAACATGCCATATAACATTACTAACATTAAAAAAGTTCATAGCCATTTTTCTGACATATTCTTGCAACTCAAATATCTTTAAGAGAAGAGTGTCAAAAATGATGGGTTTAAAAACCTAACATAAGCCAAAGCAGTTTTGTTGGGTTTAGGGATAGGGTTTAGGGTTGAGGGTTGAGGGATTATGGTTTAAGGTATAGTGTTGAGGGTTGAGGGTTTAGGGATAGGGTTTAGGGTTGAGGGATTAGGGTTTAGGGTTGATGGATTAGGGTTTAGGGTTGACAGATTAGGGTTTAATGTTGAGAGTTGAGGGTTGAGGTTGAGGGTTTAGGGTTTAGGGATAGGGTTGATGGTCAAGGGATTATTGTTAAAGTAGAGTGTTGAGGGTAGAGGGATTAGGGAAAGGGTTTAGGGTTGACGGTTTAACGATTGAGGGTTGAGGCTTTAGGACTGAGGGTTAAGGGATTGGGGTTTAAAATATAGTGTTGAGCATTGAGGGTTTATGGATAGGTTTTAGGGTTTAATTTTTAAGGGTTAAGGGTTGAGAGATAGGGTTTAGGGTTTAGGGATTAGGGTTTAAGGTATAGTGTCGAGGGTTAAGAGTTTAGGAATAGGGATAGCATTTAGGGTTTAGGGATGAGGGATTAGGGTTGAGGGTTGAGAGATTAGGGTTGAGGGTTGAGGGATTAGGGTTTAATATAGTGTCTAGGGTTGAGGGTTTATTGATAGTGTTTAGGGTTGAGGGATTAGGTTTTAGGGTTGATGGATTAGGGTTTAAGGTATAGTGTTGAGGGTTGACGGTTTAGGGATAGGGTTTAGGGTTGACAGATTATGGTTTAGGGTTGACGGATTAGCATTTATTGTTGAGGTTAGGGTTACAGTATCAAGGGTAGAGGGATTAGGGATAGGGTTTAGGGTTGAAGGTTTAAGGATTGAGGGTTGAGGCTTTAGGGATGAGGGTTTAAGGCTTAAGATATAGTGTCAAGTGTTGAGGGTGTAGGGATAGGGTTTAAGTTTTAAGGGTTAAGGGTTGAGGGATAGGGATTAGGGTTTAAGTTATAGTGTTGAGGGTTGATGGTTTAGGGATAGGGTTTAGGTTTGAGGGATTAGGGTTTAGGGTTGATGAACTAGGGTTTAATGTTGAGAGTTGAGGGTTGAGGGTTGAGGGATAGGGTTAATGGTCAAGGGATTAGGGTTAAATAAGAGTGTCGAGGGTAGAGGGATTAGGGATAGGGTTTAGGGTTGAAGGTTTAAGGATTTAGGGTTGAGGTTTTAGGGATGAGGGTTAATGGATTAGGGTTTTAGATATAGTATCGAGTGTTGAGTGTGTAGGGATAGGTTTTAGGGTTCAAGTTTTAAGGGTTAAGGGTCAAGGGATCAGAGATAAGGGTTGAGTGATTAGGGTTTGACGTTGAGGGTTCAGTACATTGAGGTTTGAGGGTTAAGGGTTTCAGGATAGGGTTGAGGGTCGAGGGATTAGGGTTAAAGTAGAGTGTCGAGGGTATAAGGATTAGGGATAGGGTTGGAGGGTTTAGGGATAAGGGATTAGGGTTTAAGGTATAGTATCGAGCCCGTTGAGGGTCTAGGAATAGGGATAGCATTTAGAGTTTAGGGATGAGGGATTAGAGTTGAGGGATGACGGATTAGGGTTGAGGGTTGAGGGATTAGGGTTTAGGGATAAGGTTTAGGGTTGAGGGTTGAGGGATTAGGGTTTAAGGTATAGTTTTGAGGGTTTAGGGATAGGGTTTAGGGTTGAGGGATTAGGATTTGACGTTGAGGGTTGAGGGTTGAGGCTTTAGCATTTAGGGTTTAGGGATAGGGTTGAGGTTCGAGGGATCAAAGTTAAGGGTTGAGGGATTAGGGTTTGACGTTGAGGCTTGAGTACATTGAAGTTCGAGGGTTAAGGGTTTCGGGATAGGGTTGAGGGTCAAGGGATTAGGGTTAAAGTAGAGTGTCAAGGGTATAAGGATTAGGGATAGGGTTAGCGGGTTTAGGGATAAAGGATTATGGTTTAAGGTATAGTATCGAGTTATTGAGGGTTTATGAATAGGGATAGCATTTAGGGTTTAGGGATGAGGGATTAGAGTTGAGGGATGACTGATTAGGGTTGAGGGTTGAGGGATTAGGGTTTAGGGATAAGGTTTAGGGTTGAGGGTTGATGGATTAGGGTTTAAGGTATAGTGTTGAGGGTTTAGGGATAGGGTTTAGGGTTGAGGGATTAGAGTGAAGGGTCGAGGGATTAGGATTTGACGTTGAGGGTTGAGGGTTGAGGCTTTACAGTTTAGGGTTTAGGGATAGGGTTTAGTGTCGAGGGATCAGAGTTAAGGGTTGAGGGATTAGGGTTTGACGTTAAGGGTTGAGTACATTGAGGTCTGAGGGTTAAGGGTTTCGGGATAGGGTTGAGGGTCGAGGGATTAGGGTTAAAGTAGAGTGTCGAGGGTATAAGGATTAGGGATAGGGTTGGAGGGATTAGGGTTTCAGGTATAGTATTGAGCTATTGAGGGTTTAGGAATAGGGATAGCATTTAGGGTTTAGGGATGAGGGATTAGAGTTGAGGGATGACGGATTAGAGTTGAGGGTTGAGGGATTAGGGTTTAGGGATAAGGTTTAGGGTTGAGGGATTAGGATTTAAGGTATAGTGTTGAGGGTTTAGGGTTGAGGGATTAGAGTGAAGGGTCGAGGGATTAGGATTTGATGTTGAGGGTTAAGGCTTTAGGGTTTAGGGTTTAGGGATAGGGTTGAGGGTCAAGGGATCAGAGTTAAGGGTTGAGGGATTAGTGTTTGACATTGAGGGTTGAGTACATTGAGGTTCGAGGGTTAAGGGTTTTAGGATAGGGTTGAGGGTCGAGGGATTAGGGTTAAAGTAGAGTGTCGAGGGTATAAGGATTAGGGATAGGGTTGGAGGGTTTAGGGATAAGGGATTACGGTTTAAGGTATAGTATCGAGCCCATTGAGGGTTTAGGAATAGGAACAGCGTTTAGGGTTTAGGGATGAGGGATTAGAGTTAAGGGATGACGGATTAGGGTTGAGGGTTGAGGGATTAAGGTTTTGGGATAAGGTTTAGGGTTGAGGGATTAGGGTTTAAGGTATAGTGTTGAAGGTTTAGGGATAGGGTTTAGGGTTGAGGGATTAGAGTGAAGGGTTGAGGGATTAGGATTTGACGTTGAGGGTTGAGGGTTGAGGATTGAGGCTTTAGGGTTTAGGGTTTAGGGTTTAGGGATAGGGTTGATGGTTAAGGGATCAGAGTTAAGGGTTGAGGGTCAAAGGATCAAAGTTAAGGGTTGAGGGATTAGGTTTTGACATTGAGGGTTGAGGTTTGAGGGTCGAGGGTTTAGGGACAGGGTTGAGGGTCGAGGGATTAGGGTTAAGGTAGACAAGAAGCAACTGAGAGACATAGAGAGGGGAGAGGTAGAGAGGTGAGGGGGAGAGATAAGTGAGATATAGAACATGAGCTGATGGAACTAGAGGTGAGATATTGTAAAGGTGCTATCAAAGGTGAGATAGGTAAAATATTTATGGATGAATCTATAGCAGGACAAAACGCGAGTGCGTTATAATACGCTCATGTTTTGTCCTACTATAGAAATGGTAAAAAAGTGTTGACCCCCGTGATCCAGGCCCACGTCCTCTGTTTTCATACTGATTCACTGCACGTGCTCTGACAAAAAAGAAGTGCTTTCATGCTGTTGGGAAGTTCACATGCACATTTTACACATTCTACCACCTTTGCATGATGTTTCCACCACCTTTTCTACTTTGCCAACTTGAGAAGGAGGAAATAACATAGTTTTCACACCAAGTTTGATATATATCTATTCAAGTTTTAATTCTTGTAGTGTTGCAATGTTAATTGTGATTCAATTTTAGGAATTTAACATTATAGATTGGTTAATAGTATTGCTGCTAGTAATTATATTTGAGTGTTATTCAATTTAACATTGAAAAGGAAGCAAGTGGTGAAAAACTCAAATTGTTGAGGAGTTTGATGCAAGAAGAAAAAAACACTACATAATTGGTTACTCTCTCCATTTGAATCTTTGTTTTTTAGGTATGTCAAGTCTTTACATGCATGTTCTTTACATTTTCCTTAATTCTATTTGAATTACTTTATCATGCTTTATCATACATGTTTAAAATAGACACATTCCCAATCAAGAAAGTAGCCTACAATCTCACATGATGCCATGTATATTTTCTACACTTGGGCTCTTTAATAATTATGTGTAATAAATAGACCTTAACATACCATTATGTCAAACTATACAAGAATAAATCCTTACAACATAATAAAAGTACAATCCCACTATTATCTTGTATTCATTTCTTAGGAACTAATATTGGTCTCTTTATCATGCTATAGACAAATTCTCTATCATGCTAAGGAAACGATCAAGAATTAAACCAACACAGGAAGAGATAGAAGCTAATAATGCAAAGAAAGCAGTGGCTATGAGGGAACTTCATGAGAAGAGGAAATTGGACATGATAAATGAAGACATGTCAATTGAAGAGGAACCACAACCATCACAAAGAGAATGAATGCAAAAACTTCGTGCTACGAGAGATTTGAATACCATAGTTGGAGACACATCCTCTACCGCAAGTCATCATGTAGGGACACCATCTACCACATCTCAAGTTGAGAGTACATCATCACTCACATGTGATGAAGGAGGTATGCCATCGTTCCCACCTCAACCTCAAGGTATGTCATCTATTCCATCTTCGATCGAAGGTATGCCATTTAGCCCATCTCATTTAAATATTGATGAAATTCCTAATGTTGAGATGAATTTACCTAACTTAACACCACCTAGAATTTTGCATAGAAAGCCAAAGTATATGATTGATATTGATGAGAATATTTTGCAGCCAATGGAAGGTAAGATTCCAAAACGCACTTGTAGAAGATATGCTCATAAGATTTGGAGATTGTTCTTTGAAAAGTTAAATGAGACTGCAAGATGTCAACTATTCATTGAAATGATGCGAAGTATAAAGTATAGGTCCATCATGAAGATTCTTGGGTTGAGAACATCAGAGGCTTCAAGTGAAAAATCTATTGTCAAGAATCTAATGAGTGCGTATGAGAGTGTGGGTAACACCTCATGCACAAAAGATAGTAATGCAACACGGCATGTGATTACATTGACTATAATAAGTAGTCAAATGAGGAAAGCTCGTCTCATTAGAAAGACAAGTCAAGAATTGAGAATTAATAGGAAAACTTTATCAAGAGCCGTTGGAAGATGCCAAAGAATTAAGGACACTAATGCCAATGAATTATGGGTGTTCTCGGGGAGACTACCATGAAAAGATAAACCAATTGTTGAAGCATTGAGATCACTAATTGAAGACTTTTGGAAGAATTACACAAGGGTATCTCTGAATCAAAGGGATGTGGTAAGAAGAAGAATCCGTAGTCAGAGCCATGAGCCACATCCAAAGCATTTTTTGGATGAGACTCAAACACAGTTTTATGGTAAATTTCTAGAGAAGTATCCTCAAATTAAAATTTGTCAAAGATATTTTGAAATGCTAAAACCTTTCTATGTCAAGATAAATCACACATGCACTACTTGTTGTTGTAGATTACATATTGAATTTTCTAACCATTTTGATGTTTATAGGTCTATATGTTTAGATATGCATACTAAAAATGTTTTGCAGGGTTGTGCCATACGTGCCCCACCAACATCTTCAAGAGACTTCATATCAAGAATTTTATGTGAAAGAGAGGAAGGTCAAATATTCTACATGAAATTATGCTTGGATGGCACATGTCATCATTGTGGTGGCTTACAACATTTGCCAATATGTGAACATATGGTAAGAACACAAGTAGTTGGAAACAAACTAGTAGAGTTTGGCATGTATAAAATTGTGGCATACAATACAAAAGATGGTAAAGAAGAAAAGAGGTGTGAATTGGTTATTGAAAAGATTCCAGTGTATTAGTTTATGCCTATATTTCGTGACAGCATAGTGTATGAGTATGCAAGACATGCCCATAGAGCTCGATGGTTGGACTTGCAATTCAAGTTATGCGAGGACACATTTCCAGTTGGTAGCATTGTTTTAGTCATCAACTTTGCAAAGAACTATAGTCTACAGCCACAGCATGAGGTGCAATCACAATATTATAACTCCACATAGGTTTCTATATTTGTGCACATCACATTCATTCATGCGAATGATAGTATAGAGGATGATAGAAAGATCATAAGGGAGTATAATTTCTATATTAGTGATGATCGTACGCATTCTACGGAGTTCGTGCAAGGTTACTTTTAGGTGTTCTACAATGATTTGGCTAGAAGGGACATATCATTTAGTCATCATATCATATGGTCGGATAACTATGCGTCACAATTCAAGAACTCACAGAATTTCTATTGGTTGAGTAGGAGGCATAATTTTATAGGTATTCAGCATATGTGGAACTTTTGTGAGGCCAGGCATGGAAAGGGGGAGCATGATGGTGTAGGAGCATGTATCAAAAGAGCCATAGCATGAGAAGAGTTAAAGTATAAAGACAATACAAAGTTGACAGATGCAAAATTGATTATCAAGTGGTGTAATGCTTCCATGGGTCCAGGTAATGAAGTTAAGTCTTCAGTTCATAGATTTTTTTGGTTGATAGATGATACTAACATTGCACCATATGAGGACTGTTCTACACTGACATGATCAAATAAGATGCACTCTTTCAGAAGCTCAATTGCACATTCATGGAGTATCCATATGCGAAAGATGTCATGCTTTTGTTCTTCCTATACAATTCAAGTCTAGGATGAGTACGAGTCAAAGGAGTGGGTTGATGAATGACAGTTAAGTTATCTTAGCCCACTTGACATGTATTGACCCTCGATGGAACTGGAACTAACACAGACAGAATCATCGGTTGACTTTGACCACATATCATATTTAATTCAACCAAGTAATATAGGGCACGTATATGCATGTAATTTCATCTAGTTCAACCAGGTAATGTCATCTTACTTTGTAGTGTTTTTGTAATGTTGACTAATTTCATCTAATTTGCTACACATATCAATGTAGGGCACGTATATGAAGTTATTGTAGATGAAGATAATGAAGAGGGAACAAATTATTACTTATGTTGTTGTGTTGAGGCTAAAAAGAAATTAGAAGCCCCTGTTATAGATGGAGAAAACATCGAATACCCTACAGGCTCAGTGGTTATTACTAGAACATGGCTTAGAAGGTACCCACATAAGAGTGTTAATGTTTGGCTGTTTCAGGACTTTGACACGCATCAAAAGATTCTTCATTACTCAAATCTTGTCATGACATCCAATGTTCATTTGATAAAGTATCAGGGTAGACCTTTGAACAAAATCTTGTGGAATGTGCGTGAGTCTGACCATAAAGCAATACTTGACACAATAAAGAGTAGAGCAGACCCAGATGGTTCATTGGATTAATTTGTAAGTATTCACATTGATTTTCTAAAGTCATGTTACATTGAGTTGTAAGTATGCACATTAATTTGTAAGGTTTGTCTTTTTTTAATTTCCTGTTGCATTTTTACACATATACACATTTTTACATCATCACGTTATGCATTTTTGGTGTCCTGCTCCTGATGCGACCAAACTGATAGTTCCAATTCGTCTGGATGGGTATGTTTAGGCTAGGCATTATTCTTTGTTTCACCCAAACATGTCGAAACAGTCTGAGCTACATTATACCAACGATATCCCTGAAAAGTCCAAAGTGCAAAAGGGTAACAATCTTTGACGAGATGTTACTCAAAAACTGTGTCACTTAGAAACATTCCTTTTGAGGCAACACAATCAAGTAGAGTGCCTCTACAATAACCTCTCTTAGTTTTTATATCTCTAAGGCATTTGTCCGTGGTGAAAGGTTTTCTGCTGCCCCAAAAATTTTCAGAAGGAGGCAGTGTAAAGTTGCAAAGGGGTGTAACTTTCATCCTGCTCCTGATGCAACCAAACTGATAGTTCCAACATGTCTGGATGGGTACATTTATACTAGGTATGGTCCTATTTTTCACCCAAACATGTCGAAACAGTCTGAGCTACATTGTATCGACGATATCCCTGAAGAGTCCAAAGAGCAAAAAGATAGCAATCTTTGACGAGTTGTTACTCAAAAATTGTGTCACTTAGAAACATTCTATCTAAGGTAATGTAATCATGTAGAGTGTCTCTACAATAACCTCTCTCAGTTTTTTATATCTCTGAGGCATTTGCCCATGGTGAAAGGTTTTCTGCTGCCCCAAAAATCGTCAGGAGGTAGTGTAAAGTTGCAAAGGGGTGTAACTTTCATCTTGCTCCTGATATGACCAAACTGAGTGTTCTAATGTGTCTGAATGGGTACATTTATGCTAGGCATGGTCATGTTTTTCACCCAAACATGTCGAAACAGTCTGAGCTACATTGTATCGACGATATCCCTGAAGAGTCCAAAGTGTAAAAAGGCTGTAATCTTTGACGAGATGTTACTCAAAAATTGTGTCACTTAGAAATATTTTGTCTAAGGCAACACGATCATATAGAGTGCCTCTACAATAACCTCTCTTGGTTTTTTATATCTCTAAGGCATTTACCTGTGGTGAAAGGTTTTCTGCTGCCCTAAAAATCGTCAAAAGAAAGTAGTGTAAAGTTGAAAAGGGGTGTAACTTTCATCCTGCTCCTGATATGACCAAACTGATTATTCCAATGCATCCGGATGGGTACATTTACACTAGGCATGGTCTTTTTTTTCACCCAAACATGTCGAAACAGTCTGAGCTACATTGTACCGATGATATCCCTAAAGAGTCCAAAGTGCAAAAAGGAAGCAATCTTTGATGAGATGTTACTCAAAAACCATGTCACTTAGAAACATTCTATCTAAGGTAACGCGATCACGTAGAGTACCTCTACAATAACCTCTCTCAGTTTTTTATATCTCTGAGGCATTTGCCCATGGTGAAAGGTTTTCTGCTACCCCAAAAATCGTCAGAAGGAGGCAGTGTAAAGTTGCAAAGGGGTGTAACTTTCATTCTTCTCTTCGTGTGGCCAAACTGATCTTTGTATGATATATTTATTATAATTAATTTGATAATGAACACTTGAGATGTATCTTGTTGATCTTGCCTTGTTCAAAGGGGTTCAAAGCATTGCTAAGAAATCCTCAATACTCAAACACTCCAATGAACTGAAGCAACTTCTTCTTAGGCACAAATGTAAGGGTACACAAGGGGAAAATGGCACCTAAATGACTTAGTGCATTTCTATGACTTCATTCACATGTTTAAATGTTGGAGAAACTCTCCTTTACTAAGCGCTTGTCCTCATGTCAATGTTAAACTTTATACCTCCTAGGTGCTCAATTAGGTGATGTCATTAGATACAACTTACCCTTAGGTGCCAATGTAGCTTCTTCAATCCATCACACTTCTAGGCTCTCAAATTTGAGGTCTTGGACTTGTATCTTATTCCTAGGCACAATTGGATGATCTTTCTAGATCTAGGAGCTCATGATGGTGGGAAATTACATGAAGGGGTGCCTAAGTCCAATTTGACTTTGTATTTGATATTTTATGACTTTAATTGACTAGGAATGGCTCAATTTATAAAGTGCTGACTCAATAATGTAAGTTTAAGGTCTTTTCCTCCTAGGCGCCAATTAATGAGTTCACTAGATGTAATTTCTCCTTAGGCGATAAAACTAGATAGTAGAGACAAGAGGAGACACCTAGCATCAATTTAGGCTCTATTCATTATTTGTAAGACCTTGAATGATTAAACATGCTTGAAGTAATCCTTTCTCTCTTGGAACTTACTCAATGATATAGATTTGTGATACTTTATCTAAGGCGCCAATCTAGATCTATATGGAGGTGAAAGAGTGCCCAACATCATGAAGCTTTATACTTGGCATTTTTTATGCTTTAAATAATTATGAAGGTCTTAGGATGACTTTTCCCCTCTAGGCACCTACTCTTAGATGTCCTTGGATGCAATTTCAATCTAGGCACTCATGGAGGTATTGAATGACAAGCAAAGGCGCCTTAATTTACTTAGCCCATTTCTTTGGATTTTGATGATCTTGACTCTTAAATGCCATCTAGTCTCATGCTCTTAAGCTCTCCTCTTACAAGGTGCCATATTGAATGGATTTAAACTCTCTTGTTATGCTTAGGTGCTAATTCAAGGTCATTTTGAAGGCAAAGAGCGCCTAGAATCCATTTGACTTAGCTTTTAACATTTCAACAACTTTAAGCAATGGAAGAGATCTCATCAAGGAGTCCACTCAAAGGATTGTTTCATGTCAACTCTTCCTAGGTGCCAATGTGTGATTAGATGACAAGGAAAGTGTGCCTAAACTCCAAACATTCAATCAATCTTCATATACATACTTCTCTACTTCAAGGTGCTCAAAGTGGTTAACTCATTCTTCAATTCCTTATTCTAGTTGGTTCTAAGACCTTTAGGTGCTATCATTCACCAATTCAAACCTTCAAACACTTTTAAGGTGCTCAAAATGATGTCCATCACCAATCCACTCCTTAGGCACTCAAATTTGATTGTAGAAGCAAGAAATTGTGCCTAAGGTTTATGTTGCTCAAGACCTCCTTTGCAAGGCGCCTTATATGATGATCAAGGTGTGAAAATGTGCCTTACTTGAATTTGGATTATTCCTTGATATTTTAAGGCTTTTAACACTTGTTTGCACCCTTGTATGACTACATCACCCTTAGGCGCTCATTTTGAGGTGTTATTCATCTACTATGTTGCTAAGGCGTCAAAATTGGTGATATGAAGCATGAAGGGCACCTAAACTCATAATGTGTTTTCCTTGTCAAAATTTCAATGCTTAAGGTCATTTGTATCAATTCCATTCAAGGCGCCATAATTTGGGATGATCAAAGGTTTGTTTTCTTCTCTAGGCGCACTTTGAGGTCTCAATCTTAGGCGCTGATTTAAGTCTGCAGAGGTGGGAAAGCGCGCCTAACTCCCTAGAGTAATTTTGCGTCTAGAAGTGTAAGTCCCAGAGGATAAGGTATATTGAATATACTTTAAATATTTTTCAATATACCTTTCAGGATGTTTGAGATAGGTCTCGAATCCACTGGATTTAACATGTAGATTATAGAATTTAGAGGATCCACCAGATTTCAGACTTAGTCAATTTTTAGTGTTTCAGGATATCAGGCTACCAGACTTAGTCATTTTTAAGATCTCAAACATAAAGAATAACATGATGATTCATTTTTTTGTATTGCATATAGTTGACATTGTATGCTACTCATAAAGAATATTAATATTTTCTGTTCAACATGATGATTCATTTTTTTTTTTACAACTTTTATCTTTTAGTTCCAAAATGAGGTTTAGGTGATACTTGAATAACAATAGCTAGCTTATTGGATCAACAAACATCCTATGTAATACAATTGGATTTTAAATATTTGAAGTACCCATCTACAAATATGCATTGAAACGTCGATTTATAATGCAAGTATGGACGCCATCAATAAAAATGATTTGTATTAACCAAATATCCATATAGGCATACATCAATATCTGTCGATATAAGTATAACATATATACAAAATAGCCATATAGGCTTACAAGAATGCCATATACACATACAATGTCGACTATATGCAATACAAAATATATGTCCACAAATGCCATATAGGCATACAACAAAGGAACACAATAAAAAGTCATTCCCCTCTGGGTGGTGAAGAGAATAGATCACGGGCAGCCTTTGATCTTCTAGGGGATGGAGACACACATGTGGGTGGTCTACTACGAACCTAAGGGTTGTTCCTCCTATTTAGTTCTTCCTGCATCTTTAGTTGTTACAATAAAAAGTATAGACATTAATATATAGAAATTACATGTTATAAAAAAATGAAACATTTAACAAAATAATCACTTACCGTCACCATATAATCTGTCTCCTCACTTGCCTCAGTAGTAGGAATAGGCTGTGGTGATGTCATGTCCTATAGAAACCATCCAGATGGAAATTAAACTTGAAATCAATAATCTTTTGATTTTTCAAAAATAAACAACTATAACAATGAATGTAAATTGAAATTTACTAATCTGCCTCATACCCCTGTCAATGCCATGGAGCTACGAATTGTAGAGGTCACACCATGCTCCATTGCCCTATGAACATTGGGAGGTGTCTCCACAGCCTGCATCATCTGAAAATAAAACAACATTATTCAATTATGAAAACTATAATAGTGATGCAAATCATGGCTCCTAACACACACACACGTTCATCTAAACATGGAAGTACACACAATACAACACACAAGTCACATACAAAAATCTAGTAAGTACAATGTATTCATTAAACTATTTATTTTATTATCTCTGTGAAGCATTGAAGTCCACCACCGCGGACAGGTGTTGCCGTGAAATCTCCAATATTAACCTATTCAACATCCAAAATCAGATATTAGAATACCATTCATATAACGATGCTATTCACATGTAATATTTATAATTGTTTACTAGTTACATACTCTGATAGTAGATGATCTAGTGTAATATGCAGGTGGAGAACCACTAAAAACTGCATCAACGCTATGACCTTGAAATTTCATTAAAATTATCAAACTAAATTAGTTAATCTTGCATTTCAAAAATGAAGTTTAATAAATTAAATTCAATAAACTTGCTAATATTTACCTGAGTATCAAGGCCCAAAGTCTCACTCAGGAGGGTATCTGTCATCACCATCTGCTCAGCTGTAGATGTAGCCTGTGCACCTGCGTCTTGACTATCCATGGGGTCATAACCACAGGTTGACCCGCAAGTCTGACAAGCATGGGGTGGGACCCTACTCCTTGCACTATCTCCCAACCCACTCTGTGCTACAAGACTGGCATGCTCTATGATGCTCTGGGTCAAGGCACTAATGGACTAAAGTGTATCAACCTCAACACTCTCCTTCACAATGGAAGGGATAGAAACATGCTCATGGGCTGGTCTATTGATTACTCATCTCACTGCCCGCTGTGGGTCAACATGTGCCCCTGGTCTATCTTGTGCTGACCCCCCACCTCTACCCTGGAAGTCCCACATATCAAAATAGTTTGGCATTTTATTGAGGACAAACTCGCAGTAGAGTTTCCTCAAAAAGTATTACGGGACCTCATTATTATTGCATGGAGGATGGTCAAAAACCATCCACCACCTCTACCTAAAACTGTCTTTTATTGCTTGGTTATTGCACCAATGGATAGGGAACCTCTTGCATGTAATGGGTGGAGGTTGATTTGTTTGTGGGTTTGTGAAAATTGAACACAAGTCTAATTTTGTGATTTGTAATTTTTTCACATCTTGGTATGACAACTTTTCTGCATAATAGTCTCTAAACTCTCTCCTTTTATCCATCCAACTAGATATTTGCTTGCTAATTGAATCTACATTTGACAACATAAATTCAAGAGATTCAGCAAGCGTGGACCTATGCAAGGTTGAAGTGGAACGATCTTTCAACCTTGCAATTATATCTTCAATTTCTTTTTTGTTGTTTTCAATTTGCCCCATTATATTTTCTTGTGTTCCAGGGGCATGTCGAGGAATGGATGGAGGAGGTTGTTGTTCCACAGAATTTTGTGGATTGAGGAGGAAGAGGAGGAGGTGCATTAACATTTCCTGACAATTAACGAAATATACATCAAAAATCAACTCAAACCTACCTATTTAGAAATAAATTCAAACAAAAAGACAAATAAAACTCACTCCTTTGGCGTGCCCGACGTTGTGGTGGCATTTTGGTGACGAATCAGCAAGATTTTGGTGTTGAATTATTTTTCCCAAAATGCGAGCGCACTTCCTAGGGTTTGCAAGTTGCGGGTATAAAGGAGAAAACAGAAATGAAATAAGAAGATTAACCTTTTTTTTATTTATAATAATTCATAACATGCTCGTGTTATGCATTAAATTATTTTGAAAATAATTTGGCCACTTTTTGGCCCCCCATCTTTTTGCACTTAGCCCATTGGCATTACACTATATTCTGGAACTTGAATATACAAGTTAAGTTCTTCAAAAGATGAAGCATGTATAAAATTATTATCAAAGCTTATGCAAAGATTTTACATAGTTCATAATACTTCAGGTATGATCCACATGCAGACATTCTTTATTCTCTGGTAGCACATCAAGCATTCTTGTCTACAAATAGAATTCAAGTATAACTGTCTTCTAGAATTGCAAATACCTAAGGCATTCTTGAATTCCTCTGAAAACTTCAAACAGTGGTGTGTGGATCCAATGAGTAGCATCCATTGATATCTTTGATCATTCCATAAGGTTCCAGACCCTACACTTCACTGCAATATCATATTTTGGGTTATGATGCATTACACAAGGTTTGGAAGACTCTGTTCTCTATAGACTGATACATTTCCTATCTTGCAGATGCATAGGTTGGTATGATACTTCTCTAATAGGTGTATGATTGTTATTGAGCTCTTGCATGATTAAATCTTTGGTCTACATTGAGTTTTTGGCTTCTCCCTAGTAGTTGAAAGATGAATAGTTAACAGTGTCAAGCACTATGAGCCGACTGGTTAAGTACTTTATGCATACGGAGGCTTCTAACTAGTTTCTCCAAGTTTGGAAGGTATGGAATGATGTGTCCTGATGTGTTTCATAATGCCTTAAGGTCCGCAACAAACTTTGTTATCATTTTTCTTGTGGTAGGCCGACTAGTGACTAGTGTCTACCTATGAAAATGAGACCTAAAATGGATACAAATTATACCTAAGATGCACCCAATCTCAAGTCCAAGGGACCTCAAGATTGGACTAAATCACTACTATGCTTTTCTACTAGAACATCCACCCTATCTAAGCAAACTAGTGATGATATATCCTAGATGGATGATAAACTAAACTAGACTATGTTGAATTGCACTAAGACCTATAGATGTGAGCACTCAAATTGATAGCATAACATTGCACAAAATGACTTGTTCCAAATGGGAGGTGGAGGCCTCAATTTATAGATTTTTGGAGGTGGGATTGGAGGGCTAGGATCAATTTGAAGGATCAATGGTTGAGATTGCTTGAGGATCCTCAAGCAAGGATAATTAGACAAATGACATGATTGGATTAGATGAGAAGGTTGCCCCAAGATTCAAAGGATGATCAATAGATGAGAATGCAAGTTTGAATGGATGGATGGCTAGGATTGAGTAGGTGTATGACATGTGAGGACTCATTTATGAAAAGGTAAGGCTTGGACTTTGTGAGGAATTTTAAATTCTATGGAGATGACAAGTGGAATTTAAAATTAGAGAAATAGTGTTAAAATAGTGCCACATGGAATTTTAAATTGAGATGAGTAGTGACACATGGAGTGGGGTGAAAGAAAGAGGACAAATGTACTCAATTTGGAAGATTTGCCCATGCTTCCAAAGTACCACTTGTCATGTATATGTGTGTATATTGGATGACAAGTGGACTTCTAGAAACATTGGGGTTTGTAATGATGAATTAATTAAAATTAATTCATGTGCACATGGGTTAGAAAAAAATAATCATGATACAAAAAGTAATTAAAAGTGCACAAAATAGGGAATTAAATAAATATGATAATTTATTTAATTTTTAGGATGAACTATAGTCAAAAATATTTAATTTTCAAACTATAGTAGAAGAATTGATTTTTATGACATGATAAAAGTGCAGAATAAATTAATTAAATAATTAAAAATTATTTAATTAATAATTAGATTGGACAAAATGATGCGAGTGAATTAGGGTTGAATGTGTGGGTGGATGAAATTGATTGTGACCATTTTCAGGTGTCTACATTTTGCCTCTCTTTGATATGGCATCACAGTTGTCATAGTTAGTGGGTTGACGGGATATCAAAGAATATATATTTTTTGATAAATATTCCCCAGTGAGTGAAAAGAAGTTGAATAGGTGGTGAAGTGATGCCCCCTCGAGAGATTGGCAGAAAAAATGAATTTTTCGGTGATATCTCGAAAAAGGATGAAAAACAATGGAAGAGGGTGGAAAAGGTGGTCCTGAGACTGAAGAGCAGAGATGCAATGAGGGAAATGGTGAAAAAATGAAAAAAAAAGAGGTGGAGACAGAACAAGTGGAAGACAGAAGTGGATGGAGAAAAAAAGGGCAAAAATGATAAAAAGTGGGATGAAAAAGATAAAAAGAAGTGAAAAAAGGAAAGTTGAGTGGGTTAAAAAAGTTAAAAAGAGAGCTAAAAAGCTCATGTTACTTTTTGTAATTGCGGAGGTTGAAAAGAAGAGAGGAAGAGGTGCAATGGTGGGGATTCCTCTAGAGGAGCACCAAGCGGAGCGGGTGCGGGAGTACTTGCGGCTAGTAGCAGCAGGCGAGCCGGTGACTAGTTTTAACCTTGCCTTGTGATTTTGGTTTGATTTGATGTAATGATAGTTGTGTTAGGGTAAATGGGGGGTTTGGGAAAATGAGTTTATGGGGGAATGGCACGGGGGGTTGGGTTTGGGTGTTGAAAAATATGAGTGAATATTGTGCATGAGAAAATGGGTTGACTTTATTTTTGAAATTTTTTTATGGGTTTTATGATTGTTTTGAAAATTTTTTGGGAATTTTTTATGTTATGTTGAATTTTTTTTTTAATTTTATTTTTACGTTTTTTAAATATTGTGTTTGTTATGATTTTTATTTATTTGTATTTTATTTTTTATGTATTTTTTTTTTGTTTTTGCTTTATTGTTTTAAAAGGGTTTTTAATTTTTGGATTTTTATTAGTTGTTTTTATTTATTAAATTTATTAGGTGATTTTGAGTTTTTACTTTTGGAAGGGGCGATGAGGGGTGCCCAATGGGCGCTGGAGCGAGAGAGGAGGCATCAAATAGACACAGTGGTGTGGGAGCAGTGCCCAAAGGGCGCTGGGAGGAGGGAACAACGCTCATAGGGCATGGGGAGGAAGATCTAGCATTGAGTGGGTGCTAAGGAAGGCAAAGGGGTGGGGAGGGATAGGTTAGGGGGAAGGGGCGGGGTAGTTTTCAGGGGAGGGAAGGTTTAGTGGTAGGGAGGGGAGGGGGTAGGATAGCGAGAAAGGGAGGGTTTTGAGCGTTGGATGAGCGTGGGGATGGGATTAAGCACCCTTTGGGCGCTGGGAGGTGGTTTTGGTGCCCGTTGAGCACCGATTGTTTTTTTTTTTTTTTTTAATTTGACTTTTGACTTTTAAGTTTTGATTTTTTTTATGATTTGTTTTTTTTGTTTTTGTTTTATTGTTTTTAATTTTCTTTTTTGATTTTTTTCAAAAGGTTTTTAATTGTTTTTTTATTTTTTTGAAAAGTTTTTAATTTTTTTTAATTTTCTTTGGATTTTTAAATGTTTTAAAATGTTTTTGGATTTTTTAAATTGTTTTTAATTTTTTTTGGATTTTTAAATGTTTTAAAATGTTTTCGGATTTTTGAAATTGTTTTAAAATTTTTCTTTTTAGATTCTTAAATGTTTTAAAATGTTTTTGGATTTTTTAAATTGTTTTTAAATTTTTTTTTGGATTTTTAAATTGTTTTTTTTTTTGGATTTTTAAATGTTTTAAAATGTTTTGGGATTTTTTAAATTGTTTTTAATTTTTTTTTTGGATTTTTAAATGTTTTTGAGTTTAGATAGCAGGTGGGGGATGTTGGATCAGGGGAATTTTTTTTTTGGGGGAGGATGTTAATAGGCAAGGTTGATCGAAGAAGGGAGAGGGTGGTGGGGGGTGTTGCTTGACTCGGACCGCGAGGTCACAAAAGGGGAGATTTAGAAAACGCATCAACGGGTAGAGTAGGCATGCAATGATGAAGTGAACTGACATGGTGATATGTTTGGGGAGATGTAGGAGGACAGGGTTATTCTTCAGTCATGGGAGAGGCGACCACCAACATTCAGGCTCTGGGAGGAACTAGACTGGGCTGACAGGTTCGTGCTAGGGGTGTTGGGACTAGATCACATTGCGAATATGCCCTAGATTCATGCAGACAGAGCGATGATGACATTAGTGGTGGAGTAATATCAGTCAGAGCCTTGCGCCTTCCTGTTTCTGATAGGGGAGGCAACTATCACATTAGAGGACATGTAGAGGATTCTACAGGTCCCCCTTAATGGGGAGAGAGTGATTTATTGGCATGGACACGAGAGAGAGTATTTGGACCAGGTGTTTTCCCTGAGGTAGGTACCATACATAGCAGACATGACAGTGATGGTATATTAGTTGGTGATGGAGAGAGGATTGGATTCATTGGCTCTATTTTTGGCAAGGTTGATAGCAGGGACATTGGTTCCTGACAGGAGATCTCACGGATTCCCATTGGGATGGGGGGAGGTATTATATTGAATGCTAACCGATGGAGTGGTGTATGCATGGGGCCCATGTATACTGGCCCATTTGTATCATGACATGTATTCAGTGGTATACAGGCGATCAGGGAGCCTAGACTATGGGGTGACATTACTGCATATTTGGGCTTGGGAGCATATCCAAGTGATTTGGCCACTGATAGTGAGAGATAGGCCACGACATCAGCCATTTGTTTATGCATATAGAGGGCATTGGATGCAGCAACAATTGGGGAATATGGGATACTAGAGATGCATGATAGATGAGATAGTGGAGTTTGTGTGGTGGCCTTGGAGGGAGGTGGAGAGGTGGTCAAACGATGATGATCAGCTAGGTTATGCGATGCAGTCATAGTACCTAATGGGTTGAACAGAGCTGATCATAGATAAATACCTGCCAAAGCGAGTGCATCGACAGTTTGGGTTAGTGCAAGATGTGCCATAGGTGGAGGCGAGGTTTACATGGATACAAGATGAGTAGCAGTGGTGGGGGCTAGTGTCTGATACACATATGGTCATAGCAGAGTTTGAGGGGCTTCAGCCATAGGCATGGGATAATAGAAGGGATGTAGTGGATGCAGGGACTACATCAGAATATGATGAGTGGTGGGCTCGACAGAGGCCAGTGAGACTCACAGTACCCATAGGGTTTGTTGTGCTAGTGGAGGCAGCAGGAGAGGAGGAGGATGATGACAATGAGGATGATGATGAGGATGATGAGGAGGATGATGATGAGGATGAGGCACAGGTAGAGGGGATGGATGAGGATGAGGAGGAGGAGGATGAGGATGATGAGGAGGATGCATAGGTAGCCGGGATGGATATAGATATTGGAGGTGATGGCGGAGGTGATGTAGCTGGTGGTGACGATGCAAATGGATCAGAGTTAGCCTGAGCATGAGAGTAGATAGCCTAGTTACAGGTGCAGCTGGAGGGATTGGTGGCCCAGCTATAGGGATAGATCAGGGATGTGGCAGATGTGTCAGGATTACAGTCTTTGGTGGAGCGGTGGGATGCTTAGATAGTCTAGCTACAGGGATAGTTGGCACAAATAGGCATCGTACAGGCACAGGTTACAGGATTGTAGGCACAGGTGACATAGTTGTAAGGGTTAGCACAATAGTATGCACAAGAGAGAGATAATGCATGTTAGGCATTGGGGTTAGGGATGACAGAGATGATGGAGATGATGCTGCAGTGGATAGAGGAGGTCACTAGGGAGGTGCAGCACTACAGGTCAATATATGAGGCTATAGTGCCTGCAAGACATAGAGCCAGTTAACGTAGTAGATCTGGGGGTTCTAGTTCTAGGAGGATAGGATGATCAGAGAGGTCAGTTCGGCAACCCTCTCCATCATAGGTGTTAGCGGCAGCATAGATGTTGCCTCCACCAGCATCGAGATAGGCGGGCCAGCAGGACATGGGGGGCCTACGTCAGAGAGACTCAGGACCAGCTGAGTCAGGTAGGGATAGCTTCGCCTAGGGGCATGATGTATACAAATACTATTTTTTGATAGGTTTGAGGACCACATTTTGTATCATGATCACATTTTGATATATTTATGAGATGAACTATTTGAGTGATGGACTATGTTTATGTATGGATTCATTGATTTATGCTGTGGTATTTGTGATTGGATGAATTTATGGATGTGTTTATATGATGGATTTAGATGTTATCATATATATATGATGGATGCATGGATGTTTGATGATCGGTTATATGCTTGTGATGTTATTTGATATGTATATGTTTGTGATGATGGAGATATGACTTGACATGTGTTTGGATGCAGGATGGAGCAGATACATATTTATGATAGGTGAATTTAAATATTATGTATGATGCGGTCATGTGCATATAATGTTAGGCTAGATGAATTTATGTATGATGCAGACATATGCATATATGTATGTGGTGATATGTGGATATATGCTAATGTATTTGTGATGTAGGATGGGCTACTGACATGCATGTGATACAGGATGATAGGTGATCATGACACACCAATAGAACCCTAAAAATGGTCACAGGATTATGGGAAGTGAATGGATGGTAGAAAGAAAGGGGGGATGTGAATGTAAGTGTTAATGATCTTGGAGACAACCGAAGAGGGATAGGGTGACGAGGGTAAATGCAAATGTAAGGAACAATGTCATATTAAGATATTCTGACAATGATAATAAAGTTGAGTGCTACTATTGATATAGCATGGGATGTTATGCACCAGAGTATGTGGAACCAAGGTGGTAAGGCATCCATGCATAGGACTTGACTTTACAAACAATAGGATGAACCCACTCATGCCCATAATAGTACAACCTTGTCTAGACAAGGGAAGGGGACTCATAGCATAAGTTCTTAATGCACCAGAGGTATGAAGAACCTTAGATGCAGAAGGGGAACAATATGCTAGAACCGATTCTATGATCCACGAGGTATGAATACTAATACGGAGTAATGAGAACCTCCCACAAGCATGACATTCAAAAGCAATGACCATGCCCCATTCTAGATTATTTGCCACATGCCATGATATATGAGATCAAGGCAGTTTTGACATAGTCCAAGAATGATGCATAAGATAAAAATCAAAGACCAAAAGACTGACTGGACCTAAACACATAGCCATTATATCTCTTGCAAAAGGATGGATGGAAGATTTGATGATTTTTTCCATTGTAGGAAGGATGCATCCTAGGAGAATAATTGATGATGGATTAAACTAAACTAAGGATAGGCAGAGGGATACGTGGTGCTAGTTATGAAAAAGCCAATATGTTGGTGAAAGGTTTTTCATGAGAATGTTATGCTTTGATGAGATGCCCAACAATTATATTGATCATAGGTCAAGTGTAATCAACAAGTTTAGGAAAGTGGGACCATCCACGTGGGTTGGATGGGTGCATCGTATGTAACTACATATTGGATACGTCCTTCGTATTCCAGACTACCTACATACCTTGTATCCACGTGATCAAGGCACATTACAATGCGGGTGGGGATGATATGTAGTTTTGGGGCACTTGATGATGTAAGGATAGGGGTTGGTTCATCTGGAATGATGACGTGTGGAGTAGATGATGTGGATGTTATTTTGTTAATGGGTATCATGGTATAAAAATTATGATAGGTAGAGAATGGTGTTGGTGTAGTAAAGGGTGTGACGTGGCGAAAAAATTAAAGGGACCAAGGTCATGGATGGGTAGGAGGGTAGAGTGAGTGACGTAATGGTGACATGGAAAGATGGACATTATTGGGAGACAAGATATTTTGGAAATGATGGACAATGGAAGCTCAGATGATGGGTTTATTCTGAAGCTTAGACGAGGGGATAATTGGATTGGATAGTAATGGTGAAAATGGGAAGGTGATTTGAACAATGGATCTAGTTTGAACCTACACATGATGCATGTAGGCAAGTTTTCATCATGGTACTTATCCAAGGTGCCACAAGCAGTCGTTTTCACCATAGGACAGATTATTTCTCTTTACTGCTTTTTTGGAATTTTTATATTTTTTGATTTTTTTGTATTTTTGACATGGGGTATTCAGTGAACTAACTGTGGAACCATTTCAAGTGAATGATATTCATGGGCTCCTCGAGTTCTTCTCCTTCAAGGGTGGAGAGGCAATATGCTCCAGAGTCATACTTTGTAGTGACAATGTAGGGTCCTAACCAATTAGGCTCAAATTTTCCTTTCTTTTCTTGCTCAGATAGATTCCTTTGATTTTCTTTCAGGACCAGATCTCCTACTGCAAACTCCCTAGCATGGATCTTCTTGTTATACGATCTATGAAGCTAATTTTGGTATGCTTGGAGGTGATTGAGGGTGTTGAGGCATCATTCATCCAATAGCTTGATCTCTTGGAGGCGTGTAACACAGTATTCTTCATCAGTGATGACATTACACAAGGAGATGCACAAGGAGGGCAATTCGATCTCAATTGGTAGGATGGATTCTAGTCCAAAGACAAGGGAATATGGAGTAGCACATGTGGGTATGTAGATACTAGTGCGATAGGCCCAGAGGGCGGGATGTATATGGAGGTGCCAATCACAACCAGTTTCATTGACAACTTTCTTGAGGATTTTGAGTAGGGTTTTATTAGTTGCCTTAGACTGTCCATTACCTTGTGGGTAATATGGAGTAGACCAATGATGTTGAATGTGGAATTGTGTACAAAGGTCCTGAACATCATGGTGTTTGAAAGGTTTACCATTGTCAGTGACAATGGTGGATGGGATACCATAACGACAGATGATATGGTAAAGGATAAACTTGGCAATTTGGTTTCCTATGGTGAAAGTGAGAGGGATGGATTTGATCCTCTTAGTGAAGTATTCAGTGGTAGTGATAATGAATTTGTGTTCATCTGAGGAGGATGGATGGATTTTGCCAACGAGATCTAGGCCCCATTGAGAGAAAGGCCATGGTGTAGTAATAGGTTGCAATGCCTGAGAAGGAGCATGAATGAGATCTCCATGTTGCTGACAGGGCTTGCACTTTTTCACATACTCACATGCATCATGTTCCATAGTTGGCTAGTAATATCCAGTACGTAAGAGCTTCTTGGCTAGCATAATTCCACTTGTGTACACTCCATAGATACCTACGTGGACCTCATGTAAGGCAAGGGAAGCTTCTTTTGTGTTTAAGCATCGAAGATGAGTGCCATCATAGCTTCAGCGATAGAGGGTGTCGGCAAGGATAGTGTAGCAAGAGGCTTGGTGAATGAGGGATCATTGTTGTTTGCGGGTGGATTTAGGAGGGAAAGTGTGATGTTGGAGGTAGGTGTAAATGTCATGGTACCAGGGATTTTTTGGACCAACAATCTCACAAACAAATTTTGACTCAACAACACGATATGCTGGCATCAGGAGCTGTTCCACAAGAGACTCACACTGGTGGCTATCAGGAGGCATGTCCAGAAGTGAACCGATAGTAGCCATGGCATCAACTTCTTTGTTATGAAGGTGAGGTACCTACTCAAACTATATGTAGGTGAAGAATAGTTTGTATTCATCAACCATTTTCTTATAGGGTACTAGCTTATCATCCTTTGTGGTAAACTCATCATTCACTTATTTGATGATCAATTGAGAGTCTCCATAGACCTATAGCTATAAGATAGTCCATTGCACAACTATTTTGAGACTAATGATCAAAGCTTAATATTCAGCTACATTATTTGTACATGGGAAAGAAAGTATGTAAGCTTTGGGGATGTAGTCGCCTTCTGGGGTCACCAATAGTATTCCTACCCCTGAACCATGATTAGTGAAGGATCCATCAACATATAGCTTCCAATGTGTAAGTTCTGTCATAGTGAGAGTGGACTCATCTGGGAAGTTAATGGCTAGTGGTTGATAATCTGTGAGGGGCGCTTTAGCTAGTTAATCTACTACAACTTGTCCTTTGATTGCTTTCCTGTCAACATACTCAATATCGAATTCACTCAACAACATGACCCATTTTGCCATTTGTCCTATGAGTAAAGTCCTAGAAAGGAGGTACTTAAGGGGGTCAACCTTAGATATGAGCTTGATAGAATGACTTAGCATGTAGTGTCATAATTTTTGGGAGCAAAAAATGATAGCTAGACATGCACATTCCATGGGGGTGTAATTAAGTTCATAGCCAACTAAAGTCCTATTGATGTAATATATATCTCTCTCATGGCCAATATCATCCTATTGTGCTAAAAGTGCCCCCAGTGCTACTAAAGTTGCTGATATATATAATAATAGGGGCTTTCCAGGGATAGGAGCCATTAGGACCGGTGGTCAAGCAAGATACTCCTTGATGCGGTTGAATGCCTGTTAATAGTTCTTATCCCACTTAAAGTGTACGTCTTTGCGAAGTAAATGGGCAAAAGGATGGAATTTGTCTACAAGTTGGGCAATGAACCTTCGTATAGCCTATAGTTTGCCTTGGAGACTTTAGAGCTGTTTGAGCATCGATAGAGGCATTTTTGTTATGGTGGTGACCTTAGCAGGATCTACCTCGATGCCTCTATGGGAGATGATGAACCCCAAGAGTTTACCTGATGTTACACTGAAAACACATTTCTTGGGATTGAGGTGAAGCTTGTATTCTCTAATCCGTGTAAAGATCTGTCGTAGGATCGTAGGATGTTCTTCCCTGGTTCTAGATTTCTCTAGGAGATCATCTACATAGTCTTCCATTATCTTATGTATCATGTCATGGAAGATTGTAATCATTGCACGTTGATAGGTTGCCCTCGTGTTCTTTAGACCAAAGGACATGACTTGCCAGTAATATGTGCCCGAAGGGTAAGTAAAAGCTATTTTATGTTGATCTTCAAGGGTGATTCTAATTTGATTACACCCCGAAAAGCCGTCAATGAGAGAAAGCATCTCATGTCCTGTAATGAGATCTACAATCATATCAATGTTGGGAAGTGGAAAATCATCTTTTAGACATGCTTTATTAAGGTCTCAGAAGTCTGTATAACAATAGATGCTCCCAGGTTTCTTAGCAACTGGCACAATATTGGAGACCCCCTCTGGATAATCAATAGGGCAAATAAAACCAACATCTAGTAATTTCTGCAGCTCTTCTTTGACGAGTAAGGCAACTTGAGGGTGCATCTTGTGGAGTTTCTGCTTAACAGGTTTTGCATCAGGATGTACCACAAGATGGTGAACAACCAAAGAAGGATCTAATCCTAGAATGTTAGTGTAAGACCAAGCGACCACATTAGGTGTTTCATGAAGCACTGTGGAGATGTTGGATTTTTCTTTTGTACCAAGACTTTCTGCTAGATGTGTGAGCTTAGGTGATTCTTGCATGCCAAGATTAATTTCTTGTGTGCCTTCAATCATAATGTTGGAATGCTCTTGCCAATGAGATGGTATAGGGGAAATATTGAGATCCTCATCTTCTAGCACCTCAGAGAGGTTTTCACTAGGAGATACGTCTTTATTTTTTTCTTGTGTCTGAAAGTGCCTCAAAGAGGTTTTCACTAGGGGACGATTTTCTATTTTTTATTTTTTTCTTTTTTGGACTGAGGATCTCTTCTTCGCCAAAATAGGCATTAGTTTGCAAGCATATGTCATAGTGTGAGGTGTTGTGAAGTTCTAGAAATGTGGAGAGAGCCTCATCATTCAAAAATATGTCAAGAGGCGGGGGTCTTTGACAATCCCAAGCAATGAGTTCAGGATGAATGAGAGGGAGGTCAATAACGAAGATGGCATTGTCGGGGAAGATGCAAGGAAGGTCCAGATCTTCACATGAAGCTATGATGACACTCAATGTGATGTTTTCAACACTAGAAGAGGATTCCATTACCTGTACCAAGGTTTTAGTGGGTCCACAGATTGTCACAGTCGGTGGAGCATATCCTAAACCAAAGTATTGAGCATATTTCTTGGGAGATGCAGGATCAACCTCTATGGGTTCTGTAACACCTTGTTCATCGGTGCCAAGTCCTATTCCACGGTAAGGCATTTTGGTACAAATTTGAAATGGTATAGGATATTTTTCTTTGAAGTATTCTAGATTGACAGGTGTTGAGGTAGTTTCATCATGATATAGCCAATCACTTAGAGCTGTTTCTTCGAGTTCTTCTCTAGAGACTTGTGCTAGTACAAAGGGAATTTTATCATTGATCTTGCACTGTTGTTCTTTTTCCTTCTTTAGAAGATGATGGCCATGGGAGCGGGAGGACAATGGTAACTGTCCCACATGGAAGGCATTGTGAAGCTCATACTCGCCACACCCTTTGTCTACAATCTTGACCTTTTGAGGTGTACGGGTGGAAGATGAAGTGGAAGCTTATGATTGTTCGATGGTGACTTGCGACATGAATGATGATGTGGATGGAGTGGATGAGGGATCTTTGACATGATCCCCATAGGTACTCGAACATTGGAATTGCCAATCATAGACAACCTCTAAGGCCTTGCAGTATTAAAAAGGTTGTTGATCAGTGGGGATAGTGACTTCTACACCATTATTAGGGAACTTGAGGCATTGGTGGTAGGTGGAGGGAACAGCTTGCATGGTATGCAACCATGGTCAGCCTAGTAGGAGATTAGATGGAAGGTCAAGATCAATCACGTGACATAGAGTGGGTATGGTGAGTGGGCCTAGCTTGATAGGGAGGCATATAGTGCCTTCAGATTCTCTCTCCATGTTGTTGTATGCCTTGATGGAGATAACCAAAGATTCCAAGTCAACCACTGAATACACTGGGAATTTTATAAATTTTGATGTACATATGTTCAAGCCAGATCAATTATCTAAGAGGAACCTCTTGACTCTATGGTTGGTGATTTGGACTTCAATATGAAGGGCTTTATTATGTGCGGGGTCAATAGGTGGCATGTTGGCATGACTAAATGTGAGATGATAGGATGATGATAATTGAGTGACAAGGTTTTGGAATTAGGTGGGAAGTATGTCAGTAGGAACATGGGACTCTTGGAGAGGCTTGTCAAGTATTTCCTATTGTATGGTGGATATCTTAAGGAGTTCCAAGATGCAGATTTGAGAGGGAGTCTTTCCAAGATGGTCAAGGAAGTTGTATTGGGAAGTGGTGGTAGTGGAGGATGGGGATGGTCCCTTCACAGTTATACGCCCACGGTGGGTGGTAACAACACATTTGGGGGTGGTATTTTTGACTTTGACAGTGGCGACATGAGTAGAATCAAAATAAATTCTACCCACTATATTATCGTAGGGAGGCAGAATGTTGTTGTAGTTGATGTTGTTGTCTTGGTTGTTAGGATTAGTGTTGGAGGAAGATGGTTTGGATGTGGTTTAGTTATTGTTGTGGTTGGGAAGAGGGTCTTGATAGACACCTAGGCCATCATTGGGTGATGTATTATCATGGTCATCCATTTAGATTCCACCATGTTCAATGAGGTCTTGGACAAATTTTTTCAATTTCATGCATTTGTTTGTGGCCTGGCCCTTGATACGGTGGTAGTCACAATATTCATTCTGTTTATACCACACGGGCTTAGGTTTGTTTTCGTCAAATGGTTTTGTTATGGGGAACTCAACCATGCTAGCGCAGAGTAGCTTTTGGTATACAACCTCGAGTGGCTCACCGAAGGGGGTATATTTGTACTTTGGATTGTTAGGAGGATTTCTCTTTGGAGGAGCAAGCAGGACCGATACATTGTTAGAAACATTATGGACTATGTTTGTCTCTTTTGGTTTAGGAGAGGTGATTTGGATGTACTTGGAATCGGTAGCACCATCTCCTACGGTGTTCTTGTTTTTAGCCCAAAACTTAGGTTTGTCATTGAAGGTTTTGTCATTATTGTTCTTGTTGTAGATTTTGACTAGACCCTTCGCAATAAGGGCTTTTTCGATAGTGATCCCTTTTTCTATAATTTTGTCAAAGGTTGTGCACAATGTACTTGCAAATGGAAGGCCATTTCTTGGTTGAGGTTTTGGATGAAAATATGGACAAATTATTTTTTGGGGATTGTCTAAGGTAGCCTACTAGCAAGGGATCTCCATCTTTGTAGATAAGCATCAAAACTCTCACCACTTCATTGTATGGTGTTGCAAAGGTCAAGCATAGTGATCTCATCTTCTACATTTTATGAGAAGTGGACGATGAATTTCTCTAAAAGATCGGTGAAATTGGATATGGAGCCATAAGGTAAGTGCATGAACCATTCTAGGGCTTGTTCTCCTAGGCTTTGTGGAAAAAGACGAAGGAGGAACTAGTCATCATAGGTGACTTCTTGGCATGCCATGAAAAACTCCTTGATGTGGTCACAAGGGTCTCCTTTTCCTTTGTATTTATCAAATTTTGGCACTTCAAAGTGTTGAGGAAAAGGTGTGATGGCAATGTTTCTGTCGAACGGGTAGGGAAATAAGTCTTTGAACTTATAGTGTTTCTTTTGGGTCCCTAGTTGGATGTTTTTAAGGGTATTTTTCATCTCTTGCCATTCTTGGTTGAAAGGGTTAGCAAGAGGTGGTTGTGGTACTTGGTGGAGTGGAGGTTGTTGCATTGATGATTTTTGGTATTGAGGGTTGATGTATTGTTGTAGTTGTTGGGAGTGGGCAAATTGTTGTTGTGCGTGAGGTGGAAGACTTGTGGTTTGTGTATAGATGTGAGAGTTGTGTGTTTGTTGTTGTGGGATGACTTGTTGAGTTCAAGGTTGGACATATTGTTGATGTTGAACACATGGGGGTAGACCTATGGGATGTGTGTAAACATGGGACCCATATGCTTGTTGTTGCGGGATGACTTGTTGAGTTTGGGGTTGTGGCTATTGTTGGATGTTGTAAGGAGGCTATATTAATGACTCTTGGTGGGGTTGATGCGTGGAAGATTGATATGTGTGTGTGGGATTAGCATAGTTTGTTAATGGGTTTTGGGGTTGGTTGAGTGGATTCGCAATGGGTGTTTGAGTTGTGGGTGGTGCTACTATTTGTGTGATGATCGACCTTGGTGGAATGTTTAGTGGAGGGAGAGGTTGCGGTACAATCGTGATGGCTTCTTGTTGATGGTTTGGTGGAGGTGGTATGGTGGTGATGGTGAAACTAGAAGGTACCCCAGAAATGGGTACATCAGAAGGTAGCATGTCATAAGGTAACCCAATGGGATGATTGGATGCTTGTGGTTGTGAAACATTTCTAGCCCTCATGTTTTGTCCGAAGGTGTGAACGAAGGCGGTGTTGGAAGTAAAACTAGTCCAAGGATTATCGTAGATGGGTTCGTTAGGATTAGGGACACATCCCCATGGTTGATTAGGGATGGGTGTTGGTGGCTTGTCATGGAAGATGGTTTTGAGCTTGTCATGGTTATATGAATATGGAAGGCATGCACCATGTTCAATAAGACGTTGAAAAAATTCATCCTTATGGTTGTCAATGAATTGGTCAAACTTGTCATGTAACCTCTTTTCGTTAAGGAACTCGATAAAGGTGGGGGGATAAGTTTGATGAGGATGAGTGAATGCTTCACCCATTTCAGGTTGGTTGACATATTCCTCCATGTTGCTCATGGTAGAGCCACTAGGAGAGAGGGGTTGATAACGGGCATCCATTTTCTTAGCTTGTGATCGCGTGATGGGAGGCATAAAAGGTGAATTTGGGTTGGATTTTGATAATGAGGTATTGATGATGAGATGATGAAGATAGGTCCAAAATCTAGATCAAGATGATTAAAGGTCGATGGTTATCCTATATACATAGGGTAAACAAAGAGCCTAAGAAAGAGGACAATAGGATTATTTTACTTGGGGTAGACAAGATGCACCAAGCAAAATGAGATTTCTCAGAATCCACTAACTTAGGAGTCATCTAGATTCCTAAGCTAATTTATCCAAGGGGGTTAATGATTGATCTAGAGTTTTTTCCATAGGAGTTGGATGTGGTTTGGATTTATTAGTCGATTAGGATGGATTTGGATGATGATATGGTTGGTCTTGATTGATTCAAGGGTAATGATCAATTATGGATTGATTGAGGACGATGGGATTGAATAAGTCTAGTGATGTAAATGAAGTTCTGGCTATGACACAATTGTCAGGGTTTTGAGGGAAACATTTGTCAGTATGACACAATAGCGCCTATTACTTGCAACTTTTGTCACAAACACATTATTTTATATAGCGGATTGAAAGAGCTTGGCTTTATCTTGTTGCCACTTAGGTCGTTCCCACCTTTCAAAGTGGGGTGGCAGGCCCTATAAAGGTTCAACAAAAGCAACACAAGTGAAAAAATACTTTTGATCCCCAAGTTCATACGAAGATGTGAGGGGAGAGCATACGTATTTTTAGGCTTGGGTCACACTAAACAAGGTTCATTTTTAGCTCTTGGATTATATTGAGGGTGATTTATGCAAGTATTGTGAGAAGCTTTTGATTCCCAAGATCACCAAATGGTGCAAGGGAAGAGTATACACTTTCACAACACTAACAAAATGACAAGACACTTCACACAAAATTTTTCATTTTCTTGTTTAGATGAGTGAGAATGCAACTTTGTGGTTATTTTTAGCCTTATGGGCATTGATGCTAGGCTGGGCACTGATCTATCAGATAGGCACTGATGTGGAGGGCTAGGTGCTGATGTAGTGGATTGGGTGCTGATGTAGAGGATTAGGCATTGATGTGGAGGGTAAGGTGCTGATGTGGGACAGTGATGGTTTCGTGTGATTTTTAAGGTGATGAGTTGGATTTTTGACAAATTTTGGGCTTGGGATGTGATGTTTTTGTAGTTTGGAGGTTCAAATGTTTCAATAGTTTACTCTTTCAAATGGCTCAAATGATGTTTGAGTGATGTCAATGAGAGTCTTCTTTGGCAAGTGATACAAGCATTTCAAACAAGTGCATACAATGTCTAAAGGTTTTTTTGTGAAATTAAATAATCATGCACAACCTAAGGTGAGGATAGGACAATATTTGTTGGATCCCCTAGCCATGCCTATTCAAAGTGGATAGCTCCAAGATCTTGGTAGCACTGGCTCCCCTCCACGGCACTCACTTCTCACGCATACCAAGTTCTAGGTTTCCCAAGGCTCATCCCTCCACCAAACTTTAGGATTGTCCCTATTATCTCTACTAAGAACCATGAGAATCAGGGTGGCTTCGAAGGTCCCACCTTCTCTTCCAACAAATAGAGGGATTTGGGCTACTAAAACAATGGTTCGTAGTAAGTGCATTCATTCAGGTGGCCATACATGCAGTGATTCATTCTAATAAGGAGGCTTTCTAGCCTGCAGAGGTTACGCTCTATAAGTTTTTGGGGAAACATTCGTCAGTATGATACAATAGCACTTGTTGCTTGTGACTTTCATCACAAACACATTATTTTATATAGTAGATCGAAAGATCTTGGCTTTAGCTTGTTGGCACTTGGGTCGTTCCCACCTTTCGAAGCGGGGTGGCAGGCCCTCTAAAGGTTCAACAAAAGCAACACAAGTGAAAAAATACTTTTGATCCCCAAGTTCATACGAAGATGTGAGTGGAGAGCATACATATTTTTAGGCTTTGGTCACACTAAACAAGGTTCATTGTTAGCTCTTAGATTATATTGAGGGTGATTTATGCAAGTATTGTGAGAAGCTTTTGATTCCCAAGATCACCAAATGGTGTGAGGAAAGAGCATACACTTTCACAACAATAACAAAATTACAAGACACTTCACACAAAATTATCCATTTTCTTGTTTAGATGAGTGAGAATGCAACTTTGTGGTTATTTTTAGCCTTATGCATGAAAGATGCAGGTTGTTCTTTTTAACCCTTATGAGTGAAGGATGCAAGTTGTTCTTTTTACACCTTATGAGTGAAATATGCAAGTTGTCCTTTTTAATCTTATGCATGAAGGATGCAAGTTGTTCCTTTTACACCTTATGAGTAAAATATGCAAGTTGTTGTTCTTTTTAACCTTATACCTGAAGGATGCAAATTGTTCTTTTTACACCTTATGAGTGAAATATACTAGTTGTTCTTTTTACACCTTATGAGTGAAATACGCAAGTTGTTTGTTTTACACCTTATGAGTGAAATATGCAAGTAGTTGTTTGTTTTAACCTTATGAAGGTATGATGATGTAAATTGTATTCTTTTCAAGCCTTGTGAATGTGCCTATGATTAATCAAGCAATTTCACACAACAACAACACCAAATTCTTTTAAGCTAATAAACAACCTTGCAAATAAGAAGTTAGTAGTTGTAGACAAGTCTTCAATGGTCGAATGAGGCTACCAAACCAAATGTTAGACCAAAAAACACTATTTTTGGTTAGGCACTAATCTGGGAGATTAAGTACTAATGCACTAGATAAGTGCTGATACAGAGGGATAGGTGCTGATATGAGACAGGCAGCACCTTCCCCTTGTAAATTTGATTTTTCCTACAAAACAGAGAGCTAAGGTGGCCAAGAAGTTAGTAAAACATCAATGAACACATTATGGAAACATAAAATAATGGCCTTGACTATAAAATCATGGAAGTGAGCGATTTTACCTTATCTTTAGATGGGTGTTGATCTGCTAGGCTAGGCATTGATCTGCCAGATAGGCACTGATGTATCAGATAGGTGCTAATGGGCTAGATAGGCACCAATTTGTAGAAATTAGGCACTGATCTGACCTATCACAAGAAAAACAACACAAAATAAGCAAATTTGGTAGCTAAAAGGTGGTGGGGGTCCCACCAGGTGTGCCAAAATATCTACCTATGAAAATAAGACCTAAAATGGATGCAAATTATACCTAAGATGCACCCAATCTCAAGTCCAAGGGACCTCAAGATTGGATAAATCACTACTATGCTTTTATACTAGAACATGCACCCTATCTAAGAAAACTAGTGATGATATGTCGTAGATGGATGATAAACTAAACTAGACTATGTTGAATTGCACTAAGACCTATAGATGTGAGCACTCAAATTGACAGCATAACATTGCACAGAATGACTTGTTCCAAATGGGAGGTGGAGGCCTCAATTTATAGATTTTTATAGGTGGGATTGGAGGGCTAGGATCAATTTGAAGGATCAATGGTTGAGATTGCTTGAGGATCCTCAAGCAAGGAGAATTGGACAAATGGCATGATTGGATTGGATGAGAAGGTTGCTCCAAGATTCAAGGGATGATCAATGGATGAGAATGCAAGTTTGAATGGATGGATGACTAGGATTGAGTAGGTGTACAACATGTAAGGACTCATTTATGAAAAGGTAAGGCTTCGACTTTGTGAGGAATTTTAAATTCCATGGAGAGGACAAGTGGAATTTAAAATTAGAGGAATAGTGTTAAAATAGTGCCACATGGAATTTTAAATTGAGATGAATAGTGACACATGGAGTGGGGTGAAAGAAAGAAGACAAATGTACTCAATTTGGAATATTTGCCCATGCTTCCAAAGTACCACTTGTCATGTACATGTGTGTACATTGGATGACAAGTGGACTTCTAGAAACATGGGGGTTTGTAATGATGAATTAATTAAAATTAATTCATGTGCACATGGGTTAGAAGAAAATAATCATGATTACAAAAAGTAATCAAAAGTTCACAAAATAGGGAATTAAATAAATATGATAATTTATTTAATTTTTTGGATCAACTATTGTCAAAAATATTTAATTTTCAAACTATAGTAGAAGAATTGTTTTTCATGACATGATAAGGGTGCAGAATAAATTAATTAAATAATTAAAAATTATTTAATTAATAATCAGATTGGATGAAGTGATGTGGGTGAATTAGGGTTGAATGTGTGGGTGGATGAAATTGATTGTGACCATTTTCAGGTGTCTACAACTAACTACACATTACACTCAATATTATTTTGGATGCTGACCTAATCAATGTTTCAAAATCTTATGGAGAATATATATAGAATATATAATTCTTTTAAAATGCAATCAAGGTGGATAAGAATATAGCCTAGCAGAAGAAGATATGAAATGTGTAGAATTAGTTTGAAGTTAGATATTGAGCAAGAATAGAAGATTGCACCATCAACATGCAACAAATGTGTTCTCCATAGTAGTCCTTATATCTACATTATCATTATAATAGCAAGGAAGCATTCAGGGAGTAGTAGCTTCCTTGGGTTATAACTCTAAATCAAAGTTGTAAATTAGGGAGTAGTAGCTTCCTTGGGTTGAATCCCTAAAACAAAGTTGTTATACTTTTGCAGTGAGCATAATATATTGTGAGCTAATTCTCACTATGGTTTTTCCCTATTATAGGGTTTCCCACGTAAAATCTCTGGTGTCATGTGTTGATTCTTGTATTGCATGTTTTCCTTCATGTTTTTAAAGTTATTTAGTTTTATCAGAAAATGTTTGAGTAAAATTTTTAAGTGTGTTGATTCACCTCCTCCCTCTTAGCACCCCATTGTGTTCAACAATTGGTATCAAAGCCAAGTACCTATGAGAAGCTTGACCGCTGAGGTATATCCTTCACTTGAACACATGGAAAATGAAGTGTTGGACAATGATATATTTGTACCTAAACCTGATCTTGAAGCTATGGAACCTAAAGGTTGGGACTTTGAGTCTAATGAGTGTGAAATAGATCTTGAAGATAAACTCAAGACAACCCTTAATGATCTTGAGGAAGTAAAAGATCTAGATATAGAATATGAAGATATCCTTAAAAAATCAAGGGATACAATTGACAAGTTGAAAACAAAAGCCAAAGAATCAAAAGAAGAAATTGAGAAACTAAAAACTCTGATAGAAGGAGATAAAGGAAGTGATAAGCTCGAGGAGGTTGAAGACATGATCTCAAAGTTAAAGGTCATGGCTGAAGAAGAAAAAAGGATTGAAGATTGTTTAAATATCAAGCTCAATGAAGAATTAGCTAAATGTTCAAAACTTGAAGAGGAAGTTGTCACTCTAAGGGAAGAACTAGAAAAGGAAAAAGAATAGATTTACAAGGGACTAAAACTAAAAGGAGTAACTGATATTCTTGATGAAATAATAAGTTCTCAAAAGCTAGCAAAAGAAAAAACTGGTCTTGGTTTTGATAAGGGATAGAGTCCTATGATCAATACTTCTGTAAACTTACATGATAAATTTCATATAGGAGGAAAGTCTGAATCTAGGAGAGAAGAAACCAACACTAAAGGTCCTAAGAGAAAAACTTACAGAGATTCAAAAGAAGATGAATTCACTCCTATTGTCATGCCCACATTTCCCATGTGGTCACAACACACAACACACGTGTCATGTCCACATTTGCCATGTCATCATGACACGAATTACAAAAAACTTTTCTACCTATCCCTACGAACCCCCTCACATGCGTATTTAATAATCTAGAAAAAATTCAATCCCTCCATTTTTAAAATTTAATTCACAAGGCAATAAAACAAAAATGTAAAACCCCATTTAAATTAAAAACAAATTAAAGGAGCACATGAGATAAAAAGACAAGGCAAAAATAGAGAGTTAAAAAAAAAAGAATTAAAAATAATTTTCCTCACACCCTCTTCTCATTAAAATATTATTTTCCAAATTAAAAAGCCCTAATGCCATCTTAAAAATAGTTTTCTAATAAAAAGCCCTAAGATATTTCTTTAATGTATCCTTAAGGGAAACCCTAACACTTCATCCTCTCACTTCGCTTTGTTCTCTCAAGTTTTCCTTGTTTTGTTTTGTTTTGCAGGTTGGGAGATTTGGCCCTTTCATGGCTGCCATAGGTTTGAAACCAGAGGTAAGTTTTCATTGGTTTTCAATAGAGTTTATTTGTTATTGTACATATATATTTTATTTAACAAATATCTATATTTATATATATTTAAATATACTGCAATCCCCTTTTTTTATGTGGGTTTGAATCTCAGAATAATAGTATATAATCTCCCACCAATTTTCTAGTAGGGTAGAATGGAAGACACAAGAAATGGAATGGCAAGGAAGAGGGAGAGGGAGGTTCGTGGTGCTGCTGCCAACCAATTGCTGTAGGTCTATTGGTAAGGGACCGAAGGGGAGGTGCGGACTACGGAGTGGATATTATGGGGAGCATAGGGAGGAGAAAGGCCACGTGGGGTGGGGTGTTGAGTGGTAGTATGAAGTGGTAGTGGTGGGGAACGCAGATCTGGGGTGGCATTGTTTTGGTGGATGTGTTAGTGGTGGGGAGGGTAGCGAACTACCTACGGGTTCTACGGCCGCTATACTTAGAGTGTAGGTTAATGGTGTGGGGAGGGGGACTAAACCCCCACCGACACCCTTTGGTGTGGGTGGGTGTTCGACCCCCCTCCCCACACCCTTGAAATATCAAAGATAACTGTGTGGATGGTAGCACTGTCCACACAGCCTCTTCTTTTTTTTTGTTTGCCTAAACAAAAATAACACTACCTTACATTCAGTATTCCGCCATACCCTCAATGCTAGGGTTTCACTGTATGCAATGTAGTTTATATTACATTATTATTAAATCTGGTATTACTCTTGTTTGTATATATATATATACACATCTTTTTTTTTTTTTAACAGAAAAAATTGGAATGTAAAGAGCAGTTAACTGTAAATACATAATTTTTTTTAATAGAATACACAGTAATAAATTAAATAGCAAGTTGAGTCAACTAGAATATATAAATATATATATATATTCCTCTCTCTATATATATATTTATAAATATTCATCTCTATATATATATATTTATGTAAATACATACAAAACTACTTTCTCAACAATAGTTTAAAAAAAAACATAAATACTAACTTTCAATTCTGTATCATAAGAGTTAGCCCACTAGTATTAATTTTTTTTTGAAAACATAAATAAATAGAGATATGTTTTTTTGTTAATGAACTCATAAGGTAAATATTACAACTTCTCTAAAATTTCAACAACCTATATTCTAGAACAACAACTATGACCATAAAATTTCAAGCAACTTAACAGAAACTAATTCACTTTAATTTCTATCTTCTTCTCTTTGTATGCAATGAAAATTTATACAGCAACTAATGCATTTTTTTTTTTGAAATGAACAATGAGAACAAAGATATATATAACTCATCATACATTACTCAAACCATAAACTCCACAACATAGAGAATAAACAACAAAAATATAACATTTATCTTCCTACATCCACAAGCTCAAAGATGACAAATAAATTTTAACCAATGTTTCATTAAATAATACTTCACATTCACATTTCTCTATAACAACAAACATGGTGGAAAGAATATCTTGCCAAAATAATTTACAATAGGGCCACAAAGGCCATGGCTCAAACAGCCAACAAAATACTACTAAAGCAACACAAAAATGGACTTCTCCAAAGCTCCATTTTCTCAATAAGAACCTACAAATAAAACACAACAAAAAGGAAAACCTAGCCACTTTGAAATTCCCTCCTCCCTACCATAGAACCGCAAGAGGGTCACCCCAGAGCTAGGAAGGTAGGGATTCACATGATTGTAACACACCACAACAAGCATCAAAGTAACAACAACACAAAGATCAACCCCAAGGATAAACACATAACACAACTCATGAGGATGAGTTTGATGGGGGTAGGGAATGGACCCCTCCACTTCAAAGGCCACACCAAAAACACTAAATACCAAGTCTCATGGCCTCAATCCAAAACCTCCAAAACTACAACTCTCCAAATATTTTAAAATTAACTTCCATGGCACTCTTGCCATTCAAATAATCTCCACAACAAGTAAAAAGCCCTTAAGGCCATAAATAGCACAAAATATGGGAGTGACCTCAAGGAGGTTCCTTTCCCCTACCCCAAACAAGTTGAGCCTTACCTCCAAATGGAGGTGCTCTCACTAAACACCCATCCCACACAAAAATGAAACAAAAAACTACAAAACTACAAACACATCACAATACAAAATATGCAAGGGTAAAAAACATAGTCATGAGGCTTACCTTCAAAAAGCCCTATAATGGAAGCACATTTGGTGATGAGCTCGAAGCTTCTCCAAACCTTCCAATCTCCAAAAATCCCTCTAACTTCCCAAAAATTGCTCAAAATAGAAAGAGATCTCCAAAATGCAAGAACCCCACACTCCTCAACAAGAGGAGGTAATATAGGCCTTCTAAATTGGCCTTGAGGAATCAGAAGGTGACACTTGTCACCTTCTCCTTCCTCCTCCTATGCCACTTGCAAGGGAGAGGAAGTGTGAGGGTGACAAGTGTCATCCTCTAATTCCATCACAATCCTCACCTTATCCACTTGTGCTCTCACACATGTGTGAGAGAACAAGTGGTGAGGTGGCATTCCCCTTCAAGCCTTCATGAGGATAAGGGATGCCATATGGCATCCTCTTATTCTCTAAGAGAGCCATCTCCCTCCAAGATGCTCTCACACATGTGTGAGTCTTGGAGGAAGATCTCACACACTTGGGAGTCTTGGAGAGCTCCCAAGTCTTCCTAGGGAAGGGATTCCCAAACTTTGGGAAGGGAGATGAGTCTTTTCCAAAGCATGACTCATCTCCTATCCTTGTCTAATTCAAATTTCGTCACTTTAACTAAACCTCACTTTAGAGTGACCAAAAGTGAGTTATCCCAAGGTTTAGTTAGTCAAAATTGACCCTAGACTCATGGGTAACCACCTAAGGTAAATTTTGGGATACGAAGGTTCACCTAGGGGGTCATAAATCCACTTTAAATGGCCTCAAAAATAAAAGCAATACCAAGTGGTATAAGTCAATAAAAATTATACAACACATGATATAATTAATCTAAACAAAGGGTACTAGGCCAAAATGATAAAATTAAACAAGTACTTAAATCAACACTCAATTCAAATGTGATCCTCATCCCTCTTAAGAATGGATCAGTTTCACCGGGGATAACATATGTGTGAATTCTACCTCTAATTTCCCATGGTCTGGGAATGCAATCCTGCACATCTCGATCAAGTGTCAATCATATCATGAATAATTATAGCCGAAGCAACTAGAATTAAATTCATGCCATTGAATACAACAATGTTCATCTATAATATAATTTTGAATTAAACTACATTTTTTCTATCAAATGTCACATAATCATCATCACATAAATAACTAGAAATCACATCACAAAACATCATCTAATATATCTCGCATGTCTAATCATAAAATAGCATCAAAATATGATCAAATCGAATCACCATATGTCTAATCAATGTCATATAAAAAATCATGAGATATAATCAAATCTACATAATGAAACCATAGTCTCTAAAAGTTTGATAATGTCATCAACTGAAATGCATAACAATCAAAATAAGGAAGGAAAAATAATCAGCCTCACATCCTCCCCCCTAAGATTAAACTTGCTCCTGGAAGTCATGAAAAAGGTGAGGATAGAGTGCCCTCAAACTAGCTGCATCCTCCCAAGTCATTGTGACCTCATCATAACAATCCCACTGGACCCTAACCTGGTCCAGCTCTCGACCTTGAAGGCCCAGCGTCCGACAAGCCAATATGCGAATTGGCTCCAAAGCTAACTGCCCGTCTACCTCTACCTGTAGAGCACTCCAGTCCAATACGTGAGATAAATCAGATATATATCACCTCAATATAGAAATATGAAAGACATCATGGATACGTGACAGGCTAGGTGGCAACGCTAGACAATAGGTAGCAAGTCCCATCCACTCCAAGATCTTAAAAGGTCCTACAAACCATGGTGTGTGCTTAGAGCCCTTTCCATAATGGATTGGATTCTTGTGTGGCCGCACTCTAAGGAAAACCCCGTCACCCACTGAGAAGCTCTGATCAGTCCTCTTAGCATTGGCATACTTCTTCTATCTATCCTGTGCCTCCTAAAATCTCTACCTAATCAGTGTGACCTACTGCTCCATATCCTAAACTAACTCTAGACCAATGGCAACCCTATCCTCTATCTGATCCCAACTCAATGGTGTCCTGCATGGTCTTCCGTATAAAGCCTAAAAGGGAGGCATACCCAATGAGCTGTGATGCCCATTATTGTAGGCAAACTCAACCAGATATAGATACTCCTCCCATCTAGACTGATGGTCCATAACATACATACAAAGCATGTCCTCCAACACCTAATTCACCCGCTCTGTCTGTCCATCTATCTCGGGATGATAAGCAGAGCTAAAGTTGAGCTGTGTGCCCAACGCCTACTACAAGGCTCTCCAAAATGCTGAAGTGAATACAGAAGCCCTGTCCAAAATGATGCGGTGAAGTACTCCATGTAGTCTCACAATATCATCTAAGAATACTCTCGCCACTGCTGGCACATTGTACACCATACGTACAGGTGAGAAGTGCACCACTTTGGTCAACTTGTCGACTGTAACCATGATGGCATCATAGTGATGCGAAGACATAGGAAGACCAACAATAAAATCCATGGAAATGGTGTCCCATTTCCACTCAGGTATCTCGTGTGGGTATAAAAGACCCGTTGGATGCTGATGCTCAGCCTTGACCCTCTGGCACTCAAGGCATCAAGCAACAAACTCTACAATATCTCATCTCATACCTGCCCAATGGTATAGCTGTCATAGGTCAGTATGCATCTTCTTTATCCCTGAATGTGCCGCATATGGTACTCTGTGAGCCTCTGATAACACTAAAGTGCATAGGTCACCTGCATGGGGTACATAGATGCGTTGTCGATGACGAAGTAACCCATCATCCTCAAGTGAATACCTTGCATACTTGCCCACAAGGGCCCTCTATGAACTAATATCCTGCTGCACCTCAAGAAACCACTCATCCTCTAGCAGATGTTGAATAATGCGTCCTCTCAAGTCCACACTCAGAGTCAAGGTCAAGAGCTCATGGTGCCTCTGACTCAAAGCATTAGCAACCACGTTCTCCTTCCCTTTGATGTAGTGGACATCAAAGTCATACTCGCAAAGAAACTCCATCCAACGCTACTAACAGGCATTCAGATTTAGCTCTGTAAAGATATACTGAAGACTGTGGTGATCTGAATGGAGCTCAAAGTGACTACCCAATAAGAAATGTCTCCAACAAACTAGAGCATGAACCACTGCCGCTAACTCCAAGTCGTGCATGGGGTAGTTCAACTCATTGGTCTTAAGCTTTCGTGACTCATACGTGATCGCTCTACCACCCTGCATAAGTATGGCTCCCAATCCCTCAAGTGATGCATCCATGAAAACCATAAAATCTGTTACAAGATCAGGAACTGCTAAAATGGGAGCGTTGGTAAGACGCTCCTTGAGGACCCCAAAGGCCCTCTCACACTACTTAGTCCATAAAACGCTCTTCCTTTTCTGCTGAAGGGAAGTGATGGGGTGCGCTATCTGAGAAAAATCCTCAACAAAGCGATGGTAATAACTAGTTAACCCCATAAAACTCCTGACCTCTGTCACATTGGTGGGTGCTAGCCAATCTCTAATAGCCCTGATCTTTGATGGATCTACTGAGATTCCATCACCAAATAGGATATGCCCTAGATACTATACCTCTGTCCTAAAAATGGCACACTTCACCAAGTTCCCATAAAGATTCTACTCCCTCAAACACTGTAGAACCTAACATAGGTGCTCCTCATGCTCCTCCTTGGTCCATGAATAGATCAAAATGTCATTGAGGAAAATAATCACGAACTGATCCAAGTAGGTATAGAACACCCCATTCATGAGACTCATGAACACTGCAGGGGCATTCATCAAATTGAAGGGGACCATAGTGAACTCATAGTGGCCATATCGAGTCCAGAAGGAGGTCTTATGGATGTTTGCCTCTTTGATACGTAACTGATGGTAACCAAACTTTAGGTCAATCTTAGAGAACACCCTAGCTCCCTGCATCTGATCAAAAAGATTGTCGATCCTAGGTAGAGGATAACGGTTCTTCACCATCACCTTATTCAACTGCCTATAATCCATGCACAATCAAAGAGACCCATCCTTCTTCTTCACAAAGATGACAGGAGTGCCCCAAGGTGAAACGCTCGGTCAGATGTGCCCCTTCTCGAGAAAGTCCTCAAGCTGTAACTTGAGCTCAGTGAGCTCATGAGTGGTCATCCTATAGGGTGCATGAGACACTGGTTTGGCACTCGACACTAAGTCAATGTGAAAGTCTACCTCATGACAGGGTGGCATCCCTGGTAACTTTGCTAGAAACACAGTGGTAAACTCTCTAAGGATGGGATGATCATCCAAAGATACCTCAGACTCGTCATCTGATCTATCACTCACTATGATGGCAAACATCTGGCATCCCTTCCGCATGTAGTGCTTAAGCTGCTAAGAGGATATCGTATGCACTACAGTGGGCTTCTACATGCACACTATCTCAACTGATGTACCGTGATCGTCTAAGAAGTTGATCACCTTTCGGTGACAATCTAGCTTGGCTCGATGAGCCGCAAGCCAGTCCATACCCAACAGCACATCATAGGATCCTAATGTCATAACTCTATGGTCACATACTATGGCAAAGGGTCCCAAAGAAATCTCACAATTGTGTACTAAGGCATCTACTGTCATCTTGGCCCTTGAGGCCAACTCAACCACCCACCTATCACCCTGCCTAGAGGCCACCAGCTTGCAACTCTCCACTAATGATGGAGATATGAAAGAGTCAGTAGAACCAGAATAAAAAAGAATAGAAATGGGGATACTCCCTATCATACTTGACATCTCAATCACCTACGCCTAAAAATCAGCCTGGTGGTTATCAACCACTGTGAACATACAGTGGGACCTACCCACATCTCTAACCGTCTACTCTGATCCTCCTGCACGAGGCTGTCCCCCTACTATAAAGCCCTATGGACATTCTCTGGCTAGATGTCTTGCTCCACCACACACATAACATGGGCCCCTAGCCTATACCTGTCCAGTCTGAGTCCTACTCGACTGCTACTGTCTTGATCTACTAGTGGACCCCTGTGATCCCCTATATGACTGTTGTGACCTCGCGGGTCCCACAGGTGGTCCCTACTGCCTCTGATCTCTGCACGGACCCTACTGCTACCAACCTCTATTATGCCCCCATGTGCCCTCTACTGTGTCTTAGCTCTCTGCTGCTGATGTGAGGGCCTAGGAGGTAAGGGTGCGGAACTAAATCCTCCCCTATGAGGTGGCTGTGATGGTCTCTAGAAACTCTACTGATGCTACTGCTGCCCATGATCCTGAAACTAAGGGCTCAAACTCTGCCCTCGTCCCTGTATCTCCTCAGCAATATATGCCTTCTCAGCAGGATCACTCAAAGTCTGGGGGTCTGCCATGCGAATAGGCCCTGCTATGCTATGATTCAATCCTCTGATGAACTTACGAACCATGAGTTTCTCATCATGGAGATACTCCACATATCGAGACAACTCGGTAAATCTACCCTCATACTGAGCAACTGTAAGTCCTCTCTATTGAAGGTCATGAAAGTTGTCTATGTGACGCTTCCTATAATTATCTAATAAGTATCACGCATTAAAGCACTCAATGAAGGTCTCCCATGTGAGAGTGTCTAATGATAGGTGACACTTGCACTCCTCAGTGCGCCACAAGGTAGCTACTACATATCGCAACAGGTGTACTGCCACACGAGCCTTTGTGTTTCCCTCATAAGGATGCAACACGAAGCATCTGTCTAAGCTGATGAGCCAGGCCTCTGCCTCAGCTCCCTTTGTGGTCCCGATGAAAGTAGGACGGTTTAGCCTCAACAAATCTCTAATGGGATCTCCTCTATCTCTGTGCCCTTCAATAGGCTCATCTATGTAGTAATCAAAAGGCATGTGAATAATGTTCTCTACTCATACTGCCTCATCACACCTAACATGATGTGGAGGGCTCCTGCTACGGACCCTGTCGGCTGATCCAACCTCCTCGATCATTGTCTCTGGTGCCTCAACATATAACTCCACATGTGGTGTCCCTCGCGGCTCAATGTGGGGCTCCACACATGGCTCGAAATGGGACTTTGCTTGTGGCTCCATGCGTGGCTCCTCTCACAGATCCTCACAGGGCTCAACACGTGGCTCTATGCGTGGCTCAACTACGATCGGTGGAAGCTAATCTAAAACTGCCTTGTAATGCCTGTAATATCTATAGCCCAATATCTGGTAGGGCTGGTGGTGCCTGTAGTACCTGTGGGGCCAGATGTGCCTGTCCCTCAGTTGAAGAATCATTGTGCACCTCGATGGATGCAGTGTGATAGGACCGCGCTCGCTAAACTCATCAGGGATGCATCCTACAAAAATGAGGTAAACACAAATTAATCAAAGTTGTGGAAATAATAATGTGTCCTAAACAAGCCCAGTGTTTAAACTTGGCTCTAATACCAAATGTCATGCCCACATTTCCCATGCGGTCACGACACACAACACACATGTCATGTCCACATTTGCCATGTGGTCATGACATGAATTACAAAAAACTTTTCTACCTATCCCTAGGAACCCCCTCGCACGCGTCTGTGTGCTCGGTGGCAATATGCATAAGGCGTAAACATGTCAACAAAATTTGGGGATGTGCATTATCCCTCACAGTACTCTGCATGATGATAGCCATCTAGGCGGTATACAACATGAAGTCTGTCACTCTGAGGGTTAGAACGATTTTGATCCGAACCCTAAGTTTTGTAGGTGTGAGGATGATTTTGCCAAATTCGAAACCTAACCCTAACTTAGGTCAAAATGAAATTGAAATAATGATTAAGAAAATAATGTCATGATGGATGCATGATTAAAGTGGAATGGTGAAATAAAAGTTAATAAAATATTGTAAAATTAAAACCCTAGAAATCTAGGAAAAATTCGACAGCATAACGCGTCTTTAATAATCAAATTAAAAATTTTAAAATAAAACTCCAATAAGAAATTAAACAAAATTTAAGAATAAAAATTTAAACTTAAGAACAAATTTAAAACAATTTAAACTAACAAAATAAATACCCTGCCAAGGTCAAATAAATTGACCTTGCATAAAAGGTTAAAAATTGGAAATAAAAATAATAAAATAATTACATGACACCAAAATGGATTTCAAATTTGAGTCCGTTAATAAATATAATTTTGGCACTATATTTATTAACAAACTTAGAATAATAGAGAAGGGAAGAGATTAAAATACTCCTTCCCATAAAACAATAATGAAATTGATAAACAAATAAAATAATTAAAGCATGTTAGGAAATAAGATAAATGCCCTAATAAAATGAATTAAAAATTCAAAGGGGACACACTTCCCATCTAAACAAAATTCAATCCCTCCCTTTTTAAAATTTAATTCACAAGGCAATAAAACAAAAATGCAAAACCCCATTTAAATTAAAAACAAATTAAAGGAACACATGAGATAAAAAGACAAGGCAAAAATAGAGAGTAAAAAAAATAAGAATTAAAAATAATTTTCCTCACACTCTCCTCTCATTAAAATATTATTTTCCAAATTGAAAAGCCCTAATGCCATCTTAAAATTAGTTTTCTAATAAAAAGCCCTAAGATATTTCTTTATTGTATCCTTAAGGAAAACCCTAACACTTTATCCTCTCACTTTGCTTTGTTCTCTCAAGTTTTCCTTGTTTTGTTTTGTTTTACAGGTTGGGAGATTTGGCCCTTTCATGGCTGCCATAGGTTTGAAACCAAAGGTAAATTTTCGTTGGTTTTCAATAGAGTTTATTTGTTATTGTACATATATGTTTTATTTAACAAATATTTGTATTTATTTATATTTAAATATACTGCAATCCCTTTTTATTTTACATGGGTTTGAATCTCAGAATAACAGTATATAATCTCCCACCGATTTTCATTAATGGTAGGGCAGAATGGAAGACACATGAAATGGAATGGCAAGGAAGAGGGAGAGGGAGGTTCACGGTGTCACCACTGACCAATCGTTGCAGAGTTATTGGTAAGGGACCGAAGGGGAGGTGCGAACTATGGAGTGGAGACTGCGGGGAGCGCAGGGAGGAGAAAGGCCACGTGGGGGGGGTGCTGAGTGGTAGTCTGAAGTGGCAGTGGTGGGGAACGCATATCTAGGGTGGCATTGTTTTGGTGGATGTGTTAGCAGTGGGGAGGGTAGCGAACTGCCAACGGGTTTTGCGGCCGCTATACTTAGAGTGTAGGTTAATGGTGTGGGGAGGGGGGCTGAACCCCCACCCACACCCCTGAAATGTGAAAGCTAACTGTGTGGATGATAACGCCATCCACACAACCTCTTCTTTTTTTTTGTTTGCCTAAACAAAAATAACACTACCCTACATTCGATATTCCACCATACCCTCAATGCTAGGGTTTCACTATATGCAATGCAGTTTATATTACATTATTATTAAATATGTGTATTACTCTTGTTTGTATATATATACACATCTTTTTTTTTTTTTTAACAAAAAAAATTAGAATGTAAAGAGCAGTTAACTGTAAATACATTTTTCTTTTTAAATAGAATACACAGTAACATAAATTAGACATCAAGTTGAGTCAACTAAAAAATATATATACAAAACTAGTTTCTCAACAATAGTTTAAAAAAAACATAAATACTAACTTTCAATTCTGTATCATAAGAGTTAGCCCACTAGTACTAATTTTTTTTTTGAAAACATAAATAAACAGAGATATGTTTTTTTTTTGAATGAACTCATAAGGTAAATGTTACAACTTCTCTAAAATTTCAACAACCTATATCCCAGAACAACAACTATTACCATAAAATTTCAAGCAACTTAACAGAAAATAATTCATTTTAATTTCTATGTTCTTTTCTTTGTATGCAATGAAAATTTATACAGCAACTAATGCATATTTTTTTTTGAAATGAACAATGACATCAAACATATATATAACTCATCATGCATTACTCAAACCATAAACTACACAACATAGAGAATAAACAGCAAAAAGATAACATGTATCTTCCTACATCCACAAGGTCAAAGATGACAAATAAATTTTAACCAATGTTTCATTAAATAATACTTCACATTCACATTTCTCTATAACAACAAACATGATGGAAAAAACATATTGCCAAAATAATTTACAATAGGGCCACAAAGGCCATGGCTCAAACAACCAACAAAATACTACTAAAGCAACACAAAAATGGACTTCTCCAAAGCTCCATTTGCTCAATAAGAACTTACAAATAAAGCACAACAAAAAGAAAAACCCAGCCACTTCGAAATGCCCTCCTCCCTACCGTAGACCCACAAGAGGGTCACCCTTGAGCTAGGGAGGTAGGGATTCACACAGTTGCAACACACCACAACAAGTATCAAAGCAACAACCACACAAAAATCAACCCCAAGGATAAACACATAACACAACTCACGAGGATGAGTTTGATAGGGGTAGGGAATGGACCCCTCTACTTCAAAAGCCACACCAAAAACACTAAATACAAAGTCTCATGGCCTCAAGCCAAAACCTCCAAAACTACAACTCTCCAAATATCTCAAAATAAACTTCCATGACACTCTTGCCATTCAAATAATCTCCACAACATGTAAAAATCCCTCAAGGCTATAAATATCACAAAATATGGGAGTGACCTCAAGGAAGTTCCTTTCCCCTACCCCAAACAAGTTGAGCCTTACCTCCAAATGGAGGTGCTCTCACCAAACTCCCATCCCACAAAAAAATGAAACAACAAACAACAAAACTACAAACACATCACAATACAAAATATGCAAGGGTAAAGAACATAGTCATGAGGCTTACCTTCAAAAAGCCCTATAATGGAAGCACGTTTGGTGATGAGCTCCAAGCTTCTCCAAACCTTCTAATCTCCAAAAATCCCTCTAACTTCCCAAAAAATGCTCAAAATAGAAAGAGATCTCCAAAATGTAAGAACCCCACACTCCTTAACAAGAGGAGGTAATATAGGCCTTCTAAATTGGCTTTGGGGAATGAGAAGGTGACACTTGTCACCTTCCTCTTCCTCCTCCTATGACACTTGCAAGGGAGAGGAAGTGTGAGGGTGACAAGTATCATCCTCTAATTCCATCTCAATCCTCACCTTATCCACTTGTGCTCTCACACATGTGTGAGAGAACAAGTGGTGAGGTGGCATTCCTTTTCAAGCCTTCATGAGGATAAGGGATGCCATATGGCATCCTCTTATTCTCTATGAGAGACATCTCCCTCCAAGATGCTCTCACACATGTGTGACAGTCTTGGAGGAAGATCCCACACACTTTGGAGTCTTGGAGAGCTCCCAAGTCTTCCTAGGGAAGGGATTCCCAAACTTTGGGAAGGGAGATGAGTCTTTCCCAAACCATGACTCATCTCCCACCCTTATCTAATTCAAATTTCGTCACTTTAACTAAACCTCACTTTAGAGTGACCAAAAGTGAGTTATCCCAAGGTTTAGTTAGTCAAAATTAACCCTAGACCCATGGGTAACCACCTAGGGTAAATTTTGGGACATTAAGGTTCACCTAGGGGGTCATAAATCCACTTTAAATAGCCTCAAAAATAAAAACAATACCAAGTGGTATAGGTCAATAAAAATTATACAACACATGATATAATTAATCTAAACAAAGGGTACTAGGCAAAAATGATAAAATTAAACAAGTACTTAAATCAACACTCAATTCAAATGTGATCCTCATCCCTCTTGGGAATGAATCAGTTTCACCGCGAATAACATATGTGTGAATTCTACCTCTAATTTCCCATGGCCTGGGAATGTAATCCTGTACATCTCAATCAAGTGTCAATCATATCATGAATAATTATAGCCAAAGCAACTAGAATTAAGTTCATGCCATTGAATACAACAATATTGATCTATAATATAATTATGAATTAAACTACATTTTTTCTATCAAATGTCCCATAATCATCATATAAATAACTAGAAATCACATCACAAAACATCATCTATTATATATCGCATGTCTAATCACAAAATAGCATCAAAATATGATCAAATTGAATCACCATATGTCTAATCAATGTCAGATCTAAAATTAGGAGATATAATCAAATCTACATAATGAAACCATAGTCTTTAAAAGTATGATAATGTCATCAACTGAAATGCATAATTATCAAAATAAGGAAGGAAAAATAATCGGCCTCACACCTATCCAAAGGAAGAATGTGAAGAAAAATTTCAAGTATCCTCAACCGATAAGGCAATTAGCTCACATCAGGTATTCTCAAAGCTTCAATGACAATTGTTTTATTTGCAATAAGTTTGGTCACAAATCTGTGGATTGTAAAAATGAGATGAATCAAAAAAGTTTAAGATGTTACACTTGCAATAAAGTTGGTCATAAAGCTACTAAATGCAAAAGTAGGGTAAACCAGAGCTCTATTAGATGTTATGCATGCAATAAGTTGGCACACAGAGAAAATGAGTGCAAAAGTAAAATGTCAAGGTATAGCAGGAATAATGCTCATTCATTTTTGGATACTATTATACTTGTAATAAGTTTGGCCATAAAGTAGCTAACTATAGATCAAGGGCAAGAAAGAGTGGAAATGCTCAGCAAATAAAGTGCACTTCTCATGAGTGCAATCAAATAAGGAATTTTGGAAAGAATGTTAATCCCATTGATGTTTCTCAACAAAGATTAGAAATGAATAGAGTATGGAAGAAGAAAGAAGTTAGTGATATTTTTGAAACTCTACCTAATACAGGCGGGTCCTCCAATAATTAAAAGGTGAAAGCACCGAGTTAGGGGGAGTTTCAATAGTAAAATTTGTAAACTCTTGAACATGCAAGATGTTGAAATTTCAGCATATGGATCAATATTGGCATGAGAATGATAGGATTAAGGAATTAAGGGCTTCTGATGAAATTTCTGGAGAAAATTCTCTAAATGTGGTAGAATGTGGAGGACTTTAGGTTTTATAGTGACAAGAACTTCTACTAAGAGGTTACATGAGCTTAGGGGGAGTTATTTCTAAAAATTCACCATCTTCTCTTCATGATGATGCAAGCACCCAACATGTAGATGATATTAATAAAAATTCTAGAGCATTTGAATGATCTACAGAGGATTGTTGAAGGTTTACAAAGTTCTACATATGAAAGAGAACAAATTAGGTTAAAATAGAAACTGCAATTAATGTGGAGGAAAATTATTGGTGGAATGTTTATATAGGTGATCCTTGATTATTTTTTATTACATTTGAGAGAAGACAAAAGTTTTGAAGAGTTAAAGAGAACTGAAGGCACTCAAGAAGTTGATGGAGAAAGATTTATCACCACACATCTAGGTATTTTTCATCTTTCTAGTTAAACCCTAGCTTTGAAGATATTGCAATGGAAACACTAGTAGTAATAGATATAGTTGAAAGACCTAGGCCTAAATTCAAGAAGTATCCTTTCAAATCCACTATAACTAATGAAGTCGGGGCATTCTCATGAGTTCCTACAAATGTATTACATATGGAGGACATACAGATCTATATCCACTCTCCAATTGATGAGTTTTACCATATTAAACTTAAGCAATTCAAAAATGAGCATTTTTTGTTAGATGATTTCCAATTAAAACCAAAAATTATAAACATTACCGCAAAAAACCTAGACATCTGGAAGGGTTTTCCAAACTTTTAGTATGAAGATGCTTGGGTAAGAATTTCCCTAAGCTGGATTCATGAAGACATCTTCTACTTAGATCAGCCTCACATTATCACCAAGGATGACATAAAGGTAGTGACAGGTTTATGCTCCTCCAGACCTATGTCTATTTTCAAGTCTATAAAGAATGAAGAGGTAATGAGGCTCACTGGAGCTAAATTTAACAAAAGAACTCTGACCATAGATGATATTGATGACATGGGGGTTTGGTATGCAACCATGGGTATTGCATACAAAATCTACTTTACAAATAGGGATAACTCTACCTCTGTGACAATAATTCACACAACATACCAGATGGTTAAAGAGGGAAAGGACTTTGATCTTTGTGAACTTCTTTAGCAACAACTCATAGACAATGTAAAAGGGACAAAAGAAACCAAATACAGATTCTAGTATGGTTCTTGAATTATATGTCTTCTGTTTTATTATTTGAATGAGTTGCCTTCAAAGAAAGGAGTAGTGTGGAACTCAAGTAAACTAGTTGCCCATCAAATCAAAGATTATATGAGAAGCTTCTATGATCATGAGCACTATACTACTCTCTTTTTGGGGTTCTTTAAAACCTTTTAGACTCACATGCAATCCAGAGAAAGAATACCTAGCAAGGTTGTGGAGAAATACAAAAATGATCTTACCTTTATGGTTGATAAAGATAATTGCTAAATGGAGGCGCTGCAACCAAGAACATTCTGGATTACAACCTTGCCCTATGAGGTGTTAAAAATTGATTTATTAAGGTATACTAATATACTTCTTAGCAAGCCAAAGGATCCCTCTACTGAGAGGTTTGGCACATATGATGAAATCATGTACAAGAATGCTAAGAAGGATGTAAAGGAAATAGAGGACACAAAATCCAAGGCTGAGGAGATGAAATTTTTTTTAGAGAAGATACTTAAATCTCCTAAAGGTTCTTTAGGAGGGCCTCAAACACCTTCCTCTTCACATCCAAGAAGAACAATAAGATCAACTGCAGTAACCTCCTTTGTTGCCTCTAAATCTTCTTTACCTGCTAAAAGAATAGGTTCTAAAATCCATGTACAAACTACTAAAAAGAAAATGCCTAGGCAAAAGAGTAAGGGAATAAGAGAAAAAGTCAAAAATGTTGATGATGTTGAAGAAAATGAAGAGGAAATAAAGAAAGCATCTTTATTAAAGAATTTAGAAAAAGAAAGGAAGGTGAGACTTTAGTCAGAAAGGCAAAGGAAAAGCCAAGAATGTTAAGAACCTGATTAGGTTCCTCTGCAATTAAATGCAACTATAAATGCAATGATAGATAGTGCCTTGGAAGAAGTTACAAAAATATATGATGAAAGGCCTACAGATGATAAATCCACTGTTGAAGGACTAGTGGTCAAATACATGGGATCACACAACCTAGCTTTGATTAAAATCATACATCAACTTCCCAAAATCATAGCTGACATTCTAACCAAAAGGAGAAATGGTACACTACATGTAGAAGCTGAGATAAATAAGAGTGCAATTGAAAAGGCTTGTCCTACAATCTCTAAAGAAGACAGGGTCAAAGTCTCCAAGGTTCTAACAAAAGAATTTAGGACTAAAAAAGAGACTAAACATTCTAATGTCAAGAAATGAGAAGGAGATAGAAAACTTGAAAAAGGCAACTTTAAGGAAAACCATAGAAGTCCTCAAAGAGATGAAGATTGAGATGGGGATCATTGAAGAACTATTTGATCAATCTGAGGAAAGTGAGAAAGGTAATGACATGCCTGAGAAGAATGAGGAGATGGCTCTTCTTGAAGATACTGGTGATTCAGCTCCTCTAGACACTCCTGTAGACCAAGGTTCCTTTCCTCTAGAAACAACCAATGCACAAAACATTGAGGGTCAAGATAAGGACAATTTTACACCTCCTTTGGAGAACACATGTAATACTGGAACAATATAAGAAGTTACCTCTAAGGACAATCAAGATGAGAAGGAAGATGATGATGAGGAACAAAATAATGGAAAGGATAAAGAAAATGATAAAGAGGAAGAGAAGTTAGAAGGGACATATGGCTATGTGTAGGATCATGGCAGGCCAAATAGTGGCAATGAAAAAAAAAAATCACGTCTCTACTTAGCAAAATCCATGAATTGGCAAACTTTGACTTTCATATGCATGTTAAAAAGATGCATTTGGAACAGATATCCATTCCAAAATGGATATCCATTTTGTGGGTCCCAAAATAGATATCCGTTTTCTAGAATGGATATCCATTTCTTGGAACTATACAAATGGTTTTTTTTATTCTTTTCATTGGTTTATTCTTAGAACTTACAATTCAACTTAAAAATTTCTATTGTTACATGGTTAACATCTTTTCAACCAATCGACAAAGTTGCATCTCTTTAAAATTTGGACCTCTCTCTCTCTCTAGTAATCCCTAGTGAGTCTTGTTTGCAATGTGTGAGATACACTAAGAAAACCTTAGGCTTGATGTTGAATTGGTAGTGGTTGGTAAAGCTATGCATGAGATCTAAATTGAATTCATATAGCCAAGTAGTAATGTGTCAAACCATACAAGGGCATATTATATCAATGACAAGGGAAAATTCTTAGCAAGGACATAATCATCAATGGTGACACTTGTGGCTTGGACAAAGAAGTGTCTCATATGTGCAATGAGATCGCCTTGGACATTATATTATCAAATTTAAGCAAGACCATTTTATGAGGAGATGATTGTAATATGATGTCAATTGATAGTGGTGATTTAATCCATCTATTGATGAGGAAGGAGGAGGAGGGTTAAGGTCTTCTAAGTACACTTACAACACCTTGAGTTTTGTGTAGATATAATTATATTGGGAATATATGTTAGATAAATGTCACATGGTGGAGGGATGGTGTCAGGATGAGTGATGATTGTTGCGGCAATGTTATGGTCAAATGTGTTATGATAAGGAGATGGCATGGGTAGTGAGCTATCAATGTTGGGAAATGGTCAGGGAGGATGTAATGGAGGAAGGGATGTATGTCATGGTATGATGTCTCAAGGAATGGGAAGAAAGGATGGTGATTCATAAGATAATATGAAGAATGATGGTAGAGTGAATTATAGGAGGAGGAGGGTTAAGGTCTTCTAAGTGCACACCTTGAGTTTTGTGTAGATATAATTATAATTGGGAATATGTGTTAGATAAATGTTGTGTGGTGGAGGGATGGTGTTGGGATGAGTGATGATTGTTGTGGCAATGTTATGGTCAAATGTGTTATGAAAAGGAGGTGGCATGGGTAGTGGGCTATCAATGTTGGGAAAGGGTTAGGGAAGATGTAATGGAGGAAGGGATGTGTGTCATGGTATGATGTCTCAAGGAATGGAAAGAAAGGATGGTGATTCATAAGATAATATGAAGAATGATGGTAGAGTGAATTGGCATTGTGGTAACTATAGCATGTCATGGGGTGAATCGTATGTTAATACAAGTTGTGGAGTGAGAAAGAGGTGGTATGGGTATGGTTGAGTGGAGTAATGAGGTGATTTAATTGGTGATGACCTATGTGAAGTGATGGGTAAGGTGTCTTATGTGGGATTACTAGAAAGTGTGATTGGTAATGGTGGAGATACCTAAATGTCATCTTCTAAGGGTTCAAAGGTGAGGAAAGTGTAAGATGGGGATATGGGATAATCCATGGTTTAATGATTATTCAAGGGAGACTCCTTAAAATGATTATCAATGATGGTGTCAATAGGGGGAATGGAGTCTACGAATGTAGGTATGGGAATGTGAGCTATGACATTGGGATTGTATTAGATGAATAATTGAAAGTAGGGGCGCATGTCTAGTGATGGAAGGAACCACATGATCAAATGATGTTTGAGGAAGGGCTTTTCTTAGGAAAGTAAGGATTTGGGTGAGGGTCTAGGGTTTGGTGGAGAAGAATTTATGAAAAAATTGGAGGTCATTAAAATTGAGATGAATAGAAGAAGTATAAGACATGAGCAAGGATAAATGGTAGGCTCAAAATAGGATAACTAGGATTATGATGATGAAGATGGAAAGAAAAGTCAACAACAATAGTATGATATAGGGATAGGATTAGAAAAAAAGAGTACTACAACTAGCAAGAGGAAAGTGAGGACATATTGCAAAGTTAACATGGCACGAACTCTCTTGGAAGGCTAAGCATGGACTATAAGAAGATTGAACTAGTTGGATCTATTAGGCTCACCAAATGAAAGAACCTTAAAGGTTAACCTTAATTAGGTAAGGTTATTTTTGAGTGTGGCTATTTGTGCAACAATTTGTAAATTAATGTTACCTAAGGATAAATCTAAGTATACTAACATTTTAATAACCATGATCTAGGACGAACAATTAGACTAAAAACTTGACAAACAATACAACTTGTGTTAGAAATGAAAGCAACACTACTTTAATGGAAATCTAATTCGAATAAATTTCAACAATCTTTAAGTGTGCATTAACAATGGAGATTGTAACAAAATATAAAACCCACTACAGAAAAGATGTCAAACATGAAGAACTCAATACAATGACACAGTGTTTATGTGGAGAACACTCTTGTGCATAAAAATCTCCACCAGGAAAGAGGCACAAGTTTGTATTAATCTCAACAAGATTGTACAATACATCAACTACACAACTCTCTACACAAGTCTTCAATCTAACAACATTTCAGTAGCACTTGAGTACCTAAAATCTATATTGTAGAAAAAAATACATGGAAAATACTTATAGAAATGTTGTCCACTCCATTCTAGGTGTTCACCTTCTCTCTCCTAAGATTCTCCAACCTATAAACATTAATTACCATCTTACAAGCATCTTACACTTGTCAAAAAACAACCATGCAAAGGTTGGGGGCCCAAGACTAAATATTACCTCTTATAGCATCTTACGAGGCATCATAACTATCATAGATTCCAGCAAAGAGTATCTTTCCAAGACAGGAACCTTGGGCTAAATATAGCAAATATACAACTAACATATCCATCATATGCGTCATAGAATCTCAGAATCTTATGACAACTTGTAGTTGTCATAGATTCACTTATCTAACATTATGATAGTTTTCATACATGCCAAAAATAGTATATTCTCCAAGGGAGCATGCCTATCATTATTAACTTTGAGTTTTTACATTTGCCAATAGTAAAAGTCACTTCATAATTACCTCTGGTTACTCCGAAATTACCCCTGCCAGTGAAACTAGTACATCTCCTCATGTATAATTACAAATTACATTTAATAAATGGAATTAATACAATATTGAGATTTACAAGGTTAATGGCACCTTATTCCAACATTCTCCCACTTGACATTAGACATTGTAAATCAATCCATAGGAAATCAAAATAAAAAATAATCAGGCACTAGAAACAAGGCCCATGGCCTCTCTACACCATATGAACTTCTCTGTGCTCACAGGCTTGGTCAATGAATCTACAACATTGTCCTGATTGTCTATCTTCTTCAGGTCAATCTCTCCATTTGCAACCAATTGTCAAACAAAGTGATACTAAACATCAACATGCTTAGTCTGAGCATGATACATGGGATTCTTGGCCAAACATATAGTACTCTGGCTATCACAACCAATCTGAATGATCCCGCAATCAAAACCAATACCTGTACACAGTCTCCTCAACCAAACTACCTCCTTAGAGACATGAGTAGCAGCCTTATACTATGCTTCTATTGTGGACAAAGCAACTGTGGGCTACCTCTTACTCATCCAACTCACTGCTCCTCCAAACAGAGTAAACACATAGCCACTATTGGACTTTCGACTGTCTAACTCACCTGCCCAATCTGCATCAACAAAACCCTGTATGTCCAAAGATTTGTTAGCACTATCAGTACCAGAATAAACCAAACAATAATTAGGAGTACCTACAAGATAGTTAAACACCCTCTTCACATAATTCTAATGTTTTCTACCAGGGTTAGACATAAATCTACTCAAAACTCCCAATGCTTGGACAATATTTGGTCTAGTGCAAACCATTGCATACATCAAAATCCCTATAGCACTAGCATATTGCACATTAGACATATCCTCAAGATCATCCTCAGTCTTTGGACACATATCTAACAAAATCTTAGTACCAATGGGTAAAGGAACTCTAATTGGTTTATAGTCCTGCAAACTAAACCTCTGCAAAATAGTATTCACATACTTACTTTGTGACAACCAAAGCTTTCTGTTAACTCTGTCCCTCTTAATCTCCATTCCCAAAATATACCTTGCAGCACCAAGATCCTTCATCTCAAATGCACCTAAAAGTTGGGCTTTAAGCTCATTGATCATACCCTTAGTATTGTTGAAAAACATGTCATTAACATACAAAACAATAACTAGTATAGAATCATCAACACAATGAATGTAAACACAGTGATCCTCCTTGCTTCTAACAAAACCCAATTTCAAAACAAATGAGTCAAACTTTTGATACCACATTCTAGGGGACTATTTCAAACCGTAGAGAGACCTCTTTAACCTGCAAACCCAATGTTCTTTCCCTTTTACCTAAAAACATGTAGGCTATTTCATATAAATTTCTTCTTCAAGATCTCCATGCAAGAGTACAGTCTTAACATCTATTTTCTCAATCTCCCAATCATAAGCTGCAATAATGGATAAGAGAAATCTAATAGAATCCATTTTAGCAACAGGAGAGAATATCTCACCAAAATCAACTCCCTCTCTCTAGGAGTAGCCCTTGGCTACCAGTCTAGCCTTATACTTTTCCAATGACCCATTTGCTCCAAACTTCTTCTTGAAGACCCACTTAAAACCTATGGCCTTTCATCCTTTGGGCAAATGAACAAGATCCCAAGTGTTACAAGAGTCTAAAGCCATCACCTCCTCCTGCATGGCTAGCTACCAAGACTCACTATCATTTATAGAAAGAGCTTCCTTGTAGGATCTAGGTTCATCATTAGTACTCAATAAAGCATATACACAACAAAAATCTGGTGCGCTATACCTATCAACTAGATTTTGTTGTCTTATGGATCTCCTCAAGGGTGGAGTAATAGACTCTACTTATTCTTCTACATGATCATCTACACCAACTTCTTCTGTAACAACAGATTCATCTTCATCAGAACTACTTGAATCTTCTTCTTCTTCTTCACCCCCCAATCCATCATTCTGCTCTTCCTAAGGTGCATCTTTCTTCTCTAAATCAAAGTGCACCTTCTTTATCTTTTCTTCTTTTTCTTTTGGCTGCTCAGGTTTAGAAATAGCTCTAAGTTCCCTGAAAATAACATCTCTAGAAAAGATAATCTTGCGGGCTAGTGGATTCCAAAACTTATAACCTTTGACATTATCACCATATCCAATGAATGTACATTTCTCGGCCTTTGGATCCAACTTAGATCGCTTTTCCTTAGGCACATGAACAAAAGCCTCATAGCCAAAAACCCTTAAATGTGAAACAAAAGGTTTCTTACCTGTCCACACTTCATAAGGTGTCGAATCAAGAGCCTTACAAAGACATCTATTTATCAAGTAGCAAGTAGTACACACTACCCCTGCCCAAAAGCATTTATCCAACTGTGCATGACTAAGCATACTTATGGTACTTTCCATAATTGTTCATCTCATCCTTTCTTCAACACCATTCTGCTATGGTGTATATGGAGTTGTCTTTTGTCTGATTATACCTACATGCTTGCAAAACTCATCAAATTCTTTAGAGTGATATTCCCCTCCATTGTTAGATCTTAATATTTTTATCTTTAAACCTGATTGTTTCTCTACTAATACTTTAAATTCCTTAAACTTAGTGAAAACTTTAGATTTATATTTCATAAAATAAATCCATGTAAATCTTGATACATCATCAATGAAGGTGACAAAATAACGAGATTTTCTGATAGATTCACTATCCACAAGCCAAAACACATCCATATGAATAATTTCTAACTTCTCTTTTTCTCTGTTGCTTCCTAAAGGAAATGATTTTCTATTTTGTTTACATGTCTCCTTTTACCACAATTCCAACACTTAACTTTGCTCTTTTGACCAGGAGTCATAGACTGGCCCTTGGACTTGTCCTTAGCCCCTTTCTAATCTCCTTTAGCTTCCCTTTCCTTAGATCTTCCCTTGACAATGAGAGAATCCCCTGAACTATTTGAACTCTTCTTCCTCAATTCCTATAAAAGTAGTGTTGGCAATGAGCCAACATCTCTCGCAAGATTTGTGGCATGGCTTAACTGCCTCCTGTAGATTCATCAACTCTGGCGGTTGTATCAGGCATTAACAGGTAGAAATTTTAATGCAACGACAACCGTGTTTCCAACAATTGGCATCAGAGCCAAAGGTTTCAGGTTTGAATCTCCCCCATGAGTGAAGTCAGCTCCCATGAGTGACGCTGGGGGCATTGGTATTAGAGCCAAAGTCTATTTCTTTTGCACTTACCCATGGTACTCCACACACAGGACCTACCCAAGCTTTTTAGGCTCCAAAAAGGGAACATGGATCTGATACCAATTGTAGGAGTACAAACAACACTTAGAGGAGGGGAGTGAATTAGTGTTGTGTCTAAAACAATATTTTAGATATTTTCAAAAACGTAACTAATAACTTTATGAAAGAGATGAATCATAACACAAATGTTTAACCAAGAAATCATACAAAATGTGAGACCAAGACACAAAAGTTTATATGATAGGAAACCCCTCTTGGGGTAGAAAAACCTCTCAAAAATGCCTCACTGGCTTAACCACAAGAATCAATATTTACAAAGTCTCATTGACTTATGATAGCCTCACTGGCATACTAAACCTCTTCCTTAACATCTTGAAACATGATCACAAGAACATCCTGCATTTCATAAACCATCTACATCTCCACATTTGTAAATCAAACCTAATGACATCAAATTTGAGAACACATCTTTTGGTATCAATGACAATCAATCTCCATCAAACTCCCCCTTTGTCATTGATGGCAAAACTACATGATGCATTTTTTCTCTCTCCCCCTTTTTGACATCTGATGACAAAGACAATTATCTCCCCTTGTGAAAGATAACTCATATACAACATTAGCAATAGATTAGCAACCTATACTGATATCAATCGACTGCATACCTTACCTTGTTATCTTTATACCAACCAATAATAGAGATACCACTTATTCAAAACTTTGACACCACAAATTTATTTCAAAAGATTGAAGACACTAATCACCTTTGCTAGTTGTTGTCCTACACTTATCCTGAAAGCTCTAACCTTGTACACTTGCATATTGAACAATTTTTCAACTTGATTGCAACAAGTCACCATGAAATACACAACTGAAAGCATACATTATGAAACATAGGACCTCAGCACAACACCACTTCTTATCACAACACCAATATGAAGATGAAAATGAAAAACTAACATATCTCTATAATCAAATACAAACTCCTGATGACATCACATGTGGTTTGCAAAAACAAAATTTTCATGACAACCAATTCTTCCACAAACATCAACACTGATGAACAACAAGATCATGAAGACTACTCATCACACTATTCACAATTCATGATGACATGATGACCACTCTAGAGATAACTTTGACAAGACTTCCATGAGAGTGACAATAGGTTAATCTTAATGAACAATCAACTTGCAATCAATCTACATCTGCACATACATCTTGACATGATAAAGAATGAAAACCATCTGAATACTATCTTGAAGAAGACCATCCTCCTGTTCTTGCATAAGACACTTTTTACAACACATTGTCAAATCTGATATATACATAACCACATCTGAAACATACTGCAATAAACAAGAACTCCTGGCTCTTGACTTTATCATTAAAATCAACCCATGAAGACTGCACATCAAGTTCTTCCTACAACAACACTTTGCAAAACCCAATGTAGAGACAATTGTTAAGAATCGAATTCTTCCAATTTCAACCTTCTCAGTCAACATATGCAAACATCTAATGAGAGTTCCTTGAGAACACCTTAATTGAAGCATCGTGACAACTCAACCATGTAAGTATCAAAATGATATGAACAATATACAAATAGGATCAAGTCACTCAACATCATCAAACTCTTTGTGCAGAGAACTTTTGAACATCTTATCAACAACATGTATTCATTATGACATCATGAATCACTGATCACCTATATCACTAACATACACTAAAGATCAACAAAGTTATGAACTTCACTTCACAAAATTGATATGAATATAATCAGGCATGAATAAAAAAAACATAATAAACATAAAACAAGATCATCACATTGATAAATATCAAATGATCTCCTCTTGAAACTTCTTGGGGATAATTGATAGAACATAGACAACTCCCCCTAACTTCATGCTATATGTTATGAAGCTGATGAAGTGACTTGTGTAATATGCACAAGTTTAGGATCTGTCTTTTCTTGACTTTGCTTCTGCTTCCAAACTTTCACAAGTTCTTTCTTTTGTGTAGGTTTCTGTTTCCAAGCCTTTTCGACTATTTTCTTTTTCCATTCTTTCAAACCAGGTGATGCTATTCTTCCATACATTCTGTAACTATAAGATTTGTGACTAGGAGAATTGCACTTGAAACATACAACATTAGTATTCCTTCTATAATCAACTGCTTTGTGTCCAAAATGATTACTCATATAACAATAACCAAAGAATGAATAATTATACCTATACATATATGCTTGTCTTATAGGGACAGCCCTTCTTGAACTTCTCTTTTGATTGTTCATTTCAGCTTTAATCTTCTCTTTGCCTTCAAGAGTAGCATTGTGATAACTTAGATCAATTTTCTTTCTAGGAGTCTCTCTGACTTTGGAACACTCTCCTTTTTCATAACCCAGACTAGTAGTTTCTTTATGATGCTTTTGTTTGCCCAAAATTTCATGCAACTTGCTTGTGCTCTCTTCAAATTTCAGATTCTTTTCCAACTACTTCTTAACATCCTCAAGATCTTTTCTTAAAGAGATTATTTCAACTTCAAGTTTTAAGCATTCAAAATATTTTACTTCACTTTTAGACTTAGTAAAATCTATCATTCTCTTGGTCTCTTCAAACTCAGTCTTTAGGTTTATAATTAACTTGTCTGATTCATCAACTTGTGACCTCAAATTCACAATCTGATTTCTTGCCTCTTCAAGATAAGAAGATACACTTTTAGGATCTAAAAGTGCTTTGTCTTTGGATTATTTTTCCTATTGTAGTTGCAATTTTAATCTTTGATTCTCCTTTTTACATTTCTTGATTTCACTCAGAGCACATATGAGCTCTCCTTCTATGTCAATTTCACATTCTTATTCATCATACTTCTAATTGTGATCTTCTTCTTCTTCTTCTTCTGATTGGATCTCATCTCCTTTATATGAAAATCTTCCATCATTGTCACTCTTCTTAGACAACAAATTGTCCTCTCCTTCAAGTGCATCACCATGATAAATTCTTATCAACTCCTTCCACATCTCCTGAGCTGTATCACAATATATAAGTTGATAAGAGACATCATTAGATTATCCATATAGAATAACCTTATTTTCTATATAATTACATTTAAGAGCTTCTTTGTTATTTGTAGTATTGGGTGATTCAACTGATATCCAAAAAACATATCCTAAAGAGGATAGATAGATTTGAATTCTAATACACCAAATAAAAAAATCTGAACCATCAAATAAAGGAACTCCAGAGAACTCTTTCTCTAATTCAACTTGTGAGACATTTCTATCAACAGACTCTATATCAACATTTGAATTTGATAAAGATGAGCATTTTTTATCAATAGGAGACTTGACACTTTTCTTTTCTCTATTTCTTTTGCACTTACCCATGGTACTCCACACATAGGACCTACCTGTTGATTGGTCTATGATGTCAGTCACAACCAAGCACACAAAATAAAAGTCACACAACAACCCTTGTTTATCCTGAAAGATACGATGAATTCCAAGAATTCATGATCCCAAGTCCCCGTTGATTAGTTCATAATCTACTAATGTTACTCTGTGGTTGATGTGTATTGCTATTTTCCATTTTGGGGCCTTACGTAGATTAGTAGATTTTGTTCCTGCAACAATGCTATACAGGGAAGTTACTCTACACAGCATATATCTCCAAATGATGTGTCTAAGTTGATATTTACATGAGTTCTACCCTTATTTGTGATTCTCTGCATAATATTTTCAATAGTGCATGCATCTAGCTCAAAATATGCTAATGATATTCAGTTATCTACGAGATGTTAGCATATTTTTCTATTCTGCTTCTGATTTATCATGATGTGTAGTTATGAAAGTGATTTCAATGAAATTAAAATGAGAAAAAGGGTTAGAGAGTGAGATTCCTAAAATTACTTGACTGAGATCATTGATCCACATACATGTTCCCATATAGCAATGGAGAGAAGAAAACTAAAATCATACTTCACCAGGACAGTCCACAAATCTGCATGATTCAGTGCAAATCTTCAAGGGAAAAGTTGACAACAACATGTAATGAAATGAAAGCGCTTCTATAGAACACATCATTCACTAGTACATATCTAGAAATCAACTTGAAGACTATTTAAGGTTTACAATCAGGGTATAGTCTAAAGCTTCATCTCCATACACTATGTTCATAAAATAGGTACATTTACAATGATCTAAGGAAAGGACCTTGATTATTTCAACAATCCAGCCCTCACTAGTCTCAGTAATCTGATCTCTTCCTAAAACTATTATAGGTCTAATTTTTTGTATGATTGAGCTCCTCCCTTCTTATACAGTACAGGGGCTCAATATATATATCTCTAGTTTTTCCCCAATCTGGCACCCAAAAACCCTAGGAGATCAACGGTCAGCATCTTGAAATGTAGCATCCAATGGTGAGAAATGAATCCTGCCAAGAATTCGAGTAGCAGACCCAGACAGGGCATCGCTCCTTCAATAATGTTTCCATTTGCAAACTCCCCTGCATTGAAAGCTTCATCTCCTTCTAGTTTGTTTAGCCTCTCAGGATCTGGCCTGCCACCTGGGACGTCATCATCATTTCAAACCCTTCCTTTGCATTCACCTGCACGCTATTACTGTGTCGGCAACTCTGCTTCTTCCTAGCTACTCCAACAATTTGCAATAAACAAGAAGGAATTAACACCATCATTTAATAAATCAGTAGGAAAATGAACATCTACATTAAATCAGGCTCCAAATGCATAAACACAACCATCAGGCTCAAAAACCATGGAAAATGCGCATCAAAATGCCTATACAGCTTTAAAACCAGTTGGGTCAACCATCGTTGACCAAAACATGCACTCGGGCTCCAAAAATGGATTCAAAAATCCAATCGCTTCGTTTCCTACTCAAAATTTTCTTGTATATCACAATATACAAGTCGGACGCATACATCGAATTAATCAGATTTCAAACTGTTTGAAATCTGGCTTGTATGAAGTCTTTGTATATCCTACAGTCATCGATCATACAAACCCCAAATATACATGGATTTAATGTTATTCCAAAGCTATTTTGATTCTGCCACTTGTATATTTTGATGCATATCAGTTTGTATATCGTAACATACAAACGGGAAAATATACAAGCACTTAATTCAATTGCATAACTTTTCGAATCCACCCAATGTATATCCCGATGTACATTGTGCTTGTATCCCTTGATATACATTTCAGACATGATACAAGCACTTAACCAAATTTAATCCCGTGCTAAGATCCGCCTTGTATACTCCTTGCAATGTATAAATATACAAGGCACAAAATATACAAGGGCTTTTGTTATTTGATAGCCGTTTCAAGTCTGCCACTTGTATATTTTGATGTACATTTGGTTTGAATGTTTAAATATACAAGTCTGAAATGTACAAGGAATTAACCAATTTTCATAACTCACTTCGGGTCCGTGGAATGTATGTTTAGTTGTATATTTTGACTTGTATAACTCCTTGGACGTGATTCATTGGTTTAACCCGATCTTAATCTCTTTGGATTCTGGCTTGTATGTCAGCGATGTATGTTTGGGAACATACAAGCCATGGAATGTACAATGATTTAATGCTATTTCAACTTTCTTTTAAGTCCGCGGCTTGTATAAATGCTTGAATGTATGTCCATACAAAGCCAGAAATATACAAGGATTTAAGCCTTTTTTATAGACTTTCGGGTCCGCGTTGTATATTGGGCTTTGTACATTGGGATTTGTATATTGAAACATACAAGCACTGAATGTACAATGACTTAACTTGCCTTAACTTTCTTTTCATGTCCACGCGATGTACATTTGCATTGTATCTTTTAGACATACACTTCGGGCTCGATACAAGCATTAAATCAGGTTTGATTTTCCTTTGATTCCACTTTGTATAAGCGCAATGTATATCAGCTTGTATATAAGAATATACAAGCCCAATATACATTGAATTAACTCTGCTTTAAAACTTTTCAAGTCCGCGCTTGCATGTATATTATTCTTGTGTGTGCCAATATGCAAGCCGGAACATATACAAGGATTTTCTCTTTTTTAATAAGTCCATCGGGTCTGCCCAATGTATAATTGCATTGTATGTTACTCAAACATACAAGCCTACGGATACAATGAATTCTCTCTATTTTATAACTTTTGAAATCCACGCTATGTATAAAATGTCTTGTATATTTCCTTGTATGTTGCGACTTGCCAAACATACAAACATTAGGTACATACAACGAAATTCAAACCCTCATTCATTTTAACTCTAAACCATTTCAGATCCATCTTGTACATATGCATAAACTCTACCAAATGTATACAAGGCAAAAAAGACATACAAATGATTTTGTATATGAACCTGACTACTCATGCGACCAAGTATAAAATGACCTTTGCATATACAAACGACTTTGTATATGGAAAACGATATACAAAGGTCTTTGTATACAAACGAACTCACATACAAAGGGCCTTGTATATGCAACCCGATATACAAAGAGACTTGTATGTGTAAACAACAAACCCTTCCCTTGTACATTTTACCAAAATGCTCATATCTTGCAAAATATGGCAAATTTTAACATAGTTCAAAAAGCAACCCTAGCTCATTTTTGACAAGGAATCCAACCATACTATGCACTGATACTGAAATGCATTTCTTCTCCATTTTTAAAAAGGTTTGCAATTTTAACTCCCTTTTCCCTTTACCACCAAGCAAAATGACACACACAAGCAAAAAGTAAAAAGCCACAGCAGGGGTCCTCATTTTGCTAAGGAGTAAAATGGGGTGTGTTGTGAACATCACAACACTACCCAAGCTTGTTAGGCTTCAAAAAGGGAATGTGGCTCTGATACCACTTGTTGGAGTCCAGAGCAACACTTAGAGGGGGGGTGAATCAGTGTTGTATAAATTTTACAATTTTTATAGCTTTTGACTTATAGGATAAAGAGAGAGAAAGACATCAATGATTTTCTAACACACATATGCATAATTATAATATTCAAAGCATGAATCAAGACATTAAGCACAAATAATATATGAACACATGAAGACACATAAGAAATATAACACAAGATATGATGAGTGCAAAACCCACAAGGGGTAGAAAAACCACTCTAAAATGCCCCACTAGCTTAATCAAAAACCTCACTGGTTACAAACTAGTCTCAATGACCATACAAGCCTCATTGGCTACAAAGACGTCTCACTAACCATACAAGCCTCACTGGCATCTACCATCACCATTATCAAACCACCAAATCAAGTGTGCAAGAAATTATTGCAAGTCAATATGATTTGCACCGATACATAACTTGTATCTCATGAACTCCGATGCAAATAATTCACTATCAATTCATTATCTCTGTACCATGAATTCATTTGATCTTGATTTAGATTATCTTTGCACAAACAATTCATATTGTCTTTAAACTTGATATGATGTCTTCTTCCTATGTTTGAGTCATTCCTGCAAGAACATTATTTTCTATATCACACACATAAGAATATCTGATTCATTTGTATTTTCTTTTCAAAAGGATCCCATAGAAAATGTCTTCATTACCACATGTTTTTCTACACACTCACAATAATCAATTCACTTGTAAAGACATTAAATATGAAATTTAATTTCATATTCTTCTTCTCTGCATAATCATCTTCCTCTACTACAATTATCATTTTCATAAAATGATATCCATTCACCTAAAAAATAAAATGACTCTTGATATTCTCTGCATATTTATTTTCTCAATATTTCAATAATCCCTTCAAATTCTTCAATCTGCAAGATTAAATCAATTCACCTCTGTAAAAAATTCTTCTATGCTTTCATATTCGAACCCATCTTTATCAAAAGAAGAAATAATAAAATCTACCACCTCTAAAAAGAAATCCACTCTTTTAGTTTCCATGTCATGAGAAGGTTCTTAAAAATTAGAAATAAATCTTCTTAAAAAGAAGCTTTAAAATTTCCAAAAGATTCTACCTAAAAATGCCTTAAAAAGCAAAACACTTGTAGTCTAATCATTCTGATGACAACCATCTGCACGCCAAAGTGCATGCTCAGGCAAAGGAGATAAGTTTAAATGACTACCATCGATCATCAAATTGATGCCCAGTAGTCTTTAAAAATTATCCTTTGATTCTTTATTGGTGCCCATTCACACATTATGAAACTGGTGGTGTCGATGTTGCTAGGAAAGGGGGCCGGTTGCCCCAACGATGAAGACCTCTTCATGTTGCCACTTAAGTGGTAGTCTACTTGCGATAGCAGGTCAACTCCAAAATAAAACAAAAAGTGCAAATACCACATGACAGGCAAAAATGGGCTTAAGGTTTAGTGACTGAGTAATTTTTAAGGAAGAAGCTTATGAAGACATGTATGAGTAGACCTTAGAAAGGTAATAGAAATACTCAGAGTTTCTGATCAACAGGACCATGCAGAATGTGAGAGGTGAAAGAAACCTAGAGACCAATTCTTTAAGAGAACAAAACATATGGAACTAACAACCTTGAGGCATAAGTTAAGTTCTTTGATTCTTAGGGTTTAGAAGACTTAGATTTTTAGAATTTCAAGGTATAGAGATTGCAACAACTAAAACCTTAAACTGAGATTACCACCATTTTCTTTTCCCTATGTCACTGATAATGAGGTAAAACAACAGTGCCAACTTGTTGTAAAGTAATAAACATTTAAATCCTTACAAAAAACATCAACAATTCCACTTCCTTTGTATCAAGCTTCAATCAAACCTTGAATATCTATATCAACATCAATGAACTCCCTTATCAAAAACACCCACGTAAATGAGTATAAAACATAAATGAACAAGTACCTTCAATAATACCACTGCAACAACATCATACCTTTGGTATCATAAAGACATCACTATGATACATGATATGAGCCTGGATACAAATCTCCTGATAGTACTTTGTCATGTCAAATGCAAGGATCTAGAAATGAAGACACAAAAGTGAACATGATGCCTCTTAGTTGAAGGATATAGCAGAGTAATCTCAAACATGTTGGGGAAGCATACAAATCTCCTATATGAAACCTTTTGTGAAGCATAGAAATTGCAGTGTACACAACATCATCCATGAGCATCAATCAACATGCCTGTGAATCATTCTAATTCCTTAACATTTTGACATCAAACCAACTCCACATTTCTGTGAACTGACCAAGCAATATCTAAATTCCATGAACAACTATGTCCTCTTGATGTCCTGCAACAACTGACCTATGAACACATGAACCTCTTCCTTAACATCTTGAAACATGATGACAAGAACATCCTACATTTCATAAACCATCTACATCTCCACATTTGTAAATCAAACCCGATGACATCAAACCTGAGAACACATCTTTTGGCATCAATGACAATTAATCTCCATCAAGTAGCACTGAAATAAGAGCATCCAACTTTGGATTCACAAGGTTAGCAGTGATAGCAAGGACAACATTCTCCCAAGACTTAGGTAAAGAACAAAGAAGTAAGATACATTTATCTTCCTCACTAACATTAAAATCTACAGAATCAAGCTAAGTCAATAACAAATTAAAAGAATTTAAATGCTCTACAACTGATTCACCTTCTCACATTTTCATGGAAAATAATTTTATTTTTAAATAAAGTTTATTTACCATACTCTTGGCTTGATAGATCTCACCCAACCGATTCCACAACTTACATGCGGTCTCCTCCTTTGCGACATTCAATAGGACAGAGTCTAAAAGACACAACCGGATGGTTCCCCATGCCTTCTTATCCAGTCTATCCCACTCATCTTGAGAGACATCATCAAGTTTCTTCTCTTTTTGAATAGCCAACCATTGGTTTCTTTCTTCCAAAAAATCTTCCATTTTGAGCTTCCACAACTCATACCCCGTTCTGTTGAACTTCTCAATGTCAAATCGAGAGGTTGATGCAATGGTGGATGCAGCCATAATAGCAACACAAGATTTGCAAAACAAATGCAACCAAATCTCCCACTGTAGCTATCGCTTCCACACTACCACCCAAGAGTCAAAGCTAGCTAGACTCTAATACCAAATGTTATAAATGAAAGAAACACTACTTTAATGGAAATCTGATTTGAATAAATTTCAGCAATCTTTAAATGTGCATTAACAATGGAGATTGTAACAAAACATAAAACCCACTATAGAAAAGATGTCAAACATGAAGAACTCAACACAATGACATAGTGTTTACGTGGATAAAACCCTTGTAGGTAAAAAACTCCACCAGGAAAGAGGCATAAGTTTGTATTAATCTCAACAAGATTGTACAATACATCAACTGCACAACTCTCTCCACAAGTCTTCAATCTGATAGCTTTCTGGCAGCACGTGAGTATCTAAAATCTGTATTGCAGCAACAAATACATGGAAAATACTTATAGAAGTATTTTCCACTCCATTCTAGGCATTCACCTTCTCTCTCCTAAAATTCTCCAACCTATAAACATTAATGTCCATCTTACAAGCATCTTACAATTGTCCAAAAATAGCCATGCAAAGGTTAGGGGACCAAGACTAAATTTGGCCTCTTACAACATCTTATGATGCATTTTAACCATCATAGATTCCAGCAAAGAGTATCTTTCCAAGATAGGAACCTTGGGCTAAATATAGAAAATATACAACTAACATATCCGTCATATGCATCATAGAATCTCAGAATCTTAAGACAACTTGCATCTGTCATAGATTCACTTACCAAACATTATGATAGTTGTCATACATGCCAAAAATAGTATATTCTCCAAGGGAGCACACCTACCCTCATTTACTTTGAGTTTTTGCATTTGCCAATAGTAAAAGTCACTTTGTAATTACCTCTGATTAGTCTGAAATTACCCCTGCCAGTGAAACTAGTACATCTCCTCATGAATAATTACAAATTACATATAATAAATGGAATAAATACAATATTGGGATTTAAAAGGTTAATGGAACCTTATCCCAACAACTTGGACACATGTAGGACTTGGAAAATGGAAAAGAATAAGTATTAAATGTGGGAAAAAGTTGTATTAGTTGCACCTATGTAGAGAAGTGGTCTTTATGAAAGATGCTTAGAATTATGCTCTATATCTATTTGTAAAGTTTGGAGGTGATTGGACCTAAAGGATATGACCACCATATACAAAATAGCCTACCTAATGGGTATGTGTATGGAAATGGGGAGAGAGAGAGAGAGAGAGAGAGAGAGAGAGAGAGAGAGAGAGAGAGTTTATATGGAAACTATTGAAGAATGATAAAATGTAATGTGGTAGGATGTGGTGAGTTTTAAATGTTCTAATATTTCATGGAGATATGTCTACATGTGGTGATGATATGGAAATTTAACCATGATTCATTTGAAGAAGTACTCATAACTACATATTTAATTATGCTATTAGAAGCATAAATAATAATGCAGGTGCACTTGTAGTAGAGTTGAAGTTCATGTGGAACAATCTAGAGGCTTGGTTATGTTAAGAGAATGTTCTACAATACTACAAGTTGAAAGAATTGGTTAGATGGTTGTATGTGTTACCACAAGCTTATGGTTGGTAGTGGTGGTTATACAAGACGACATGAATACATTGACTATAGTTAGTAATAAACTATTGCTAGTTAGTAATAAACTAAAAAATAATGAAAAGAATAGGGTAAAGAAATATAGATATCTGTTTTGGGCAACCTAAAATGGATATCCTTTTTGGGCAAACCTAAAATGAATATCCATTTTGCAAAACATAAAGAAGGTAAAATAATATTTTACCAAAGCAAAATGGGTATCCGTTAATAATGGATATCCATTTTTCATTGCTTTTGCCTTGTATGTAGGCTTGGGTCTGTTATAGTTGACTTTCCCTCAATTCTAACATTTTTGCAGGTTTCACTCTCTTCTTCGAGCTTCACCCTTCATGCTGACGACTTTTTTTATGCAAAATTGATAAAATGAAAAGGGTTTATAGAAGAAATTGTCAGCTTTTTAAAAATATAAGATTTGTTTGGTTATCATTTTATTAAATAATTATTAATAATTTTCTATATAGTGTATGTCTAAAATCTTGATGGACACACTGATTGAAAAACATCCATAACTTTCAAACCGTTTCACCTTTTTGAGATTCAAAACCTACATCACACTCTATGGTTTTCTAGCTATATGTTATAAAAAAATTGAATTCCATTTTTTTTTTATCAAGTTAGGTTGGCTAGAAAATTACTTTTCAGTTTTTTAAAAAAAGTCACAGTAAAAAAATCATAACTAATTATTTTTTTGGAAAAAAATTTCAAAAAATATGCGTCACATCTGGGCATGAGTCTTTTACTTATTTTGAAAGTTTTAAATTTTTTTTTCTCATAGTTAGGTTGGCTGGAATGACACCCACTTTTTATTTTATTTTCTAAAAAAATTAATAGTTGTTTATTGAAATATTCATTTTTTACTAAGTAAATTTATTTTTTTAAAAAAATTAGTAGCCCATAAACTAGATTCAATTCTCTACAAATTTCGTTCTTACATCTTTTTCAAATTGTGTAGATAATCCATTCAAATTTTCACATGAACTTGATTAAGTCTAATTTTTTGTATTTTCATTGCCACTTAGCAGTATAGTTTGGCCCATCATGATCTTACACATACCCATATGACATAAACCAAAATGGATCTAAGACAGATTCTCTCCAAGATTTATTGAGTTTACAAATGTAATTTCAATCGGTCATCACTCCCCAACTACTGCAGATTCCAACTAATGAGGGATAGATAGACCTGATATGTATCTCTCCTCTTCACAAATTGTAGCTTGGAGATATATTGCATGCAACTACCAGGAAAGTGTTCCTTCAAGAAAATTTGAAGAAAAATAGTGCAGTGGAAGATGCAATAAAAGTCATTTAGGAAGGGTTACTAGAGGTAACCATTGATCCCTCTCTACCTGCTGAGAAAAAGCTCAAGCTATTAATGGAATCCTTGAAGGATCACTCTTCCCATTTGAATAAAAAAGCAAAACAGGAGGTAGGAAGAAGAATAATTGACAAGAAAATAGGTGAAATGATTGAAAAATGTGCAAGTATACACAATAAGCTCAAAAAAATTTGAATAAATTTAAAATCTGCATTGATGAAGCCACAACCCTATATCTATTCTATTTAAAATGGCCTACTTCAACTAAGAATATCAAGGCTCAAATTGACTCTATTGAGTCACAACTAAGTTGGCAGAAACTTATGATTTATCAAAAGACAAAATGGGTACAACAAGGGCACAAGTTAGAAATCTGCATGCACAAATGACTCAATTATAGGACTAGAGAGAATATAAAGAAGAAATTTGGTTAATTAAGAGTGGCAGTGAATTTGAGACTTGCCTCAATGTCTAGCATGTTAGGGGAGGCAAAAAAGCCAAATCAAAAGATGAAGACCCCAAGTGATTTAGAGGAAGCAGAGGAAATGTGCATACAATGTGAGTGTCAGACTCAAATGCTTTCCTCAGAGTGTGTCATTTGGACCACAATGGTTCAACAAATCAAGGTAATTTGCAAAGCCATTATTCCATCCAAGTGAGTTGTTAGAACAATTTTGTTGTACATAATATTACAAAGATAATAAGTAGAGTGGTAGTACCATTTTGGTTTTCAAGGGTACAATTTTTATAACTAAATCATATAGTTAGGGGAGCACAATCTAGATATCTTTTTGTAAGGGGGAGTACATATAGTTTTTGGATTGATACAAAGGTTATCAATCCCTTTGTTCTTGATTTCAAAGGGGGAGAGATTCTAAGGGAGAGCATTTGTTTCCATCAATGACAAAGGGGGATATTGTTGGTAATATGTGTTGTCATTGATGTCAAGATAATAGATGGAAATATAAAGATAAACTTAGAGTCAAGATGGTTAAGATAGATTAGTCTAGCAGAAAGAAGAAATGGTCTAAGTATGGATTAGTTTTGGGCTTGAACATGATGCGGAGGTAAACAACACTATCCTTGCATGATTTCTACATATATAGTTACATATCTCATTAGTTGGGAGTACCGCACTCAAGGGTAAGAAGTAGAAACGTATCTAAGGCATTCTCATAGCAAAACCTAAGGCATAATCAACTTGAATTGGTCCACATTTCTCCCCAAAGAAATATTTAGCCATGCAGTTCTAATGATAAATTTTGACATGAATTGACATGATATATCCAAGGTTTTAGCCTCTTACTTACTCAACATCAAAATTTACAAAGCTTAGTGCATCAACCATCACCTAGACAAAGCAAAATAGTATTGGGAGACAATGGAATGCTCTGCACTCCTCTGAAAGAGATCTATTTTTCATGTGTCTCTAAGGAATGACTAAGATCAGTATGTCATATGCTATGATAAAGTTTCAAGTGTTCCAGTGGTCTACAAAGACATTACTCAAATGACAGAGGAATCACACTATATTTCAAAGCCTAAATATACAAGTTAAGTTCTTCAAAAGATGAAGCATGTATAAAACTATTACCAAAGCTAATGTGGAGATTCTACATGGTTCATAATACATTATGTATGATCTATATGTAGGCATTCTTTATTCTCCAGTACTGCATCAAGAATTCTTGTTTACAAGTAGAATTCAAGTATATCTGTCTTCCAGAACTGCAAATACCTAAGCCATTCTTGAATTCCTCTGGAAACTTCAAACAATGGTGTGTGGATCTGATGAGTAGAATCCATTGATATCTTTGATCATTTCCAAAAGGTTCCAGACCCTGTACTTCACCGCAATATCATATTTTGGGTTATGATGGATTACACAAGGTTTGGAAGACTCTGTTCTCGATACACTGATACATTTCCTGTCTTGCAGATGCATAGGTTGGTATGATACTTCTTTAATTAAGGTGTATGATTGTTATTGAGCTCTTGCAATATTGAATCTTTGGTCTGCATTGAGCTTTTGGCTTCTCCTAGATAGTCAAAAGAGGAATAGTTAGCAGTGTCAAGCAGTATGAGCTGACTGGTTAAGTACCTATTACATGCAGAGGCTTCTAACTAGTTTCTACAAGTCTGGAATGTATAGAATGACATGTCCTAATGTGTTTCATAATTCCCTAAGGTACAAAACAAACTTTGTATCATTTTTCTTGTGTTAAGGCCCACCAATGACTAGCTACACGTTACACTCAATATTGTTTTGTAGGCCGACCTAATCAATGTTTCAAGATCTTGTGAAGGATATATATAGAAGATATAATTCATTTGAAAGGAAATCAAGGTGGATAAGAATATAGAAAAGTAGAAGAAGATATGAAATGCACATAATCAGTTTGAAGGCAAATATTGAGAAAGAATAGCCGACTACACCATTAGTATACAACAGATGTGTTCTCCATAGTAGTCCTTATATCTATATTATCATTGTAACAACAGTGAGCTGAGCATTCAAGGAGTAGTAGCTTCATTGGGTTATAACCCTAAATCAAATTTGTAAATCAGGGAGTAGTAGCTTCCTTAGGTTGAAGCCTAAAACAAAGTTGTAATACTTTTGCAGTGAGTATAATATTATTGAGCTAATTCTCACCGCGGTTTTTCCATATTATAGGGTTTTCCAACATGTAAAATCTCTAGTGTCATGTGTTGATTCTTGTATTGCATGTTTTCCTTCATGGTTTCAAAATTATTCAGTTTTATCATAAAATGTTTGAGTAAAGTTTTTAAGTGTGTTGATTCACCCCCACTCTCAGCACCCCATTGTGTTCAACATTCTCCATCTATAACAGAGGAATCTAATTTCTTTTTTGCCTCAACACAATGACACAAATAATAATCTATTCCTTCTTCATTGTCTTTAGCTACAATGACTACATAAGCATGCCCTACATTGATACATGCATTATGTTCAATGAATATAGCCAACAATACAAGAAAAACTACAAAATAAGATGGAATATTGAATTTTATTAAATTGAATGCTACCAATACCTAGTTGAACGAGATATGAAACATGGTCAAAGTCAATCGATGATTTGATCTTTGTGAGTTGTAGTGTTGTTGGTGGTCGATACATGTCAATCAGGCTCAGGCTTCTTGTACACCAATCATCGACCCATTCCTTTGACTCACAATCATACCAAGATTCATCTATACATGATGAACAAAAGCATACCATCCACTGTGTATGAATACTCCATGAACCTGCATGTTAGAGATTCTAAAAAAGTGTAGCTCACACGATCTTGTCAATGTACAATAGTCCTCATATTTTGCAATGTTAGTATTATCAACCAACCAAAAATATCTACGAACTATAGACTTACCTTCATTACCTGGACCCATTGTAGCATTACACCATTCGACAATAGATCTCACATTTGTCAAGTTTGTATTGTCTTTGTACTTCAACTCTTCTCATGCCAATGCTCTTTTGATACATGCTCATGCACCATCATGCTCACCCTTTCCATGCTTGGCCTCACAAGAATTCCACATATGTTGAACACCATTCATCTTATGCATCATGCTCAACCAATATAACATCCACAAGTTCTTGAATTGTGATGCACAATTATCTGACCATATGATATGCTGATGAAATGATATGCTCCTACTAACCAAATCATGATAGAACATCTAAAAGAAACCTTGCATGAACTCTGTAGAATGTGTCTAATCATCACTGATATAAAAATGATATTCCCTCAAGATCTTCGTATCGTCCTCTATACTCTCTTCTGCATGAATGAATGCTATTTACAAAAATATAGAAACGTGTGTAGAACAACTGAAATGATGGTACCAAGTGGAAATATGTCCTTGCATAACTTGAATTACAATTCCAACCATCAATCTCTATGGGCATGCCTTGCATACTCATAAACTATACCATCTTAGAAAATAGAGATAAACTGATACACTGGAATCTTTTGAATGACCAATTCACACCTTCTTGCTACTTTTCTATCTTTTAGACTATATGCCACTATCTTGTATTTTCCAAAACTTACTAGCTCATTTCTAATTGCATGTTTGTTCTCCATATGTTGATAAATTGGTAAATGTTGCAACCCACCATAATGTTCACACGTGCCATCCAAGCATAAACTATTGTGGAATAATTGATTATCCACTCTTTGGCATAAGATGTCTGATATGAAATCTCTTGAAGATCTAGGTACACACTTTATATTACACTCCTACAAAACATCATTAGTATGCAAATCTACACATATATATCTATAAACATCATAATGATTAGAAAACTCAATATGTACTCTATAACAACAAGTTTTGTGTGTGATTTATTTTGACATAAAAAGGCTTTACCATTTCAAAATACCTTTGACTACTTTTGAATTAAGGATACATCTCTTGAAATTTCTTGAAAAATTGTGTTTAAGTCACATCCAAAAAATGCTATGGATGTGGCTCATGGTTTTGACAACCGATTCTCCTTCTTACATTAGGAGATACTCTTATGTTATTTTTCTGAAATTCTTCGATGAGGGATCTCAAGGCTTCAACAACAACTTTGTCTTTCTATGGGAGTCTCCCAAAGAATGCCCACAATTCATTGGTGTTTGGGTCCTCAACTCTTTAACATATTCCAATGGCTCTCATTAGAGTTTTTCTACTTATTTTCAATGCTCGACTTGTCCTTCTAATGAGACAAGCTTTCTTTGTTTGTTGGCTTACTATTGTCGATGGGTCATCCCACAATAATGGGTTACACTTTTTGGCCAAACATGACATGGAAATTAACATTTTGAACTAAATCTTCACTTTATGATACCTATAATTGTTAAACCATTAGGAATTTGAAGATGATGTGAACTAGTGATTTGTGAGATTTTGTTTGTAGATTCTAAATATATTTGTTTAAAAAAAATTGGATCTAAATTGTAAATTTTTTTGCGTCTCCTTTGATAACTAGTTTTTAATAGTAAAAAACATTTTTTTAAAGTGATGTGTATTCTGTAGCACATAACTTTTTTTCTACAAAGGATAAAATTCTGATTCTTGTAAATTTAGATTGGTAACACCAATATATAGGGCATGCATTTGGTTTCATAATGTTTTCTTTGAATATATTTTTTTAATTAAGTTTTGAAGTCAAACCAATAATAATTTAGACATAGGCGTATTCCGTGAAACATAACTTTTTTTGTATGTATCGAAATTCAAATTTTTTTATTTTGTTGAAACAAGGACATCAATACCTAGGGCATAGATATTTTTTAGAATTTTTTTTCACTAATTTACTAATTTTCCATGTGTGTAGAACATAGAACTTGATGTTCAGTGAAAAACCTACGCTCACAAGAAATAAGAAATAGATATAATAATCAAATTAAATATATTTAAAATTATACTTTTTCAGAAGCTTATAATAAGGACTACATAATTACAAAACATAAATTTTAAATAAATTTATTTAATCCCCCAAAAGGTAAATCAAAAGTGGTTTTTTATAGCATTTTGATAGATGTAGAGGAGACTACATTATAGGTATGGTTTAAAACTAGCGGGGTTCTATCTGTTGGGTCTCAAGAATGCAGGTTGTGGATTCTAAGGGGATGCCAAGCCCTATGGTCAAATTCGCAATATTTTTGAGCCAACGACTGGAGTTTGACCTTAACGGTCAACTTCTCCCTGCTCTTTAGGTCCTGCTAAAACCTAGGCAGGTGAACCTTTAATTATCAAAGTAGGTTGTATGATTAAATCAATGTTGGTTTGCTGCTAGTTTATCTGATTACAATGGCATACTTGTAAATCAAATGAGATACTGTAAACTATTTCTAAAGAAAGCAAATGATTTAATCTAAATTCTAACAGAAATAAATAACAACTAACATGAAATGAATCTAAACTATAGCGATAAAATAGAGTAAAGATTTTAAACATAAAATGAATCAATAGTTAGACTGGTGCTTTGTCCATTTGGGCAACAGAGTCGGGATGTCAGAAACAAATAACTTGTATCAGGTAATAACTCGATCTGATTGGCACATATAACTGTTTGCAACTTGTACAAACGTGCAAGGAAGAAATTATTAATTCATTCTTAATAATCCAAAGGACATAATTGTATTAAATGCAAAATATTAAAAGGATTTTAATCTTTCCGGAAAGAACCAATTAACTTTGCAAAATAATAAATTAGATCAACTCTGGAGACAAATTAATAACCCTAATCAATTAATCGTACTTAGTAATCCATTCAACATTCTAAGATTACTATAATTGATGAGAAAGGATTAAATTCTCCTTGAGAAACCAATCAAATCAACTATACTGAATTAGCAAATGTAAGCAGACAATTTGAACATATCCTTAACACATTCAAATTGAATAATCAGAAAATGAATGACATGGAGATAATTAAATTGATTGAATTAAAAACAACAAACAGATGATATTGTCACAATGTATTTTGAATTCAAATCCTCAATTGCTGCCTCAGAATGTATCATGCACCATAGCCTTTCTTAGAATGAAATTGCATAGAAGGATCAAATTTGCATTAGATTGAATCAAATCTAACCTAATCTAATCCTAAAATGTTTCAATTGTGTTTTTGTGTAAAAATCTCTATTTCTAATCTAATACTAACCCCTTATTCTAGGTCCTGGGATCTCTATTTAAAGAGATGCAACAAGCCTCAGACCCATTACATTCATTTTGTGACGGTTAATAACTGGTTGAACTAACCATAACAAATGACATATTTTATTACATAAATTAAATAAATTGGTTTGAAACATCTAATGATCATCTCAGGCTGAAAATTAATCTTCCCAAGCCACTTCATTTAACTACCAGTTTAGAACTGCTTCAAAGTAATCAAAATCCTACATAGAAAACAAATTATTCATCAAATAAACAATATATAAACATATAACTTACATTGAGGTGAACCTTAGGACCTGTGGTGTGCAGTATCATTTCCTTATTTCTATTGTATATTTGCTTACTGCCATATATTTAGGGTTTTATCTCCATGACAATATTCCATGTTATCTTAATTAATTGTCACTTTGTATACCAAAATATTTAATAATAAATCTGTATGATATTCCTTTTTAGGGCTCCAATAATTTCATAAAAAAAACTTTGGCATGACTATTCAATTCACTCCGGGCAAAATAAAATATATAATTGGTTACTTTTGCAAAATTTAATAATTAAATTAATCTTCGTCATCTTTGATAATAAAATATTTAATCTCATGTCTTAGCATAATAAAGTATTTCCAATAGTTTAATCCTCATCTCATCTCCCAATCATATTTCTTATGTTTTTACTATTATTTGACAAAATAATTATTTCCCCCATTTTATGAATTCAGTGAAAATACTTTACTCCAAATATTCCTGAGGCTTGATCTGCAATTATTTATTTGACGTCTTTACATGTATTTTAACTCTTTGTTTGATAATAATTCCATTTGGGTGAAAATAATTGTCAATTCCGCGTGAAAATATTTTACCAGATTTCATAAAATCTTCACCTTTTGGTTAATTTTGTAAAAACACCATATCCTTATTTACAAAATCTTTTCCTGGATAATAACTAATCTCATCGCACTTTTGGTAAAAATATTTCTTGTTTTGCAAAATTTATTTCTTCTCAAGATAATTTTTTAACGTGATGACTTTAATATATTTCCCCAGAGTGTTTTATATTTCTCCCTGATACTCTTTTAAACAAATCCTTTATTCTTCTCAGACAATCGAAGAGACTTACCATTTACTTGTACCAATATGTCAAAAATTCCATCGATAGGTTTTTATTTGCATTACTGTGTCATTTTAGGGTTTCACATATCAAAGCTTGGCTATGAGGATTCTGGCGAATACCTTCAAACATTCCCAATTAATATAGAAGTTACTATCCAGATTGGTAATTCAGCTCTATCAAAAATTAAGTGACTTGCTAACAAATTTCCAACTGCTAAAAATGAGTTTGCTTTAGACGTGTAGGATCATCAAAGGCTTTGTTTCCAGCTGCCCTACTCACAGCAGCATTCCAAGAATGCTCCGTGGCAATCACCTGGCCTTTCTCGGGATCTTGCATTGTTGATTGCAAATGTTTTGCCTTTTCCAGAAGCTAGAGTTTAGACTCCTTTCATTTTTTCTTCCTTTCTTTATTGTTTTCATTCCCAACACTAATTTTCACATGACCAAATTCAAGGTTGGTTAATTGGTCTTCAACTGGATCCTTCCTCATTTTGTCAACACCTTCCTTTACATCCTGATCAGTATTTGTTGCATCAACAATGTTGGTATCATATTTTATCATATCTTCAGTATCTCAATGACCCTTGTGGATACTGCTTCCTTCTTCTGAAGATTCATTGTCCATTTCAGTTCCTTTTTTCATAGCCTGCTCCTCATAGCCCTCCTTTAGAAGTTGACAGAACTTTTCTTTTATGAGGAGCAAGGGATCCTTATCAATCAAATCTGCCCTATCATATGCCTCTCGCAACATTACTATTTCGATACCACCCTTATGGGACAAATAAAATATCCCTGGATGTCTTGTGAAAATCTTTGGATATACATCTGGCAATCTTAAGTCATTACAGAATTTTCCCAACGTTGGAACTACCATTCTTCAAAGCACAGTAGGCGAAAGTAGTTCATGTACAATGCCCACTGTTCACTTTCCATTTTAGGTGAAGCTAGATCTAAATGTGTTGAATCTACATAAGGTGATATATAAGGACATTCCATCTAGTTTCTTGTCCACTCCATCATTCCCTTCTTCAACATCATCCCAAGTGGGAGGCGGACCCTAAAAGTAGGAGTGGAAGGTCTCCCAGTCTTAAGAGATTCTTCTTGTGCCCTCCTTTCTACTGCAAAGAGAGGAATGGTATTGGTATTGGCATTGGAAAGGTCTGATGACACAAGTTGCACATAGGGAGGAGTGAGACCATCATCATGGACAACATTAAACAGATTAGGGTACTTGGATGATAGAGTGGATATAAGGTCACCTAGAAAACCAAAGTCTCTCTTCACATCAGCAAGCTTTTAAACACTAAGTCTTTTGTGGTGAGTGAGCATGAGTATCCATTTCAACTGGTCAATCACAAGTAATTCATTCTCATCCTTAATCCTCTTTTCTTCCTCCACAAATAGAGCCAGTCGATCACTGATGCGCAGAAATGGCACAGGCTAGGTTTTGGGTTTGATTCTATCCATATACATTTTGAATAGACTAGGATACCGCTTTAGAAAGGTTTGTACTTTATAAGGCAGATGTAATCTCTCCCTCCTTTTCTCTTATTCATGCTATAGTTAGCAACCACACCATCTTCTTCAACACTCTCATGTATAAAATCCTCCTCAGACCCAATCATTGAATTTGTAGCATTTTGAATGGATATAAGTGCATCATGTGAGGATTCCATTTGTTCAAAATCTATTTCATTCTGTCGTGATTGAGCAATTATATCTGATGATGGCCCTTCTTGATTTTCTCCATCATTTGGAAGCTGATGGTGATTTGAATTAGATGTCCCATGACTACAATGTTTATTTTCTAAATCTTCCTGACTCTAAATTTTTTCCATAGTTAAGGACTCCAAGGCCTTTAATCAAATGATTTGAGATTTCCATATAATTGAATGTGTGCTTGAAGAGGTGGAACAAAGAGTTTTGTATTCAAAGTACTGTAGATTTGCGGTCATCTTGTCGAGTCCAAAAGCACTCAAGTAATAGACACCTCATTTTACTATAGAGAACATTGGCTTTTGTTGACTAAGCCAAATCAAGTAGTATATAAGATGAAAAGAGTTCATTTATGGTTTACAAATTATACGGACTCGACAAAAGTGAGATCAATTATTTTCAGAAATTATGCATGCTCTCAATTTAGAAAAATAAATTAGGACAACTAGGGGTTTTTCATGACATTGACATTTGTTTACCCCTATGCAATAGTAATAGTCAATTTAGGCTTGTCCATTATATGTATTGCACCCATTGTTATTTGTTGGGGGTTGCATTTATAGCCTTAAATACATTTTGGGGGGTGTAAAGCATGATTTAAGTGCCCTATCTCTTGGTGTTTGTTAGTAATCATGGCATAATTTAGCAATTGAATTCTTTATTCTGCATAATTATCACACCTGGAAACTAAAATGAAGTAGTTGCAATCTAAGGGACTTGGGCAAATGACAAATCACTTGAATTCATTAAGAAGTTTGAAAATTTTACTTATAAGAACAAGTTAGATAAAGCCATGGGGCTCATAGGATTGTATCAAAATATTTGTTGTTTCACATTATGGGGTGTTACCCGCTTCCTCTCATATATGCAGAGATCTGTTCTCCTATTAATTATTTCTTTCTGTCATTTTTATTTCTAATTCTGAACTTCAAGATCCCCGCCATCTTTCTTAAGTCTCACTGGCTCTACTTTTTACAATAGGTGAATTTATAAGATAAAGTCTAAGTGCATCAGTTTTATAATCATCAACTACTTTCATTGGTGATGAATAATTATTAAGTTGTTTCCTCATTAGAACAAGACCATTATAAATTAAATTTTTAAACGGTGGTTTATCAAACAAGGCTATTGATGATGTCATCAGAGTATAAAACCATCCACGGGTCTGATCAAAGCCTTCTGCTTGCTGATGAGCTCAAAAGGTTAGGCACTAGATAAAGATATGCAACCCCTAACTATCCCAAAAATTTTGCATTTAATTGGGTAAATTGATCTCGAAGTGCATACAAAGTAAGCATTTTTTGAAAAAATGGACTGGACTTGTCCATTTCCAACATAGGCTCCATCTGGGGATGTATGTCCCTTGTGGGCATGGCAAGATCCCAGATTTCTGGAGGAGCAGACCAGTGCCTTCTCCATTGAGCAACAGAGTCAACTTTTGCCCACAAAACTGATATGGTTAGACGACCATATCAGAAAAGAAAATACATGTCTTTCCCCTATCAAAAACCTTGTTTTGATCATGTTGTAATGATACCAATTTGAACATATCATTTAAGTTTGCATGATTGGTCATATCCATATTTAACTGATTAGTGATGTTGGTATATTCTTCACCATTACGTATTTGAAAACCATCTATAACGTTACACTTGTATGACAGACTAGAGACAATCTCTGTGTGATATCTTATGTAACCATATTTGATATCATCTTCCAAAAGACAGTTCTCTATCTGAACTGGGAAGCAGAAGAAATTAATTTACATCTAATGTTTATTTCCTTGAGTCTTGGCACCATCTAATGGAAAAGCATCATTATTATTTTTAGCATCACAAGTAACTCTCTCACATGATTGTGATCTTGAGACTCCACTATCATAAGATTTAATAGAAGCATTCATCTCTAGACAATCATTGCTATCAAATTTACAATTATCAATTGTTTCTATCTCATCTAAGTGTGATCCTGATACTGCACTTTCACACCAATCATGTGTTCTACTATCACGCAAAGTATCTTCACCGTCAAAGCATATGTATGTTGCACATGGTATTTGGGTATCATCCTTGTGTGCATATTTCTGATATTCTATAGTGAGTAATTTTGAAATTTGCTCACTATTAAGTGAGCATATTTCTTCATCCACCACATTGGGGATACTTTCTTCATCTTTTTCATCATTACCATAACACCCAAAATCAGATGTAGCCATTTCATCAGCATGGTCACAAGATGATGTATCATTTTGACCATCTAAAAATACTTCATCCTCTTCTTCCTCACACTGCTGGTTCATATATTGCGGTGGGTGGGTTGGGATAAAATTTGTCTCATATAAAGATTGATAGTAAGCATTACGATGCGGCACATATTGTTGGTATTGCGGGGTATAGTGCTGTCCTAGTGGTGGATAGTATTGAGGAATGTTACTTGCATTTATAAGCTGGGGCTCTTGTGGTGGCTTATTATGCTAGATAGGGTTATGGTATGGATCATGAGGTACTCTTGGAGTATATGGAGCATATGTGTTCTAAGAGGGCGCAAGTGAATTGACATCACCACTCTGTTTACGTGGAGGGATAGGTTTTGGTGGTTCCAGTACCTAGAGGCCCAATTGTGCCAGCTGTCTATCCAACCCTACTATTTGTCTATCTAGTTCTTTGCTTTTTTGTATCATCTGTAATCTCCTGAGCTGTTGTTCTCTCCATTCTAAATACACTTCTAATTCCTGATCAGTCATGCTATCAAGGTCAACAGCAGTTTGATCAATAAACTTCTCCTCATCATGTGGGTTATTATAGTCATTATTTTCATTTGCATACCCATCATTTAATGGTTCTCCTTCATGTCTCCTTAGTTCAAAGAATGCATCTAAAGGGGGTATGTTATATTTTTTCATGTTTCATCAATTTTATTTTTAGAGTCGCCACCTCTTGTGAGAAGAGGAAAATTTCATCTTTGTGGGTTCTTGCCAGTAGAGTTTACCAATCTGTATTTGAATTTTGTGTAGAGTCGCCACTTCTATTTAGAGGACTAATCAATCTTCTGGGTTTTTCCTTCCACCAGCAGAGTTATGCCTTTTAATTCTCTGACTTAAAATGATCTTTGACCAGAATTTAGGATTGAATCCCCAATAGAGTCACCAATTTGTTGGGTCTCAAAAATGCAAGTTGTGGATTCTAAGGGGATGCCAAGCCCTATGGTCAAATCCACAACATTTTTGAGCCAACGACTAGAGTTTGACCTTAATGGTCAACTTCTCCCTGCTCTTTAGGTCCTGCTAAAACCTAGGTGGGTGAACCTTTAATTATCAAAGCAGGTTGTATGATTAAATCAATGTTGGTTTGCTACTAGTTTATTCGATTACAATGGCATACTTGTAAATCAGATGAGATATTGTAAACTATTTCTTAAGAAAGCAAATAATTTAATCTAAATTCTAACATAAATAAATAACAACTAACATGAAATGAATCTAAACTATAGCGATAAAATAGAGTAAAGATTTTAAACATAAAATGAATCAATAGTTAGACTGGTTCTTTGTCCATTTGGACAACAGAGTCGGGATGTCAGAAACAAATAACTTGTACCAGGTAATAACTCAATCTGATTGGCACATATAACTGTTTGCAACTTGTACAAACGTGCAAGGAAGAAATTATTAATTCATTCTTAATAATCCAAAGGACATAATTGTATTAAATGCAAAATATTAAAAGGATTTTAATCTTTCTGGAAAGAACCAATTGAACTTTGCAAAATAATAAATTAGATCAACTCTGGAGACAAATTAATAACCCTAATCAATTAATCATACTTAGTAATCCGTTCAACATTCTAAGATTACTATAATTGATGAGAAAGGATTTAATTCTCCTTGAGAAACCAATCAAATCAACTATACTGAATTAGCAAATGTAACCAGACAATTTGAACATATCCTTAACACATTCAAATTAAATAATCAGAAAATGAATGACATGGAGATAATTAAATTGATTGAATTAAAAACAAAAAATAGATGATACCATCACAATGTATTTCGAATTTGAATCCTCAACTGCTGCCTCAGAATGTATCATGCACCATAGCCTTTCTCAGAACGAAATTGCATAGAAGGATCAAATTTGCATCAGATTGAATCAAATCTAACCTAATCTAATCCTAAAATGTTTCAATTGTCTTTTGTGTAAAAATATCTATTTCTAATCTAATTCTAACCCCTTATTCCGGGTCCTGGGATCTCTATTTAAAGAGATGCAACAAGCCTCAGACCCGTTACATTCATTTTGTGATGGTTAATAACTGGTTGAACTAACCATAAGAAATGACATATTTTATTACATAAATTAAATAAATTGGTTTGAAACATCTAATGATCATCTTAGGCTGAAAATTAATCTTCCCAAGCCACTTCATTTAACTGCCAGTTGAGAACTGCTTCAAAGTAATCAAAATCCTGCATAGAAAATAAATTATTCATCAGATAAACAATATATAAACATATAACTTACATTGAGGTGAACCTTAGGACCTGTGGTGTGTAGTATCATTTCCTTATTTTTGTTGTATATTTGCTTACTACCATATATTTAGGGTTTTATCTCTATGACAATATTCCATGTTATCTTAATTATTTGTTACTTTGTATACCAAAATATTTAATAATAATTCTGTATGATATTCCTTTTTAGGGCTCCAATAATTTAAAGAAAAAAACTTTGGCATGACTATTCAATTCACTCTGGGCAAAATAAAATATTTAATTGGTTACTTTTGCCAAATTAAATAATTAAATTAATCTTCGTCATCTTTGATAATAAAATATTTAATCTCATGTCTTAGCATAATAAAGTATTTCCAATAGTTTAATCCTCATCTCATCTCCCAATCATATTTCTTATGTTTTTACTATTATTTGACAAAATAATTATTTCCCCCATTTTACGAATTTAGTGAAAATACTTTACTCCAAATATTCCTGAGGCTTGATTTGCAATTATTTATTTGACGTCTTTACATGTATTTTAACTCTTTGTTTGATAATAATTCCATTTGGGTGAAAATAATTGTCAATTCCCTATGAAAATATTTTACCAGATTTCATAAAATCTTCACCTTTTGGTTAATTTTGTAAAAACACCATATCCTTATTTACAAAAGCTTTTCCTGGATAATAACTAATCTCATCGCACTTTTGGTAAAAATATTTCTTGTTTTGCAAAATTTATTTCTTCTCAAGATAATTTTTTAACATGATGACTTTAATATATTTCCCCAGAGTGGTTTATATTTCTCCCTGATACTCTTTTAAACAAATCCTTTATTCTTCTCAGACAATCAAAGAGACTTACCATTTACTTGTACCAATATGTCCAAAATTCCACCGATAGGTTTTTCTTTGCATTACTGTGTCATTTTAGGGTTTCGCATATCAAAGCTTGGCTACGAGGATTCTAGCGAACACCTTCAAACATTCCCAATTAATATGGAAGTTACTATCCAGATTGGTAATTTAGCTCTATCAAAAATTAAGTGACCTGCTAACAAATTTCCAACTGCTAAAAATGTGTTTACTTCAGACGTCTAGGATCATCAAAGACTTTGTTTCCAGCTGCCCTACTTGCAGTAGCACTCCAAGAATGCTCTGTGGCAATCACCTAGCCTTTCTCGGGATCTTGCATTGTTGATTGCAAATGTTTTTCCTTTTCTAGAAGATGGAGTTTAGACTCCTTTCATTTTTTCTTCCTTTCTTTATTGTTTTCATTCCCAACACTAATTTTCACATGTCCAAATTCAAGGTTGGTTAACTGGTCTTCAACTGGATCCTTCCTCATTTTGTCAACACCTTCCTTTACATCCTAATCAGTATTTGCTGCATCAACAATGTTAGTATCATATTTTATCATATCTTCAGTATCTCCATGACCCTTGTGGATATTGCTTCCTTCTTTTGAAGATTCACTGTCCATTTCAGCTCCTATTTTCTTAGCCTGCTCCTCACGGCCCTCCTTTAGAAGTTGACAAAACTTCTCTTTTATGAGGAGCAAGGGATCTTTATCAATCAAATCTACCCTGTCATATGCCTCTCGCAACATTACTATTTCGATACCACCCTTATGGGACAAATAAAAGATCCTTGGATGTCTTCCAAAAATCTTTGGATATACATTTGGCAATCTTAAGTCATTACAGAATTTTCCCAACGTTGGAATTGCCATTCTTTGAAGCACAGTAGGTGAAATTAGTTCATGTACAATGCCCATTGTTTGCTTTTCCATTTCAGGCGAAGCCCGATCTAAATGTGTTGAATCTACATAAGGTGATATATAAGGACATTCCATCTAGTTTCTTGTCCACTCCATCATTCCCTTCTTCAACATCAGCCCAGGTGGGAGGCAGACCCTAAAAACAGGAGTGGAAGGTCTCCCAGTCTTAAGAGATTCTTCTTGTGCCCTCCTTTCTACTGCAGAGAGAGGAATGGTATTGGTATTGGCATTGGAAAGGTCTGATGACAAAAGTTGCACATAGAGAGGAGTGAGACCATCATCATCATCATCATGGACAACATTAAATAGATTAGGGTACTTGGATGATAGAGTGGATATAAGGTCATCCGGAAAACCAAAGTCTCTCTTCACATCAGCAAGCTTTTGAACACTAAGTCTTTTGTGGTGAGTGAGCATGAGTATTCGTTTCAACCGGTCAATCACAAGTAATTCATTCTCATCCTTAATCCTCTTTTCTACCTCCACAAATAGAGCCAGTCGATCACTGATGCGCAAAAATGGCACAGGCTAGGTTTTGGGTTTGATTCTATCCATGTACATTTCGAATAGACCAGGATACTGCTTTAGAAAGGTTTGTACTTTATAAGGCAGATGTAATCTCTCCCTCCTTTTCTCTTATTCATGCTATAGTCAACAACCACACCATCTTCTTCAACACTCTCATGTATAAAATCCTCCTCAGACCCAATCATCGAATTTGTAGCATTTTGAATGGATATAAGTGCATCATGTGAGGATTCCATTTGCTCAAAATCTATTTCATTCTGTCATGATTGAGCAATTGTATCTGATGATGGCCCTTCTTGATTTTCTCCATCATTTGGAAGCTGATGGCGATTTGAATCAGATGTCCCATGACTGCAATGTTTATTTTCTAAATCTTCCTGACTCTGAACTTGTTCCATAGTTAAGGACTCCAAGGCCTTTTATCAAACAATTAGAGATTTCCATATAATTGAATGTGTGCTTGAAGAGGTGGAACAAAGAGTTTTGTATTCAAAGTACTGCAGATTCGCGGTCATCTTGTCGAGTCCAAAAGCACTCAAGTAATAGACACCTCATTTTACTATAGAGAACAATGGCTTTTGTTGACTAAGTCAAATCAAGTAGTATACAAGATGAAAAGAGTTCATTTATGGTTTACAAATTGTACAGACTCGACAAAAGTGAGATCGATTATTTTCAGAAATTATGCATGCTCTCAATTTAGAAAAATAAATTAGGACAACTAGGGGTTTTTCATGACATTGACATTTGTTTACCCCTATGCAATAGTAATAGTCAATTTAGGCTTGTCCATTATATGTATTGCACCCATTGTTATTTGTTGGGGGTTGCATTTATAGCCTTAAATACATTTTGGGGGGTGTAAAGCACGATTTAAGTGCCCTATCTCTTGGTGTTTGTTAGTAATCATGGCATAATTTAGCTATTGAATTCTTTATTCTTCATAATTATCACACCTGGAAACTAAAATGAAATAGTTGCAATCTAAGAGACTTGGGCAAATGACAAATCACTTGAATTCATTAAGAAGTTTGAAAATTTTACTTATAAGAACAAGTTAGATAAAGCCATGGGGCTCATAGGATTGTATCAAAATATTTGTTGTTTCACATTGTGGGGTGTTACCCACTTCCTCTCATATATGCAGAGATCTATTCTCCTATTAATTATTTCTTTTTGTCATTTTTATTTCTAATTCTAAACTTCAAGATCCCCGCCATCTTTCTCAAGTCTCACTGGCTCTACTTTTTACAACAGGTGAATTTATAAGATAAATTCTAAGTGCATCAGTTTAATAATCATCAACCACTTTCATTGGTGATGAATAATTATTAGGTTGTTTGCTCATTAGAACAAGACCATTATAAATTAAATTTTTAAACGGTGGTTTATCAAACAAGGTTATTGATGATGTCATCAGAGTATAAAACCATCCACGGGTCTGATCAAAACCTTCTGCTTGTTGATGAGCTCAAAAGGTCAGGCACTAGATGAAGATATGCAACCCCTAACTGTTCCAAAAATTTTGCATTTAATTGGGTAAACTGATCTCGAAGTGCATACAAAGTAAGTATTTTTTCAAAAAATGGACTGGACTTGTCCAGTTCCAACACTATCCAAGGGGGTTTGATCAAACCCTTTTCAATTAAAATCCTTTAAATAGAACCTTTCAAGGCTTAAATCATTATATTTTTAAAAAATATTTGATTTTAGCAAAAATCAGGATGTCCCAGAAAGTGTGACCCATTATTGTGGTAGCACCCCGATGTAATGACACATTGTGTGGCATTACTTTTGTTGGTGCGTGAGGTTGAGCCCACACTGTCATATGCAATCTTTATATTCTTTACAATTGATTTTTCACTTGAGGCATCCATTTCTTTTAGGCCAAGAATCTTCATAATGGGCCTAAATTTTATATTTCTCATCAATTCAACAAATAGTTGACATCTTCCCATTTCCTTTAAGTTCTCAAAGAATGATTTCCATATCTTATTAGCATATGTTTGGCAAGTATGCTTGGGAATCTTATCTTGCATGGGCTTCAAAGCATTCTCATCGATATTAATTAGAAACTTAGGCTTTCTATGCAAAATTCTAGGTGGCATTTTCATTGGTAAAATTTACTCAACATTAGGAATTTCTTAAATATTTACATGAGATGGGATAGATGGCGTACCTTCAATTAGAGATGCAAAAAAAGAAAATTATTTAAGTTGAGATGGAGAATATGGTGTACCTTCAAATTGATGTGTGAATGATGGCGTGCCTTCAACTTGAGAATAGAATGAAGATGTACCTTCAAATTCACCTATGAAAGATGGAGTGCCTCCAATTTGAGAAGAGAATGATGGTGTTACTTCAACTTGACATGTGAATGATGGAGTGCCTCCAAATTCAATATTTAATTTCCTTGTTGAATGGAGGTTTTGCATTCATTCCCTTTGAGCCACCAATTCCATCTCTCTCTTATCTTGATTAGATGTGTCATGTTATTCTTTAATTGGCAATGGTGGTACATCTTCTAGTATGGTTGATAATTTTCTACTCTCACAAATTTGCCTCATTCTTTCTCTTTTCCTCTCATTCTTAGCTTCATGCTCTTCTGGTGTTAGAGTATTTGCTCATTTCCTTGGCATGATGATGATTTCTATATGCATCATGAATAAGACATGGATAAATTAGTCCATCTTGGTAAAATAGAGTAAAGTAATCTCATACACAAATCTCAAAATATATAATCATATATAATTAAAGTGAATTTCACATTTTCTTAACATATATTCTCAAACACGCTTTTCACAATCTCTAGGTTCATTTCACATTTTCTTAACATGTTTTCTCAAACACACTTTCTTAACCTCCCATGGATACAACTACTCAAGACAAGATATAATAAGTCACTAGCTTTAAGGAGAGTTATGACAAGAACATTGTGATGGACCAACCATTCCCAATGGAGACAAACAAGGTAAAACTAGACCTGCCTACATGTTAAAGGACAGCTCAAATTCTTATATTGTAGGTGGTGAATTAGTTAGAGTAGCTCATGAAGATAAGTATAAGTCATCTCAAATCAGTAATCTATTGTCAATCAAGGTCATGGGAGTACTGATCACAAAGGTAATTAAGAAAAAAACAATGGATTTCATGACAAGGAACACAATGATGATGTTAGAAACATAATGAATAATCAATGTGATGATTGTTATGACAAATAAGCTAAGAATGGTGTACCCTTCTAAGGACTGAAAGTGTTGAATTATCACAATCAATGAATACAAATTAGTTGATTGGTAGTAAAGAAGACATTGAGTATGATGGCACACCTAGTCCCAATGATGAGCATGAGTTTAATGGTTTATATGTCACTATTGAGAGTTGAAATGAAGAGAGATTTTACGATTATTTTGTCTAATAAATGACTCCAAACTTGTTGATTTTGACATGATTAGATTAGATGTCAAATGTGTAATGATAGTCTAGGCCTAGATGTTCTTGATGACATAGATGAACACTTGTTGATTATTGATCTCATATTCTACCATGATCAAACTCTTAAAGTTTCATCTCTTTTGTGTAATCCTAACTATGGTGCAATCTTCAAAAGTTAGGAGAATGTCCTTGGTTTGACTAGCAATGATGTGACATGATGATAATACTTTGTTATAGGGAGGTATCAATGCCATAGTTCAAATTCAAGATACAACAAATTCATGTATATATCATATTTTCATGATTCTAATTCTATTAATGCACATAATGATGGCTTGTTTAACTTAGATAGTTCCACTTTTAGTTATTGTGAGTATTCTTAAGAACATAAAGTAAAGTAAATGAATATATAAAGAAAATACCTTAGAATTTGAGATTCGAGTTGACCAATCCTCCAATTTGGTAAGTTCCTTTGTATTCAATATTGAACTCTATATAACTCTAGAATAGGATTAGTGATATTTATGAAAAAAATAAACATATATCATCAAATTCAATCTAAATACATGAAAATTAGCTTTGAAACAATATGAAACATGAAACTTTTAGTTTAAATAATCAAAATTTGTCCAAAAATATAAAAAACTAGTACTTCTATGTTGAAAAAACAAAAAAGGTGGTTGATTGATCAAACAATGATTCTTAAAATATCAAATGCCATTAAAAAGAGTTTTCTTGTCTGATAGCATGCATGAAAAGTAGGGAATAGTAGACATGTGGGGTCTGAATCATAGATCCCACATGTTTTTTTCCCTTTTTTTTGCTTCCCAAAATGTGCTAGCATTGTAACATGCTCACATTATAATGTGAGCATGTTTTGAAAAGCATGGAAACTTGTGATTTCATGCATGGAAACAAGTATGTGTTTTAAGTGTTTAAAGAGGGGAGGGAGAGAGATCAACATAGAGAGACTGCTTTTGACATGCGACCCTAAACCCTAAACCTGAGCAACCTTAAACCTCTAAACCCTAAACCTAAGCAACCCTAAACCCCTAAATCCTAAACCCAAGAAACCCTAAACCCCTATCTCCCTATCTCTACCTAATCTCCATATTTGTATTGTCCCTCTACCTCTCTATCTCTATATCTACCTCTCTCTCTAAACCCCTAAACCCTAAATAATGCCCCCAAACCCTAAACCTCTATCTCCCTATCTCTCCCTCTCTAAACCCTAAACCTAAACCTCTAGACCATAACCCATAACCCCTAAGACATTAACCCTAAACACTAAATAGTGCCCATAAACCTTAACTCCTAACCCCTAAATCCTAAACCCGATGAACCCTAAACCCATATCTCTCTATCTCTATCATCCCTCTACCTCTCAATCTCTCTACGTATGTCTCTGGTCATGTCCCTCACCCTCTATCTCCCTATCTCCCTCCTTTGTCTCCTCTATATCTCCCTATCAGTACTCTCTCTATCTAAACCCTAACCTAAACCTCTAAACCTTAACCCCTAACCCCTTAACCATAAATCCTAAACCCTAAATAATGCCCCTAAACCCTAAAACTAAGCAAGCCTAAATCCCTAAACCCCATACCCCTAAACCATAAACCTAAGAAACCCTAAACCTCTATCTCCCTATCTCTCCCAATCTCTATCAGTCCCCTCTCTCTATCTCTCTCTAAACCCTAAACCCAAGAAACTCTAAGTTACCCCTAACCCTAAACCCTAAACCCTAAATAATTGCCCTAAACCCTAACTCGTAACCCCTATACCCTAAACTTGAGCAACCCTAAACTCATAAACCTTAAATAATGCCCCTGACCCCTAAACCCCTAAACCTTAAACTTGAGCAACCCTAAACTCATAAACCCAAAATAATGCCCCTAAACTTGAGCAACCCTAAACTCATAAACCCTAAATAATGCCTCTAAACCCTAACCCCTAAACCCTAAATAATTCCACTAAACCCTAAACTTAAGCAACCCTAAACTCATAAGCTGCACCAACCCTCTCTCTCTCTACCAAAACCCCTAAACCCTAAAGAATTCCCTTAAACCCTAACCCCTAAACCCAAGAAACCCTAAACCTCTATCTCCCTATCTCTCACTTATCTCCCTATATCTCTATCGTCCCTCTAACTCTCAATCTCTCTCCCTATCTCTCTAGACATCTCACTTACTCTCTATCTCCCTATCTCTCCCCTCTGTCTCCTCTATCTCTCCCTATCTATTTCCTCTAGATCTCTCTACCTCTATCTCTCCCTGTCTCCTTATCTCTTGCCTCTCTCTCCCCTATCATTCATTTATCTCCCTATCTCTCCCTTCTATCTCTCCCTCACCCTTATCGATGAAGGAATTGAAAATAAGAAAACTAGGACTCTCTCTCTCTCTCTCTCTCTCTCTCTCTCTCTCTCTCTCTCTCTCTCCCTATCACCCTCTCTCTCCCCTCTCTCTCCCCTCCATCTCCACCCTCTATCCATCTTCCTCCCTCTCCCTCTCCGTTATTGACAAAGAACATGAAAATGTAAAGGGTGGAATTTGGATGTTTGAGTTTTTGGTAGTTTTGTGTGCGTATCCTCCTTTCACCCTTGCATTCAAGGACCTAGGGTCGAGTGGGAATGTACTATCATACCCTAGGTCACTACGAAATGTATGGAAACTTGGATTTGTATGGTTTGATTGTTAGTTATACTCAATGATGCTCAATTACACATCAAAACCCTAATTATGCAAATATGGAAGCAAACAGATGAATATTGGAAAATGCTGCTGTAGAAAGATGTAAAATGATAGATAACTATGCACCTATTTTTAGGGTTTGGAAGTGGAACAGTCAAGGACTAATGAGCGGGTGCTCAAGTCCAATGCCTAGGTTTTGTTAGGGTCTGGAAGCTTAGTCTACAACCTATTCCTACTGTCACAAAGATTTTCCCCTCACAAAATCTAGAGGACTAAAGAATGGGTGGTGAAGTCTAGGGTGTTGTTTTCAACTTTGATCTGTAAATCTGACACTCTATAGTACCCTCCTACAACTCCACTTTTCCTGTATCTTCAACCTGTAACCTGCAATCATGGAAACTTCGAGAGGGTGGTTGTGGTGTTTAGAGGCTTGCCTCAGTCAAGCCCTAGAGAGACATTCAAGTCTTCTGAACACCGTTGTCAGATAGAGAGTGCGTGCCCTTGGAGGAAGAGGAAAAAACCAAATGATAAATGCTTAAAAACACAAATGATGTCACCTTGTAGTGAAAATCTCATGGGAGGAAGAAGCTCTTTATGCCATGAGGAGATGATTTCTAAAATCTGCAAATACAAACACATAGGCAACACAAATCTACTCTTGCTACACAATGAATGCCTCGAATCACCTTCACATAAGCTTGAGAATCCAAATTGCTAGCTAGTAATCATCTAGTTTGCAAATGAATGCCTAAACATGCTTATATATGCAACTACAAACACTCCCACCAAGAATTTTGTAATTGAAACTTACCGTGTTGGCATAGCACCCAAATAATGGTCACAAGATGAAACTAAAAATTTAGGACTAACCTAAAATAGGGCAGGACTAGGGCACAATCGTCCAAGTCCTCCCTTCCTCTTTTGGTCAGGGTTAGGTTCAAGGGATCCCCTTAGGTCCCATTTCTCATGAAACTTAGGGATCATTTCATTGGGATGTCTAATTATGATGCAAGATGTCCTAAATGCAGATAAAATACCTGGGAGCTAAACCTTATGAGGGAAAATCCCCCAAGGGGACATTTTTTGATGTTACATTTAGCCCCCACTTTAATGTATACATAAACACAAGACCAATACATGCATTAAAGTATGGTAAAAAACATAACAAACACGCCAAGCACAAAGAAGACATGCCAGACACATTGAAGACAATGACAGACACGTAAAACATAGAGAAGATAGTTACAGTTATGTAAAACATGGAGAATACAGTAAATGCATAGAAGATAGTTAATGCATGGAAGATAGAAATGATTTCTTTTCTTTTCTTTTTCTCATATATATGAAATGCAAATGCAAGTACAAGGAAAGTAAACACACCTCCCATAATGCAAGAAGTAATGATTTGCTGGTCTTTAGACTGCATATATGGGACAACACACATGTAAGACACACCAAACCTCCCAAAATGTAGGAAGCACTCATCGCACTAGTCTTTAAACTACATACGGGGCAATAGACATGCCAAACAAAGCAAGCATGCCAAACACACACACTTTGAAGACACAGAGAAAACACGATAGACAAGTGATGGAGTGTTCCTATTTCTAGGCTCATCACCATCTCAGGCACATTACAGGCACACACCGATGATTGGGATTCACCACAATAATCACCAAAGACACGCTTAAGCATTGAGTTAGTCACAGAACCGCTCCTCGCCTCTGTAGAGGACTTTTGAAAATGACAGGATGGGCATGCTCCATAAGAGATATGCCACCCCCACCTCTATAGAGGGCTTAAGATGATTGATTGATTGATTGATTAATTGATTGCAAACAAACTTAGAGTGCAAGAGGGACTCATCGCCACCCGTCTTTAAACTGCACCTGAGGACAAGCACATTGCTAACATCTACAACAGATAGCTTACCTTATATATGCCCCGACCTTAAGGTGGTTGATATCACATATCGATATCAAGCACATTAAGGTAGGAAGAAAACACATAAGGGAACACAGACTTTCGCAAAGCCCATGCCCCCCAGAGGTGACATGTACTTTACGATCATCAAATGTTCCCACAAACACATCCCTACAAGAAACATGTTAGTATCTACATAATCATGATAAAAAACAACATCAATGTATATGATCAATCACACAAAGATCCAAGGTTATACTATGAATTTAGAGATCGAGGATAACCATGGGGCTATATCATGAAAATCTATGAACTGAGTACCACCAAGGAGAGATTCAAAGAAAAACAAAATGTGTGGAGCAACAGTATTGTTATAGTTTGTAAGTGAGATAAAACATCATCAAAACCACTACGTAGAAAGCATAGAGTGCTTCTACTAGCCAAGCATCGGATAAGATATACAACCCCATCATCATATTAGGAACTAAGTCTAATTTTTTATTTCTCGCTAAAGGGATGCTAGGTCTGCATCAATATAAATGTTTTTCATCATCCGCCCACTAGATAGAAACACTAGAGGAAGGGAAACAATAAATAGGAGAGGAGAAATGAGTGTCTTAGGGATAGTCATGTAGGAGGGTTCCCCCAAGTCACCAACCACAACATTGTGTCTGCAAGACACAACACACAATAATGAAATTAGAAAGAGAGGCAATATAGAAGAATGATGATACAAATAGAAGAAGGTCACAATAGTGGTGGTCTCCTAGTATCCCAGACCTTACAAGAGAATCTGGGGTCATCCTAGGAGGCCTAAACAACACAGAACACATCACGAAGGAAGCACATCATGAGAGAGATAAAGGGTTAGAAATACTTACCTATAGGATCATTGTATCAGATTTTTGAATTTGCGAACCTCTTGGAGAGGTACTCGATCATGTTTAGTGCAAATTTTGAGTGGTTCTTATGAAAGTCTTGTTTATTATCATATGATGCTTGTTCCTTAAATCCTTGTTTAAATGAGACTTTTTGTTTCTTATGAGGGGGAGATCCACTATTATTTCCAACTGCTAGAAATCGTCTTACTCTTTTTTTATTTTTAGTGAGTTTTTGTTGTTGATGCCATCTAACATAGTAATAGGAATCATCTTGTACCATCTCACTCATCTGTATCGGTTGTTCTACTTATCTTTCTGATGCATTTTGGTTATCTCCTGATCCATATAAGGATAATGGAGGAGGAACCTCAGCATAAATCCCATTTCTTCATGGACGAGGTGGGTTATCCAACTTTTCCTTATCCACCTCAATCATACCCACGATGTTATCATATTCCAAGTAATCATCATCAACTACTTCTATTAGTCCTTATTCCAACATATTGTTACTAGTATGCTTAGGGAAAGGATTAGTGAAGATTTGTAAATTTTGATTCGACGGAGAAACTGACTTATTTATGTTATCATTCACACCTGATACTTGTATGATATTCAAATCCATGAGGTCTTTTATTTCATGTTTAAGATGCATACATCATTCAGTATCATGTCCTTGTGTCTGATGAAAATGGCAAAAGGCATTAGCATCGAAGCAAGGTCCTTGTTCTCTACTAAGATCGACAGGCTTAATCAGGGGAAGCTTTAGAATGATATTACTCATAGATTGATTTGTGATATAATGATAGGACTCAAATATTAGAGTAAACTTTCTTGGTTGATATGATGTCTTCATCAGATTTGTGATAGTAGACACATTAGAAAAGTTGTTCATATTCAGTCCATTAATCTTGATGAAACTTCTATTATTATTATTCCTCTTAAAGTTGTGTTGTGATGATGCACCCATGGATTGACTAACTTGAGCTGATGAGTTTCAGTTTTCATACTAACTAGACGAAAGTTGATAATCATGAAGGGTGGTTCATAAATGTTGGAAGGAGTTATACTTCATCAAGAGGATCTTACCATGAATGTTAGGTTGTAGATTTGTAATAAACACCTTTTGAACATCCTCACCTTTCATCTGATACTGAATTTACGTATATAAAGCTTGATATCGACTAATGAACTCAGTTAACTTCTCTTTCAAACCTTGCTTGCAATGAACTAAATCAATCAAAGAGACTTGAGGTCTAATGTTTACTTAAAAATGTTGTAAAAATTAATCAATCAACTACGAAAAGGAGTGTATTGAATTTAGAGGTAGAGAGCAAAACCATTCTAAAGCAGTATCTTTGAGAGATCGTGGGAAACGTTTTGCCAACAAATTCTCTTCAAAATAGAAATCACTACACATAGCTGTGAATACTGCCACATGAGTATTAGGATCACCTTTTCAACCATATTTTTCAAAGCGAGGAGTCTCAAACCTCTTGGGCATAGGAGTTCTCAAAATTGCATAGGAAAGGGGATTACGGGCATGATATGTTTGTATATTAGGTTGCAAAGAATTTGTCAAGTTTGTTACCTTTTATTGTAAAGTAGTCATGCCCTGCAAAAGTTGGTTTAGGATGGCATCATTGGGAGATGTGGTTTGCTATGAGGAATTGGAACCAAAGTGAGGAGGTGACTGAGCCTAAGATATGATAGGTGGAGGTTGTGAATAGGTGAACTGTGGTTGGACATAATGGTAGGTGGTAGGTTGTTGAGAATAACTATATGTAATGGGAGGTTGAGAATAAGTGGGATGAAGAGGTGGTTGAGAGAAATTACTCATAGAAGAGGTCCCCTTAGAAACCAAATTCTAATAATTAAATCCCACAACTTTATAATTAGTGCCATTAGATACTCCAATACCATTGGTAGCATTACAAGCATTTGCATCAGTTGTTAAGATCGTTGATGTAAAGGTAGATATTCCTATAGTTGGTATAGGTACCAATAATTGAGTATGAGATGGTGATAAAGTGTTATTTATCACTTGTACACATTTAGTCACTAGCATGATATTGGTTTGTACAATATGTGCTAAACCACGGATTGCATTAACACCATCTTGTCCTTTTATCAATTCTCTTACATGGTGAATCATGGGTATAGCTTCTTCAACTATCCTCTTAGTTTGCACATAGTCTTGGAATTCATCTAGGTCTTTATTAAGTTTATCTATTTGCTCATCAGATACATGTCATGTTTCCTTAATAGTATCATCAACATCATGAAAAGTTTTCTCTTCCATTGTACTTGTGATAGGTGTAATATCTTGTAACATTTGTGTCTCTCCTTTTGTAAAGAAGGTGTTCAATGTACCCACTTCTTGAAGAGCACTAGATCCCATGTGTTTTATGCATATTATTAAAGGGATATTTCTTTTAGGGTAGTGAGTTATGAGACTCATGCAAATCTAGGATGACGACAAGTTAAAACCTAGTGAAAAGACACTAAAATATGTGATTTTTTCACCAAATCTCAATGCAAAGGAGCATGAAAAAGGGTGTTGTGAGGAAAATTATGATGGAAATAAAATTATATCAGTAATAACAGCCACCTAATGCCAAAATATCCATCACAACATGCTTATAGTGCCACTCAAGATCAAACCCTAGTGAGAATATAGCAAAAATAGGCAAATTTTCACAATTTTTTGATTCCAAGACCTAGCAAACAGGGTGTTGTAGAGAATTTTAGGAGGTGTAGAAAATAATATCACTAATATCAGTCACCTCAACCAATAAAATTTGTCACAACACACTTGGAGTGCAATCTAAGTCAAACCCTAGGGCAAATATAGCAAAAATGTGTAATTTTTTCACCAAATTTTCAATACAAGAGCCCAATAAAAAGGTTTTGTGAAGATTTTTAGGAGGGATAGAAGATAATTACCCTGATAAAAGCCAATACATGCAAAAATACCTTTCACAAAATGCATATGGTGCAAATTTTGAAAGTCGATAAGGTCAAATCTAGTGAAAATCAAGGTTTTTCAAGCCCTAGGTTTGAGATCTTGTTGTAAAATTCTATATGAATGTCTTGTAATATGTTTTATGATGAAAATTAAGTCCACTCAGATCCTAAAATTATTTTCACATCCTACCATACAAAATGCAAGTGCAAATCAAAGGAAAAATCAATAAAAATGCTAGTTTTTGTTGATATTTTCTATGTAAAAATGCGAATTTTTGAAATCTAAATGCAAATTTACACTAAAATGAAACACTAAAGCCAAATGAAAATTTGAAAGAATGTCTAATATTAGTAGAAAAATCTGAAACAAGATTTTACCTACAAACCCTAGTTTTTGGAATTACTAGGCTATATGAAAAATGCAAAATTTTCAACAAAACCCTAGCAATTTTATGAAAAAAATATAATGAAAGCTATTGAATTTTTGTAATTTTCTACAATTTATCTCAGATATAATGCAAAAATTAGAATTTTATGAAATTTAAATTAATTGTTGCAAAGTAGAAACCCTAAAATGCCATTTTTTTCATTTTTTTCTAATTTTTCAATTTTTTTGTAAGTTTTCCAATGCAATAAGATGAATGAATATATGAACAAATGAAATTACTACAAATCTAAAGTAAAACAATCAGAAAGGTGCAAACAAGTCCAACAACATAGGTTCAACAAAATGTAAAGGGTGGAATTTGGATGTTTATGTTTTTGATAGTTTTGTGTGTATCCTCCTTTCACCCTTTCATTCAAGGACCTAGGATTGAGTGGCAATGTACTATCATAACCTAGGTCACTGTGAGATCTAGGGAAACTTGGATTTGTATGGTTTGATTGTCAATTATACTCAATTATACTTAATTACACATCAAAACCCTAATTATGCAAATATGGAAGCAAACAGATGAATATTAGAAAATGTTGCTACAGAAAGATGTAAAATGACAGATAACTATGCACTTGTTTTTAGGGTTTAGAAGCAGAATAGTCATGGACTAATGAGTGGGCACCCAAGTCCAATGCCTAGGTTTTTGTTGGGATCTAGAAGCTCAGTCTACAACCTATTCCTACTATCACATAGATTTTCCTATCATGGAATCCAGAGGACTAAAGAGTGGGTGCCCAAGTCCAGGGTGCTATTTTCAAGTTTGATCTACACATATGACACTCTGTAGTACCCTCCTGTAACTCCACTTTTCCTATATCTTCAACCTGTAACCTGCAATCATGGAAACTTTGGGAGGGGGTTGTGGTGTTTAGAGGCTTGCCTCAGTCAAGCCCCAGAGAGACATTCAAGTCTTTCAAACACCATTGTCAGATAGAGAGAGTGTGCCCTTGGAGGAAGAGGCAAAAACAAAATGATAAATGCTCAAAAACACAAATGATGTCACCTTGTAGTGAAGATCTCATGGGAGGAAGAAGCTCTTCAGACCATGAGGAGATGATTGCTCAAATTTGTAAATACAAACACATAGACAACACAAATCTACTCTTGCTACACAATGAATGCCTTGAATCACCTATACATAAACTTGAGAATCCAAATTCCTAGCTAGTAATCATCTAGTTTACAAATGAATGCCTAAACATGCTTATATATGCAACTACAAACACTCCCACCAAGAATTTTGTAATTCAAACTTACCGTGTCGGCATAGGACCCAAATAATGATAACAAGCCGACACTAAAAGTTTGGGACTAACTCAAAATAGGGTAGGACTAGGGCACGAGTGCCCAAGTCCTCCCTCCCTATTTTGGTCAGGGTTAGGTTCAAGGGGTCCCCCTAGGTCCCATTTGTCATGAAACTTAGGGATAATTTGATCAGGATGTCAAATTATGATGTAAGATGTCCTAAATGCAGATAAAAGACCTGGGAGCTAAATCTTATGAGGGAAAAGCCCCCAAGGGGACATTTTTCAATGTTACAAGAAACAAGAAACTAGGACATGCAAAGAGGGATGAGGATATAAATTGGGAGGATGAAATGGAAAAAAGATAAAATGAAAGTTTATTGGATGGGAAGAATGATAAGGAGAGGTGGAAAATAGTAAAATAGGGAAAAATTGGTGGGATCTAAAGGGAAATTGGAAAGGAAAAGTAAAACTAGAGAGAGAGAGAGAGAGGGTAGGCGGTAGAGAGGGGAGGGAGGAAGAGAGTGAGAGAGAGGGTAGGAGGTAGAGACAGGAGGGAAGTAGAGAGTGATAGAGAGGGGAGGAGGTAGAGAGGGGAAGGAAGAAGAGAGTGAGAGAGAGGGTAGGAGGTAGATAGGGGAGAGAAGTAGAGAGCGAGAGAGGGTAGGAGGTAGAGAGGGGAGGGAAGTAGAGAGTGAGAGAGAGGGTAGGAGGTAGAGAGGAGAGGGAAGTAGAGAATGAGAGAGAGGGTAAGATGTAGAGAGAGGGAAGTAGAGAGTGAGAGAGAGAGGAGAGAAGTAGAGGTGAGAAAGAGAGAGGAGGGGAGGGAGAGAGGAGGGGAGGGAGTGAGATATTTAGTTTAGCATAGCACGAGTGCATTATAATGTGCTCACATTATGCTTTGCTTTGGAAATTTTAGAGCCTTAGGCTTGGAGTTTCCTTGGGTTTCCAACCTAAAGGCTTGGACTGTGTTTAGGTCATTGAAGGACGTGTTTTCTAGATTCTAACAAAATTCATATAATCTAGAGCATAGTCCCCATCAGGACTACACTTTTTTCAATGAAAAGTAAAAAAAATAGCACCATAATCTTAAGCTCTTTGTTAGCTATCTAACCATATAATTTTTTTCATGTTTTGAACATGTTAAGGATTTCATCTTTAATTTATTTTATTAGTGTATCCATTTTTTGTCAAAAACTAGTGTCTGGTATTTTTGATTTTTTTTTAACCGTTTATCAAAATTTCAAATAAGTTAAATTTTTAAAAACTAGACTCCATTCTACATGTATTAAAAAAAATTGATTTTCGATTAGTTTTTAAAATTTTTAGGGGGGAGCACTCTCAATTTTCTATTTTTCAAGATGTGTCCACTTTAAAAATTAGTAAAAAATCAATTATTCATGAAAAAATTATCAGAAAAATTAGGGATAAACTACATGGCGTTAGCTAATTTCTCACTAAAGTAATTTTTGAAATACTAGAAAAAAGTTAACATTTTAGGGGGAACACACCAGATGTTATGTTATGTTTTCTTTTTAGAAAAATAGGATCAATTTGTGTGATTCCCCTTTTTGAACCCCTTAATCTCAACTATTTTTGAAAAAAAAAAGTATTTTAGAAACTAGATTCAGAGCACTACGACTCTTGTTTTCATTGTATATTCAAATTTTGAGTGTAACTATCTTCAATTTCTCATCCAACATCAGTCTTTTCTAATTTTAGAAAAAAATGGCACCTTACGACCCCCTTTTGGTCCCTCATCTTTGTGCATTTACCCCCCCCCTCCCCCCCCCCCCCCCCCCCCCTATTTTTTAAAAAACTGATCAAAAATCCATTTTTTTTTCAATGTGTATAGAATTGAGTCTAGAATCTAAAAATGTGATTTGTTTCAAATTTTGATAAACATGTAAAAAATGACACCAGAAATACTAGACATAGGTTTTCTAAAAAAAGAACATGTTAGAATTGAAGATGGAAACCTTAATGTTATTGTGATTAATGAAATCAAAATAAAGATTAGATGTAAATCAAATGCAAAACACAAATGATTATACCTTCATAATGAACTCACAAATCCAAGAGGGAAGGAATTGCACCTGATAGTCTCCTCAGATTTTACCCAAGACTAGTGTGTAGATGTGGATTGCTTAAGGCTTTTCAACACAAATGTAGATGAGAGACAAGTGGATTCAGATGGATTAGATGGAGATGAGGGATAATTTTGACATTATGATAGTATGATGAGGAGATTATGGAGTGATTTTGGTAGAGGTTTGATGCATGAAGAAGTCTCTCCCAAATGGCTTGGAGAGGGTCTCATTTATATATTTTCTGAAAGGAGGATGGAGAGTGAGGATTGAAAGATGAGATCAAGGGCTAGGAATAAAAGTAAATCTTTTATTCATTTTGGGAAAAAGGGTGATAAATGAGGTATGGGTGCAAAAAAATGTGAAATGAATTAAAAATTCATTTGGCGAATGGGAAATGAATTAAGAATTCATTTAGGGATAAGAGATAATGAATGAGGATGGGTGAGGTAAGAGGTGTGTAAGAGAAGTAAATGTGATGTGTGATTTATTTCAATTTTTAATTTGGGGGATGTGGGGAAGGGTGTTAAACTAGGTTTGACCACCCAAATGAGAGGTTAGGACTAATTAAATAGAGGTTTTGCTTAATTGATCATAGGGCTAGGATGAGGTAGGCCAGGGTAGGTTAGGGTAGGTCAATTAGTAGGCTAGATCAATTAGATAACCATGATTTATCTAATTGATGAGGATTAGGGAAAAGGAGAATTGAACCAAATAAATATTGGGAATATTTATTTGATTAATGAGGGATAGTGTTGTAAGGTCAAAGTGATAAATTAAATGAATTAATTGATCACAAGGGATAGATAGATGGTTAGGGAAGATACGGGAAATTGATTTGCAGAGCAAGTCAATTTTAGGTGTCTACATTTGCCTCTCTTTGAGATGGTGTTGCGGCTAAGTAACATCATTTCAAACAAGTTAGAACATAGAGTTGGATTGGATAGAAAAAAGATTTTGGCTTAGAAGAATAGGGTAAGGTTTGGGGATAATTGGTAAGGGTGATGCCCCCTCGAGAGGATAGGCGGGTTGCAAGAACACGATTGTGCTCTTGAAATGAATGGAAGAGATTGGTTGAAATGGTTGGAGGATAAGTGGTGAGATGAAAGGATGATGATGGTGGGAAATTGATTGGTGGACAATCATTGTGTTGAAAAATGATTTAGAGCAATCTTAGGTTTGATATAGCAAAGTGGATATGTTTTCACCAAGGTATAGAAGACCAGGGTGATGATGTTTATCCAACATTTGCATGGACTAGACAAGCAAACAAAGGGATGATCCCATGCATGCCCAAGATAATACAACCTTGTCCTGACGAGGGAAGGGGACTCATAGCATAAGTCCTTAGTACACAAAAGTATGATGAACCTTAGATGCATAAGGGGATCAATATGCTAGAACCAACCCTATGATCAACAAGATATGAATACTAGCTTGGAGTAATGAAATCAGCCCACAAGCACAGCATACAAAAGCAAGACTATGCCCCATTCTAGATGTTTTCGCCACATACCATGATATAGTGAAATCAAGGTAGCTTTGATGTGATCTTTGAATAGGACAAAAGATAAAAATCAAAAACAAAAAGACCAACGAACCAAAACAAATAGCCATTGTCTCTCTTGCCAAAATGGATAATGATTTGATAGATTCTGCTTATTGTAGGAAAGATATATCCTAAGGCAAGAATCGGTTGATGATTGGATCATGTTTTGTTGATGTTGTAAGATTGGCTCAAGATGTGATGGTGACAAGTTGTGGTTGATGCTGATTTGAGAGTTGATGATTTTTTATTAAGGGACAATGCTTTCATAGGGTGATGCGATGCTTGGATCTAGTGTAAGCTTAGTGGGTTGGATGGGTGCATCTTATGGACCTGAGTACTAGAAACTTCCTACATATTCCAGATTGCCTACATACCCTGTATCCATAGGATCAAGGCACATTAAGATGCAGGTGGTTATGATATGTAGTTCTGATTTGTGATGATGATGTGGGATGATGATAGATGTGATGATGTTGGAAGATGATGAGATGAATGATTTGGGTGATTTTGAGGATGTTGGAAAATGATGAGATGTTGATGGAATGATGTTGATTTTGTGATGGATATTTTTGGGATTTTGTGTGTTTTCTATTGTTTTGGTATTTTTTTTATTTTTGTGATGTTTTTGGATTTTTTTGATTTTGTGATGTTTTTGGATTTTTTGATTTTTTTTATTTTCATGATTTTGGAAAAGGAATCGTTCATTATGAGATGGTTGCATTGGATTTCCTGTGGATAACCTTTATCCTGGATAGAAATGACAAGGGAACACAAGTCTAGAGGTGAGGGTGGTGGGGTTGGAGAGGGAGGAGATTCATGATAGATGGATTGGAAGATAGAGATATGGATGCAAGATAGATGGATAGGAGATAGGGATAAGGATTTTCTCCAAGGGCTAGGTTGCAAGGAATCATATGCCCCAATTCTTAAAGAATTTTGCATGATGGGTTCATGTTTGAATGGATGGACTTTGCAGTAGCTGGATGGAGGATATACCTACAAAGGGAGTATGCCAAGAGGTCTCCAAAGCATGTTGTTGATATTTTGCCCCTTTTCTTCATCAAGATCTAAGGAGGAGGAAATAGTGGATATAATGGATGGGGAATGATAGGATGAATAGGGGATGGTAGATAGGAATATGATAAGATAAATAGGGGATAGTGTATAGGATATGTAAAAGGATGTTATGGATTTGGATGATTAGATGGTTTTGCCCCCAAGTGTAGGAATAAAAAATGGATGGACAAGGGATTACGCATGATGCCCACAAGGGGTTTTCATCAAGGTACTTGCCCAAGGCACCACAAGGAGTGGTTTTCACCATTGGACGGATTTTTCTTTTTACTATTTTCTTGATTTTTTTATTTTTTTGCTTTTTTGCTTTTTTTTTGCTTTTTTGATGGAAGGGGGACTCTAGCGTCTATTTCCATAGCAAGGAGAAGATGGTGCCATGTTGGATAGCATTATGGATGATGATTGCATGGATTGTTGGTAGATAGGAGAAGATGGAATGGATTATGATGTGGGTTGTGTGGATTATGATGTGGATTATGCAAAAGCATGGACCATAGGAATGTGATGGGAAAGATATATGGGATAGTGAATGAAAGATGGAGAGATGGGGGTGTGTGGGAATGTTAAGTGGTGGAGGGGAGCCAAGACCAATGGCTGCACACACCATGATGTATTTGGAAGTTTGTATTTTGGATGTGGAGTTGGGAGTAATGGGGATCGGGATAGGAGATTTGTGGATGGTCAATTTGGGGTTTTAGGTACCCAAATGGACTTAGAAATTATGGGATTTTTAGATGTGGAGCAAGATGTTTGGGAGTTTGGAGTGGATTGGGATGTGGATGCCTCATTAGAGTTTGGTGCTTTTTGTTTAGGGACCCACACTATTTTTGTTTTTTCTTTCTCTTGTGATGGTGTGGGATTTGATAGCCTTTTGGATTTTTCATTTTGATTGGAAGGCATAATATCTTTAGGTTTTTGGGTTTTATGCATTGAGGCATTCAACTTATTACTTTTGAATCCCATGGATTTGGGGGAAGCTTCATGTTTGAAAGATGTGTGCTTTTGTTGGTCTTGATTGGGAAATTTAGGGGGTTTATGGGTGGAGGGGTAAAAAGTGGATTTATGGATAAATGAATGAAGGGATTTTATGATAGGGATGTTTGGAGTTGGTAGGATAGGAGGTAAAGTGGATTTGATAGGGATATTTGGAGTTGGAAGTAGTGGAGGTAAATTTGATGGAGGAAGATGGATGGTCACATGCTTTTGCAAATGATAGGATGATGGAGGAGGGATGGCGACATATGTTTTGGGAGTGCGATGAGATGCACCATGTTTGGGATTGGATGAATGGATTGTGGAAGGTGGGTGGATGGTACCAACATGTTTAGATTTATTTTCTTGGGGTGTATAGCCAAGACCATGCAAGGATGGATGGAATGTAGTGTGGATGGGCTCCAAGATGCCTTGTTCATGAAGGCCTAAGCCTTTGCCTTGATAGTTCATATGTTGGAGTATGCGACATGCAATGGGATGTTTGGTACTTTGGAAACAAGACACAAGTCCATTATTTGTTGGAGAAAGATAGGTGGTGGATGGAAATTGTTCACCTCCTACAAGGGAGTCACCACGGATGAAAGTGTTTTGTCCCAGTGAATAGGAGGATGGATTTGTGATGGGATTGGTAGATGGAGGTAAAGGATTCATGGGGGATGGTAAAGGCGTGGTAGAAGATGGTGTAGGATCAATAAGTTGATCAATAGATGGGAGAGGATTGGGGATGGGATTAGATGGGATGGTGAGATCTTGATTAAGAGAAAGGGTTGATGTTTCAACATGCTTTGGATTTGATTCTTGACATAACTCATGTGGTTTGATAGAAGTGGGAGTGACTTGGATAGATGTGGTGGGTTCTTGGATGGATGTGATAGGTGCTTGGATGGATGCAATAGGTGCTTGACTTATGAGTTCTTGAACATGGCTGCATGATGGTTCTTGACTTATGATAGGGGGTTGTTCAAGAGATTTGGTGGATGTTGGATTGCATGAGGGTGTTTGATTCCTTTCTAATAGCCAATGGATGGTATCCTTCATGAGTTTATGGGTTGAAGAACAATGTAATGGATGGATAATGATGGTGGATGGTGTAGGATTAGGATTGGGTTTGGATAGGTGGGTGATGGGATTAGGTAGTGATGGTTCATGGATGGGTTCAAGGATAGGTGTTGGACTAGATGGTGGTGTTGGAGGGGTGGAGGATTTGGGGGATTCCTTTACTTTTCTTTCATTTTTAGGTGATGTTCTTTGGAGGAAATCCCACAAGGATTATTTGGATGTGATAGTGTTGGGACTTGGAATATTTGATGGTGGATTAGATGGTGGATGGGTGATAGGGGTTGGTGGATTGGGAGATACATAAGGTGATGGATTAAGGTTGATAATGTTGGAGGGATATTGTGATGGGAGGATTGGAGGATGGGGATTAGGAGATGGGGGACTTGGTTGTTGATATAATGTTTGGATTTCGGATATAAGGTGTGCTAGATTGGTGTTCCCTTGATCAAAGTTATCATGACAAAGGTTAGGGGATGGATAAGGTGGAGGTATTGATTGGTTGGATAAGTATGATGGCATGGATGTGTAAGGGGATGGTGATTGATATGAGGGTAAAGGTTGATATTATGAAGGTTGATATGAGGTTGATGGTGTGGATATGTAGGATGTTGAAGGTTGATATGATGGAAGTTGATATGATGAAGGTTGATGGGAGGTTGATGGTGTGGATATGTAAGATGTAGGTTGGTATGAAGGTTGAAAGAATGAAGATTGATATGATGTGGATGGGGATGATGTGTAGGGTGTTTTTTGATATGATGAAGGTTGGTATGAGTTATGTAAGATGTTGAAGGTTGATATGATGAGGGTTGATATGATGAAGATGGGATAGGGTTTGGGATTCTCCAATGATGAGGTGTGCTAAGAGTATATCTTTAATGTCATTTTTGAATTGTTCCTGTTGACTTTTTCCCAGACTGGATGCTTATTCCCAGATTTCCCTACAAGGTAGCCATCAGTGATCAACAGGATCTCTGGGCCAGGGGGTCAACAGAGTAGGAGATAGACTCTATATTTTATCTCCTCTTCTTCTTCAGGCTCTGCAAGACCTAGGGGGGTATTCCCTACTCAACATCCATGAGGATATGCATGCAAGGCTGGGATGCTGACAGAAAGCAGATGAGTCCTCCTGTAAGTAGACCAAAACTGAATGATAAGGGCAAAGGGGCTAGCTTTGGGCCTATTAGCAGTTGTAGATAGAGGACTGAGGGTCCTAAACTAATTCTAAAGTCCTAATGGTTGTTTTAGATTTTGATTTGAAGTTTAAGTGTGGATGCAAAGCTGGACATGGTTATAACACAAAACAAAGCATGATTGGTGCCTATCCAGGGCCTGGAGTCAGTAGACATACACCTGTGGATGATCAGCATGAACAACTGAAACTGGATTTCAAGGGGATATGTGTGATACCTGCCTTACAGGCATCTCCCAATACAAAGTGTTAGGTTATCTCTACTTATGGTATCCCTACTGCAGTATATCCCTCCCAATGTTCAACCTGAAAACAGTTTAATCTACCCCTTGAGTAGAAGTTAAAAGGTCAGACAGTCAACATAGGAATTCTATGCTCTAGAATCTAAACATTACCAAACATCCAGATTCAGAAGAAGAATACATGCAATACTGGAGACAGAATTAACACAACACATGCCAAACAGCATTTCTCATATAAGTTTAATCATGAAATCAGTGGGTTCATGCCAAAAACAAACAACAGGAGATACATAAACTCACAGGTAAGCTGTACAGAGCAACCAGATCAGCTTGTTATGCATTACAGAGCCAAAATCATCAACTTTCAACAACCTCAAATGAACAACACAACCTGCTTATAACAACCAGGTAGGTGCTCAGCAATTAATTACAATGTTGACCAAAATCTCGCCAGATACACGGTATCATGAAAATGGCGCTCAAACACAACCAGATTGGCACCCAAACTTGAATGCAGCAGGTAGGGGAGGAGACAGGAAGACTTCTCGAGCCCTGCGCCATCATCCGCTGATTGACACCTTCAGTCAGGTACTAGATCGACCCACGCCATCGCCCATACCTCTGCAACCTTCGTCATTAATGGCGCACCAACCCGCGGCCTCGGGAAGAACATCATACAGACTATCGCAAGCATTTCCCGCCGAGATTCATCATCATGATATTTGAAAATGCAGGATAACAATATCCCACATGCACCCCGCGATGACCTCAATAACACTTTATATACTAGGTCATGAGCATATATCATGTCGGTGCTTTTGCTCCTGACGACACTAGTATAGACTTCATCATCATCATCCTCCAGCAGCATGATATCCTGTTGTTCGAAATATCACCCTGACGTCATCATGATATTTGAAATATAACCTTCATGATAATCGGCACAACCTGATCCATCGGAGGAACATCCTCCTGCTGAGCTTATAACAAAAGTCTGGCCGATGAACATCCTGATGACGTCATCATCATCTACTGCTGACGTCATCATCATATCTGCCTACTGCGCACCTCCTCATATCCGGATGACGTCATCATCATGTTTGCAAATATCAGGAGGTCTCTTCAAGATGATCAGCTGTTAGAAATATGACCCCCATGGACCTTGATGACGTCATCATCATACTAACATCATCATGATATTCGGAAGACAACCGGATATTTGGAAATATCCTCCTGATGTTCAAATATCAGGTTGCACTGTAGCTCTTCTATAAGATCGGGGTGATAATTGAATATGATGATGCTGCTTGAAAAGATCACCCCCCGGAGATAATGCGTGAAGCCAGCAGGCGGATATCTCCTTAATATTAGCATCATCATGATGCTCGAACAAACAAACCTATATCCGGGTGATATGAAAATATCACCCCCTCCTTCGGAATATCATGATGCAGATAGGCAGAGAAAAAGATATCACCCTGAGATAAGGATGACGTCAGCACCATCGGGATGAAGAAACAACGAACAAGAAGTGATACAACATCATCAGGATGATATTGACTAAGATCATCCTGACGTTCAAAATATGATGACCCTAGTGAATATCGGGTCGCACTTAGAACTCTTCAACAACATCATCAGGATGATCATAACCAAGATCACCCGATGATAAAAATATCACCCCGGCGAAAATATCATGAAGGCAGAAAATATGATGACCTCCGCAAGCAGCAGGATGAAAACTGGAAATATCATGATGATGACGACCCTTAAGAAAAAACAAGTTGTGTCGAGCACTTAGAGAATAACCCCTTCAGGATACCGGGGCAACATCATCATGTTTGAGCAAGGTGATAAATGAAAGATCACCGGATACTTTGAAAAATCTCCCTCGCAAGCAGATGAGGGCGCACTGTAGCTCATCAGTATCATCAGGATAATAAGCAAACATCACCCGACAGTTGAAATATGATGATGACGTTGAAAAACAAGTCGACGAGGAACATGATGATGCAGATCATCATCGAAGACAAGATGATGATGATGACCTCCTCCTCAGGAAAATATGATGCTGCAGTTGAAAAATGCTGAGGAGGTCCAACACTTAGAAAAAATGGGCAAGAAGATAAAGGCTTCAAATGAAGAAACCTCCTGATCATGACAAATCAACCCCTGGTCAAAATGAGTGTCAACAGTGGCTCCGAATGGGGACGTGCAGGTGAAAACCTGCAGCGAGAACCAGATCTCCGGGCAGACCTGACAAAAAGCCAAAAAACACGAGCTGTACAAGGCATTTACACTACATACATATTTTACAAATGTGCACAGCAACCAGTCATTATGCAAAATAGAACTTAAGGAATTGGCCATGCACAGGCAATTCCAGAATTTCACCATCTAGGGCCTGGAGGAAATAAGAATCCTCCCCATGAGTATTGCAAACCTGATATGGGCCCATCCATAAGGGTTGAAACTTACCATGTTTACCCTTTTCCTGATCTTTAGCATTCCAAATGAGCACCAGATCATTTACTTGAAACTTCCTTTTTGTAGCTCTCCTGTCAAACTGATATTTCACCCCTTGTTGTCTTTTGAGATTGATCTGGTGGGCTCTCCTTCTGTCTTCATCCAATGCAACCAGCTGATTCACTCTTTCTATCATGGGATCTTCAATCTCCTCATCATACTCTTGAATGAATCTGTAAACTGGTAGGAGATTGTTTATGGGCAGTCTAGCTGATGCACCATATACTAGCTCAAAAGGTGACTTCCCAATAGCCCTTTTCACAGTCACTCTGTCAGCCCATACTGCTAAATTCAACTTTGAGTCCCAAGCTCTCTTGTTCTTGTCCAGTATCCTCTTGACAATTTTCATGATGCTCCTATTGCTTGATTCTGCTTGACCATTTCCTTGTGGGTGATATGGTGATGTATATGACAGGCTTATCCCATACCTGTTGCAAAAATCAACAAACTCACCTGATCTGAAGCACATAGCATTATCAGTGATTATTTTAGATGGTACTCCAAACCTGATGATGATGTTCTCTAGTATGAAATCTGTCACCACCTTACTTGTAGCTCATTTAGTTGGAATGGCCTCAATCCATTTGGTAAAGTAGTCAGTTGCCACCAAAATCCAACTGTGTCCCCCACTTGATTTGTCTGCAATTTCCCCTATAAAATCAATTCCCCATTGCTGGAATGGAGCATCCACAGGTGCAGTTCTGAGGGGTAAAGCACCATGATATTTCAGCTTTCCTGAGAATCTCTGGCAAGGGTCACACTTCCTTACTAACTTTTGTGCATCTGAAAAGAGAGTGGGCCACCAATATCCTGCCCTGAGAATTTTATGAGCTGTTGTTTGGGCAGTATAATGGCCACCACATAATCCTTTATGCATGTCAATCAAAATATTGTTAGCCATGTTCTTATCCACACATCTCAGCAGCACACCATCAGGATTTTTCCAGTACAGCTCACCTTGAACAATGACATACCTGATTGCATGTAGCTTTAGAGTCCTCTTTTGACAGTCACTGAAATGGGAAGGACAATTCAGATTTTGCAAGTAATAGATAATATCCTTGTACCATTCAGATCCTGATGCACTTACATTCTCATCTTGGACTGCATTAACTTGGCATGCTTCCAAGTTTGACTGTGCCAACATCTTGGCTAGTCCTTGTCCCCTTATCAACTTAGTAACTTGTATGTCTATGTTGAATTCCTGCAGTTTGTTTATCCATCTGCACCTTCTTCCAGTCACCTCCTGCTGAGTGAATATGTCTTTGACTGCAGCATGAGGTACATATGCAATTATATGTGACCCTACCAAGTATGGTCTGAAACTTTTAATGGCTCTAACAAGTGCATATGCCTGCTTTTCCATAATATCATACTTCAATTCAGAGGCCTGCAGGGACATACTGAAGAAGGCGATGGGCTGTTCAAAACCATCTTCATTTTTCTGTAACAAACATGCAGCTACAGTATGAAAGGAAGCAAATGAGAACACCTGGAATGGCCTAGAAAAATCAGGAGATTTAAGAACAGGGGCCATCTTTATTGCCTCTTTGATATTATGAAATGATTCTGTTGCTTCCCTTTCCTAGTTGACAGTTGCATCCTTCTTCATCATCTTGGAAATGTTCCTTGTGATCTCTGCAAAGTTGGGAACAAATCTTCTGACAAAGTTTACCTGTCCAAAGAAGGACTGAACTCCTTTCACAGTTTTTGGCATTTGGATCCTGTCAATGGCTGCCACTCTCTCTGGATCTATCCTGACTCCATCCTTGGAAACAATATGTCCCAGAAGCTTTCCTTCAACTACTCCAAAGGCACACTTCTTTGGGTTTAGAGAAATACCATATTCTAGTGCTCTTATAAAAATCTGCTCCAGATGCAAACAGTGCTGCTCTTCCTTCTTTGAGTAGGCAGTCAAGTCATCCTGATATACTGCCAGGATTGAATCAATCAGCCCTGCAAAAGCAACATCCATTGCTCTTTGAAATGTAGCACCTGCATTTGTTAGTCCAAATGGCATTCTAACATACACATATGTCCCCCATGGAGTGGTAAAGGCAGTCTTATACTGTTCTGATTCTTTTACCTTCACCTGGTTATATCCTGAAAATCCATCCATCATGGATAGGAGTTCACAACCAGTCACTCTCTGCAACATAGCTTCCATATTAGGCAATAGATAGTTATCCTTCAAAGAGGATACATTCAAGTTCCTGAAATCCACACAAAGCCTAATATCACCATTCTTTTTCCTGACTGGGACAAGGTTAGACACCCAAGTTGAGTGTCTTATTGGCACAATTATTCCAGCTTCCCTGAGCCTTTTGAGTTCTTCTTGCATCTTAGGAGCTAAGGTAGGATTTATAGGCCTTTGCCTTTGTCTAAATGGCTTAGCTTCAGGCTTCAGTGGGATCTCATGCTGGAATAAGTCTTCTCTATAAGCTTTTAGGTCCTCATATGACCAAGCAAAAACATGTTTATACCTTTTTAGCAATGCAATCAGCATACTTCTTATGTGTGGTTTGAGCTGTTTGCCAATATATACCTTCTGAGGGGCCTGAGATGTCCCCAAATTTATTTCTTCTAAATCCTCCTTATTTGTGGGGGATGTCCTTGTGACCATTTTGTCTTTACTGTCAAAGGCTCTTTCCAAAGCCACTAACCCTCTAGGGATCTTGTTAGTCTTCAACTGGATGATCTCCTTCCCTACAAGAGTCTCTTTTCCATCTACAGTTTCTACAAAAGCTTGGAAATCAATCTGTTGGTTCTCATACTCATCTATGCAGTGCAAAAATTTCAGCAAATCCCTATCATCATTAAAAACTTGCCAACTGCATATGTTTTCTGGTATGGCAGGCCTAATTTTAACTTCTACATCTGTGACACCTGACAGAGTGATGTCATCTGGCCTTATTGCAATATTAGCTAAGAAATCAGCCATAACATTTTTTGACCTTTCTACCCAGCCAATTGAAAATGCATCAAAAAGTTCAATAGTATCCCAAACAGCATGCTTGTATTGCTTCAGTCTTTTATTCTTTGCAGCATACTTATTTCTGATTTGGGATACAATCAGCTCAGAGTCTCCAAATACTCTTAACATTTTAATTCCATGTTTGAGAGCAATATTCAGGCCTAAAAGTAAAGCCTCATATTCTGCAATATTGTTTGTGCAATCAAACCTCAGCAAGAAAGAGGATTTGAGGAGCTTACCAGTTGGAGACAGGAAAACAACTCCAGCTCCAGAGCCTTCTTTTGCACAAGCTCCATCAAAAAACATGGTCCATAACCCCTGCTGATCCAGCTCTTCAATGCAGACATTTTTCTTTTCATCTTCTGTATCATCTGAGACAACCTTGAAGTTATCACAGTCAGTGTCCACAAAGCATACCTGTTCATTTGCTTCTTGGTCTTCCACTGTCTCTGATGATCTTTGCTCTCTGATTAACTTGACATCCCTACCATTCATTGGAATCATGGCATATGATAGGTCCAGCTGCATACTTCCACCTATTAGTGCTGCCCATCTTCTTGACAGCAGCATACCATACTGTGGCTTGATGTCAACCACTGTTATATTCATCTTATATTTCTTTTTAGGAAATGCTGCCAGTTTGAAATCCACATCCTTCATGATTCCAATAACTGGTACCTCTCTGGCATCCATTGCATAGCATTTTCCACATGCCTTGTCAATTTTTAATCCTGTTTGTTGCATGATAGCCAAAGGCATGACATTTGTGGATGCTCCAGAGTCAAGCATACAATTTCTAATTATTTTACCATTTATAACCAGGGAAACATAAAATGGTTCCACCTGTGAAGGACACTTTGTCATGGTCATTCCTAAATAGACTTCAGGAGTCTCATCTTCTTCATTGCACATGACCTGTTTCTCACCCTGGGTCTGATCATTTTGCTTAGCTTGAAAAGGTACCCCTGAGATTAGGGATATTGTCCTATTCTTGATCTCTTCCACTTTCATGAGTTCCATAAGTGGAACAGAGACCTTTACCTGAGAGAGGATCTGGGCTATATCAAATGGAGCATAGTTTTGTACTACAGTTGTAGCTTGCTCCACAATCTTGCTTTTATCCTGAGCTGATTTAGTTTTCATTTTCATAGTTCCCTGATCATCATTCCTGTCTTGGGAACGTCTACTTTGATCTTCTGCCTGAGGGATCTTGTTTTCTGGTCCTTGAAATTCAGGACCTGCTCTGTATCTAAAGTTCTGTTTATTACTTACCCACTGCCTTTTTTGTGGTTCAGTTCCTTTATGACCATGCATCTGCTGACCTGCAGAAATATCTTCTGGCTGATGTGAGCTGCCAACGTGATTTCTACCTCTGAGATTGTAGTTGCTCTTAACCTGAGCAACTGCTGCAGCTGTGAAGGCTCTAATCTCCTCATCAGAAGGTCGTTGTAGGTTACTCAGAAAATTGTGTGAGTTCTGAGCATACACATAATTATCTTCATCATCTTCATCATATGGGGACTGTTGGCAGGCCTGAACTTGATGATCTGTATTGTCATCAGCATCATAAAGAGTATATCCGTTGCCTATAGACATCATGTTAACATCATCATCCTGCACATGATGTGGCTCATTGCACTCATTACAAGATGTAGCATTATCATACAAAGATTGGGCAATCATGCACTGTGACTGTGAATGTGGCATCTGACAGATTATACACCACGGAGCATCATCAGCAATATTTATAGTTTTCTTTAGGGGATCAGGAGTTTCCTTGGCATGTTGAGCCCTCTGATTTGTGTTGTTACGTGAAAATACAGGCTTACCATCATGCCAATTGGTGTTATAAGGCATATCATGTAATGATGGCCTCTTTTCCTGCCTTTGATAGACTTGCCTATCAGGACCCATCCCTTTTTCACTTCTAGCTAATCTATAGCTTAGGTCCTTAACAACATTTGCCAGTTTGTCTATCTTATCTTCAGGAGCAGATGTACTACCTTGAGTGTTCTGAGGCTTGTTTGGATTCTGCAGAATTTTTACATCATCCCTTCTATTTGTCTTGCCTGATGCTTTCCTATTGTTTTCAATATTTACTGCAATTCTGAAAGCATCCCTGAGAGTGGCAGGACCTTTATCTCTTAGTCCATATGCAGTCTTTGCATCAAAGGCATTGATGTATAAAATTATGCACATAGGTTCATTTGGCCTCATATGATGTGGCAATTTGTTCAACACTTTAGTAAATCTTGCATTAAAGTCTGCAACCTGCTCATTTGACCCTTTGGTGATGCTGGTGAACTCATTTACAAAGAAGCTAGGGTCAGTTTTATCACCATATTGCTCCTTGAATATCCTCTTAAAATCATCCCATGATGAAATACTCCGGTCAGGGAGATTCCTGTACCATTCTCTTGCCTCATCTATTAAGGATTGCATGAATGACTTCATGAAAACATCCTCATGCTCAACCTCAAAATTATCCATGACATTTTGGAAGGCCTTTAGGTGATCTTCTCCTGACACTGTATTGTTTCCTGAAAACTTAGGCACTTGCAGCCTCAGATGCTTATCAATAGGGTTAGGATACCCAGGAATACCATCAAACACCAGCTGTCTGAATCTGTCCAACTGCACGGGCTGCCTGTTTGGCTGATTGACATTAACATTTCTATTTGCATTTTGGTTTCCTGCATTGTTCAGTGGTATCCTAGCATCATTCACATGTTGTCTGTCATCATGATGCTGATGTTGCATTTCATATCTTTGCTGATGTCTTTGCATATTTGCATTCTCTAGAGTAGGAACTGAATTATTCTGGGCAGTTCTCAAGGCTTGCACTTTCTGCTGTATATCATCTCTGATTTTCATGGCTTGTAGGTATTCTAGTTCTGCTCTTAGGCTTTTGATTTCTTCAGCTAGCTGTTCATCCTTAGGTCTGGAGGTAGATGGTCTCATGCCATTTTGGTCATCATCCTCATCATCCCTCAGAGACTCTGCCTCTTCAAACCTTTCACTTGGGTCTAGAAAGGGGCGTTCTTGGAACACCTCTGACCTCATTCTGATACTACCACCCTGTTGCCTCTCATATGCACCTTGGATATCTGCTTCTGCACTTGAAAAATAAGGAGCATGCTGTCCTGATGGCCTAGGGTTATCTTGTACCTCATCACCTTTTCTGGGGGAGCTCTCATGACTAGCTGAGACAGTTCCCTTTCTTCTATACATCATTCTTTTTGTTAATGGTAACTCTTCAAATAAAGGAGTTTGTTGGGATCTTCTCCCCTGCATATAATTTTACTTTGACCGGTTGGGAGATTACTTCGGAGTCGCCACCTATTTCTAGGAATTGTTTTCTTCTGAAAACCAGGGTTCTTCCACAAGGTTCCCCAGGGTGTTTTCTTCTATTGCTGACTCAGATGGGTCACATATATATCACTGGAGATGATTAGATAGCACTTTTACTCCTCATTCCCCAGTAGAGTCGCCAATTTCTGTTGACTTTTTCCCAGACTGGATGCTTATTCCCAGATTTCCCTACAAGGTAGCCATCAGTGATCAACAGGATCTCTGGGCCAGGGGGTCAACAGAGTAGGAGATAGACTCTATATTTTATCTCCTCTTCTTCTTCAGGCTCTGCAAGACCTAGGGGGGTATTCCCTACTCAACATCCATGAGGATATGCATGCAAGGCTGGGATGCTGACAGAAAGCAGATGAGTCCTCCTGTAAGTAGACCAAAACTGAATGATAAGGGCAAAGGGGCTAGCTTTGGGCCTATTAGCAGTTGTAGACAGAGGACTGAGGGTCCTAAACTAATTCTAAAGTCCTAATGGTTGTTTTAGATTTTGATTTGAAGTTTAAGTGTGGATGCAAAGCTGGACATGGTTATAACACAAAACAAAGCATGATTGGTGCCTATCCAGGGCCTGGAGTCAGTAGACATACACCTGTGGATGATCAGCATGAACAGCTGAAACTGGATTTCAAGGGGATATGTGTGATACCTGCCTTACAGGCATCTCCCAATACAAAGTGTTAGGTTATCTCTACTTATGGTATCCCTACTGCAGTATATCCCTCCCAATGTTCAACCTGAAAACAGTTTAATCTACCCCTTGAGTAGAAGTTAAAAGGTCAGACAGTCAACATAGGAATTCTATGCTCTAGAATCTAAACATTACCAAACATCCAGATTCAGAAGAAGAATACATGCAATACTGGAGACAGAATTAACACAACACATGCCAAACAGCATTTCTCATATAAGTTTAATCATGAAATCAGTGGGTTCATGCCAAAAACAAACAACAGGAGATACATAAACTCACAGGTAAGCTGTACAGAGCAACCAGATCAGCTTGTTATGCATTACAGAGCCAAAATCATCAACTTTCAACAACCTCAAATGAACAACACAACCTGCTTATAACAGCCAGGTAGGTGCTCAGCAATTAATTACAATGTTGACCAAAATCTCGCCAGATACACGGTATCATGAAAATGGCGCTCAAACACAACCAGATTAGCGCCCAAACTTGAATGCAGCAGGTAGGGGAGGAGACAGGAAGACTTCTCGAGCCCTGCACCATCATCCGCTGATTGACACCTTCAGTCGGGTACCAGATCGACCCACGCCATCACCCATACCTCTGCAACCTTCGCCATTAATGGCGCACCAACCCGCGGCCTCGGGAAGAACATCATACAGACTATCGCAAGCATTTCCCGCCGAGATTCATCATCATGATATTTGAAAATGCAGGATAACAATATCCCACATGCACCCCGCGATGACCTCAATAACACTTTATATACTAGGTCATGAGCATATATCATGTCGGTGCTTTTGCTCCTGACGACACTAGTATAGACTTCATCATCATCATCCTCCAGCAGCATGATATCCTGTTGTTCGAAATATCACCCTGACGTCATCATGATATTTGAAATATAACCTTCATGATAATCGGCACAACCTGATCCATCGGAGGAACATCCTCCTGCTGAGCTTATAACAAAAGTCTGGCCGATGAACATCCTGATGACGTCATCATCATCTACTGCTGACGTCATCATCATATCTGCCTACTGCGCACCTCCTCATATCCGGATGACGTCATCATCATGTTTGCAAATATCAGGAGGTCTCTTCAAGATGATCAGCTGTTAGAAATATGACCCCCATGGACCTTGATGACGTCATCATCATACTAACATCATCATGATATTCGGAAGACAACCGGATATTTGGAAATATCCTCCTGATGTTCAAATATCAGGTTGCACTGTAGCTCTTCTATAAGATCGGGGTGATAACTGAATATGATGATGCTGCTTGAAAAGATCACCCCCCGGAGATAATGCGCGAAGCCAGCAGGCGGATATCTCCTTAATATTAGCATCATCATGATGCTCGAACAAACAAACCTATATCCGGGTGATATGAAAATATCACCCCCTCCTTCGGAATATCATGATGCAGATAGGCAGAGAAAAAGATATCACCCTGAGATAAGGATGACGTCAGCACCATCGGGATGAAGAAACAACGAACAAGAAGTGATACAACATCATCAGGATGATATTGACTAAGATCATCCTGACGTTCAAAATATGATGACCCTAGTGAATATCGGGTCGCACTTAGAACTCTTCAACAACATCATCAGGATGATCATAACCAAGATCACCCGATGATAAAAATATCACCCCGGCGAAAATATCATGAAGGCAGAAAATATGATGACCTCCGCAAGCAGCAGGATGAAAACTGGAAATATCATGATGATGACGACCCTTAAGAAAAAACAAGTTGTGTCGAGCACTTAGAGAATAACCCCTTCAGGATACCGGGGCAACATCATCATGTTTGAGCAAGGTGATAAATGAAAGATCACCGGATACTTTGAAAAATCTCCCTCGCAAGCAGATGAGGGCGCACTGTAGCTCATCAGTATCATCAGGATAATAAGCAAACATCACCCGACAGTTGAAATATGATGATGACGTTGAAAAACAAGTCGACGAGGAACATGATGATGCAGATCATCATCGAAGACAAGATGATGATGATGACCTCCTCAGGAAAATATGATGCTGCAGTTGAAAAATGCTGAGGAGGTCCAACACTTAGAAAAAATGGGCAAGAAGATAAAGGCTTCAAATGAAGAAACCTCCTGATCATGACAAATCAACCCCTGGTCAAAATGAGTGTCAACAGTTCCTTAGCATTAGGATCCATGTTCTCATAGACTTTTCTATGTCTTTGTAATTGTTGTATTGCTTCATAAAGATCCATTTTGTGGGAGGGATATGAGATGAAATGGAGGATAATGGATAGTTGTGATGTTGGGGATCAACTTTCAAGACCTTAGGATGATTTGAGTTGATTTGATTTGTTTTGATGAATGGTTCTCTATGCTTTTGATAGACTAATGATATTAAGCAAGAGGATTGATGTGTTTGACTAAGGTTTTGATCTTTTTGATTGGGTTGATTTGGCTTTTGGATTAGGATGATATTGATGTTGAGGGATTTTGATAATGATGTGGATAGTTTTGGTTGGGCTTTTAGATGAGGGGATTGATGGAGGATGAAGGAGACTAGGTCCTTTACCAACATTTGATGTGCCAAGGATGATTTATTGATTAGGGATTAGGAATTGGAATGTTTGATTGGAGTGGATAATTGAGAAGGGATGATTGATGTTGGATTTGATTTTGGATTTGATGGGATTAGAATGATGTTGATGAATTGGGTTAAGGATGACGAGAGTGATTAGGATAAGATTAGATTGAATGATTTGGATGATGATGTGGATAAGATAGGTGATTAGGATGATTAGGATAGGTGAGTGATTGGATTGAATGTGTTTGAAGAATGAGGTGAATGACTTGTCTTATGTGTTTGATGTTTATCTTGATTTGGCAATGTTCAATGAAATGAGCACACTTGTACAAACATGAATCACTCACACAAGACAAGCAATTTTGAATTTTGAATTTGAAGAATATGATAATGATTAGACAAGCACACATGCAAGACACATCAACATGCCCTAATGTCTAGTTTGATGGGGTAGGGCCATTTAGGTTTGGGCAATGTTTACACAAGGTTGACTAATGAATTGAAAGTGAAATCCTATCACACAACCGGGAGAAGGGGGTAACCCACCCTTCACCTTCACTTCCCAAAGGTAGAAAGTTCTTTGGGGCTTAGCCAAGAGTGACAAGATTTTGATTTCAATGAGGGTGTCTTTCGATTCAGCCTCGAATTAGGTCATCCCTAGGGGTGATGAAATCCCCTAGCAGGCCTCCTAGGAAAGGGTAAACAAAAGTGAATCAAGCAAGGTGTTTTTGATCTCCAAGGTCACCTTGTAGTGCGAGGAGAGAGCATACACACGCACACTTGATTCACACTTGCACTTGTAAATTATCCCTTAAAAAATTGAAATGTGTGAAAGACACGATAATCAATGGTTCTTTTTAGCCCAATTTCAAGATGTGATTGAAGACAATGGTTCATTTTAAGCCCAATTTTGATATGTGATGAAGACACTTGTTGATTTTATGAGCCCAAATCAAAATGTGTTTGCAAACAATGATTCATTTTATGTCCCAAAGTGAAGTGTGTTTGCAAACAATGATTAAAGATGAAAGATTAGAATGGATGAACCTGAATTGTTTTCACTGTCCAAACTGCTGTGTTTGCTGATCTTGATGTTGTTCCAACCCCGAATGATCACCTGCAAGTCACAAGAACAAAAATGGAGTGAGTAGACTAGCCAAGATGATCGTTATGTGAAAATGAGAATCTAATAAAATATGGTGCAAACTAAATTGATACAGAGAAAATAAGTTCATAAACAGATTCTATGTGAAATTCTAAGCAATTTGAAAAACAAATTCATTGAAAAGGACCGAGTTTTACAAAAGATATGTGCATTTGAAGTTTTCATGCATGTTTGACTTTGACTACAAAAAAAGTGGTCAAAACGGTACAGTCACCTAAAAATTTCTTCATAGCTGTGTAGTTTACCTCGTCAGCTTTCCAAAAAGTCGTTGTTTGCAAATTTTTGACTCCATATGTGAAAGTTGTGTGAGTTTGAAAAAAAGGCCCTATTAGGGCATGTGGGGAGCACAAGAGGTTAACTGTAGCTATTTGAAATAGACTGTTAGCCATTATAAAAATGTGGTCACATGTGTTTGTCGTTAGTGCTAGCGGTTATGTTTGGAGCGATATCCCTGGTCACTCATATGACCAGGGACCAGAGAAAGTGAAAAATAAAAAGAAATTCAAACAAAGGGATGTGAAGGGTGCCTGGTCGTGGAAAAACTAAGGACTAGATGCCAAAGCCAGGGACAAAGTGTTACCGTAGACTGCGATCGACAAAGAGACCAAAGGCTTGGTTGTAGACCCCTTCCCCCACATTAGAAAGCTAATAAAAACTTGAAGTCATCCTAGCATTATTTGGTATTGACATTGAAAAACATGTAAACTTGATAGAGAGCACACACGATATTTGGTTAAATTTTTGAACTTTTATTGAAGACACGTCTTTGGAATCCAAAAGGTACTTCCAACCCTTGGGTTGGATGTCCAAGGCAAATCCAACCCTTAGGGTAGGAATTTCCCAAAGAAATAAAAAATGTGCTCATAATGTGAGCACATTTTGAAGCATTTAAAGTTCTTTCTATGCATATATATCTCTCCCTCTAACTTGTTTTCTCTATGGACACCCCTCTCTCTAACTCTTGAATTATATATTTATGCTTCCCTATCTCTCTATGCTCTATCCCTCTCTCTAAGTCCATCTGCCTCTCTATCTTTCTCTCTCTATCAAACCCCTCTCTCTAACTCTATCTTTCTATCTCTCCCTCCCTCTCTATCTCTCTCCCCTTCTCTATCTCTTTCCCCATCCCTCTATCTCTCAATCTCTCTCCCTATGTGTAAGGCATACTTGGAGCCTAAGTATTATATATTTAATTAAGTACATTATTTTGAATTAATTATTTAAATGATTTGATATTGTTTAGAAAATAAATTATGTATGTGTATTCTTATTTATATGTTTTCTTTAAAATTCTATTTTGGGCCAAGAAGCGGCCATTTCTTGGCATATGAATAGTCATGTGTTCAGTTTTTAAAAAGGGAAGAAGATGTAAGTTTGATGGGGGGAAATCGATGTAAAATATAATAAAAGCTTATGAACGGTCTCATGATAGAAAAAAGGAGCTTGTCAAAATTTCTCGGGCAAATCAAGGAGAAGGAAAGAGAGTGATTCACACATGAAAGTATCGAAAGAAGCAATAATTAATCAGATTCTTGGATATCTTTTTGATGAGGTATGTGACAATATTTTGTATTGTAATTGTTTCTTATTTATCTATATAATTGTATTGACCAAGTTCTCTTATTTTGGCCATTATTAAATTGATGAGTTGGATTTTGGCATCTCGCCTCCCAAATGTATTTGCATAAAAGAATCTAGAGACTTTCAACAAAATTGTTTTTGTGTGCACTTGTTGTAGCTAAAGCATACATTGATTCCACAATTATTTGAAGTATTTTGTCAAATAGAATCCATGTCTTATATGTGAAAAGTTTTAATTTGTCATAGCTGCATTTTAACTCAATTCTTTGCATTCATAGAGAAAATGGTGGTACTGGATGAGTAGCCCTGTCATTAAGACCAAGTCAAAATCTCTCTTCTAATAGGGTTTCATTGTTAACAAATAGAGATATAAGTCTTAGGGGTTTAAGGGTTTCTTCACATTCATCTATAAGGTTTCTCTATGGGTGCTTCCTTGGAGAAGCACCAATTCTGCAACCTTTCATTTTATTGTCTCTGAGATGCTATGCAACAATACCACTCCCAACTGGAGCAATAGTTCCTCGAAGGGGACCATTCTACTCGACGATTTTTGATTTCATGTGCATGAAAGTTTCTAAATTTTCTAAGGTTTCCTTGACTGTGACAACCATTCATCATTGTTCTATCATTTAAACCTAACCATATAATTATTAAATATTTCTATTTATCATCTGATTTTAAGTTAGAAGGTCTGGTTGTTTTAGAGAGCCCATCTATAGGCTTTCCATACACTATGATTTGTTGAGATAAGTCTGAATTGAGAAGGATCTTCTTGTATTGATATTACTAATACTACACCCTTTATTCGAGTCTAATCCATCGACTTATATATCTGAATCTATCTTTTTGTTGGTATGTTGTGTAAGGTAATATTCTTTAACAAAGAGATCTGAAATACAAGGAATAAAATCATAAAACTTCTCTCCACGAAATTAATGAACTTGAGGGAAACTTCCTACTGTCTTTCGGATAATCCCACAATAATGGGTTACACTTTTTGGCCAAACTTGACATTGAAATCAACATTTTCAACTAAATCTTCATTTTCTAACACATATAGCTGCTAAACCATAATGAATTTGAAGATGATGCGAACTAGTGATTTGTCAGATTTTATTTGTAGATTCTAAATATACATTTTTAAAAAAATTAGAGTTACATTGTAATTTTTTTTGTCTCCTTTGATGACTAGTTTTAATAGTAAACACCATTTTTTTAAAGTGATGTGTATTCTGTAGCATGTAATTTTTTTTTCTACAAAGGATAAAATTTTAATTCTTTTGAATTTATATTGGTAACACCGATATATAGGGCATGCATTTGATTTCATAATGTTTTGTTGAATAATTTTTTTAATTAAGTTTTGAAGTCAAACTAATTATAATTTAGACATAGGCATTGTAACATCAAAAAATGTCCCCTTGGGGGCTTTTCCCTCATAAGGTTTAGCTCCAGGGTCTTTAGCATGCATTTAGGACATCTTAGTTCATATTTTTCCATCTCGATGGAATGAGAACTAGGTTTCATGGCAAAGTGGACCTAGGAGGACCCCTTGACCTTAACCCTACCCAAAATAGGGGGGAGGACTTGGGCACTCATGCCCTAGTCTTGCCCTATTCTAGGTCAGGCCCAAAATTTAAGTGTTTGTTTATGACCGTTATTTGGTCCTTTTCCTGACACAATAAGTTTTGATTTTTGAAATCTTGGTAGGAGTGCTTGTAGTTGCATATATAAACATGTTTAGGCATTCATTTGTAAACTATATGATTACAAGCAAGATATTGTGTTCTCAAGGTGATTCAAGGCTTTCATTATGTTGCAAGAGCATATTTGTGTGTTTTATGTGTTTTGTTTGTAGATTTGAGCATCCATTTCATCATGGAATGAAGAGCATTTTCCTCCCATGATATCTTCACTACAAGGTGACATCATATTGTGTTTTCATCATTAATTCCTTTGGTTTTTGCCTCTACCTCACAAGGGCACACACTCTCTATCTGACAATGGTGTTTGGAGACTTAAGTGTCCTTTGGGGCTTGACTGATGCAGGCCTCTAAACACTACAACTCCCAAATCAAGTCTTGTGGTTGCAGGTTATAGGTGTTGTATTTGGGAAAAGTGAAGTTACAGGAAGAATTGGTAGGTATCAAGGATTTGGGATTTGAAGAAAAGAAGGACACAAGAGTGTTTCCAGGACTTGGGCACTCGCTCTAGTGTCCTCTGTAGACAAATTTTTGAAAATAGAAGTTATAGGGTTGATCAGTGTCGGAAGAAGGTCTGGATCCTGCGAAAAAAATGGTACCTTGGACTTGGGTATCTGCTTCAGTGTCCCCGACTATTCTACTTCAGAACCCCAAAAATAGGTACTCTGTGATTTGGCATTTTACTCCTGTCTGCAAGAGCTTTTTCTGTTATTTGTCAATTTGTTGTCGTATTTGCATAATTAGGGTTTTAATGGTCAATTGGGCATAGGAGAAGGAAAATTGATAATTAAATTCCCTAATCCAAGTTTCCCTACATCTTCAAGTGACCTAGGGTATGATAGTGCTCGCCACTCGACCCTAGATCCTTGAATGTAAGGTGGAAAGGAGGATTTAAACATCTAAAATCTAGAACATTAACAAATCCAATTTTCCCCTTAAACATTTTGGTGAACCCATGTTTTTGGACTTACATTGCAACTTGATAAGTGTTTGTCTTTAGATTTGGATTGATTTCATTCATTCATATAGTCATTCATTTTATTGCACTAAGAAAAATTCAAAAAAAATGAAAAATTTGGAAAATACAACAAAATTGCATTGTTTGGCTTACTAAATTGCATCAATTCTTTCTAAATTTTCCTAATTCATGATTTTTGCATTAGATATGATATAAACTATAGAAAAATCTAAAAATTCAGAAATTTGCATTGCATTTTCATCTTTTAATTGCTAGGGTTTTGTGGAAATTTTGACAATTTTAATATAACCTAGTAATTCCAAATTCTAGGGTTAGTAGGCAAAATCTTTTCTCAGATTTTTCTACTAATTTTAGAGGTTCATTAAAATTTTCATTTGGCTGTATTCTTGCATTTTAGTGTAAATTTGCATTTAGATTTAAAAAATTTGCAATTTTGCATAGAAAATTTCAACAAAAACTAGCAATTTTGATACATTTTCATTAAATTTGCATAGGCATTTTGCATGTTCAAGATGGAAAATCAATTTTAGATCTGAGAGTAATTCATTTTCATCATAAAATATACTTCAAAACATTCTCATAGTATTTTTCCCAAGATCTCAAACCTAGGGCTTCAAAAACAACAATTTTCACTAAATTTGGCCTTATCTACTCTCTAAACTTGCACCATAGGCATGTTGTGAAAGGTATTTTTGCACTAATTTTATGTTATTAGGGTAATCATTTTCTTCTCCTCCTAAAAATATTCACAACACCCTTTTATCGAGCTCTTGTAGTGAACATTTTGCAAAAAACTACATATTTTGGCTATTTTTTGCCCTAGGGTTTGACCTAGTTTTCACTCCAAGTGTTTTGTGATCAATTTTATTGATTGAGGTGACTGATATTATTGATTTTATTTTCTTCACCTCCTAAAATTCATTACAAAACCCCTTTTTCTAGGTCTTGGAATTGAAAAACCATGAAAAATAGCCTATTTTTTGCTATATTTTCACTAGAATTTGACCTTGAGTGGCTCTAAAAGCATGTTGTGTTGGGTATTTGGGCACCAAGAAGCTGTTACTACTGATATTATTTACTTTCCATCATCACTTTCCTCACAACAACCTTCATTTTGCTTTGTAGCATTGAGTTTTGATGAAAAAAGTGCTTATTTTGACATATTTTCACTATAATTTTGACTTGGCATTATCTTGGATTTGCATCAAAAGTGTGTTGTAAAGGATCTTATTTCTGTATTTGACTAATACCAGACATATTATTTTCTGCCCCTGATCAATTTCCTTACAACACCTTTTCTTTCATATATTTGCATCGAAAAAGTACAAAAAATCAAGCATTTAAAGATCATTTTTGCATATAGTTTGCACTTGTCTTTTGCATACTCTTGGAAAATTGTTAAAATATGATTTTGCATTTCATTATGGCATCTTCATGTTATTCATCTCTGAAATCTTTGCATGAGTATATCCTATATTTTGAGAATTTCTCTAATTTCACTAATGAGAATCCTCATATTCTAGAACACATAGATTATATCAGTGGCATTGACACTTCTATATGTTCTACATATGAGTTGCAATTACTTTGTTATACACATGATTTTAGTAGCTTCACTTTAGTCATAGGAGTATATCCTTTGATATTAGAAGATTTAACCAAATTCATCTCTAGGAATACTCATGAGAAAGATGAGAGTGAAAAGCCCTTTTCTGCCACAGAGTATGATGATGATGCTGATGTACCTTCCTTTCATCCCACTATTCTCCCTAGCCAAGATGTAGCATTAGTGGATGAGAAAAGGTCTCTCACATTAAATCCTTTGGGGATGGGTATTGGGTGCAATCAAGAGGGAAATAATGTTAATTAAATAATCGTTAATACACTTCATAGAAATATTCCTAAAATGATTGTTTGAGGGGCACTTAGTGCACCCTCTTGCTTAAAACTGGTGATTACAGTTCAAGGTGTTCAAAATGTGTTACAAAAACCACACCACAATGTGATTGCTCACACATACAACACCCGTAATAACAAGCAAAGTAACCAAGCACTGCATGTGCCTATCCCTCTTCCATGTTCTCAACCTATGCAATAACCTCATCTTACTCATAAAAGTGGTCGAGAGTATGATCTTGTCAAACAACTTTGCACCACTCCGACTAAGATTTCTCTTTGGGATTTAATACAAACATCGCCTACATACCATGGAATGCTCCAAGAAGCTTTGCAAAAGGTTATTCTCCCAACTATTGCTAAGCCTAATGATGTAGCAACCGTATTGGATAGTATGCATATGACAAAAGTAGATATTCTCTTTCAACCAGAGGAATTATTGTCAATTGAAGTTCAAAACCAATATGATCCTCTTATAATCTTTGTTACAATAAATAGAACGTTGGTAAAATGAGTTATGATTGATAATGGATCAGCTCTTAATGTTTGTAACATTGACCTACTAGACAAAATCAACGTTGACACATCACAAATCACACCAAATGGCATTAGCATTCGTGGCTTTGATAATGTTGGATGAAAATCCGTGGACACTATAACTCTACCTATACAAGTAGGACCTATGCTTGTGCCTACCCTGATTCATGTCATGCCTTGTTCTTTATCTTACAACATGATTCTTCGTAGACCTTGGATTCATGCATTAGGGGTAGTTCCTTCCACCTTGCATCGTTCAATCAAATTTATATTCAAAGATAAACTTCATACTATTCATGCCGATCCTGAACTAGATAACTACTTACACATTGAAAAACAAAAACTAGTTTACAATCATATGAGCTTAAACACTTTACGAGCTGGTTCATCAATGCCTCTATCCATGAATAATGTTGTACAAGACTCTCAACCATCAAATGCACTTGTTGGTGATGACTGGGGTTCATTAGATTTTAATCCTTGCAGTATAGGGGAATATAAAATTAATAGCCTTGACACATCAAAAGTGGCATCGATCTCACCTAAGCAATCTTTTGAAGCACCTAAGAAACCTAAAATCCCCTTGGTAGAAAATAAAAACAATACCCTCACTTTTACTACAAATTATGATACCTATGAGGCCTCACCTTCTTCTAAGGAACTAGACTCTCTATATGGTCATGGATTTCAAATTTTGTACAAACATAATGACTATGTAGGTAAGGGATGTGGTGTAAATCAACAAAGAATTAGAGTACCTATAGAGTGTGCTTCAACACATTACTCAAGTGGCATTGGATATAATCCTTTTAAAGAAAAGAAATATTCTCATCATCCTAAACTTAATGTTAGTTCTACAAGATCAAAACAACATGAGAGATATCCTAAATGTGTATGTTCTTAATGATGGTGCTACCAGGTAAGTATTTCTAACCCTTTGTTTCTCTCATGATGTGCTTCCCTTGTGATGTGTTATGTGTTGTTTTGGCCTCCTGGGATGACCCTTGATTCTCTTGTAAGGTCTAGGATAACAAGAGACCATGTCTATTGTGACCTTCTTCTATTTGTATCATCATTCTTCTAAATTGCCTCTCTGATTTCATTATTATGTGTTGTGTCTTATGGACATAGCGTTGCGGTTGGTGACACCTAGGGGCACCCTCCTACATGACTGTCCCTAAGACACTTGTTTCTCCTCTCTTATTTATTGTTTCCCTTCCTCTAGTGTTTCCACCTAGCGGGCAGATGATGAAAAACATTTATACTGATGCAGACCTAGTGTCCCTTTCGAGAGAAATTAAAAAATGGACTTAGCTCCTAATATGACGATGGGGTTGTATATCTTATGCAACGCTTGGCTAGTGGAAACACTCATGCTTTCCATGTAGTGATGATTTTGATGGTGTTCTATCTCATTTACAAATCATAAACAATATTTCTGCTCCATGCACTTTTTCTACCTTGAATCTTGCATAGCTCAGATTTCATATGCATTGATGTTGTTGTTTATCATGATGTTGTAGACACTAACATGTTTTCTTGCAGGGATGTGTTTGTGGGAACATTTGGTGATCTTAAAGTGCATGTCACCTCAGGGGGGCATGGACTTTGTGAAAGTCGGTGTTCCCTTGTGTGTTTTCTCCCTACCTTAACATGCTTGATATCGATAACTGATATCAACCACCTTAAGGTGGGGTCATATATAAGGCAAGCTGTCTATTGTAGATGTTAGCAATGTGCTTCTCACTCAAGTGTAGGCTAGTATGATGAGTACTTCCTACATCCTGAGTTTGTTTGCAATCAATCAATAAATCTATTGTGTATACCTCCTTTTCACTGTAAGGCATCTCCGAAATGTGGTGGGGTTGTATACTTTTGAGCTCATACTTCCTTTTCACTGTAAGGCGTCTCCGTGATGCGGGTGGGGTGGTATGCCATGCTTCCTTTTCACTATAATGTGTCTCCGTGATGCAGGTGAGGTTGCATTTTTAAAAGTCCTCTACGGAGGCAGGGAGCAGTTTTGTGACTAACTCAACCCTTAAGTGTGTCTTCAGTGATTGTTGTGGTGAAGCCCAATTGTTGGTGTGTGCCTGTAATGTGCTTGAGATGGTGTTGATCCTAGAAATAGGGAACACACCATCGCTTGTCTGCCGTGTTTTCTCTATGTCTTCAAGTGTGTGTGTTTTGGCATACTTGTTTTGTGTGGTGTGTCTATTGCCCCATGTGCATCCTGCATTTTGGGAGGTTTTACATGTCTTGCATGTGTGTTGCCCCATATATACAAAGACCTGTGCAATGAGTGCATCATGTATTGTGGGAGGTTTGTTTACTTTCCAGTACTTGCATTTGCATTTTATATATATGAGAAAAGAAAAGAAAAGATATCATTTATGTCTTCCATGCATTAATGTGTCTTCTATGCATTGACTGTATTCTCCATGTTCTCCATGACTATAACTGTCTTCTCTATGTTTTGCATGCCTGTTACTATCTTCTATATGATTGGCATGTCTTCTTTGTGCTTGGTGTGTTTGCTGTGTCTATGACCTTACTTTAATGCATGTATTGGCCTCACGTTTATACATACATTAAAGTGGGGGCTAAATGTAACATCAGAAAATGTCCCCTTGGGGGCTTTTCCCTCATAAGGTTTAGCTCCTAGGTCTTTCACATGCATTTAGGACATCTTAGTTCATATTTTGGCATCCCAATGGAATGAGACCTAGGTTTCATGGCAAAGTGAACCTTGGAGGACCCCTTGACGTTAACCCTACCCAAAATAGGGGGGAGGACTTGGGTGGCCACACCCTAGTCCTGCCCTATTTTGGGTCATGCCCAAAATTTAAGTGTCGGTTTATGACTGTTATTTGGTCCTTTTGCCGACACAGTAAGTTTTGATTTTTGAAATCTTGGCAAGAGTGCTTGTAGTTGCATATATAAAAATGTTTAGGAATTCATTTGTAAACTAGATGATTACTAGCAAGCTATTGTGTTCTCAGGGTGATTCAAGGCTTTCATTGTGTTGCAAGAGTAGACTTGTGTGTTTTATTTGTTTGTTTGCAGATTTGAGCATCCATTTCATCATGGAATGAAGAGCATCTTCCTCCCATGATATTTTCACTACAAGGTGACATCATATTGTGTTTTCATCATTGATTCCTTTAGTTTTTGGCTTTGCCTCACAAGGGCACACACTCTCTATCTGACAACAGTGTTTGAAGACTTAAGTGTCCTCCGGGGCTTGACTGAGGCAAGCCTCTAAACACCACAACCCCCAAAGCAAGTCTTGTGATTGCAGGTTATAGGTGTTGCATTTGGGAAAAGTGAAGTTGTAGGAAGGATTGTTAGGTATCAGGGATTTGGGGTCTAAAGAAAAGTAGGACACAAGAGCATTTCTAGGATTTGGGTGCTCACTCTAGTGTCTTCTATAGACAAATTTCTAAAAATAGAAGTTATAAGGTTGATCAGTGTCGGAAGGAGGTCTGGATCCCGCGAAGAAAATAGGACCTTGGAATTGGGCACCCATTCCAATGTCCTAGACTGTTCCACTTCAGAACCCTAAAAATAGGTACTCTGTGATTTGGTATTTTACTCCTGTCTGCAAGAGCTTTTTCTATTATTCATCAATTTGTTGTCGTATTTGCATAATTAAGGTTTTAATGGTTAATTGGGCATAGGAGAAGGAAAATTAATAATTAAATTCCCTAATCCAAGTTTCCCTACATTTGTAAGTGACCTAGGGTATGATAGTGCTCGCCACTCGACCCTAGATCCTTGAATGTATAGTGGAAAGGAGGATTTAAACATCTAAAATCTAGAATATTAACAAATCAAATTTTCCCATAAACAAGCATATTCTGTAAAACATAACTTTTTCTGTATGTATCAAAATTCAATTTTTTTTTTTAAACAAGGACATCAATACATAGGGCATAGATATTTTTTTGAATTTTTTTTCACTAATTTACTAATTTTCCATGTGTGTAGAACAAAGAACTTGATGTTCAGTGAAAAACCTACATTCACAAGAAATAAAAAATAAATAAAATAATCAAATTAAATATATTTAAAATCATACTTTCTGGGAAGCTTATAATAAGGACTACATACTTACAAAACCTAAATTTTAAATGAATTCATTTGATTCCCTAAAAGGTAAATCAAAAGTAGTTTTTTATCAGCATTTTGATAGGTGTAGAGGAGACTCCATTATAAGTATGGTTTAAAACTAACAGGGTTCTATCCAAGAGGGCTTGAATCTAAGGGGGTTTGATCAAAACCTCTTCAATTAAAATCCTTTAAATGCAACCTTTCAAGGCTGAAATCATTATATTTTCTAAAAATATGTGATTTAAAAAAAAATTAGGATGTCCTAGAAAGTGTAACCTATTATTGTGGCAGCACCCTTTCTTGACCTTGCCTGGATGAGGATGGAGTCCACAACAAAGGTTAATTTTTGTTAATCTCTCAATATATGAACTCATGAATGAATCTACTGATCTATACATCTCCTTAGGCTCGTGCTCACTATTTTAGGGGCTAAAGTTCTTTTATTAAACAATCTTTTGTTTGCATTATATTCAATGATACCTTTGGAGTTGAACCTCAGCTTGGACACGTTATGAAGACATTTAGACATATTTTTTTATATACATGCACTATAGTCATTACCTTTCCCTGAGAATAGTGGAGTTTTGCCTCTAGCCTTAATCCTTTTTTCCTGGCATAAGGTCTTAATTTTAGGTCTATTTTTAGTCATTTTAGGTGATAGTAATGTATCCAACTGTAAGTTTATAACTAATTCTTACTTGCATGTAATCTTTCTTTATTATAATGCAACGTAATTATATTTTTAGTTGATTCTGGTATGTGTCCTGGCACCATCTAATCTTGCCGCTATTTTCTCTTATCTGATTCATTATGTGGAACAAGGAAGCAAAATGTCTTGAAACCTACGTTTGTCTAGATTTCATTGGCCTTCATTACATTATACATAGTATGTGCAACCTTAGTCACTAGCACCGCCACAGTCATACCTCAAACAAGTTTCTATTAATTTGATATGATTAGAATTTAACATGATAACTTTTTCTTAGGTTGTTTGATAGTAGTTGTTCAAGATAGAATTGTTCTCATGTTTTGTAGTTTGTGATAGTAATGTATCCAACTGTAAGTTTATAACTAATTCTTACTTGCATGTAATCTTTCTTTATTATAATGCAACGTAATTATATTTTTAGTTAATTTTGGTATGTGTCCTAGCACCATCTAATCTTGCCGCTATTTTCTCTTATCTGATTCATTATGTGGAACAAGGAAGCAAAATGTCTTGAAACCTACATTTGTCTAGATTTTGTCAGCCTTCATTACATTATACATAGTATGTGCAACCTTAGTCACTAGCACCGCCATAGTCATACCTCAAACAAGTTTCTATTAATTTGATATGATTAGAATTAAACATGATAACTTTTTCTTAGGTTGTTTGATAGTAGTTGTTTAAGATAGAATTGTTCTCATGTTTTGTAGTTTGTGATTACATTGTAATAACAAGCAATTTGGTAGAGAAAATTAGGTTTATCATGGCAAACTTTTGAGGTTTTAGAGTATTAATAATTATGATTTAGGCTATGGTTAATGATTGTAATTCTACTATAATATTTACAAGGATAATTATATTGTTCAATTATACATTTTGTATTATAACTATTTTCCTAGTACACGTGATTCTTAATAATCAATGGTTATTTTGTATACACATTAAATTTTCTAGTCCGTTCTATGAATATGTTGTATTAGATTAAGTCATGTAATTTAAGATAGAACTGGCAAAGTTATTTAATTAGTTTTAATCAAGGATGAGTAAGTCATAGTTGAAAGAGTACCAGTTTAGAATAAAATATCTAATAGATAAAGAACTCCTAAAATGATGAAAGATGTTTAGTTTAAATTGTTGTCATAAAATGAATTATTATTGTGAATAATATTTAGGATTACATTAATATAATTATTTGGTTTTCTTGAGAAGAATATCTTGTATGAATATATATGTTTTGTTATTTTATATGGGTTATTAAGATTATATTACATTCTTGGATTAAATTATAATTAGAGGATGTAGAACTGAATGCATTCTAGTTTTAATAAGTATTGATCTTTTGAATTAGACCTAGATGGTAGTTATTAAGAAAAGGTGAATAATTTTATTATGTTTGAAATATTCGTTATGTTTTGATTGGTATTGTAAAGAGGATTCTATTATAAGATAGATGTCTCAATCTTGTTGAATTAATTTCTTTATGGAGATCAACACTATTGTTTTGATAATCTTATGGAAATATATGTCTCTTAGATGCAAATATGATTTTATCCTCCTTGAAGTGAAATATGATTTAGAGTAATGGGTTTGAAGAATCTTGTATTCTGAATAGAGAGATTCAAGACTATCTTTTTGTCTGAACTAAAGAATGTGTTTTAAGAGGATGTCGCTATCTTGTGAAAAATATCTTAGTGATTTTGATTTGTATGATACCTTCATAAGGTTTCATATTTAAGTCTCAAACTACGATGTCTCTGCACTATGCGTACGTAGGCAAGGCCATCATGGATGAGCCCCTAAGACATTGGGTTGGCCCTTAGGGGCTTAGGCTAGTTTATTCTTCTCTGATATGTTTATTGATGAATTTTGTTGAACTAATGTTCACATTTAGATGTGGAGATACATGTTTGTTAATTGAGTAGAATTATTGGAGTAAAGAACATTTTGCTTAAGGATGATGAAAGGGTTCTTGTTGTAAAAAAAAAAATTAGATGAGGGATATTGTATCTATGGAAATTATCAAATTTTAGAAGCTTGAAGAATTATAAAATTTAAGTTTAATTTGAGATTTTATTAAGTTCAATTTAAGTGAATTTTATCTTTTAGACGTATATCCACCATTATTTTTTTACTTAATCAATTTTATTATTGTTATTTATTGAGAGGGCATTACATAGGTATCAAAGCACCAGGTTGTAACACTTGCGATCTTTGGCGTAAAGGTATTGGTAATGTGAACCCATTTTTGGTCTCATCTTGGTAAGTAGAGCTAAATTTTGATTGATGATACAGAATGGACATCTAGTATATCAAATTCAACTTATGTACAAATATGTTCATAGATGGATGCTCTTGAAAAAAAAAGGTGTTATAAACATCTGTAACAAATTTTTGGAAGGATCTTGGAAAGATAAAGGGAAAATGGCTAAAAATTGCAGGGGCTGATCCTAGCCTAGAGAAAGGAAGTATGACATTTGTTGATAAATCTAATTTTTTGGTGAGATTAATGTTTTGATTCAATGAATTCAAATGTTAAAAAAATCATAGCTCTGTGTGAGCATAGCTTTGTGTGAGCCATTATCATAGCTCTATGTGAGCATAGCTCTGTGTGAGCCATTATCATAGCTCTGTGTGAGTAATTATCATAGCTCTCTATGAGCATAGCTCTATGTGAGCCATTATTGAAGCTCTATGTGAGCTATTGGAAGTTGGTGTTACTTTGTGTGACCTATTGGGAGCTGTTGTTTCTCTATGTGAGGTATTGGGAGTTGATGTTGCTCTGTGTGAGCTATTATTTTGTTTATTGGGAGCTACATGTGATTGGGAGCTACTATTGTGTAAGGGAGCGACTGATGCAGGGACTTCCGGAGGTCATAACTTTTGACTCGGATGTGGGTTTTCTACGAAATTTTACAGGTGGATGCGTTATGAGGTGGCCAGTGGTTTCCCAACCCACCCTAGTCAATTGGACCTCGTCTTGGCACTTTTTTGAGGCTTGAAACTTTCATCTTGGCCCTCAAAATGGCAAATTAGTGTTTTTTTCTAGTTTTTTAAAAGTTGCTTTTTTTAATAACTCGAAACTCGTGTTTTGAATTTAGGATGTTAGTTGGTTTTTTGTCCTACCTTAGCTTTTTGAGCTTTTTGGGAAAAAACTGGATTCTCAAGATATGATTGTAAAATTACCTAAAATGGCAAAATCTGACAATTGTCGAAATCTGCCAAAAAAGGTCATTTTTTGTTTTTTCTGTTTTCTTAGATATAAGAGAGTTTTCTCTCATTGTAGCGGCAGAGTGGAGTAATACAAATTTTGTTATGTTTCAGCTTCCAAATTTTTGTCTCTCATGTTTAATGGCACAATTCTGTTGAGTGTATGTTGTGTGTTGCATCAGCGACATTTGTAAAAAAGGGAGTTTTCCAAACCTTGATTACTCATAACTAATGAATGCTCATGATTGCATAAGTTGCATGATTAACTCTTTCTAAGGTATAAGTTGGAGCTCTATGTGGTTTGAGACCATCACATTCCCCTCTACTATGATAAGTTATAATGATACTATAGAATTCTAGTGGAAGAATGGTATTTACTGATTGTTGTGAGTTGCTTGGGAAAGTTTTATGGGCTGAGTCTATCTTGGACAACTAAGGTAAGAAAAAAAATAAAAAAATAAAATAAATTATATTTCTATTTTTTGATTTAAATGAATGGAGCAATTGAATTTTGAAGAAATTTTTTTGATATTATTTGCATATTTAATTTGCCAAGAATGTTGATTTGTCACATGAGTATTGTTATGTTGCCTGAAAAGTTGGTTTTGTTGGGAGTTGGTGATATGTGATATGATAATATTTTTGGCAATTGATTGCTCTTGGGAGTTTTCTGAAAATTGTTGTTTAAAAGAGTATTGGGAGAAAATTGTTTATGGAAATTGGGAGATTATTATTTCTAGAAGTTCATTTTGGGAGTTGTGATTATCGAAGTTAATATTTAATTGGAAAGAATATGAGATAAAATTTATGATTTAGAATTCTTGAAATAGAATTGTGTTACTGTTTAATATGATGAACATCAAGAGAAGGTTTCTCCTGAATTGCTCGGGGGTGGATTCGATTGGTTGAATCTTATGGCTGGGTGGTGAGCAAATTGATATTATTACTAAATTTGTGGTTGTAGATCATGTGAGGTAATTTGAGTTGATATCATTTTGTATGCAAATTTATAGACTAAATTTATTCTTGTGACATGAAGTTTAGTATGGAAGAGCGAATTTGAATTTCTCTATATTTTCTTCATTTGGTGATGTAAGTTTTATACTATTGTATGATGGCAAAAGAATATCTAGCTAAGTTGGTAAGTATTTTGATGAAATCTAAATTTTGTTTGATGTGATGGAGTTAGGAAATAATCATTTCCCTTGATGACTTCTAGGAGGAAGTCCATTCTTAGGGGGGAAGAATGTAAGGCATACTTGGAACCTAAATATTATATTTTTAATTAAGTACATTATTTTGAATTAATTATTTAAATGATTTGATATCGTTTAGAAAATAAATTATGTCTATGTTTTCATATTTATATGTTTTCTTTAAAATTCTATTTTGGGCCAAGAAGTGGCCATTTCTTGGCATATGAATAGTCATGTGTTCAATTTTTAAAAATGGAAGAAGATGTAAGTTTAATGGGGGAAATCGATGTAAAATACATTAAAGGTTATGAACTATCTCAAGATAGAAAAGAGGAGTCTATCAAAATTTCTCGGGGAAATCAAAGAGAGGGAAAGAGAGTGATTCACAACTGAAAGTACTGAAAGAGGCCATAATTCATCAGATTCTTGGATATCTTTTTGATGAGGTATGTGACAATATTTTTCATTGCAATTGTTTCTTATTTATCCATATAATTGTATTGACCTACTTCTCTTATTTTGGCCATTATTAAATTGATGAGTCAGATATTGGTATCTCACCTCCCACATGTATTTCTACAAAAGAATCTAGAGACTTTCAAATAAACTATTTTTGTGTGCACTTGTTGTAGCTAATGCATAGATTGAATCTACAATTATTTGAAGAATTTTGTCAAATATAATGCATGTCTTGTATGTGAAAAATTTCAATTTGTCATAGCTGCACTGCAACTCAATTCTTTGAGTTTATAGAGAAAATAGTGGTACTAGATGAGCAGCCCTATAATTAATAGCAAGTTGCAATCTCTCTTCTTCTAATAGTGTTTCACTGTTAACAAACAAAGGTATAAGTCTTAGGGGTTTAAGGGTTTCTTCACATTCATCTATAAGGTTTCACTATGGATGCTTCCTTGGATAGACACAAATTCTGCAACCTTTCATGTTATCATCTCTCAGATGCTATGCATAAATACCTACTACATTGTTTGTGATAGACTCATCACCCAAATGGATCAATTGTTCCTTGAAGAATACCATTCTACTCAATGGTTGTTGATTTCATTTGCATGAAAGTTTCTAAATTCTCTAAGGTTACATCGATCATCACAACCATTCGTCATCATCTGATCATTTAAACCTGACCATATAATTAGGAAATATGTCTATTTATCATCTGAATTTAAGTTAGAATGTCTGGTTTTTTTAGAGAGCCTATCTATAGGCTTTCCATATAGTCTAAGTTCTTGAGATAAGTCTGAACTAAGAAGGATCTTCATGTAATACCTCACCCTTTATTCAAGTCTAATCCATCAACTTGTATATTTGAATCTATCTTTTTGTTGGTATGTTGTGTAAGGTAATATTCTTTAACAAAGAAAAAAATCATAGAACTTCTCTCCATAGTATTAATGAACTTGAGGGAAACTGCTCACTGTCTTTCTTGACCTTGTCTAGATGAGTATGGAGTCTATAACAAAGGTTGATCGTCTTCAATCTATGAGAATATGAAATCATGAATGGAGCTTCTAATCTGTACATCTCCTTAGGCTCATGCTCGCTATTTTAGGTGCTAAAGTTCTTTTATTAAATAATCTTTTGTTTGCATTGTATTCAATGATACCTTTGGCATTGAACCTCAGCTTGGATATGTTATGAAGGCATTTAGAAATATTTTTTTATATACTTGCACTATAGTCATTCACTTTCCCTGAGAATAGTAGAGTTCTATCTCTAGCCTTAATCCTTCTTTCTTCGCATAAGGTCTTAATTTTAGGTCTATTTTTAGTCATTTTAGGCGATAGTAATGTATCCAACTGCATGTTTATAACTGATTCATACTTGCATGTAATCTTTCTTTATTATAATGCAACATAATTATATTCTTAGTTTATTCTGGTATGGGTCATGGCACCATGTAATCTTGCCGCTATTTTCTATTATCTTATTCATTATGTGGAAAAAGGAAGCAAAATGTCTTGAAATATACATTTGTCTAGATTTCGTTGGCCTTCATTACATTATAGACAGTATGTGCAACCTTAGTCTCTAGCACTGCCACAGTCATACCCTGACCAAGTTTGTATCAATCTGATATGATTAGAATTTAACATGATAACTTTTTCTTAGGCTATTTGGTAGTAGTTTTTCAAGATAGAACTATTCTCATGTTTTGTAGTTTTTGATTACACTGTAATAACAAACAATTTGGTAGAGAAAATTAGGTTTGTAATGGCAAGCTTCTTAGGTTTTATAGTATTAATAATTTTGATTTAGGCTATGGTTAATGATAGTAATGATAGTATAATATTTACAAGGATAATTATATTGTTCTATTATACATTTTCTATTATAACTATTTTCCTAGTACACGTGATTCTTAATAATCAATGGTTATTTTGTATACACATTATTTTCTAGTCCATTCTATGAATATGTTCTATTAGATTAAGTCATGTATTTTAAGATAGAATTGGCAAAGTTATTTAATTACTTTTAATCAAGGATGAGTAAGTCATAGTTGAAAGACTATCAATTTAGAATAAAATATCTAATAGATAAGAGGTCCTAAAATGATGAAAGATGTTTAGTTTAAATTGTTGTCATAAAATAAATTATTATTGCGAATAATCTTTAGGATTACATTAATATAATTATTTGGTTTTATCGAGAATAATATCGCATATGAATATATATGTTTTGTTATTTAATATGGGTTATTAAGATTATATTACATGATTGGATTATATTATAATTAGAGGATGTAGAACTGAATGCATTCTAGTTTTAATAAGTATCAAATTTTTAATTAGACCTAGATGGTAGTTATTAAGAAAAGGTGAATAATTTTATTATGTTTGAAATATTAGTTATGTTTTGATTGGTATTGTAAAGAGGATTCTATTATAAGATAGATGTCTGAATCTTGTTGAATTAATTACTTTGTGGAAATAAACACTATTGTTTTGATAATCCTATGGCAATGCATGTCTCTTAGATGCAAATATGATTTTATCCTCATTGAAGTGAAATATGACTTAGAGCAATGGGTTTGAAGAATCTTGTATTCTAAATAGAGAGACTCAAGAGTATCTTTTTGTCTGTTGAAGAATGTGTTTATAAGAGGATGTCACTATCTTGTGGAAAACATCTTAGTGATTTTGATTTGTATGATACCTTCATAAGGTTGTGTATTTAAGTCCTGAAATATGATGTCTCTATGATACATGTACATAGGCAAGGCCATCATGGATGAGCTCCTGAGACATTAGGTCAACCCTTAGGGCCTTAGGCTAGTTTGTTGTTCTCTGATATGTTTATTGATGAATTTTGTGGAACTAATGTTCATATTTAGATGTGCAGATACAATAGAACATGTTGCTTAAGGATGACCAAAGGGTTCTTCTTGTGAAAGATTATTTTTAGATGAGGGATATTGTATCTATGGAAATTATCAAATTTTAGAAGATTGAAGAATTATTAAATTTAAGCTTAATTTGAAATTTTTTTAAGTTCAATTTAAGTGAATTTCCTCTTTTAGACATATATCCACCATTATTTCTTTACTTAATCTATTTTATTATTGTTATTTATTAAGAAGGCATTACATAGGTATCAGAGCACTACGTTGCAATAGTTGGGATCTTTGGGATAGAGGTATTGGTAACGTGAACCCATTTTGGGTTTCATCTTGATAAGTAAATGTAAATTTTGATTGACGATACAGAATGGACATCTAGTAAATCAAATTCAACTTATGTACAAATATGTTCATAGATGGATGCTCTTGAAAAAAAGTGTTGTAAACTTCTATAGCATATTTTTGGAAGGATCTTGTAGAGATAGAGGAAAAATGCCTGAAAATTTCAGGGGCTGATCCTAGCCTGGAGAAAGGAATGAAATTTGTTGATAATTCTAATTTTCTAGCCAGATTAATGTTTTGATTCAATGATTTGAAATGTTAAAAAAATATTAGCTCTATGTGATCATAGCTTTATGTGAGAAAAGATTCGTATGAGCCATTATCATAGCTCTGTGTGAGCATAACTCTGTGTGAGCCATTATCATTGCTCTGTGCGAGCCATTATTGAAGCTCTATGTGAGCAATTATGAGTTGGTGTTGCTCTTTGTGAGCTATTAGGAGTTGTTGCTCTGTGTGAGCTATTGGGAGTTGATGTTGCTCTGTGTGAGCTATTATGTGGGAGTTGTTGTTGTTGCTCTCTGTGAGCTATTATTTTTTTTTATTGGGAGCTACATTGAAATAAAGGGAGCTACATATGATTAGAATCTACTATTGTGTAAGCGAGGTACATTTGTAAAAAAAGAAGTTTTCTAAACCTTGATTATTCATAACTAATGAATGCTCATGATTGCATAAGTTGCATGATTAACTCTTTATGTGGTATAAGTTGGAGCTCCATGTGGTTTGAGACCATCACATTCCCCTCTACTATGATAAGTTATAATGATACTACAGAATTCTAGTGGAAAGAATGGTCTATTCTGATTGTTGTGAGTTGCTTGAGAAAGTTTTATGGGCTGAGTCTAACTTGGATAGCCAAGGTAAGAAAAGAATAATAAATAAATAAAAATTTATATTTCTATTTTATGATTTAAATGAATGCAGCAATTGAATTTTGAAGAAATATGTTTGATATTGTTTGAATATTTAATTTGCCAAGAATACTGAGTTGTCACATCAGTATTGTTATGTTGTCTGAAATTGGTGTAGCTAGGAGTTGATTATATGTACTATGATAATATTTTTGGGAATTGACTGCTCTTGGGAGTTTTCTAAAAATTGTTGTTTAAAAGTGTATAAGGAGAAAATTGTTTATGGAAACTGGGAGATTATTATTTCTAGAAGTTGATTTTGGGAGTTATGATTATGAAAGTTAATATTTAATGGGAAAGAATGCGAGATAAAATTTGTGATTTAGAATTCTTGAAATAGAATTGTGTTTCTGTTTAATATGATGAACATCAAGAGAAGGCTTCTCCTTAATTGCTTGAGGGTGGATGCGATTGGTCAAATCTTATGGCTGGGTGGCGAACAAATCAGGATTATTACTAAATTTGTGGTTGCAGATTGTGTGAGTTAATCTGAGTTGATATAATTTTGTATGCAAATTTATAGACTAAATTTGTTCTTGTGACATACAGTTTAGTATGGAAGAGAGCGAATTTGGATTTCTCTATATTTTATTCATTTGGTGATGTAGGTTTTATACTATTGTATGATGACAAAAGAATATCTAGTCAACTTGGTAAGTCTTTTTATGAAATCTAATTTTTGTTTTGATGTGATGGAGCTAGGAAATAATCATTTCACTTGATGAATTCCAGGAGTGAAGAATGTAAGGCATACTTGGAACCTAAATATTGTATTTTTAGTTAAGTACATTATTTTGAATTAATTATTTAAATGATTTGATATCGTATAGAAAATAGATTATGTATGTGTTTTATTATTTATATGTTTTCTTTAAAATTCTATTTTGGCCCAAGAAGTGGCCGTTTCTTGGTATATCAATAGTCATGTGTTCATTTTTTAAAAAGGGAAGAAGATGTAAGTTTGATGAGAGGGAAATCGATGTAAAATACAATAAAAGATTGTGAACTATCTCACAATAGAAAAGACAATTCTATGAAAATTTCTCATGGAAATCAAGTAGATGGAAAGAGAGTGATTCACACTTGAAAGTATCGTAAGAGGCCATAATTCATTAGATTTTTGGATATCTTTTTGATGAGGCATGTGACAGTATTTTGTATTCCAATTGTTTCTTATTTATCTGTATAATTATATTGACCCAGTTCTCTTATTTTGGCCATTATTAAATTGATGAGTTGGATATTGGTGTCTCACCTCTCAAATGTATTTGTATAAAAGAATCTAGAGACTTTCAACAAAACTATTTTTGTGTGCACTTGTTGTAGCTAATGCATACATTGAGTTCACAATTATTTGAAGTATTTTGTGAAGTAGAATGCATGTCTTGTATGTGAATATTATTAATTTGTTGTAGTTGCACTGCAACTCAATTCTTTGTGTTTATAGAGAAAATGGTGGTACTAGATGAGCAGCCCTGTCATTAAGAGAAAGTCACAATCTCTCTTCTTCTAACAGGGTTTCGCTGTTAACAAACAAAGGTATAAGTCTTAGGCATTTAAGGGTTTCTTCACATTCATCTGTAAGGTTTCGCTATGGGTACTTCCTTGGAGAGGCACCAATTCCACAACCTTCCATTTTGTTCTCTTTGAGATGCTATGCAACAATACCTACTACATTGTCTATGATAGACCCATCGCCCAACTGGAGCAATCATTCCCTAAAGGACACCATTCTACTCGACAGTTGTTGATTTCACTTGCATGAAAGTTTTGAAAGTTTCTAAGGTTGCCTCAACCATGACAACCATTCATCATCATCTGATCATTTAAACTTGACCATATAATTAGGAAATATTTTTATTTACCATCAGAATTTAAGTTAGAATGACTAGTTATTTTAGAGTGTCCATCTATAGGCTTTCCATATAGTCTGAGTTGTTGAGATAAGTTTGAACTGAGAAGGATACTCTTGTATCGATATTACTAATACTACACCCTTTATTTGATTCTAATCCATTGACTTGTATATTTCAATCTATCTTTTTGTTGGTATGTTGTGTGAGGTAATATACTTTAACAAAGACATCTGAGATACAAGGAATAAAATCATAGAACTTCTCTCCATGACATTAATGAACTAGAGGGAAACCAGCCACTGTTTTTCTTGACCTTACATGGATGAGGATGGAGTGCACAACAAAGGTTAATTGTCTTGAATATGTGACAATATGAACTCATGAATGGAGCTTCTGATCTGTACATATCCTTAGGCTCATGCTAACTATTTTAGGTGCTAATGTCCTTTTATTAAACAATATTTTGTTTGCATTGTATTGAACAATGATACCTTTGGAGTTGCACCTCAGCTTGGATACGTTATGAGGGCTTTTAGATATATTTTCTTATATACCTACACTATAGTCATTCACTTTCCCTAAGAATAGTGGAGTTCTGTCTCTAGCCTTAATCCTTCTTTCCTGGCATAAGGTCTTAATTTTAGGTCTATTTTTAGTCATTTTAGGTGATAGTAATGTATACAGCTACATGTTTATAACTGATTCATACTTGCACGTAATCTTTCTTTATTATAATGCAACATAATTATATTTTTAGTTGATTCTGGTATGGGTCGTGGCACCATATAATCTTGCCACTTTGTTCTCTTATCTTATTCATTATGTGGCACAAGGAAGTGAAATGTCTTGAAACCAACATTTGTCTAGATTTCGTCGACCTTCATTACATTATACATAGTATGTACAACCTTAGTCACTAGCACTGCCACTATCATACCTTGACCAAGTTTCTATTGATTTGATATGATTAGAATTTAATATGATAACTTTTTCTTAGGCGATTTGATAGTAGTTGTTCAAGATAGAATTGTTCTCATGTTTTGTAGTTTGTGTTTACATTATAATAACAAGCAATTTGGTAGAGAAAATTAAGTTTGCAATTGCAAACTTTTGAGGTTTTAGAGTATTAGTAATTTTGATTTAGGCTATGGTTAATGGTCGTAATGCTAGTATAATATTTACAAGGATAATTATATTGTTCAATTATACATTTTCTTTTATAACTATTTTCCTAGTACATGTGATTCTTAAAAATTAATGGTTATTTTGTATACACATTATTTTCTAGTTCATTCTATGAATATATTGTATTAGATTAAGTCATGTATTTTAACATACAATTGGAAAAGTTATTTAATTACTTTTAATCAAGGATGAGTAAGTCATAGTTGAAAGAGTACCAGTTTAGGATAAAATATCTAATAGATAAGAGCTCCTAAAATGATGAAAGATGTTTAGTTTAAATTGTTGTTAGAAAATGAATTATTATTGTGAATAATCTTTAGGATTACATTAATATATAATTATTTGGTTTTGTCAAGAAGAATATCTTGTATCAATATATATGTTTTGTTTTTTTATATGGTTTATTAAGATTACATTACATGCTTGGATTATATTATAATTAGAGGATGTTCAACTAAATGCATTCTAGTTTTTATAAGTATCGATCTTTTGAATTAGACCTAGATGATAGTTATTAAGAAAAGGTGAATAATTTTATTGCATTTGAAATATTAGTTATATTTTGATTGGTATTTTAAAGAGGAATGTATTATAGGATAGATGTCTCAATCTTGTTGAATTAATTTCTTTATGGAAATCAACACTATTGTTTTGATAATCCTATGGCAATGTATGTCTCTTAGATGCAAATATGATTTTATCCTCCTTGAAGTGAAATATGACTTAGAGAAATAGGTTTGAAGAATCATGTATTCTGAATACAGAGAATCAAGACTATCTTTTTGTTTGTGTAGAGTAAAAGACTCTACATTTTGTTTCAACTGCAGTGCATCCGCGGGTTATAGTTTTGTGTCTGTGAATGTTTCTAAGTGTGGCCACAAGGGTTTCTTATTGCCAGAGTCACAGGAGCCGCCAAGTGTCGAGCCTCAGTTTAAGCCGCATTTTGTTTCTAAGTTACAACTTTTAAAGTGGAGCGTGCCACGTAGCGGTTTTGTGTCTAATAAGTTTTAAGTAACAACCCTATGGAAGGTGCCACGTGTCATTAGTGGAGGCACTCCCCAAATGTTTCAGCATGAGTGCGGAAGAAGCCGTGTGTCTTTTGTGATAGTTGCGGAGCTTGACAAGTGTCATCTTCCTCATGTTTGTTTCTATATCTTTCGATGATAAGTAAAGGATGGTGGTGGGCCATAGTTTTAAGTATCAGTGATGCAGAGAGTGCCACGTGGTGGACGCGGCTCCAAAGATAAAGGATTTTGTCCCTTTTTCTGTTGTATTTAATGTTTCTTAAAGGATGTGGAACCTGACATGTGTCAACTTCTGCTTAAGTTTCAAAGAGTGTTTCAAGTATTGCAGAAGGCACCATGTATCAATTCATTGTAGTTGTGGAAGATGCCACATGTCCCTATTTTCCTCCTTTTGAAAGCTAGCCTACAGGAAGTTGTGGGCCCCATTTCTAATGTGTCTTAAAGTTTCAAAGCTACAAATTGTGATAGTTGTCACTTGCAGAATTCTCCCTAGCATAAAAGACATAGTTAAGTAAGGAGGTACGGATAAAGACACGTATTTGTTTCTAAGTGCTGCGGAAGCTGCCAAGTGTCAGTTTCCTATTTTCTTCCTGAGAGACGAAGGAGTTTCAAGTTATGTGCGCGGATGCTGCCATCTGTCACAGAGTTTATTGTTTCAAGACTGCCACATATGTTTTGTCATAGCCAATGGGCTTGCATGAAGGAGTAACTGTCACAAATTCTAAAGATCTTTAACTATTAGAGACTTCCAGTTATCTCTAGCTCGATTCAGTTGTTAGAATTTGATTGTTGCAGACAATCTAGAGTCGATCTTGTGCTATAATATGTAACATTTGTAATGAATGGTGAGTTACTTTTGAAGCTAGAGTTCTAGTTTTGCTAGAGTTTTCTGTCAGAGATTTAAGAGAGAATTTTGAGACTTTTTGTTGTGACCAATGAATATCATTTGCCTTTATTTTGTTATTCTTGATTCAGAAAGTGAATGTAACTGTGCATCTATCTGTGCCTCTTACGTTGCTAGAAAATTAATGAGAAAGATTGAGTTCTATGCCTTGGTTGATATTTTATGTGTCATTACAAATTATCTGGTTGTAAGCCTTTGAGTTTATTCATTATATCTGTTTATATTAATCATGCAACATCTTCTCTTTAATGTAACTAAATCTTGAGGATATCTTCATTGTGCTTAGTTGAGAGAAACATTTTTACTCGGGCACATCGCCATAGATAAATTTACTTTTAATTGTATCTGTAATCCTGTTTACTTCTTCCCCTTTTCCCCAAAACACTTTTAAGATAGAGAAGAGCCAGCTTCTTTAAAATCTAGAGGTTGTTTCAAGTAGTAAGTCCCACATTCCTAAAACTTCTCATGTTGGTGTTGGAACCTGTGCAATTTTACACATCAATAATTTTTGGCATGCCCGGTGGGACAATGTCTTGAAGTTTCTATCAAGATTGTATGAGCTAGAAAGCCATAGGGAATCAGAGCTGTAGACTTGTAACAAGAGCTCAATCTTCTACTAATCTAGGCATTCTTTTGCTACCACTAATAGCTAATCCAAGGAAAGAGTGACTTAGTTTGTAGTAGCACCAAGATTAAATATGGGAGCACCTATAGCCCCGAAGAATTATGCAAATTGGAACACTGGCAGTACACTGATTCTCCCAATACCACCAGCCACATGGGATGATATTGCAACCAATGCTCTGAAGGATCTACCTAAGTTTAGTGGGGAAGATTTCAAGACACCTAAGGAGCATCTGCAAGATGTATCTGATGTATGTGCAGTACATGTTATCACTCAACAGAATGTGGCTATAAGACTGTTAGCAGCTTCTTTCAAAGGGAAGGCTCTAGATTGGTATAGATCTTTAACCCCAAACACAATATCTACATGGGATCATCTTGGTGATGCTTTCTTTGAAAGATTTAAAGAAAATGGTGATAAATCTTCTTTGCTGCAACAACTAATCACTATCAAGAGGGCACCACAAGAAGCCATGACTAATTTCAACTCAAGATTTCAAAAGACTTGGAAAAGGATTCCTGCTACAGCAAGACCATTACTAGGTATGGCTATTGTGTTTTACCTTAAAGCTTTAAACTTAGATATATCAGTGATGATTCAGTCCCTTGGAGGTTAGACACTACCAGAAGCATATGAGTTGGCAGTCAAGGCTGAAAATAACTTAATAGATGCTAGAAAGCTACCCCCAAGACCTCCTATGCACATGTTCCTAGAAATTACCTTACCTTTGCCTCAAGAGGTTTCTAATCCTACAACCCCACCTGTGTCTATATATGCATTCCCTCAACAACCTGCTAAGACAGCCACCCCTGTTCAATCATCTAAAATGGATGATGTCAAGAACATTTTAAGGACCTTCTCAAATGAGATAATTAACCTTAAGAGACAACAAAATCCTTATCCAAAGCCCCCTTATCAAGGTTACCAAGGAAATAGACCTCCCTTTCAGCCAAATCAATATCAAGGCCATCAAAGGCAAGCTAATCCTTAGCCATCAAACCAGTTGGTTACAATCCCTACACCCTTACAAACTATTCCTCCTAATCCCAACAGGGAAATTGTTCCAGGGAAAAATAATTTTGCAGATGGCACAAATGCTTGGTGTTTTCCTTACAATAATACCCATATGCCCAGATACTACCCCAGGGGAAATTTACGGCAGAAGATAGCAGAACAGAGAGGATTAGAAGGACAATTTGTGACTTCTAACACTTCACAATATTAGTCTCCTGGTGTACAAAATGCAGTCTTGGTGGCCCAGATGCAAGGAGTGTCCTTACAACAGGAAGACAAAATAGCCCCTGAGCATGCTTTATTTTCATGGATTGAAGAAGAAGATTCAGTGTTCTTGAATGAAGCATCTACGTCTAAGAAGCCATTGGTACAATCAAATTACTATACTAGAGCAAAGAGGAGAATGATGGAACAGCCTAAAGTCACTAATAATGAGATCATGGGAGCTCCTCCATTTCAGAGTCATCAGAACACAGTTTCTAGACAAGAAATGCCCCAGCCTATGCAAAATCAAGTAGCCTCAGGACAAGTTCTAGAAAAGTCAAGGTACCCTTATTATCCAAAGACCCAAGAATTAGGACCTATGAATATGGTGGATTAGCTAAAAAGAACTCTAGCACATGTATCAATCTAGGACATGTTAGCTATTCCTGAGCAGAAGACACTATTACAAGAGGCTCTGCAAGGCCAAGAAATCCCTAAACATACCGGTGCTAAAGGAGGATCTGTTGATAAAGAAAAGTTGCAGCTCAAAGATACTGTACCTTTGCAGACAACAACACTGTTGAATAATGCACCTGAGGTAGGTAAACCTAAACCAGATCCCTTTTATTTAACTCTAATAGTTGGGAAGAAATTACTGCATAATGCAATGATAGACTCTGGGACTAGTACTACAGTAATGCCAAAGCAAATAGCAGATGCTTTGAAGATAAAATATGAACCACTTACAAGAGGGGTCATGCAGTTGGATGGGAAATCTGTGCAAACAATAGGGAAAATTAAACAACTCCCATTGCAATTATATACTTGCCCCAATATAATTGTAAATCAGGATGTAGTGGTCATAGATATTCCCCCTGTATTTGGTCTATGCTTATCCAGAGATTTCACAGCTAAGATAGGAGGTTATATGTCACTAGATTGGTCACACCTAATCCTAAGAACCAAATATGGGACAAAGATGAAAATACTATCTGAGCCATTATCAAAAGACCATATAACAAATGAACCAACCCCAAAATTAGAAGTAGCCCATGCCATGCTGAATAAAGAAGAGAGAATCTTTGTTGAAGAGTTAGGTGACTGGACTGAACATGACCAACATGAAGAAGAGAATAATCAGTTGTTGACTATGATGCAAACTGATCCCTATAGAAATTATGACTCTAGAGGTCTAGGCACTTATGTCATTTTTGAAGAAGACTAAGAGATCCCTAATGTTTTAAGGAAAGAACCTAATTAGACTCAAGAATTTGAAGAAGACTTAGAAATTTGGACTCTAAATTTTGATGGGGCTAGAAGTAAGAATGGAGCTGGAGCAGGATTTTGCCTTATTGCCCCAAATGGTGAGAAAATTTTAAGAGCCATTCACTTTCAGTTTACCTATACCAATAATGATGCTGAGTATGAATCCTTGGTGCATGGACTCATGTTGGCAAAGAAAAAAGGAGTAAAGAATGTGATAGTAAGAGGAGATTCAGAACTAGTGGTGAAACAAATCAGAGAAAAGGCAGTAGACAAAAATGTAAGGATGAGATCCTATAGGCATAAAATTTGGGACCTAATAGATGGTTTTGAAGCTTTCAATATTGAACTGGTTCCTAGAGCCCAAAATTTTGAGGCAGATAGAATGGCATAGATTGGTTCACAGTTTGACCCAGCACCTGATTTACTAGTCAATAATGAGTTAGTCAAAGTTATAGTAAGACCAACTATCCCATACAATGACCAAAATTGGCAAGTTTTTTAAAATGATTTCCAAGTCCTCTCATTTTTGCAACAATTGGGAGAATTTTCCAATCAGTTGCACCCTAAGATTGAAGAAGCATATGGTGACCAAATTATTCAACTAAATTCAAATAAACTCCCTAAGGGACTGATTACCTTAGAAAACTTGTTTGACCTAGAAGATGTAAGCCTAGAGAAGAAGAGGTTTCAAGCAAATAAAGAAGATTATTCTGAAATTCAGGTTAGTGAAGGAAGAAAATTGAAGATTGGCAATTCTACAACCTAGCAAGAAAAAGAAAGATTGATTGATTTGTGTGAAAGATATGATAGGCTTATTGTCTGGACCTATGAAGACCTCCATGGCTATAATAGAGATATCATCCAACACACCATAGAGCTTCCTAAAGGATCTAAACCTGTCAGACAGAAGCAAAGGCCAGTGAATCCTAGAATTGAACCTCTAATGGTGGATGAATTGCAAAAGCTCTTAGAGTCAAAGACTATTTTTCTAATTAAGTATTCAACCTGGGTATCAAACCTAGTGCTAGTAAGAAAATAGAATGGTGACGTAAGGCTCTATGTAGATTTCAGGGATTTGAATAGAGCATCTTTGAAAGATCATTATCCCGTGCCCTCTATGGAATAAATTTTATAGACTGTGGCTGGATCAGAGAGATTTTCCTTGCTGGATGATTTCTCTGGATACAATCAGATTTGGTTGGCTGATGAAGATTAGCATAAGACTGTATTTACTACAAAATGGGGAACATTTGCATATGCTAAAATGCCTTTTGGTCTTTCAAATGCTGGAGCTACTTTTCAGAGAGCCATGGATGTAGCATTTGAGGAACTTATAAACAAAATCATCTTGATTTATCTAGATGACCTCACTATTTTCTCTAAAAATGTTGTAGATCATTTTGACCATTTAGAGGCTATTTTTAAGAAATACCAAGAGTTTGGAATATCCCTGAATCCCAAGAAGTGTATCTCTGCAGTACCTCTGGGTAAATTGTTAGGGCATATAGTGTCAAAGAAAGGAGTCTCTATTCATCCAAAAAGAGTCACTGCCATAATGAATCTATCTCTGCCAGTCAATAAGAAAGTAGTTCAGTCTTTCTTGGGAAAGATCAACTTTGTCAGCTAGTTCATATCTGACTTTGCAAGTCTAATTAGACCTATGACACTATTGCTAAAGAAGGACCTAGTTTTCAAATGGACTGCAGAGGGGAGATAGGATTTTGAAGAGATCAAAAGAGCCATTTCCACAGCCCCAGTACTTAGAAACCTAGACTTCTCTAAGTCTTTCATAATGTATGTGTATGGAGGAGAATTCAGTGTTGCTGTTGTTTTAACTGAAAAGGATGAGTAGCAAGACGAAGAACACCCAATAGCCTTTTTCTCTAGGACTCTCAGGGAGTATGAGGCCAGATATAATTTTGTGGAGAAGCAAGCATATGCCATGGTAAAAGCCCTTAAAAAATTTAGACACATGGTAACAGGGAATAAGATTCTGATATTAGTGGCTCATCCTAGTGTAAGAGAATATATTATGGAGGATGAGATCACTAAGAAAAGAGCCAATTAGATAATAAAGATCCTTGAATATGATGTGGAGGTCAGACCCAATAAGTTAGTAAGGGGCAAAGGATTGTGCCAATAAATGGCTCAGGACATGGAGAGAATGATGACTGAAGAAACATAAAATGAAAATGTATTAAAAATACAAGAGGTTGATCAAGATTCTTGGGTCACAAATAGAATACAATTTATGAAACATGGGGTTTTCCCAAATCAGTTCTCCCATGATAAGAGAAGGTATTATAGGCAGCAAGGGGCCCATTTTGTACTAATCGATCACATTTTATTCAGGAGAAATGCTGATGGCATACTTTTGAGATGTATAGAGAAAGATGAGGCTCAAAGAATACTACATGAGTTACAGCATGGAGCCTCAGGAGGACACTTTTCAGCAAGGACCACAACAATTAAAGTGACTCAAGAAGGATACTTCTAGCTGACTCTATTCATAGATTGCTATCAGCGGGTTAAGGAATGACAGGCCTGTTAGTTTTATACATAAAAAGGAAGAAATGCAGCAATGCCTCTAAGCCCCATAATTGTAGATGAACCCCTTACCCAATGGGTCTTGATTTTATTGGTATGATCAATCTAGTGTCAAGTATGGGACACAAATGGATCCTAACAACCACAGATTATTTTACCAGATGGAGTGAAGCAGTACCACTCAAGGAAGCAACATAAAAGGTAATATTAGACTTTCTAGAAGGTATTACTGCTCGGTTTGGTCCCCCTCGTACCATCATATCAAATAATGCTAAGGCATTTTTAGGAACAAAAACATCTACGTTTGCATTAAGAAATGGAATTTATTTTAAGACTTCTTCAAATTATTACCCTCAGGGTAATGGTCTGGCAGAGTCAACTAACAAGAACCTAATCAGACTCATTAAGAGGATAGGGACAAATTATCACAGAGAGTGGCACAAACTACTTAATACTGCACTATGGGATGATAGGATCACACCTAAGCAAGTGACAAAAATATCTCCATATGAATTAGTTTATGGTAAACTAGCAGTAATGCCACTGAGCTTAGAGATCCCTGCTTTGTAATTACTGAAACAAATAGAGATTGAAGAAAATGGCCCCATGCAAGTTAGACTTGCTGAACTACTGGAAGTATAGGAGAAAAGAGAAAAGGCACATGAGTCACTGATGAAACACTAGAAAATAGTCAAGGACTATTTGGATAAGAAGACTTCAAATCCTTTTTTTTAAGTTGGCTCAATAGTGTTGAAATGGGATGAGAGAGCTGCCAAGCCAGGTCGACACAACAAATTTGAATCACTATGGACTGGCCCTTATAAGTTTTGTTCCTATAAGCAACAAAATTCCTTTAAATTGGAGACTATGGATGGTGAACCTGAAGAGATTCCTGTTAATGGGATCTATTTGAAACATTTCAATTAAGTAGGGGCTCTTATGTATCATAGTTAGTTAGTTTCCTTTTCTTGCTTTCTTGTTTTCCCACTTTCTTTTTCCCACTTTCCTTTTTCAATAAGTGTTCTGAGAACATGTGTCATTAGCGTAAGCCCCTTCTCTTTTGAAAATCTTTCTTTTATTAAGGTTGCCTCCAGTCCCCAAATCCCCAAAAGTACACTTTTGCAGCCACTTTTGTAGCATTTCTAACACTCCTTTCCACGTGGATTTGGAAAGATACAATAACGGTTTCTTGGTGTTAATGCCATTTATAAGATGAGATGTGTCATTAAAGCCCCATTAATTAGAGTTAAATCCTAAGTGTGGCTTTCATTTGCTTCCATATCTCTATTGAAAATCATTGTTGCCTCTAATTTTCCATCCCTAACAAGTGCTTTCAGCTATGTGTCATTTCTGTGAAGCATTTTCATCCTCTCCTGTGTCAAAGCTTCCCACATTCTCCTCACAGATACAGATATGGCTGAAGCACAGTCTTCTCAAGAGGGACTCGGGATCTATGAGTCAATTGACAGGATTTTGAGCAGTAAATCATACGCCTCAGCACCTGTGCAACCCAAGAGAACCTATCCAAGAATGAGGGTCCCTAAGGTAGGGTATTCTGTCGACCCAGCGAAGGTAAAGGATTTTGCAGATGGCATCTTTGACCCAACCCTTCAAAAATCTACCAGGACTCTCTACGAAGGGGCACACTAGAGATGCATTCAAAAGGCAAAGAGTGGACAGTTTGAAACTTTTGGAATGAGGATTTGGACCTCAAAGTTTGCACAGTTCATGGTTCTGAGTGTGCACCTATGTCCTGACCTAATTGATATATGTGTGGAGTTGTTTCATGCACCCTCAAATACCATACAACAGGGTCCCTTTATGGTGTAAATCACACCCAAAGCCATAAGAGACATGCTAGCCCTGCAACACAATCAAACGACCACATTTCCCACTATTGCTAAAATGCAAAAGACATGGGCGAATGTCAACAACCAGATTAGGTTCCTCAACTCAGAATTGTAGTTAGGAGATGAGAACACCCAGATGCCTGTAATACCTACAGGAAGGGCATAATTCAGCCAAGCCAGTCAAGAGGCACTGTCAATGATATCTTTCATTTTTGGGATGAAGGAAGACAATATAGTCTATGACTAGAAAATTGCTATCCTCTTTAGATTAAAGACTGTGGACAAGTCACAGGAATACCGGTTGGATTTCTTAGAACAAATTGTTTACTCCATGGTGGATCAGCTCACCAATTTCAAAACTATGGAATTTTCAGGTATTCTTCTTATCTGTTTCATTTAATGTTATATCAGAACCATAGTCTTTTTGCACAAAATATGCAATTAAACATGTATGACCCAGATTTTGGTCATAATAGAACCATTCCTGTGTCTACATGGACACATGTGCTATCTAAGGCATCAGACTCTTATGAGTTCTAGGAACTCTTTGTTACCCCTACCTTTTTCCATTTGAGACTTGAGCCTGTAGAACATAGGTTGACATAGAGCATTAGGGGTTTCATGATGAATTACCCAATCCCATGTGATTATTTCTTTGGGGCACAAAATACTATTATAAGAGTCCATGGCTTCAATGGGGAACCCATGCTGCTACCTAAAATTTTGACCCCTAGGGTAGCATTTCTAGAAGTGACTCGGCAAGTGTCAGTGGTTGACAATGAGTTTGGCACCAAGAAGAAGAAGAAAAGATGTATGACATCCCCTGGGTCAAAAGGAACATGGCCTTAGAAGTTAGAGATGTTGAACACCTGTTGCTACAAAAGCTAGCTGTCTTGGGATTCTTCATCATTGAAGATAAGTGGAGGTATGACCCAGACAGTTTTATGGCCTCTTGGGTTAAAAACAACAAGGTTTAGGCTAAAATAGCACATGAGGGTTGACCTTTCTGGGAAGATAGGAGAAACCCTAAGGAAGATAACCCTGACCTATATGTGGAGCTAGCCTACTTGCCCTTTGAGGGACCCAGGCCATGGGAGACCTTTTATGTTAAACGAAAGGCCCATGACCCTAAGATAAGAATGGGTACTGGTTTAAAGAAAGCTTTGAAGGCCCAGGAATGGAAGCCAAAAAAAATTGAGGCCTATTGGAAATATAGGCAGGAAATTTTAGAGTTGACATAGTCTTTTGGGAAAATTGATACAGATGAGAAATGGGAGTCAATCTGGGATGAGTGGCACCCATCCCTAGTCTCTAGCCCTGATACAAGCAGAATCCAGAGGAAGGGTGAGGACTCAGAAGAGGAAGCTGAGTCAACTCATACAATGCAAGAAACAGGATAGGCCTCTTCTGCTGTCCCTATATCTTCTTGGCCCCAATCACTTAGTACTTTAGAGAAACAAAAGGGTGTGGTGTCATCACCAACCAGAGGGACTCCAATAGTCTCAGCTATTGGGGCTTCCAGTTTTTCTCTTTTGAAACCACCTGTAGTGGTAAATGTAGAAGAGAAGGAATCAGAAGAGGAAATAGGAGAAAGACCAAGGAAGCATAGGAGACTGCACCTGCAGGAAGAGCCAGAAGAAGAAACAGAACCCCTGCTATAGAAACTACAAGCCACATCCGCTACTCCTCAGGTAAGTGTTTCTTCTCCTTTTTCCTCTCTGTCTCTTTCTTCTACCTTAGGAGTGGCAATTCGAACTGGCCAAACATTAGTATCCCCTGCTACATCTGCTATGCCTATATCACTACTTAACCCAACTGCCAGTCCTCAGGCCATGTCTTCGCAGGCCACCTCATTGCCACTTTTTTCCCCCTCTATTCCAAAAAGAGCCCCTCCCCAAGTTTCACCTAGCCAATCATTGGCTATACCTTATGGCCTACCTCAAGGTCATCCCTTTGTTGGGGGATACATTGCTTCTCCTCCCACTTTCCAAGCTCAGGTAGATACAACAAAAAGGGCTAAAGAAGCCAGAATGGATTAAAAGAGAAAGAAAGAAAACAAAAGCCTGGCTATGCCACACATGAGGTCACTTTTTGACCCTATCCAACAGCAGTTGACAGTCACACATTTGTCCCCAAATGTGGTGAAGCCCAATGAGTAGATGTAGCCTTAGGACTTTTCAATGAATGCTGTAGCCATGGACATGTCTCTTTTTAGACCACAGGATAGGTTCAAGATACTCAATGAAACCACTTCTGCTATTGCAAATGACTACTTGAAAGTGTCTAGGAAGTTGCAGAAAGTTGAAAATGACTTAGCCCGGGAGAAGACAAATAGTAGCAACCTTGCTGAAGAGTTGGAATCTAAGAAGGATGAAATAGAGACTCTGAATAAATAGTTGCAAAATACTGTTTCCTGTCAGATCCATCAAGCAACTCAGGCCCAAAATGCTTCTCTAAAAATGGAGCTAGCTTAGGAGAAAGCTGTAGTAAATGTTCTAAGGCAAGAGAAGGCCACATTGGAAAAGAAGTATCAAGAAAAGTTGCAAGAAGCCACACAGTCTTAGCAGAAGTTGCTGAGTGAGTAGAATGTTGCTGCTGCAATACAGGCACAACTCCTAGCTGAGCAACAAACCACAAAACAACTAACACTTGAGTTAGCTAACAGGCCACAGAATGCTGGAGTTCTAAATCTGGTCAAAGAAGTATATGTTTCAGTTTGGAAACGAATCTCTAAGGAGATTATCTAGCTGAGGCCATCATTAACATTCCTGTTAAATGCACAATAGTTGTGCGAGAAAGTGGAAGCTTCAGTTCAGGCCACTCTGTCTACTATTTGTTTGAGAGTTTCTAACTCTCAACTGTTGCTAAAGAAACTATATGACACAACAGATGAAATTTTGTCAGCAGCGGGGATTAGTGATAGAATGATAGTTGCAAAGAAGGTAAATGAAGTTCTAAGTTGCAACTTAGCTACCACAAACTACCAGGAGCTCCTTGATACTGTCAAGGAAGGGGTCAAAGACATGAAGAGACACATAGAGGATTTGGTGTAGTTGTGTCTTCCCTCACCATTTCTAGATAATAATACTATACTGATGATTGATGATATCAAGACCCTGCTTTTAACAAGGCAAAATGATCAAACTATTTTTCAAGGTTTAAGTGATTCTTCATCAGTACAAGAAGTGGAAGTTGTCTTGATACCAATGGCCCAGTTGGAGTTTCAATTAAAGGCCACAGTTCAAATTTTGCAGACATTCTCCCACAAGGATATAATAAATCTTGATTTTGCCTTTCAAGATTTACAGAGTAAACAGGGACTCTCTAATTCGGAATGGTCTGTTTACCAAACAGCTTTGTAGAATTTTTGACCCTATATTGTATTTTAAATACATATATATTTTTGCCAAATTTTGGGTTCATTTTTTAGTAGGCTCAAAAGTCCTAGGGGTCGCCAAGAACTATAGAGTAAAAGACTCTACATTTTGTTTCAGCTACAGTGCATCCACGGGTTACAGTTTTGTGTCTGTGAATGTTTCTAAGTGTGGCCGTGAGGGTTTCTAATTGCCAGTGGCCATGAGGGTTTCTAATTGCCAGATTCGTGGGAGCCGCCAAGTGTCAAGCCTCAGTTTAAGCTGCATTTTGTTTCTAAGTTACAACTTTTAAAGCGGAGCATGCCACGTAGCAGTTTTGTGTCTAATAAGTTTTAAGTAACAACCTTGCAGAAGGTGCCATGTGTCATTAGCAGAGGCACTCCCCAAATGTTTCAACATGAGCATGGAAGAAGCCATGTGTCTTTTGTGATAGCTGTGGAGCTTGACAAGTGTTAGCTTTTGCATGTTTGTTTCTATATCTTTCGATGCTAAGTAAAGAATGATGGTGGGCCACAATTCTAAGTATCAGTGATGCGGAGAATGCCACGTGGTGGACACGGCTCCAAAGATAAAAGCTTTTGTCCCTTTCTCCGGTGTATTTAATGTTTCTCAAAGGATGCGGAACCTGACATGTGTCAACTTCCGCTTAAGTTTCAAAGAGTGTTTCAAGTATTGCAGAAGGTGCCACATATCAATTCATTGTAGCTGCGGAAGATGCCACCTATCCCTATTTTCCTGCTTTTGAAAGCTAGCCTGCAGGAAGTTGTGGGCCCCATTTCTAATGTGTCTTAAAGTTTCAAAGCTGTAGATCATGACAGTTGTCACTTACAGAATTCTCTCAAGCATAAGAGACATAGTTAAGTAAGGAGGTGCGAATAAAGACACGTATTTGTTTCTAAGTGTTGCAGAAGCTGCCAAGTATCCGTTTCCTATTTTCTTCCCGAGAGATGAAGGATTTTCAAGTTATGCACTCAGACGCTGCCATCTGTCACAGAGTTTATTGTTTCAAGACTGCGGGAAGTTGCCAAGTGTCTGTTCCTTATAAGAGGAGGTATGCCACATATGTTTTGTCACAGCCAATGGGCTTGCATGAAGGAGTAACTATCATAGATTCTAAAGATCTTTAACTATTAGAGACTTCCAGTTATCTCTAGTTCAGTTGGGCCGTTAGGATTCGATTATTGCAGACAATCTAGAGTCGATCTTGTGCTATAATATGTAACATTTGTAATGAATGGAGAGTTACTTTTGAAGTTAGAGTTCTAGTTTTGCTAGAGTTTTCTATCAGCGATTTAAGAGAGAAGTTTGAGACTTTTTGTTGTGAGCAGTGAATATCATTTGCCTTTATTTTGTTATTCTTGATTCAGAAAGTGAATGTAACTATGCATCTATCTGTGCCTCTTACGTTGCTGGAAAATTAATGAGAAAGACTGAGTTTTGTGCCTTGGTTGATATTTTCTGTTGCATTGCAAATTGTCTGGTTATGAGCCTTTGAGTTTATTCATTATATCTATCTATATTAATCATGTAACATCTTCTCTTTAATGTAACTAAATCTTGAGGATATCTTCACTGTGCTTAGTTGAGAGAAACACTTTTTACTCAGGCGCATCACCATAGATAGATTTGCTTTTAATTGTATCTGTAATCCTGTTTACTTCTTCCCCTTTCCCCCAAAACACTTTTAAGATAGAGAAGAGCCAGCTTCTTTAAAATCTAGAGGTTGTTTCGGGTAGCAAGTCCCACATTCCTGAAACTTCCCATGTTGGTGTTGGAACCTGCGCAATTTTACACATCAACAGTTTGAACTGAAGAATGTGTTTCAAGAGGATGTCACTATATTGTGAAAAACATCTTACTGATTTTGATATGTATGATACCTTCGTAAGGTTGCATACTTAAGTCCTGAATTACGATGCCTCTGTGCTATACGTACATAGTCAAGGCCATTATGGATGAGACCCTTAGACATTAGGTTGTCCCTTAGGACCTTAGGCTAGTTTATTGTTCTCTGATATGTTTATTGATGAATTTTATGGAACTAATGTTCACACTTATATGTCCAGATACAGGTTTCTTAATTGAGCAGAATTACTGGAGTAAAGAACATGTTTCTTAAGTATGATCAAAGGGTTCTTGTTCTAAAAGATTGTTTTTAGATGAGGGATATTGTATCTATGGAAATTATCAAATTTTAGAAGTTTGAAGAATTATTAAATTTAAGTTTAATTTGAAATTTTATTAAGTTCAATTTAATTGAATTTTCTCTTTTAGACGTATATCCACCATTATTTCTTTACTTAATCAATTTTATTATTGTTTTTTATTGAGAGGGCATTACATAGGTATCAGAGCACTAGGTTGCAACACTTGGGATCTTTGGGGTAAAGGTATTGGAAATGTGAACCCATTTTGGGTCTCATCTTGGTAAGTAGAGGTAAATTTTGATTGATGATACAGAAAGGATGTCGAGTAAATCAAATTCAACTTATGTACAAATATGTTCATAGATGGATGCTGTTGAAAAAAAAAAGGGTGTTGTAAACTTCTGTAACAAATTTTTGGAAGGATCTTGGAGATATAGATGAAAAATGGTTGAAAATTGCAGGGGTTGATCCTGAAAGGAAGCTAGGTGTGTGGAAAATGCTTCCTACACTAATCTAATGAGGAGAGGGCTATGCAAATTCAACTTTATCCTAACTATTACAACAATGTCAAACCATTAACATGAGATATTATAGCAATACACATACACACAGAAAGTAGACAGAAGAGAGAGAGAGAGAGAGAGAGAGAGAGAGAGAGAGAGAGAGAGAGAGAGAGAGAGAGAGAGAGAGAAGATATACGTGGGGAAAACCCTTATGGGTGAAAAACCCCACACTCCAAAACACAACTCAAATGTATTATAGTAAACAATAATAGATTACAATGCAGTTTCAGAGCCAATGCTCTTTCAGGAGTCTTCAAATGTTGAATCTAGAGATATTCTGGCAGCATAACAGTACTTGTACCAAAGTTGTTTATCTCCCATTCAAGCACCTGTTTATATAGAGTTTACAAGGCAAATATGGAACCTTCTAGAGATGGGTGTCCATCTTGGACTCATGCCCCAAAACCCATGCCTAAGGACACTTGTCCAACATCCCATCCTGAAGTGAGTGCCTGGTCCCAAGATAGGTTACAATAGATGCTCTTACGCACCTTACAGTTGTCAGAGAATCCATCATACACTGACTAAAAATATCATATTCCTCTTACATGTCATAACCTCCCTTGACCACCCAAAGATGCCTTTCTCTCATGCAAGAAGCCCTTGGACCCCACAAGGGGCTACGTCCCTTGACCCTGTCTTGGGGGTGCTACCCCAAAACCCCTGTTAATTATTCAAGGGGGAAACTGCGGCTGCCAAGGTCACCAAAATTTACCCTGCTGCATATACACAAGGTGCTGACTATGCCAAGTCAAGATGGGATAAATAAATACAACATTACAAATTTGCAAAGGTTGAGACACCTTAATTCCCAACAGATCCTAACCTAGAGAAAGGAGGTATGACATTTGTTGATAATTCTATTTTTTTGGCAAGATTAATGTTTTGATTCAATTATTTGAAATGTTAAAAAAATCATAGCTCTGTGTCAGCATAGCTCTATGTGAGCCATTATCATAGCTCCATGTGAGCATAGCTCTGTGTGATCCATTATCATAGCTCTCATTGAGCCATTGTCATTTCTCTATGTGAGCCATTATTGAAGCTCTATGTGAGCTATTAGGAGTTGGTGTTGCTCTGTGTGAGCTATTGGGAGTTGTCATTGCTATGTGTGAGCTACTGTGAGTTGATGTTGCTCTGTGAGAGCTATTATGTGAGAGTTGTTGTTGCTTTGTGTGAGCTATTATTTCATTTATTCGGAGCTACAGCGAAATAAAGGGAGCTACATTTGTAAAAATGGGAGTTTTCTAAACCTTGATTATTCATAACTAATGAATGCTCATAATTGCATAAGTTGCATGATTATCTCTTTATGTGGTATAAGCTGGAGCTCCATGTGGTTTGAGACCATCACATTCCCCTCTACTATGATACGTTATAAAGATACTACATAATTCTAGTGGAAAGAATGGTATTTTCTGATTGTTGTGATTTGCTTGGGAAAGTTTTATGGCTGAGTTTAACTTGGACAACCAAGGTAAGATGAAAAATAAATAAAATAAATTATATTTCTGTTTTATGATTTAAATGAATGTAGCAATTGAATTTTGAAGAAATCTATTTGATATTGTTTGCATATTTAATTTGCCAAGAATGCTGAGTTGTCACATGAGTATTGTTATGTGGTCTGAAATTGGTGTTGCTGGGAGTTGATGATATGGGATATGATAATATTTTTAGGAATTGATTGCTCTTGGGAGTTTTCTGAAAATTGTTGTTTAAATGTGTATTAGAAGAAAATTGTTTATGGAAATTGGGAGATTATTATTTCTAGAAGTTGATTTTTGGGAGTTGTGATTATGGAAGTTAATATTTAATGGGAAAGAATGTGAGATAAAATTTATGATTTAGAATTCTTGAAATAGAATTGTGTTTCTGTTTAATATGATGAACATCAAGAGAAGGTTTCTCCTTAATTGCTTGAGGGTGGATTCGATTGGTCGAATCTTATGGCTGGGTGGTGAACAAATCAGGATTATTACTAAATTTGTGGTTGCAGATCATGTGAGATAATCTGAGTTGATATAATTTTGTATGCAAATTTATAGACTAAATTTGTTCTAGTGACATGAAGTTTACTATGGAAGAGCAAATTTTGATTTGTCTATATTTTCTTCATTTACTGATGCAAGTTTTATACTATTGTATGATGGCAAAAGAATATCTAGTCGACTTTGTAAGTCTTTTGATGAAATCTAACTTTTGTTTGATGTGATGGAGTTAGGAAATAATAATTTCCCTCCATGACTTCTAGGAGGAAGTACATTCTTAGGGGGGGAGAATGTAAGGCATACTTGGAACCTAAATACTATGTTTTTAATTAAGTACATTATTTTGAATTAATTATTTAAATGATTTGATATCGTTTAGAAAATAAATTATGTATATGTTTTCTTTAAAATTCTATTTTGGGCCAAGAAGTGGTCATTTCTTGGCATATGAATAGTCATGTATTTAGTTTTTAAAAAGGGAAAAAGATGTAAGTTTGATGGGGAGGAAATTGATTTTACATACAATAAAAGCTTATTAACTATCTCACGATAGAAAAGAGGAGTCTGTCAAAATTTCTTAGGGAAATCAAGGGGAAGGAAAGAGAGTGATTCACACCTGAAAGTACCGAAAGAGGCCGTAATTCATCAGATTCTTGGATATCTTTTTGATGAGGTATGTGACAATATTTTGTATTGTAATTGTTTCTTATTTATGTGTATAATTGTATTGACCCAGTTCTCTTATTTTGGCCATTATTATTGATGAGTTGGATATTGGAGTCTCACCTCCCAAATGTATTTGCATTAAAGAATCTAGAGATTTTCAACAAAACTATTTTTGTGTACACTTGTAGCTAATGCATACATTGAATCTGTAATTATTTGAAGTATTTTGTCAAATAGAATGCATGTCTTGTATGTGAAAAGTTTTAATTTATCGTAGCTGCAGCGTAACTCAATTCTTTGTGTTTATAGAGAAAATGGTGGTACTAGATGAGAAGCCTTCTCATTAAGAGCAATTCAGAATCTCTCTTCTTCTAACAAGGTTTCATTGTTAACAAACAGTGGTACAAGTCTTAGGGTTTTAAGGGTTTCTTCACATTCATTTGTAACATTTCTCTATGGGTGCTTCCTTGGAGAGGCACCAATTCTAGAACATTTCATTTTATCATCTCTAAGATGCTATGCAACAATATCTAGTACATTGTCTATGATAGAACCATCACCCAACTAGAGCAATCATTCTCTGAAGGAGACCATTCTACTCAATGGTTGTTGATTTCTTTTGCAATAAATTTGCTAATTTTTCTAAGGATGCCTCAACCATGACAACCATTCATCATTGTCTGATCATTTAAACCAGATAATATAATTGGGAAATATTTCTATTTATCATTTGAATTTAAGTTAGAATGTCTAGTTGTTTTAGAGAGCCCATCTATAGGCTTTCCACACAGTTTGAGTTGTTGAGATAAGTCTAAACTGAGAAGGAGCTTCCTGTATTGATATTACTAATACTGTACCCTTTATTCGAGTCTAATCCATTGACTTGTATATTTGAATCTATCTTTTTACTGGTATGTTGTGTAAGGTAATATTCTTTAACAAAGACATCTGAGATACAAGGAATAAAATCATAGAACTTCTCTCCACAATATTAATGAACTTGAGGGAAACTGTCCACTATCTTTCTTGACCTTGCCTAGACGAGGATCGAGTCCGAAACAAAGGTTAATTGTCTTCAATCTGTGAGAATATGAACTCATGAATGGAGCTTTTGATCTATATATCTCCTTAGGCTCATGCTTACTATTTTAGGCGCTAAAGTTATTTTATTAAACAATATTTTTTTTGCATTGTATTAAATGATACCTTTGGTGTTGAACCTCAACTTGGATACATTGTGAAGGCATTTAGACATTTTTTTATATACCTGCATTATAGTCATTTACTTTCCCTGAGAATAGTGGAGTTATGTCTCTAGCCTTAATCCTTCTTTCCTAGCATAAGGTCTTAATTTTAGGTTTATTTTTAGTCATTTTAGGTGATAGTAATGTATCCAACTGCATGTTTATAACTGATTCATACTTTCATGTAGTCTTTCTTTATTATAATGCAACATAATTATATTTTTAGTTGATCTTGGTATGGGTCATGGCACCATGTAATCTTGCCACTATTTTCTCTTATCTTATTCATTATGTGGAACAAGGAAGCAAAATGTCTTAAAACCTACATTTGTCTAGATTTTGTCTGATTTCATTACGTTATACATAGTATGTGCAACCTTAGTCGCTAGCACCACCACATACATACCTTGACTAAGTTTCTATTGATCCAATATGATTAGAATTTAACATGATAACTTTTTCATAGGCTATTTGATAGTAGTTGTTCAAGATAGAATTGTTCTCATGTTTTGTAGTTTGTGATTACATTGTAATAACAAGCAATTTGGTAGAGAAAATTAGGTTTGTAATGGTGAACTTCTTAGGTTTTAGAGTATTAATAATTTTGATTTAGGCTATGATTAATTATCGTAATGCTAGTATAATATTTACAAGGATACTTATATTGTTCAATTATACATTTTCGATTATAACTATTTTCCTAGTACACATGATTCTTAATAATCAATGGTTATTTTGTATGCAAATTATTTTCTACTCCGTTCTATGAATATGTTGTATTAGATTAAGTCATGTATTTTAAGATAGAATTGGCAAAGTTATTTAATTACTTTTAATCAAGGATAAGTAAGTAATAGTTGAAAGAGTACAAGTTTAGAATAAAATATCTAATAGATAAGAGCTCCTAAAATGATGAAAGATGTTTAGTTTAAATTTTTGTCATAAAATGAATTATTATTGTGAAAAATCTTTAGGATTACATTAATATAACTATTTGGTTTTGTCGAGAAGAATATCTTGTATGAATATATATGTTTTGTTATTTTATATGGGTTATTAAGATTATATTACATGCTTGGATCATATTATAATTAGAGGATGTATAGCTAAATGCATTCTAGTTTTAATAAGTCTCGATCTTTTAAATTAGACCTAGATGGTAGTTATTAAGAAAAGGAGAATAATTTTATTATGTTTGAAATATTAGTTATGTTTTGATTGGTATTGTAGAGATGATTCTACTATAAGATAGATGTCTCAATCTTGTTGAATTAATTTCTCTATGGAAATCAACACTATTGTTTTGATAATCTTATGGCAATGTATGTCTCTTAGACGCAAATATAATTTTATCCTCCTTGAAATGAAATACGACTTAAAGAAATGGGTTTGAAGAATCTTGTATTCTGAATAGAGAAACTCAAGACTATCTTTTTGTTTGTTAAAGAATGTATTTTTAAGAGGATGTCACTATCTTGTGAAAAACATCGTAGTGATTTTGATCTATATGATACCTTCATAAGGTTGCATATTTAAGTCCTGAACTACGATGTCTTTGTACTATGCGTACATAGGCAAGGCCATCATGGATGAACCCTCGAGACATTCGGTCAACCCTTAGGGCCTTAGGCTAGTTTATTGCTCTCTGATATGTTAATTGATGAATTTTGTGGAGCTAATGTTCACATTTAGATGTGAAGATACAAGTTTGTTAATTGAGCAAAATTACTGGAGTAAAGAACATGTTGCTTAAGGATGATCAAAGGGTTCTTGTTGTGAAAGATTGTTTTTAGATGAGGGATATTGTATCTATGGAAATTATCAAATTTTCAAAGCTTGAAGATTATTAAATTTAAGTTTAACTTGAAATTTTTATAAGTTCAATTTAAGTGAATTTTCTCTTTTAGACGTATATCCACCATTATTTATTTACTTAATCAATTTTATTATTGTTATTTATTGAGATGGCATTACATAGGTATCAGAGCACCAAGTTGTAACACTTGGGATCTTTGGGTTAAAGGTATTGGTAATGTGGACCCATTTTGGGTCTCATCTTGCTAAGTAAAGGTAAATTTTGATTGATGATCTATGAAATGAACATCTAGTAAATCAAATTCAATTTATGTACAAATATTTTCATAGATGGATGCTCTTGACAAAAAAAGTGTTGTAAACTTCTGTAATAGATTTTTGGAAGGATCTTGGAGAGATAAACAAAAAATGGCTAAAAATTGTACGGGCTGATCCAAGCCTGGAGAAAGGAAGTATGAAATTTGTTGATAATTCTAATCTTCTAGCCAGATTAATGCTTTGATTCAATGATTTGAATTGTTAAAAAATCATAGCTCTGTATGAGCATAACTCTTTGTGAGCCATTATCATAGCTCTGTGTGAGCCATTATCATAGCTCTATGTGAGCATAGGTTTGTGTGAGCTATTAGCATAGCTTTGTGTGAGCATAGCTCTATATGAGCCATTATCATTTCTCTGTGTGAGCCATTATTGAAGCTCTATGTGAGCTATTGGGAGTTGTTGCTCTATGTGAGTTATTGGGAGTTGATGTTGCTCTGTGTGAGATATTATGTGGGAGTTGTTATTGTTTCTTTGTGTGAGATATTATTTTGTTTGTTGGGAGCTACAGTGAAATAAAGGGAGTGACATGATTTGGAGCTATTGTTGTGTAAGGGAGTTATATTTGTAAAAAAGGGAGTTTTCTAAACCTTGATTATTCATAACTAATGAATGCTCATGATTGCATAGGTTGCATGATTAACTCTTTATGTGGTATAAGTTGGAGCTCCATGTGGTTTGAGACCATCACATTCCCCTCTACTATGATAAGTTATAATGATACTACAGAGTTCTAATAGAAAGAATGGTATTTTCTGATTGTTGTGAGTTTCTTGGGAAATTTTTATGGGCTGAGTCTAAAGTGGAATGCCAAGGTAAGAAAAAATAAATAAATAAAATAAATTATATTTATGTTTTATGATTTAAATGAATGTAGCAATTGAATTTTGAAAAATCTATTTGATATTGTTTGCATATTTAATTTGCCAATATTGCTAAGTTGTGACATGAGTATTGTTATGTTGCTTGAAATTGGTGTTGCTGGGAGTTGATGATATGTGATATGATACTATTTTTGGGAATTGATTGCTCTTGGGAGTTTTCTAAAAATTGTTGTTTAAAAGTGTATTGGGAGAAAATTGTTTATGGAAATTGGGAGATTAATATTTCTAGAAGTTGATTTTGGGAATTGTGATTATGGAAGTTAATATTTAATGGGAAATAATGTGAGATACAATAATTTATGATTTAGAATTATTCAAATAGAATTGTGTTTTTTTTAATATGGTGAACATCAAGAGAAGGTTTCTCCTTAATTGCTTGGGGGTGGATTTGATTGGTCGAATCTTATTGCTGGGTGGTGAGCTAATTGGGATTATTACTAAATTTGTGGTTGTAGATCGTGTGATCTAATCTGAGTTGATATAATTTTGTATGCAAATTGATAGACTAAATTTTTTCTTGTGACATGAAGTTTAATATGGAAGAGCGAATTCGGATTTATCTATATTTTATTTATTTGGTGATGCAAGTTTTACACTATTGTATGATGGTAAAAGAATATCTTGTTGACTTGGTAAGTCTTTTGATGAGATCTAACTTTTGTTTATGTGATGGAGTTAGGAAATAATCATTTCCCTCGATGACTTCTAGGAGGAAGTCAATTCTTAGGGGGAAGAATGTAGGGCATACTTGGAACCTAAATATTATATTTTTACTTGAGTACATTATTTTGAATTAATTATTTAAATGATTTGATATTGTTTAGAAAAAAAATTATGTATGTTTTTTCTTATTTATATGTTTTCTTTAAAATTCTATTTTGGGCCAACAAGTGGTTGTTTCTTGGCATATGAATAGTCATGTGTTCAGATTTTAAAAAGGGAAGATGTAAGTTTGATGGGCGGAAATTGATATAAAATACAATAAAAGATTATGAATTGTCTCACGATAGAAAAGAGGAGTCTGTCAAAATTTCTCAGGGAAATCAAGGAGAATGAAAGAAAGTGATTCACACCTAAAAGTATTGAAAGAGGCCATAATTCATCAGATTCTTGGATATCTTTTTGATGAGGTATGTGACAATAGTTTGTATTGCAATTGTTTCTTATTTATCTATATAATTGTATTGACCAAGTTCTCTTATTTTAACCATTATTAAATCAATGAGTTGGATATTGGCATCTCGTCTCCCAAATGTATTTGGTTAAAAGAATCGAGAGACTTTCAACAAAACTATTTTTGTGTACACTTGTTGTAGCTAATGCATACATTGAGTCCACAATTATTTGAAGTATTTTGTTAAATAGAATGCATTTTTTGTATGTGAAAATTTTTAATTTGTCATAGCTACACTACAACTCAATTCTTTGCATTTATAGAGAAAATGGTGGTATTGGATGACCAGCCCTGTCATTAAGAGTGATTTGCAATCTCTCTTCTTCAAACATGGTTTTGTTGTTAACAAACAGAGTTGTAAGTCTTAGGGGTTTAAGGGTTTCTTCACATTCATCTGTAAGGTTTTGCTATGGGCACTTCCTTGGAGAGGAACCAATTCTGTAACCTTTCATTTTCTTATCTTTGAGATGTTATGCAACAATACCCACTACATTGTCTATGATAGACTCGTTGCCCAACTGGAGCAATCATTCCCCAAAGGGGACCATTCTACTTGACGGTTGTTGATTTCATTTGCAGGAAAGATTTTTAAATTTTCTAAGGTTTCCTCGACCATGACAACCATTCATCATCGTCCAATCATTTAAACCTAACCATATAATTAGGAAATATTTCTATTTATCATCTACATTTAAGTTAGAATGTCTAGTTGTTTTAGAGAGCCCATCTATAGGCTTTCCATACATCTTGAGTTGTTGAGATAAGTTTGAACTGAAAATGATCTTCTTGTATTGATATTACTAATACTGTACCCTTTATTTGAGTCTAATCCATTGACTTGTATATCTAAATCTATCTTTTTGTTGGTATTTTGTGTAAGGTAATATTCTATAACAAAGACATCTAAGATACAAGGAATAAAATCATAGAACTTCTCTCCATGACATTAATGAACTTGAGGGAAACCACCCACTGTCTTTCTTGACCTTGCCTAGATGAGGATGAAGTCTGCAACAAAGGTTAATTGTCTTCAATCTGTGAGAATAAGAACTCATGAATAGAGCTTCTGATTTGTACATCTCCTTAGGCTCATGCTCGTTATTTTATACACTAAAGTTCTTTTATTAAACAATCTTTTGTTTGCATTGTATTCAATGATACCTTTGGTGTTGAACCTTAGCTTGTATATGTTATGAAGGCATTTAGACATATGTTTTTATATACCTACACTATAGTCATTCACTTTCCCTGAGAATAATGGAGTTTTGTCTCTAGCCTTAATCCTTTTTTCTTGGCATAAGGTCTTAATTTTATGTCTATTTTTAGTCATTTTAGGTGATAGTAATGTATCAAACTGCATGCTTATAACTGATACGTACTTGCATATAATCTTTCTTTATTATAATGCAACATAATTATATTTTCAATTGATTCTGGTATGGGTCATGGCACCATGTAATCTTACCACTATTTTATCTTATCTTATTCATTATGTGGAACAAGGAAGCAAAATGTCTTGAAACCTATATTTATCTAGATTTTGTTGGCCTTCATTGCATTATACACAGTATGTGCAACCTTGGTCACTAGCACTTCCATAGTCATACCTCGACCAAATTTCTATTGATCTGATATGATTAGAATTTAACATGATAACTTTTTCTTAGGCTATTTGATAGTAGTTGTTCAAGATAGAATTATTCTCATGTTTTGTAGTTTGTGATTACATTGAAATAACAACCAATTTCGTAGAGAAAATTAGGTTTGTAATGGTGAATGTCTTAGGTTTTAGAGTATTAATAATTTTGATTTAGGCTATGGTTAATGATCGTAATGCTAGTGTAATATTTACAAGGATAATTCTATTGTTCAATTATACATTTTCTATTATAACTATTTTCCTAGTACACGTGATTCTAAATAATCATTCGTTATTTTGTATACACATTATTTTCTAGTCCATTCTATGAGTATGTTGTATTAGATTGAGTCATGTATTTTAAGATAGAATTGGCAAAGTGATATCACACTTCCATATGCATGCTCAAATACCTCTATGCTCTCTGACAACTGAATACCTTGTCTCTTCTCAATAAACGGTCTCCTATGGACCTCTTGTCACAAGAGTAATAGTAACCAAAATAGTAACATAAACAAATCTATAATAGAGTCTTTTTAGATTGTAAACTAGCGATAGAAAACTAAATAGGATCAACATAGTGACATGAACCTATTGAAATCTGATAACATTCAATCCAACAAGCAAACATGTCTTCTCACAATCAAATACCAAGAATGACAGGAAGTATGAATATGTATATATTATTAACAATGAAATCACAAAACAATGTTCTGAGATAGATTCCTCCTTAATCTAAGATACTATCAAATTGGACATTACAATCTTATCAACCTTCAACTATTGGCCTCTTCCTATCTATACATTCCAAAAACCATTCTACCTTTTTCTTCATACCAGATGCTTTCTGCATTTGTTCCTCACACTCAACTACCCTTCTTTAATCAATCTCTGCATCTTCGGCCTCAATATGAAACTCCCTTTCGGCAACTAAGGCAACTACTCTTTGATCGACCTCACCATGCCTTTTCCAATCATTCCATCAACCTCTTTATTGGCCTCTATTCTAAATCAGCCTTCATTAATTGGCCTCCCTCTTAGATCTTCAATTTGTAGCTATCTTATGGTCTTTTGTATTCAACCTCCTTTATGATTAGCCTTCACTCTTTCTCCAACATATCAGCCTGCTCTCTTGTTCTATGTGTGGCCTCCTACTTACCGGCTTTTCCCCAAATTGGCCTTCAACTATTTCTATGTGCGGCCTCTTCCAAATCCTTATTCTAATAGTGTATTTACCAATTTTAACTTGTTGTTGTTCAAGATTCTATAGAGAGGATGTCAATTCCTCTTTCAGGCTACTTTGTAACCAAAGTTGAGGAGTTTCTCTTATGATTCCTCTAGCTGTCATCACCTGCCAAAGACGTTACTTCCTTCTGGATCTGTTCTCTAAATATTCTAAGTGACCATCATTTTGAGACTCTTCCATTTCCTACTATCTTCAATATAAACTGACAAGTAATATAGTCAGGATGTTCGACAGATTAAAGGGCCACTTTCAAATCAAGTTCATGTGCTCAGGCGATAGGCACATCAACTATTTCCTGACTTACATGCATGGTGATAGGAGCCTACCATAAAGGTAAGGAATCTCCCAATTTATTACAATGAAAAGTAAACAAAACCCAAACAACAAGGAAAAGAAAAACCAAAATTTGAAAGGAGCACAATGCCCCTGCATTAGACTCCCCATGGGACAAAGATCATGTACTCCTATACATGGAGCCATTATTCAAAACTGATCCATCTGCATTCTTTTCTTCTGCTTCCTCCACAATCTTTCTGGCACTACTAACAAACTCCTCCAACATTGTTTTTCACTTCCCCGTTTTGCCTTAATGAGGTCATAGCTATTGTTTACCATCTTCCTCTAATCTTGTCTCGTCCTTTCCCCCACACACAAATCAAAGCCAACATTTTGATGAGAACTACCTAGTTCCCCAAACTCATTTATCTTAACAATGTCATCAACATCTATGACTGCTGCATATAAATCAACGCCTCCTACCTTGTTTCCCCATCCTACATCATCATAGATCAACCTTTCCAACCACTCTTACTCAATAGCCCACTACTGCAACATTTTTAGTTTCCTCATCCATATCATAACCCTCAACAACATTTCCCACAGTTGTCTTCATTGCTGCAATAACTTCTTTGTCATCACCTGCAAGCCTTCTTTTTGCATCCTGCGATATCCCATTGGTCTACACACATCCAATCTTTGCTATCCATTCTTGCTCTATTGCTGTAAATTGTGTCCATAAATCCTCATTATCATTATTTGCTGCCTCTTCCTTTAAATCTGCACTTCTACTTTCTTCGTCCTTTCTAGATCCCTTGTAAACCACAAAATTTCCACCATTCCAGGTACTTTCCTTTCGTATTTCATCAACCTTTGTGATGGTTACAATCTCACTCTTTACCTCTTCATAATTTTTATCATTCCATGCTATTGCTGTCCTCTTTTGCTTCTCACTACTGTTATTCAGGTTCTCCTCTAAGTTCTTACCATACTTATGTTTGTTCATTTTGGACTTGCTAATCTTCTTTTGTTTATTTTCCTCCTTGTTGCATCTTCTTCTCCTCATATCTTTCTCATCTACCAGCCTCCACAACTCCATTTCCCATTCATACATGTCATCATCATTGTCCATTTCTACATTCTTTTCATCTTCTTCTATCAAACTCTTTTCTTCAACTAATTCATTTAAAAATTCAAAATCCTCACTCTTTAATTCACCAAAAGCAAATTACTTACATTTTATCTTGCATGCCTCCTCCTCTAGCTTCCTCCAAGCTACTCCAACTTCCTTTGTTGTTGTCCTAGACTTCACCATCCGTACTTTATTTCTGATGACTTTAGACTGCTGCCCTTTGATTTATGCACTTATACTCCATGATCCACAATTTGATTTTGCCTTAAAACCTCTTCTTGGTGCTTCCTTTCTTGCCAACTTGTCCTCTCATCTTGTCTCCTCTTGCATTCAATCATGCCTCTCATGCTTGGTTTTTATTTTCTATTACAAACCACATCATAACCATCTTCTTGTTTACACTTTTCATGTTGCCCCTTAAGCCAACGTGCTACTATATTACCATGCTCTTCTTTCTTTTCTCTATCAACTTGCATAACCTCATTCCTAATTACACTTTTATGACAAAAATCAGCATTTGTACTCACATGCATCTCTTCTTTAGTCTACTATCCAAATTGCCTTTTGTCCTTGTCTTCATCACTTGACAAATCTTTCTTCCTATATACTTCTTTCCCTTCATTGGCAATATCTTCCCAAGCATCATAAAATTCTAAGACATCTTCAACTTCTCCTTCATATTGCCAAAGGGCTTCAACACCTTTCTCTTCTTCATTCTCAATTCCCCTGGATGGCATCCCTGTTGCCTATTGTTTCATTATTTCTTCTTGGAATACTGCTACAACTTGTCTCTTCTCTCTTTCATCTCCATCACTGGCTATGGGCACTTTCCTTTCCCCTTCTCTCATCATCTTTAAGGCCTCATTCTTGACCCTCATCAAGACATTCTTCATACCTACACACAAACCTGCAAACATAATATTAGCACACAAAATAAGAGACCACAATGTCTCAATTAATGCCGTCTTCATGGGCATTCTTCCCTCCTCATCACTTTCTTCTTCAAGTGCTCTCTTTCACACTTTCTTCTCTTCTACTCTTTCTTTCTTATCTTTCCTCATGTTTTCTTCAATGAGAACTTCCTCCAACACTTTTAAGGTATGTTTCTCTTCCAAGAAACTATTGTTGTCCCAACTTGGGTGGTTACTCCTTTCATTCTTATCTACTCTTCTTAATGCATTTATCTTTTGTCTTTTTCTTTTCTCTATTATCACTTTCATAGGCCACCTTACTTTTCTCGGCATTGGCTATACCCAAAAATATTCCTATCTTTCTTCTTCATACCTTTGCAGTCTTGCAATTAGGTATTGTGCTAAATCTTTTCTCAGTTCGGCCAACTCTCTTTTGAAATCTTGCTTCTGCATGTTCTCCTTCTTCTTGTTCTCCACAACTTGTCAAGCTACCACAAAACTGCAACACTCACCTTTTCTTTTTTCTACTACTGCAGTCCTAGCTAAGTTGCCTCACTTCGGCGATCTACTTAATGCTTAGAACCTTTTACACTCTGATACCAATCTAATAGCATACTTCTATATGCATGCTTAAATACCCCTATGCTCTCTAACAACTGAATACCTAGTCTCCTCTCAATAAATAGTCTCCTATGGACCTCTTGTCACAAGACTGACAATAACCAAGATAGTAACATAAACAACTCTATAATAGAGTCTTTTTAGATTATAAACCAGTGACAAAAAACTAAATAGGATCGACACAGTGACAGGAACCTATTGAAATCAGATAACAAACATGATCCAACAAGCAAACATGTCTTCTCACAATCAAATACCAAGAATGACAGGAAGTATGAATATGTATATATTGTTAACAATGAAATCACAAAACAATGTTCTGAGATAGATTCCTCCTTAATCTAGGCTACTATCAAATTGGACATTACAATCTTATTGGCCTTCAACTATTGGCCTCTTCCTATCTGTACATTCCAAAAAACATTCTACCTTTTTCTTTATGCCATATGCTCTCTGCATTCGCTCCTCACACTCAACTGGACTTCTTTAATCGATCTCTGCATCTTCAGCCTCAATCTGAAACTCCCTTTCGGTGACTTAGGAAACTACTCTTTGATTGACCTCGCTAGGTCTTTTCCAATCATTCCATTGGCCTTTTTATTGGACTCTATTCTAAATCGGCCTTCATTAATTGGCCTCCCTCTTTGATCTTCAATTTGTAGCTATCTTATGGCCTTTTGTATTTAGCCTTCTTTCTCTTTTCAACCTCCTATATGATCGGTCTTCACTCTTTCTCCAACCTATCGGCCTGCTCTGTTGTATTATGTCTAGCCTCCTACTAAATGACTTTTCCCCAAATCAGCCTTCAACTATTTCTATGTGTGGCCTCTTCTAGATCCTTCTTCTGATAGAGTATTTACCAATTTTAACTTGTTGTTGTTGTTCCTTCTATAGAGAGGATGTCAATTCCTCTTTCAGGTTGCTTTGTAACTAAAGTCGAGGAGTTTCTCTTATGATTCCTCCATTTGTCATTGCCTGCCAAAGACGTAACTTCCTTCTAAATCTATTCTCTAACTATTTTGAGTGACCATCAATTCGAGACTCTTCCACTTCCTATTGTCTTTAATATAAATTGACAAGTAATATAGTCGGGATGATTTGGTAGATTAAAGGGCCACTTTCAAATCAAGTACATGTGCTCGGGCAACAGGAGGATCAACTATTTTCTGACTTACATGCATAGTGACAGGAGTCTACTAGAAAGGTAAGGAATCTCCCAATTTATTACAATGAAAAGCAAAGAAAACCCAAACAACAAGGAAAAGAAAAACCAAAAGTTATTTAATTACTTTTAATCAAGGATGGGTAAGTCATAGTTGAAAGAGTACCAATTTAGAATAAAATATCTAATAGATAAGAGCTCATAAAATGATGAAAGATGTTTAGTTCAAATTGTTGTCATAAAATGAATTATTATTTTGAATAATCTTTAGGATTACATTAATATAATTATTTGTTTTTGTCAAGAAGAATATCTTGTATGAATATATATGTTTTGTTATTTTATATGTGTTATTAAGATTATATTACATGCTTGGATTATATTAGAATTAGAGGATGTAGAACTAAATGCATTCTAGTTTTAATTAGTATCGATCTTTTGAATTAGACCTAGAGGGTAGTTATTAATAAAAGGCAAATAATTTTATTACGTTTGAAATATTAGTTATGTTTTGATTGGTATTGTAAAGAGAACTATATTATAAGATAGATGTCTCAATCTTATTGAATTAATTTCTTTATGGAAATCAACATTATTGCTTTGATAATCCTATGGAAATGTATGTCTCTTAGATACAAATATGATTTTATCCTCCTTGAAGTGAAATACAAATTAGAGCATTAGGTTTGAAGAATCTTGTCTTCTGAATAGAGAGACTCAAGACTATCTTTTTATCCATTGAAGAATGTGTTTTTAAGAGGATGTCACTATCTTGTTAAAAACATCTTAGTGATTTTGATCTATATGATACCTTCATAAGGTTGCATATTTAGGTCCCAAACTACGATGTCTCTGTGCTATGTGTACATAGGCAACGCCATCATGGATGAGCCCTCAAGAAATTAGGTCGGCCCTTAGGGCCTTCGGCTAGTTTATTGTTCTCTAATATGTTTATTGATGAATTTTGTTGAACTAATGTTCACATTTAGATGTGTAGATACATGTTTGTTAATTGAGCATAATTACTGGAGTAAAGAACATGTTGCTTAAGGATGATGAAAGGGTTCTTGTTGTAAAAAAATGTTTTTAGATGAGGGATATTGTATCTATGAAAATTATCAAATTTTTTAAACTTAAAAAATTATTAAATTTAAGTTTAATATGAAATTTTATTAAGTTTAATTTAAGTGAATTTTCTCTTTTAGACATATATCCACCATTATTTCTTTACTTAATCAATTTTTTTATTGTTATTTATTGAGAGGGCATTACATCTATCTCTCCCTCCCTCTATATCTCTCTCCCCCTATCTATCTATTTCCCCATCCCTCTATCTCTCAATCTCTCTCCCTATGTTTGTGGACATCTCTTCATCTCTTTCCCTATCTTTCTCTCTCTATTGACCCCTCTCTCTCTCTCTCTCTCTCTCTCTCTCTCTCTCTCTCTCTCTCTCTCTCTCTCTCTCTCTCTCTCTCTCTCTCTCTCTCTCTCTCTCTCTCTCTCTCTCTCTCTCTCTCTCTCTCTCTCTCTCTTCTCTCTCTCTCTCTCTCTCTCTCTCTCTCTCTCTCTCTCTCTCTCTCTCTCTCTCTCTCTCTCTCTCTCTCTCTCTCTCTCTCTCTCTCTCTCTCTCTCTCTCTCTCTCTCTCTCTATATATATATATATATATATATATATATATCTTCCCTCTCTATCTCTCCCTCACTCTCTATCTCCCTATCTCCCTCTCTCTATCTCTATATCTATCTCCCTCTTTATCTATCTTTCTCCCTCTATAGATCACTTTGTCTATCTCAACCGCCTTTCTCTCCCTCTCCCTATCTGTATCTCCACCTATCCCTCTCTATCTTTTTAACTTCCCATCTTTCTATATTTTTCCCTCTCTATCTCTCCATCTCTTTGTATCCCCCCTCTCTTCCTCTCCCTCCCTATCCCTATCCCTCTCTATCTCTCTATCTCTCCATCACTTTCTATCTGAACCCCCCCTCTCTCTCCATTTGTCTCTTTATTTCTCTATCCTCCCTCTCTCTAACTCTATTTTCCTCTCTATCTCTATATCTCTCCATCATGTGCCAAGTGGTTGATAGAGAGAGCAAGATAGAGAGAGGGGGATAGATATAGAGATAGAGAGGTAGATAGAGTTAGAGAGAGGGAGGTAGAGAAATAGAGAGAGAGAGAGTCGGGGGTTCAGATACACAAAGGGATCTATAGAGGGAGAAAGATAGATAGATAAAGAGGGAGATAGAGATAGAGATAGACAGATGGAAGAGATAGGGAGATAGAGAGTGAGGGAAAGATATAGAGATAGAGAGAGAGGTAGAGAAGAATATATTAAGAGATAGGGATATGGGGAGAGATAGAGATAAGGAAAGAGATGAAGAGATGTCTACAGACATAGGAAGAGAGATTAAGAGGTAGAGGGATGGGGAGAGAGATAGATGTTGGCAATATGTGTTGTCATTGATGTCAACACTTAGAATAAGGTTAACACTTAGTTTGAGATGATGATATACCAGTATGGTAATAGAGACACAATAAGATACAGTGGTGTTACTAATGTTCATGGTTGGATGTCATACCTTGGTAAGTGATGCTCCTGATATTCATAATGGGTTGTTGATGTTCTTGATTAGATGTCATGCCTTGGTATGTGATGCTCCTGATGTTCATAATGGGTTGTTGATGTTCATGGTTGGATGTCATGACTTGCTAAGTGATGCTCTTGATGTTCATAATGGGTTGCTGATGTTCATGGTTGGATGTCATGCTCTAATTAGTGTCAAGTCAAGTTGGTTTGAGCATGCTTAAGGTTAGCAAAGATGATTTCATGTTGAAATCTTAAGATGGGAATTAGAAGTTCATTGTTGGATGTCATGTCCTATCTGGTTACTATAAAGAAGATATTTTAAGATGGGAATTAGAATTTCATGATTGGATGTCATGCTCTTAGTCAGCAGAGACAATATTCATTGAGTATGTTTGTTGGCAACAAACAAGACATATTAATATGGGAATTAGAAGCACTAAGATAAATAATGATGCATTAAGATTTTTTGAGGATGAGAAGATATTGTTGAAGGATTGTGGGATGTTGTATGACTCTTCTTGTTGTTCCCAAGGATGGATGTGCTGTTACATGAAGGTTTTGGCCTCTAGAAGTTGGTAAAGATTTTTTATGCAAAGAATTGCTTGGAAGACTACCTCGTAAAATGCTCCACATTTGATGATATGGTCATGTGGTTTAGAAGTTAGTTTAGTATCATGTAACGGTACTAAATCCAATTTTTTAGATCATTTGTCCCTCCACAGTGAAAGTTATGAGAGACAAAGTTCTGATTTGTACTCTAGCTGAATTAAGTGATGATGGAGACTATTTGGAGTGCTCCCGATTCCTCCACATTTTAAGATGAGGTATTATAGTTTAGAAGGTAAGTTTTCTGTTTGGTGGAGTTTTTATATCTAAAAGATCAAGTCTCAACACCCTCTGTAGTCAAAGTTACAAGTGATTGGGTTCTGTCCTGTGCTCTAGCAGTATAATGTGATGATAAAAGTTGATTGAAATACCCTGCATTCCTCTGCAAGTGAAGATTTGATAATGTTGTCTCAAGGATATGTTCAAGGATGTGTATTGCATGCATCCTTGTAGTTTTAGGTTTTTTTGTGCTTTGCAAGGTTAGTTTCTCAATGACAGTGTGTTACAATGTGTTTTGGATGGCTATTTGATTTTAGTATACATGTTTTAAGGTATGCAGTACAATGTCTTTGTTGTGTGGAGTTAGAGATGTATCTGAAGGTGCTGTATGAGTCATGAAGACTCATCTAGAAGAATTTAATGAAGATCTTTCTTTCTTCTAGTACCAAACAAAGTTTTCAAGTGGTAGTGATTGTTATACTTTAAGTTTCATGTCTTCCTGCTTAAGGCCATCCTATTTCAACGGAGAAAAATATGTGGATGAGATTCCTTGAAGAATGATTCTATGAAGGATTCTTAGGACCGGACTAAGCATATATTGGGATCCTTAAGGTGTATGTTCTCTTCTAGAGTAGTGTGTTGTTCATGATAGGGCTTGCCCTATGCATGTTTCATGATATGTAATCTCAATCTGACTTGTAAAATGTAATATTCTTGTTATATTGGTTGACTTACAATGTAGTCAATGTAATATCATGTATATATAGTGAGCCTAGTTGGTCTAGGTGAGGTCTGATTGAAAAAATTAATAAGTGAGTGAGTAAGAAGATAAGAGTATGAATAACATACATGTAATGTGATGTCTGACTGAAGGAAAAAGAGTATAAGTATTAGAAGCTGTCCTAAATCATCTTGAAGATATTTTTGTGATAGGAAAAAAGTGAACAGTGTGCCTAATTTATCCAATCATTAGAAGAAGTAGAATTACAATCATCAAATGTGTGAGCTTCAATGTTAGTTTTTAGGTAGTAGAAGGATTGTCATGATGTAATCTTTCCTAAGTTTGTTCCTAGTGCAAGGAGTAATTGCTTCCATGGGAGTGAACCTAAAACAAAGTCTAGAGGGAGTAGTAGCTTCCTTGGGAGTGACCCTAAAACACAATCTTCAGGGAGTAGTATCTTCCTTGGGTTGTAACCCTAAAATAAAATTTGCAGGGAGTAGTTGCTTCCTTGGGTTGTAGCCCTAAAAAAAGTTATAATTTGAGCTCCATATATTGTGAGTTAATCCTCAACATGGTTTTTCCCTTCTTGGGTTTTGCATGTACATCTGGTGTTATGTGTTGATGTGCATTATGTTGTTCTTTCATGTTTATGTTGATACTATAATGTATAAGTTTTAATTTGCTCCAGAGGATTTGAAGCTTGTTTAGATACTGATTCACCCCCCTCTCAGTATCCTGGTGTGTTCAACAATAGAGAGAGAGAGAGATAGAGGATAGGTAGAAAGAGACTCTCCCATGTAGATACTGGGTTGCATTTGTCCCTCCTAGTACAGAAAATTTCTATTTCACCAACCACATAGAGATTTGAGTCTAGGGATTCTCTTGGACCATCACTTGATCACCTATTTGATGCAATACATGCATAGTTACAATAGATGTTATAGCATGACATCCTAGACCATGAGTTTGGCACCAACATTAAGAAGGTTATGATTTATAGTAGTTTAATATCATTCTCCTTTCACTTGTGTTGAAATGTAATTATATAGTTATTTCTTCTAGGACATGCTCTCCAATCTCTCCTCATAATCGAATGGTGATTTGTAGTGAAACAATTCATAGGATAATTCCAATATCAAGGTGCGAAAGAGTTTTTTTTAACTAAATTCAACTAGAAATCAAATCTCTGCACAACCTTATGGAAGATTCTCCAATTTCCAAGGATAGTCTTAGCAACTAACACTATATGTGAAAACAAGATAGTAGTCATTCTTGTGAGGCAATCAATAAAAGAGAATACTCTTTTAGAGGATTACCACTACCACTTGTACAATATGAAAGAAGACTACAACTTGGGCCATAAGTTTGATCAGAAGCTTCACACCAAGAAGATTGAGCTAAGGAAATGATGACATGGTCTAATACAAATATTCAAGCATGGTGGTGTTACTAGTGCAAAATCAAATAGTAATGACTCTTAATACGAACATGTTATGGATGAAGAGATCAATCACCTATTTGATTAGTAGGCCAAATAAAAATAAACATAAGGGATCTCAACTCTATACATCAATACGCTAAAGACATCTACGAGATCTGGGCATGCAACATCATACTTACAAACTATGCATGAGGCACAATCAAGGTAGGGGAATAAACATAAACCAACAATAGTTGATGAAGAATTCTCTAAGGAACTTCAAGAAAATATGCCTCTAATGTAAACATCATTATGTAGGCTTCGTACCAAGTTCTAGTCTTGGAAAGTACAACTAAGTATAATAGAACCAGTTCACTTGAGAGTTTCCTATGACCTAGTTCATTTTGAAGGGATGTCTCATCCCTTATATTATGCAACTAATAATTGAATCTATACCCCTTTGATCACATATTCTATTCTATTTAGAAAATTTGGAACAAATCATTCTAGTCACAATCTAAGAGGTTGAGGCTCAAGCATAATGACTTCTTGATTAGGTCCTTAAAAATGCAAGGAACCATCCTTTGACTCTAAACCGAGAGGAAAAACCAAAAACAACACAACCAATCATCTCTAGAGTTGTAAGGAGAAGCAAGTGCCATATGGCCTAAAAATTACCGTACAAGAGTTTCTTTTGTAGCAACTATAATTGAGCTATGAGTACCCAAATTAGTAAGTACCCCTAAATTAGAACCCCACTCCCTTATCTAATCTGCCCATCCATGAATTTATCCCTCATCGAGCCCCTTTCTATCTGATTGGATTCTAAGACCAACATCATTCCATACTATATAAGTTTCCCCATCCATGAATTCTTGGCATGTGCCAATGAGTTGGTCCATAAAGGATAATGTACCTCTTAGGATCACACAAGTAGTTCTATGTAGCTATCTATTAATTCTTCTCAAGAACCACAAAAACCCATAAAGCATAGGAAGTATTTCCTCTACAAAACCTTCATAGTTTTCTAAAGGGGAAAGAGAAAGAGAGTTTGGAGAAAGGAGAAGAGAGAAAGAGAGTTTGTGAAAGAGTATAAAAGAGGATACTCATTAGCATTTTAGCTAGTTTAAAACACACTCACATTATAACCCGAGTGCATTATAATGTGAGTGCATTTTAAACTAGCTAAAACGATGACTAACAACCTACAAAAAGGTATATCACATGATTTTTGGTGCACATGCTCTATTTTATTCCCTGTTCTGCACTTTTATCTAACATTGAAAAAGACTTTTGATGCTTTTGAAGTCCTCCCATCATTGGTTGATAAAATTGGTGCACTTTTTGTTCTTGTTTTGATATGCAAGATTCCAATTACATGTTTTAAATTAAAATTTGATATTGGAAATTATTTTTTTCATGTTTTGAGGGATTGCAACACTTGATTGAGCAAATTTCCTAGTTTTTTGTCTTACATTAACAAAAACCATTGTAATTATGCATTTTTTGTATTATAAATTGATGAATTATCAGATATTTTTATGTTATTTTGACCATTGTTTTAGATTGATATTGAATTCAATACAATACCAAGGAAACAACCAAAAACTCTAAAACTGAAGGAGCGTGAAGTTGAGAATGCAAAGAAAAGAGAATGAATGAAACAACTTCGTGACAATAAGAAATTAAACTCCATAAATGAAGGTCAACTATCTTTATTGATTGAATGGGATGATGAAGCATCCAAGAGAGAGAAACATTTGGAGAAACAAAGGAAAAGAATGAAAAAACTTCATGCAAGTAAGAAATCAAATGTGGGAGTTGAAGTTATGCCATCTTTGCCATCTCAAATTGATATTGTAGAAAATGTTCAATCACCAATTGAAAATGATGATACATTTAAAAATGTTAATATAGATAATACACAAATTGATGAAGTGTTGAGTGACCAAATTTAACTTGTCATTCAAGTTTTCCATTGAGAACACCTCCTAGAATTTTGTGTAAAAAGCCAAAGTTTATGATTGAAATTGATGAGAATATTCTAAAACCAATGGTTGATAAGATTCCCGAATGTGCTTGTAGAAGAAATGTGAATAAGATATGGAAGCTAGTTTTTGAAAACACAAGTGAAACTAGAAGATGTCAATTGTTTGTTGAGATGATGAAAAATCTTAAGATTAGGCCAATCATGAAGATTCTTGGCCTAAGAACATAAAGTGGTAATAGTGAAAAAATTATTGTAATAAATATAATCAATGCATATCAAAGCATTGGTTCCACCTCACACACCAAATACAGTAATGATACATGACATGTCATTAAACATAAACTATTGTGAGCAATCAAACAAATAAATCTTGCTTGATAATAAAAATAAGTCAAGCACTAAAGATAAATAGAAAAACATTGATGGAAGTTGTTGGGAGGCATGAAATAATTGAGGACATGAATAGAAATGAACTATGGGCATTTTTGGTATACTCCAATGGAAAGATAAAGCCATAGTTGAAGCCTTAAAATCCCTAATTGAGGAGTTTTCGAGAAATAACACAAGAGTATCTCCTAATCAAAGGGATGTTGTAAGAAGGAGAATTGGTTGTCAAAACTGTAAACCACATCCAAAGCAATTTTTAGATATGAATCAATGTGAATCAAGCATAATTTTTCTCCAAATTTGTAGCTACTTATCCTCAAATTCAAATTAGTCAAAGATATTTTGAAATGGCAAAACCTTGTTATGTCAAAATAAATCACACATGCACAACTTGTTGTTGTAGAGTTCACATGGAATTTTCTATGCATTATGATGTTTATTGATAAATATGTGTATCTTTGCATAATAATGATGTGTTTGTAGGAGTGTATGATGGAGGCTCCATCTAAATTGACAAGATATTTCATTTCAAAAAAATTTTAGAAATAGTAGATGGACACATGTTTTATAAGACATCATGTTTGGATGGAACATGTGATAGTTGTGGTGGTTTGTAATGTTTGAGAATATGTGTACACATGGAGAATGCAAATGCAATTGGAAATGAATTAGTACCTTTTAGGAAATATAAGACAGTGGAATATAGTCTAAAAGATAGTAAAGAAGAAAAAATGTGTGAATTGGTGAGTGAAAAAATACTAGTATCTACATTTATGCCTATTTTTCAAGAAAAAAATAGTTTATGAGTATGCAAGACATACACATAGATCTCAATGGTTGGACTTGAAATTCAAATTATGTAAGGACATATTTCCTCTTCATACAATCATGTCAATTGTAGACTTTGTATAGAATTATACACTACAACCATAGAATGAGGGTCAATCACAGTACTACAACTCCACTGAAGTTGCTATATTTTTGTATATAACATTCATTCATGCACCTGACAATATAAAGGAAGATAGAAATATATTAAGGGAGTATCATTTTTATATTAGTGATGATTACACACATTCTACAGAGTTTGTGCAAGGTTGCTTTCAGATGTTCTATGGTCATGTGAGTAGCAGGAACATCATGTTTGATCAACATATCATATGGTCAGATAATTATGCATCATAATTTAAGAATCACAAATATTTTATTGGTTGAGTAGGATGCATATATTCAATGATGTTTAACACATATGGAATTTATTTGAGGCTAGGCATGGAAAAGTGGAGCATGATGATGTTGGAGCATGTATTAAAAAAGCTTGAGAATGAGAAGAGTTGAAGTACAAGGACAATGAAAAGTTGATAGATGCAACATCCATCGTTGAATGGTGCAAATCTACAATGGGTCCAGGTAATGAAGGTAAGTCTACAGTTTGTAGATTTTTTTGGTTGATAGAAAATACTAACATTGTAAAATATGAAAATTGTTGTACACTGACAAGATCAAATGAGTTCTAATCATTTAGAAGCTTAAATACAGCTTCATGGACTATTTATTTGAGGCAAATGGTGTGTTTTTATTCATCATGTATGGATTTTTCTTGGAATGAGTGTGAGTCAAAAGAATGGGTCAATGAATGGCATGCTAGATCTTTAAGCCCACTTTAGACTTATCAACTTCCAGGAGCACTAAAACTCATGCAGATGGAATCATCAATTGAATTTGACCATATTTTAGATCTTGTTGAACCAGGTAATATGTTAATTAATGAAAATTAATATATATTTTAGATTATGATGTAGTATTTTTTATCATTTATTAAATTTTAGTCTTTTTTGTGTAATTTAATGTAGGGCATGTATATGCAGTTATTGTAGATGAAGATAATGATGAGGAAATAGATTATTATTTATGTCGTGTTGAGGGAAAAAAGAAATTGACAACCCCTATCATAGATGGAGAAAACATTGAGTATTGTAAGAATCAGTGGTTGTTACTAAAACATGGCTTAGAAGGTATCCAGTGAAGAATTTTGATGTGTGGTTGTTCGAGGACTTTGACACACATAAGAAGATTCTTCATTATTCTAACCTTGTTGTGGCATCAAATGTTCATTTGATAAAATACGAGGGTAGACCATTGAATAGAAACTTGTGGAAAGTTCATGAGTCTGACCATGAAGTAATACTTGACACCATAAAGAGTAGAACGGATCCACATGGTTCATTAGATTGAATCAGTGGAATAAAACAAATGTATGTTATGTGTAAAATTATTAAGTTTTGTGATTTGATTACATTTTTCTTTTCTATCCTCATTTCACCTTCTATATTTTGACATTTTTCTTACCTTCTTATGTGTGCTCCTAGGTCCTAGTTGATTAGCTTCATTTCATTATATAGGTCATGACTAGATGGCATGGTTGTTGATGCATTTGGATGTTCCCTAGGGTCATGATTGTTGATTTGGTTTGATCAAACTAAGTCAAGTGGTTGCTCGTGTCATGCTTTGAATGCTTTCATTTGATATGCTTTGAATGCTTTCATTTGAATGCATCGTAGTGATAAGGGTTCCTTCAAAGATTATTTCATCACGTTTTATTATGGTTTCATTCATGGAAACCAAAGTTACAAATTGTGCATCAAGCTTATCTTTGCATCATGAAATCAAACTTATCTTTGTCATATCCTATGAGGAGATTATGACCATAATATCAGAACGTTACTATGAGTTTAATGACCACGGTTCTATCTTACAAACCTTCATGTACTTCTTGACATTTGGTACTAAGAATTGATAACTATTGAATGTGATTTCATGTTAAGTTTTGATTCATATTATGTATATTATACACCATTCCATAATAGTGGTAATGGCAGCCTTAATTCCTAGTAAAACTTTTGGGACATTCATAACAATGGTAAGGACAACCTTAATTCCTCATTTTAGGATAGTCATAATAGTGGTTTTGTGTTGCATGGGTCTTACTATGAGTTTTATAGGTTCATCATCAAGTCCTAAGAAGTATTTTAAAGATTATTGTTGTGAAACAAAACTACACGTAGTTATCTATCGTAAAATGTAAGAGAATTGTGGCTTGGTTACCTTATGTAATTGTCATGTTCATGTGACTTTTCCTTTCACTCATTGATCACCATAATCATTGTTGGCAAGAAATCAAAGGGAAACTAGTCCAAAGATCTAGTCCTCTATCAAGTCTCTAAAGTCTAACTTATACCCTAGTCAGATAGTGAGAGAAACATAGATAAACATTAAGGAAATTTGTTATGCAGTACAATGTAAGTAAAGAATTCATAAGACACATATACATATATAATAAACCTTATATCTCCTTTATATATATTTCCCATTAATTGGTACATACATGTTCATATCGGTAGGTTTGAGTCTCTGCCTTATACATATCTATCTCATACTCTTTAACTCACTCTTACACTCAAGGAAGATTACTTTACATTGCTTACATGTATCTCCTATATATCTACATAGAGGTGTGTCCTTTCCCAAAATACCTCTACATGCCATTTACGGTAACCTGCTATAGGTTCTACTAGGTGCCCCTTGCTCGGCCAACATCATTCCTCCTTTTAAAATTATGTCTTGTCCTCAAGAAATGTTTTATCAATTTGAAGGTAGGATGGTTTTGTAAATCACTCTGACCTAGGCCAAGGTTATGTTCCACTATTTCTTTGCAGATGTCAAAATTTGAATCTGGCTCTCCAATTGAATGTATGTGTCCTCTGCATCTCCCAATGTAGCTATGTTAAGGGGTAAAAAGAGAGATGATGGAATGTAAATATTCACTAGATCAAACCCTCCTTTCACTCCAACATTCAAGGACAAAGATTGATCCAAGCCACTACAAAATGGAAGAGGGTTCAACTACAAATCTTTGTGCTCTTGTTTGTCAAGGAAAGATAAGATTCAACCAAGATTTTATCAAACCCTAGACCAAGTATGAAGGAACCACTAGTTCTAAGATAATTAGCTTGAAATAGATGATTGACAACAAAATTTTGGAACCCAAAAGTACAGAGAGGATGAGCAATATGTTAGAACCTGTCTCTTGAAAGTAGAGGTTTCAAAGGACAAATTTAGCAACTGCCCAAGAAGTGAGATTCTATCAGAGGTTAAAACTGAGAAAATGTTATAAATGATGCTAAAAAATCAGATCCAGAAGCTTAGGGCCCTGTAGACTAGGGTGGAAACCACCTAAGTCCAATTAGAGGGATCTTCTAACACTATTTTTAGATCCCAAAACTATAATGTTTGCACTACTTCCTTGTAACTTCACTTTCCCAAAACTTGTATTGGTATCCTGCACACAAGACGACAAGAGAGGGGGTTGAGGGTTGTGGTGTTTAGGAGCTTGCCTCAATCAAGCCCCAGAAGGAAATTTAAGTCTTCCAACACCATTGTTACTGAGAGAGTGTGCCCTTGTAGGGCAGAGACTAAAGATAATCCAAATGACGAGATGATTCAAATGATTCAAATAGCAATGATGTCACCTTCAAGGTGAAGCCTTTAGAAGGATGGAAGCTCTTCAACTCACAAGGAGATGGATGATGAAGCCAAGTTTGCAACAAACACACAAACACTAAAATAAATTTGCAACAATAACACAATGAATGCCTTGAAAACTCTTTGCTCCAATATCATAATTTTGCATTATCCATCTAGGTGTAAAATGAAGTCATAAACTCACTTATATATCCTTTCCCTCTAATATTTATGAATTTAAATCACAAAAGCTGACAAGGAGAAACATGTTGGAAGGGCCCAAGCTAACATACCAAAAGTTATCCCCAACCAATTAGGGGGGACATGGGCGTATGGCGCCCAAGTCCAGGGGCCTAAATTGGGTCAGGGATAAGTTAAAATAGGTCCCAGCGGTCCCAACATGTCCTGGGTGTCTAAAAGTTTCTTTCGGGATAATCAATTAGAATGTATAATTAAGTATAATGAAACAAATAGGACCTTGGAGCTAAACTATGAGGTAAAAAGGCATGTGGCCACTTTTTTCTCCATAACATTTAGCCCCCACTTTAATGTATGTATGACCTTACAATCCATACATGCATTAAAGTATGGTCAAAGCACATCAAACACATCATGCATACCCTATGTTTGAAGACTATCATTAGCCCACAAGCTTAGGCAAACATGAGAAGACACTTAATAGTCACATAAGACATAATGAATACAGTAAGGAAGCACACAATACATGGAGAAGACATGAATACAATCACACAATAGACAAAGAAGACATGAATAGAAGACATGATTAGGAAATTATATATCCATATATATGAAATGCTAATTAAAGTAAACAAACACTTAGTGTGGGGGGGACTCATCACCACACAACAAAGTTAGACCATGCGAAAACATGCAAAACACATAGAGCATAGGGAGGGACTCATCACCACACAACTTTAGAGTACACCCAAAATATGCAAGACATGTAGAGAAGACACATAAAACACATGGAAGATACAAGGAATACACGAGTATCACACAACATGCCATAGACATACTATACATATTATACATGACAAACATGAGTGGTAGGGAGGAGCTCACCACTACACTATCTAAGACACACCAAACACACCTGACGATTGAGCTACGCTACCAAAACCACCAAAGACATGCTTAAGGGTGAATATCTCAAGATCCAATCCTATCTTGCAATGAGGAATTTGTATAAATGGATGTGCACTAGCTCAAGAGATACACCATCCCACCTCACAATGAGGGCTTTGTAAAATGCAACCCCACCTGCATCATGGAGATACCTTACAGTGAAAAGGAAGCATGTGCTCAAGGTATACAATCCCACCTACATCACTAAGATGCCTTACAGTGGAAAGGAGGTATACACAATAGATAAAATACACAACCCCACCCACATCATGGAGACACCTTATGGTGAAAAGGAAGTGTACGCAAACATGCTT